>CM028331.1:8992145-10270895 GCA_016647705.1 Eucommia ulmoides
CAAACTGTCATCAGAATTCGCTACCTGAGCATGCACCTTCAAGGAGTGGTGAAGTCAATCTTTACCAAAATGTTGGTGGAAATGGGAGCGAGTCATGTGCTTGAGGCTCGATGTGAAAAATCTAAAGGCTATAAAACTGGGTTTTCTTGTTTACTTTCAATTTGCTAGAAGTTTTGATAAAATTGGGACGTTTTCACATACTCACCTCTCCATCCCATTGGTCTTTTGGATGGAAAAGAATTTGCTCTGTAACGGATTTTTAAATTTTAATAATGCAATATTGTTTATCCAAAACTGTGGTCTAATGTTTGAATTTTACTATTTCAGGTACCCAAAATCGCCTACATATGTTGTATGTGATGTGACTGGGTGAGGATGCGAGTATATGATTTCAATACAAAGCTAGACCACGATCCAATAGGACTAGAAACAAAGGAAGATTATATTTAGCCAAATGATGGTGAGATCCAAAAGACCCTTAACCAAATCTGACAGCAATTCCAGAGTACCGGAGAATTCAAAAATCAAGATTGGCTTTCATTTCCCTAGAGATACTTTGATATGTTGCTGCAAGCTGATCAAATCATCTCCGGTGGTCCTTCAGTGATTTGATAAAACCGGGTGTAAATATCCTGGTTCACCTGCTGTCAGACCCAATGGAAAAAAGGGAACACAATCATTCCAGGTCAATAATCCCAATATAGAAGCTCAAATGTTGCAAAAAGATCTCAATTCGCAAAGAATATCCAATTCATTTTTAAGCTCGGCTGCTACTAAACCATTGTAAGTTTGATTATTTATTTCAAAACAAAAAAAAAAATGAAAACGTGGAGTAACCGAGCAAGAACCGTTGGTACAAATATGGAAGAGATTAGAAGACGAAAGAAAGATGATAGTTTCATCCGTTCAAGGTTTTCACCTCAACTCAATTTGGCAGGCAAACGACGTTTTTCGGGATCAAAACTTGATAGATTTGAATGGAATCAGAATTTGTGAAAAGAAATATTGGTTGTGGTCTCGAAATATATTGGAACCATATTCCTCTGCAATCCGACTCGAGATCTCACATAAAATCATATCGGGCATTGAAGGTACTCGTTTTAATAATTTTCGACATTTGCCCTTTTTTTTATTGAATCAGCTTTGTAGGACTTGAGAAAATACAGAGCAAGCAGGAGTATTAAAACTCCAAGCATCGAATCACCTAGAAATTTAAAAGATAAGAATCTAGTCAAGCAAACTAAAGAGACCTTGATGAAGCATGTTAGACCCTCTCATGAGTTGAAAAGTGAAAAAAAAAAAAAAAAAATTGATGAAAAAAAAAATCTCATTAAATCATCCTGAGGCATGTCGGGCCCTGAGTTAGAAAGAAAAGCTTCTAAAATCAAATAGAAGAATATCTCGATATCGCTCCGATCCAAGCACCATCAGCCAAAGCGATTACGGCCAAAAGAGAGGAACGGAATTGCGAGTCGTCAAAGGTAACATGTTTTTCAGACTAAATTTTTATGTTTGCCCAGTTACAGGGATCTCGAAAAGGACCAGAAGCATGGACACTAGGACTTCTCACCCTTTGGCGAACTCAAATTGGAAACCATTATTGCTGGAATTCAAAAAGGTCTAAATGAACATCTAGGTATGCGTTTTGCTCTGAAAGGGGCGTTCAGTGAACTACGTAAACCTGATCCTCGATATAATGCTAAGGTATGTAGGTAACCTGTAAAGGTTTGGTCATCTGAGAGTCAGCCCCAGCCTTCGGCTGGGGCACATTTTATATCTTTGCTCTGTCATTTTTGCCTAGCCACAAGCTAGGATATATTTTATACCTCTGGACTTTTTTTTGTCCCCTAGCCAAGAGTGTTAGGGCTTGATCAATTTTCTATCACTCTAAATGATTCTCTAAACGGAAACTTGTTCATCATGAGTATCGTCATGAGTCTCTGTTTTTTTATCACTCTAAACGATCATCTAAACGAACATTTATTCGTCATGAGTATCGTCATGAGTCTTTTTTCATTACTCTAAACGATCCTCTAAACGAACACTTGTTCATCATGAGTATCATCGTAAGTCCTTTTTTTTCATTACTCTAAACAATCCTCTAAACGGACATTTGTTCGTCATGAGTCTTTTCGTTTTTATTACTCTAAACGCTCATCTAAACAGATACTTGTTCGTTATGAGTATCATCATGAGTCTTTTTTTTTTTATTACTCTAAACGATCCTCTAAATGGACATTTGTTCGTCATGAGTCATTTTGTTATTACTTTAAATGATCTCTTAAATGGACACTTGTTCGTCATGAGTCATTTTATTTTATTTGTTCTGTCATTGAAAAATGCACTTTGAAAAAAAATCAGAAAATGAGACTTTTAAAATGACGTGATCTCTTATCTTTGTCAAGCAAGTGGAACTATCATGATAAAGAGGGGCAACTGTAAACACGGCATTTTGACCGTCCCGCAAAAATTTTATGTTTTATTTTAAATTTTATTTTATGCTTTATTTTCAAAAAAAAAAAAAAATAGAGAAAAAAGAAAAGAAAAAATGAAAAAAGAAAAGAAAGATGAAAGAAAAAAATTAAAAAATAAAACTGAAAAAAATAGAAAAGAAAAAGGTTTCCTTATCAAAATGTGATTAGGTTTCCTTTTCCCTTTCTTTTTAGGTTTTATTTCCTTTTCCTCGTCAAATTGGGACTAGGGTTTCTAGAACTTTTCACTCCACATCCTTCCTATAAATAAGATCTTCCTCCTCATAGTTTAGACAAAAAAAAAAAATCAAAGAGAAACCTTTCAGAGACATTCAAAAATTGAGAGGAGTCACTCCCTTTAGAAGAGTGATTCTCGATTGTTAGGTGAATGACGTTTTTCATTATTTATTTTATTTTGTTTTGTTTTGTTTATAAATTCATAAAGAAAAACACAAAAAAAATAAAGTCGTCCAATAATCCGATGAAAACGTCGGGGTGGGTTTCTCGTGCTTAAACCTAACTCCTGATCGTTAGGTGAAGGATGTTATCGTTATTTATTTTTCTGCATTTTCTTTATTTATTTTTATTCTTATTATCAAAACCCTAAAAATAAAAAATAAAAATAAAAAATCCAAAAAATAAATAAATGAATGAATTTTAGTAGAAAATAATCTTTACGAACCTTAAGGTGAATCTGACTATTCAATAAATCGTGGGAGAGTTTTCTGTGACCTCGTTTCCATTCCCCGACTCTGGTGGAATTTAGAAACAAATGGTTTTAAGAAATCTCTTCCTCGGTAAATTTTTCGTACGATTTCTTTTAAAGTATCGAAAAGATTAATTTCAACTAAATTATTTTCGCAAACCTCCCTCGATTCTCTTATCCATAGAATTTGAGGGAATTTCAAAACGAGATTTCTTTAAATTAATCAAGCAAACTCAAAATAGATTTTCTTTGCATCCACTTCGCATGTTTATTTCTCGTATCATTTAGACAGCATGTTTAGGACATTTGCACCACTTACACTTTTCATACATATAGTTTTTATTTTTATTTTATTATTATTATTATTTATTTATTTTACTAATCCACGCTACGTTTTCACATCTAGTCATGATATGTGCATCACTTCTATTTTTTAATTAAATCATCATCACGCATAATCACATTAATTCATGTAGTGTTCCTTATTTGATTCTCGTATTCATATTAATTTGCATTAACATATTTAAATTAAATCATATAGTTTCTTTTTAGTCACTCTTGCATAAAAAAAAAAAAAAAAAAAAAAAAAAAAAAAAACTTATTAAGGTGTTAGTTTTGCATTCATATTTCCAAATCTTAAGCATCTATTTTAGTTTGCCTATTTAAATTAAAGAAGTCTCTCGGAGATATATATAAAACCCCCTGGGGACCATTACCAAAACTCAAAAAATTTGTCTCACCTTATTTGTGAAAAATACCAAAAATATTTTATAAAAAATGAATAATTTCAAAAAATAAAATAAAACACTCGGACTAAACTAATTAGACTTAATTGGACATAAGGTACCATTTTCGGACGGGCGTCTTGGGGTGCCTAACACCTTCCCCGAGCGTAACCGACCCCCGAGCCTTTAAATGAATATTTGGTTTGAACGTATTTTTGGAGTCAATTTTTTTACTTAGGCCTTTTTAATTGTTTTCTAAAAATTCGGTGATCTATCACACTATTTAAACCCAATGTTAGATGGCGACTCCTTATTTTTAAAATGGCTTAAATATATTTTTTCAGAAAATCAGCGCTTTAAAAATCCCCTGTCCTTAAGCTAATTATTATTTAATATTTTTTTCCTTTTCGGAAAAAGGGGGCGCGTCACTATCTCAAAACCAAAATCGCTTCGGTTACTAAATTTAAAACCCAAAACCAAAACCATTTAGTCAGTTTCAACCCGAACCATTCGATTTGGTTACCCGTCAATTCTTTTTTTTTTTTTTTGTTATCCCTAGGTTGGAGATGCGTTTTTTACAATTATAATTTTTCTTGGTTTATTCGGTTGGCAAAGAAAGACGTTCCATTCTTTGTCAATTAAGTTCGCATTTTTTATAAGAATTTTATAAAATTAAATTTTAAATTTAATTCTAAATGCAAGGAATGAGGGTTAGGGGAGGTTACTAGTCTAAACTGACTGATTGATGAAAAAAAAAAGGAAAAAATATCAAATAGTCTCCTTAGAAGGCTTAATCTACAAGATAGTCCCATTACTTTTTTTTTGCACAACATAGTCCTTCAAAAAACGCTGATTTGCACAAGATGGTCCTAATTTTTTTGAAATGACGGTTTTGCCCTCCTGCACCTTTTTTCTCCCCGCCCCTTTCTTTTTCACTCCCAATCATTCGCCTTCGCCATGTAATCCACCGACGGCCGCACCTGCTCCCAATTGTTCGCCCCCAACGATCCTCTTCATTGTTCTACTACAGCATCAATGAGAATTTCCAAGGGGAGAGATTTGAAAGAACTGAAGCAATTTCCCCAATACTTCTCATTTAGCTTAGAGAATTTGATTCAAATTGGTTTTTCTAGGGTTTCCACATCTACTTCCCTCTCCCTCCACCTTTCACCCCTTCCTTCAAATTCCATGTATCGAATAACAAACGTTGGAATCAATTCTGCGACGCCATCGACGGTTCTCGGTGTCAATACGTGCCATGAATCGCTGGAAGGAATCGATCTGTCTGGGAAGAAATCACTGGAAAAAATAAATATGTCGACAATTTGGTAATGGAAGAAATCGCTGGAAGAAATCAAGCCTAGCAGCAGTAGATCGTTGGAAGAAATCGATCTATCGACGATTTGGTAATGGTGACCAACGAACAAACTTACGATTTTCTAATTCAAATTGATTTTTTATGTTTTGTATTGATTTGGTTGATTTGTTTGGATTTGATTTTGGTTGAGTTGTTTGGATTTGATTTGATTGATTTGAATGGAATTTAGGGTTTAGAATACTCCTGTTCATTCTGAAAATCCTCAGATCTTAAACAGATCATGAACAAGTCCTCGATTTTTATGTTCTAGGATTTATGTTTTTTGTACCAATTTGATTTCAATCTTGCAATTCTAAGGCTTATTCAATTTTTATTTTTATTTTTTTTATGTTTTTTTATCTATTTTATCATCTAATTGTGATATGGGAAAGTGCTTATGGAGATGATGGTCAAGTGGATAGGTTCTTGGTTGAATAGATTTGATTTGTATGGCGGTAAAAGTGAAATATAACAATTTGAATAAAAAAAATTGAATATAACACGACCTTGTGTTATATTCAGCACGAGATCGTGTTTTTGATTGTATAAATTTGATTTGTATGGTGGTGAAAGTCGAATGCAATAATTTGAATGAAAAAATTAGAATGTAACACGATCTCGTGTTATATTCAACACGAGATCGTGTTGAATGTAACACGAATGTAGAATAGACGAATTATCAATTTAAATAAAAAAAATTATAATGTAATACGACCTCGTATTATATTCAACATTGAAATAGTGTTGAATATAACACGATCTGATATTGTGTTGAATATAATACGACACTCGTATTGAACATAACATGAGAAGTAAAATCGTCACAAAAAGATAAAAAAATTATTTTGTAACACGTTTTTAAAAAATATGTAAAAATTATTTTGTAACACGTTTTTAAAAAATATGTAATTGGTAATTTTGTTTTAATAAATGCTCAAAAAAAAAAAATGAACCTTCATTCTTCTTGTATTTTGTGGTAGCCGGTGATCTACGTGGTTGAATTCGAACAACTGAAGAACCACACGACATCAATCTTTTGTCTTCCAAGAGAGTAAAGATCATCGTCATCATTATCTTCTTCTTCTTCCGTTTATTCTCTGCAACAGTTTCTGGTGTGGTTCATAGAGCTTTCCTTATAATTCATGGCGCTGGGTACTGTTTCGCCGACCTTTCTCCAACTCCAACATTTCTCTCCCCATTTCGAATTCAAGCCCCGCTCCAGAACACACACCGTTTCGGCCCGGATTTCTAGCCCTACTGAGCCTTCTACTTCTTCTCCTTCCGCCACTTCTGCTACCACTGTAAACAAGCGCTTCCCAGGTCTCTCTTTCTCTCTCTATGCGCGCGCGCGCACACACACACATGCCCTTCACACATTGGGCTAATTACATGCAATACTCATCATAAGTGACTTCATATAAGCAAATTTGATGCAGTTTGTGTTTAGGAAATATTTCGTTTAATTTAGAAAAGGAGGGAATTGATTCGATTTGATTTTCGGTTTTAGTGCTCTGCAGTGTTTTTAGTTGACGTAATAAGTTCAAATTAGTAGAGTGCTCTAGAGCTTTGATACTGGAATTAGATTAACATAAAAAGGACTCATCGCTTCTTGTGCATCAATGAGAAGGAAATGTAACAATAGACGGTGGCAATAAATGATTTAATGAGCATTGTGTTAGATTTATCTCAGAAGGATTGATGGTCAAGTTATAAGTGTGATGAAAAGGCTGACTTTCTGAACTACTTTTAGATTGAGAGAGACCCAAGACTTTTCCAACACCGGTATCAGAGCTAGATGACAACAACTCTGATCCAATAATGGCAAAGTGAGAGACTAGTCGCGAGTTAGCTGACTAAAGGTCCGATGTATGAGGGGGAGATTATTGGGTTTATATCACATCGGATGTGGAAGGGATTAGTGGTCAAGTTATAGATATGAGATAAAGTCTCACTTCAGGAACTAACTTTTGAGTTGAGAGATGTCCAAGATTACTCTACACTAGTATTAGAGTGCAAATTACAACAACTCTGGCTTAATAGCAACAAAGGGAGAAATTGGTCGAGTATCAGCCGATTAAAGGTCCGATGTGTGAGGGAGAGATTGTTGAGTTTATTCCATATCGGATCAGGTTATAAGTGTGAAGGAAAACCTCAAGTTGAGCTAACTTTTGGGGTTGAGAAAGGCCCAAGGCCACCCTACAATCATTTATGAAATCTACCAATTAGTTCTGTCTCAATGCTCTAGTTTGCTTATGCATAACCAAATGTCTGAGTTAGAGTTTGATTCTTATAAAACCTTGAATGAATGTCAACAGAACATAGCTTCTGCAAAATTATGCATTGTGCTTCAGGATGTGGTTACAGTTTTGCATGGACTGCATTGGAATTTCTTTCATGTAAATTGCAGGTTAATGTGCAGGTAAACCGGAGGCAGATGTTGTGGTGATTGGGAGTGGTATCGGTGGACTATGTTGTGCTGGTCTTTTGGCAAGATACGGCCGAGATGTACTGGTTTTGGAAAGCCATGATCTACCAGGCGGTGCTGCTCACTCATTTGAGATCAAGGGTTACAAATTTGACTCCGGTCCTTCTTTGTTCTCTGGGTTTCAATCAAGAGGTCCTCAGGCAAATCCTCTTGCACAGGTAACAAGTTTTTTCATATACTCCGGTTACGAGTCTTACTTATTGGATTCTGCAATTATTAGGTTTATAAGTTATTTAAGCGGTTGCTGTGACAAAATCTTTCCAGCTTCACCCCAATTACTAGTGATGGGATCTGATTATTTTGTTTTTTGAGGATGGGATGAGTACTCATTTGCTACCTTCGGAATGGAATGAGCATAGGATTGGAATAGAATGATCATCCTACCATTTTTGTGTTTGGTTGCCTTCGGGATTAAATATAATAATGAAATAAAATATAAAAAGCATGATGATGGATATTTTTAAAAAAAGAACATGTCAATTCAAAAATAAGTAAATAAAAATTTGGCGACATCGTCGGACTTCCAACAGTTTCATAAAAAACGATAACCAGACTCGGACATCTTTGTCGAAGAAATAGCGGAACAATAAAGATGAAAATGATTATGAAATTATCTATGATATTTCCAGAGTTCCGGAAACATTCTGGTGATATTTATGGCAACATTCCAGTGACATTACCAAAGCTCAACAGCATTCCAACAATTATTGTATCGCAACTTTTCCATTTTGAGTTCCATGGCTCATCCACCCTAATGCAATTTTTGATTTGGGATTGCTTAATACCACGATTTGTGGGATTAGTGAATACCTAAAAATAAGAATGAAAACTAATCCTACGTAACGAACATAGGAATGGAATGGTCATTCCTATAACCATTTTTTTTCTTAGTTGAATCCCGTGTACCAAACATACATTTATTTGATTTTTTCAGTAGATAGAAAATTTTATTTGGAAAAAGTCTTGGATATCTAGCTGGAAGCGAATCCCATATTCATCTTCACATTTTCTATCTTCAAACACTCTGTAAGTCTTAACTCTAATGGACCGAATGACAATTCAAGGCATCACATTATTGAAATGCAAACCTAATATTGTACTGTTGAGAATATATGGATTTACACGTTCCTGAATTTTTGAGAAAGACCAAGTGCTTTGTGTTATTTTTACTGTTATATTAGGTCCCGATTGTTTAGTGTTTCCGCTCCCTGATTTCTACTCTTGCCTCCATAATTTTGAGATTAATGTACAGAAATGTGTTTGGCAAACATGTTTTTGTTCCCAAATATTCTCAAAATTTTGGGAGTATTTCCAAAATTCCATAAGAATTTGAGAAATAAAAAAAACTTGATTCCTATTCACTCTCACAAAACTCTTCTCACCCAGCCACTACCCACGCGGGCTACTGCCACCAACCACCGCACATCTTAATCTTCTTCTCCCCTCTCCTTTCTCTCTCTCTCTCTCTCTCTATATATATATATATAAACGATCCAAACTTGCAACCAAACACATTTTTTTTATTTTTGTTCTGAGAAATTATAAATATATTTTAAGAATAAATATCGTTTTACCAAATACGATTCTGTTTTCAGAATACTCCAAAATAGAAACAAAATTCTCATCCCATTTTATTGAGAGTAGAAACAGAAAACGAGAAACGTTAATCAAACGCCAACCTAGTTTCCTTATATGTTATTTTGTTATCTACCCAGAGCCCAAAGTTATTGTCGATTAACACCGGTGGTGTACGTTTGTTGGATATCCTAGGCCACTAAGCCTACAAATTCAAGTGGAGTGATATTTGTGAGTTGAATTAGAACGGAAATTTCCTCCCCCAACATAAAACCGACTTGGATGATGCCGAAAGCCAATTTGAAAGATTTAGTTGTTGTTCCATGTGAAGAAATCCCAGTTACCATGTTTCCATGATTTGCAGGTTCTGGATGCACTTGGAGAGACGATTGAGTGTGCTAGTTATGACTCATGGATGGTTTACGTACCTGAAGGTGAATTCTTGTCGCGTATTGGCCCTACCGAATTTTTCAAGGTGGATTTTCGTTGTCCTTTGTTGTTTCTCGTGTTGTCATTGAAATCGATTTTTAGCTCCTCCTATGGGAATTTCTCTCATGTTCTTCGATTTTTTTCATGAAAATTGATGCAAATGACATAAACTTATATGCGGATATTAAATTTTGACATAGTATGTGTTTACGACCCTACATAAGTGGGACAAAGGCTTAATTGTTGTTGTTGTTGTATGACGTGATTAATGTCTTCAAGCCAGAATTATTTGAATTATACACACAACACTTCAATTGTTTTTCACATGGATACATGCAGAAACCAAATGCATAATGAAAAAATAATACTTTTTTCTTTCTGGCATGAGAAAATCTTCACGCTAATCGACTTACACCTTCTGTGATGGAAACATCGTACAATGTGCACTGTTGATGAAGCTAAAAATGTTATACGAGTATCATGCCCATTGATGTCAAATGAAGAATAAACGTTTGTTTTTTTTCCTTCTTTTTCATATATATATTTATATATATATGTTGCTTAAGTGATACATGGATCAAAACAAATATCAGGTAAATGTCTTACGTCACAATCTTGGTGGCAACAGTTCTATAATGAACATCATTATTTTTGCTTATGACCGGTCTTATGAAACAGAAACTGATGAAATTGCAAAATCTAATGACATGCATGTTGCCTATGTTATCATATGTGATTCCCATCCATACTGAAACTGTTTGACTGCCTTAAAACGATCATACTTCTCATTGAAGTTACCTTTGGTCAATCACTTTAAATTTATAATATTAGCTCAATATCGTTAAGGTTATTGAATAACATAGATGTTGAATACCACATCGCTATATATAAGTCTAGGGAAAATCCTTCTCTTTCGATGCACGTGAGGGAGCGTGTTGAATCCCACATTGCTGTTACCTAATCCTGAGTTATATATAAAGCCTGGGGCAATTGTTCTCTTACACAACATCTTTTGAGAGTGAGTTAGACCCGTTGGGTTCCTATAATACTAAACTTGTGGAACTGCCTTAAAACCATGATATTTGTCATTGAAGTTACCTTTGGTAAATCACTCAACTGTGTGGGGTTCAAATATATGATATTAGCTTAATATTACTAAGATTACTGAATAACATAGAATTAAAGGAAAAGCGAAAGAGAGGATATGTTTTATTATTACAAATAATGAATGCAAAGATACAATGGAAAAATCATATAGGCATAAAATTCTAAGTCTACAATTCTAAGACCTAGGAAAGGATTAAAGACTATTCTACCCTTAATACTAAAAAACTATACTAACTCTAACAAATCTAACTTCTCCATTACGTTTCAGGACCTTGAGAACTATGCAGGTCCTGGTGCTGTCAAAGAATGGAAAAAACTTCTTGTGAGTATCTTATTTTTTCCTCTTGCTTTTCATCTGCCATTGATTAGAAGTTGTATCTTTATATTTCAAACTGTAAAATGATTATCTTTTACCAGGATGCAGTTCTTCCGTTGTCCACAGCCGCTATGGCTCTACCTCCTCTATCCATCCGAAGTGATTGGGGTGTTATTTCCACTGCTGGTGCTAGATATGCACCGTCTCTTTTGAAATCCTTTGCCCAAATGGGACCTCAAGGAGCTCTGGGTGCTACAAAACTTCTCCGGCCTTTCTCTGAGGTCATCGACTCATTGGGGCTAAAGGACCCTTTTATACGGAATTGGGTGGATCTTCTGTCCTTTTTGCTTGCTGGGGTGAAATCAAATGGTATACTCTCAGCAGAGATGGTAACTAATGTGCATTTCAGTTTTTTCTGTAGAGATCTTTAAATTCAACGCTGTACAATGTTGTTTAGCTCATTGTGTAATTTTGAAAAATATAAGGGATTTACATGTGATTTTTAAAAATTAGACCTGGAAGGACGCACCTCTGGTGTACTAGTTATCGTGCCCACGGTAAACGTTGGGTAGCCAAGTGTAGTGCGGATAATTACTGAAAATATTTAAGTAGTATACGTAGTACATAATTACACAATCAGGGTTCAACTCTCTTCCAGGAATTAAATATTGAATTTAATTCTAATGCACCAGGAAAATGTGGGGGAGTGTGCCCTTAAGATCGCGTGGTGAGGTGATTAGTCGAAGTGCGCATAAACTGGCCTAAACACACTTTACCGAAAAACAAACAAACATAATTTGGTCTGCACTCGTCCTTTCCCTTGTCTTTTATTATGTTAAATAATATCTCGTCCGTTCATTTTTTTCGTTTGCTCTTCAGATTTATATGTTTGCGGAATGGTATAAGCCAGGGTGCTGCCTAGAGTATCCACTCCATGGAAGTGGAGCAGTTATTGATGCTCTTGTTCGGGGATTACAAAAGTTTGGTGGACGGATCTCATTTGGGAGTCATGTTGAAAATATACTTGTTGAAAATGGCCGAGCAATTGGAGTGAAGCTAAGAAGTGGTCAAGTAATTAAGGCCCAATTTGTTTATTGTTTTCGTTCCCATTATTCCTAGAACCAAAACAGAAATATGGCTAAAAAAAATATGTTTTCATTCTGCTCCCATATTTTTAGAACAAACTTCTAGGAACAGAAACAAATTTGTTCCCCGATTTTTGTTTCTGTTCAAGTTTCTTGGGAACTGGGAACAGAAACTGTTCTTCCTCTAAATGAAAAGGCATCTTGTATGTGGCTTAATTTCACTTTGCACCCCTGAAGTTTTCATCTGGTTGCAGTTTGGCCCTTGATGTTTAATTTTTTCACAATTTTCCTCTTGAAATTTGCTCCTAGTATCAATTTGGCTCAAACTGACTGATTCTGCCAATTTTATCGTCAGAGTTGGTCGTGTGACCAGCACAAGAAAAGTAATGGAATAAAAAAAAAGGGTTATATTGCAGTTTGCACTTGATCTGGCGACATAATAGCCAGAATCAATCAACACGACCAAATTGATACCCAAAAAAACACACTTCAGGGGGCCAATTGCAAAAGTTGAAATATCAAGGGGCAAAGTGAGATTGCATCCAGAACAATTTAGTATATATATTTGTGTTCTTATATAGTGGTTGTTCTGCAGTTTGTGCGAGCTAAGAAGGCTGTTGTGAGCAATGCATCTATGTGGGATACTTTGGATCTTTTATCGAAGGAAGTAATCCCAAAGTCATACCAGGAAAGGATTGAAAAGACTCCCCAATGTGATTCATTCATGCATCTGCATTTGGGTTTTGATGCAGAGGTGAGTAATGTTTTGACTGATGAGGCACTTGTTCATCTAAAAATATGCATATAACTAGAAGTCTATTTTTGTTCTGCTCCTAAATTACTGTTTCCTAAACCCTAAACTGGGAACAGAACCACATATGAGAAACAAAGAAAAAAAGTCTATTTTTGTTCTGCTCCTACATTTTTAGAACTAATATCTGGGGATAAATCAGAATTATATTTCTATTTTTGTTCCCCAAAAAAAAATGTACAAAAGCAAAAATCTGGGAACAGAACACTAAATAAACACCTTTATCTTTCATTGATTAGGGCCTGCCTGAAGACTTGGGAATTCATCATATTGTTGTGAATGATTGGGGCAGAGGAGTTGATGCTGATCAGAATGTTGTTTTGATATCTGTGCCTAGTGTATTGAGTCCGGATCTTGCTCCTCCCGGTAAACATGTGCTTCATGCCTATACACCGGGGACTGAACCTTTTGAAATTTGGGAAAAACTTGATCGGAGAAGCAACGAATACAAAGAACTCAAAGCTCAAAGATCAGAGGTACGCTTGTTTCATGTTTCTTAGTGTTTCTTCTTCTTTTCTTAGTGTTTCTTCTTCTGTTTCTTTGTGTTTTTTGTTCCCTGAAAACTAGGGAAGAACGATATCAAGAAAATGGTTCTGTCATGTCCACAAATATTTAGAACAAATTTCTTGGATCAGACCCTTCCCTGGACCCCTTGCATAGCAGGAGTTTTGTAGCATCGGCTGCCCTTTTGTGTTTTTGGGAACATAAACGAATAAGTATTAGGATGACGATCTAATTAATATAAATTTCTGGCTAGTTTGCTCAACCTGTAGCTTTTAGTGTGTCTGTGAAAATCAGTTTAAAAGAGGTAGAAATCTATATTATAAATCACTAACATTTTCTTTTTTTTTATTGAGTCTCTGATAATGTTTATGAAAAATCGGAAGGTGCAATATGTTTTTTTCTTTCACCTAATATAATTTTTCCTATAATAGCATGCTTAACATAAAATATTAGGGATGACAATTCAACCCAAACTGACGGGTAACCGAACCAAATCGAACTGAATTGTTCAATTTTGAAACCGATTAAATGGTTTTGGTTTCGGGATTGAAAACCAAAACGATTTTGGTTTTCGTTTTCGTTTTATGGTAGTAACCATAAAACCGAACTGCGTAAACGGTATTTTAGATATATTTTTATTATATATCTACACACTATTTTATTTATAGGGTTAATTGGGTTAATTGGGTTAATTTTAGGGTTTTCATAATTTCTTCCGGCATTTTGGTCATATTTTTGTTTATATATAAAAAGCAATGGTTCGCAATTTCTCGATTTTGGTTTTGCTTTTATATAAAATTAAAAAAAAATCATAACGGTTTCACGGTTTTCGTTTTGAATAAAATTAAACAGTTCGATTTTAAAACCATTTTTTAAAAAAACGACAATTTTGGTTTTGGGTTTGGTATATGCCTACCAGATTTGGTTTTGATGTCTAGTAAAATCGGCCCAAAACCGAACCGTTACCATCCATATTAAATATAGCATCTTTTTTCTTGAGAAAGAATGCAAGGGTCTGTTTGGTCGTCCATCAATTTGCGAACTGATTTTTTATAATTAATCAATTTGTAAATTTTTATATTTTGGCGTTCGGTTGTAAAACTGAAAATGCTGAAATTAGCTCACTAAGCAGTTTGTTTCTAGCTTGAATGCTAGTTTCTTATGTAATTAGAGAATGATATAATGAAGGGTTAATTGCTTTTTACCCCCTCCTACTTTGATCTTGTTTCAATATAACCCCTCTACTTTAAAAATCTACCAATCCCCCCGTAATTAAGTTGAAATCATTATGGGCATGTTTGGTTTAGTTTTTAGAAACAGTGCGAAAATTTTGAAAACATTTTTTGAGAATTACGAAAAGTTGTTTGGTTTAGGTTTGAAAAAGATATGTAAACAAGACTGAATCAATTTCTTATACTTTCGTTCAAAATCCAGGTAATGTGGAAAGCTGTGGAGCGGGCCCTTGGTCCGGGCTTCAACCGCGAAAAATGCCATGTAAAGTTGGTCGGAACTCCTCTAACTCACAAAAGATTCCTCCGGCGAAACAGAGGAACTTACGGGCCCGCTATACAGGCGGGCCAAGACGCTTTTCCCGGGCACCCGACGCCAATTCCACAACTTTACTGCTGCGGCGATTCAACTTTTCCTGGTATCGGGGTGCCGGCGGTGGCTGCTAGCGGCGCCATTGTCGCGAATTCCCTCGTTTCAGTTTCTCAACATTCACAGCTTCTTGATGCTGTTGGAATATAAACAAAGAAAAAAAAAAAAAAAAAGAGGGTATTTTTTTTAAATTTATTTACAGTATTTAAAAGCAAAAATAGAGCATGCTAATATGTTAATGTAAAGGGTTTGTATAGTTGAATTCAACTAGGGGAACAAATGCAACTCTCTTTTTCTGGTTGTTCTACCATGAATCAGGTGGCTTTTTTTTTTTTTTTTTTTTTTATTGAAAATAAAGAAAAATATTAAATTATGGAATTTATGAGTAGGTTTTTTTTTTTTTTTTTTTTTTTTTTTTTTTTTTTTCACTTCACGATGGGTTAACTTACGCGCTCTACGACTAATCACATCATCGGGTGAGCACTTTTACACATTGAGATAGTACATTTAGAATTAAATTCACGTTTTAATTTCTAGAGTGCTCCTTAGGATAATCAAACTCCGGTTGATAAAAAATTATTTGTAATCAGATTAACATGCCTTGGGTAAAATTTATGAGTCTAATAGAACAATCACATCCATTACATAAAACAAAAGATACCACAACTTTTGATCTATTAATTTATTATTAAGTTTTATTTAATAGAAGAAAAATAAAACTCATTAATATGTAGATGTAAGCGACTTTGACTTTAGGATTTTTTAATATTTTATCTGAAAACTTTAACAAACAGATAAAGAAAAAAGAATTTGCAATTTCTGCCCCTGAAGTTTTGGAGAAAACTCACTTTAGCTTGTGTCCTTTCAATTTGAACACATTAAACTTTAAAATATCTAAATTATTAACATTGTCATGGTTTTTTATGGAAATTACCCACATGTCAAGCACAAACATCATCCGCGTGAGTGATTTTAGTAAAACAAAATAACGGGATTAACGATTTGAACTCAATTGACACAAATTGTATACTTTAGGGCTTAAAATGTTCAAATTGAAAATATAGGGACAAAAGTAAAATTTCTTTAAAACATTATGGTTGCAAATTGCAAAAACCTCTAAGAAAAAAAACTCACTGAACAAATTCTTCTACACCTTTAATCTACATAAATTTCAAAAAAAATAAAAAAAATATTGTTTGTTCACTTATAGATACTGGGAGAGGGTGCGTGTTCACATACTCGTGAACACTCGTCGGAGGCAATAATTTAACTATGGAGGCCATAATTTAACTATAGAAATGAAGAAATCAAGTTTACAGAAACAAAGAAATGTGTATGTTGTACGGAGAAAATGGTATATAGTAGTTTTATCAATTGAAAATGTGAAAATATAAATAAAAATAAACAATAGGTGATAAATAAGAGGCGAATGATATCTCAAGAACATGAAGCTCCATCAGATATCTCCAGTGGTAGAATATTCTGACTGAGCTTTCGGCAGAGATGGTGGATTTTCACATGTTGCCGCATTACCCAAGCGAGCAAGCATGAAGAAGAGCGTGAATTAACTTTTGGAGCATCAACTGAATTCTCGTCAACTCCCACAGATGACGCCAATTGATTATACCTGGATCTCGAGGTATCACACAATAAAGTGGTGAATGGGCTCCTGGTCGTCTACTCCTCATTGTGTAACCCGAAGGAATTCTTACACTGGGGAGTTGGATCCTGGTGAAGAATCTCCGACATGAGACTAAGTACTTATAGGCAAAATTATGGATTTGAATTAGGGAGTTTCAACTTACCTAGATTCTCTCATGTTCCAGATATTTATATACATTCTTAGGAATGGCAAAATACATGTGATGGTTGCATGCTCATTGGGGGAGAAAATGAATTGCCTGTGGTTCGTGCATGGCCGGATGAGGAGTGAAAACGGTATCTTTTATATTCAGAACCTGATAAAAGAACACACATGCGGGGCTACTTTTTGAACAAACAAGAACAAACATTTGAGTTTGGATATTATATCGGCGTGCTTGGTGGACGAGGTGCACACCAATCCGAAAACTTGCCCCGTGGATGTTGTTGACAATTTTAGGAAACAATGCGGCCTAGAAATATCATACTAAAATGTGTGGGTTGGGGTAGAGAAAGCCCGAAACAACGTATTTGGGGATTACTCATCTTCATACGACCAATTAAGATGGTACATTAAAAAATGTATATAGACAAACCTGGGCAGCCACGTTGCATTAGAATATGACATAGACACAAGGAACTTTAAGAGAATATTCATTGCGTTCCAAGCGTGCATCTATGGGTTTCACTTTTGCCGCCCCATGGTATTTCTTAACAACACATTTCTGATTGGCCGGTATAAGGAAAATCTTTTAGGAGCAACAATGAAGGATGGAAATCAAGGTACGTCTGTAAGACTGTTGTTACATATAACAATGTTATATTCAATATGAAAGAAAATCCAACACAATATATTTTGGTATTATGCAGGGATGTTCCCAATTGCCTTTTCAATCATTGATGTAGAGAATAATGACAACTGGTTCAGGTTTTTATCAAAAATAAAAAAGATTGTTGAGTCAAATCTCGTGATAACATTAATTTCCGATTAGCACAATGGGATTTTGGAAAGTGTACAAAACGTGCTTGCACATTGCACCACGCATACTGCTTGCAACACCTGAAAATGAATTTGAGGGTTGCGATGATTGGCACAAGCACGACATTTAACGAGATGATGATCCAAAAATTGAATGAATTGGAATACACACACAGAGAGAAAATGTATAAGATATTATACAATTAATTAATGTACGAAGGAGGTATAAAAGTTCAGAGATTCATTGAGGAACTATCAGCACTGAAATAGAGTAATGCGTTCTTCAGAGGCAAACGATATGGTGAGATGTCATCTAATCTGGCATAGTGTTTCGATTCATAGATAAGTGAATATCACCACCTACCAGCAATTTTGTTAATTGACAAGATAAGGATACGGGATAAGGATACGGTGGATGAATCTAATGGTAGAGAGGAAAAATGAAGCAAACAAGCTACGATGCGACATCACCCCACATTGGGAGAGCATGATATGTGAATTGATGACCGAATGACGAACTTGGAACATCAGTTCATTAGGTAACAGGTGTTCGAGATTCATTCCATTCTTTCCATTTTAGTCGACACCGAGGGACGTACATGCTCATATCGACAGTGGCAGATAAAAGGGTTTCCATACATACATGCATTTGTGGTTATAAACAAGAGTGAACTGTCGACATACAAATACATAGAGGATTACTTTTGGAGTTGGTTTTACCGTGAGATGTATTTGAGAGGTATATATGCAATACCAATAATGGAACGACCAATGTGGGTTGAGAGTGAACCAGTGATTTTGTCTCCTTTATCAAAGAAACAACCACAATGGCCTAGGAAAGTTTGGATCCCATCGAGCAGAGAGGTAAAGTAAAGACGTTATGGGAGATGCTGGCAAATGGGGAGGCACAATAGGAAATCATGCAAAACACAGCTTGAATAGGGTCATGGGGGACTTTGATTTTTTTTACTTTTTTGTTAGTTTCAAAGAATTATTTTCTATTTCTTATAGATTTTTTAAAAAAATAAAAGAGAGATAGTGATTCACTCAGGGAATAAGACTGTTGTTCTTGTTACATTCAACAATATCATATGAAGACAATGTTACATTCAACATTTTTTTTGCTATTTTACACTCAACATATGATCCCTTTTAGAATGACTAAGTTACATTCAACATGATTATACAAGAGAAGTTCCATTCAACACGCTCATATTAAGACCAAGTTACATTTAACATTGCTATTTTTATTTATTTATTTTTTGCGTAAAAACAGATGATAGTTTTTCAAAAAAAAAAACAAGAAAATTACATTCAGCACAACAACACAAGGCTCCATTTTTTGGACAAGTACATATGATATTTTTTTCACAAAGGACCAAGTTACATTCAACATGATCGCACAAGGCCCCCCATGTGTACGCACATGTGATCTTTTTTACACACGACCAAGTCACATTCAACACGATCACAAAAGAGACAATGTTATATTTAACACTACCAAGTAAGACCAAATTACATTCAACATTTCTATTGTTGTGTAAGCACAAATGACCCTTGTTACATTCAACACAAAAAAATAAAAAAAATAGAATGTCAATCAACAGTTACATTCAACATTGTCATACAACGACTGATAAGTAGTTTTTTTTACCAACAAATTAAGTACTTTTGATCTCAAATATTTGTGTGTTTTCAAGTATTTTTGTTAGTTTAATGTATTTTTGTGTTGTTTGGTAGGAATATAAATAAATGGGAGAAAATGTGCAAAATCAGTGCAAGTGTTATAAATTCAAGGCCATTTTTTACCACGTTGCAATCCGATTTTGAACAATCGCAAAATATAGAAGTTGTAGATCTACGTCTTAGATTTTCATAGGTTTTTGAATCACCTCAATCAAAGTTCGAACAAGAAAGTTAAGGAAAAAATACGAAACAGTGGTCTGTACTACCCAACGCGCGCTGCAGCGCGCACCCGCTAGTGGGTTTTTGCCCTTGTCGCACTGCAGCACGTGTAAAACGCACACTGCAGCGCCGTTTGTTGTATCTGAACCCTAAAATAGGATATTTAAGCTCATTTTGACCAAAGAAGAGGGGGGGACGAAAAGGGAACAAAGGCGAGGCGATTTTGGGAGCTACTGGAGGTGATTTTGGGTGAGAAAACACATGGTGATGGCGTTTTGATGTGAGATTGACGAAGAAAACATCATTGGTAGCACGTGTAGTTGAAGATCAGGAGTCCAAACCCACAATAAGTATTTTCTCTTCCTTTCTCTCTCCCTAGTATTTTGTTTTAAGTTTGTACTTGTAATATTGTATTGAACATACTACATTTATGAATTTATTGAGAAGATTAGCTATGGATCTATCTATGTTGTGTTCGTAATTTAGATCTAGGGCTTGACATAGTCTCATTTGAATCATGTTGTGAATATTTTGTCAATTATTAGACTTAATTCCATTTTGTGCATTCCCTAGGCCTAATGTGTTTGATTCATGTGACCAATGAGTTAAACGAGTTTAGGTTACGAATTTTATACTCGAGAGAGGTTAAATTCGTTACCAAAATTGGGAGTGCATAACTTAGGTTGTTGTGAATCCGGGAGGAAATCAACACCTACGTATTCGAGTTGAGAATTTAGAATCTTGTGAAACCGGGAGGTAATCGAGTTCTAGATTTATCAATTAGAATCGTCATTCAATTGTGTTTATTTTTATAATGCTTTTAATATGTGCTTTTACATGATATTTTGGTTGAATTGAGAACTTGGGATTTGACACTCGAGAGAGGTAATCTCGAGTTCAGACTTAGGTTAAACACAACGTAAACTTTAATTGATTGGGAGATATGTAGAGCTTGCATAATCTATAAGGTCGGGCATAGCAAATGTTTTCACCTAAATACAGTATAAGAATATCGATATTGAAGTGATTACATATTCTCTCACTTGACGCTCGAGAGAGGTAGTAAGAGAGCAATAGCACGAGACCTTAATTATTGAATGAATGGAATTAACTAATAATTACTAAATAGGAAAACATGGGAATAACAAGATGAAATCAAGCCCCTAGAATATTTGTGCATAGATAATCGATATTTTATTTTATTGTTGTATTTATATTTATTTTAGTTGTTTTAGATTTATTAATTTAAAAATAAAAAATTTGATCGCCTAAATAAAATTGGGTTACGATAATCGTGGTACTTAACGACAATTTAAACCAATTCTTATGGATACGACAACCTCTACTTTCTCTATTCTATTAAAACTTAACCCGAACACTTGCAGTATCATAGCGACGAAAAATAATTCGCTGCCAACGACCAAGTTATATTCAACACAATCATCACGTTTGCAATGATTGTTGGCACAACAGCTGTATGCAGTAATTTTTCAGTCAAAAAAAATGTTAAGAATATTCAAAATAAATTGATAGAGACGTTGTTCCCTCAAAAAACACAAAAAGATCAACTCATGATATACAACTAAGACTAATGTTCATTACTTGGTCGATATGACAACAATGGACTTTTTTAGGCTTTGCATTATGTGCTTCCCTAGTTTCATACGATTCAAGTGTCCACAATCGGGGCATATCATTAAGAAAGGTATGGACAAAGACAACTCATCCCTTCCTGAATCCATCTAACCGCAGGTTAACATCAATTTTAGCGCCATGGTATATTTGTTTCATAGTATGAATAACCGCAACCCCTTGGCATAATATATTTTTAGTAATTTGATGATATAAATTAGAAGGAATGAAGCTAGTATAATTGGAGCGGGGTCACACTTACGTTGATGTCCCTTGGTCAGGCATATTATCCTTATTGGAAATTTTCACCCGTTTCAATTGATGTTGTTTAGCTTTTTTTTTACTGCAAAGTGTTGACATACGAAATTTGACAGAAAAAAAAAATACATAAGAACCCTTTGAAGCGAGGGGTGTGAATAAGTGTTCATAAGGAAACAAAAACTTATTACTTTCTTCTTGTTCTTGTAAAAATGCTCAAACTAACCCGGTTACCTCAAGTTTACAGAATTATAATGGTCCCAGGTCAACGTCTATTTATCACATACTAGTAGTGTCCAATGCCCGGCGGAAGGCTTTGATCCCTCAGTATGGATTAGAAAAAAGACATACCAGATGTTGGACGAGAATGCCTCAAGTATACTTGTATTTAGGATATCATTAAGGTAATCCCTTTTTTAAGGATCCACATCAATAATTTGCACGGAACAAAACAAGTGACATGTATATACTATGTGTTTATATATGGAAGAAGTTGTGAGTTGAATACAGTCACAAGAAAACACATGTATGTGGTTTTTCTACTCACCCAGCAAGCATTATTCACAAAATAAATAAATAAATTGGATAGGTCTGTTAATTGAGCTACAATCTTGGACTGTTTAGACCAGATAATTTCCATATAAACGTCGATTACCTATACAACAAAAAACAATGTAACATTCAATACATATTTTGTAGGCCATTACAAATATTACATTCAACATTCATAAAATATAATACGAGAACCATGTCACATTCAACATATGTAAAATGTAACATGACTACCTAATTACATAAAACAGATACCGGAACACAATAACATGAGTTAAGTAGTTGATAACTTACAAAATTTGTCAATTATTATTCCCACAATAGTCCAATAATGTCAACCATGGAGAGTTGAGCTTCTGGCTATTCACTGCGCCCCCCCCCCTCCCCCACAATAGTCCAATAATGTCAACCATGGAGAGTTGAGCTTATGGCTATTCACTGCCCTACACGTATGCACTGATAGGTTTAAAAAAATAGATATAAGATATGTACATTTTTTAACGGGAAAAAAAATGTAAAGGAAAGACTTACGAAGAGCCTTTAATACGCATAATCAACTCAAGCTTTTCCCAATCTAGCGGGACCAAGAGCCATGCTACAGTACTGTCTCTTGGGGGCAATATACAAGGCTCATCATCACTCACATCCGTAATGTATGCTTCCCTAGTGTAAACGACAATATCCATAACAGGATTGTCATTTAAAGTCTTCAATCATTGTTGCTACTTAACAGGGACCTTATATTTATGTACATACCCTTCACTAGTCTTACACTCACTGACATGTTTCTTCAAATTCTTAACAAGTTAATTGGGGGTTAGCGGTATATGCTTCGACCGTGTAACCCGTCTCGCTGGTGGCATTGATCCTGAATAATCATTTCGACCAATCTCGAATGCTTGCCACACAATAACATTATTTCTATCTGTTAATTCCATTTTATAAAATTCTGAAATATCTTCAACGTAATCATCATGCTTTTACTTAGCTTCAACTGACTGTGTAACAAAATGAACAATGGCCTCTACCAGTTGTTCTTGAAGTTCCTGCTTCTCAGAATTGTGCCTCTCCTCTTGCTTAACCACGTGCACCTCAGAATCAACAAGTGTTTCCTTTATCTCAACTACCTTGTCCTTCAATTTCCTTATTTTTGTCTTCAATTTTTCTTCAAGAGCTTCCAAGACACTTTCAATTCTTCACATTTGGAAGCTAATTACCGATTGTGTTCTCGATCAAATTTCGCAAACCACAGCAAAACTGAATAACCTCCTCATTAAATTGCTACGATATCCCGAGGTCGAACGATGAAAAGTCGACTAGCGGAGTCACTTTTTCCTTGCCCTTCTTTGATTGACGTATTCTAACTGAAGAGTCTTTTGTATCACCATGAACCAAGAGACCAATCCCCAACTTGACCTCAGACAACGATTCAACGAGAAGACCTTCAATAACCTAAAAAGGTCTACATTCATCAAGACAACAACTAATATGTTACATTCAACACATACACCATGCACATGTAATATTCAACACATAATTAAGATGGATGTTACATTCAACATCTACATACAAAGACGAAAAATCAGGATGTAAACATACTTGGTCCTCAGCAAGGTTAAACAATTGAAGCCCCGATGCAACAATCATGAGATCCAACATATTCCATTTCCCCCAATGTGGTATGAAAGACTCCCGTCTAGGGATGGGTTCAATTATGATAGGATATTCGTACAACCAAACATAAGTGGGAAGAAATCAAATATTAGCATAGTAGCAAGTAAAGCGGATTAAACATATTAGGTCAAATACAAATAAAGTAGGGTTGTAACCTATAACACGATCACACAATCAATAACAAATGATGGTGTCCAGTAGCCAACTTTTATGGAAGACATTAAATTAGAATGAATACTCTCAGACTAATTGTAGGATGCAATGGTTTAAGTCCTCCATGAGTTAGAGACTCGTATCACCTGACCCTTGTTTGCAAAAAAACACGTCGATATAAAGATGTAGGAACAACATAAGCACAACATCTTCAATATCATCTTCAGCATCACCCAATATGGTGGTACATATTTCATTTCTATTTTTAACCACACTCTATTTGTTAGTAGTCACCCCACGACGGATCAAGAATGAGCAATCAGTCTTCTTTGCATAGCGTCCAAGTATTTGTTCAGTACCGGACGTAAACCCAAAAATCAAGTGGACATCCTTGGGGGGTGAAATGCACAAAATTGGGCTCGAGTTTGAATGCCTTTCAGTATAGATGGTATGATAGAATAATGCTCATACACAGACTATATATTTTGTTGAATGCAATATTCCTCAAATTATTAGGAAGCAAAGTTGATATTGTATTCCAGAAAGGAGTTCTTCACAAGAGTTCAAGGTGTGGCTCATGGACTTAAAAGTTTGAAACCAGAGAACAAAATTATGAGAGATTTGATCGGAATTTAACCATTGGATTAAGTGTCACACGGATATCAGTCGTACTTAGCGGCTACGATGTTTGTACATCTACAAAATGCAAATCACAAAAATGTTTTATAGCTAAATGAATTACATACTAACACAACATGCACAAAGAATATTAGAGATTACCATTTACATGAGAACCACTAGCCAAGACGTCAGGTTGTGTCTTATAGTCGGGGAAAAAGTTACCTATGTATCATGAAGATGTTACATTCAACATAAACATGCAACAAAATGTCAACCGTATATAATCAACAATTTTTTATATTCATCGTATGTCGTATTTTTATATAGTAAAATAAATAACATTACAGTACAATTCACACAAGGGATTTTATGATTACCATCTTTTGTATTTGAGTCGTTGGTCGATGCTTCATGTTGGATGTCACGAACAGGGACAGAGTCATCTACAATAGGAATGCAAATATTACATTCATCACAACAAGTAATAAATCTTAATTTGTTTACAAGTATGCAATGTTACAGCTAACCCAAGTCTGGAAGACATTCTATGACAATGTTACATTCAACAACAAACTCGTGAGTTTGATTTTTCGGAATATTAGATTAGGTTACATTCAACACTCACATGAAACAAGTAACAAATATTAATTTTTTTTTCTAATATACGATGTTACATTCAACATAAGTCTGGAAGACATTCTTAGAGAATGTTACATTCAACATGTACTCGTGAGTTCGATTTTTTATAATGTTATAAAGTGTTATATTCAACACGCACATGAATATTGAAGTTTCAAATAGACCATTTCTTAACACTTTAAAGTCGTCGTATACTACCCATAAATCACAAAGGAATACTAAACGCATCAACGGTTAGATAAACCAAAACAAGAAGAAAAACTCATGTATTTATCATATCAGAAGCACGATCACAACACAATGGAAGATGAAACACATATTATTACAGTAAAACACGACGTAGCAGAGCAAGAAGATAGAAAGAGGAAATGGATGTACTAAAAACAACATAAAAATAGACTATCAAGTTTGCCTTGTGATTCTTCGACTTTCGACTGGTTGCATGCAAAATGTTTTGGGTTTGCACAGCACAAAAACACGAAAGTGTAGTTTCGATTGTGTACAGAGCAGAACGGCAAGTCAGAATCTTAAAAATGAGCGTATTTTACCTACGTCCAACAGATTGATAACGGTAGCTGCAGTGTTTGGGTTCTTGGTTATTATCTTACCACGTGTGGTAACAATTGTGGGTGCATCAAAGAGTATGTAGGGATCGTCGCCTTCGAAATCACTAGGGAATAGTGAAAATATGGAAAGGTTATGCAGATTTTAGGGGTTTGATCGAGAATGGAATGTGTAAGAGCTCTAAAACTGGCTTGAATGGATATGCGTGGGCAGGTTTTTGAAATTTTCCTTTTACGTCGTATAAGGTGTGACACGTTTTGAAAGAGGCGGTACAAGGGGTCCAATCGATTGTACCGCAATATTGGATAACAAGTTACAACTGGTTGCTCATTTGGATATTACATTCAACATGCGATGGTTCATTGACTATAGATGTTACATTTTACATCCACTGAAAACACGTTTCACTCATCCAAAACATGTGATTAATATCTCGTTAAAAAAGGGCATTCCACTGTTAAATATGGTGTAAAAGTACAAATTTTTCAACAATAGAGCCATAAAAAAAATCATATGTTTGATTTTTATAGTTTTTAATATTATCTCAGCAGATTTTCGCGCCTTTTTAGGGGTATAATTAATGTTGTCAAATTGCGCAGGAAACATCTAGGAATCCAACGATTCCGGTATGCACATTTTTGGAAGTTACATTGTCATTAAATAATGGTATTTTGGTCCACGTTGTGCAAGAGTTGCTGCTGGTGCAAAAAAAAAAAAAAAAAAGGCTGGATCAATAGTTTCCAAATTGGAAAAGGACCTTATGGTGCACGCCCCTAAAAAAAACTCAATTTGTGTGTTTTAGTATATGTGTTCCCATAAGTAGTATAAGCTTAGTTTAAAAAAGAATTTGTTAAATTGCTTCTCTAAGTTTTATATACTTCTCTTCATCTACCTATATTATGAGAAGGCATGTGCGTTGCACGTACTCGTCAGAGGCCGTAATTTAACCATAGAAATAAAGAAATCAAGTTTACACGAACTTAAAAATATGTATGTTGTACAAATAAAATGATTTATAATAATTTTATAAACTGGTAATGTGAAAATGTAAATGAAAAATTAAAATTAAAAATTAACAATGTCATGTTTTCTTACGGCCTTTCTTCTAGCCGCTTTAATTTGAAGACCACCATGTCTTCAAATAGCATCTCTATATGACAAAAACCTTTCCTATTGTCAAACAAAATACCTATCGGCAGAACATAAAGTGTAAAGAAAAAGAAATTGCAAATATCAAGTATAAATGTAAAATGTTTGATCACTAATGAACTATTGATAACTGGATTTATAAGACACTAGTTCAATGTATTGTTTGAAATCCCATCTTTGAGGGAAATCAAGTAAGGATTAGTTGGAATAGAAAATTTACGAAAGGGATAAACAAAACCTTTAAAAGATATGGGGTTCAATTAAAATATTTAAAAATTGTCTGGGATCCCAACCGTAGTTGGTTTCATTATCATAAAAGATGTTGTACCTTTGAATTCCTTTGCATGTGTTGGTGTCGGAAATTGGATCAACGAGTAGTATGGTCCGGTGACTGTTGATGTTGAGAGCTGTAGCTGATCTGGAGGTTGACTCCTATTGGGTTGGGATCTTCAATCATTCTGAAGCTTCATCCTGCATATGTCTGAGTTGCTGAGGAGTTGTCCGACCTGGTCCTCCGTGCTGTACCTGCACACAGGACTAGTTGGGGTATGCCCAGCGTGTCCCCTCCAACGTGAGAGTAAAGGCTCAGGGGGGAAAAAAGAGGTCGCTTGGATAAAACACAGTTGTTACCTCGAGTTTGCAACCTCCTCAATGGGTCTAGTAAAGCCTTCTATTTATAGGCGAGGACGTCATTAGCATTCCAAAAATTAGAGCCATCTTTTTATGTATGTTTTTGATAAAATTCTTTTAATTTAAATAGGCAAAATCAATCTAAATATTTTCTAAGTAATGCAAAAATCCACATACAAAACGACATGAAGTATTGTATAAATGCAATGTCACAAAAATGCTTACTTACCTAATTTACCCAATTAATTTAAAGAAATTTCAATTTGACATTCCCTTAAATTCTATGAAAATGAGAATGAAGGAAATATCATAGAAACTGTGTTTTGTCAAAATTAATTCCATTAAAACTTAAGTAAAATTCAACGAAACGACTTACCAGAATTTTTTTTTTACTAAACCAATTGTTTTTTTTTAATATTTTAAAAATTGAATCATTGGTAAAGAAATATTTCCTTCAATAAATTGAATTATTGAATTTACCCTTAAGGTTTGTGAGAATTAATTCTTATAAAACAATTTTATTATTTTCAATTTTTAAAATTTCTATTTTTATTTAAAAAAAAAAAAATAAGTATAGCAACAACTTAAATAAAAATAAATAAACAGTAAAATTAAAAAAAATAACAATAATAAAAAAAATCCTCATCTCACGCTCGAAAGCTAAACCTAAAAGGAAAGATTCGTCTCGGCATGTTCATCGAATCATTGGATAATTTTAACGGAAACTAAATTTACAAGAATTTAAATTGCGATAACTAAAAAATAATAATAAGAAGAATTAAGAGATAAGAAATATACATGCCCTAGCAAAAATCCCCGACGTGCGATTTTTATTCTCCCAAAGATGGTTTCTCGATATGCTTTCATTGAGAATCGCTCCCTAGGAGGGTTTCTCTATGAATTTTCTGGAGTTCTTAAATTGTGAGGAGACGAGTTTTATTTATAAAGAAAAATATGGAATGAAAAAATCCTAAAAAAATTAACCCTGAGTGCCAAATTCTAACCCTAATTTGATCACGAAAAGGAAATTCATTAGGATAGATATTTTGTGCTAATACGAACACGTGTTGGCCTAAGAAGCTACCATATGTCCTTTTCTGCTTTTTTGGTTGACTTTTTGACCAAAGGTGTGCCCCTCCTTTTTACTCTCTCTCTTTTCCTCTCTCATCTTTCTCTCTCTCACACACCAATTCTCTCTCACTATTTCTACCGATCCTTCCTTTCTCTCTTCTCTCTCTCTCTCCTCTTTTCTTTTTCTTTTCTTCTTTTTTCTAATTTGCATTTTCTGAAAATAAAACAAAATAAAAAATAAAAAGTTTTTGCAGGATGGTAAAAAATGTTGTGTCTACACTAGTTTTCACTGTCAATCCATTTGTTAACCAGCAAGGTTCATGTTTTGGTGAACATTGACTTTTGATTTTTTATTTCAATAAAAACAATCAAGATGGATATCAAATTGAAAATGATAAAATCTAGATTAAAATTGTATATTTTTCACGAATTTAATCTATAGTGAACGTTTACAATTTGAGTTAATTTGTTAGTACTTATTTCCATGATTAATGGTTTATTAAGGAAGTGACATCTGGTCGTTTATTACAATGAGTGTCATCAATTATAAATTAGGATTTTTTATTATAACCCGACTATCAAATTTTCAATTAAATTGGGCCCTATAAACTTAAGCCCAATTAAACAAACCTCCTTTTATAACTATTCTTTTGCAAAAACCCCACCTTTGACCAACAATACCCTTATTCTTTTATTTCCATTTACCTCATGTTCGTCACTTTCATTTTCTCATCCTTATTGAGGCTACCACTTTCATTCTCCCATTCTCATAGAGGCCACTACTATCATCAGGTCCCTATTGCGCCACTGCCAAAATAATCAACAATAGTGACAACCACCTCCACCCAAACATTTGGCCCTCGCCGCATCGACCAAGAACACCATTACCCTAGATCTCTCTCTCACCACTAGATCTTTTTTTTCTTTTTTTTCTCTCTCTCTCTCTACATATTGTGTTGGGGTTTCCAGATGTTCCATCAGAATGGTGACAAAAAAATCACGAGAAAAAATTCAATTCGCTAGTGAATTTGGGAATCTTCATTCCGAACATTCATCGATAAGCATATCGCCATCGCCTCCACCAACTGCCACTACTATAAGCAATCAATTCTCTATGAAACAACTTCTCTCTCTCTCTTACCAAAACACGGCTAGATCTGGTCATCTACAAGGCCAAATCTGGCTTTGCTATGCCACAACTGCCCATCAACTTCTTTAACTTCGTTGCTAAAGTTGCCGCAATCTCTTCATCACTATTTACTCTCTCATTTCTGGTTCTCTCCAAAACAATCCTATGTTGTCGTCTGTCCACTCCTATAACTCCGCCCCTAAAGCTGCCACAATCGCTCCACCATTAGTTCCCAGTTCTAGAAAATTTGCTATAATATTTTCTTATGTAGATGTGAAATTTACTATAAATGTTTATTTTCAGTTGCTGCCATAATATTTTGATTTTGATTTGTTGCAGTATTTAACTGGGATTGCATGTGATTTTTTTTTATCTTTTTTTTGTAGTGGTAGTGGTGGTAGGGTGGTGATGGCGAATTTTTGGTGATAACAATGATAGTTAATTTTTACTATAACGGCTGTGGTAGTAGTGGATATTTATTGTGGTGGTGATAGTGATAAAAATGTTTGTTGTGTTGCTAGAGGTGGTGATAGTAAATATTTGTTGTAGTGGCGACGGTAATAATAATAAATATTTACTGTTGTGGCTATGGTGATGGTAAATTTTTGTGGTGATGGTGGCGACGGTGATAATAAATATTTGTTGAATTGGTGACGGTAGTGATAGTGAATATTGTTGTAGTAGTACCGTGATAAGAATATTTACAATATTGAATTTATTAGATGATTAATATTTATTATTAAAGATATTAATCAAGGGGAATTTTTTACCTAAAATTAATATATTTTTAGAGATGGAGTTTTCATAAAAAAAAAATAAAAAAGATGGGATAAAATTAAGAAGTTATGGGCTTTTGAGGCTCATAAAAAATCACCCTATAAATTATAAATATTTTTTATGGACCCCAAAAGCCCAAAACTTCTTAACCTTATCCCCATATGGTTTTTTTTTTTCTTTTTTTAATCAAAGCTCCACTTCTAAAAATATATTATTTTTAGGTAAAAAATATCCTTCAATTAATTTTTCAATAATAAATATTAATTGAAATTCAATATTTCATCTCAACTATAATAAATATTCTTATCACCACCACCACAACAACAAATATTCTTTATCATTGCCGTCTTCAGTTCTACAAATATTTATTATTACCAACATCATAATAATAAATATTTACTATCACTGCTACTATCACAATAATAATTTATTATTATCGTCACTACCATCACAACAAAAATTTATTATCACCACCGCCACAACAGTGAATATATCACCACCACTACCAACACAATAAACATTTTTATTACTATCACTACCATAATAAATATCCGCTATCACCACAACCGTCACAGTACAAATCAACTATCATCGTCATCACAAAAAATTTGCCATCACCACCATACCATGACCCCAACAAGAAATACTAAAAAAATTACACAAAAATCCCCAAAATCAAAATTTTATGGCAACAGCTAAAAATATTACGAAACTAAGAAAAGAAACTAATGGTGGAACGATTGCGACAACTTTAGGGGTGAAGTTATAGGAGTAGACGAACAACAGCATAGACCCAGATCTAATCGTCTACAGGCCAGATCTCTGCCAAAGACGACCTGATTTGGCCATCATTTGGTGAGAAATAGTGAGAGAGGGGAGAGAGAGAAATAAAAAGGGTTGTTTCGCGTGAGAACTAGAAATGAGAGAGGAAATGGCGGTGGAACGATTGCGGCGACTTCAGCAGTGGAGTTAAAGGAGCTGACGGACTGCGGCGGCATAACAAAGCCAAATTTGGCTAAGGACGCCAAATCTGGGTTGTAGACGACCAAATCTGTCTTTTTTTGGTGAGAGTGAGAAGTTGTTCTAGCAAGAACTAATTGCTTACAGCGGTGGCAGTTGGTGGTAGCGGTAACGATATGCTCACCGATGAATGTCTGAAATGAAGATTCCTAAATTCATTAGAGAAAGAGAGAGAGAGACGTTGGTGAGAGAAAGATCTAGGGTGGCGATGTTCTTAGTCAACGCAGTGGTGGGCGGAGGTTTTGTTGGAGGTGGTGGTCACTACTATTAATTATTTCGGCAATGGCGCAATAGGAATTTGATGATGGTGGTGGCCTCCATGAGAATGAGAGAATGAAAGTAGCGGCCACGGGGTAAATGGAAACACAAGAATAAAGTGATTGTAGGTCAAAGATGATTTTTTTTTGCAAAAGAATAGTTATAAAAGGAGGTTTGTTTAATTGGGCTTAAGTTTATAGGGCCAAAATTAATTAGTAACTTGATAGTGGGGTTATCATAAAAAATCCTAGATTTTACTACTTATAAGAATTATATATAATAAAAAATTCAAAAAGGATAGGGCCATACTTATAGGGCCATCCTTTTATACAAACCGTTTAATTATAAATAAAACACTACTCAAATCAGTCCAAAAACTCAAATCAAACGGCCCATATTGAGGCCCATGAAAAACACTGTAGAGCACACGAGATCCATCTAGAAACCTCCACGTGTCCCCACCTAACCCTCATTTCCCCTCCCTTAAACCCTCCCCCCCCTTCTCTCTGTGTTCTCTGTCTTATCTTCTCCAAACTTCGCACATTGCTCTCTCGTGAAACTTCCCCAATCCTCTAGGGTTTGCCGTTGGATCCTTCGCCCTCTCTCTCAAATCCTTATCCTTCTCTCTCTAGATTTCTATTGATATACATATATTGGTCTAGTTTATAGAGCTTGGATTAGGTGTTCTTCATAGTCGTTAATGGCGTCGTCCGCTGCTCAAATTCACGCTCTGGGAACAACTAATTTGTCTTCCTCTTCGAAGCACTCATGTGGAAAATGGCCGAGAACGGTTTTCTTCGGGCAGGGGCTGAACAATTCGGTGTCATTTAGACTGCCAAAGACTGGACACGTGAAGCTACGGATGAGTAGGTCCAGGAGAGGTTCGGGCGCAGGGCCGGTCAGGGTCGTGGCGGAGAAGGTGGTGGGGATCGATCTGGGGACCACCAATTCCGCGGTGGCGGCGATGGAGGGAGGAAAGCCGACCATCGTCACGAACGCGGAGGGACAGCGTACGACTCCGTCGGTGGTGGCGTACACCAAGAACGGGGATAGACTCGTCGGTCAGATTGCGAAGAGGCAGGCGGTGGTGAACCCCGAGAACACCTTCTTCTCCGTGAAGAGGTTCATCGGAAGGAAGATGTCGGAGGTCGATGAGGAGTCCAAGCAGGTGTCGTATCACGTGGTTAAGGATGAGAATGGGAATGTCAAGCTGGAGTGCCCCGCAATTGGCAAGAAGTTTGCTGCTGAAGAAATTTCAGCTCAGGTATAGATACATAGTAGATACATAGAATAGATACTGCAAATGAGTTGCTTATGTTTGATTGCTCTGATTTTATCTGTTAATCGTCTTCAGCATGCTTATCTTCTGTTCTTATTGGCCAGGACTGGTTTTTAATCATTATGTTCTTCTTATGGTTAACGTTGAAGTTGTTTGATTTGCTGTTTGTGTATGTATATTTGTGTATATGTGTTTATGTGTTTATGTTTGTCTATATAATGCCATACTTATTAAGAACTATTCAGGATAAGCATGTTTTAAAGCCTGGGAGAAGACATGTACATGTGCTTGTTGCTGGCATTCTGGCTAATTATAAGCAAATTACAACACAAAAACCGTTCTGTGAACTCCTTAGGTAGTGTTTGGGATAGCATGTGATCGAGCCCATGAAATTGGAATTTGAATTTTTGGATTTTTACACCATTCAGTTCTAATTCCAATCCCATGCACCCAAACAATATCTTAGGTTGTGTTTGGTAAGTTATTTATGGGAGGATTTCATTTGGGCAAGAGATTCCACAAAGTTTGTTTAGAAAATTCCTTATTTGGGTACTATGAAGAGGAATTTATGAAATCAACTCAGTTGTAAAATTTGTAAAATAGAAGAATAAGAGGGATTTGCAAATCTCTTCAAAACACATGTAATTTCTAAACCCTTCCGATGGGGAATTCACTTTTTTTCATCCATTTCACTTCAATCCCATTTTTTATTTTGGAATTATATGAATTTCAAAATTCTCTCTCTCTCTATATATTATATAATAAAATTATATTTGTAAATAGGTATAAAAATCGTACTATTAATATAGTTGTGTTTAATTAGAGTTGTGTTATTAAAAATATATTACTAAGATAGGGATAAAGATTATATTAATTAAAATTATATTATTAAATTACTAAATAAAAGTTATATTATGAGATGTATTTTCAATTTTTTTTATTAAAATTTAATAAATTTCAAAATTTTGCATATAAATACTTGTCTATTCAAACAAGAGAACTATGAAATTATACAATCAAATTCTTCATCTAGTAAAAAAGTTATCCAAATAAGGAATTTGTTAATGATGGGATTTCAAAATCCAAAATTTTGAAATCATTTACAAATTCTATGGATTTATCAAATCCCTTACCCAAATTCAACCTTATTGATTTTCGAAGCTGTTAAATCATAGTTTTGCGAAATGATTGTGCTTCATTTACTAGTACTTCCTTTTATTGAAATGCTCAAATAGTTTTGGAAGTTGAATTGTGTTTTTCGAGTTTTTTTAGAGGTTTTTACATGTGTGATGTTAGCCTAAAATGAGCTACTATGTATATGTCTTTGATGTTTTCTCTTAGGTTTTGAGAAAGCTCGTGGATGATGCATCCAAGTTTTTGAATGACAAGGTTACCAAAGCTGTCGTCACAGTTCCTGCATACTTCAATGATTCCCAGAGGACAGCAACAAAGGATGCAGGTCGTATTGCTGGCTTAGAAGTTCTTCGTATAATCAATGAGCCTACCGCTGCATCACTTGCCTATGGTTTTGAGAAGAAGAACAATGAAACCATTCTAGTTTTTGATCTTGGTGGTGGTACTTTTGATGTTTCAGGTATTCTTACCCTTTTATCTTATCTTAGTTGCATTGTTTTTTTCCATCCTCTCTAACTTAACTTGCATGCTCGGGCACCGTTTGGTAACTGATTTTTTAAGTACTTCCTAAAATCGAAAAAGATAACTTGATTTAAAGGTACTTCTACGTTGAAGTAAAAGGAAAAAAAAAGTGTGTTTGATAATATTTTCTTAGTATCATCCTTATAATTGCTTTATTAATCCAGAAAGAAATAATTGATGAATGAAAAAAGTGGTCGAAGAGTCTCTAGTAATATAATAATAGAAGAAATAAAAATCATTTGTTAAAATTGTATTTTTATTGTCTTGGTTTTTAAAGTACTTTTTTTTTTAAGTGTAAAACAAACTTTACTTTTAAAATTAAGTACTCTTTTGCTTAAGCAAAAGAAAAAGTGTTACCAAACAGTCTCTCAGTTATTTAATACTTGACTATACACTTTCAATTGTTTTCGTGTTGCTTAAAAATTAGGATTTAGCATAATGCTCCTTTATTTCATTTGGCTTAAATTACTTTATTTTGGGAATGAAAAACGTTCACAATCGTTTTTTCCCTCTTGCCTTATACTTATTTTGGTTGGCTTAAATTACTTTATATTGGGAATGAAAAAGATTTGCAAGTGCATAGTTGTTAAAGGCTCTAGGCGCACTGAGGTGCACAAGGTGTTGCGTAGTCTAGGCGCAAGGTGAGGCACTAGCCTAAGCGAAGCTAGGCACACGACATCTAGAAAATAAAATAAAAATTATAGTACTAATATTTTGGAAATCTAAAATCAGGAAGTTAAACTATTAACTAAATTTCAATTATAAAAAATAAAACAAACTCACAGGTCGCATGTGAAGAATTAACTAATAAATGATTAAACAAAAAAATAATAACATAAATAAAGTAAATAAACAGTTGAACAAATAATAACAAGAATAAACTAAATAAACAATTAATAACAAAAATAAACAATTAAATAGACAAATAATAACAAAAATAAACAATTAAACAGACAAATAATAACCGAAACAAGTAAACAATTGAACAAACAAATAATAACAAAAATAAACTAAATACACAACTAAACAACCAAATAATAACAGAAATAAACTCAGACCAAATAATAACAGAAATAAACTAAGTAAACAATTAAACAGGCAAATAATAACATAAATAAATTAAATACACAATTAAATAATTAATTAAACAATAAAAAAAAAACAGAATGTAAGAATATAATTAGAAGAAGAAATTATTGGGAAACTAAACCAACAGAGCAATGAACAGAGGGCATATACCTGGACTGAAGCAGCGAACATGGACTGAAGGAGAACTCCTCGAGGGGCAGAGCAACGAACAGAAGAAGATTCGAAGGAGGAGGAGGAGATTCGAATGCTGCGTCGTGAGAATCGAAGGAAAATCGAACAAGAATCGAAGGAAAATCGAAGATCAAAGGAGCAGCGAACGTGGACTGAAGGAGAAGAACTCAAGGGGCAAATCAATGAACAGAAGAAGATTCGAAGGAGAATCGAAGGAGGAGGAGATTCGAATGCTGCGTCGTGAGAATCGAAGGAAAATCGAAGATCAAAGGAGAAGATCAAAGGAGAATCGAACAAGAATAGAAAGTAAATCGGAGGAAAATCGAAGATCGAAGGTCAATCGACTACTGAATAATGCCTCACGAACGAGTAAAATTAGGTCTGGGTATTTATTAATTAAGGATTAGGGCATCAAACATACAAAGCGCGCCTCAGGCTCTGGTCGCGACTTGCACTCAGGCACAGAAAGCGCTCGCCTTCTTCAAGCTCGTCGCCTAGGGTTCGTCGAGGCGCATGATCCTCGCCTCGTTGCGCCTCTCGCCTGGGCACACGCCTTTAACAACTATGTGCAAGTGTTTTTTTTTCCTTGCCTTATTTCAGTTTAAACTACTCGATCAATTTGTACAAGATTGTTGCACCTCTTTTACAAAGACTGCAAATGGACTTATGTTTGCATATATATATAATGTACTTTCTTTAATTGCAGTTCTTGAGGTTGGTGATGGAGTGTTTGAGGTGCTTTCAACTTCCGGAGATACGCATCTAGGTGGTGATGACTTTGATAAGGTGGGCATCATTCTCTGTTCGATCATTATAAATTATCTAATTTACTTGATAATTTAGTTGATATATATAATTTAGTTGCTTTCAACTTCATGCAGAGAATTGTTGATTGGCTTTCCGAAAATTTCAAGAGGGATGAAGGAATAGATCTTTTGAAGGACAAACAAGCTCTTCAGCGATTGACTGAAACAGCAGAGAAAGCTAAAATGGAACTTTCTTCTTTGACACAAACAAATATTAGGTTTGTGCTCTTTCCTTTCTCCTACTACCCGTTGTGAAATGACTCTTCATGTACTTGTTTATATCGTTTTTACTGATCTTCTTGTTCTTTGTTCAGTTTGCCTTTTATCACAGCCACCGCAGATGGCCCCAAGCATATTGAAACCACCCTCACCCGGGCGAAATTTGAGGAGCTATGCTCAGATTTGCTCGACAGGTATGCATTTTTTTCATTTCACAGTGAGTTAAGATAGCTGATCCCTCCCCTCGTTTTGCTCTCATGCCCACAATAATAAATAATAAATAAATAAACAAATGAACAGCTATTTTTGCTTTTTAAAGAAGAGCTTCCATTTTCTTGATTTTTAAAGTTTAAATTGCAAATTTAAGTACTTTTTTGCTTAAAAGAAAAAATACTTTAGAAAGACATTATTGAACGGTGCCGTATTATTATTTTCTTATTTAAAAAAGAATTGACATTGAAATTGCCTTATTATTTTCTTATTTCAAAGAAGAATCGACATTGAGGTTCTTTATTTTTTGTGTTGAAGTAGTTCGTGATTGGTCGTGACTTCTGATGAGATTAAACTTATAATTCTTATTCTTCTTTTACTCTCAGGCTTAAAACCCCAGTTCAAAATTCCTTGAGGGATGCTAAGCTTTCATTCAGCGATATCGATGAAGTGATCCTTGTTGGTGGTTCAACGCGTATTCCAGCTGTTCAGGAACTTGTTAATAAACTTACCGGGAAGACACCCAATGTCACAGTGAATCCTGATGAAGTCGTCGCCCTAGGTGCTGCAGTTCAGGTTAGAATCTCTCATCTTTCAATATGATAACTTTTTTCATAGCGTCATCCTTCTAGCCCCCAGCATTTGGTGATTACCTAGAGCATGGTTGGTTTAGAACTCGAAAATAGTTTTATGGAAAGTTTGAAATAATTTTCAAAAGCTTTTTTTTTTTCCAAAGTTGTGATAACTTATTTGGTTTGACTTTAGAATTTTTTTCAAAAACAAAATCTTTATAAAAATTGTGTTAAAATATTGAATGAAAAGTGATTGTCCTTAACCAAACAGCACCTTAACATCTTCCATGGATTCTTAAATCATTGTTTCAGGCTGGTGTTTTGGCCGGAGATGTTAGTGATATTGTCCTTTTGGATGTTACACCTCTATCAATTGGACTGGAAACACTTGGCGGTGTAATGACAAAGATCATACCGAGAAACACTACATTACCCACCTCAAAATCTGAGGTATTCTCGACTGCTGCTGATGGTCAGACTAGTGTGGAGATTAATGTTCTTCAAGGTGAAAGAGAATTTGTTAGGGATAACAAATCTCTAGGAAGCTTCCGTCTTGATGGAATTCCGCCCGCCCCTCGTGGGGTACCCCAAATTGAAGTCAAATTCGACATTGATGCAAATGGTATTCTCTCTGTTACTGCCGTAGATAAGGGCACCGGGAAGAAGCAGGATATTACAATTACCGGTGCAAGCACATTACCTGGGGATGAGGTATGTTATTCTTTCTAAATCATTTGCTGTTATCTGTTTGCTTATTCACTTAGGAGTCATGCATTTCAATGATGGGTTGAAACTCGGAATTTGTCTAAAAAAATTTTAGGGGGTTGACTGAATATTTCTATGAATTAGAGGGGGCTTACGTAAAAATTAAAGGTTAATTTTTTCCCCCCCAAAAATAAGGGTGGAAGTGAACACTTTCAAAAGTTTAGGGGGGCTTGAGTTCCTCTTGGTCCTCGTTTGTAACCGCCACTGTTCCTCGGCCTTATGTTTGATGTGCTTAAAAAGAGAACTGGAATCCAAGGTGGCATTTGTTAGGACCTTAGGTGCACAAAATTTGGGAACAGAATTAAGAAGGCTCCGTTTAGAACGCCTTTTTAGTTTCTTTTGATTGAAAAAAAGTTTATTGAACAAAAATATAATTTCCTTTTTTGTTCAAGTGCTCTGGGAGTGAAAACAGATATCTGGGAGCTCAAACAGTGAAGAAAACGGCACCTTAAGTGTTTTTGTTTATGTTCTCTAAAAATTTGGAACATAAACACAAATACATAGAAACACAAGTTGTTTCCCTTCTGTCGTTAGAATTTTAGAACAAAAATTGAGTACAAAACAAAATGGCTACTTTTTTTTTTTATTCCCATATTTCTGTTCCAATTATTTTGGGGACAGAAACAGCAAAACCGAACTAACATGCTTAAAATATGCAGGTAGAGAGAATGGTGAAGGAAGCCGAGAAATTTGCGAAGGAAGATAAAGAGAAGAGAGATGCAATCGACACAAAGAACCAGGCAGATTCTGTTGTCTACCAAACCGAAAAACAGCTAAAAGAACTTGGAGAAAAAGTTCCGGCCGATGTTAAAAACAAAGTCGAAGCAAAACTCGGAGAACTCAAAACTGCAATTTCCGAGGGCTCAACTCAGGCAATAAAGGACGCCATGGCAGCCCTTAACCAAGAAGTAATGCAGCTCGGTCAGTCTCTCTACAATCAACCCGGCACTGCACCCGGTGCAGGCCCAACACCCGATGGAGCAGGCTCGGGCCCGTCAGAATCGGGGAAAGGGCCTGAAGGAGATGTTATTGATGCGGATTTCACCGATAGCAAGTGAAGGGATTTGGGGGTGATTGTTGGTGAGTTTGTGGTTCCCTCTCCTGGCTATTGTTGTCTTCTTGTTTTAAAATGTGTACAAGGAATGAAATTTGGCAGAAATGGGTCTGAAAAAGGGGGTTAAAGCAAATCTTTGAGTCACTTCCATATTTTTGTTGGGATTTATAGAACAAATAGAGAGGCTTTTGAGTATTTTATTTAGGAATCTCTGTTAGAAGTACCTTTTTACTTTTTCTTTTTTTTTTTTTTTTTTTTTTGGGGGGGGGGGGGGGGGGTGGTTGTTAATAATGCAGAAATGAGTATTGCAATTATAAATTTGAAATGCATTTTTTGTTGTTGAAATTTGATGGTATATTAGGTTTTTTGGAATTCGATTTGAGAATAGCGTTTGGTAATTTTTGTTTCCGTTTCTATTTCATTTTCATTTGAGAATTATGTCTATTTTATTTTTTTTAAGAAATGAGAAACAAAAGAAAGTTGTTATTTTCATGTCATTTCCAAAACACACAGTTACCGACAACTGTCCGCCTGCCATAGCCGGCCACCATTGCCGGAAACTTTCTGGCCGCCGGTCACCGTCACCCATCCGCCACCGCTGTCTGACCTTTGCCGCCGGTCACCGTCACCCATCCGCCACCGCTGTCTGACCTTCGCCGGCGCTATTGCTGGCCGGCGACGGCGCCATCGCCGGCCGGCCAAAACAGTAAAAAAACAAAGAAGAAGAAAGATTTGAGGATAAAAAAAAAAAAAAAAAACAGTAAAGATTTTAGGGTGTTAATAATGCAGAAATGAGTATTGCAATTATAAATTTGAAATGCATTTTTTGTTGTTGAAATTTGATGGAAGTGTCTTATTTTTTTAATAGGAAAATTGGGTTCATAATGCCTTTGATGGTTTGAAATTTAAATAAATAAATTAAAAATAATTTTGAGATTCATTCTGGACAATTAGTGGGAGGATTTAATAATGATATAATATTAATAAAAAATTATAAAATAAATAATTATTCTAATTTTAATTGTATCTATTATAGTTTATAAAAACATTAACGTTTTAATTAGAGTAGTATTATCAATTGCTGTCCCACCGTTGTCGGCAGTCAGACTTTGATGGTTGGATTTCGGCCACTGTCAGTTCTCGAAATTCTGGTCATTGGTCTTGGAATTATTTTTAGTTATTATTATCCTCTTCTTTTTTTTTTTTGGCTTTATGCTAAGTTGTGTACAGACTAATTTACGTGTACTTTGATTATTTTGATTAATCACTTTACCGGGTAATCTAAAGTGCGCTTTATCCTCACATCAGTTTGGTGCATTCATGATTAAATACAAGATTTAATTTTTGAAATTTTTGGAATAGTTTTCAAGAAAGTTGAATTCTGATTGATAAGAAAAGAGGACACTCAGACTAACACTCTGGGGTATTTCTAATTTTTTAATATACATTTTAAATATAACTTTTAATCATGTTCAACTAATTTTTCTACCGTTGGCCGTCGAACTTTGATCATCATTGATCGTCGGTTGACAAAATTATTTTTAATTACATTCAATTACTTTTAAGTCACATTATTAATATATATTTTGGATATATTTTTTTTAATTATATTTAATTAGTTTTTTAATTTTCGATCATCAGAAAATTATCTAACTAAAGATATATAAAAATATACTTAAAAATATATTTAAAAAGTTTTTTTAACATGGGTTCCAAGCCCCCATCTCTATATTAGCCTTATCCCCTTATAAAAGTAAAAATTTATAACGAAACCCAAGGTTGAGACGTGAGATTTCAACAGGACATAGGCTTGTGAATGTGGTGTAATATAGGAAAATAGTTTTTGGAGGGAAAGCTTCCATCAATAGTGAATCTCAGAAAATTTCCTTCCAATAACAATTACATTGCAGTTGTTCCGTAGGTTCCATCATCATCCTTGTAGTTTTGCTGTGCATTTACCAAATCCACGAAGCGGCCCCATTCGCCGTCTTCGACTCGTAAAAATGCCATCGCCGTTGTCGCTTGGGTAGTAGCAGTTCTGCGTCGTCGCTATCACTGTCCTTGTTGAAGCTTAATCCCGATCAGCACAGCTCCGGCGGCAACATTTTTGTGGAGGATGAAGCCGTCGGAACCCCCTCTCATTCTCATCTCCTCCCGTCTCTTCCGCGTTTAGGGTTTAGGGCTTCGCGACGACAACGCAGCTTCGACGTATCTTCCTCGTCTCTCTCTCTCTCTCTCCCGTTTGGCAATTTTCATTCTCAGAATATTGGTTGAGCGTGGAAGCTTCTAGTTTCCACCATCAATCAACTAGGAAGACGGACCAAAGTAGAGGGATTTTTTCCAAAATTGCCATTAAATAGTGGAATTTACCATTATAGCCAAATCTAGCAGTGAAATATTCCAAAGAGATTTGAAATAGATATTATGTTACTGTACAACATTGAGAATGAAAACATAAATCTATTTGAGTAATTTTTAGCATTGGATATTAACTAAAAATTAGGGTCGTGTACAACAAGATTCACTACCTAAATCTGAGAATTTGGTGAGGAGCTACGGATTTGCTATACAACAAGATTCAATTCCTTAATTTTTTGTGTACAGCAAGATTCAATTTCTAAAAGTGTTTACACCGCTAGATTACATACTAGGAATAGTTGCGAGTCATTCTCAATCACGTAACTAAAAAAAATGTAACTAATTTTTAGCGTTGAACATTAAATATACAAAAGTCATTCTTAGATTTTACCCGGTCCCAATTTTCTAAGAATGAAAACATAAATTTGTGAACGAAAACAACAAATCTGTAGCACCTCATCTCATATAACTGAATCTTACTATACAGTAATTTTCACGAATAACCACTATACATTAATATTTTTTGCTAAGAAAATGTTATTGTACAGTAAAATTTGTTGTGCAGTAAATTTTCTTGAAATTAAGGTAAGACTGCGTACAATAAACTTAAGTGTCCAATCCTTCCTTGGACCTCGTAAATAGCAAGAGTTTTGTAGCACCGAGTGGTCCTTTAGTTGAATCAAATTTTTTTGTGTTCGATAGTTTGTTGATTTCATCGCATTTGGATTGTTATTTTCTTTCATTACATAAGTGGTTTTTGAGTTCCTTAAGTTTGTTAATGTACAACAAAAATCCACTATTCAAGTCAAGTTCTGGATTGCTATTTTATACCATTGTATCTGTTGAAGTTTGAGTTCTTTGAATTTTTTACTGTACAACAAAAATTTACTATTTGAGTTAAGTTTTAGATTGCTATTTTCTTCCATTACATGAGTGATGTTTGAGTTCTTTGAGTATGTTATTGTACAGTAAAAATTCCCCATATGTTGCTATTTCGTTTGTTTCTGTACTGTAATATTTAAAATATTGTTGTACATTAATATTTAAAAAATGTTGTACAATAATATTTAAACCATTGGGACCACTTTGCATTTTAGTCAAAATCCATGGGGTAAAAATAATCAACCGACCATCACTTGATACTTCTAAAAAATGCTCCAACAATGGAGAAAAGATAAAACAACAACAATTGAATGATAATTTTAAGACAATTGATAGGTGTAATTTACCTATCTATTTTCAAACCGAGCTTGTTAGTTTTCGAGTACGTTTTTATTCTATTGGGTATAAATCAAGTATGTGGGGGTGAAAATGTATGAAAATGGATTATAAACGATCAAATCGGATCAAGAACGGTAGGAAAACAAGTATAAGGGCAAAATTCTGAAACGCAGCCCACCGCCGCAGCGTCTAGACCACTGCCGCGGTAGTCAATATGCAGAGAAGGCCTAAATCTTGTTGGACATCCACCACCGAGACGGTGAAACAACAAAGAGATCTCTGCTCCCACCACTGACTCCACCGCCGAGGCCGTGACTTAACCAACATACCTACCACCGCGGCGATCACTTTGCACAGCTGTTAGATATTTATTTAGATATTTTGCTCCCTATTTAAGCCTCTCTCCTCTCTTCTTCTCTCACCCCCAGCCATAGGAGACCCCTTAGGGTTCCTAATATTTTGAGAGTGTTTTGGGGTGTGCCCAACCAAATCTGAAGGAGAAGAACATGTTACAAAGTAGGAGAAGTGATCGTTGAGTGGTTTTAGTGGCAAATCTTTGGATTACGGCTAAGTTACTTTCGTTTCTCCCTTTATTTTCTTAACTTTGGTGGGTTGCTAGGCATGTTTAGCTCGGTTTTCATTGTATAAATGGTTATGGCCATAAGCTAAACTGATTTTGTTTAAGGATTAATAATAATTATGAAATCGTTGCTTATTTGAGTTGTGTTTCGTTAATGGTTGTTCTTTGCTATTTCGATTATGTTTATCGTTATTATTTGATATTATGCTTGTTTAGATAATTAGAGAATACGGAGTTTGACACTCGGGAGAGGTAACCCCGAATTTGGACTAAGGTAAATACAACACGGTGATCTAATAACCCAGGAGGGAGTTAGAAAGTGTGCAATCAATAATATTGGGGTAAGACTCATGTGACCTACTGTTGTTAAGACGTTGAGGGAGACTTCTTTATTGACGCGAAATCGCATATTCACTTGTCTTACACTCGAGAGAGGTGACGAGTAAGTTTACGATACAGAGATTGTCGGATAGGTCAAATGCCATTATTGTAAACTAAACGAGACCAAACACGTTTTTGTAAATAAAATTAATCCCTAGACAATCTTTTCCCTAAACATCTCAATATAATATTAGTATAGTTAGATTAATTAACTTAGTATTAGTATTAATTAATTATAAACTCAATTTATACCGCCTAAATAAAGTTAGGTTATGACAATAACGGTACTCGATAATAATCTCAAATCCCTGTGGATACGACAACCCTTACTCTTTCCCATCTATACTAAAACTTGACCCTTACACTTGTGGTAAAAGTGACGACGTAATATTCTGCCACAAACAATTCTAATGAAAATTCTAAGAAAAGTTTTGTCTATAAAATTAGGAAAATTTAAACAAAAATAAGAGCACAAAATAGCTCTTAAACAAAATCATCAACCGGATTTTACTCAAAAGGAGAAAAAGGCTGACCAGAAATCTACAAATCCATCAACAATTAGAAAAGGCAACCTTAATCCTAATTCATATCATGAAATATTTGAAAATCCATCCAAGTGTACCCACATTTCTTATATTATATGTTTTAAGAATCAACCTTAAATATATATACATACAGAAATGTGTTGGATTTTGTCCCCACTTTTAAGACATTGGTAGCTTGCTTTGAATGATTTGTACCAATTCCACTATGGCCATACCAATCAGGTACCATGTAGTACCAGCTAGAATGACCTGAAACCAAGCTATGTTTACAACATCTTGCTATTAAACCACATATGTGTTGTTCTAATCCAACCCCCATCTTTTCTCCCATTTGTAACCTAATAAAAGCTGCAGGAACAATAACTGTCACAATGGGAATACCCCATGAGAAAGGGTTGTCCCATCTTTCATCATGCACAACAAATGAAGAGGAATAATCTGATTTCAAAAAGAGGTGATGTTTTTGCTATAATAGATGGATAGACAACACTTCCAAATGAAGTGCCGATACCAACTGTTGGATTGTAAAAAAATGAAGCCGTTCACGTCACTGTCGGTAGCTTCTGCTGTCGCCACCATTAGATTTTGTCGTCGCCACCAGTAGTTTAAGTCATCGCGGCCAGTAGTTTCTGTCGTCACAGTGGGTAGCTTCTGAATTTTTCGTTAAATGTACAGTCGTCGTCGTCGTTTACCAGATTTTAGTAATCTAGGGTTACCCACTCGGTTGCTTTGACCAAAAAAAAAAAAAAAAAAAACTTGGTTGGTTTGCAATTTAGTGTAATGAAAAATGGGATAGAAAGATTAATCACCCAAAACTCTTCCATTTTCGTAGCTTGAATCAATGAATTTGGTAGAGATTTCCTTGTTGAGCTTGATGGTTGTTTCCAAATATACCTAAAGGGTTCCATAATGAGCAGTCGTGAGTGAGGTTGAGGGAGGTTGATCGTGGGTTTTTTCCAAAACATAAATAATTGATTGAGTTTTTCATTGTTTGGGCTTTGTCTATTAGGGCCCATAATAATATATATTTTAAAAATGAGTGTTAGCCTAAAAATTTCTAATTAAAAATATATAAAAAATAGTTACATTTAACTGAAAAATATAGTAAAAAAATCTATATAATAAAACAAAACGTAGATAAGCCCCATATGTAAATCTTAGCCACTCTTTATACCCCTCATAAAGAACGGTCTAGATTAATCTATTAATTTGACCCTAATATCCCTCACAAACTAACCCTAATTTCCTAATTTCAAAATCACTTACTCTTACTCTGAAATCTCTCTCTCTACCATCTCTCTCACTCCCATATCCCATCCATCTCACCCGATATCTTTCTCTTTCTCTCACTCTCCACTTTGGAGGTCATCGCCACTACCATCGTTGTTTCTCTCTTGCTCTCCCTCTCTCTGTTTCTCTCTCACTTTTTGTTTTTGGAACCCTAATGACGACGTGAGAACTCGGCAAGGACGGCGAGCAGCTTGGCGATGGTTTAAATGGCGACGCTCGGTAGTGATTGATCGGCCATTGGCCTTGCTATCGATTGTGCTGTGGTTGATCAACATGGTTTGGATGGTGCTGGTACCAATCTATCATCGTAGACATCTTCATTACGATCACCAATCACCATCCGCAGTCACCATCCACTGTCAGCATCGCTCCTACAACCAAAAACTCCACTTTTCCGTCATAATCAGATCTGCGACACGACCACTACCATAAATCTGCCACCAATAAGTATCTCGGTTCGAATTGGCCAGATCTGGACGGATCGAATTCCGATTTGGCCAGATTTGGGGTTTGAGTTGGTGATTTACAAAGCCGACTTCATTGTTGCATGGATTCTTTTCGTTTTTTTAACGGTTTGTTTGAATTGATTTTTTTGATGGTTTATAAGATTTTGATAAACAATTAAATATTGATATTTTTTGTGGAACTAATGGTTTTATCAAGTGTTTCAAATTTATAGTTCTATGCATTTAATTAAGAAGAAGATTTAATGAAGGAAATATAAAGAGTGCAAGATAAACATGATAAAGATATGAAGAGTTTTGAAGACGCTAAAGAAAAATAGAGGAAAATAACTTTTTACTTATATACTCTTAATACAACTTGAATTAGAATCACGCATGACACTTAAAATAAGTTAATTCTATGTATGTCATAATAAGAAGTGATAATTTTAAGATCCTGAAATGAGATATTGTGTATGCTCCTTATGTGAAAATAATTTTGATAATTGACCTAATTGAAAAATGTGTTTTAAAGTAGAAAAAATTGTGTTTTTGGGTCAATTCGGTCAACCGAGAAAAACAATCGGTCGACTTATGAAAATACTGAGTTTTGAGATTTAAACTAGAGTCCTATTAATCTAATCAGTTAACCAAAAAAAGAAATCGGCCAACCATTTGAAACAGTAGCTAAAATGGGTAAGGAAGTGAGCATCCTAATCCAATTGGTCAGCTAAATGAGTCAGTAGATGAAATGGAGAATTGGATGCTCACTGATCAATTTGGTCAACTGACTAGGTAAGGTCGATCAACCGAATGGGTATAAGGCCAACAACTAACTTTGCCTTCGCATTGGTCAGTCAACCGACTGCTTCAGTTAAGAAATCGACTGATTTAGTTTCATGGTAAAAAATTATCTTTTTTTTACGATTTTAAGAGAGGGATTTGGGGGATTTGAATTTATTTTAAATATGAACAATCTATTTAGTGATTCCTATTGATATGGTCTATATATTTTAAGATTCTTTTAATTTAAATGATTTAACACTTTCTATTCTTGTGGTTTTAAATTGAGAATAGTTTTTATGGACTTAAAAGTGAGATTTAAAAGATATTTTAAGTTGAACATACCTATATTGATAGGATATATATATAAGATCTTAGAGTGTCATTTAATAACATATCTTTGAAAAACTAGCCGTTGGAGGTCTAGTTATTGGTTTATCAATAGAGATCTAAGGGAATTGAATGATATACATTGAGAATATCAGTTTGAGCTATTATAAGAGTAAGATTTTTACTGAGATTTCTACGAGTGATTCTTTATAAATTCTTGATCTAAAGCTCTTGCTGTTTGGCGTCGCCAACTTGAGTTCTACTTGCGATATTATCATTGTCTTTGGTGTTTTCTCAGTAAGATCTATCTAAGCTTTATTACTTGTTTTTTAAAGTTATATTTTTATTGATTGCTTGGTTTAGTATTTCTAGAAAATATTTTTAAACTTAAAAGCCTAAAAATATTTTTTAAATGGTTTTTGTCTGATTATTTGATTATGTGCTAAATTTATGCTACTCACTTTATTTATTAATTAGAATTTAATTGTCTCACATTGTATCTATCATGTAGTAATTATTCAGGACATTAATCGAGTATATCTGTATTGAGGTGGTAGAAACTCCTTGAGGGAAGAAACTCATATTTTTTGTATTTGTGAGTTTGAGTGAATTAGACATGTTTGGGACAATGTCTAGTCAGAGTAGCTAGGTTTCGATCCTTTTTCTGTGAAAAAGATTAGAGTTTTATCTTTATCCTGATAAAAATATTAGGCTATTCTTTTCCTTTGAAAAGAACTAGGTTTTGATTCATCCTGCAATTGAATTATTTTGAGTGAATTGTAAAGGCTCATCATTCTCCATGAAAATGATAAGTGAGTAAGTGTTAGGTTTATCTTTAGCCTATTAAAAAAAATAAGGTTCATCATTGGCCTGTGAAAAGGGTAAATTGTAAAGGTTGATTCTGTGCTTATAAAAGAATCATGAGTTGTAAGAGTTTGGTTTCTACTTGGTAAAGGAATCAAGGGGTTAGTGGATTGCGAATCTCCGTGGAGCTTGAGAGATTAGACATAGGCAAAATTAGCTTGATCGAACCAGGATAAATTCTTGTGCGCTGTATTGATTTATTATCTATATTGTGTTAAGGTGTGCATTTAATATTAAACACATATCCGCTGCGTATCAAGATAATAATTGATTTAGGAAAATTAATTATTTGTGTTTGAAGGATTTCATTGATTAAATTTTTGTAACTATCCAATTCACCCCATCTCAGGTAGTTCTTTGGGCCAATAGTTTCCTTCTTTTTCTTTATCATTTTATGTACTCTGATCTCGCTATGTTACTCTAGTAGGTTGCCAGCCACTAGGCAAAAGCTTGAAGTCCACAAGCACTTGAAACGCCTTCAGGTCATCCCTCTCTCTCGCTCTCTATATAAATATATATTTCTCTCATTTTCTCTTTACCCTTATTTTCCTTTTCCTCCTCTTGGTGTATGTTTGGTTAAATGTAGGTACTAGATGGAAAATACCAAATCAATTGCAGCTTTTTGTTGTTTTTAATCCCTTTTTCAATTACTAATTTGTTTCTTATATCTGAGCTTTAATTTTGATGGTATTTTGCTAGAAATTAGGTCATCCTTAATGGAATCGGCGTTAAAACCATTCAGGTCCTCTCATCTCTCTCTCTCTCTCTATATATATATTTCTCCCATTTTTTGTCTACCCTTATTTTCCTTTTCCTCCTCCTGGTGTATGTTTGGTTAAATGTAGGTACTAGATGGAAAATAAGAAATCAATTGTAATTTTTTGCTATTTTTAATCCCCTTTTCAATTACTAATTTATTTTTTATATCTGAATTTTAATTTTGATGGTATTTTGCTAGAAATCAGGCCATTCTTAATGGACGTTGTTTCTTTTCTGTTTCCTAGCAAATCTTATTCTGTTTTGGCCCTTTGTTTGTTTATCTTTTGTGTAATATGTTTGATTTGTTCTCTGTGCTGAGTTTATTAGTTGTTTTTATTGGATTCAATTGATAACTACATTGTTTTTACCATGGTTCATCAACTGCCTATCAACTATTCACTTTTAAGCTTGGTTGCATAAAATAACAGCTACCTACATTGAATTAATTACTTCTTTATATTATGAATTGAGTTAAAAACTTGCAGATATGGTATCCATTATTGTCTTGGAGTTCTTATTTTAGTAGAGATCCTCACTATCTCTCTTCCTTTGCCATTTCTTAGTGGTGGCGCGTAATTCACGTCGCCACTTTCACTGCAAGTATACGGGTCAAGTTTTAGTATAGATGGGGAGAGTAAGAGTATCGTGTTCACAGGGATTGTTTGAGATTATTATCGATTACCGCGATTATCATAACCTAATTTTATCTAGGCGAAAAAAAATGTAATTTAATTAATTAATACTAATACTAAAATACTAATTAAACTATACTAATACTAATATGAGATGTTTTAGGAAAACTATTGCCTAGGGATTAACTTTATTTACAAAAATGTGTTAGGTCTCATTTTAGTTTACGTTAATGGCATTCGACCTATCCGACAATCTCGGTTTGTAAACTCACTCGCCACCTCTCCCGAGTGTAGGAGGAGTGAATATGAGACCTCGTATCAATGAAGAAGTCCCCCTTAACATCTTAATGACACTATGTCACATGAGTCTCACCCCAACGTCATTGATTGCACACTTTCCAACTCCCTCCCGGGTCGTTAAATTGTCATGTTGTGTTTAAACCCTAGTCTGAATCCGGGATTACCTCTCCTGAGTGTCAAACCTCATATTTTCAATATATCTAAATAACCATATATGTATAGAATAATGGTAAACACAATCAAAATAGCGAAGAACAACCATAAACGAAACACCGAAATCAAAATAACAACATATAAACATATTGTTAATCCCTAAATAATCCACGTTTAGCTAACGGCCATAACCGTATATTCAATAAAGAATGAGCTAAACATGCTCAACAACTACCAAAGTTAAAGAAATAAAAGAAGAACGAATAAACTTAGCTTATATCCAAGGATTTGGCGCTTGAACCGTTCCACAATTGCGTCTCTTTCTCCTCCTCCTTCGGGTTGTGAGCTCTCCCTCTAAAATCTCTCAACCTAACCCTAAGTATATCTCAAGGGTGGTAGAAGACCAAAAATGAGAGAAGAGAGGGGATTAAATAGGGAAAATATCTTAAAAAATATCTAAATCTGTGCAGAGGTGACCGCCGCGGCGGTGGGCTGTTGTTCTGAATATTGCCTCCGTACTTGTTTTCCCACCGTTCTTGATCTTATTTCATCGTTATTGATCCATTTTCATACTTTTTCACCCCCACATACCTGATTTAATACAAAAAGAATAAAAACATATTAAAACATAATAAACGTACTAAAAAACTAACAATTTTGGTTTGAAAATATATAGGTAGATCACACATATCACTTGCGTATTGCTGTGATTGGCTAAAAAAAAGTCTACAACATCTCCATCAGGAAGATCTGGTATGCATCTTGATTTTTGAATACCACTTTTACTCAAATTCAACATTACATCTAATTTAATTCTCTAACCCAACATTTGTAGACTAGCGCGTATTAAATGTTGAATTCAACTTTTATGCTCTATATGCGTGTATTGTATGTAATTGTTTTGTGTAGTTTATCATTTACCAGCAGCTGCAAATGGTTGACATGAAGATTTGCAACTGATGCCGATTGATCTCTGGTAAAATTGCTTTGAGTTTTGTTCCATTTTTTTTTTTATTTCAGTTCAGTTGTGCTTTGTTATCTGGTAACCATTCGATTTTGGCTCCATTTCCCCCTCAGTTTGACCTTCCTCGAGACGGATATAGATAAGGACGAAGAGGACGCGGTTGATTAGTTGATTACATCTCAAGAATCATTCGATCTGTGCTCTGCTTCTAAATCTGCACCTTTCTAGGTTCTCTCTTTCTCTCTCTTTTCTAATTATGTATGTGAATTCGAATTCTATTTATATACTTTAGATTTTAGGTTTTAATTTTGATAGTGTTTATGAATTCGATTAAATTTGTTTTTTTCTTTGAATAAATTCATTGTGTGTAAGTTTGATACTTTTGAAGTGTCAATAGCACTTCTCTAAACCAAAACCATTTTTTAAAGTCAAAATTACCTGTTTTTTCTCGGGAGTCCAAAATATACATTTAACTTGATTGGTCCAAAATTAGTTGTTTTTTTATAAGATTAATCCAGATGTGTCCGTTGTGTCTCCATTTCGTCGAAAGTGCAGTAGTCTGTTGAATGATTCACCATCATACACCTATTTTTAATATTACAATATTAGTAATTTATAAATTTAATTTTAACTTTTTTTTTTATATATATTTTTAACTTTTATTTTCTATAAATTTTTTTATCAGTGTAAAGTGTAATTATTATTTGTGTCATAACGCAGGGCACGGACAATGTGCGTGTATTATTTAATATTTTAATATAATACATATGAATGAGTATTTGGTTGTGTTGTTTTAGTTTTTAATTTTGTTTGATTTTTTTTGTTGTAATGTCATTGTGTTTTTGTTCTGATTTTGTGGCTAATAGTTTGATGGTTGTATTTTGTGTTGTAAAGTGCATCATTATAATTTTGTGTTATGTTTTTTTTTAGATTCTTTATTTTATTTGATAGCTACTTTTTTAGATTTTTTATTTATTAGGTTCTTTATTTTATTTGATAGCTACTTCTTAAATTTTGTTTTGCATTGGTGAATAGTGAGATAGATGTGAACAACTGCAGCGTTGGCAAAGGAAATAGTAGTATATAAGCTGATTTTTATTTCTGAATAAATATTATTTATTTTTATTTTTAGGTTGTAATATAAATAGCAATAGATGTGGATGCTCCAATTCTAAGTAGACAAATCTATGAAGTATGTTTTGTTCTCCCTTTTAAACTTTTGTAAATGTTCAATTCTGATTCCATTTTGTTTTTCTAGCTGTTATTTTAGTTTTTCTTTTTAAGGTTATATGATTCTTCAGGAAGATAAGTATCATTTCTAATCCATTGAGTATGTACGCATAAGCAATGTTCATTTCATTAACTTTGTTCCTTCACTTTATTGTCTTTGAAAATAATGTTTGAGAATTTGAGAATGTTGTATAAATTTACAATTGTTGTCAAATGGAATGATGTTAGAAATTTTGAAACTTTGAACCAATATTTTTAAGGTATTATTGTAGGTTTCATTCTAAAACATGAATTGAGAAATTAGAAATATTGTGTGACGCGCCCCGATTTTTTGACAGGAAAAGAAATATGAAATAATAATAGATTAAAAGAGAAAGGATTTTTAAAGCGTCAGTTTTCTCAAAAAGTGCTTAGGCCCCCCCCTTTTTTTTTTTTAAAAAAAAAAAAAAGGAGTCGCCACCTAATATTAGATTTAAAGGTTGTGCTAGGTCACCAAATTTTAGAAAAAAAAATTAAAAAGGCCTAAGTAAAAATTAACTCCAAAAAACTCGGTCAAACCAAAGATCCATTTAAAGGCTCGGTGGTCGATTACGCTCGGGGAAGGTGTTAGGTATCGCTAAGACGTCCGTCCAAAAACGGTACCTTATATCCACTTAAGTCCAATTAGTTTAGTCCGAACGTTTTATTTTATTTTGAAATCCTTTCCTTCTTATTAAATACTTTTTTGTTATTTTTCAAAAATAAGATATGACAAGTTTTTATTTTTTTTTGGGAATGTTCCCCTAGTATGAACTTTTATCGAATATTAAGGATTCAACAAGGATGATCCCTGTGGGGTGGTTTTATGTATGTTTAAGAGAGATTTATTTAATTTAAATGGACAAACTAAAATATGTGAATAAGTATGAAAATATGAATGCAAAAACTAACATTATATAAATTCCTCTGTTTTTTTTTTTTTTTTTTTTTTTTTTTTTTTTTATTTTTTATGCAAAAGTGACCTAAAAAACTAAAGAGTTTAATTTAAACATGCCAATGCAAAATGATATAAATACGAGAATTAAATAGGGAGCACTACATGAATTAACGTGGTTATGCATGACAAGAATTTAATTATATAAAAAATGCAAGTAGTGTACGTGTAAAAAAAAAAAAGTGTAAGTGGTAAAAGTATCATAAACATGCCGTTTAAATGATACGAGAAACAAATATGCGAAATAGATGCAAATAATGTCTATTTTATGTTTGCCCAATTAATTTAAAGAAATTCCGATTTGAAATTCTCTCAAATTCTATAGATATGAGAATTGAGAGAGGATCCCATAAACAATATATGTTAGAATTAATCTTTTCAAAACTTAAGCAAAATCCCATAAAAAGGTTTATCGAGGGAAGAAATTTTCTAAAACCAATCGTTTATAAATTTAATTTTAGTTGGAGAATGAAAACGAGGTCACGAAAAGCACTCCCACGATTTATCGAATTATCAAATTCATCTTAAGGTTCATAAGGATTAATTCCCACAAACTAAGATTTCATTATTGTTTTTGATTTTTTTTTTTTTTTGAATTTTTTAGGTTTTTTTGACAGTGAGAATAAAAATGAAATAAAGAAAATATAGAAAAATAAATAATGAAAAATATTTTTTACCTAATGCTCAGGGATTAAATTTAAGCATATGAAACCCATTCCAACGTTTTCATCGGATCATCGGACGACTTACTTATTTTTTTTTTTAGTTTTTTATTTTATGAATTGTAACAAATAAAAAGAATTCAAAAAAAAAAAAAAAAACATTAACAACAACAAGATATGGGTATTCTCGTCTAAACGCTCAAATGTTTAGATTATGAATATGTAACCTCATCCTTGTATTTTCATCGAGTCATTGGACACTTAAATGGAGTAAAACTGGTAGGAATTCAAATTGCGAGAAAAGATATAGCTAAAACAATTAAAGATAAAAGAAAAACATACCTATTGTAGGCCAAGAATCCCGATACTCAGGGTTTTTCTCTCTTGCAGATGGCTTTCCAAAAGGACCTAAGAATCATTCTTCTAGGGGTGACTCCTTTTTGAATTTTTGTAGTCTTTAAACTTTGAGGATGAGGGTCTTATTTATAGTGAAAAATGTGGAATGAAAAAAATCCAAAAAAACTGGCCCTAGCCTCCAAATCCTAACCCTAATTTGATCACAAAGAAGAAAAAGTTGCCGAAGAATATCTTTCGTGTTGATGCGGACACATGGCAGCCTAAGAAGCTGCCATGTGTCCGATGTCTTTTTTTTTTTTTAACTATTTTACCAACAATGTAGGACCTCCTCACACTTCTCTCTCTCTCTCTCTCCCCTCCCCCCCCTTAATTTCTCTCTATATATCAACAACTCTCTCTTTCTCACCCTTCTCTCTTTCTCTTTCTCTCTCTGCTAGTCTTACCCTTTTTCTCATCTCTCTCTCTCTCTCTTGCTCTCTCATCTTCCTCTTTCTCTCCTCTATCTGTTTCTTCTTTATTTTTATTTTTTATTTTTTTTATATTTTATATTTTCTAAAGATAAAAAAAATAAAGCATAAATATTTTTGCAAGATGGTTAAAACGCCGTGTTTACAGCTGCCCCACTTTGTTATGCAAGTTTTACTTGCTGAACAAAGATAAGAGATTACATCATATTGATTGTGCCATTTTCTGGATTTTTAAAAACACATTTTTAACAACAGAAAAAATAAAACCAGAAAAATGACTCATGACGAACAAGTGTTCATTTAGAGGATTGTTTAGAGTAATGAAAAATGACACATAATGATACTCATGACAAACACATGTTCATTTAGAGGATCGGTAAGAGTAATGACAAAATGACTCATAACGATACTCATGACGAACAAATGTTCATTTAGAGGATTGTTTAGAGTAATGAAAAATGACTTATGACGATACCCATGACGAACACATGTTCATTTAGATGATCGTTTAGATTAATGACAAAATGACTCATGATGATACTCATGACGAACAAGTGTCCGTTTAGAAAATTCTTTAGAGTGACTAAAAAATGCCTCATGTCCAATAAGTGTCCGTTTAGAGGATTGTTTAGAGTAATGAAAAAAATACTCATGATGATACTAATGACAAACAAGTGTCTGTTTAGAGGATAATTTAAAGTGATAAAAAAAAATGACTCATGATGAACACGTGTTCATTTGGATTGTTTAGAGTAATAAAAAAATGACCCATGATGAACACGTGTCCATTTGGAGGATTGTTTAGAGTAATAAAAAAATGACTCATGGCGATACTCATGACGAACACCTGTTCATTTAGAGGATTGTTTAGAGTAATGAAAAATGACCCATGATAATACTCATGACAAATATGTGTTCGTTTAGAGTAATAAAAAAAAGACTCATGAAAATACTCATCATGAACAAGTGTCCATTTAGATGATCGTTTAGAGTGATTGAAAGCGACTCATGATGAACACATGGTCGTTTAGAGTAATGAAAAAAACAGACTCATGACGAACAAGTGTCTGTTTAGAGGATCGTTTAGAGTAATAGAAAATGAAACTCATGCCCCAACCCTCTTAGCTAGGGAGACAAAAGAAAGTCCAGAAATATAAAATATGCCATAACCTGTGGCTGGGCAAAAATGAGAAATCAATGATATAAAATGTGCCCCAACCTACGGTTGGGGTTGACTCTCAGATAACTAAACATTTATAGGTTGCCAATGTACCTTAACATTACGCCAAGGATCAGGTTTAGCGTAGTTCATTGATTATCCCTTTTAGGGCAAAACACATACCTGGATGCTTATTTAGAGCTTTTGAATTTTTAATAGTAGAAGTCTCCGATTTGAGTTAGTAGGAAGGTAAGAGGTCCCAATGACAGGGAAATCCATACTTCCGGCCTTTTTGAGATTCCTGTAAGATAACACTTCCAAAACAAAATCTTAGTCTAAAAAAATTAGTTACCTTTGATGACTCGCAATTTCATTCCCCATTTTTTGTCGTAGTCACTCAGTCTACTGTGCTTTGTCTCGGGGTGATTCAATGAGATTCTTTTGTCTGAATTAAGAAACTTCATTTTCCATGAAAATTCTTTTATCTGAAAGGCCCGACATGCTTGGGGATGATTCAATGAGAAGTTTTTTTAAGAGACTTCACTTTCCAACTTAAGAAAGGGCTCGACATATCTCATCAAGGTCTCCTTAGCTTACCCGACTAGATTCTTGTCTTTCCAAATTTCTAGGTACTTCGATGCTTGGGTTTCTAATACTCTTGCATACTTTGTGTTTTCTCAAGTCCTATAAAACTGATTTGGTAAAAAAAAAAAGGACAAAATGTCAAAAATTACTAAAATGAGTACCTTCAATACTTGATATGATTTTCTGTGAGATTTTGAGTTGGATTAAAGAGGAATATGGTTCCCATACATTTCCAGACCACACTCAATTTTCCTTCTCACAAATTCTGATTCCATTCAAATCTATTAAGTTCTGATCCAGAAAAACGTCGTTTACCCACCAAATTGGCTCGGAGTGAAAATCTTGAGTGAGCTAATCTATCTTATTTCTTTTCTATTCAAATATTTTTCATATTTGCACCAGCGCTTCAATGGTTCGAGGGCAACCGAGATTAGAAATAAACTCGATCTTTTTTACGAATTGAAATATTCTTGCAATATTTGGGAGCTTTTTCATTGGGATCATTAGCCTAGAACCATTGGGTCTGACAGCAGGTGAACTAGGATGTTTACTCCCAGTTTTATCAAATCATTAAAGGACCACCAGAGACAGCTTGATCAACTTGCAGTGATATATCAAAGCATCGTTAGGGCAATTGATGCCAATCTTGATTTTCGAATCCTCCAGTACTCTGGAATTGGTGTCGGACCTGGTGAAAGCCCTTTTGGATCTCAATTTGGCAGAACATAATCTTCATTTGTTTCTATTCCCATTGGATCATGGTTTACTTCTATATTGAAACCATACACTCCACATCCTAGCTCTGTCATATCACCTATGGCATATGCAGGCAATTTGGGTACCAGAAAGAGTAAAATTCACATATTAGACCACATCTTGGATAAAACAACATTACATTTGTTGAAATTCAAAAATCAATTACAGAGCAAATCCTTTTCTATCTAAAAGACCAACAGAATAGAAACGTAAGTATACGAAAATGTCCCAATTTTATAAAAAATGCCTAAGAAATTAAAAGTGAACAAGGATCCTAGTTTTGCAGCTTTTAGATTTTCCAACTCGAGCTTTGGGCAACTACTCGCTCCCATCTCTACTAACGTTTTGGTAAAGATCGACTTCACCACTCCCTTAAGGTGTATGCTTAGGCAGTAGATTCAGTTGACAATTTGGAGTAGAGGGCCCTCTCCGTATAAATTCTCGGATCCTATCTTTTAGTTCGAAGCACTGTTTAGTTGTATGTCCTCTAGTTCAAGAATGCTAATCACAAAAAGTATTTGAAGTAGCCGTTTTACTCCCTGGATTAGGCTCGTAGGATGGGAGAGACATCAACATCCCTTACTTCAAACAATTTTGGTACAATCAATGATTGAGACCAGAAGGTCTAGTAGCTTATTTTATTGTTCTGAAAGTTTCCCCTAGTAGTGCGAGGTGGATAAACCGGGTGGTATTGGGTTCTTGGGTTTAGGGTATGGTTAGGAATTTGAGGTGGGGAAGTTTTGATTCGGCTGATAGGAGGGTGTATAGTAAGCGGGTGTTTGGTAGGCTTGAGGGTAGTATTGGAGAATGCAGTTTTGGTAAGAGGGAAGTACATTATTGTATTTGGTGGTAGCGTGGACGATTTTGGGAATATGGTGGGTTTCGGGAAAATTTTTGGTTTTAGCGATTTTGAGGGAGATAATTACAGTATTGGTTGTTTTGGTTCGGGTAATTTTGGGGATAGGAAATTTGGGGTTATTTTGGTGAGACGTTTGTTAGGGGAAAAACAACGACGACTATCCCATCTTCGTTCTTTTTTCGTGGAGTTGACTTCTTTGTTGGATCGAGTGAGGCCCTTTCAATTTTTTCGTTCCTTACTCCTTTCTCTATCCCCTTAGCTTACTTGACAGCATCGTTGAAAGAATCCACCACTATGCTCAAAAGGCCCTGATAAAATGGCAACATCTGAATCGACTTGAATATTTTCAACCGAGCCTCCTCACTTAGTCTAAGGACAACTATGGCAGCCTCCTCCCTCCAGCGGGTAATGTATATCTAAAAGCTCTCAACCTTTTTCTTTAGTATCCGGTACAGGATATTACAATCTGGTGCGGCATCTTTGTTGTGCACATACTACTCACAAAAATCCTTTACTACGTCCTTAAAGGTTTTAATCTGCAATAGGTCCAAAATCATGTACCAACTGAGAGCCAATCCCTTCAAAAATTAATGGAATATTTTTAGGAAAAGATCCTTGTTTTGAGCATGGACTCCCAATTCCTCTTTGTAGATGCTAATATGCCATTCTAGGAGGCCAGTACCGTTATATTTTGTGAACTTTAAAACTATGAAGTTTTCCTGATAAACTACCCAGGGCGGTGCTGATAACTCCTTGTACTTCATTTTTCTGGACGGTTTCTCCATTTTTAATTCCTCTACGGTTCTCTCTAACAGGTGGAATCTACCTATCTATTTCCAAACTGAATTTGTTAGTTTTCAAGTACGTTTATTACGTTTTATTACGTTTTTATGTATTTTGTGTAAATCAGGTGTGTGGGGGTAAAAAGACATGAAAATGGATCATAAACGATCAAATCGGATCAAGAACGGTGGGAAAATAAGCATAGAGGCATAATTCAGAAAATTAGCCCACCGTTACAGCGTCCAAACAACCGCCGCAACGGTCAAAATACAGAGAAGAACCAAAATGTTACTGACATCCCACCGCCGAGATGGTGAAAAAACAAAATGGTCTATGATTCCACCGCCGAGGCCATTGCTTAACTGACATACCCACTACCGCGACGATGATCCTAGCGCCGCGGCGGTTACTCTGCATAGCTGTTAAATATTTTTTAGATATTTTGCTCCCTATTTAAACCCTTCTCCTCTCTTCCTTTTTTATCCCCCGGCCATAGGAGACCCCTTAGGGTTCCTAATATTTTGAGAGTATTTTGGGGTGTGCTCAACCAATTCCGAAAGAGAAGAACACGTTGCAATGAAGGAGAAATGTTTGTTGGATAGTTTTAACGGCAAATCTTCAGACTACGGCTAAGTTCTTCCATTTCTCTCTTTATTTTCTTAACTTTGGTAGGGTGTTGAGCATGTTTAGCTCAGTTTTCATTGTATAAATTGTTATGGCTATGAGCTAAACGAATTTTGTTTAGGGATTAATATATTTTATGAAACCATTGTTTGTTTGAGTTTGTGTTTTGTTAATGGTTGTTCTTCGCTATTTCGATTGTGTTTACTGTTATTCTTTGATATTATACTTGTTTCGATAATTAGAGAATACGGGGTTTGACACTTTGGAGAGGTAACCCCGAATTCGGACTAGGGTAAAACAACGTGACGATCTAATAACTCGGGAAGGAGTTAGAAAGTATGCAATCAATGACGTTGGGCCAAGACTCATGTGACCTAGTGTCGTTAAGACGTTGGGGAGGACTTCTTCATTGACGCAAAATCACATATTCATTCGTCTTACACTCGGGAGAGGTGGCGAGTGAGTTTACAACACAGAGATTGTTGGGTAGGTCGAACGCCATTATTGAAAACTAAAAGAGACCAAACACGTTTTTGTAAACGATGTTAATCCCTAGGCAAACTTTTTCCTGAAACATCTCAATATAATATTAGTATAGTTAGATTAACTAACTTAGTATTAATATTTATTAATTATAAATTCAATTTAAGTCGCCTAGATAAAATTAGGTTATGATAATCGCGGTACTCGATAATAATCTCAACCAATCCCTGTGGATACGACAACCCTTACTCTTTCCCATCTATACTAAAACTGGACTCGTACACTTGCGGTGAAAGTGGCAATGCGAAATTCTGCCACCATTCTCCAATTCCTCCATTTTCAAAACCCAAGATAGGGGGGGTCCAATCTTCTTCCCTGTTTTCGGTTTCAATGGCCGCGGTCAGTTGATTGGCATTTGGATAGTTCGGTAGAGCAACGACTCTCTCCAGGTGAATGAGGATTTGTGGGGTAGAAGGATCTGGGTCTCTCGGTGAGACTTGATAGACATGACCCTGACTAGGATATGGTGGCGCACCATAGGCAAAAGGATAAGGGCCCATCTGAAGTCCATAGTGTAGACCGGTACCGCGAAGTTTGGGCTGGCGTGGTTCGAATTCAGCATTAAACTCCTTATCCCAGAACTTGGAAGATTTCTATTTGGTGATTCGATCACGGGAGTTCCATTGGACGCGGGAACAGTCACCCCCTGAGGTCGGCATAGTTCATTGACCATTTCCATCAGCATGTCGATGGTTTCCTGCATCCGAGCTATCTGGGTCATGCGGGGAGATTTGGGATTGTCTTCTGATGCCATCTTGGAATTATTTTGAGCTCGATTGCGAGTGGAAATCGGACTTCAAATGGGGGGAATAACTTTTCTGGGATCAATTTTCCTGTCTTGTTCTATCTGCCCTCAAAGTAAATCCCATTTATTAGACCACATGGATCTTAGGTAGCCTTAAAATCCATTCAAGTTCGAAGTTTTTGATTCCGATGATAATCGATCAAACAAATAATATTCATGGAAATTCTTTCGTTATTTAATTTTATCAGTATTGGAAACTTTGAACGCATTTGGTTTTTAAGACTCCTTAAGATATCATCAATCCATCACATCACAACCTATTTAAAAAATAGAAGGAAAAAATAACAAAATAAAATATAACATTTGAACTTAGATTAGTTGGAGTTATTTGGACATATTAAGCTTAACCCTCTTACTATCCCTCGTGGAGTCTCCAGCTGATGCGCCCAGATTTGCTAAAAAAAAATCTTAAAGAAAAAGAAATATTAAATAATAATAGCTTAAAAGAGAAGGGATTTTTAAAGTGCTGATTTTCTTGAAAAGTACTTAGGTCGTTTTTTTTTTTAAAAAAAATAAGCAGTTGCCACCTAACATTGGATTTAAAGGGTGTGCTAAGTCATCGAATTTTAGAAAGCAAATTAAAAAGGTCTAAGTAAAAATTGATTCAAAAAAACACGATCAAACCAAAGGTTCATTTAATGGCTTGGGGGTCAGTTACGCTCGGGGAAGATGTTAGGCACCCCAAAATGTCCGTCCAAAGATGATATCTTATATCCAATTAGTTTAGTCTGAGCATTCTATTTTATTTTGAAATTCTTTCCTTCTTATGAAATATTTTTTGTTATTTTTCAAAAATAAGATAGGACAAGTTTCATTTTTTTTGGATGTTCCCCTAATATGACCTCTTATCAAATATTAAGAATTCAATAAGGATGGTCCCCGGGGGGTGGTTTTCTATATGTTTCCTAGAGATTCCTTTAATTTAAATGGGCAAATTAAAATAGGTAAATAAGTATGAAAATATGAATGCAAAAACTAATATTATATTAATTATATTTTTTTAATGCAAAAGTGACCTAAAAAACTAAATGGTTTAATTTAAATATGCTAATGCAAAATGATATGAATACGTGGAATTCAATAGGGAACACTACGTGAATTAACATGGTTATACGTGGCAAGGATTTAATTATATAGAAAATGCAAGTGATGTACGTGTCGTGACTAAATATGAAGAAGTAGCATGGATTTTGGATTTAAAAGAAAAACCTATATAACAAGAATAAAAATAAAATACAGAAAAAATAAATTATAAAAAATATTTTTTACTTAATGCTCAGGAGTTAAGCTTAATCACATGAAATCCATCCCGGCTTTTTCATCGGATTATCGGACGCTTTACAATTTTATTTTATTTTTATTTATTTATTTATTAATTACGTCAAATAAAAAGAATGCAAAAACAAAATTAAAAAACAGCGAGATATGGGTGTCCTCGCCTAATGCTCAAAAGTTCAGATTGAGAATGAGAAACCTCATCCCGACGTTTTCATCGAGTCATCGAATAATTAAAAGAAATAAAATTGGCAGGAATTTAAATTATGAGAAAAGAAATAAGCTAAAAAAATAAAGATAAAAAATAAAAATATACTTGTTCTAGACCAAGAATCCCGATACTCGGGTTTTTCTTCTCTCGCAGATAGCTTCCCGATAGGACTTGAGAATCACTCTTCTAGGGGTGGCTCCTCGCTGAATTTTTGGAGTTCTTAAACTATGAGGAGGAGAGTTTTATTTATAGTGAAAAATATAGAATGAAAAAATCCAAAAAAACTAGCCCTAGCCACCAAATCCTAACCCTAATTTGATCACGAATAAGAAAAAGTCGCCGAAGAATATCTTTTGTGCTGATGTGGACACGTGGCAACCTAAGAAGTTGCCACATGTCAAATGCCTTCTTTTTTTGACTATTTGACCAACAATGTGGTCCCACTTCACACTTCTCTCTCTCTCCCCCTTAATTTCTCTCTATATCTCAACGACTCTCTCCCTTTCTCACCATTCTCTATCTCTCTTTTTCTCTCTCTGTGCAGGCCCCACGCCTTTTTCTCATCTCTCTCTTCTCTTTCTCTCTCTTCTTTTCTCCTCTTCTGCTTTCTCTCTTCTCTCTATTTCTTTTTTACTAGTTTTAAACCAGCATATAATGCGGGTCTAGAAAATATATTAATATATATTTTTCTATTCCAATATTACACATTTGACATGACATACATTTAATGTTTTAATTTTATATTAAATACATATTTAAAAAAGTATTAAAAATAAATTTTAATGTCGAGACATAAAAATAAAATTGTAACCTACACAACTAATAATACCAAACTTCAAAACTACTAATGTTTATCGCTCGTATTTATTTTAATATAATAGTAAATAATAAATAAAATAATCCCTAGAGGATTTTTCCAAATTTTTTACATTGTTTAAATAATAGTTTTAAAATAATCAAACAATCTATTTCTATGTTATTTAATAGTTTTTATTATTTCATCAAGAATTAGTAGAATGCTTTTTGGAGCACATGAAATTAAATAAATTTTATATGTAATTAATAAACAAAGAGAGAAATTTATCAAAGGTTGGAGAACGAAAATGAGATGAAAAAAATAAGGTCACATACAACAAATAATGAAAATAATCATCAATCGAAATATGAATAAATTTTAGTGAAACATTTTTATCCTTGATAAAACCTATGACGATATCCCATGTCATTCAAAAAATATCTCTGAAACTCCTCTATTTTGATATTAAATATAAAATTATTTATTTATCCCTTTTACTAAATTACTAAAAAATTAATTAAAGTATCTAATGAAATAATTGCTCTTATAACCCTCTTAAACAAATCATAATTTGGGTTAAGATTGTTCTTTGTTTTTAAATTTTATTTATGTAATAATTCTATTTTTTTATTACTTTTGAAATGTTATATTTTCTTTGAGTATTTAAAGAGTACTTGATATTGATTTTTTTTAATTTTAAAATTATTATGAGAATTAAATATTATTAATTTACGTAATACATTTTCAATTCTTCTTTTTATTATTTTTGGGATCATATGATGAGTTTTACAGTTTTTTTAGTATTTAAAGAGTATTTATTGCTAAATTTTTGAAATTTAAAATTATTCTAAAAATTAAATATTTCTTATTTATAAAATTTAGTTATTGTTTATATATAAATTGTTTCATTTAATTACTTTTTTTTTTTTAATTGTTTGGTAAAATCTTCATTTGAAACTTTATTTAATAATTTTATTCAGGTTAAAAAACAATAGGTTTGAAAAATTTTTAATTATTATTTTCAACTTTTTATTATGTTTGGTATTTTTAAACTCGCTTTATATATGAAATTGGTTGCATAAAAAGGAAAGCTTATTTTTCCTGTTACTTCTGTCAACACAAGAGAAACAAAGAATATAAAAACCTTATTTAAAAAAAATAGAAGTCTAGCATAATTTTTTATTATTTATTTTAAAAATATTAAAAAGAAAATTTCATTATTTCAAATATAAAAAAAAAAAAAAAATTATTGAATTCACTGTATTGATAATAAATAATAATGAAAATCACTCAAATCCCAACCCATTTGTTTTTTATTCGCTTGTTTTTTTTTATTTCCTTTCAAAAACAATCCACTTAGAAGTGGTTATTCAATATTTATTTTTTAAAAATTACACCTAAAAGTGACAGCCACACTTACGGCGGTGGCCCTTTTTCAGCTCTTGGATTCCAACGTCGGTGACTTGACAGTGTCTTGAATTTCGATGAGGATCATGGAGTAAGAGTAGGCAACAACGATATCACCCAGAGCTTGAAACGTCCGCCAATTTTTTTTCCATTTGAGTCACCTTCCCGACGCTAATTCCGATGAGACTTCCCTTGATTTTTTCGATTTTTTATCATAAAAAAATATAAAAATAATTAAGTTTCTGATCATCAAAATATCGATTTCAATTTCAAAAAACAAAATTAAGGCCTCAAAGAGAAGCTCAGTCATTTTTTTATGACCTGCAACTTTGGAGATTCCGAAGGCGAGGCCGATGGAGAAGTAAGTGAAGGGCATGACGGCAGCATCAATGGAAATCTGATCAAAATCTGGGATTTGAGATAAAATGATTTGTACAATACCAAACATTATTATTTAAAGATTGCTTGAGATTTTGCATGAGTCTTTTCCTTCACTCTTATGGAAGCAATTTGTTCTCTGAATTGTCATGTTTCATCCAAAAAAATATCAAATCTATGAGCCCAAAGATATCAAAATCATCAAAATTTCGATAAAAAAATAGTTATTCAAAATTTAAACTCACATCATACTAATAGATGCAGCAATTGTGTAGCCAATGACAACCCCAATGAGATTCACATCCTGAATTGTCCCATAAATTTTTACCTTGAACCCACCTGAGAAATAAAAAAAAAGTTATAGTTTTTCTTTATTTTTCCGAGTTTCTAAGAAGACTCAATTTTTAGAACGTTAGAAAATCGTGAAATTCACCAAGTTTGCATTGAACGACGTCCATGTAAGTGTAGTTTCTTTTTCCTGTGATAGTGTCGCCGATACAGTAACAAGCGGCGAGGAGAATTGAAGTGTAGTATGTTACAAATGAAAACAATAACATGACGGTAGGACCAGCAACCCAACCAAGCTGAGCGGTGGCCCAAGCCAAAGGCAGAACTCCGAAATTGATCACTGCAGTGATTATGTGCACACTCGCTGCCCAAACAGTCTCTGAAAAAATAAGAAAAAAAACACACACAGTTCACACAGTGATAACTACACAAAATACCCCTCAAAAAGGTAATACCCAAAAAAAGGAAACAAAAATAATACTAGTTCTTTTGAGTTTGTCGTCGTCGTCTAAGCATTTGGAGGGCTGAACGACAGACACATCAAATATTTGGTGATGGGTCTTGTGGTTCTAGATGAAACTAAAGATTGCGAGGTGGCAATCTGAAACGTCAATTTCCTGTTGAATAAATGGTTTATTGATGATGCAACCATAAATTGTGAGAAGGAGGTGGCAAACTACAAAGCGATTTTGATGTGGATGAAACGGTTTATTAATGATAGTGGAGAGAGAGAGAAAAGAAATGGTTTATTAATGATGTGGATGAAAGGGAAAGGGTTAAAATATTAGTGGGGTTTAAAACAATCTTAATTGTTGAATTTGTTAGAGTGAGGAGATGAAAAGAAAGGGAAATACTCAATTGTGGTTTATTCATAGAGTTTGTCTTCCGATTTTAAGTATTACATATAGATTTTTTCTTCTTTTTTCTATTTTCTATTTTATGAAAATAAAACAAAGAAAAAGATAAAATAAAAAATAAAGCATAAAATATTTTTTGCAGGACGGTAAAAATACCATGTCTACATTGTGTAAATGGAAACTTTTATGTCAATATCTTCTAAAGTTTTAGAATTATCGACGTAGAAGTATATTGTTCATATGAACACGTGTTAATAACTAAATTGTTGATTATTAGTTTTGATGTTTGTGGTTTTCGGCAATAGACTTATATTTTTCAATGACATTTTTGTTGTTGAGTTCTTTGATTTTTTTGCTTAATTACCTAAATATTAAGGTGTTTTTTTTTTTTTTTTTCGTCTGTGCCTTCAGTCACAGTTTATACACTAGTAGTTACATATAATTAAAAATACACTAAAAAAGTAATTACATGTAACAAAAAAAATTCAACGGCCAACAACCAGACTTGATGATCAGAGTCTTGATATCCAATGATAGGGGGTGACGGAGGGTGATACTGGTGGTAGACGATGCAAATTTTCATTGGAAACATTTTATTGGAGATATAAGCGAACATTAACCCTGGAAGTAAAACACAAGTCAAAATTTAATTAAGAGATTTATATTCAAGTTAAAATTAAAATAGGATAAATTAGGGGTGTAAATAAGTCGGGGCCAATTGGGTATTTGGGGGATTTGATGGGCCAACATAAAACAAATTAGACCAAGGCCCGCTCGAACCCAACCAGGCTTGGTCAAACACCCGAACTGATTTGGGTGACAGGCGGATTTCAGATCGGTATTGGTTATTAATTTTTTTTAGGGTTCTACTGAAAATAGGAGAAGCTAAAAATTGTTACCAACCAAAAATCATAGGTAAAACTGAACAATAAAAACAAATAAATCAAAGGCGAAAGTGAACAGATTAAGAAAATAGATGAGATGAAAATCGAAGCCGGAGCAACGTCGGCGAGATGAAAATCGGCACAGGTGGTGTCTGCGAGAAATGACGGGAAACAATTTCTCTTTGGCATGCAGATAGTGTAGAGTAGCAAGATAAATTATGGATTAAGCTATCTATGAGGATTGGTCAATTATTAGTTTTAGAAATTTAAAATTCAAATTGACAAACTGGAGAGGATAGAAATGTAGTGGTTTTTATTTGTGATATGAAAGGGTGAACAGTAATATACTGGAAATATTAATGTGGAATCAAATTAATTTTGGAATCAATGCTCGAAGGGTTTTTGTCATTGAAAAGGTCAATTGTCTGGGTGTCTTCTTTTGGACCACTTACAATTTAATATATTGTCAAAACATTCACTTTCAAATTATTTTGTGGCAACGCCACATTCGCAATCAATTCATATTTTTATGCCCTACTTTTCAACTCCAAAGACTTTTCCTCCCTTTTTTTTTTAAAGGAAAATAACAGAAAAAAAAAAAATTGCGGGCACATTATCTCTTTTTTGGTTGTTCGATTTTGGACTTTGAAACAGCCTCCATGAAGTAGAGGAGCTCAGATTTTAAAATAATCAAGTTCTTTTCCTTTTAAGCTGTCATTCTACATTTATGATCATGTGAACCATGTTCTCCAACTCCCAACTCCACGTAATGTTGCAATTCCACTATGTTGGCAAATTCCCGATTTAGCCCGTTCAAAAACCTTACCATGGTAGCTTCTCTATCGTTCTCAACCTTAACCCAAATCGGGGTGATCTCTATCTCCTTGTAGTAATCATCTACATTCCGATAATCTTGAGTAAGACCTTGTAACTTCTGGTACAAGTCCCTATAGTAGTTACTATGGACAAACCGCCTCCTAATGATGGCCTTTAGTTCTGCCCATTTCTCGATAAGGCCTTTCATGATTTATCCTCTTGTTTATGAAAAGTTCATCCCACCATATTATAGCATAGTCAAGAAACTGAATTACAACGAGTTTTACATTTTTCTTCTCGGAGTAGTTGTGGTACTCGAAAATCAACTCCACTTTCTTCTTTCACTCCAAGTATGCTTCGGGATCGTTTTTCCATTGGAACGACAGTATCTTCATCTTGATACTTCCCAAATTATTATCAATCCGTTTCCCATACCTATCTTCTCTATTCCTATATTTACGCTCAAATCTGCCCAAATTCGTATTAGAGATGCGATCGTCTTCATCTAGGTCATCCTCATAATCATCTTCATAGTCAAACCTACGCAGATTCCTCTCTCTTCGTTCCATATTAGGAGCTGTAGGTGGTTGCCCCCATTGTGAACTAGACTCAACTTTGTCTAGTCTTTCATGTCTTTCATCAAACCGTGAGTTCAACCATTCAAACTTTTGTTCCAAGGATTTGAAGAAAATTTTGAAGTCTATCGTTTTGGTGCTTCATTGGACGAGACTTTGTTTGTTTCTTAAGACATATTCAATAACCTGCAAAATAAAGTTAGTAAACCTCACAAATACTCTCTCATGTGTTTCTCTCAAGATTGATGACACTCATACTCGTATATTACTCAAATTTGGCTTTTACCCTCTTATAAGAAACACTTTCTTGCTTTTTTTTCACTTTTTAGTTTACCTTTTTAGTTCTTTATCGAACTTAACCAATCCCAATCAAAAAAATTCTTTTAGCAATTCCAAACTCAACAAATTGATTCACCAAGAATGAAATTTAGGAAAAAAAAAACAAAGCGAATCAAGGAGAACACAATGATTAATCTTGTGGAATAGAACAAGAAAAAGTTAAATCTCAATATAGGCTACTGGTTTTTTTTTTTTTTTTTTTTTTTTTGGGGGGGGGGGGGGGTGACAGAGCGCTTCTTTGTTAAGGTTTTAATAATCGATTACACTTACTCATTTTATTTTATACCGATCACCACTTTTAGTGATTTGCAAACTAATTTACCCCTCATTAAGAAACAGTTACATTCCTTACACTACTTTCAATTTTTGTTACTCTTAAAAACATAAAAACAAATATGGTAACTTCCATTAAAAAAAAAAAAAGTTGAACAAGAAACATGCGACTTTATCATGAAAAATTAATTTCTTTACACAATAATCATCGGGAGATCGTCATCTTTAAAATGAGATATTAATCATTTTTTTTTATAAATGTGAATTGTATTTCATATAAATGTTACATGTAACATCTTATAGTTCGTATAACACCAATATTGAATGTAACATTCTGCGATTGATATGAATCGTTTTTGGGGAGTTCTAAATTGAGATACATTTGGATGATATATATAATATTAACATCACTACATTTTGTGTTCTCCATGAATGTTGAATATACTATCCAATGTAATAAAAAAAAAATAACATTAATTAATATTGATAATGGAACAAATTATATGCGTGTTGAATGTAATATGACTTACTGATAAATATAATTTTGATGTTAAATGTAATACGTGAAACTGAAAATTCTAGAAGTACCATGTTGAATATAATATAAAATGTAAAAATTAAAAATTCTGGAAGTATCATGTTAAATGTAATATTAATGTGAAAACTGAAATTAATTGAAAAAAATAGTGAATTTGATATTGTCTTATAGATCTTATTTAGACGAATCCGAATATATAATTAGATTGTGAAAATAATGTGTACAACAATAGTTAATTTGATTTTAATAAAATGACTTGTTGAATATGAAAACTCTCAATCCCTATAAACTCGTGAAGAGCAAATACGTAATCTAGCAACCGGAGATTTTTGAATCTGGGATTAAACGGTTCGTGAAAATTACCGGATGAGAGTTCTTGGTTTATTATATATTAATTGACATTTATCGGTAATAGGTAATTACTTTTAGGCTTATTAGATAATTTTTCCTTTTTTTATTCCTTTTTTTTTTATATACAAATTTTGCTATTGTTTTTTGTTTTGTTTTGTTTTGTTTTGAATTTTTTTTTTTTTTTTTTTTTTAATGATGAAATTCAACAACCTTTTAAGCAAGATTTGACTAGAACGAAGTTGCACCTCATTTTTTTTATTAAGATCTGACCAGATTTGGAAATGTTTTAATCAAAATCCAATCAGATTTGGTGGTTTGATTCGGCCAAGAAAAAAATAATAAAATTAAAGTAGGGATGAATAGATATCAATTAATGAAAAATAAAATGATAGATGAAACCAAATTTAGAACCTTGCTCTGATATTAAATGATGCAAACCTCACCAAGAATAAACGAGACTCGAAATCAATTTAGGAACAAAGAACTAAAATACAGTATATTGATTGAACACAAACCTTAATCCAACGCTTATAAGTTAATCATGAATCGAAGGTATAGAGTTGAACATTACAAGAAATTCTTGATAAGTTTAGGAAAAATTCTCTGAAGAACTTAAGAGAAAACTCTTACAATTATATTAATCGATAGTAATGTCTAAAATTAACAGCCTACATTGCCTCTTAAATAGGTAGCCATAAAGGAATAGAAAACCCTAGTCAACAAGAAATCATAGAGCAACAAGGAAACTCTACTCCTAGACTTAAAAAAAAAAGACTAATTGGCATTAATGTTTTACGAATCAACCAATAAATAACCTAAAATAAAATTAAAAGTCTAATTAATAAAATAAATAAGCTAAAATTTATGGGTCTCATCCTAGGCCCATTTAGATTTACGCTTTAAACCCATTCATTTGGCTCAATGAGGCGGACAAGACCCTGATTGTTATTTGGGTTTAATTTGGGCTTCATCATTTAGACTTAATCCAAATATCTTGAATTAACCCATTAACCGTTTCTCTGATCTTCTTGGATCTTGCTCTAATGATAAGTTCAACTGGAACATGCAACAAATCCTTTGATGGTGCTTGTTGGTTCTTATCACCAAGAAAGTTGAATTTTGAATGACAAGGAAATGGAATACTCAGACTAACACATCTGGGTATTTCTAGTCATATTAAACTATTTTTTAGTAATTATTTTAATGTACATTTTAGATATAATGTTTTAGTCATATTCAACTAATTTTTCTACCGTCGTCGGCCGTCTAACTTTGGTCACCATTGATCGTCGGTCGACAAAAAAAAAATTAGTTGCATTCAACTACTTTTTTAATTACATTTTTAATATACATTTTGGATATAACTTTTTATTTATATTTAACTAATTTTTCAATTGTCGATCGTCAGAAAATTACGTCACTAAAAATACATTAAATGCAATTAAAAATACACTTAAAAATATAATTAAAAAAATAGTTACATTTAATTGAAATATATATATATAAAGATAGTTGCATATAATTAAAAACACATTAAAAAAATAGTTACATGTAATTAGAAAAATTTGGCGATCGGCAGCCAGACTTGACGATTGGAGTCTTGAGATCCGACGACAGACAGTGACGGAGGGTGGTGCTGGTGGTAGACGAAGCAAATTTTCATTGGAAACATTTTATTGGAGATATAAGCAAACATTAACCCTGGAACTAAAACACAAGTCAAAACTTAATTAAGAAATTTTTATTCAAGCTAAAATAAAAAATTAGATAAATTAGAGGTGTAAATTGGTCGGGCGGATCGGGTGTGGGGGGATTTGATGTGCCGACCTAAATAAAATGAACCAAGGCCCGCCCAAATCCAACCGGGCTTGGTTGAACACCCGAACTGATTTGGGTGACTCAAGTTCGAGCAGATTTCAAATCGGTATCGGTTATTATTATTATTAGGTTCTGCTGAAAATAGAAGCAGCTGAAAATTGTTACCAGTAAAAAAAATTTAAAGTCAAAGGCAAATTTCAACAAATAAATCAAAAGCAAAAGTGAATAGATTAAGCAAATCGACGAGATGAAAATCGAAGCAGGAGCAGTCTCGGAGAGATGAAAATCGAAACAGGCAGCGTCTGCGAGAAATGATTTCTCTTTAGCGTGCAACTAGCGTAGGTGATCAAAATAAATTATGGATTAAGTTCTCTATTAAGGATAATTGGTCAATTATTATTTTTAGAAATTTAAAATTTGGAGGGGATAAAAATGTAGTGGTTTTTAGTTGTGATATGATAGGGTGAACAGTAATATCCTGGAAATTTTAATATGGAATCAAATTAATTTTGGAATCAATGCTCGAAGAGTTTTTGTCATTGAAAACGTTAATTGTCTTGCTGTCTTCTTTTGGACCACTTACAATTGAATATACGGTCAAAAACATCCACTTTCAAATTATTTTGTTGCAACGCCACATTCGCCATCAATTCATATGTTCATTCGTACCCCACTTTCAACTCCAAAGACTTTTTCACTACTTTTTTTTTTTTTTTAATTAACATTTTTGGCCCTAGATATCTACATGGATTTTAAATTTATTAAATTATATATTCAACCTCCTAAGTTTTAGATATGTTTCAATTCTAAATGATTAAGAACGATGTTAATAATTTTGAATAAAACATAAATTGTGTTCAACACGTGATATTTTAATAAAGATAATTTTATTATTTCATCATTCCATTAAATAAAAAATATTTTTTGTCTAGCAATGATTCAAGTTTTTTTTCTTCTCATTCTTTAGGCGAATCGTTATTAGTTTAAAGTTAAAGAAAAAAACATCTTAAATTTAGTAGTGGTGAAAATTTTTACAGTAAGAAATATCTGGATCAGTTTACATATATCTCCCCCACATTCAATGCATTTAGCATTGATTTAATTTTTTCAGTATTTAGAGAATTGAACTTTAGTTAATAGGAGATACCTCTTTTTCCCAATCGGACTAACAATTCTTATTCTTTTTATAATCTTTTTAATGCATTGATTGAAAAATTAAATAACTGATTAATCAATTAATTAGAAGGAAAAGAAATTGGGATAAAAATAGAGAAGCGTAAAACATGGTCTAATTCAAAATTTACCTTTTTTGGGCCATCCTAAAAATCACCCAAATTATTTAACTATGACAAAAAAAAAAAAAAAAACTCAGAGTCAGATTTACTTGTTCGGACCGAAAACAAAGTATATAACTCTATTTAATTGAGGGAAAAAAGCCCCTTTTTTTTAGAAAAAGAGAGAGAGAGAGAGAGAGAGAGAGAGATCAGTGAAGTCCGAGAAGGCGCCTACAGGCTCTAAAGATCTTCTTCCCACCCTTCTTATTCTCCATAGAAACACTCTCAATTTCTTCATCAAAGGGAGATGCTAAACTCACACACTGGTCATGAATCCTACTATACCTCTCCGAAACAGAAGAAGATTTCCTCATCGAAAACGCCCTTCTAACAACAGATCCCTCTCCTTCAACCCTGAACCTCTGATGATGACGATGGTACGAAGAAGAAACCGAGGAGTTTCTTCTCAAACTCGGATGCTTCTGATCTTCAATTTCTTCATCTGGGTCCGAACCATATCCATTGATCATGGCGTTTTTGGTTTCTTCTTGGATTCTTGAGGCGCCGTTTGGGCCATTTTTTCCCGTTGGGGTTTTGGGTTTAGAGGGAAAAAGAGGATCTGATGAATCTGAAGCTCTTGATTTCATAATCTTTGAATATCGATTCATGTTCTCTCTCTTGTTTTACAGAAAGAGAGAGGGAGAGTGGCGGAGATTAGGGTTAGATACAAGTTGTAGAGAGGTGTATATATAGATTTCATGTCTGTATGTATAGGTGGGACCCAGAGGAAGAATGGGGCATGGGATGCGGGTTTGGGGGGAAAAAGAGTAGAAAAATAGTGTGTGTGGATCAGAATACAGCATGGATTTGAAGGTGTAGAGAATCTAGATTTTGCTGTACATTCTGGAAATGTGGAGGGGTACTTTCGGTATAAAAAAGGGTGGGTGGGAGGTCCTTCCAATACACCCCCAAAAGTTTTAAAAACGGGACAAGACATCCAACCGTGAAAATTACTGGGTTGCAGGTCACTAGTTGAAGATAAACAAATCACGATTAAATTATGATGTCGTAATTATATTATTAAAAAAATAATATAATTTTTAAAAATAAAAAATATTACATAACACAAAAAAATCAAATAATTTATATATTTTAAGCAATTGAACGGTTGAATTTTGCCCAAACAAAAATATTTCATGAAATAATCTAACAAACAACTAATTAACATGAAGACATAAGCAGATTATATACATAATTCTATAAATAAAAATCAAACAACTAGAACATAATTAAATTGATTATTAAAACAAAACAAAAAAAATTGTAAGAATTTGGACAAAACATAACTGAAACTAAAAGCATTTAAATTTAAAAAAAAAAAAAAAAAAAAAAAAACAAAGATTGGGTAACAGTTCAACCGATTGAACCGGTCAGTTCGATCCGGTTTTTAAAACATTGATACACCCATTTGTTTCTAAATATATTTAGTTTGTAAAAACAGAAATTATATGATTTTTAATTAGTAAATTAACTTTTTGGGCAACACATAGTTCCTATCTAGGTTTATTGTTCCACTATTTAAATTTAGTAATTTTAATATTCAGTTCCTTGGCGATGTTTGTTCCTCTTCACCGAGCAAATACCTCGCTTGTACATCGGTTCATAAATTTTGTGAACCAACAATTATATAGATAGAATTTGGGAGGTTTGACTAGCAGATAAATTAATTGTAGGCATATTATACCGATGCCATGTGATATCGTTTGGTCGGTATAGCCTTCTTTGTATTCTTCTGTAGCCCTTCTTTCGAAAACAAAATCCAATAATATATTGTTGCATTACGTAAGTAATACGTAATATCAAACCACCAATAGAGATGACAAAAAAAAACCGAAACGACGAATAACCGAGAGAAATCGAACTGAATGGTCCGGAGTGAAACCGACTAAATGGTTTTGATTTTAAATTTAGAAACCGAAGTGGTCTTGATTTTAGTTTTAGAATAGTAACCGCGTAATCGAACCGTATGACCGAAACCGCGAGTCGAACCGTGTAACATATATATATATATTACAATTTAATCTCTTTTTTATTTATTTATATTTTTAATCCTTTTACTACACTTCAACCCTACTATAAATATATGTTTATACTACTAGGGTATTTATGCAGTTCGTTTTGTATTTGGTTTATAGTTTATTTGGTTTGGTAAACTGTATAATTTTGAACAATATTTTTATGTAGTAGGAATTGCTATTGGTTTTGTATAATTTGGAGAATGTTTAGAATTAATAGTGAATCGTGTTTTGCGGTTTTGGTTTTAGTTTTGGTCTTTTATAAAATTTAAAAATCTTAAACGGTTTTGCGGTTTTGGTTTTGGTTTTCACTAAAAATAAACGGTCCGGTTTTAAAACCGTCTAAAAAAAAAACCGTAGGTTTTGGTTTTGATTTTGGTTTTACATATCTTTAACGATTTTGATTTTGGTTTTGCCTGAAACCGGGCTGAACCCGGACCATTGACATCCCTAACCACCAACAATTTTCACTGATGGGATTGAAACCAAATAGATAATTGAACCAAATGATTTGATTTTGAAATTGATTAAATGATTTAGTTTAAACCCAATAAATATAAAATTTAATCGCGTATCCAGTATTTTAGATATATTTTTATTATATTATTCTTTTTATTTTTTTAACAATTTGACCCTTAATATATATATATATATAGGATCAGACGGTGCAAGAAAATGTGAGAATGTTTAATTGGTAGTTTACAACGCCTTTTAGGACTGTTCACTCAGACGATAATGCCCATCTGTTACGCCTCACGCTTAACAGCTCATTTGATGTGGCTAACCTCCCCTGTTTTTCAGGATCTATATATGGTAATGAATTCAATATATTGCGGACACTGTATATCATTTGATTCTCTTCGAAAAGATGTGTTAATCGCATTTTTGGAGATTTTTTACTTGATTTAACTGATGTTACATATAACATTTAAAAAAGATCAGTAAAAATTTCATGCCATCCGTTTTATAATCATGTTACATGTAACATTTGTTCACGATGCATGCATATCCATGGTGTGCGAAAAAAAAATGTTATATGTAACATCCATTGTAACATTACTGAGTGTGTGTTCATGACGATGATTTCATTGATGTTACATGTAACATTTGCGCGTTGTGTTCATGCCAACATAATTCGTATCCGTAGTGTGTGAAGTTTTAAAAATATTACATGTAACATCCATTTTAACATTACTGAGTGTGTGTCCATGACGATAATTTCATTGATGTTACATGTAACACACAATTATGATTATGATTATGATTATGTTACATGTAACATTTGCGCGTTGTGTCCATGCCAACATAATTTGTATCCATGGTGTGTGAAGTTATAAAAATGTTACATGTAACATCCATTTTAACACTACTGAGTACGTGTCCATGACGATAATTTCATTGATGTTACATGTAACATTTGCGCGTTCTACCAATAATTCCATATCTAAAGTGGGGTTTTCATTAACATTACTGAATATGTGTGTCATGACAACGATACATGTAACATACTTTTGAAACTGGAAAATGTGAATGTATCTGGAAAATATTACATGTAACATTTGATCGTTGGTTCTTAAAATTGTAAGTTTTTTTCTAGTTTGTGTCTCTGATATGCAACCCAGACGTTGCAAATAAGTGTCAACCCACCAAAATAATAGTTCGTTCATCCAAAAAATAGTTGTATTGCATTTTACACAACACAAAATAACAAAAACCCAATTATACCTTTCCTACAAAGATGAAATCTAGCTATATATGATGTTTAAACCAAACAAAGACAGGTTAAAAAACAATTTGTTCTAATCCATACAGAACAAAACTCTGGTTTTCCAGTTGTTCTATGCTTTTTCAACACAACGTGTTTTGTTATTTTACCTTGTTTGGAAGTCATCGAAAGTCCAAGATCTGGGTGGATCATTGAGGAATTCGTGCACGAGTGCTGCTCTTTCTCTTCTAAAACCTTCAATGTCATAATTAACGTTGATTTGTACGTTGTTGAATATGCTCTTCATGACATGGATTATAGCAACACCGCAATCAACGCTGCGAAATATATTATATTAAGAGAATTCATCAATTACTGGTGTGTTTGGGTAACATAATTGATTAGCGATAAAAATGATGTGTACTTACACAGATGATCCCTGATCTGGCACATTATTGGAGTTTGAAATTTCAGCATCCAACAGTTGATATTCACTGGCTTCCTTTGACAATAATGTATTAACATAACGAACCTACATTTGAACATGGAACAAAAATGGTGAGGATTATTCATTCAACATTGCACTGGCAACAAAAAGCTTCAAACCTATTTATTGAAACTCACAAGTCTTTTTGCATTCCCGTAAAATCTATCAATATCTCCAGGATGTTGGAGGTTGATCGAATTGTAGTGTGTCCACTTCTTCTTTTGCTTATCACAGACAAGTAGTGTCCAGTGTCCAGTTGATGATGTCAATCCTACAATATTTATTGGGAAATGCACGAATCTATAGTTGTCGAAAAATGCTTCTATAATTTTTGGGTTAAGATTGTCAGCCAATACTTTCTTGTCCCCCTATGTAATCTAAAACTGTATATATTGTAAAACATTTCAAAAAATTAGTAACACGCTAATGTGTGCATGCAAATCAAACAAAAAAAATAAAAACACACTAAAAATGTAAAATAAAATAAAATGTAACAATTTGATTACCCAACAACAACTATTGATGAAATATGACCGATTTGGTAAATCATGACCAATCCCTTTTAAATCGCTTGCAACTTTTGCTTGATCAAGAGACATCATCTCCATACATCCATTGATGACCTAAAAAACGTTTTATTAATCACCAACATAATGTTATAATCATCTGTATATTTCTAAAATAAACAAAAATAGTATAATTAACATAACCGTCGTGTTGCATGTTACATGTAACATGCATATATAGGCTTGTAAAATATTATATGTAACATTGACGCAAAAATCACGAGATGTAACATTACACCTGAAAGTTACATGTAACATCACAAAAATGAAATGTTACATGTAACATTTCACCCTGTTATAACAATAAGTGACTCACAATTTTTGAGAGTTGAGTCTCCCATATCAACCCAATCAAATCAATAATGGATACTTGAGCGAACACCCATTCTGCTCCCCAAACAAATGCTCTACAATAAAAATGAAAAGTAAAACAAAAATAACGTACATCTAATGTCCATTGTTCTAAAAAATAACATATTTAACACTTAAACTTACGCACGTCTATCATCTCGTATAATTAGATTGAGTTTGTCCTAATCATTGTTTGCAATCATTTTTGCAACGATGCTGTTGCGTGGAGGTAATTCTTGAGGTTTATCGCCGTTGTGGGCCAATGTACTTTTCTCATTGCTCTTCATAACATCAGGGACTGGTACATCATACTTTTTCTTCAATCGTTGCGGTTTCTTGACAGGTACATCGCATTTGTGGACTGAGTCATCATCTGTCTTTCGTGTCCTCACGCGACTCTTAACGTTTTTTACAAGCGATGTTGGTGTCTTGGTTTCAGCCTTTGAACGCGTATTGCGCCTAAGCTTCGGTTTTGCTGGAATTGACGTCCTTGGCGGTGAATTGTGGGTAGCAATGATTGATGCTTGCCTGACAATTAGGTTGTCTGTGTCTTCGAGCTCACACTGGTAAAACTTTGTCAGACCAGACATTTTTTCAGTAAGTTCCATATCTTTTCTCTACTGTCTGCGTTACCGAATGCATAACAGATTCTTCAAGCTTTTCCACCATCCTCTCCTGTTGCGTAACATTATGAACTTCAGCTTCTACTAACTTCTCGTCTATTTTCTTTTTTCTCTTCCATCAACCTCTCTATCTCAACCTGCAATTGGTTTTTCTCATCACCAATCCGCTCTATCTCACCTTTCAGATGCTGAATCTCTTTTGTCATTCTTCTCTTCATCTTCTTGCGTTTCGTCCTCACTTTATCAACCTTGAGTAATAGTTTCTGATTGCTTTCGACAAGCTCTGTTAAATTTTGTGAACCTCCACAAAATTTAACAACGTCCTCATCAAATGGCTGCGATATTAACAAATCAAAGGACGACATATTGTTAACAACGGACACCTCATCTTCTCCCTTAATCTTAGCACTTGTATTGGATGAACTAGTCTCAGTGTCACCAAGCACAGGTAGTACAACACCTGCCCTGAGCTCTGACACTAGTTCTGATATTAGTCCCCAGATAACCTAAACTCATCAGTAAAAAGTACAACAAACAATGTTATGTATCAGAAATACACTAAAACATACCCCCCTCCCCCCCCCCCCCAAAAAAAAAATAAATATGTTACATGTAACATTTTATACCTTGTTTTTAATGTAACACAAATTGTGTTACATTTAACAACTTCTTTTTCATTAAAATCATCATACAAAATGTATTATATTTAACATTCTTTTTTGTACATCAACAAAAAAAACCCACCTGGTATGCAGTTAAATTGTGCAATCCGGGGTCGGTCGACATCGATGTCGTCATGTCCCGTTTAAGAAAATTAGGGAAAAAAAACACACTTGATCAGCAGTTATATTCTGCAAATCTAATCCGGAAGCAACCGATGTCAACGCCATCATATCCTATTTTAAAAAACGAAGGACTGTAACCATTTTTGATGCCACTGGCGGGATCAACCTTGAGTGTTCGCACAACCAAAACTGGAAAAATAACATAAAAACATTTTCTAGAAAAGTTATATATCATGCACAATTACTATTGAAAATTAGCACGGTTGTTATTACCTGCAAAGCAATGACACATCCTGTTACAGAGCTCGGTCTCTGATACCCACATTCAATTGATGATATCAAATTTGAATGAATGGCATCAACCCATTTGTAAGTTGCCATAACATCCAAATTCTCGACAATGTTCAGGTCTGATACTCGAACATACTTCCCCTTATTACTGAAGAAGCAGGTTGTTAACAAAAGAAGACACAATAGTTGAACAACATCCTTCACTTTCTTCGTCTTTATGTCTGATGGCAGCATGTAATATTTGCTTTAACTGTACAATACTTACCTTGTTCGTGTTCAAACCTTGTCGCGCTAGGAATACATAGTCTTGCTTCTTTGCGTACCTACTGGGCAGTTGTACTTCACCGCGTGGCAAACCAAAAATAAGTTGCACATCATTGCTTGTGAACTGCACAGACCGTGGCCCCAGTTTGAATGCTTTTTTTTCCTGGATGATAGCACCGGATAATATTCACGATCAGACTGTCGATTGGATTAGCTGAAACCTTGTCATCTTGATCATTCATCAGTGCTTTCATGGTGTTTCAAAATGGGGTGCGGCGTAATAAAATATATGTTCATCACCTAGGTTTAATTCATTTATGACTGATGAGACCTGTGAAAGGTTACATCAGTATTTGATCAGTCTTGATGGGGCTTGGCCAATTGTCGCTACTCCTTGTTTGCTTGTTGACGCTATTGGCACATTTGGAACATGTTCCGCTGAAATAGAAGACACATAAATCAATAGATACTAAAATGTTCCAAAATCTAAAAATAAAGCAAATAAGAACGGTATAAAAACATTTTTTTTTACCATCCTCAATATCATCTGCGCTTATATGCGTGTCATAAGCATCAACAACCGGTACTGTGTTGTGATGAGAATCACCGGCAGGTAATGTGTCATCTGCGAAATGTATATTAATGCATAAATCTCCACAACAAAAAATGTTACATTTCCTGCACTGTAAATCTCTTTCCAACAACATATAATCAAACTTTTTGTATACAAAAACAAGAATAGCCGAAAAATGTTACATGTAACATCTGTGAACAAAATTTGAAACATCAACAAAAATGAAAAAGGTACATTAATGTTACATTTCATGTATTGATGTTACATTTCACTACAGTGAAATCAAAAAAAATTGTACACAATAAGATAAGAAATACTGAAAATGTTACATGTAACATCTATGAACAACTTATAAGACATCGACAAATTTTGAGCACACAACTAGTAATAAACTGAAATGTTACATGCAACATTTGTGCGCAAAATTTTGAAAAACATCGACAATAGCTGAAGTACTACTTCAAAAATTCACTAAAAAATGATTTGCACCAAATATATGAGATTTGTGACTGGCGTATTATCACCACAACAAATAAATCATGATGTACGGCGAAAATCACATAACTGTGCATGAAAAAAATTGATCCAGATCATGTTAACATACTTGTATGGCGAAATCACTGGATATATACAACTACATTAAACAAATCGCAGTATCGTTTGTAAAAATCACAAAACGCGATATGCAGAATAGGATTTTATCACGCACAAATAATAACTAAAAATTGTCACTCCTAAATGTTCAATATACGGTTGCATGCTGTAAACTACGAGTCCAAACGCGTAAACTAAGACCTATCGTCTGATTTCTACACCGAAACAGTTGAGATCGTCGTAGAAAATTGTATCAATCTTACTTGCGTCGGAGAGGTTGACGGGATCGTTCTCAGTATTGGGGTTCTTAGTGATCAACTTCCGCCGTGTAGACGCCATTGTGAACTAATTGATACAAAATCAAGGTTACGAGACCGGCAATGATAGGCGATGACGTTTTAGAACGTTAGGGTTTCGATCATTTAGGGAATATGAAAGGTTATCCTTTCCAAAACTGAGGACTAGTTATGCTAATAAGACATGAATACCAAAACCCATTATTTAAAAAAAAAAAAAAAGGGTCTTTTCCCTGACAAGTTATCAAATAGCGGTTTAATTTTGGGGTGTAATCCTGTGTTACGCATTTATTTATGAGACCTGTACAATATGTAACAAAAAAATGTAACATTATTAAATGTAACATTTAGTGTTGCGTCCATGTTGTGTGTAACATTATTTTGTATGAAAATAAAAGGTTAGTTACATTTAGCATCTGCCACAAACCCAAAAAAAAAAAAAAAAAAAAGACTTTTAACTAAAAAAGGATAATGTTACATATAACAAATCCATTATTGTTGTGTTGAAAAATATCATCAACAACTTCGCCAAAAACAAAATTACAAAAAATATGGAATGCAAAAAAAAAAAAACATTTATTGTTCCATTGTTGAATACAATGTCAATTACTAAATATCACAAAATCTGTTTTTGTTAAAAGAAATGAAATTCAACTGTCGACTCTCGAATCCAAAAACAGAATCTCTTGATATAACTCAGTCTTATGCCAACGGGTCTTTGCATGTCTTCCTATTGTGTCTCCCCATTTTTCCATTTCTCCCACACTTTCTTTCTTTTATCTCAACCTTTGACGGTATTCTTACTTTCTTTGGCTGACCCGGTTGCTTTTGACAATGATGATAATATAATTGCTTCGTTCTCGACCCACATAGGTCATTCAATTGTCGGGATTGCATATATTCCTCTCGAATAGGTCTCATAGTAAAATTTGACGCTGAAGTATCCTTCTATGTAATCATGTGTCGGTAACCCGCTCTTGTTAATCGCTTCATAACCGTGTACGCAAGGGAATCCCTTTATCTGCCATTGTCTACACGAGCAGGATCGTCCCACCGTATCAACTAGCACTGATGGGGATGAATGAATCTCATAACAGCCATCACCAGATGAGTTGATATTCCATGTTCTTCATTCATTAATCAACTCGCACAATTTGTTATCCCAAAACGGTGTTATATCACCATCCATATTTTTTTTATTCTTGTCTCCTATCGGACATTAGGTCCATCCACCGTATTCTAATTTTGTCAATCAATAATATTGTAGGCAAATGACGATATTCACTTATCCAAGAGTTGAAACATACCACCATGTTTGATGTCATCTCACCGTAACGTTTTCCCTGAAAAAAAGCGTTACTGAATTTCATTACAAATAGATCGTGCATGAATTGCTGAACTTTTTCTCTGCCTTTGTATATTATCTAATCATACAACATTTTATAAACTTTCGGTGTGCGTGCATACGCCAACTCGTTCAATTTCTGAATCATTAATTCCTTGAGTGTGGTGTTTCTCCTAGCCATTGCAGCCCTCAGATTCATCTTTAAATGCAATAAGCAATATGCGTGGTGGCAATGTGGGAATACATTCCGTACGCCCTCTAATATACTATTACGACGATCTGAAATAAACGTTATCACAAGATCTGCCGCAACGATCTTTCTGAACTCAGATTAAAACCAATTACAATTCTCATCACTTTCTGCATTCACAATTGCAAATGCAATTGGGAACATCCCTACAAAAATAACCCAATCACAAAAAATCTCAATCAATAAACACATATGATATATTTGTTACATGTAACATACGTTTAGCTTTTTAGTGTCAGGGTAAAAAAATGTTGTACTATACACTAAACCTGAAAATCATTTACTGACATCACCTTGATTACCATCTTTTGCCGTCGCAGCTAATAAATTCCCTTTATATCGGTCGGTAAGAAATGTTCCATCAAGGAACACCATTGGTTGGCAGACGCAGAAACCGTAAATACATGCTTCGAATGCGATAAACAAGCGTCTGAAATGTCCCGTGTCCTCATCATAATCGAGTGTAACATGACTCCTGGGGTTTGTCTGTCTACATTTATCAACATACCATCGTAATTGGTCATACGATGTTGAATAATCCCCAAACACGCTGTTTCTGGCCTTTTCTACACCAAGCCACGCGTTGTGATACAAGATCTCAATACCATATTGCCTCTTGAAATTGTCAACTACATCAACAGGGTGCATTTTCGGGTTTGTCCGTACGTCATCGATCAAACAACCAGAAACAATATCCGAGCTCATTCGTTTGTTTTTGTTTTTGCGGAAAGCAGACCCACATGTGTGTTTGTTTACCAAATTCCGGATGTAGAATATACCATTTTTCTATATTACACGTCCGTGCACAAACCATGGACATTTCTTTTCCTCTCTAAGTGCACATGCAGCTGTCACGCGCACTTTGTCATTTTTTAAATAATAGAAATTGAATCCAATCTCAATTGGATATTTTTTTAATACATCCCGGAATTCGCTCGTTCTACCTCTGAATTTTTGACCCTCCTCTTGGATCTCATTAGCCCACTGAGATGACAATAATACCCTGTCATTACTCCGCTGCAATATGTTGCCGTAACTACCTATGTAGTCAAGTTCATCTTCATTGTCTCTGCCACTGTTTAACAGTGCAGTGGCGCTCGTTGATGCACTATTCGATCCGCTAGAATCGTTCAGTCTTCTCTGGATGCATATATCCAACAACTCAATGTTCTGATGTGCTGTTAGCGACATTATCTCCTCCAAGTTGCTTTGGTCAACAAGCATACAGTTGGAATTGCCATGCAATGCGTATAACAAGTAGAATTTTGACTTAGCTAATTTTGGCCATTTGCTTACAATCTTGTTACACAAATCACTAATGTTGTTGTTGTTGGCAATTCTCAAAACTACATTCACCCCCTCGTAATTGCACATGCATGCAATCAAAAAATGATCCCTGCTAACATATCAATAACTATCAAAACACATGATCCCCCTCTTTTTTGGCAAATAAAATATGTTACATCTAATATCACCATATAGCACACCATGGAGTACCTATGTTACATGTAACACGCCTCCGTCCTAAAAAAATGATGTTACAATGTAATATCAACCTACATTTATGTTTATTGTTACATGTAACAGACCCCTTTCCGTTAAAATGTAACACGGCCTAAGAATGTAGCATGATATATGTAGAAACATTATGTGTATCAGCACACAGTTATGCTTATGTTACATGTAATACGACCTTTTGCCGGTAAGAATGTAACACGCTATAAGAATGTAACACGCTATATGTACAAACGTTATGTGTATCAGCATACAATTATGCTTGTATTACATGTAACATGCATATTTTCTTGTTAAAAAATGTAACACGCTATACGTACAAACGTTATGTGTATCAGCACACAATTATGCTTATGTTACATGTTACATGCATTTTTTCTTGTTAAAAAAATGTAACACTCTATACGTACGCCGTTATATGCATAAACACACAATTATGATTATGTTACATGTAACACACACCTTTTTCTTGTTAAAAATGTAACACGCCATCAAGAAATGTAACACGCTATACGTATAACGTTATGTACATCAACACGTAATTGTGCTTATGTTACATGTAACTCACTATATGTACAACGTTATGTGATTGTTGTACTGCATTATATTTCGCATATAAAGAATGTGCTTGTGATTCAACGTGAATCATCCAAAAAACTACTATATATGTCGATCCACAACTAAGATCACTTTATCATGCGTTCATAAAGCATTTTCATACACGTATGTTCGACAACAAAAACTTCATCAACCAAAAACTAGGTCAAAAACCCTAACTTGATATCAATATGTCTCTAAAAATAACTACGATTGACATATATCAAATGAGGATATGTGTTACCTGTTGTTGATTTGCTCGGAATGATTCATCAATTGCCTTTCCATAGCTGCTCTGCTTCGATCGTTCTCTCTACATCCAAATCGATTTCTTGATTTTGAAATTCGAAATGCAACGTATATTAGGAAAAACGCCATGATTTGGTATTTATAGTATGTTTTCACAACTGAAAAACCAGATTTAAATATGGAAATCGTTTTCACGTACAACGGAAGGGCAAATCGGTCACCGAAATATGTACGATACTCGAATTTGGGACTGATCGGTGCACAGTAAATCCAGCGAAGGACTGCGCTGTTCTGTAAAACATAAGCTAGTTTTATTGGTAGATTAAGGCTAATTATAGGTTTAATCGGTAATTTTCCCATATATATTATAAGGTTAATTGGGTTAATTTTAGAGTTTCATAATTTTTACCTGTATTTTAATTATATTTTTGTTTATATATAAAAAAACAACAGTTTCCAATTTGGCTTTGGTTTTATATAAAATTAAAAAACTTTAACAGTTTTGCAATTTTGGTTTTGATTTTGCATAAAATTAAATGATTCGATTTTAAAATCATTTTCTAAAAAATTTACGGTTTTAATTTTGTTTTTAGTTTATGAGTTTAATATATGCTTGACAATTTTAGTTTTGATTTCTAATAAAATCGGTCCCAAATCGAACTATTGACATCCTTTCTCTTATTTCCATATTTTCCAGATCATAATAAATTCATCCGAGGAGGAAGAGAGAGAGGTTCATCTTTCATTGATGTTGGTTATTACCACAAATATCCTATATCATTTTTTAATATTCCACGACCACTCCTCTTATTCGAAAATTACCCCAGAATTCCTGCCAAAAAATATTAATCTCAAATGACTATAATACCCTCTCATTTCATTTTTTTTTTTAAATAAAAAAATGTATATTGCATATGACAATAATGCTCCTCATATAAATAAGAGGGCGTTCAGTGTCAAGTCCCTTAGTTTACCCTTAATTTTAAAAAAGTTCTATGGGCAGAATCAATTTGTGTTTTAATATCTATTATTAAAAAAAAGACGGAAGAACCAATATACGCACCTGCACTTGCGCAGTTACATATAACTAATTTGTATATAAAATTATTATTAGATGTAACAAATATTACTGTATTTTATAACATGTAATTAATTTGTGTGTGAAAATTTGTTAAATGTAACAAATATTACACAAATATATGTAATTTGTAACATGTAACTAAATTTACACAAATACATGTAACTAATATTAAAACTAATTTTTATGTGTAATATTTGTTAAATGTCACAAATATTACATAAATACATGTAATTTGTAACATGTAACTAATATTACACAAGTACATGTAACTAATATTACATAGATATATATAAATATAGTTAATTATTAAGTTATAACTAATATTAGTTACATGTAACTAATATTCACTGTAATACGAATTTACTCACCAAAGTTGCTCAAGTGAAAACCAACTTAAGGGACTAAATCAAAACTTACATCTTAAGCGGGACTTTTTTAAATTACATCTGTTATTTGGGTCCAACGGTCAATAATCCCTATAAATAATTGGAAAATTCCTCCAAAGGTTCCATCTCATAAAAATATCATTTTATGGGGTCTTGTAGCAGTGATTTTTTTACACATGAGATGGGATCTAGAAAGTAATTTTTGAAATTTTGGGACCTCTTAAAAAATTTCTCATAATAATTCACAACCAATTAAAATAATTTAAAAAACAAATTATTTCCCCCCTTTCTCATGTACTTCAGAGTAGGGGTGGTCATGAGCAGAAATAGACCGGGCTCTACTTAGAATATTACAAAATTTTATTAGGTTTGAGTCTGGGCCCAGTCCTATTATCGCACCTTATTACTTTGCCCAAACCCATTCAATGTAAAATGTCTCAACCTCAAATCCAACCCTATAATTTTTTTTATAATTTAAAAAATAATCACTAAAATAGCAAATAAAAATTATAAAATACTACTTATAAATATTAATTGTTAAAAAACATTTATATATATATATATATATATATATATATATATATATTAAATGGTCAGACCGGACTGGGTTGGCGACTGTAAACAAAAATAACCACTAGGCCCTAGCTTGGCTCGGCTTTATAATCGGGCTCCACTTTCATGCTCAAGCCTGACCCTACCAAAGAAAATAAAGCTCAAGCCCGACCCTAGGGCCGGTCCAGTCCTATATATATATATATATATAATTTAAAAAATAAATAATAAAACATAAAATCAAATCAAACCAAATCAATATTGTCATTCACATTCACATGCAATCAAACCAAACCAATATTGTCAAACCCACAAAACTAACATTGTCAAACCCACTAGAGTTAGGTTTGCTTAGGGCCCATTTGGTTAGTGTGCCCAACCCAACCCAACCCTTCTCATCCCAAAAATTTTGGGGTTGATGTTTGGGAACGCAGTTGCCAAATCTAATTTCGTTCTCAACCCAACCCAAAATGATAGAATTGATTTGAAAATTTAGAAAATGTTAACACTCAAGAAATTTAAAAGGGGTCTGGTGTCCAAAAAGGCTAAACAGGGTCCGATTGACCGGAAACTCGAGGGTTAGCGTTGCGCCGTTAATACTTGTAGGAAACAACAAAATGAATTTAGATAAGTAGTTTATAATTTATACAAAAAATAGAATTTAAACATTTAAAGAAGTTAAAAAATGAGTCAGGTGTCAAAAATGCCAAAACAGGGTCCGATTAACGACAAATTCGAGGGTTAGTGCCGTCGTGGCCATTAGGATTTGTAGGAAGAAATGGAAATAAATTTAGATAAGTTGTTTAGAATTTAGACAAAAAAAAAAATAGAATTTGAATACTTATAGAAGTTAATGAAGAATGTCTTGCGCTTGTACGTATCCTGCTTAAGACTGGACAGACTATGCTTCCCTCACATTCAGAAGATTAAAGGAAATTTTTAAATTTTATTTTTGATTGATTTTATTATGATTTTATTTTTCATTAGATTATTTATTGTTTCAATTATTTTTAGAAGTCACTTATCCCCCCTTTGAGTTTTGTATTATTTGTTTTAATTAATAAAATTCTCCTCACACCATAAAGGTTCCCCTAAAAAAAAAAAAAGAGTTAAAAATAGGTAGAATGTTCAAATTGGTCAAACAAGGTTCGATTGGCACAAAACTCAAGGGTTAGGGACGCCCGGCCATTAAGACTTGTAGAAACATACGGTATTGATTTTGGATAAATTGTTTATAATTTATGCAGAAATAAAAATAAAAATAGAATTTGAACACCTAACGAAGTTAAAAAGGGATCGAGTGTCCAAAAATCCCAAACAAGGTTCGATTGGTGGGAAAATTGAGGCTTAGCACTGCCCAGCCATTAAAACTTGTAGGAAGAAACAAAAATAAATTTAGATAGGCGGTTTAGAATTTAAGCAAATAAATAGAATTTGAACACTTAAAGAAGTTAAAAGAGGGTTAAGCGTAAAAAAACAACTAAACAAAGTCCGACTAGTGCAGAACTTTGGGGTTAGCGTTGCCCCGACCATTAGGACTTGTAGGAAGAAACGAAATTGAATTTAGATAAGCGATTTATACTATATGCAAAAAAAAAAAAATTTTGAACACTCGAAGAAGTTAAACAAGGGTCGGTTGTCCAAAACGCCCAAACGGGGTCCGATTGGCGTGAAATTTGAGAGTTAGTGTTGTCCGACCATTAAGACTTGTAGAAAAAAATGGAAATGAATTTAGATAAGCAGTTTAGAATGTAGGCAAATAAATAGAATTTGAATACTCAAATAAGTTAAAAGTGGGTTGGATGTCCAAAACGACCAAACGGGGTTCGATTAGCACGAAACTCGAGGGTAAGAGGCTTCGCGGCCATTAAGACTGGTAGAAAGAAACAGAATTGAATTTGGATAAGCAATTTAGAATTTATGAAAAAAAACAAACAAACAAAATTTGAACATTTAAAGAAGTTAAAAGGAGGTCAAGTGTCCAAAACGGCCAAACAAAGTCCGATTGGAGAGAAACTCTGGGGTTAGCGTTGCCCCGACCATTAAGGTAGTAATAAACGAAAATGAATTTAGATATGCGGTTTAGAATATCTCCAAAAAAAATAAAATTTGGCCGTCCAAAATGCCCAAACGAGGTTTGTTTGGTGCAAAACTCGAGGGTTGGGGTCTTCTCATCCATTAAGACATTCAGGAAGAAATGGAAAGAAATTTAGATAAGATGTTTAGAATTTATGCAAAAAAAATAAATTTGAACGCTTAAAGAAGTTAAAAAGGGGTTAGGCGTCCAAAATGCCCAAACGGGGTCCAATTGGCGTAGAACTCGAGGGTTAGTGTTGTCCCATCCGTTAAGACTTGTAGGAAAAAAAAAGGAATTGAATTTCTTTAAGCGGTTTAGATGTTATACAAAAAAGAAAAAGAAAAAGAATTTGAACACTTAAAGAAATTAAAAACGGGTTGGGTATCCAAAATGGCTAAACGAGGGCCGATTGGCGCAAAACTCGAGGATGAGCATCGCCCCAAACATTAAGACTTATAGGAATAAACGTAAATGAATTTGTTTAACTGGTTTAGGATTTATGAGAAATTTGAATACCTAAAGAAGTTAAATGGGTTGGGTGTCCAAAACAACCAAATGAGGTCCGATTGGTGGAAAACTCGAGGGTTAGTGTCTTTCGGCCATTAAGACTTTAGGAAGAAATGAAATTGAATTTGGATAATAGAACTTGAACACTGAAAGAAGTTAAAAAGAGGTCGGGTGTCCAAAACGCCCAAACGGGGTCCGATTGGCACGAAAGTTAAGGGTTAGCGTTGTCCAACCATTAACACTTGTAGGAAGAAACATAATTGAATTTGGATAAGCAATTTAGGATTTATGAGAAAAAATAGAATTTGAACACTTAAAGAAGTTAAAAACGGGTTTGGTGTTCAAAACGATCAAACGGGGTCCAATTCGCCTGAAACTCGAGAGTTAATGTTGCCCCGACCTTTAAGACTTGTAGAAAGAAATGGAAATGAATTTGGGTAAGTGGTTTAGCATTTATATGAAAACATAGAATTTTAACATTTAAAGAAGTTAAAAAAGGGTTGGATGTCCAAAATGGCGAAATATAGGCCAATTGATGCGAAACTCGAGGGTTAATGTCGACCTGGCCATTAAGACTCATAGGAACAAATCAAATTGAATTTGCATAAGTGGTTTAGAATTTATGCAAAAAAATAAAATTTGAACAAGTTAAAAAGGGTGTTTCCAAAACGCCCATGCTAGGTCTAATTAGCACGAAACTCTAGAATTAGTGTTGCGCTGGCTATTAAAACTTGTAGGATGAAACGGAATCAAATTCGGATAAACAGTTTAGAGTTTATGCAAAAAAAAAAAAAAATAGAATTTGAACATTTAAAGAAGTTAAAAAGGTGTCAGGTGTCCAAAATGCTCCAACATGGTCTGATTGGCGTGAAACTAGAGGGTTAGTGTCACCCTTTCCACTAAGACTTGTAGGAAAAAATGGAATTGAATTTGGATAAGCGTTTTAGGATTCATGAGAAAAAATAGAATTCGAACACTTATAAAACGTTAAGAAACGGGTTGGGAGTCCAAAATGGTCAAACAGGGTCCAATTGACGCGAAGCGCAAGAGTTAGGGCCGCCCCGACTATTAAAACTTGTAGGAAGAAACATAAATGAATTTGAATAAGCGGTTTAGGATTTATGAGAAAAAAATAGAATTTGTATACTTAGAGAATTTAAAAACGGGTTGGGTGTCCAAAACAGTCAAACGGCGTCCGATTGGCGCAAAACTCGATGGTTAGCAACGCCTCAGCTATTAAGATTTGTGGGAAAAAACAGAAAAGAATTTATTTTATTTAAGCGATAAAGAATTTAAGAAAATAAAAATAGAATTTGAACACTTAAAAAAATTAAAAAGAGATCGGATGTCCAAAAGGAACCAATTGGTGCAAAACCTGAGGCTTGGTGCCGCCCTGAAAAAACCTAAACAAAACCAGAACTGGAAAAAGAATAAATTGAACTGGAAACTTGAATTAAAAAATCAAAAAAGAAGAGAAGAGCAGAGTGGAGCAGAAAATAAGAACAAAACCTGAACAAAAAAAGCGGGAAAAAAAAAAATTAACTGAAAAAAAAAAAAACACATCAGAGCTGAAAACGTAAAAAAAATGGATCAGAAAAGAAAAAATGAACAGAACATTTAAAATTGATGTTCTGGAAATAGAACAAAACAGAAAATAGAAAAAAAAAAAAAAAAAAAAAAAAACTGAACGGGAAAAAAGAAAAAAAAAACAGAGCAAAAAATTGTAAAATAAAATGAACTGAAAATTTAAAAAAGAAAAAGAAAAAAGGAACAGAACATTTAAAAGCCTGAACTAAAAATAGAAAAAAAAAATTACTAGATAATATGAATAAACAGAACATAGAAAAAAAAAAAGGTTAGAACTGAAAATTCCTTGCTAAAAAAAATTAAACAGAAAAAATAAAAATAAAAAAATAACGGAGCAAAAAACAATTATAAAAAGCTGAATGATTGGCCAGTCCTTGAAACCCACCCCAGCTCTCGCAGACCCACCGATAGAATCACTGTTAGGTATTTTGGGTTTTCACTTTTCACGTTGACATGTACTTGTAGTTTCATATGTTAGTGAGGATCATTCCTATGCTTACAACACTTGTGTACTTGCCCTTGCATGAATGTCTTGATATATTGGTTTGATATGAACTTAGATGTTACTTAATTTGTTTGAGTTAAATTGACGCTCAAAATTTCTTGGTGAATCTTGTTCATGTTTGCTTATTGGTTCACCTGAGCAATTCAAATATAGAGAAATACTAAGACATCAATATTTTAAGGATATAAGTTGTTCACCATGACCCAATTAATAAAATTACACTTTGCTCCATGTACTTTAAATATAATGTGAACTATTGATTTATCTGATTTGTTTGTGATGCAGATTGGTTGATCTAAATTAAAAAGACTAATTTGTGCAATGGAAGATATTTAATACAACTACTCACCCCCTCCCCCCCCCCTTTTTTTTTAGCAAGAATTAGATTGTTTTAGTTACATCTATTCATACTTTTTTTTATGCACTGTTTAAAAATTTGAAAGAACAAAAATTATTTATGTAGTTTGATATTACTTATTTTATATAAGCTTTAATCGAGACTTGTTTATTTGTTATATGAGTTTTATTTACCTACATTTGGAATGTATATTATTGTTTTGGATTTTTATTTCTCTTTGAATTTTGGATGTGATGAACATGTATTGTTCTAAATATTTATCCTAAATTCTAATGATGATGAATGTATGTTTTTATTAGCGAGGAAATTATTTAAATAAAATTTCAAAAATGCAAAATGCATTGCAGAACTATCTATAAACAAACCAATTGATAGGATGCTAAGTAGTGAGAATTCAAAAGATTCCGGGGAGAAAAGTAGAGATGTCTCCTACAAGACAATTATTCAAATTACTTTTTGCGAGAAAAAAGTTGGTTGCTAAATACGAATTATTAGTGAGGAAATTATACAACTAAAATTCGTTGCAAATTCTTACTTCTAGCAAGAAATTTAGTTGGCCGCTAAATATTAATTATTAGCGAGGAAATTATTCAACTAAACTTCATTGCAAATTCTTATTTTTTGCAAGAAAGGAACTTGGTCACTAAATATGAATTATTAGCGATGAAACTATTCAAATAAAATTCATTACAAATTCTTGTGAGAACTTTGTTTGGTCGCTAAATATGAATTATTTACAAGGAAATTGTTCAAATAAAATTCGTTGCAAATTGTTACTTTTAGCGAGTAATTTAGTTGGTTTCTAATTATTAGTGAGGGAATTATTTAAATAAATTTTGTTGCAAAATGTGATATTTGGCAATCAAGTAATTCTTTTAGTGAGGACATTAGTGACTAAATAACTCCTCGCTAAATGCATAATTTTTAGCGAACGTGGTGACAACTCCATTTCCTAGTTAAAAAGCTTTAATGACGAATCCACATTTTTTGGCGATGAAATATTTTCCCGCTAATTTCTTTTTTCGTGAATTATTTTAGCAGTTACTGATACTACAACCAGCATTGAACAAAGCTCCCACAAACTAGCAGTAGTAATTATAGTTTCGCAATGAAGTAATTTTTTTTTTTTTTTTTTTACATAAAACCTGTAGGTTAACTTTGAGGAGTAACTGCTGGGGAAGACAGTCCAGCAGAGGATCAGATTCTAGTATGATTAACCTTACTAGCAGGGAAAACATGACACAAAAATAATCAGAGACAGATGCCATGAGATATTTTGGCATGGGGTTTTGACACTTCGCAACTCTGAAGTTTGACTATTATTTTTTTTTGGTCTCCATAGTTTCAATTTGAACACATATACCCTAAGTTGCGTAATTATCCCAAATTAGTCCAAATCAACAACTGTAATTTTGGACAACAAACAATCAACTACCGTGCACCCAACTATTTTTATGGAGAGTTTATGGGCAATCGCAAACTCTTCCTTTCCCTCTTACAAATTTTCTACAAATATATATATATATATATATATATATATATATATATATATATACATACTAGTTTTAGGTCTGCGAGTTAAGAAAAAAATTATAAATTTTTTTTGTTGAACATAAAAATAAAATAAAATATCATTTGATTATTTTGAAAGCAATATGCGGAAGTGGATCTACCACTTGTTATTTTATATAAATAAAAATTAAAATATAAAGAAATAATCATTGCCATTAATGAAGGATCTAAGCTTGGCTATTTATTGTCGTAGAAGTAATTAATCTTAGTCATTGATGAAATGAATTAATCTTGGCTATCTATTGTGGTAGAAAGAATTAATTTTAGCCATTGATTTTTTTTTTTAATCTAATGAATTCACGAGAACGCAGAAAAGGAGAAGAAAGAGTTGTGGTTCATTCACAATTGTAGGCTTTGACTTTTAGTATTAGATATAAGATATGCACACATATTATGCTATATATGTATATTTATGAGTATTGGGCCAAAAGGAGAATGAGGGAAGGAGGAGGTTGGAATTGCCCATAAAGCCTCTTAAAAACAGTCAAGTATATGGAAGGTGATTGTTTTACGTCCACAATTGTATTGGGGATACAAACTTGAGCTGTGGTGAGATGATTAAGATTAAGTTGTTATTTGTTCAAATTGAAACTATGGGATCTAAGTGAGATTTCAGTCAAACTTCAGGGGTACAAAGTGGCGTCCTATTAAAGAGAGATAGTTTGAGCCTAGTCAATTTAACTGGGCATGTTCTTTGGAGAGGCTCCCATTTTTTAATAATAAAAAATATATGCAATTAAATCAGATCCATGAATCAATGACTATAATAGCTACTATGTCCTTTCCAATACAATACTACTGATATTTCGTACCTGTTGATGCTCAGCTACACTACAAATTGGTGAATCCAAAAGGTTTGGACCAAGGAAGTTCTCCTTGTTTTTTCTCTCCTTGGATTTCCGCACGGACCTGTATTCAGAAAGCAAATACCACCGGTTGTGCAAACATTTTTTAAGACAACTAACCGTAGGTTTATGCATCAGTGGATAAATAAGACAGAGGCTCCGCAGCTAAGCCTCGTTAGATTGATATATATATATATATATATTGTTATAAATGGAAAACCTATTTGTGCATCCAAAATTCATGCAGTCTACACATTTACAACATTCAGAGCACTCGCAGTACCTCTTGAGGCACCCCGATCTCTTGCAATGGCATCCTTTGCTATGTTTATCCATTGTAGTAGCATAGTCAGTCTCAACCTAAATTAATCGGAAACTTTCAATTGTAGAAATCCAATAGGCCTAACGTACTTTCAAAAGATGCCTTGTAAAATAAGAATTGTCCTAAGCTCTATATATGGCTCATGATTAGGTAACACAAGTGATGTGGAATTCAACACTCGCTCTCAAAAAACGCTTTGAAAGAGAGGATTACCCCTAGACTTATATATAGATCAGAATTAGGATGATGTGAGATTTAACTTGCCCCCTCAGGTGCAAGGTGGACATTTAACAAACCACTGCGAACGGATATTGGGGAAATGACCCAACATCCATGCGGGATTCAACACAAATATAACATGGTATATCTTGTGTTTCAGAAAAGGAAATGCAGAGAATACTCATTGCCATATTTTATTGTGGTAACTTCAAAGTTCAAATAAAACGGTCACTTCATGTGTGTAGCATGGCCTACATAACGGCTATTCTAACTGAGATAACAAACAAAAGTAGGCAAGCATACAAATCCACTCTGCATATAAATTTCTTTCCTTGAAGAACCATGAAAATCCAGTTGTACCTTATTGTCCTGAGTATGATTTGGACTACCAGCAATCTTTGGACGGAATGCATCGGGATTGTGCTTCAAGGTAGAACAAACGGCAGCCTCCCTAACAGCCTCATTCTTGGAATTATTTTTACAATCGAAGTAGCAGCACCCGTCGCAGTATGTTTCAGAAGCAAAGCACTCACAATACCTGACAAATATTTTTTTGAATCAACATTTCTTAGTATATTATGATTTATGAAACAAACATTAATGCAAATTATGCAAGCAAATGAAGATTTTCCGTTTTCATAAAACCAAATGTCTTGATTATTGTGTGAACTTACATTGATCAGTGAAACCTGCCTATCGACTATAATGTTACCAACACATTACATTAGGATAAGCACTTTGATCAGTGAAACCTGCCTATCTTTCTTGTATGGAGCAACTAATGTCGTGATTTGAGGTTTAATCGTCATAAAAAATCTAAGCCCTCTTCAATTCATCAAACTTGGAGGTAAAAGTTGGCAAAAAATGCAATGAGATGTCTTTGATTGGTTTGTCCTACAAACTAACAATTCGAAACATTGGGTTGATTTCAGTTATCAAGGTTTTTTAGTCGAATACTACTTTGCATTATTAAAGAACTTTCTGAGCTAAACATTGTGTGTGAATTATACCGAAAATGTTCATTTTACAGGCAGGGAAGCTGTTATACTGGGAAACAAAAGCCATTCACATACAAACTGCTGGCATTTGCAATGCCTCTTTCGCTTCACGCTGCCATCTTTTAATTCGGTGTTAACATGTGATTGTTTCATTGGAGATCCTAATTTCCTGATTTAAGGAGTAAAAACATGTAAATAAGAGTCACATCACACAACATTATTGAAGTAACAAGTAATACTTTAGCAGCCATGTGAATACAAAGAAGTTCATGTCATGTTCATCAGATAGGTTGTATATTGAACTTCAAACTGCAACATGATATTTAATATATAATAAATGTGCAAGAATGACTTGAAGGCTAAACCATACAAGAACAGAAGCAATCCAAACTAACGTTATGTAGGAAAGATTAGAATGTTTTCTTTTTTTATGCACATTTAGACATACAAATCTTAATTAATAAAAAACTCCCTAAAGAGAGAATCATTCCATTAGAAGTGTATACCTACAAACATTACAAAAACTTGGATTTCACTGTATGCCCACCAAAATTGATGAATCAAGATCACAACAAAAAAATAAATATAGGAACTCTGAACAAAATATAAAATCAAAAACTAATTTACAATTTTTGTTCCAATGGGTTAGCATCTTTCTATTTCCTTGTACGTATGTATCCTAAAATTATTTGGACATCGCTGGAAGGCATATCTTGAAACCTGCCTATCTACTAGCCATTCTGCCTTTAGTTCGGTAACCTGTCGCATGTATTCCTTGCTCGTTAGGGCCAACTCATGGTACACAACCCACCTAGGAAGGGTCTGGGCTAAACCAGAGCTAGGGTGGATATGAACTGTCTGGGATTGTTTGACAGTTTGGTAGGACCCGAACTTCTGCAATTTTATCTCATGTGGAAAGAAACTTGATACTATGGCATTCATAAAATCGTTGGGGCTCAATGTCAATTCAATTTCAACCCTTTCCAGCAACCCCGCCAATTGATCTCTAATGTCTTTGGCACGCTTCATACTTCTGACTTGAATGTAGTTCTCATAGCACTACAGAGTCGAGAAGTGGGTTTCCTTCCAAGAATTGTACACCCTAAGTAATGCAACATGGTCTCCAATATTATCCATATGAAAATTAAGCTGCGCATTGTCGACATGAACCTATTTTTCCTTGGGACGATAAAAGATCGAATTCCCAATAGAAAGCATTACAATAACTGATATGATCTCATCAGAACATTTGTACTTCTCAGAAGCAACAATCATCTTGGACAACATGGGATCGAGGGGGAACTCTGTCATTCTTCTTCCGACCTTTATCAGTTCACTGAGGTGATTTAGAGCACCAATGGCATAAATTAATTCCAAAGCCTTTATTAATGCTTCAAACGATGACGAGTCCATGAAATCAAAATTCAATAAGTCGTTTACTCTGAGACTCTTGTGCGCTAAAACAACATTTGCAAGGTTTACCCGTTGAATCTCCGGTACAGTATTATTTTTCAAATCAGTAAAGTAGTTGTAGGTTGTATACAACCGAAAGCACTTTCCAGGACCTGTCCATCCAGATCGTCTAGCACGTTGACCTGTTAAAGCTTTTGAAATAGGAGTAACCAACAATGACTCCATTCCAGTCTGAGGATTATACAATTTCATCTTGTAAAATCCTAGATCAATAACATATTTGATACCATCAATTGTCAATGATGTCTCTGCTATATTCGTGGCCAGGACAACCTTTTGCACCCCTTAAGGATTGGGTTCAAATATCCTAGATTGTTATTTTTGTTCCCAACCCCTTTATTCTATGCTTCAAAAGTTCCTCTGCTGCTTCAATTTCCTCATGCCCAGTGAGAAAAACTAATATATCACCATCACTAGGTGGTTGAGTGACATGGATTTGAAAAGCAGTGACAACTGTAGCATCTAAATAATCTGCTTGTGGTGCCTTTGTATAGTTTATTTCGACAGGAAAACACCTTCCTGGTATTTTAAAAATCGGAGTAGAATCGAAAAAAATCATTGAATTTCATTAGTCTATATAATTGGACCTGTAGGTTTAAGGTTCAAAACATCAAGAACAATAGTTCTTACGCATTTCTAAGAGTTATTATTCTGTTGAAATTTTTCGAGAGAGATACTGTGTTAAGTTCTTGATCTAAAGTGCTAATTGACTTGGCGTCACCGACTAATGCTACCTTACAATTCAATTTTCAATCTTTGGTGCTATCCCGATGAGATCTTTCCAAGTTATTATTCTTAATTGTGATTTCTTATTATTATATTTTCTAAGTTGTATAGATCATTAGAAAATAGTTTTCATGTAAGACCCTAATTTTTGCATACGCATAAATTTTAGCTGTATTCTAGAACATTTAAAAAATAACGGGGTAAATTGTGTCAAATAGTATTTATTTTAAAAACTTTAGGGGTAAATTAATAATTTTAAGAATATTAATTTTGATTTGGGCTTAAATAATAACTTAAAGATAATTAAGGGGGGATTTATTTAATTTAAGAAAAATAAAATAATAATAATAAATAAATAAATAGTGACCTCATACCATCTCTGTAAATGTGATCCACCATCTCTCTCTCTCTCTCTCTCTCTCTATATATATATATATATATATATATATATATATATATATATATATATATATATACATCCATACACATACATTACACGAGAGCATAAAAAGAAGAAAAAAGATAGAAAAGAAGGTCGGTCGGCGGTGTTTCCATCCAGTCGGTTTGGGTGTGCGTTCGGCCGGCAACTGCAAAGGGGTGTGTGTGTGTTCTGATTGTTGACGGTGTGTGTGTGTGTTGTTGATTAGTCGACGGTGATCATGTGTGTGTGTGTGGCGTTGCCGTTCGTTTCGGTGGTGTGGTATCATTGTTGTTCGTCGCCGTTGTTCGATGAGTGTGTGTGCGTAGCCGTGTGCATGTGTGTGTTTTGTCGTATGTGTTCTGTTCTGTTTCATCCATCGTGTGTGTGTGTGTGCTGCCCGTTTGTTCGACGGTTTATGAGATTGTCACCGTTCGTTGGTATGTGTGCTTTGTTCGTCGGTGTGTGTGTGTGTGTGTGTAGTTATCATTGTTTAGTTTCCAGTGTGAGTATGTGTGTGTGTGTGTGTATGTGTGTATGTGTTCTGTTCATTGGCGGTGTGTGTGTGATCATCATTGTTCGTCCGTTGTGTGTGTGCGTGTATGATCGTCATTATCTGGTCGGTGATTGTGGGTGTGTGTCGTCGTCAATTTCGTGTGTGAGAGTGTGGTCGGCCATCGGTCGTTGGCTGATTATGTGTGTATGTGTGTGCGTGTGTGTGTCTGGTAGTGCAGACGCTGGCGTGTGTGTGTGTGATCGGCCAGCGGTAGGGTGTGTGAGAGTGGCGTCGGTCGGCTGAAACCAAAACAGAAACAGAAAAGGAAGAAGAAGAAGAAAAAGAAGAGAGAAAAAAAAATACCTAACACAAAAGGAACCCCCCTCCCCCCCCCCCCCAAAAAAAAAAAAACACATCTTGACCGGCGGAAAATTCGGAACAGGTAAAATTTCAGTTGATTATTATTTTTGTCAAATTAAGTTATTAATAGTAAATTTTTGTAATCGTGATAATAATTTTTGTAACTATTAATTTTAATAATTTTGTATAGTGAATATTAATATAACGAAATGGGATAAATAATAATTTTGCATAATTAAATTTGGAGAATGGGAAATTGCGTATTTTAGGGTCACGTATTGCATGTTAGGGTTATTTTAAATAAAATATTAATTTAGGCCCTATCGTTGTTAGGTTCACAGGAGCCAGCGTCCCGGTAGTCTTCTGACGACGGTATTTTTGTAGTACAGAAATCGAGGTGAGTGTACTGTCTTCAATGTAAATTTACAAAATTATATATTTGTATAAATTATGAAAAAAAAAGTGTTTATTAAAATTGGACGATTTTATGACTTATGTGGATTAAGTAGATTTTAAATGTGGAAAATATTTTTTGTCCGACTATGCCATAGTTTGATCCCGTCAAGAGGGCATGTCCTGCGGGATGGTATTGACCTGTTAGGAGGGCACGTCCTGCTAGTGGTTGATTATGTTGTGATATATTATGACCTATCCGGAATGCTAGTCTTACAGGTGGTTGATTATATTATGACTTGGTAGGAATGTCAATCCTATTGGTGGTTGATTATATTATGACCTGTTAGGAGAATTAGTCCTGCAGGTGGTTGTTGATATTATGACTTGTCAGGAGGATTAGACCTGCAGGTGGTTGATTGACCCGTCAAGAGTGTAAATCCTGCGTGTGGTACCCTTACCACTAGGGATAATAAATGGCCCTGGCATTGATAGTCACATTACATGACACAGTTGTACAGGTTATGGTGTCGTCGTAACTCTCGATCGTAAGATAAAAACAATCCTATGGCTAATAGGAGAGGATGTGTGCGATATTTTATTATACGATGAACTGCGTAGATTGATTGACTTATATATTTTATTTTAAATGAGTTAACGTAAATATATTATTTTATGGTATTGGTGACAGTGGAAATTGATTTCCAGCTTGGTATGCGGTTATATGCTATATATTTTGAAACGTGGTGTTTAATAATTATACTTGATTCATAAAATATTTTTATATTATGAAGACAGTATACTGATAAAATATTTGGTTTCAGATACCGTAGCTAGGAATAGGTCCACTACTGACACTAGGTAGAGTCTGGAGGTAGTGTCATTTTGGGAGTGGGTCGGTCGGAGGCGAACCGTGGAAGGTTCAGTATTTTGTGATTTTGTTGTATATATATTTGGGACGGGTGTGTTCCCATATTTGTGGAAATGAGTAAATAGATATTATGTTTTTGTAAAAGAATATTGATAGCGGTACGCATGCGTCTGAATATGTATATATGTATGTATGTATTTGGTTGGTTGGTCAGGAAGTGTCGAGTCGACGTCATGCCCGGCCTCAGGTGATGGGTGCTCGGGGTGGGGTGTGACATTTGTGGTATTAGAGCCTAGATTATAGGTTCTTTAGACATGCCAGTGTGTTTAGTCAGTGGTGGACCTTGAGATAGGATGTCGGTAGGTGCGTTCGGCACGGTAGTGGTAGTTATTTTATTAAATTAAATACTGTTATTTTTCTGGTTGGCCCAATTGGTTATTGAATTTCATTTCAGATCGTGAGTATGGAGTGCGAAAACGAGAGTACTGGAAGTGTTGGACCCCAGAGGCAAAAAGATAGGACGCAGGAAAGTTTTGATGCCGTTGAGAGAATTTTACAGGCTACTGCACAGCTAACAGAGCAACAGGCAAAAATGTTGGAATACCAAAGAGCTCAAACTGACACAGCTACTTCCCAAGTAGTACTTCTGAAAAGATTCAAGGAGTTGGATCCTTCGGTTTTCACAAGAACTGCGAGTTCAACTGATGCCGAGAACTGGTTGAGAGGCGTGGGGCATGTATTTGAGGCCATAGGGATTTTTGATGATAGCCGAGTTCCTCCTGCCACTTTCTAGCTGAAGGAAGAAGCCGAACACTGGTGGGAGGAGATGAAGAGGTTACTTTCAGTACCAGGCAAGGAGATCACTTGGGATCGATTCGTTGCGGTGTTTAATGAGAAATATTTTCCTGAATCCTATCGATTCCAAATAGAGGAAGAGTTCATAGTATTGAACCAGGGGAAGATGCCCGTCCAGTAGTAAAATTTGATGTCTTGTCCTTCTTTGTCCCTGATCTAGTGAAAACGGAAGAGGCAAAATGCAGACGATTCCAAAAAGGGCTTAATTTAGAAATTCGTTCCAGGCTAACGATCAGACAAATTAAGAGTTATGCTAAATTGGTGAATACGGAAAAATTAGTAGAAAATGATGTTCAGGAAGCCGCCGAGAGCTGCGAACAGTACAAAAGGAGTAGATTCGAGTCACCTAGTAGATATCCAGGTGGCACTTCTCAGGGAATGGTATCTCGACCGCCAGTTGCTCGGGCCCCGTTGATTGACCAATCCGTTAGAAGCCAAGGTACACGATAGTTATACTATGGGCGATAACATAATATATCAAGATCGAGTGTCGGCCAGCAAGGGCCAGGGATAAATTAGGCATTTAGTTGGGTCGGGGTATTTGTATGTTACCAATGTAGATCACCAGATTATTTTATCAAAGACTGTCCTATGGTGAGTCCCGTGTGTTTCCGTTGTCATGAGCTGGGTCATATAGTTCCGAATTGTCCGAAATCTGCTGTCACATCCGCTCTTTCTACGAGTAATGCGGGTAGTGTTGGCCTTAGTAGTGTCCCGGGGCATGGTAGAGAATCATCAGGTAGACCTCTGACTCGAGGTTGTGTATTTGCTACTACCTGACAGGATGCCCAGGCTACTCCATATGTGGCTACATGTATCATGTCTTTATATGATAGAGATGCACGTGTACCTACTGATCTCGATTCTACTCATTCATTTGTTTTGGCAACTTTTATGACGCATATAGGCAAATTTCCTACTTCTCTGTTATATAGTATCATTATCTCTACTCCGATAGGTGAGTCGATGTTGATAAATAGAGCGTATAAAGACAGTCCACTTCGGATCGGTAATGGAGAATTATTGGTAGATCTACTACCCTTGAGTATTTACGATTTTAATGTGATACTGGATATGGATTTGCTATCCGATTATCATACCATGATAGATTGTTTTAGAAAGGAAGTTACTTTTTGGGTCTCAGGCGGGCTAGAGTTTGTATTTTCGGGGGATAGAATCATTACCCCAGTTAGTTTGATTTTAGTCCTAGAGGCTAGGAAGTTATTAAAAAAGGGATGCCAGGGATACCTCACGCATGTGACTGACACCAGGCATAATGAAGTCCAGGTGGCAGATATTCCAATAATTAGGGATTTTCCTGATGTGTTTCCGGAGGAATTGCCAGGGTTGCCAGTGGATAGGGAGATGGAATTCACCATTGAGTTACTTCCAGGAACTACTCCTATATTAATTCTAGCCTATCGTGTGGCGCCTACCAAGCTGAAGGAATTGAAAGTTCAATTGCAAGATCTGTTAGATCTCGGGTTTATCAGACCTGATGTTTCTCCATGGGGAGCCCCAGTATTGTTTGTGAAGAAGAAGGATGGCACGCTAAAAATGTGTATTGATTACATGCAATTGAATAAGGTGACAATTCGTAATAAATCCCCGTTGTCTAGAATTGATGATTTGTTTGACTAATTGCAGAAGGCCAGGGTATTTTTCAAAATAGAACTTCGATCAAGATATCACCAGTTAAAAGTTGGAGACAGTGACGTGGCGAAAACAACATTCCGTACGAGGTATGGGCATTATGAATTTCTAGTTATGCCGTTTGGATTGGCGAATGCTCCTACTACCTTTATGGATTTGATGAATCGGATCTTCTAACCTTATTTAGATCAGTTTATTATTGTGTTCATTGATGATATACTGATCTATTCCCAAAATAAAGAAAAACATACAGAGCATCTCAAGATTGTATTGCAGACTTTGCGAGAAAAGCAGTTGTATGCAAAATTCAGTAAATATGAATTTTGGTTGGAGAAAGTTGTATTTTTGGGGCATGTTATCTCGGGGGGTGGTATTCAAGTTGACTTAAAGAAAGTTGAAGCCATTGTCCAATGGGAAAGGTCGAAAAGTGTGACCGAAGTTCGAAGTTTCTTGGGATTGGCGTGTTATTATTGTCGGTTTGTACAAGGATTTTCTGTTATAGCTGCCCCATTGACCCGATTGACCCGTAAGGAATCTAAATTCGAGTGGACTAACAAATGTGAGCAGAGTTTCCAAGATCTGAAGAGTAGCCTGATATCTGTGCTAATACTTTCCTTTCCGACAAAAGACGGTGGCTATGTGATCTACAGTGATGCGTTACACCAAGGGTTAGGGTGTGTGCTAATGCAACATGTGCACGTAATTGCATATGCCTCCCAACAATTAAAGAATCATTAGCGTAATTACCCGACGCATAATTTGGAATTGGCTGCGATTGTGTTTGCCTTAAAGATTTGGAAACATTACCTGTATGGCGAGACTTGTGAGATATACACCGACCACCAGAGTTTGAAATATTTATTTACTCAGAATGAACTAAATTTGAGACAGAGATGTTGGATAGAATTGATCAAGGACTATAATTGTACTATCCATTATCATCCTGGAAAGGCTAATGTTGTGGCAGATGCGCTGAGTAAAAAATCGGCAGGTTCGGTTGCATATATTCAAGTTGTTCATACTAATCTATACACCGAGCTGAGATCTTTGCGATTATAATTGGCGATTGGTCAGACAGTAGCGTTGCTTGCGACTTTGACTTTGAGACCGATATTGATCGACTGTATTATAGAAGCGCAGAAGTCGGATGCCCACGTGGAAAAGATCCGAAATGAAGTGAAAAATTGTCACAGAGTTGATTATCGTATCAGGGATAACGATGAGGCTTTGGTGCTTGGAAATAGACTGTGTGTGCCTGATGATGCCAATCTGAAAAATGATATCTTTGAGGAAGCACATAGCTTAGCATATGCAATACACCCAAGCAGTACTAAGATGTATCGGGATTCTGCGAGAACACTATTGGTGGAATGGAATGAAATAGAAAATTGCTGAATTTGTTGCCAGGTCTCTCGTTTGTTAGTAAGTCCAGATCGAGCACCAACGTCCAGGTGGATTATTGCAGTCTCTACCTATCCTAGAGTGAAAATGGGAGCATATCACGTTGGATTTTATTTTGAGATTACCTTATATCCAAAAAAGGACATAATTCTATCTAGGTGATTGTTGATAGGCTTACTAAATCTGCTCATTTTCTGGTTGTAAAGACGACGTACTATCTAGATAAGTATGCCCAATTGTATATTGACGAGATTGTTAGATTACATGGTGCACCAGTTTCTATAGTGTCGGATAGAGATCCGAGATTTATTTCAAAATTCTGGTCGAGTCTCCAAGCTGCTTTAGGTACCAAGCTGAAATTCAGTACCGCCTTTCATCCTCAGACTGACAGTCAATCAGGGCGTACGATTTAGATATTGGAGGATATGTCGAGGGGTTATGTTCTGGAATTTCCTGGTAGTTAGGATAATCATTTGACGTTGATAGAATTTGCCTATAATAACAATTACCATTCGGCAATCGAGATGGCACCATATGAAGCGTTGTATGATAGGAGATACAGAACTCCAGTCTGTTGGATTGAAGTGGGAGAAAGAAAATTACTGATGCCGGATATAGCCCAAATGATGGCAGACAAAGTGAAGGTGATTCAGGAAAAATTGAAGATTGCTCAGAGTCAGTAAAAGAGTTATCCTGACAAGGGTAAGTGAGGGTTGGAATTTGAAGTGGGTGATCATGTGTTTTTGCGTATATCCCCGTGGAAGGGCATAATGAGATTCGGGAAGAAAGAAAAGTTAAGTCCGAGATATATCGGGCCATAAGAGATTTTAGAACAGATCGGCACGACAACTTATCAACCTGCCTTACCACCAGAATTGTCCAGATTATACGACGTTTTCCACGTGTCGATGCTTAGGAAATATGTGTCAGATCCTTCACATGTGTTGACTTCTCAACCAATCGAATTGGAAGAGGATTTGACATACATTGAGGAACCAGTCCAGATTCTGAGCCATAAAGATCAGGTGTTATGGACGAAAACGATTCCATTAGTGAAGGTATTATGGCACAGTCAGTTCGTGGAGGAAGCGACGTGGGAGTTAGAAGGTGAGATGAGAGATAAATATCCGCATTTGTTCGGTCAAGGTAACTAAAATTTCGAGACGAACTTTCTTTTAGGAGGGAAGGATTATAAGACCCTAATTTTTGCATATGTATAAATTTTAGCTGCATTTTAGAACATTTAACGGGGTAAATTGTGTCAAATAATATTTATTTTAAATATTTTAGGGGTAAATTAATAATTTTATGAATATTAATTTTGATTTGAGCTTAAATAATAACTTAAAGATAATTAAGGGGGGATTTATGTAATTTAAGAAAAATAAAATAATAATAATAATAATAAATAAATAAATTGTGACCTCATGATCCACCATCTCTGTAAGTGTGATCCACCATCTTTGTATATGTGATCCACCATCTCTCTCTCTATATATATACATCCATACACACACATTACACGAGGCCATAAAAAGAAGAAAAAAGGGAGAGAAGAAGGTCAGTCGGCGGTGTTTCCATTCGGTTGGCGTGGGTGTGCGTTCGGTCAGTGACTGCATGGGTGTGTGTGTGTGTGTTCTGATCGTTGCCTGTGTATGTGTGTGTTGCTGATCAGTCGATGGTGATTGTGCATGTGTGTGTGTGGCGTTGCAGTTCACTCCGGTAGTGTGGGATCGTTGTCATTTGTCACCATCGTTCGGTGAGTGTTTGTGTGTAGCTGTGTGCATGTGTGTGTTTTGTCGTGCGTGTTTTGTTCTGTTTCGTCTATCATGTGTATGTGTGCGCGCACTACCTGTTTATCCAATGATTTACGCGCGTGTCGCCATTCGTCGGTGTGTGTGCTCTGTTCGTCAATGTGTGCTCGGTTCATCGACGTGTGTGTGTGTGTTTGTCACTATTTCATCACCAGTATGAGTGTGTGTGTATGTTCTGTTCACTGGCGGTGTGTGTGTGTGTGATCATCGTCGTTTGTTTAGTGTGTGTGTATGTGTGTGATCATTGCCGTCTGGTCGGTGATTGTGGGTGTGTGTTATCATCGATTTCGTGTGTGGGAGTATGGTTGGCCTTCGATCGTGGGCCGACTGTATGTGTGTTCGGTTGTGCAGACGCCGGTGTGTATGTGTGCGTGTGCGTGTGCGTGATCGACTGGCATTGTGGTGTGTGAGAGTGGCGTCGGTTGACTGAAACCAAAACAGAAACTAAAAAGGAAGAAGAAGAAGAAGAAAAAAAAAAAAGAGAGAAAAAAAAAATAAAAGAAATTCATAACACAAAAATAACCCCCTCCCCCCCCCCCCCAAAAGAAAAACACTACTTATCGGCCGGCAGAAAATTTGGAACAAGTAAAATTTCAGTTGATCATTATTTTCGTCAAATTAAGTTATTAACAGTAAATTTTTGTAATTGTGATAATAATTTTTGGAACTGTTAATTTTAATAATTTTGTACAGTGAATACTAACATAACGAAATTGGGTAAATAATAATTTTGCATAATTAAATTTGAGAAATGGAAAATTGTGCATTTTAGGGCCACACATTGAATGTTAGAGTTATTTTAAATAAAATATTAATTTAGGCCCTATGGTTGTTAGGTTCACAAGAGCCAGCGTCCCGGTAGTCTTCTGACGACAATATTTTTGTAGTACGGAAATCGAGGTGAGTTTACTGTCTTCTATGTAAATTTACAAATTATATTTTTGTATAAATTGTGGAAAAAAAGTGTTTATTAAAATTGGATGATTTTATGACTTATGTGGATCAAGTAAATTTTAAATGTGGAAAGTGATTTTTGTCCGACTATGCCATAGTTTGATCCAATCACGAGGGCATGTCCTGCGGGATGGTATTGACCTATTAGGAGGGAACGTCCTATAGGTGGTTGATTATATTATAACCTGTCAGGAATGTCAATTTTACAGGTGGTTGATTATATTATGACATATCAGGATGATTAGTCCTGTAGGTGGTTGTTGATTTTATGATATGTTAGGAAGATTTGTCCTGCAAGTAGTTGGTGATATTATGACCTGTCAGGAGGATTAGTCCTGTAGGTGGTTGTTGATATTATGACTTGTCAGGAGGATTAAACTTGCAGGTGTTTGATTGGCTTGTCAGGAGTGCAAATCCTGCGAGTGGTACCCCTACTATTGAGGATAGTAAATGGTCTTGGCACTAATAGTCACGTTAGATGACACAGTTGTACAGGTTACGGTACCGTTATGACTCTCGATCGTGAAGTAAAAACGATCCTATGACTAGTAGAAGAGGATGTGTGTGGTATTTTATTATACGATGAACTGCCTGGATTGATCGTCAAATATGTTTTAGGCTAAAGAATTACCTAGAAATTAATGTGTTTACAAATACATGTTCGATTTTGATTTACTCACGTTTATGGTGTTCGACCTTTTTGACAATCTGGGTATGTAAACTCCACCGCCACATCTCCCAAGTGTAAGACGGAAGAATACATGACTTCGAGTCAACGAAGAAGTCCCCATCAACGTCTTAACGACCCTAGGTCACTTGAGTCTCGCCCAGCGTCATTGATTACACACAATCCAACTCTCGACTGGGTTATTGAATCGTGCGTTGTATTTACCCTATCGACAATCTCTGTTCTAAAACTCCTTCGCCAATTATCTCAAGTGTAAGACGAAGGATATAACATAACTTTGTGTCAACGAATAAGTCACCCTCAACGTCTTAACGACCCTAGGTCACGTGTGTCTTGCCCTAACGTCATCGATTGTCCATGATTCAAACCCCAACTGGGTTATAGAATCGTGGCGTTTGTTTACCCTAATCCAAATTCGGGGTTTGTCAAAATCCCGTATTCTCTATTTATCTAACTAAGCATGATAAACAAACAATACGATAAATACAATCAAACTACAAAGAACAATCACAAACAAAACACCGAAATCATCCAAACAATGTATTTATAAATATAGTGTTAATCCCTACTACAATTCATGTTTAGCTATGGCCTTAGCCGCATTCACAATGAAATAACAAGCTAAACATGCTCACATGATCCTAAGATAAAGAAATAAGGAAAAACAACCGAAGAACTTAGCTTCGTCCAAAAATAAACCGCTAAGAACGCTCAACGATCGATTCGTCGTCTTCTCCACTTCGGGATGTGAGCTCCATCTCTAAAACTCATAAACCATAGCCTAAATATGGCCTAAGGTACCCAAATGGCCGGGGGGTTCAAGATAGGGGGAGAGGGGATAGTATTTATAAGCAAAATATCTAAATAAATATCTAGGCTGTGCAGAGGCTCTCCGCCTAGGCGGAGGTAGGTCGGTTTGTGACCGCCGCGGCGATAAAGACAGCGGTGGACGTGGAAGAACATTATGCTGGATGTTCGCCTAGGCGGTGGAATTCTCCACCTAGGCAGTGGGCTATCAGTAGCCTATTTTTGTTTTCTTTGATGGATTTTCGCCTAGGCGGTGGAATTCTCCGCCTAGGCAGTGGTCCATCAGTTACATTTGTTCTTTTCTCAGCATCTTCACAGCCGCGGCGGTGGTAGGCATTGACGGAAACTAAATATGACAAACCAATCCCCGGCAACGACGCTAAAAACTTGGAGGCCGCTAATTAAGCACTTTCACTTTCACCGCAAGCGTACGGATCAAGTTTTAGTATAATGGACCTTTTGGTTGGGTATCGTATACACAGGGATTAGTTGAGATTACTATCGAGTACCGCAATTATCATAACTCGACTTTATCTAGGTGACCAAAAATGTATTTTAATTAATTAATACTAATACTAAAATACTACTTTAACTATACTAATTACTAATACGAGATAGTTATGGGATTGATTATCTAGGGATTAACTCTATTTACTTAAACGCATTTGATTTCGTTTAATTTACAATAATGGTGTTCGACCTATTTGACAATCTCGGTATCTAAAACTCCTTCGCCACCTCTCCCGGGTGTAATACGGGGGATGTAATGCAACTTCGTGTCAACGAAGAAGTCCCCATCAACGTCTTAACGACCTTAGATTGCGTGAGTCTTGCCCCAACCTCATTGATCGCACACAAAACCTCAGTTCGTAAACTCATTCGTCAGCTCTCCTGAGTGTAAGACGAGGGATATAACGTGACTTCGTGTCAACGAAGAAGTCCCCCTCAATGTCTTAATGACCCTAGGTCATGTGAGTCTAGCCTCAACGTCATTGATTTCATGCGTTGTGTTTACCCTATCGACAATCTCAGTTCTAAAACTCCCTCACTACCTCTCCCGAGTGTGAGAAGAGGGAATACGTGATTTCGCATCAACGCCAAAGTCCCCCTCAACATCTTAACGACTCTAGGTCACGTGAGTCTTGCCCCAACGTCATAGATTGTCCACAATCCTAACCCCGACTGGGTTATTGAATCGTGGCGTTTGTTTATGCTAATCCGAATATGAGATTTGTCAAACCGATATTCTCAATATATAAATTTAAGCACAATAAACAAACAATATTATAAACACACTCAAAACAGTGAAGAACAAGCATCAAGAAACACAACTTCAACCAAAACTACGTTTTCATAAATAATATGTTAATCCCATACATAATTCACATTTAACCTAAGGCCATAGTCGTTTATACAATTGAACTTAGGCTAAACATGCTCAAACATACATAGAAGATAAGAAATAAAGGGAAAAACGGATGAAGTTAGCCGGTATCTAAAGATTAGCCGCTAAAACCTTCCACCGAACGATTCTCTTTCTCCACTTGTTGATCTTCTCATTCCGATATGTTTGAGCACTCCCCATACTCTCTTTATATCCTAACCTAAGCCTTAAGAGTTGTAATGGTCGGAGATGAGTAAAGGAGGAAAGAGGAAATGGGTATAAATAGACAAAATATCTAAATAAATATCTACACTGTGTGGCGGCTAATCGCTGCGGCGGTAAAGTATGTCGGTTAAGGTTTCGCCAAAGCGATGGAAACAGCGTTGGCTTGGGAGAACTTTTTGCAGGATTTCTGCCTAGGCGGTGGATTCTCCACCTAGGTGGTGGTCTGTCAGTAACAAATTGATCTTCTCAGCATTTTCACCACCGCAACGGTGGTTTGGACGCTGCGGCGGTGAGCTTGTTTGCAGAATCATGCCGTCTTGCTCATTTTTTCACCGTTCTCCGACCGTTCTCGATACGAATTGATTGTTTATGCTCCGATTTTATACATTTTCACCCCACGCACCTGTTTTAATACAAAAAGAATAAAAACATATTAAAACTTATAAAAATAACTATAAACGTACTCGAAAACTAACAAATTCATATTGGAAATACATAGGTAATTTACACTAATCAATATTATTTTAAATGGGTTGACGTAAATATATTATTTTATGGCATTGGTGATAGTGGAAATTGATTTCCAACCTGGTATGCGGTTATATGCTATATATTTTGAAACGTGGTGTTTAATAATTATACTTGATCCATAAAATATTTTTATATTATGAAGACATGACACTAATAAAATATGTGGTTTCAAGTACCGCAACTAGGAGTGGGTCCACTACTGGCACTAGGTAGAGTCCGGAGGTAGTGTCGTTTTGGGAGTGGACCGGTCGGAGGCGAACCGTGGAAGGTTCAGTATTTTGTGATTTTTGTTGTATATATATTTGGGGCGGGTGTGTTCCCATATTTGTGGAATTGAGTAAATATATATTATTTTTATGAAAAAGAATATTGATAGTGGTACACGTGCGTCTGAATATGTATATATATGTATGTATATATTTGGTTGGTTGGTCAGGAAGTGTCGAGTCGACGTCATGCCCGGCCTTGGGTAATAGGTGCCCGGGGTGGGGTGTGACATTTCAAATCTAAAAGCCTGAAAAAAAAAATCAAATGATTTGGTGTGTTTATCTGATTACGTGCTATAATTTGTGCTGCCCCACATTGATTATGAATCAGATATTAATTTATCTCACATTGTATCTATCACGTAGTAAATTTTGGGACATTAATTGAATTTATCTCTATTAAAGTGGTAGAAACTCCTTATGGGAAGAAACTCATATTTTTTGTATTTGTGAGTTTGAGCGGATTAAACACGGTTGGGCCGATGTCTAGTCAGGGTAGCTAGGTTTCTATCTTTTTCCTGTGAAAAATATTGAGGTTTGATCTTTATCCCAAATATAAAAATGTTAGGTTATTCTTTTCCCTTGAAGAACTAGGTCTTGATTCTCCCTGAATTGAATTAATTTAAGTGAAGTATAAAGGTTCTATCCTTACCAGGAAAAATGATATTTGTGAGCGTGGTGAGGTTTTGATTCTTCCTGTAATAAAATTAGGTTAGTCTTTCGCCTTGTAAAGAGATAAGGTTCCTCCTTAACCTGAGAAAAGGAAAATATTAAAGGTTGATTCTGAGTCTGGTAAAAGAATCGTTGTAAGGGTTTAGTTCCTACCTAGTAAGGAATCAGGGGTTTAGAGGTTGCAAATCTCTATGGAGCTCGGGGTACTGGATTAGGAAAGGTTAGCTTGCTGAAGCAGGATATATCTTTGTCTACTGCATTGCTATTATTCTTTATTTATTTTTTGGGTGTACACCTAATTAAACACTTATTCGCTACGTAAAGAAGATAATAATTGATTTAGGAGAAAATGATTATTTGATGAAAATTAAGTGTTAAAATATTTATTTGCAATTTTTTTTATAACTACCCAATTCAGCCCTCTCTTGGGCAGCTCATTGGGCCAATAAACGTGATTTAAGGATTGGATTTGACTTGGATTTTCACCAAATCCAAGTAGTTTTGACAGACCACCTTAGGCCAAAGCAATCAAGGGGCCTAACCATCATTTAAGGACCACAAATAAAGGCTTATAATAACCAAGGAACCTTCCTAGAAGTTGCCTACCAAATGACAAAGGAAGGGAACCAAAATACTTAGGGTACAAACAACCGTTATTGAAACTAAACCGATTCGGTTTGCCACCTACGTAAGGCATTCAACGACCGTTGAATGCCCATACCATCAACAATTAAATACTTGGGATGATATTTTGTGGCCACATTTAAGGTATCTAGATATTTTAACCAAAATATGTTAGAAACCAACCGAAAGCCTTGAATCGTGAGGACCCATTACCGAAACCAATCCAAATGAGTAGCCTCCAACTAATGCATTAAATGCACATCTCATCAAGAATTAAATGCATGGAATTACATGTCATGGAGAGGTTCAAATGATGTAGATATTTTTACAAAAATATCTAAGGGTAACTTGGCAACTTGGAAACCATACAACGATTACAAGAAATGTTAACCAAATTCAATTTAAATCCAACTGTAGGAGTGCCCTCCAAGTCATGACTCATCACTTTGTATTAAATGTAAAGTGACACCTAAGGACTAGATTTAATGCACCTTGGATGCATTTATGACAACCAAATCGAAATAGTGGATCTAACCAGTATTTAGCCCCTAAACAGAAATGGATCCATCAATTCTAGTCATAAATGCACCCATGTCAAATTAATTTCATTAGTGGAGAGGTAATGATTGGCAATCACTGGTAATAATTGGCAATCATTGCTAAATATTTGAAACGTTTGGTAATCATTACCAAATCTTTGAGAATCCAACCTTCTCCCCTAAATTCGTTCCAAGCTAAACCAAACCAAGACAAGACAAGGAAACAAGCCTCCTAGGCCAAACATTGGCCAGGGAAGACTGTGGATTAGCCTGTGCATTGGCCAATGTGCAGGCCCCTAGGCCTATAAATATCAGGTCACCCCTCTCATTTTTGCAAGTCTTGAAGGCCTACCTTCTCCCTCCAAACTTGAGCAACATTCTCAGGTCGTAGGCCTCTCAAGTAGATTTATGAAATAACACGTTATTATTCTGCTAAAATTCAATCATGGAAGGTGTTTTTGAAGTTCTTAGAACAAGAAGTTCAAGGATCGATGATCACCGATCAATACCGAGCCAAGCGGAGCAAGGAGAAAAATAAAGGTTGACTTCTTATGGATGACCACAATCCCTAAGTAGGTTTTCCTTGGGTTCTTAGTTGAGAACTCGAGGAACCGACAACCACCGATCAACCACCAACCAAGAAGAAGAAGGAGGAAAATGAGGTAAACACTTAGGGAAAACCACATTCCTTGAGTAGTTATGTTCCTATAAAAAACCCTATGGTTCTTGGTTAATCTTGTGTATATTGGTTGCATATAATAGGATCATGTAGATAATACACTTACTTTCATGTACATGACACATAAAACCCATAAAATAACCAAAAAAAAAAACTTTTGATTTTGTCAAGAACGTCAAACAAATACCTAACCTTAACCATAACAACCAAACTAGGGTCAAATCATACAAAATCATTTAAAGCATCTCAAGAACATTAAAAAAAAAACATTAAAAAGCATTCAATAACATGCCAAGACATTCAAAAATATCAAATCATCCAACAACATGTTAAGAACATGTGAGTTCTTAGTTGAGAACTCGAGGAACCGACAACCACCGATCAACCACCAACCAAGAAGAAGAAGGAGGAAAATGAGGTAAACACTTAGGGAAAACCACATTCCTTGAGTAGTTATGTTCCTATAAAAAACCCTATGGTTCTTGGTTAATCTTGTGTATATTGGTTGCATATAATAGGATCATGTAGATAATACACTTACTTTCATGTACATGACACATAAAACCCATAAAATAACCAAAAAAAAAAACTTTTGATTTTGTCAAGAACGTCAAACAAATACCTAACCTTAACCATAACAACCAAACTAGGGTCAAATCATACAAAATCATTTAAAGCATCTCAAGAACATTAAAAAAAAAACATTAAAAAGCATTCAATAACATGCCAAGACATTCAAAAATATCAAATCATCCAACAATATGTTAAGAACATGTGAGGATTCGAACAAAACTTCTATCGCACCGTGGGTTGTACATAATCTATACGATTTCCCAAAGAACATCGTATTTATTTTCTTTTTTTAGTTAAGTAAAACACACAACACACACACACACACACACATGCACACACATATATACATACTTATATACTATACCGACAGATCCTTGTGGCTAAAAACTCAGGATAAAAGAAGGGCCTCTATTCCTTCGGGGATATGCGCGATTCTTCTTCCAAAACCTTCCCGTTATGAGTCGAAATGGCATAGATATATGGCATTTATTTTAACTTTTAACTAACAACTCACACACAAACACTAAACTAACCAAATTAAAGGTGTTCATTTAAGGTTCTTGACAAAATCAAAAGGTTGTTATAAGGTTGTGATTAAGGTTTGTTCATAACCAAAACTAACTGATAATTAACCAAAACAAACTGAATAAAATAGCCTTAAACTAAACTAACCTTGTTTTTTTCAAGCATGACACAACTGAACTATACGTAGTTAGCCCATAACGATTCGGTCACACCTCTAGTAATGAATCCAGTTTTCAACGGGACAAGAATGAACTACGTTTGACCTAATCTTTGGTAACCACCTAAAATACGTAAGCAATCCATAAGGGTTCAGTCACACAACTAATAATAAACTATGCCCATTAACCTAACTAGAAAGAACTACGTGATACCCTAATTCTTATTTGAGATATGTAGGCAACCCACATGTGGGTTCGGTCACATCCGAACAATTTAGTCTTAGTTTTGATTTCATTTAGTATAGATTGCTGATAGGTGTGATCTACCTACGTATTTCTAAACCGATTTTGTTAGTTTTAGAGTAGTTTATAGTTATTTTTATATGTTTTAATATATTTTTATTCCTTTTGTATTAAAATAGGTGTGCGGGGTGAAAATATATGAAATTGGAGCATAAACAATGAGATCGAACGAAAAGCGGTTAAAGAACGGTGCAAAAATAAGCTCAGAGGCAAAACTGTGAAACAAGCCCACCGTCGCGGTGTCAAGACCACTGCCGCGACGGTGAAGATGCTGAGAAAGACCAAAGGCTATTGACAAACCACCACCTAGGCGGTGAATCCCACTGCCTAGGTAATAAACCAGCAGAAAGTTTTTCCAAAGCCACTGCTTTCTTTATTGCCGCAGTGATCACCAACTGACATACTCACCGCTACGGCGGTGGCCTCTGCATAGTTTAGATATTTTGTTTGATATTTTTGAGCCTATAAATACCCTTCTCTCCCCCTCTCTTCCGATCTCTTTGGCCCCTAAGGACTTAGGCTATATTTTAGGGTTAGGTTTAGAGATTTTTGAGGGAGAGCTCTGAACCCGAAGTGGAAGATGAAGAGGGAAGCGATCATTCGACGGTTCTAGCGGTTATTATTTGGATATAGGCTAAGTCGCTCATTTCTTCTCTTTGCTTTCTTCATTTTGGTAGTTTTTGAGTATGTTGAACTTGTTTTAGAATTATAAATGGTTAGGGCCATGAGCTAAAAATGGATTGTAATATGGATTAACGTATTATTTATGAAAATGTAGTTTTGGTTGAATTTGTGTTTCGTTTATGGTTGTTGCTTATAATTTCGATTGTGTTGCCGTGTTTTCTATGATTATATGCTAATATAGATATATTGAGAATAAGGGGTTTGACACTCGGGAGAGGTAACCCTAGATTCGGACTAGGATTAACACAACACAACAATCTAACGACCTGGGAGGGCGTTAGAAAGTATGAAATCGATGACGTTGGGGAGAGACTCACGTGACCTAAAGTTGTTAAGACGTTGAGGGAGACTTCAACGTTGACATGAAGTCACGTATTCCCCCATCTTATACTCGGAAGAGGTGGCGAAGGAGTTTACGAACCGAGATTGTTGGAAACACCGAGTGCTGTTAATGTTAACTAAAACGAAACCAAACGCATTTAAGTAAATAAAGTTAATCCCTAGGAAATCTACTCCCCTAAACAATATCAATATAGTATTTATAGTATAGTTAAATTAAGTAGTATTTTACTTTAGTATTAGTAATAATTAAATTTACATTTTTCGTCGCCTAGATAAAGTCGGGTTATGACAATCGCGGTACTCGATAATAATCTCAACCAATCCCTGTGGACACGACACCCGACTGAAAGTTCCACTATACTAAAACTTGATCCGTATGCTTGCGGTGAAAGTGGCAGCGCATTACTTGCGTCCACCAAGTTTTTGGCGTCGTTGCCCGGGATTGGTTTGTTGAATACAGTTTTCGGCAATCGTGACCAAGTTTTTGGTGCCATTGCTGGGGATTGTCTTATTGATTATTATCGATATTGTGAGTAAATAACTTAATTTTAATTTAGATCGATAGGTATTGATGCATCCCTTTCGATGGGATTCCGAACTGTTTATAGTACGTGGCCACGTACATAAGTTGGTGAGGCATGTCGTTGAAAGATTGAGCTGAACAAAGCAATATCCTGCCAAGCTTGAGGGTGGTCTGAATGTGTTGGATTGACGACCATAAACTAAGCGCTTCTTGGAAGGCAACCCAAGGTACAAATAAGTTAGATCCATTGCAACCAATTTGATTCGGAGGGGAGATTCTCTCACCTCCCAGGTATGTGTTCTAAACCCTAATCTTCATTATAATGCTTTATCATATCATTGGGATCGCTGACTAGGTTATTTTTGGCATTTCCTGTTTGAGTCGGGTGTGATGTATAGTATGTTTATTTATGTTTTAGTTATAGTTTATGTTTTACTGTTTTTTCGTGTGCATATCTGTTTAGGATAGTTTTTGTGTTATGTGCTGAGTTTTGACGTCATCTGGGCCATTACCCAATGATGAGTCTATCCCCTGGTTGTTTATTGAGGTCGAGCTTAAAACTCATGCATGTATGTTCTGTGTGCTCAACTTTATGTTTTAGTAAAAGTTATTATAGATCCTACTTGGACGAGCACGAAAACTCATTATATAACCGTCTAATTGATTTGAAAACGATTATCTGTCACCTAAATTCATGACATTAGGCTTTCTAGAACTTGATTCGGGGGAAATTCAAGGTGAAATCCTAGGCAAGGTAGTTCAGAAGACATGATTTAGGTATTCATTTTCTCGCTTGAGCCTTTTGAAGCTTACTTTGATATATCATTACCTCTCATTACCCTGTCGAAGCCTAAATGTCGTTTCAATTATGAACACTTAACCAATACCATAGCTGATTGAACCTTGTCTAACCCTACATTGCTTAACCAAAGGTACAATGTTAGTGAATCAAGCTAGCAGTTGCAAATGCTTCTTTATGTGAGCGGTTGGGTTGTGGGCGAGCTATTAATTGGTTCGGTATTCGAGTACTTAGTTTTTGTTTTTCATTCATATTTCACACACCCCTTAAATTGTACAAATCAAATAAGGTTGAGGGTGTGTTAGTTTAAAAAAAAAGAATAAAATGTAAATATGGTTTTTATTTTTGTTTCTTTTTGACAAGTGAGTACGTCGTTCTTAATATTTGTTCAGGGTTGTTTCAAATTTATCTATGGGGTTTCGAGTGTGAGAGTGCTAATCGATGTGCCTTAGGTAACGTCAAGTTAATGATGTTAACCCGTTTTCAATTCCGAAATACCCTTGGCCATGAGTCCAAAACCGAACCAAGACCTATTGATCTTTTTGAACTTTCGAGTCTACATTAGTGGAGAATAGATCCAGGGTCAAGCCTATGGATTCCTTACAACTTTGGGATTTTTCTGTTATGCACTTATGTGGTGGATAATCCAATTCGATTAACGGACAGTTATATATTTGAGTTTTAAACACACACACACTCTAGTAGGATCTATAACGATGCTTACTATTATAAATGTTGAAATTCTAGAACACTACATGGTGTGTTTTTATACCTAAACTTGATAGAATTGGGGGCCGATGAGGGATAGTTCGTTTGGCCGGTAGATGATACTTAAAACTTGTACATATTTGTTTTTTGTGTTTTTTTATTTTTTTTTATTTTTAGTACTTAGTTATTATAGTTTCTTTTATTGTGTGGGTGTTTTGCTCGAGGACTAGCAAAATTCCGAGTTTAGGGGTATTTGATAGGTGTAAATTACCTATCTATTTCCAAATCGAATATTGTTAGTTTTTGAGTATGTTTACTACATTTTTAATACGTTTTAATATATTTTTATTATTTTTGTATTAAAACAGGTGTATGGGTGAAAAAGTAGGAAATCGGAGCACAAACGATCAATTCAGACAAAAAACGGTCAGAGAACGGTGGAAAAATAAGTACGGAGGCAATATTCTGAAAGAAACCCACCGCTGCAGTGTCCAGACCACCACCGTAGCAGCAGTAAAAATACAGAGAAAAGCAATAGATGCTATAAACTCACCGCCTAGGTGATGAACCAGTAGAATGTTTTCCCAGTCCATCGCTTTCTCCACCACCTAGGCGAATATTAAACCGACATACCTATCCTCGTGACGATCAGCTCTATACCAGAAAAGATATTTTTTAGGATATTTTGCTTATCTATACCCTTTTCTTTTCCTCTCCTCTTCCTTTTTCTGCCCATAGGATACCCTTTAGGGTTCCTATAATATTAGAGAGTATTTTGGGGGAGCTCAAGCAAATCCTAAGGGGAAGAACACAAAGCGACGAAGGAAAAACGATCATGGAACGCTCTTAGCGACAAATCTTCGGATTATGGCTAGTTTCTCTCGTTTCTCTCTTCATCTCTTATCTTAGGATTATTGTTTGAGCATGTTTAGATCGTTTTACATTGTATAAACTATTAGGGCCATGAGCTAAACATGGATTGTAATAGGGATTAACATATTATTTATGAAAATGTAGTTTTGGTGAAGTTGGTGTTTCGTTTATGGTTATTCCTTATAATTTTGATTGTGTTATCGTGTTTTCTATGATTATATACTAGTTTAGATATATTGAAAATTCAGGGTTTGACACTCGGGAGATGTAACCCCGGATTCAGACTAGGGTTAACACAATACGACAATCTAACGACCCGAGAGGGTGTTAGAAAGTGTGCAATTGATGACGTTGGGGCGAGACTCACATGAACTAGAGTCGTTAAGACGTTAAGGGGGACTTCAGCGTTAACACAAAGTCACGTATTCCCCCGTCTTACACTCGGAAGAGGTGGCAAGGGAGTTTACGAATCGAGAATGTCGGAAACGCCGAACGCCATTAATGTTAACTAAAACGAAACCAAACACATTTAAGTAAATAAAATTAATCCCTAGGCAATCTACTCCCCTAAACAATGTCAATATAGTATTTATAGTATAGTTAACTTAATTAGTATTTTAGTTTAGTATTAGTAATAATTAAATTTACATTTTTTGTCGCTTAGATAAAGTTGGGTTATGACAATCGCGGTACTCGATAGTAATCTCAACCAATCCCTATAGATACGATTCCCGACCGCAAGGTCCGCTATACTAAAACTTAATCCGTACGCTTGTGGTGAAAGTGACAGCGCATTAATTGCGGCCACGAATTGCATATTTACATATTTGTCTGTGTAAACTGTTGTTGGGTGTCGCAGACTAGCATTAGTTGTAGTATGTACCTGTTTTCCATTAAATCATGTTAAAAATCCATAAAAAAATTAAAAATAAATAAATAAATAAAAGGAACTTTAGAAAGGGTAATTATTCGTGTTTAAGTAATAAAAGAAAACTATTTGCATACTGATGAGTGGTTTATTTACCAAAAAATCAAGTACTTTTAGATTCAAATATTTGTGAGTTTTCAAGATTTTTTGTTAGTTTAATTTATTTTGTGTTGTTTTGTAGGAATCTTAGATAAATGGGAGAAAAATGTTAAAATATGGTATTTAATCAGAAAGTCTAGAATTTGGTCAGAACGTTAGAGTTGCAGCGTGAAATCAGGGTTGCAAAGAAGCGAAATCATGGAAGAAACACTAATCCACCATGTTTTGGGACTGCAGCACCAACCAAATAGAATTGTAGCCTGAGTCCCCAATTCACCACACATTGGGGTGGCAACGCCAAAAAAATGGCACGACTACACAAGTTTAATTCACACTGCAGTGCCGCTCGACGAACTTTAAATCCATTTTTTACTATGATAAAATCTTTTTTTTGAAAAACGCAAAACATACAAGTTGTAGATATTTTTCTTATCTTTCCAAATAATTTTGAATCAACTCAATTAGAGTTTGACTGAGAATGTTATAGCAATTTTTAGAAGGTTAATGCTACAGTGGAAAAGACCCGTGCTGTAACATGAAAATTCATGCTGTAGTGTCAAGTTTAACAAATTTGAGCCATTTGTATACCACCTTAATCCTAAATTATGGTAGAGGCAATATTTAGGGAGGAAGATAACATTGGAGGCAAGATTTTGAAGGCAGAAACACCATTGGAGGCTTAAAATTCTAAGATAAAATGCTTGGAGTTGAAGATTGTTGAAGATTTGAAGGTTTGAAGCTCATCTCCATAAAGAGTTCATCTTCCCTTCTCTTACCCTAATCTTTTTATTGATTTTTGTATTTGTGGATATTGTGTTGAACATGTTTGCATCTATGGATTTCTTGAAAAGATTAGTCATGGATTCCTCTATGTTGTGTTAAAATTCATATCTAGGGCTTGATGTAGTCTCATTTGCACTATGTTTTGAATATTTTGTTAATTGTTATTTTTAATTCTATTTTATGTTTCTTTATGTTTAATGTGTTTGATTCATGTGACCAATGAATTAGATGATTTTAAGTTATGAATTTAATACTCAAGAGAGATTGAGTTTGTAACCGGAATTGAGCGTGCATAGTTTATGTTGTTGTGAGACTGAAAGGAGATCAACACCTAGTTGTTCGAGTTGAGAATTTAGGATATTGATCAAGTTCTAGATTTATCAACTAGGATTTGTATTCAATTGTGTTTATCTTATTAATCCTTTCAATTTATGCCCACACATTATATTTTGATTGATTTTGAAAACTTGAGATTTGCTCATCGGGAGAGGTAGTTCGGACTTAGGTTAAATGCAATCTAAGTTTTAATAGATCGGAAGATTATTAATGCTTGGGTAATCTATAAGGTTGGGGCATAACGAATGTTTTCTCCTAAATACTAGATAGGTATATTAGTATTGAAGTATTTACATATTCTCTCATTTGACACTCGGGAGAGTTAGTGAGGGAGCACGAGTGACCTTGGTTATTGGATTAATTAAATTGACTAATAATTACTTAATAGGATAACATGAGAATTACTAGGTAAAATCAAGCCCCTAGAACAATTGTGCATAGAAAATCCATATTTTATTTTGTCTTTACTTTTATATTTGTTTCAGTTAGTTTAGTTTTATAAACCCTAAATTTAGATGCCTAAATAAAGTTAGGTTATGATAATTGTGGTACTTGGCGATGATTTGAACCAATCTCTATGGATAGGACACTCTACTTCGCTACCAAGTTTTTGGCGCCGTTGCTGAGGATCAAAGTTTCAGATTGTTGTTAATATTATAAATAAGTAACTTGATTTTAATTTAATCATTTAGTTTTATTTCTAATTTTTGTTTGTTTTGCGAGGTACTTATAGATGGCTCATCAACAAGTCGTCTTGAGATTTTCTCAACAAGATTCTGAGCTATTCGATTATGCTTGGGAAAGATACGAGGAGTTGCTTACTGGTAGGGCGTAAAATACACCGCTACTTACTCTCGCAAGTATACGAGGTCTAGTGGATCTTGAAGATCGGATATCGTTCCCACAGATAAAAGTGTGAATAATTGAATACCGTAATTTACGTAGTCTCATGTTATCCTGACGATTAAAGACATGATTTAAAATTAAACTAAGCTAAACTACAATTAGTGGGTTAATATTAACTAATTTGATTAATTAGGGATTGATTTCGTTCACTTAATACATGTTTGATTTTGTTTAGTTAACAATAACGGAGTTTAGGTATCCAACAATCTCTGTTCATAAACTCCTCCGCCACCTCTTCCGCGTGTAAGATGGGGGAATACGCGACTTCGTGCCAATGAATAGGTCTCCCTCAATGTATTAACGACTCTAGGCTGCGTGACTCTTGACCCAGCGTCATCGATTGCACACTAACTAACGCTCTCCCGGGTCGTTAGATCGTAACGATGTGTTTACCTTAATCCGAATCCAGGATCACCTCTCCAAAGTGTCAAACCCTAGATTCTCAAATCCAACCCTAATACCATAACAAGCATAATAAGATCGTCATAAAATGATAAACACAATTGGATTTAAAAGCAACAATCATTAAGGAAACATACATTAAACCAAACGAGTATTTACACAACTACAACTATCCCTAACTAATCTTTAATTAAACTAACATGTTCTTAGCTAATACAATATTAAATAAAGAGGAGATCATCAATATCAACAATAAATATTAAGTACAAAGATGGAAACAACGGAAGAAAAATCAAATCTCAAAGTGGAGTAGTCCACTTTCGCCAAAGAACAATCCTCCCGAGCTTCCTCTTCTCCATTGATGAACTTCCTCTTCTATCTCTTCAAGAAATGGCCAAGAACACTTCCTAAAACTAATCTAATCTACTTCCTAAATTATCTAATCCTAACTAAGGTGAAAGAAGCTCTCAAAACATCATACGGTCCTTTTTCAATTGGGGGAGAAAGGGGTTAAAAGCAAGTTTTTTGGAAAATATCTTCAAAATATCTAAAAATAGATATTTTTGTGTAGAGTGTCACCGCCTAGGCGGTGGTTTAAGTCAATTAAGCTTTTGTCGGATCTTCGTCTAGGCGGTGGCTGCTGGCACAACATTCTGATGTTTTCTCGCTTAGGCGGTGGTTCAGCACTCCAACATTCTGCCTCTTTTCCACCTAGGCGGTGGTCTTCATGCACCGAAACCCAGTTCTTCATGTTTTGTTCACCGTTTCTCCACCGTTTTCGCTTATTTATCGCTCGTTAATGTCCCTTCACCTGTTTTACACTAAAACAAACTAAAACACAATTAAATATAACTAATACGCTTGAAAACTAACAAATTCGGTTTCAAAATAGATAGGTATTTTACACCTATCACTTACTCAGTTCCCCAATCATGGTTTTCCGAAGGAGTGTCAACTACTAAACTTCCTCAATGAGTTACAAGCCGCAACAAGAACTTAAGTGGACGGAGAAAGTAGTACCACCTCTTTTTACCAACTAACTATGGACGAAACCTATTTGTTATTGGAAGACATGGCCGATTTTGACTATGAAAGACGAAATTATTCAACAAGATATCAAAGCTTAAGGAATTGTTCCAATATTTTGGAGCCGTGGATTGACACTCTACACCAACTTGTAGAGTCTTCCCCCACCCTGGAAGAGATGTTCACTGCATTCATGGAGGAAACTTAGAGTATTATGAGAAAAATTCATGATCACCTCAATAAGTATGAGGCCCATCTTGACAATATTGAGATGCCCTGTACAGATATCAACGTAATCGTAAAGTCCCTTGAGACGTAAATCGGTTAACTTGACAGCTATATTGAGGCCTAGTCAAGAACGGTGGCGCTGAGAGACACACAAGCCACATCCATATATGATGGCCACCATGAGGAACTAAATACAATTGGGAAGAACTTGGGTTTGCTCGATGATGATGATTCTAATGAGGAAGAAACCCAAGATTTGATCGACGATAAAGAATTACAAGACAACACTTGTGATTATCAACCTTTTGAGATCCATGATTTAACACCAACACCAGTCAAAGATAAATACATATATAAGGATCTGATACGGCTCACTTGTCCTCCACTACCTCCAGCAACGTTCATTCATACCCACCAAGCACAAATGCTAAAGTCGAGTCAAGTTGAGAATACGTGCTAATCATTTATACATCTCTCCAAGCTTGAGGTTGTTCAAAACAAAGACCCATTTATTGTGTTGTATGACACATACTATGGGCGAAATCCACTATTTGATTAGCACTTCTTCGTTATCAAGCCAAGGACATTAAACCAAGCGCTTTTTGGGAGGTAACCCAAGTTTTCAAATAATTGAGCCTAAGAATGAGAGCTATGGAAGAAAGCCCCATACTAGTCACCTTGCTTGGAGCTTCACTGCATACCACAATCAGAGGTGAGATTGTCTCGCCTTCTTGGTACGTGTTCTTTTTCCCTTATATTTAATCTTAATACATGTTTGACTTTAAGATTAGGGGTGGGACACATGTTGGTTAGGTAACGAAATGCTTGTGTGCTAGCGTGACTTTTCATCCTATAACTTGTGTTCCGTTTGGCCATGTTTTTAGTTGGCTTTTCTTTTTGAATATGCTTGAATAAATTGTGAGTTTGTTGAGATGAAATAACTTGATATCGATGATGAGTACAGATACTTGATGTTCGCTTAGGTCTTTTGAAATGTATTGCATTGAGATTTTTGTGTGCTTGACATGTGTTGATTGAAGTTCACTCTTAAATCTTTACATTTGATCACCATGAATCATGATCACTTGGATAACATTTATGTTCTTTAGATAGGTTTTGATATCTCTGAACACTAAAACCCATTTGAGTGAAACTTGAGACAAAATACTAGGTTATGTGTTGTTGGAGAGATGATTTAGGCATTCTTTGGATCATTTAGGCCTTTGAAATTAAGCCTTGAAAATTGTTTATCGTTCGTTACCCCCGTTGAGCCTTATTACCTAATTCTTTCGTTACCACATTTGTGCATCCAACCTACTACATGTTTTTCCACTTCCTTAATCCACCTCTAATTGGCATCTTTATATAGATCACTAAACGTAAGGACTAGCATAGTCTGTTCTTAGAAAGTCATTGGTGGATTGAGTTGTTTGTTTCATTTTGTTGTTGAGTTGTTTATGTTTAATTCAAAAAACAAAAAAAAAAAAACAAAAAACAAAAGACAATTGGGTAATGAGTTGAGTCATATCCTTGTATTGAACTACAATATTGAGGACAATGTTGATTTTGAGTTTGGGGTTGTGGTTTATATTTCTTACCTATTTGTTCATTTTTGAAAAAAAAAAATGTGTGTGTTTTAATTTGTTTTGTGAATAATACTTTGTGGGATAGGCTAAAAGAAGATATTTGATGAAAGGGGGAGTTGGTGAAAAAAATCCAAGAAATCTTGCAAGATCCATGAGTCACAATACATGCCTAGAGTGATTTGAGTCTAAAAATGACATTCTCGTCTACTTTCTACCCTAGTCATACATTACAACCCTCAAAGTTCTTTTTATCTCCAATGATATACGTACCGACACAATTATTAGAGAGTGACATGAAAACTGGGTTTATGGTTATTCTTACATTCACTATCGAGAGATTGTTTGTTGTCTCCTTAACATATAAATATATTTGAGACTCGTTTGGCTGAGAGTGATTGTGCACGCACATACACATCAAGAGTCTTGAGTGGGTTGAAATTGATGCTTGAAGTTGAATTTCTAAATAATCTTAATGTGTGCATTTCCTTTGAGCTTAGAGAAATTGGTGGCTGCAGATATAATTACAGGAGTTATTGAATCGATACGAAACTCACATTTTCTTGTTCATTGCTTAGTACTTGATTTATATTTTCTTCTATTTTTCTTTTTTTGCTTGAGGACAAGCGAATGTTTGAGTTTAGGAGCATATGATGAGTGGTTTATTTACCAACAAATCAAGTACTTTTATATTAAAATATTTATGAGTTTTCAAGCATTTTTTTTTTAGTTTAATGTATTTTTGTGTTGTTTTATAGAAATCATAAATAAATGAAAGAAAAAGTAAAAATATGGTATTTAATCAGAAAGTCCGAATTTGGTCAGAACGTTGGGGTCGCAGAGCGAAAATCACTGTTGAAAAGAAGAAAAATTGTAGGAGAAACTCTAATCTACCATATTTTGGGCTACAGCACCAACCAAATGGCACTGCAACTCGAGTCCCTAATCCACTGCACTTTGGGGTTAGAGCGCCAAACAAATGGCACTGTAGCTCAAGTTCAATTCACGTTGCAGCGCTGCTAAATGAACTTTAAGCCCATTTTTTTTTTTACCACGATGCAATCTAATTTTGGAAAAGAAACTCAAACCATGAAAGTTGTAGACATTTTTCGTAGCTTTTCAAATCATTTTTATTTACCTCAATCAGAGTTCAGATGATAATGTTTTGACTATTTTTCAAAAGGTTTGTGATGCAGCGCCAACTTTCGGACATGAACTCTAATTTGAACCATCTATATACCACCTTAATCCTAAAACATGGGGGTGGCAAGATTTGGGGAGGTATATAACATTGGAAGCTAGATTTTGGAGGCAAAAACACCATTGGAGGCCTAAAATTCCTAGAGAGTTTAGAGTTGAAGATTGTTGAAGATTTGAAGGATTAAAGTCCATCTCCATAAAGAGTTTATCTTCCATTCTATCACCCTAATTTTTTTTTTATTGATTTTTGTATTTGTGGATATTATGTTGAACATGTTTGCATCTCTGAATTTCTTAAAATGATTAGTCATGGATTCCTATATGTTGTGTTAAAATTTATATCTAGGACTTGATGTAATCTCATTTGAACCTTGTTTTGAATATTTTGTTAATTATTACTTTTAATTCCATTTTATGTCCCTATATGTTTAATGCATTTAATTCATGTAACCGATGAATTAGATGATTTTAGGTTAGGAATTTTATGCTCAAGAGAGATTAAGTTTGTAACCGAAATTGAGAGTGCATAGTTTAGGTTTTTGTGAGACTGGAAGGAGATCAACACCTAGATATTCGATTTGGGAATTTAGGATATTGATCAAGTTTTAGATTTATCAACCAGGATTTCTATTCAATTATGTTTACCTTATTAATCGTTCAAATTTATGCTCACATATGATATTTTGGTTGATTTTAGAACTTGAAATTTTACACTCGGGAGAGGTAATTTCGGATTCAAACTTAAGTTAAACACAACATAAGTTTTAATAGATCAAGAGATTATTAAAACTTGGGTTATCTATAAGTTCGGGGCATAATGTTTTCACCTAAATATTAGATAGAGATATCAGTATTGAAGTGTTTACATATTCTCTCACTTGACACTCAAGAGAGGTAGTGAGGAAACACGAGTGACCTTGATAATTAAATGAATGAAATTAACTAATAATTAATTAATAGGATAACATGAGAATTACGAGATGAAATCAATCCCCTAAAACAATTGTGCATAGAAAATCTATATTTTATTTTGCTTTTGCTTTTGTATTTGTTTAAGTTATTTTAGTTTCATAAACCCAAAATTTGGACACCTAAATAAAGTTTGGTTACGATAATAGAGATACTTAGAGTCTTGGGGTGTGTAGCAAAAATAAATTCACTACCACATAGTGTTTAACAGTGAATATCTATTTAGATTGATGTACCTGCCTTCAGATGGGTGTCTTGGGGTGTCTAACACCTTCTTCAAGTATAACCGATTTCCAAGCTTAAAGAATATTCTCTAGTAATTAGACCTATGGAAGTCAAAACGTGGGCCCTTCCAAAATAAAAAATGAATTTCCAAAATTCCAATGACCTAGCACATCATTTCAAAACCGATACCTAGAAAAGTCCTTGAAAACCCATTTTCAAAATGAATGGATTTGGACCACTCATAAAGGAAAGGATGAAACTTGTTTTCATCCTATTCCCAATTCTCTACTTCTTCCATTATCAAAATCTGGGATGCGTCAGTTGGAGACTCCGTTGGGGACTTCATAAGAGAGTCAAACCTAGTTAGAGTTTAGATCCATATTCACCGTTTGATAACATCTAAGCATTACATATTTGTTTTCAAGCATAAATGATTCCTCACCAAAAATAAATAAAAAATATTGCCAAAAATCCCCACCTCATGTAACAACTCCTCACGTGGTAGAAATCTCTGCAACCTGTAATATGAACCTGAGAAACTAGTTAGCTTCAAGGGACACCGGTGTGGTGTCGGCCAAATAACATCCAGCATGAGAATAAGTAAGTTTGTTTTGACAAAAAAACTTTAGTCTATAAAAGAATAGTTGTAGTCATTGATACTTGTCTTTCTTATACAAACCATTTTACCTGATAACCATCTCTCATCATAACTCCATCCACGTTTCCCATTTAATCACTATGAATGTTATCATTCTCCATGATAGGTGGAATTTGTCTATATATTCCCAAATCAGTTTTGGTAGTTTTAGAGTGTTATTATAGTGTTTTAATATGTTTTAATACATTTTTATCTGTTTTGTTATAAATCAGGTGTTTGGGACACAAAGGGATGAAAACGATCTATAAACGAGCAAATCGGTGGAACGTCGGTAGAAGAACGGTGGAAAATAAGCAAAAAGGCAAATTCAAGACTGTAGCCCCACCACTGTAGCAGTTATCAAATAGAAACCTTTCAGCTTGACCACCACTACAATGGTCACCCGCCAGAAAGCTATTGACTTTCCACTGCTGCAATGGTCCGACACCAAATCTTTTAGATATTTTAGATCCCTTAAGTGTGGACCTTCTTCCCCACACATAAATGACATTTTGGGGAGAGTCTTGAGAGCTCTGATTCCTATCAACCAAGAGAAGATCACAAAGCCAAGAAGAGGAAACGATCTCGAAGCTGTTTTAGCGTCGGTTCTTCGGATAACGACTAGCCTCCTTATTTTTCTCTTTATTTCTTAGTTTTGGTTGATAGTTTTGTATGTGTTTAGCTCATGTATTGTCGTATATGTGGTTATGGCCATGAGTAACTAAACATATATTGTCTAGGGAGCGATTTGTTTATAAAAATGTTGTTTATTCGATCTTTGTTTCGTTATCGATTTTTATCCATGTTCGATTGTATTTACCTTTATTCCACTTTTATATACTTATTATGATATATTGAGAATACAGAATTTGACACTCGGGTATCGTAACTCTAGATTCGGACCAGGGTTTAAACACAACGTGACAATTTAATAACTTGAGAGAGCATTAAAAAGTATGCAATCCGTGAGGTTGGGGTGAGACTCATGTGACCAAGTATTGTATAGACACTAGACGGGGACTTCGGCGTTGACATGAAGTCACATATTCATTCACTTTACACTCAGAAGAGGTTGCGAGTGAGATTTCGATACCTAGATTTTCAGATTGTGTGAATACTGATAATGTAAACTAGATTAAATCGAACGCATTTAAATGAGCAAAGTTAATCCCTAGACAACTTACTCCCTTAAACATCAATTTAGTATAATTAGTTTAATTATTTTAGTTTAGAATATTTTATAAGCAAAAACCCAAAAATAGAGTCACCTAGATAAAGTTAGGTTATGATAATCGCGGTACTCAATGACAATTTAATCCAATCCCTGTGGATACGACAACCCCTACTCTTCTCACTCTACTTAAAACTTGACTCATACACTTGTGGTGAAAGTAATGACATAATATTCTGCTACCAAGTTTTTGGCACCATTGCCGGGTATTGGTTTTTGGGTTGTTGTTGATATTGTGAGTAAGTAACTTAATTTTAGTTTAGGCATTTATTTATTTATTTATTTTGTTTGTAGTTTTGTTTCTCTTGCAAGGTACTTGAAGATATTAGGTCAACAAGTGCTATTGCATTTCTTTCAACAAGATTCTAAACCGTTTTACTGTGCATGGGAAGGATACAAAGAGTTACTATTTTGGTTCTCTAATCATTTCCCGAGGGAGTGCCAACCACTGAATTTCCTCGACGTGTTACAAGCCGTAATAAGAACTTGGGTGGCAAAAAGAAACAGTATCACCTCTTTCGACCAAATGACCATGGATAAAGCCTAATGGTTATTGGAAGACATGGCGGAGTTTGATTTTCTGTATTGGAATTATTCACCAAGTTACCAAAGTTTGGGTGATAGTTTCACCGTTTCGGTGCCAAGGATTGACACACCGAACCAACATGTGAAGTCTTTTCTCGCTTTGGAAACCATGTTCACTGACTTTATGGGGGAGACTCAGGCTTTCTGGAGGGAGACCAATGATCGTCTCAATGAGAAAGATGTTCGTCTTGATGCTATGGAGACGACTTATGCTGAAATTGATGAGACCGCAAAGTCTCTTGAGACTTAAATCGGTCAACTTCTTTTCCTCATTGAGGCTGAGGTAGAAATAGTAGCATTAAGCGATACACAAGTCAAACCTGTATGTGAAAGCCATCGTAAGGAACCGAATACAAGCGAGAAGAACTTGGGTTAGTTCAATGGCAATGATTCGAATGAGACGGAAACCCAAGGATAGATTGACTATTTTGATTCTTCACTAGTTATGATCCATGTTTTTATGATTCCACCGATCCAAGAAGATAACATCTATGAGTATCCTTTGTGGCTCAATTGTCCTCTACCGCCGTTTGCACCGTTCATTCAAGATTCCCGAGTACATGAGATAGAGATGAGTCCAGTTGCGAGTTCGGTTCATTCAATGCCAAATCTTGCCAAGCTTGAAGACGTTGAAAACCAAGACCCATATGTGGTGTTTTATAAAACAAACTATGGGTGGAAGCCGCTCTTTGACAAACACTTCTCTGTGTCAATCCGAATACATTAAACCAAGCGCTTCTTGGGAGGCCACCCAAGTTTTCAAAATAAATTTGAACATCACTGCCGACTTCACTCAGAGGCGAGATTGTCTCATCTCCCAAGTATGTGTTCTAAACCTCCTTTGTCACTAAAATGCTTTCTAAATGTTGAGATCGATGACTAGGTCATTGTGGACAGTGACCGTTTTAAGTTTGAGGGTGATGTGTAGTATGTTAGTATGTTTTATTGTTATTTGTTGTGTAGTTTAAGTTAATCTATTTGTATGCTGTTTAGTTAATGTAGTATGTTTGTGTGTTAGTTGTTGTTTTGTGCGGAATTTTGTAGTTCATCTGGGCCACTAACCGATGATGAAACTATTCTTTAGTTGTTTTTCGAGATCAAGGGTAATGCCCATTCATGTGTGTTCTGTGTGCTTGGCATGTCATTTTGGTGAAAGTTATTGTGGACCCTAATTTGCACGAGCACGTAAACTCAATGTATAGCTATTCAATTGATTTGAGGTCAATTATCTATTAGGCAAATTCATGAAACTTTTAAGGATTCTTGAACCTGATTAGGGGAAACTTGAGGTGAAATCCTAGGCGAGGTTGTTCAGGGGATATGATTTAGGCATTCATTTGATTCGATTGAGCCTTTGAAGTTTACCTTGTTATATATTTATCCCTCGTTACCTTGTCGAAGCCTATAAGTCGTTTCTATTCTGAACAAGTAACAAATACCCTGGCCAATGAAACATTTTCCAAACCTAAGTCGCTAAACTTAAGGCACAATTTGAGTGAAATCAAGTTAGCATTCGTTTATGCTTCTTGAAATAAGCGGTTGGGTTTAGGGAGAACTTTTGATTAGTTTGGTATTCGAGTACTCACTTGTCACTTTTCTTTCAGTTTAACCACACCCGTAAAATAATAAAAATTGAATAAGTTTGGGGGTGTGGTTGTAAAAAAAAAAAAAAAAAACATATGTAAATGTAGTTCTATATTTGTTTGTTTTGATAAGTGAGTGCACAGTTCTTAATTGATAGTTCAACTTTGTTTCAAATTTATCTGTGGGGGCTCAAGAGTAATTGTGTGCCAAGCGTTGTGCCTTGGATATCGTTAAGTTAATAACGTTAACCTGTTTTATTTTCTCGATATGAGCTTGGCCAAATGTTAAAAATCGAACCAAGTCTTATTGATCTTTTTTAACTGCTTAGCCTACATTAGTGGAGAGTGGAGCCCAGTCAGGCATGTGGAAATCCTAATCCTTATCGATTTAAAATCGTGAGTTCGTTAGTGGATAGTCCAATCCAATTTTTGGATAGTTATATTATTGAGTTTCGCACACACACTTTGAAAGGATCTAGAATAGCGTTTACCATTATCGAATGTCAAAATTCTGGAACACCACATGGTGCGTTTTACTTTTGAACTCGATATGAATGGAGGTTGTTGAGGGAAAATGTTTTGGTCGATAGTTGAATTCAAAACTCGCATATCGTTATGTTTAGGTTGTTTGTGTTTTTTATTCGTTTTTAGTTTTTGTGTTAGTTAATTAGTTGTGTTTTTTTAATTTAGTGTGAGTGTTTTGCTCGAGGACTAGCAAAATTCTAAGTTTGAAGGTATTTGATAGGTGGAATTTGTCTATATATTCCCAAGCCAGTTTTGGTAGTTTTCGAGTGTTATTATAGTGTTTTAATATGTTTTAATATGTCTTTAATTGTTTTGTTATAAATCAAGTGTTTGGGACGAAAATAGATGAAAACGATCTATGAATGAGCAAATCGGTGGAACGTTAGTGGAAGAACGGTGAAAAACAAGCAAAAAGGCAAATTCAGGAGTACAGCCCCACCGCTGAAGCGGTGAAACCACCGCTGCAGTGGTCAATCAAACAAAAACCTTTTCACTTGACCACCGTTACAATAGTAAACCTCCCCACTACAGTTGTGATTCCCACCACTACAGCGGTCCGACACTAGATTGTTTAGATATTTTTGAGATATTTTTAGATATTTTTGATCCCTTAAGTATGGACCTTCTTCCCAACACATAAAGGACATTTTTAGGAGAGTATTGAGAGCTCCAAGGCCTATCAACCAAGAGAATATCACAAAGCCAAGAAGACAAAACAATCTCGGAGCGGTTTTAGCGTCAGTTCTTTGAATAACGGCTAGTCTCCTTGTTTCTCTCTTTACTTCTTAGTTTTGATTGATAGTTTTATATATGTTTAGCTTATGTATTATTTTATATATGGTTATAACCATGAGTAACTAAACATATATTGTCTAGGGAGAGATTTGTTTATAAAAAATGTTGTTTGTTTGATCTTTGTTTCGTTATCGGTTTTTTATCCATTTTTTATTGTGTTTACCGTTCTTCCACTTTTATATGTTTGTTATGATATATTGAGAATACGGGGTTTGACACTCATGATAGGTAATCTCGGATTCGGATTAGGGTTTAAACACAACATGATGATCTAATGACTCGAGAAAGCATTAGAAAGTATGCAATCTGTGAGGTTGGGCCAAGACTCATATGACCAAGTGTCGTATAGACGCTAAATAGGGATGTCGGCATTGATGCGAAGTCACATATTAATTCACTTTACACTCATGAGAGATAGTAAGTGAGATTTGATACCTAGATTGTCGGATAGTGTGAATGCCGTTAATGTAAACTAGATTTAATCGAACGTGTTTAAATGAAAAATTTAATCCCTAGATAATTTACTCCCTTAAACGTAAATTTAGTATAATTAGTTTAATTAATTTAGTTTAGTATATTTTATAAACAAAAACCCAAAAGTATAGTCGCCTAGATAAAGTTAGGTTATGATAATCGCGATACTCAACGGCACTTTAGTCCAATCCCTGTGGATACGAAAACCCCTACTCTTCCCACTCTACTAAAACTTCACTCGTACACTTGCGGTGAAAGTAGCGACGTAATATTCTGCTACCACTCCCATTACGAGTCGTTTGACAATTATGCTCGCGTGCATGGGACGTGGGTAAAATTATATAACCGCTCATGTTAACCTACCGACCATACCTATTTATGATTGGGCCTCTATCAGGAGACCTTATTATACACCAGATTAGCCCAAACATGGTTGGCCTTCCTCAACAAACCAAATACACCACATTTGGTTTATTAGCATAATCAGCTCATGGTCAACTTTCGGACCATTTCTTTCAGGTCGAGTTTTATTAACCAATCCGACTCGACATCTCAACACTAGTTTCTAAAACTCATGGGTGAGAGTTTCCCCCCCACATCATTTTCCATCCTGACTTTCATGGTGATTCAATGGAGTAAGATGAAAGATCATTCTTCTCTTGTAAGTTCTCTTTTCTTCTACTCAATTGCTTGAGTAATAGTCTCCACTCCACCACCTATTCCCTATTTAACTGAGGTGATTATGGTGCTAGCGATTTTAAAGAGGAATGGATCGAATCATTTAGGAATACATTTGAAATCCTTTCATCGCTTGAGGTTAGGGTTCCTTCAGAAAATGAACACGCCGATTCCAGTAAAAAAATATGAAATATGCTTCTTTGTTTGGATGTTTAAATACGGTCTTTGGATTCCTTTCACCCTATTCTTTCATAATTTATTCTGTCAATTAGAAATCACCTATGTCCAACTAGTTCCTAACGGGTTTCGCCAAATCATGGGTGCTTTTGCACTCTCTCGTTTAAATAACATACTATTTACCATAGAAATGATAAGAAGTGTGTGTTTCCTTAAATTTCATCAAGACACTGAGAGGTTCTATTATTCTGCTATCAAACGGTACACCTTCCTCATGGACCTCACATCAGCCATAAAAGATTAAAGCAGTCCCTGGCTATACTACGACATTTTAATTTCTCGAGTAATTTGATTTTTCAATTTTTGTAGTTTTTTATCTTGATTCATTGCTCTTGCTTCTATGGTATCCTCACCTCTTTACAAATCATGTTGCACAAGTAAGAATGCCTACTAAAGATTTTGTCTAACGAAAAAGGTTATTAATCAATCGGAGAAACTCTTAAAGCTAGAAGATCGACCCTATCAAGAGCTTGCTTGCAAACCCTCCGTGCCTCCAAAGATGAAGACATATAAAACTCAGGTTAACTAATTACATGATTTGGCTTTAGAAAAGAGGAAAAGAGAACCCAAGAAAGCCTCACAATAAACTAGGCCTACCACAGCTCTTTAGCTAGCTGTGGTTTCAACCAGACCCGCTCAGCCCCAAGAACCTCAATTTGTCCTTCCTAGTTCTTGATTCCTGTTCCTAAAAAACATTCTTCAATTAGATATAGGTACTCGAGCAGTTGGGACTCCTATCATCCAAATCTTTGAGGTCACAATAGTTTGCGTTCAACCTCTTCCACCCTCCTCAACATCTAGTCTTAGCACATCTACATCTCCATGCTTGCCAGGGATTTCTCGAGAGTAGATGTGTGAATTGTTAAAAGAGGTAGGTCCATCAATTTTGACTCGTCAAGAAATCTTTGACAATGCTATTTGAACCCTCTATGATAGATCATAGGAAAAAATCCGCTCTAAAATTGAAAAATATAGTCAGGCAGAACTCTTCTAGACTCTTATTTGTTTAATCCTTCAGGTAGTCCTCATTATCCTCTCCTGGTTTTTCTTTATTATCTGATGTGTTGAATAAGATTCGGAAAAAAAATTAGCCATATTACATAGTATTTACCTATCTTCTACCTTGGCCAGTAGTTAGGATGATATAGCTAAACTGGGCACCCAACTCATGCACTAACTGACCGAATACATCTGGCTTAAAGAAGATCTCCAAGCTCTATAAGAGAAAAAGGTTTCTCTTGAAACCGAACTAGTATTAGAGAAGTCTTCCAAAGAATAATCTGAGAACAATTGCAAGCTGCTCATGCCTATTATGAGTTTTTGTAAAGAAATAGTCAGACCTTAATCAATGAGAATTCCAAACTTCTGACTGAGAGCAGCAGGTTGTCAACTGAGAACTCTTCACTGACAAAGAAACTCATCAAATTGCAATCTGAGCTTGAATAGATAAAGACCGAGTTGAACGCAAAGTTGAGGCTCTCCAGTATTTGGGAAAAATAAAAGAGTTGATCTCTAATAAACTAAGTTTAGAGAATCTCAGGAGTGCATCCCTTAAATCAAAATTAGCAACTCTGGAAGTAAAGTAGGCCAACCAAGCTAAGACAATAGCAAAGCTGACTGCGATAATGGAGCATATAAAAATTAAGTATGAAGATGGTATCGAAGAGCTCTTAGAATACTTTGACTCTCTCGAAGAGAGTATTCAACTGGTTGGCATCAAATTCTGTCGAGCACAAGTTCAACAAACATATCCTGAGCTATACCTTGCCTTCCTGGAGCTATTCATACCTGAAGATGAAGAAGAATCGAGCTTTAATTCAAATGAACATCCAAGTGTAGAACTCGAAAGTCCTGCTGCAGCAAATCTACCTCTTTCTTCAGATCATCCTACCTCTGATCCTGCTCAGCATAACTCAGACCTCAGCTCACCTCTGACCAAACGTAGCTCCCCTCTAACTAAGCTCAGCCCACTTCTGACCAAGCTCAATCCTTACTCAACGAATCAACATCAGTGTCTACTGAACTTAATGTCGTACCTCTACAAACCAGCTGAGCACTATTTGATTAGTTTCTTATCTTTTCCAATTCTTATCTTTATCAGTTTGTAATCCTAACACTTTGTAATTATAACTTGCTTTAAACATCCGCAATATTTAGTCTTGGAAACTGTTGTTTTTGTCTCAAAATCCACTGTAGTCATTTCATTTCATACTTCATAAATATTTTAATGATTCGGTTTCATATTTTTTATCATTTTGTGAAAGCTGGTTTGTCTATTTAAAGCCAAACTTTCTCAAGATTTCTTCAGCTCTTCCCTTTTACTAAATTTCTTACATTTTCTTCCTTCTATTTCCTTTTTGTTTCATTTCAGTTATGGCCTCATCATCATCTACTTCTGATATCTTTGACTTTGGTTAAGAAAAGAGTAATAAAGAATTAAATCTAGGGTATCGCTTTCCAAAACTCTTGATGATAGTCAAAACTCTCGATGAAGAGCACCCACGACTTCGAGCTATCGAGGATGCCTATGTGTTCTTTACCTCCCGTGATGCCACCTATTTCTGTGTAATATCCCAACTCTATGAGCTCCGTGGTTATTTGAGGCTAGCATAGAAAGAGATCAACGAGCTACAGGCCCAAGTCCATCTCCATAAGACCTACAGTGGCGTGCTGAAGACGAAGAGAGATATGCTCCTAGAGAAAAATAAGGAGAAAAAGGAAAAAATAAGCTCCCTAGTTCGAACATTGAACCAGTATGAAGAACATAGCTTCTGCCACTCGAACTTAGACTCTGAAGACTTTTGTTTTGTGCCTTCTTCAGCATTGGAGTAGTATATTGTTGTTCGTTTTGTTTTTAATGCTGTTTTTAATATAAAAAAGCCTCAAGAGCATTTTTTTTTTTTTACCAGTATGGGCTTATTAATCACCAAACAAACTCTTATAATGTGCTTATTAGTCACCAAATAAGCTCGTACAATAACTTCATCAAATATGGAATGCTCGCTTCAGAACACTATTCACTCAATCAGGATTAAAGTCCAGACACACGTTCAGTTCTGCACTAAATCCATAGTAAGAAGTGATAAGTCTAAGACCGAAAAGAACAATACCTTGTGAAAGATGTCATATAACAAGATGAAAGAGAAATTCTCACTGGAAGGATACATGTGATGGTAAAATCTTGAGGAGAATGTCATATGACAAGACGAAAGAGAAATTCTCATTGGAAGGATACTTGTGATTGTAACATCTGATGTTGGATAAAAGATATAGTCAAGCAAGATGAAAGATGTAATATACCTTTATTGTTTTTCAAATTGTCTTGATGTATCCATTTTTCTTTATGTACAATATAAAAACTTGTTTGGATTTCATATATTGCAAACAACTGGAGAAATTCCAAGAATAATGCTCTCCCAAAATAAACTAAAAATGGAATAAACATGGAACATTAATTGTTCACATATAGACTATTAAATACTCAAACATATCATTGAAAAATAAATGGAATATATCCATACTACCCTTTTCTATAACAAGTTTAAGTAATAAACAGGTTATGGATTATATAGGTTTAGGATTAATTTACTACCAACAGTTATGTTTTTCCATTCAGCCTGTATTTATTTTGACAAATAGGAAGCCATTACAAAAGTCTAAACAAACTTATAAGAATGTTTAGCTTATCAAATTGATGAATTGTCACCAATTGTTTCTTGGATGAATTGTTTTAAATAGCTTGATTCCATTAATGAATCAATCTAAGAAACTCGATGTAAGGTTTGAGATTCGGTCAACAAGTGTTTATTGAGCGAATTGATCTGAGCAGCTCGGTTGATTTCAATGAACTGAACTTGAACTGATCTGAGCGGCTCAGTTAATTTTTGAACTTAAACTAATCTAAGCAGCTTGGTTAATTTCAACAAACTGAACTGAGTAGCTCAGTTTATTAGATGAACTAATTTAAGCAGCTCGGTTATTGTTGACAAACTGATCTGTGTAGTTTGGTTATTTTAACGAACTAATCTTAGCAGCTCAATTATTTTGGCAAACTGATATTAGCAGTTTCGTTAATTTGACGAACTGATCTTAGCAACTCAGTTAATTTAACAAACTGGTCGTAGCAGCTTGGTTAATTTGACGAATTAATCATAGTTGCTTAGTTTATTTTAATGAACTAAACTGAGTACCACAGTTTATTTAACAAACTGATTTGAGCAGCTCCATTTTATTGATGAACTGATTTGAGCAGTTCAATTTTAGACCGTTCATTATCCTAAGTATAGAACCGATCATTATTGAAACTTCTTTCTAATAATAAATGGCTTTAATACTCATTTAAATATTAAGGATCAAAATAGAAAATAATTCTTCTTCAAAGTTTTTAATAAAAAACCACAAAACAAAAAAAAAAAAAATACTTACACAAAGTATTTTCGCAAATGTGCAATGTTCCACGAACGAGGAATTGATACACCAAATATATCTCCCAACCAGTACATCCCAGGTCTATTCACGTTAATCATCTTATATGGTCCTTTTAAGGTATGTGCTAATTTCCCTAACAGAGCCTCTAGACAATGCGACATTACTCTTCAAAAAAGAAGGTCTCCTACCATAAAGTGTCTTGGGTGAATTGCATTATTAAACGTCCTTTCCATATTTGATTTATAAGCTTTTATTATCAATACTTCTTACTCTCATTTTTTTTGCTATATGATCTAACTCTTGGCATATGGCATCCTCGTTTTCCATAAGATTAATTGTACCTTCACGTCTTGAAGGTAGACTAATCTTCATGTGAACCACTGCTTCCATTCCATTCATTACGAAATATAGCATCTCCCCAGTAATTATTCTGGAAGTGGTATGGTAAGCCCACAAGATTCATGGAATTTCTTCCACCCACTTACATTTAGCATCATCCAATTGCTTCTTGATTTCTTCGTTGACTAACCTATTCGTAACTTCTATTTGCCCATTTGCCTAAGGATAGGTTGGGCTTCATGTTTGATGTTGTATCTTCAATTCATTACACAATTAGGTAACTTTTACCCCAGTGAATAGGGTTCCATTATCTAATATCAGCACTATCAGAATACCAAAATGATAAATTACCTCCTTCCAAAGGAAATACTTAACTTTATTTTCTCACACAGACACAAATGCATTGGCTTCTACCAATTTAGTAAAACAATCAACTACCACAAGTAAATAATTTTTATTTCCAAGCGCTAGTGTAAATGGCCCTAGAACGTACATTCCCTATTGAGAAAAAGGCCATGGACTGTGGATGGGTATTTTCATTTGAGAAAGAACCCGGGTATCACTAGAGAATCGTTGCCATTTGTCATACTTCTTGACGTATTCTTGTGAATCACTGTGCATCGTTAGCCAATAATCCAATCGTAAGTGCCTTATGTCTTGAGGTTTTTCCTCTTTGATGATTTTCACAAACTCCTTAGTGAATTTCTTGTAGCATGTAAGTAGCTTCTTTTGGTCCCAAGAAAAACAACGGTTATGTGAAAGACCTTCAATATAACTTTATATCCATCATGACATACCTTGATACCTTATATTATAATTTTTGAGCTGATTCTTTGTCATCTGGTGATATCCCTTATCTCAAATTACGAACCATCAGAGTTCTTCAATATTCATCTTGTCTTAGATTTCCAATAAAGGCGCAAGACCCAATAAGAGTTGGAATAGATGGCTGCTCCAAATAATCTACTACCTTGGATTACTGATATGGACCAAAGGATGATGCCAAAACTAATAGCGCATCTGCTTTTTCATTTTCAGTCCTTGGAATAGATTCAATCTTGCAGTTATTAAAGATCATCATCAACTCCTTCACTTTATCAATGTAGAAGTGCAACTTCCCTGAGTACATTCTATTTATTTGATTTATCACAAGATATGAATCCAACCTTACTTCCACATTATGAGCTCTCCACTCCTTTTTTAAGGTTAGATACAGAATATCAACTTTGTATTTTTCCTCATTGTTGGATGCTCAGAACCTGAGCTGTATAGCCTTCTCGAGCTGATCACCTTCTAGAATTTCCAGAATTATTCTAACTATATATCCTTTTTTGTTCGATGCTCCATCAATCCAAAATTTCCAATGTCTTGTGGGCATTAAAGAACACTCGTTATCCTCTATTGTTGTTTCTTTTGGATGTGTCAGCATAGCAATGAAGTCGACCAGCACCTGGCCTTTGATTATTGTTCTAGGTTGAAATGTCACGTAGAATTCTTTCATTTCTACCGCCCTCTTCGTAAGACGACCTGAAACCTCTTGTTTGTGCATCACTTCCCTAAGTAGGTATAAAGTCAACATATTGATTGCATGTGCTTGGAAGTAAGGTCTCAACTTTCAAGCTACAGTTACCAGGGCTAAAACAAGTTTTTCAAGATCAGTATAGCGAGTTTCTACTGGGACCAATGATTTACTTACACAAAATACTGGCCCCTATCCTCCTGCACAATCCTTCACCAGTACTACACTAACTGCAAATGCGGTAACTGCTAAGTATAGGTATAGCTATTTTCCAGGGCCAACATCGGCTAAAGTTTTAACAGAGCCCATGTAATCCTAGATGGACTGTAAATCTCGTTCCTTATATTTATCCCAGTGGAAATTCTTACTCATTCCCAAAATTTTGAAAAAAGAGACATATCTATCTATTTAATGCAGCCAATTTTCCATAAGTACCTGGACCTCACGTATCATTGTGGGGGACTTCATATTCTGGGCAGCTCCTATTTTCTTAGAATTGACCATAATTCCTGTCTTGTTCATCACAAAACTTAAAAACTTACTCGACGTCACACCAAACGCACATTTTTCAGGATTCAATTTCATATTATACTTCCATAAGATCACGAAAGCTTCCTTCAGATAATCCTTCTTCTTAAAACTCTTAACTAGTCTATCATCTATAGACCTCCATAGTTATCCCATTTTTTTCTTGGAATATGCAGTTCACCAATCGTTGATATGCTGCTCCTGTGTTTCTTATACCGAAAGGCATCACTTTATAGCAGAATATACCTCTAGGGGGGATGAAAGTTGTTGCTTCCTCGTCCTAGTGATTCATCCTAATCTGATTATATCCTGAATAAGCATCCATCATGGACAATAACTCATACCCAGCTGCTGCATTTACCATCTAGCTTATTCTGGGCATTAGATAAAAATCCAAGGGATATACCTAGTTAAGGTCAGTAAATTCTACACACATTCTCCATTTCTCATTCTTCTTCTTGACAAGCACTGGATTGGCTAGCCACTTTGGGTAAGTCACATCTTTTATATGCCATATTCTGAGTGGCCTTTGTACTTCTGATTCTATCAGATTTTTCTTTTTTTGGGTTGAAAATCATCATCTTCTATCTTTCTAGAGGGTACGATCTCAAGATATTAAGCCGATAAACTATCACCTGAGGGCCAATTCATTTTATATCTTCTGGTGCCCAAGCGAACATATCCAAAAAAATTTCTAATAGTTGCATAAGTTTCCCCTCTTCAGATTTGCTTAGTAATGTGCTAATCATTAACACATTTGTTCCTTGATTGAAAGTTACTTCTCCAACCTGCTCAGCTAGTTGAAAAACACTGGGATGCTCCCAAAAATCATCAATCCCCTGAGTTGGGTTTTTGATTTTAGTACTACCGAGCTTCTGCTTTTGAGTTGGGATGTTGATTTGAGATCTAATGAACTCTTGCCCCTGGGTTGGGCTGTTGATTTGATTGACAACGAGTTTGTGCTTTAATTGCTATTGGATAACCCTATTTCCTTTCAAGTCTATCGCGAAGCATTGCATGGATGCAACTTGGTCTCCTTGGATGATAGTCACCTTACCATCTTTTACATACTTAATACATTAATGAAGTATTGATGCTACAGCCCCCATTTCATGGAGCCAAGGATGTCTAAAGATAGCATTGTATGGGGATATAGAATTCATTACCATGAACTCCATAGCCTTGGTTAATCTGTCCTCATCTTTGTTTGCTCAGACAAGGCGATCTTCCCCTTAAAAGAGCTCAAGTCAACATTAAAACCCACCATCGCCATTTGGGTTAACCCAAGATCTGAGCTGGGGACACCAATCTGGTTGAGTAATCTGGTTGGGCGTGTTAATAAAGATCATCTTGGTAGAACTGCCTGTGTCAATCTGAATTATTCTCACATCAAAGCTAGACATCCAAAGCGTTATTACTATGGCGTCGTCATGAGGATGAGCTAAGCCCTTGTAATCCTTATCATTGAACATGACTATTGGTTCGATTTTGTTAATCAAAGACATTGATTCCCTAGAGCATTGATAGGTGTGAAAAACCTATCTATTTCTAAATCGGATTTGTTAGTTTTCAAGCATTTTAGTTATATTTATTGTGTTTTAGTGTGTTTTAGTGTAGAACAGGTGAAAGGATGTCAAAAGGCGAGAAACAAGTGAAAACGGTGGAGAAACGATGAGCAAAATGTGCAAAATAGGGTTTCGGTGAATGAAGACCACCGCCTAAGCGGAAGTTCCACTGCTTAGGCGGAAAAGAGGCAGAATGTTGGAGTGCTGAAGGGCTGAACCACCGCCTAGTCGAGAAAACAACCGCCTAGGCAAGAAAAGATCAGAATGATCTGCCAGCAGCTACCGCCTAAGCGGAAAAACCACCGCTTAGACGAAGTTACCGACAGAACTTAACCGACTTAAGTCCACCGCCTAAGCGGTGAGACTCTGCACAGAAATATCTATTTTTAGATATTTTGAAGATATTTTTCAAATCCCTCATTTTAACCCCTTTCTCCACCAAACCTAAAAGAGACCTTACAGGTTAGACACTCCTACAACGTGGGAGAGGGCTTGGTTGTTCTTGAGAGCTCTCTTCCAAGTCTAGTTAGATTAGATTAGTTTAGGAAGTAGATTAGATTAGTTGTAAAGAGTGTTCTTGGCCAATCCTTGAAGAGCTAGAAGAGGAAGTTCATCAAGCGAGAAGATGAAGCTCGGGAGGACTGTTCTTTGGTGAAAGTGGACTACTCCACTTTGAGATTTGGCTTTTCTTCCCTTGTTTCCATCTTTGTATTTAATGTTTATTTTTGATGATGATGATCTCCTTCTGATTTAATGTTGTATTGGCTAAGAACATGTTAGTGTAATTTAGAGATTAGTTAGGGAAATGTGTAGTTGTGTAAATACTCATTTGGTTTAATATACGTTTCTTTAACGGTTGTTGCTTTTAAGTCCGATTGTATTTATCATTTGAAGACAATCTTAATATACTTGTAATAGTATTAGGATTGGATTTGAAAATCTAGAGTTTGAGACTCGGGAGAGGTAACCCTGGATTCAGACTAGGATAAACACATCGTTACGACCTAACGACCCGGGAGGGCGTTAGTTAGTGTGCAATCGATGACATTGGGTCAAGACTCATGTGGCCTAGAGTAGTTAAGACATTGAGGAGGACCTCTTCGTCGACACGAAAGTCACGTATTCCCCCGTCTTACACTCGGAAGAGGTGGCGGAGAAGTTTACGAACCTAGATTGACGGATACCTAAACTCCACTATTGTTAACTAAATGAAACCAAACATGTATTAAGTGAACAAAATCAATCCCTAATTAATCAACCTAGTTAGAATTAACCCACTAATTGTAGTTTAGCTTAGTTTAAATTCAATTCACGTCTTTCGTCGTCAGGATAACACAAGACTATGTCAATTGCTGTATTCAATTCAATTATTCACACTTTTCTCTGTGGGAACGATATCCGATCTTCAAAGATCCACTATATTAAAACTTTAAACCTCGTATACTTGCGAGCGTAAGTAGGCGTGTGCAAATTCGCCCCTTACCAAGTTTTTGGTGCCATTGCCGGGGATTAGAGTGAATTTTATTTGAATATTGTCAAATTCTATTCCCGTCAACACATACCAAGTTTTTGGCGTTGTTGACGTGGGATTAGTTTGAATTTAATTGAATATTGCAAAAGAAACGCGGCATCGGCTCAGAACTTAAGTTTTAAATAGGAAAACCAAATGTATCGTATCCTAGTTCTGTCAACACACCAAGTTTTTGGCATTGTAGACATGAGATTAGTGTGAATTATAAGTTGATATTGTGACTAAGTGGTCGAGTGTTAATCCTGACATTTATTTTTGTTTTGTTTTTAATTTTTTTTTGTTTCATTCTGTTAATGAGATCAAGCGGTGCGAGAAACGATGAAGATTGGAACTCTTAAATCTTAATCCCGAGATGGAGCTTATTGAAAATGTTAAGGACTGAGAGGAGAAGCCGACTTCAAAGCCATGATCTTGATCCGACTAAGCATTTGAGCCCAAATTCCTTGTCTATGGGGAATTTTGGTGAAAAATACTTAGTGACACAAAAGTCTAGCTGGGGACGGTAACTCAAGCGCTATTATTTTGAAATGGAATTTAGGGCATCAAATTACACGATTTTTGTTACTATTTATTTCATTATTTATTCATTTTGGAAGCCGGCATGGCTTCGGAACGTGTTCGGAAGTGAATTTAGGAGTATGGAAGTTTGGGGAAGTATTTTAAGTTTAAACACGTTGAACAAGCGAAGTGAAAATGTACAGGGTGGAGCCGTATTTTGAAAATTTGAGAAAAACACAAAAGTGGGAGCTAAAGGCCCACCGCCCAAGCGGTAAACCACCGTTTAGGCGGTAAAAATACAGAGAAGGTGTTTTTTAGTAAAAAAGGCCCACCGCCCAAGCGGTAAACCACCACTCAGGCGGTAAAAATGTAGAGTGGGTGAAAACAGCCCACCGCCCAAGCGGTGAATCACCGCTCAGGCGGTAAAAATACAGGATGCACCAAATTTTCAAAATATGCTCCACCGCTTAGGCGGAAAAATCACTGCCTAGGCGGATTAACAGCAGAACAAAACGTTTGCATACTGGTGTAATTTCGCTTAAATGAAAAAACCATCGCCTAAGCGGAATTTCGTTAGAAGGTTTGATTTTAAAGAAAAGAGTTCCACTGCCTAAGCGGTGAACCTTCTGCTGTTAAAAACAGCCCGTCGCTCAAAAATTAAAAACGTAAGGTTCCCTCCCCAAATCCTTTACCTTCTCTCTAAAACCTCACTCCCAAACCGTTCCAAATCTCAAAAATCATCCATCCATTACCAAAAGTATTCATTTCCATCATGATTCAACCTCCAAGAATCGGATCTTCACCCCTATTTCCGAAAATTTAAGGTTTTGCGTGAAATGTGTGATTTCTTCATTCTCTTTTGATTGGACCATTATTTCTCAACAAGTAAGTTTCTTTTACATTACATTTAGTCTAGTTGTTGAAATTATTGGTTGGTTTGTATGATTATATCAATGAAATCAATGGATTTTAAAATTTTTGCCCCAAAACCCTTAACCCTAGTTTCGCGATTTCGAAGTTCAATGGGTTTTTGGTTTGATTCTTGATGATACACATGTTTAATTGGATTGGTTGAGTATGTGAACTAATATAGGATGTCACATTTGTGAAATTTGTTTGAAAAATTCAAATGGGTATTCGTTTTGGGATATATATGTTCATGACAAAGTGATTAAGGAGGTAAATATTTTTCACATGTTTATATATGATGAGATTGTATTGGGTTTTTGTGATTGTGATTGTAGAAAATGCCGAAAAGAGTAGCAAAGAAGAGGACCAGAGGCGAAGGGTCGAGTTCAAACCCTAGGGTGCCGACCGACATTGACTATGATGCCATCCGCTTTGTGTCAAAACAAGCGGCGGAACACTTTAAAGAACACAAAAAATATCGTGCCTGAATACGTTAATGGGGTTTCAGTCCAATTGAAGATCTCCTGGTGGAATTTCAGAATGAAATCCGAAGCCGCCACTGGGAGCAATTCTGCAAATCGCCACCTCCGGGCGAGATCGCTTTGGTCAAAGAGTTCTATGAAAATGCTATAGAGGCCATTGACGATCTAGCAAGGGTTCGGAACCAACCTATTATCTTCAGCCCCGACTTCATTAACCATCTCTTTGGGCTGTCGGCACCGGAGTCACTTGAAAGCCAAGACCCTACTTTGCATAGGGTCATCCAAAAGATCACATCTGGCACGGTAAAGTGGAAACACCAGGGGCCGAACGTCGCTACCTTTTTAGTGAGATGCCTCAAACCAGTTTCAAAAATCTGGCACCACTTCATCTGTGGAAGCCTCCTGCCGACATCACATTTGTCAGACGTCTCAAAGGACAGGGCCTATTTGATCTATAAAATTTAGACCGAACAACCAATCAACGTTGGATTTCTAATCTATTCATCGATTTTACATGCTATGAAAACGGTAAAGGCTGGACTCCCGTTTTCGTCACTATTGACCCATATTTTCAGATTAGCTGATGTGACTGTATCCGGGGGAAGCCAGTGTGAACCTATCGCTCCACTTACTTTGTCAGCGATAAATCGATTGTGGAAGACTGGGGCGCAAGAAGCACCCGAGCCTGAGCTTGAGGAAGGAGAAGAGCAAGCAGACGATACGGCTGAACCTTTTAGAGCCCGAGATGAAAACTCCCAAGAGAGGATAAATAACAAGCTTCAGACCGTCCTCTAGAACTAATTTGAGATTGCTTATTTCCTGGACCAATTTTCGAGGCAACAAGATCGAGTCCAACGGAAGATTTGGGAGGGCCTTGGCCTTGAGATGGACGATTACCCACCGATGCCATCTGTGCCGCCACATCTACTCCAGAGACCATACTCTCCTTCCCAAAGTTATGATGGTGATGATTCGTCTTCAGGTGAACAGTAGGGAATAAGTCTTATTCCCTAGGTATGTGTTCAACCCATTTTGTGTGCAAGCATGCTATATGTTTATTGGGTTCGCTGATATTGGAATACTGCCATGTTCAAGCCTGAATGGTATGGATTGGATGATAGTTTAGTGTATGTTCATCCATTTTGACTTTTTGTAGAAAATGATGAACAAGTATTATTATTTTTTGAACAAAATGAAAATTTTTGTTGTACAGACCTATATTTATTTATGTATTATGAATGTTTTAATTTTTAAATTTTTAGTTTAGTTAGTTTAATTTTTGTTTTTGAATGTTTAGTGATTAGATCAATTTATGTATGTTAGTATTAGATTTAGTTTAGATTTGTGTATGTATAAAGTTGTGTTTGTATGTTTAGATGTAAGTTCATTTGGGCCAAGACCCGATGATGAGAATTATCCCCTAATTGCATATTGAGGTCAGGGGTAATACCTTCTTTGTGTGTTTTGTGTGCTTAAAATGTCGATTGGGTAAAAATTATTTCGACCCAGAAATTGCACGACATTTGAACTCAATGTATAATTATCTGAACGATTAGACGTTGAATATTCGATATTAGGCTCATGATAGAAAATGAGGAAACTAGAGCTTGATTTGGGAAAACTTGAGGCGGAATCCAAGGTAAGGTAATTCTAGAGACGTGATTTAGGTAGTTATTTTTTCGCTTGAATTGTTGTAGCTAACCTGAAATTTTTTATTCCTTATTTCCCCTGTCGAAGCCGATAACGTAATCAATTCTGAAAATGTTTCAAATACTCTTTTCAATTAAATTTTTCCTAACCCAATGTTGCTAAGCCTAATTTTTAAAAATTGACTGAAATCAAGTGAGCGGTCGGGTTTTTGATAAATTTTTATTGATTCGGTATTAGTGTATTCACTTGTCACTTTCGTATTTCTTTTTGCACGCTCCTAAAATAAGTTTGGGGGTGTGTTTCTATCATTTTTTTTTTTACATATTCCTAAAATTTTACAAATTCGAATAAGTTTGAGGGTGTGTTTCTCTAACTTCTTTTTACACTCTCCTAAAACTGTAATTATTCGACTTAATTTAGGAATATGTTGTTAAAAAAAAATGAATATAGTTTTCATTTTCTTCTCTTTCGACAAGTGAATACCAGGATTTCCGTTTCTTATTCAGAATTGTACTTTAAATATGGTGGGGTCATGAGAGAGGATAGCGACAAACGATTTTACCTCGGGTATCGATCGATTAAACCAATTTGCTATTTTTATTCCAGTGACACCCGTGGTCATTCTCCAAAGCCAAACTAAGTCCTATTGATTTCTATGAATATCCGAGCCTACATTAGTGGATAGTAGACTCCAATCAAGCGTATGGTTTTCCTGAATCCTTCAACAGTTTAAATTATGGGCTTAACGATTGAATAATCGAATCCGGTATTTGACTAGTTATACATTTGAGTTCTCACACACACACTTCAAATGGATCTAGAATGGTTTATATTGATATTGATAGTTGAAATTCTAGAACACCATTTGGTGTGGTATGCTTCCCGAACTTGATCCGATTTAGGGATGTTGAGGGAGGAACAACTTGATCATTTCGATTGAACTTTATATTTACATGCATATACTTCTTTCGTGTTAGTTTAATTTTTCATTTTTAGTTAGTTAGTTTGTTAGTTAGTTTAATTTAGTGTTAGTGTTTTGCTCGAGGACTAGAAAAATTCCAAGCATCGTTCTACGGCTTCCTCATGGATCATCCTATTTCGTTCTCGATTCATCTTTCGAATAAATAGACCAACCATATTTATCATGTAGATGACCCCACGAGGGCTGTTCTGGTTATCATTATTACTTTCTTTATTGTGGTTCTCAAGATGAGATTCCCTCTTTGACCTCTTCCTTTGTCTTGTCTACTCCTACAAATATCCACATAATTACCCCATATTGATTAACCATTTTCTTTTCCTTTGAAGTTCCCAACAGTCCTCAGTATGATGTCTATCATCTTTATGGAACTCGCAGTACTTCGCCCTATTCTTGTTGTTAGATTTCATTGGGATTTTGGAAGGCCAATGCATGTCCTCAGATGATCTGATCTCATAAAGAATTCAAGATATCAGAATCTGCAAGCTTGGAAGGTTTGGCCTCTATTGCACCCCTACTCTTCTCTCTGCCTATCCAAGGTACTGCCCTTTGTTCTTTGACTGTATTTTCCATTGGAACTAGAATTATATTTTGTTGATACTCTGTCTTCCCTCGTGTACCTAACATCTTCCAGTTTCATATAGGGCTTTGTCTTCTCTATAAGTTCAGTCATGGTCTTCGAAGTGTGCTTTGTCAGAGAATATTGTAATCAGCCTTGTCATAATACTAAGTTAAATGCATTTATAATAAGGTTGGAGTGACAACCCTCAATGATGGTTAATTCCTCGTTAAAGAAGCTCATGTACTAGCACAAGCATTCTCTATTTTCCTATCGTAAAGCTAACAGGTAGTCAACGTCTTTCACCAACCTTTAGCACGTGATGAACCGACCAATGAACTACTTCCCAAAGTTTGTAAAAGATGAAATTGAGTTGGGTGGTAACGTGTGTAACCACTAGTGGGCTGACCCTTTGAATGTCGTCATAAAAGCTCTACAAAGCGCAGAATTACCCACTCCATAGAGTGCCATCAGATACCTAAACTGGAAAATATGGTTATTCAGGTTTGTATTCCCATCATACTTCTCAAACTTGGTTGGGTCAAACTTGTCTGAAAGCTGCACTTCTAGGATATGCAAGGTGAATGGAATCTCGGTTCCCTTTAACAATATGTCTAGCTCGTCAACCAGTAGGTCTTTATCCTTCAGAACACGACTTCTTTAGTGGGAATCTAGCATTTTAGTTCGGGTAAGTGGTCATCCCTCGCCAAGGTGGTTACTCATATCCCTCTAATCAACTCGTCCTCCTTAAAAGGGGTCCAGAGATTATGGTGACTCTGTATGTTCTCTAAAACTATTATTGATAAGAGAAGGCTGACAAACATTCCCAGCAATCTGCTAGGCAATCCTTATCAGCATTCCCTCCATCACAACGATCTTCTATGTTAACACATCAATTCTTGGATCCATACTCTGCACCTTAGGAGGAGGAATGGTATGAACCCCACCTGAAGCTTTTATACGTGCTTTTAGATCAACATGCATTCATATTACTGTATTTATTCACTGCATTTACATTTACTATCTTTAAATACCGCACTTAAATACTGTCTTTACATTTATGGATTTACATTACTATATACTCTCTCCAACGCACGAGCACCCACTTTGCATTGCTTATCATGATGAAAAACTCAAGGCATAACCCTCTTAGGGATAGAGAGACTGGGCTTTCGTTGGTGGTTTAATCGCACTAATCTATGCCCTGAAAACCCTTAAGTTAAAAAAAAACGTTAGTAGAAGCAAGGTCGGGGGTTGCATCCACCGAGATCCATCTACGAAACTCTTCCCACTCAGGCCACCAACCAAAAATTGATGTTCCAACGGGGAGGACGCCGGAGGTTTAAAGGTCTGGGAATCGAGCTTTTTAGGATGTGCTAGAGGATAACCAAAATCATGTTCTACTTACGACACTTATTTTGGAGAGAGTGAACATTCTAATTTCTATATAACTATTTACATTAATATTATAATAGGAATACAGAATAACTTCTATGACAAGAATGGGCATAACAATTCGTGTAAGAATTCTTGCTCTATCTCATGCATTGCTAGCTTGCTCAACGTCAAAAAAATATTTTTAAAAATTTGAATACGAAGCAAGGTGCTGGAAGGAACAAGAATTCTTATTTCTCTCAACCCCATAAATCATCAAAAGATAAACAACAAAATATAATGCCCATTTCCTCCGTAATAATCCTCTTAAAGATCACTTTAATCAAATCACAAATATATTCTCCTTAAATAAAAATCCACCTCAGAATAAGCAAATAATCATAGCTTTGCTAAACAAGTTTGTCTAAAGCTCGTCCGCTAAGACAACGTGAAATAATCTACCTCAATCGTGTGAAATCATATTGAACTCCCAAAATATAAGAAAATTTTCATCACCCAGTCAAATTCGGATTGTGTGATCCAAGTCGTAAACATATCCTTTGTCATAGTTCCCTCGAAGATGCATGTCATTTCCTAATCATAGTGTGATTTCTCATAAATCCTATATAATAGGAATTATGCACCATTAGGAAGACATTTCATTTAGTTCAAAACACCTTGGGGTTTACCAGTCAGACTGTTAAAATAAATTTACCCTCAGTAGATATCATGAAATCAAAGTTGTTTTAGACTATTCTTTAATCCCTAAGAATGATAATCCATCTCTTGAGTACCAGGGGCCTTACCTTTCACACGAGAATGGGAAGGACGATGACCACCATCACCTAAACAACCCGCGGCTGACATAATGTTGTCTAGAAAGAAAGTCAAGGTTTTATCATTAAGAAAAAAAAATTCAAGGTTTTATCATTAGTATTTCGACTTGAAATAAAATTTGGGATCCCTAAGATTCATAAGTGACTTTTGGAAGACATCGGATTTATTGTTGCCTTTATTCTACAGAATTAATCATGGAGTGACCATGACTAATCTCTAACAATCTAGCATTGTCTGGTCATTAGGTGGCAAGGGATTATAAGTAGTTATAGTTGGTATTAACACTTAGTAAAGAGTTTGGTTGTTATAACAAAATTAAGTGTTTGTTTGGTTGTTTATGGGTTTTATGTACATGAAATTAAAGTGTGATAGCTACATGATTCTACTATGTACAAGTGTTATTCATGGATTTAATCCAAGAACAAAGGAGGTTTAGAAGAAAACATACCTAGTTAGGGAATGTAGTCTTCCCTAAGGTTGTGTTTGGGTAAGTAATTTGGGCAAGGGATTTGATTTAGGTAAGGGATTTCAAAATTCTTTTTTGATAAATACCTCATTTGAGGATTGGGTAGGAGGAATTTGTAAAATCACTCTAACTTGTGAAATAGTGATGAAAAGGGGATTTGAAAATCCTTTTGAAATAGGTGTTATTTACAAAATCCATAAGAAGAGGTATTTGTATTTTCTTCTTCAAAATCATCACTCGTTCTCATTGTGGTAGAACTCGTGCTCTTTGGCAATGGGTTTTCTGGGTGTCTATTTGTGGATTATCTTTCTTCCCAAAACCTCCATGGCCAGTATTCAAAACATTGGGAGATTAAATCCTAGATTTCAGGGCTCTCAAATGAACTGGATTTCAAAAACTCTCTGGTGAGAATTTTTATAACTTCGTGTTTTCCACAACACCAAAAATGCTTATTTACGGAGTGGCAAATCCACAATTTCGTCCATCGGAAAATCTAATAAAGGTATTTCTGCGATTGAATTACTTGATTCTAGAAATTTGGTTTTGATTGGGGATAGAAATTGAATAATTTGGGAGAGTTCTGGCTATCCGACGAACACCCTTTTATCGAATCAGAATTTCATTGAAGGGATGAAGCTTGGCAGTCGTGGAGCATTAGAGGATGAGAAGATATAGAAAAAAAAAAAAAGGGATTTGTTATCCGAACAAGGAAATTATAAAATTACATGATTAAATTCTTATCGAAATAGAGAATTTGTAAATGATAGGATTTTAAAATTCAGGATTTTGAAATCCCATCATTTACAAATCCTTTGGATTTGTCGATTCTTTTACCTAACTACAACTTAAGTGTTTACCTCTTTTTTCTCCTAGATATTCTGGGTTGATCCTCAATCAGTGACCATCTTCCTCATGAATTCTTACTCCAAGAACTTCAAGAATACCCTACTTAGGGGAAGTGGTCATCCCTAATTAGTTATCTCCCTTTCTGCCTTGGTACTCTTGGCTTGGTGTTGATCGATGATCGTCTTCCTCTTGAGTTCTTTCTCCAAGAACATCAAGAACACCCTCCAGGAGTAGATGTCAATAGCATAATGGCATGTTATTCAAGAGAATTGATCAAAAAACCTAGACCCAGAGACTTGGCTCGAATTTTAAAGAGAGAAGTTAGGAAAAAATGAGAACCAAGTAACCCCTATTTATAGGTTGGGGACCTACGCATTTATATCTGCGCAAGCCATCCCAACCTCTTCCTTAGGGGGTGTTTGTCCTAGGGGACATGCTATCTTAACTTGATCTTGTTTCTTGTTGAATGAATTTTGGGTAGAAGGAAAGGTCTTCAAAGATTTGGTAATGATTGAAAATCATTACCAATCATTACATCTCTTGCAATTATATAGGTTGCACATGGGTTCATTAATGGCTCAATGTGACACATCCTATTCGGTTTAAGGGACAAGTACTGGTTTATTTCACTATTTCGAATTTGGTTTCCATAAATACTTTCCAAATGCATTGAACTTAGTTGAGATGTGTTACCATTGGATTTAATGAACCATAATGAGTCATGACTTGGTTAGCACTGATAGGTGTGAAAAACCTATCTATTTCTAAACCAAATTTGTTTAGTTTTCAAGCGTATTAGTTATATTTAATTATGTTTTAGTGTGTTTTAGTGTAGAACAGGGAAAGGACATCAAAGGGCGAGAAACAAGTGAAAACGGTGGAGAAACGGTGAACAAAATGTGCAAAACAGGATTTCAGTGAATGAAGAACCACCGCCTAGGCGAAAAAGAGGCAGAATGTTGGAGTGCTGAAGGGCTAAACCACCGCCTAGGCGAGAAAAGATCAGAATGATATGCCAGTAGCCACCTCCTAGGCGGAGAAACCACTACCTAGGCGAAGATCCGACAGAAACTTAACCTACTTAAGTCCACCGCTTAGGCGGTGACACTCAGCACAAAAATATTTATTTTTAGATATTTGAAGATATTTTCCAAATCCCTCATTTTAACCCCTTTCTCCACCAAACCTCAAGGACTCTTAGACCCTTTAGACCCTTACCTTACACGTGGGAGAGGGCTTGGTTGTTCTTGAGAGCTCTCTTCTACCTTAGTTAGATTATATTAGTTTAGGAGGTGTTCTTAGCCAATCCTTGAAGAGCTAGAAGAGGAAGTTCATCAACGGAGAAGAAGAAGCTCGGGAGAATTGTTCTTTGGCGAAAGTGGACTACTCCACTTTGAGATTTAGCTTTTCTTCCCTTGTTTCCATCTTTGTATTTAATGTTTATTGTTGATGATGATGATATCCTCTTGATTTAATGTTGTATTGGCTAAGAACATGTTAATGTAATTTAGAGATTAGTTAGGGAAAGGTGTAGTTGTGTAAATACTCGTTTAGTTTAATATATGTTTCTTTAACGGCTGTTGCTTTTAAGTCCGATTGTGTTTATCAATTGATGATGATCTTAATATGCTTATAATGGTATTAGGTTTGGATTTGAGAATCTAGGGTTTGACACTCGGGAGAGGTAACCCTGGATTCGGACTAGGATAAACACTTCGTTACGACCTAATGACTCGGGAGGGTGTTAGTTAGTATGCAATCGATGACATTAGGTCAAGAATCACGTGTCCTAGAGTCATTAAGACATTGAGGGGGACCTCTTCGTCGATGCGAAATCGCGTATTCCCCCGTCTTACACTCGGAAGAGGTGGCGGAGGAGTTTACGAACCGAGATTGTCGGGTACCTAAACTCCGTTATTGTTAACTAAACAAAATCAAACGTGTATTAAGTGAATGAAATCAATCCCTAATTAATCAACCTAGTTAGAATTAACCCACTAATTGTAGTTTAGCTTAGTTTAATTTCAATTCATGTCTTCCGTCGTCAAGATAACATGAGACTACGTCAATTGCAGTATTCAATTCAATTATTCACACTTTTCTCTGTGGGAATGATATCCGATCTTCAAGATCCACTATATTAAAACTTTAGACCTCATATACTTGCGAGCGTAAGTAGGCGTGCACATTTCGCGCCCCTGCCAAGCATTCATTCGGTTGGTTTTAGATTGAATCGGATTAACATGCTTTTAACCAATGGTTGGTTTTCAAGCTCTATAATTACCCTAAGATATTTTGGTGAGGACGATGGTCCATTACTAGCCCCCCAATGATATACTACACTATACCTTCGAACGACATCATACTTGGTTCTAAAGGTCTTGATGTAGACAACAGTCTAGTAAAAGCCCCCCTCCTCCCCGATAACATACTACACTAAACCAAAGAACGCTGTCACACCTGGTTCTAAAGGTTTTGGTAAGGACGACGGTCCAGTACAAGCCCCCCGATGATATACTACACTACTATGTTCCTAAAAGATGACACGTGGTTTATATTATTGGATGTGGAGAATATGACACTTAGTCAGTCGACTCTTGGTTGTGACCATACCCAAAAGATTATCCTACACATCTCAAATTAATGAGAATCAAGTTGCATATAGTTCTAGTATAGAAAGTAAATCTATATTATACTATACCTTAGAACGGTGTCATACCTGGTTCTAAAGTTCTTGGTGAGGACAACAATCTAGTACAAGCCCTCCCAATGATATGCTACTATACTATACCTTAGAGCGGTGTCATACCTGGTTTTAAAGGTCTTGGTGAGGATGACGATTTACTACAAGCCCCCTCCCCTCGATGATATACTATAGTCTACCTTAGAACGGCGTCATACCTAGTTCTAAAGGTCTTAATGAATGTAACACTCTAGTACAAGCCCTCCCAAGCATTACACTTGTATATCTTAAGACGATCTCACGTTATGTGGCCCTAATGGTCGCATTACACAACTATCGCTTTACATTACTATAGCATTGTACTACTATCGTATTACACTACTATTGCTTTACACTACTAACGCGTTATACTACTATCACTTGACACTACTATCATAATGTACTACTATCTCCTTATACTACTATTGCACTATACTACTATATTTGTAAAGGATGATATGTGGTCTATCCTATAGGATGTGGAGAAGATGACACTTAGTCAATCGACTCCTGGTTATGACAGTACCAAAAAAGTTCTTCTACATATCTTAATTCAATGAGAATCAAGTCACATGTAGTTTTAGAAGGTGAGGTAAATCAAGATTGGGAGGAATAGTTCTGGGTTAGAGAAAGCAATTCTGGGGCGTCGAGTAAATCTTAGACTGAGGACAATGGTATGTTCAACTATTGATTTTCGTGATCTGGCTTGACTGAGCCCCATTAGGGCACCTACATATCTCATAATTAACTGAGAACCAGGTCCAATATAGTTTGAACTTGTAAAGTATATCAATATTTTTGTAGAACAGGTTTTTGGTTTGGATAAATATATTCTTGGGTCGTCATATCAATACATGATTGAAAATGACTAAGAGACTTCAAACGAGCGAAGACCCTTGGGGCAACTCAACACCTAGTGGAGTTTCTTAGCCATATCTCTCTTGGGACTGCCTAACAAGGGCAAGAAAACTTCCTGGGGAAAATTTACTTGGATAAAATTTGCCTCAATTGTAGACTAAGGCTTGGTGATGCTTATTTATTTCTAGGGTAAATGGATTTTAGCATTGAATTTTGATCTTTGCCTTAATTATGATTTGTGTGAGTCTTATATCAAAAAACTCTCTATGTAGAAAATCTTACATAATATGCCCAACTCCAATCCCAGAATCTCAACAAAGAAATTGTATATAATAAGCCCCAACTCTAGCCAAGGTGAGTCCTATCATAGAATCTTAACGGAGAAACCAAGTATAATATGCCCCAGCTTTAGCTGGGGTATAGGACTATTTCCTAAGTTCAGAATTCAATCTAAATATAGTTTGGTCATTGATGTGCTATTTCAAATTATCAACTGCACCCACCTGGGTTTCTTACGTACCTTGGTAATCTACTAAGATTCAGGTTGATAAGTAGTTTGGGTATATGTATTATTTGTTGTCTATTTAACAATAGAATTGAAAATTGGTTTCTCCAGAAATTCAAAGGACTTCTCAGGAGATGCACCTCGATACAGGGCTATGAGAATGTCATAATGTTGACCTCTCTTTGACTTTAACTGGACCCACTTGGGTTTCCTCTGTAACTTGGTAATCTACCAAGGACAAATCAAAGCTTAATCTGCTAGTGATAGAGGAATTTCCTTTAAGGTGACGACCCAATCTATAAAGAATTCACGTATCCTGGTATTTACCAGGACTCAAGTCGATACCTAATTCTTCTTTGATTGGTTAAAGGTTAACATTGTTAAACCTGTATTGGTGGGCTATCATTATATTTGGAATGGTTCAATCCCCATTGCTTAGGGGATTTTTATTATTGAGCAACTCTAAGGGAATTTTAGTATTTGATTAATTGATTAAATCCTAATTGGTGTGGGACTTTTTTGTTAATCGTGACTGAACCTATATTATAGGTTTCCTACATAACATAGATAACTGAGAATCAGGTCAAAATGTAGTTCAACCTCTTTAATTTATCAACTAAACCCAAAAGGTTTTCCTACATATCCCAGGCTTTGCCGAGAATTAGGTTGATGTATAGTTCCTAGTTTTGAATTTGTCAACCGAACCCACGAGAGTTTTCTACGTATCCCGGAGGTCGCCAGGAATCAGGTTGATGCGTAGTTCCTACTTCTTTTCGTTTAATGAATTTAATCAAGTTTATTATAATTTAAAGAGTTTTTTTTTTTCGTTGTGAGACGAACTGGATAATGTTTCAATTAGGAAAACATGGATAAGATAAGATATACCACTATCATAGACTGCGGCAGTGATTGCATAAGTTCCATTGTGGAATCTAATTCGACACTTTCTATCGTTCAATTCATGATTATTAATAGTGTAAATATGCCCTATCCTACGAACTAGGAAGGATAGTGATTATCTACAGGATTATGAAGCTAAATTGGTTCATTTTGCTCGAATTTCATCTAAGGCTTAACTAGGTAAAATCGGTCGTTCACTTTAATTGGTAGTTTGTTAAGTCTTTAAATTATACTGTTTTGATTTGGTCTGCTAGAGATTTGGTACTTAGAGTATTTGAACAGTGCTAAAAATTACTCAGTTCTAAGAAGATCCTATTCAATCCTAGCAAGGTTAATTTTTGAAAGACACTCTACTACACCCTGACATTTCACAATAATGGTCTATTATCAAGACACACCTCATATGAGGTTGACTTCTTTTCTAACCCTTATTTGGTTGAAACTACTATCAGAGACGGATAATGGTACAGTAACTGGTGAGGTAACTTGACCAGGTTACATGTTTGACGATAGCTTACTGATAGGTGTGAAAAACCTATCTATTTCTAAATCGGATTTGTTAGTTATCAAGCATTTTAGTTATATTTAATTGTGTTTTAGTGTGTTTTAGTGTAGAACATGTGAAAGGACGTCAAAGGGCGAGAAACAAGTGAAAACGGTGGAGAAACGGTGAACAAAATGTGCAAACCAGGATTATGGTGAATGAAGACCACCACCTAAGCGGAAGTTCCACCGCTTAGGCGGAAAAGAGGCAGAATGTTGGAGTGCTGAAGGGCTGAATCACCGCCTAGGTGAGAAAACAACAGAATATCTTGCCAGCAGCCACCACCTAAGCGTAAAAACCACCCCTTAGGCGAAGTAACCGATAGAACTTAACCGACTTAAGTCCACTGCCTAAGCGGTGAACCACCACTTAGGCAGTGACACTCTGCACAGAAATATCTATTTTTCGATATTTTGAATATATTTTCTAAATCCCTCCTTTTAACCCCTTTTCTCCACAAAACCAAAAAACCCCCTTACACCTTAGACACTCCTTAGACATGGGAGAGGGATTAGTTGTTCTTGGGAGCTCTCCTCCACCTTAGTTAGATTAGATTAGTTTAGGAAGTAGATTAGATTAGTTGTAAACAGTGTTCTTGGCCAATCCTTGAAGAGCCAAAAGAGGAAGTTCATCAACGGAAAAGAGGAAGCTCGGGAGGATCGTTCTTTGGCGAAAGTGGAATACTCCACTTTGAGATTTGGCTTTTCTTCCCTTGTTTTCATCTTTGTATTTAAATATTTATAGTTGGTAATGATGATCTCCTTTTGATTTATGTTGTATTGGCTAAGAACATGTTAGTGTAATTTAGAGATTAGTTAGGGAAAGGTGTAGTTGTGTAAATACTCGTTTGGTTCAATATACGTTTTCTTAACAGTTGTTGTTTTAAGTCTGATTGTGTTTATAATTTGATGACAATCTTAATATGCTTGTAACGGTATTAGGATCGGACTTGAGAATCTAGGGTTTGACATTCGGGAGAGGTAACCCTGGATTTGGACTAGGGTAAACACATCGTTACGACCTAACGACCCGGGAGGGCGTTAGTTAGTGTACAGTTGATGACGTTGGGTCAAGACTCACGCGGCCTAGAGTCGTTAAGACTTTAAGGGGGACCTCTTTGTCAACACGAAGTTGCGTATTCCCCCGTCTTACACTCGGAAGAGGTGGCGGAGGAGTTTTCGAACCAAGATTGTCGAATACCTAAACTCCGTTATTGTTAACCGAACGAAATCAAACGTGTATTAAGTGAACGAAATCAATCCCTAATTAATCAACCTAGTTAGAATTAACCCACTAATTATAATTTAGCTTAGTTTAATTTCAATTTACGCTTTTCGTCATCAGGATAACACGAGACTACGTCAATTACGGTATTCAATTCAATTATTCACACTTTTCTCTGTGGGAACGATATCCGATCTTCAAAGATCCACTATATTAAAACTTTAGACCTTGTGAGCATAAGTAGGCGTGCGAAAAACGCCCCTACCAAGTTTTTGGCTCCGTTGCCGGGGATTAGAGTGAATTTTATTTGAATTTTATTTCAATATTGCAAAAGAAACGCAATATTGGCCCAGAATTTAAGTTTTATGTAGGAAAATCAAATGTATCGTATCCTAGTTCCGTCAACACACCAAGTTTTTGGCGTTGTAGAAGTGAGATTAGTGTGAATTCTAAGTTGATATTGCGACTAAGTGGTCGAGTGTTAATTCTGACATTTATTTTTGTTTTGTTTTTTTTAATTTTAATTTTTATTTTTGTTTCATTTTGTTAATGAGATCAAGCGGTGCGACAAATGATGAAGATTGGAACTCTTAAATCTCAATCCCGAGATGGTGCTTGTTGTAAATGATGAGAACTGAGAGGAGAAACCGATTTCAATGCCATGATCTTGATCCGACTAAGCATTTGAGCCCAAATTCCTTGTCTATGGGGAATTTTGGTGAAAAATACTTAGTGACACAAAAGTCCAGCTAGGGACGGTAACTCAAGCGCTATTCTTTTGAAATGAAACTTAGGGTATCAAATTACCCGATTTTTGTTACTATTTATTTGATTATTTATTCTTTTTGGAAGCCGGTATGGCTTCGGAATGTGTTCGGTAGTGAATTTAGGAGTGTGGACGCTTGGGGAAGTATTCTAAATTTAAACACGTTGAACAAGCGAAGCGAAAACGTAAAGGGTAGAGCCGTCTTTTGAAAATTTGAGAAAAACATTAAAGTAGGAGCTAAAGGCCCACCACTCAGGTGATAAAAATACAGAGTGGGGGAAAATGGCCCATCGCCCAAGCGGTTAACCACCGCTCAGGCGGTAAAAATACAGGATGCACCAAATTTTCAAAATATGCTCCACCACTTAGGCGGAAAAACCACCGCCTGGGCGGATTAACAGCAGAACAAAACGTTTGCACATTGGTGTAATTTCGCTAAGGCGTAAAAACCACCGCCTAAGCGAAATTTCATCAGAAGGTTTCATTTTAAATAAAATAGTTCCACTGCTCAAACGGTGAATCCACCGCCTAAGCGGTGGACCGTCTGCTGTTAAAAACAACCCGTCGCTTAAAATTTAAAAATGCAAGTTCTCTCCCCAAATCCTCCACCTTCTCTCTACAATTTCACTCCCAAACCGTTCCGAATCTCTAAAATCATCCATCCATTACAAAACGTGGTCATTCCCATCACGATTCAACCTCCAAGAATCGGATTTCAACCCCCATTTCCGAAAATCAAGGGTTTCGCGTGAAAGGTGCGATTTCTTCCATTTCTTTTGATTGGACCATTATTTTTCAACAAGTAAGTTTCTTTTACATTACATTTAGTTTAGTTTTTGAAATTATTGGTTGGTTTTCATGATTCTATCAAAGAAATCAATGGATTTTGAGATTTTGCCCCAAAACCTAAAACCCTAGTTTCGCGATTTCAATGTTCAATGGGTTTTTGGTTTGATTCTTGATGATACACATGTTTAATTGGATTGGTTGAGTGTATGGATTAATATAGGATGTCACATTTGTGAAAAATTGTTTGAAAAATTCAAATGGGTATTCGTTTTGGGATGAATTTGTTCATGACAATGTGATTAGGGAAGTTTATGATTTTCAAATGTTCATATATGATGAGGTTGTATTGGGTTTTTGTGATTGTGATTGTAGGAAATGCTGAAAAGAGCAGCTAAGAAGAGGGCTAGAGGCGAAGGGTCGAGTTCAAACCCAAGGGCGCCGACCGACGTTGACTTTGATGCTACCCGCTTTGTGTCAAAAGAAACGGAGGACCACTTCGAACAACACAAAAAACATCGTGCCTGCATACGTCAACGGGGATTCGGTCCGATCGAGGAGCTCCTGGAGGAATTTCAAAATGAAATCCTAAGCCGCCACTGGGAGAAACTCTGCAAATCGCCACCCCCAGGCGAAATTGCTTTGGTCAAAAAGTTCTATGCAAATGCTACCGAGGCTATCAATGATTTAGCAAGGGTTCGAAACCAACCCATTATCTTCAGCCCCGACTTCATAAATCATCTCTTCGGACTTTCGGCACCGGAGTTAATTGAAAACCAGGAACCTTCTTTACAACGGGTTATCCAATATATCACATCTGGCCTGGTAAAGTGGAAACATCAGGGGCCGAACATCACTACATTTTCAGTGAGATGCCTCAAGCCGGTCTCAAAAATATGGCACAACTTCATCTGTGGAAGCCTCCTGCCGACATCACATTTGTCAGACGTCTCGAAGGACAGGGCCTATTTGATCTATAAAATCCAGACCAGACAACCCATAAACGTTGGATTTCTGATCTATTCATCAATTCTTCATGCTTTAAAATCGGTAAAGGGTGGGCTCCCGTTTCCGTCACTATTGACCCAGATATTCAGATTAGCTGATGTGACTGTATCCGAGAGAAGCCAGTGTGAACCTATCTCTCCACTCACGCTGTCAGCGATAAATCGATTGTGGAGGAATGGGGCACAAGAGGCACCCGAGCCTGAGCCGGAGGAAGGCGAAGAGTAGCCAGACAATACGGCTGGACCTTCTGGAGCCTGAGTTGAAAACTCCCAAGTGAGGAAGCTTCAGATGGTCCTCTAGAATCAATACGAGATTGCCTCTTTCTTGAACCAATTTTCGAGGCAACAAGATCGAGTCCAACGGAAGATTTGGGAGGGCCTTGGCCTTAAAATGGACGACTTCCCACCGATGCCATCTGTGCCACCACATCTACTCCAGAGACCACATTCTCCTTCTCAAAGTGATGATGGTAATTACTCGTCTTCAGGTGAACAGTAGGGAATAATTCTTATTCCCTAGGTATGTGTTCAACCCATTTTTTTGTGCAAGCATGCTATATGTTTATTGGGTTCGCTGATATTGGAACACTGCCGTGTTCAAGCCTGAGTGGTATGGATCGGATGATAGTTTAGTGGATGTTCATCCATTTTGACTTTTTGTAGAAAAGGATGAACAGTTATTACTATTTTTTTGAACAAAATGAAATTTTTTGTTGTAGAGACCTTTATTTATTTATGTATTATGAATGTTTTAAATTTTTAAATTTTTAGTTTAGTTTAGTTTAATGTTTGTTTTTGAATGTGTAATGATAGATTAGTATGCATGTTAGTATTAGAATTAGTTTAATATTGTGTATGTATAAAGTTGTGTTTGTATGATTAGATGTAAGTTCATTTGGGCCAAAACCCGATGATGAGAATTATCCCCAAATTGCATATTGAGGTCGGGGGTAATACCTTCCTAGTGTGTTTTGTGTGCTTAACATGTCAATTGTGTAAAAATTATCTCAATCCGAAAATTGCACGACATTTGAACTCAATGAATAATTATCTGAATGATTAGACGTTAATTATTCGATATTAGGCTCATGATAGAAAATGAGGAAACTAGAACTTGATTTGGGGAAAACTTGAGGCGGAATCCTGGGTAAGGTAATTCCGGAGACATGATTTAGGCCGTCATTTTTTCGCTTGATCCGTTGTAGCTAACCTGAAAATTTTCATTCCTTATTTTCCCTGTCGAAGCCGATAACATAATCAATTTTGAATATGTTTCAAATACTCTTTTCAATTAAATTTTTCCTAAACCAAAGTCGCTAAGCCTAATTTTCAAAATTGAGTGATATCAAGTGAGCGGTCGGGTTTCTGATAAAGTTTTATTGATTCAGTATTAGTGTATTCACTTGTCACTTTTGTATTTCTTTTTTGCACGCTCCTAAAATAAGTTTGGGGGTGTGTTTCTATCATTTCTTTTTACATATTCCTAAAATTTTACAAATTCGAATAAGGATGGGGGTGTGTTTCTCTAACTTCTTTTTGCACTCGCCTAAAACTGTAATTATTCGACTTAATTTAGGAATATGTTTAAAAAAAAAAAAACGTGAATATATTTTTTCATTTTCTTCTCTTTCGACAAGTGAATACCAGGATTTTTGTTTCTTATTCAGAGTTGTAGTTTAAATATGGGGTCATGAGAGAGGATAGCGACAAGCGATTTTACCTCGGGTATCGATTGATTAAACCAAATTGCTATTTTTATTCCAATGATACCCGTGGTCGTTCTCCAAATCCAAACCAAGTCCTATTGATTTCCGTGAATATCCGAGCCTACATTAGTGGATAGTAGACTCCAATCAAGCGTATGGTTTTCTTGAATCCTTCAATGGTTTTAAATTATGAGCTTAACAATTGAATAATCGAATCCGGTATTTGACTAGTTATACATTTGAGTTCTCACACACACACTTCAAATGGATCTAGAATGGTTTTTATTAATATTGATAGTTGAAATTCTAGAACACCACATAGTGAGGGATGCTTCCCCGAACTTGATCCGATTTCAGGATGTTAAAGGAGGAATAAATTGGTCATTTCGATTGAACTTTATATTTACATGCATATACTTCTTTTGTGTTAGTTTAATTTTTCATTTTTAGTTGATTAGTTTGTTAGTTAGTTTAGTTTAGCGTTAGTGTTTTGCTCAAGGACTAGCAAAATTCTAAATTTGGGGGTATTGATAGGTGTGAAAAACCTATCTATTTCTAAACCGGATTTGTTAGTTCTCAAGAATTTTAGTTATATTTAATTGTTTTTTAGTGTGTTTTAGTGTAGAACAGGTGAAAGGACATCAAAGGGTGAGAAACAAGTGAAAACGGTGGAGAAACGGTGAACAAAATGTGCAAAACAGGATTTCGGTGAATGAAGACCACCGCCTAAGCGGAAGTTCCACCGCTTAGGTGGAAAAGAGGCAGAATGTTGGAGTGCTGAAGGGTTGAACCACCGCCTAGGCGAGAAAACAATAGAATATCTTGCCAGCAGCCACCGCCTAAGCGTAAAAACCACCGCTTAGGCGAAGTAACCGACAGAACTTAACCGACTTAAGTCCACCGCCTAAGCGGTGAACCACCTCTTAGGCGGTGACACTCTATACAGAAATATCTATTTTTAGATATTTTGAATATATTTTCCAAATCCCTCCTTTTAACCCCTTTCTCCACAAAACCAAAAAAACCCCTTACACCTTAGACACTCCTTAGACGTGGGAGAGGGCTTGGTTGTTCTTAGGAGCTCTCCTCCACCTTAGTTAGATTTGATTATTTTAGGAAGTAGATTATATTAGTTGTGAAGAGTGTTCTTGGCCAATCCTTGAAGAGCCAAAAGAGGAAGTTCATCAACGGAAAAGAGGAAGCTCGGGAGGATCGTTTTTTGGCAAAAGTGGAATACTCCACTTTGAGATTTGGCTTTTCTTCCCTTGTTTTCATCTTTGTATTTAAATATTTATATTTGGTAATGATGATCTCCTCTTGATTTATGTTGTATTGGCTAAGAACATGTTAGTGTAATTTAGAGATTAGTTAGGGAAATGTGTAGTTGTGTAAATACTCGTTTGGTTCAATATACGTTTCTTTAACGGTTGTTGTTTTAAGTCCGATTATGTTTATAATTTGATGACAATCTTAATATGCTTGTAACGGTATTAGGATTGGACTTGAGGATCTAGGGTTTGACACTCGGGAGAGGTAACCCTGGATTCGGACTAGGTTAAACAAATCGTTACGACCTAACGACCCAGGGGGGCGTTAGTTAGTGTGCAGTCGATGACGTTGGGTCAAGACTCATACGGCCTAGAGTCGTTAAGACATTTAGGGGGAACTCTTTGTCGACACGAAGTCACGTATTCCCCCGTCTTACACTCGGAAGAGGTGGCGGAGGAGTTTTCGAACCGAGATTGTCGGATACCTAAACTCCGTTATTGTTAACCGAACGAAATCAAACGTGTATTAAGTGAACGAAATCAATCCCTAATTAATCAACCTAGTTAGAATTAACCCACTAATTGTAATTTAGCTTAGTTTAATTTCAATTTACGCTTTTTGTCGTCAGGATAACACGAGACTACGTCAATTGCGGTATTCAATTTAATTATTCACACTTTTCTCTGTGGGAACGATATCCAATCTTCAAAGATCCACTATATTAAAACTTTAGACCTCGTATACTTGCGAACGTAAGTAGGCGTGCGAAAAACGCCCCTACCACTTACTAGCATACTAGATCTCCAAAATGAGGTGTATGAGTACAAGTGTTATACTAATAAAGACCTATTGACGCAACATGATATGCAAGATGCCATTAGTTTTTTGCAAAGTATGATACTTAGCTTCCCTTATGTTTATAAATACTATGCATACCTATGCGAAATGTGATGCATAGTACTTGTGTAGTACTTTAATACTAACTTGTGTATGTTTTTGTGATGCCCCAAATATTTTACCTAGAATGTTTTCCTCGGAAACGCATCGTCCATCTATAGATGCCAATTTTCCTAGAATGTTCCTGAAATGTTTGCACTAGGTACCCTTTGTTATTAGCCATCTCTCCTAGTTATTTCCTTGTCGTTTTTTATACAAAAAGTTGATCAGTGCTACTGAGAGGCTTACTGCTCTTTGTTCCTTCTTACATTGTAACTTGTATTCTGACTGGGATTTCTTCTACGAACAGTATCTAAGTTTTGGTTATAAGATGAAAAAGTTTGGTTGGAAAAAATGAGGGCTATTTCAAGTCTCACTTGGTTGAGATCGATATTTCCCAAAGTGGGAACATCTGGCTCGAAAGAGAGATCACTGTTGATTTTTGCTTGGGCTTAGAGTGACTTTTGGATGAGTTTTCGGAGAGGGTTAAAATGAATGGATTATTTAACAAGGTTTCTTATCTATCTTTCCCATACTTTCCCAAGTTTATTTATAATGGTTTAGGCAATAACTTATACATTCCATGTATATTTCCGTGTAATTCCCTTTAATTTTTATGCGAGAATATTTTGACTAGGGTTTACTCAGTTAATCATATTCAAACTTTCAATCATCTCAATGATTGTCATGATGTATACATCGAATTAATCTAAATTATGATGCAAATAAGGTCAATAGTAATTTAGACCAAATATCCATAGTCATTAGTTAAAGAGATTATCTAGTTCAATTCCTTCAAGTTCTAATAATTGATATTTTCTAAGATTGTTATTGAGATTACCTAGACCCTGTATGCTACCCGAGGTTTCTTCGACGGCTCTTCTTTACTTCTTCTAACTTGAGGTTAGGGAATACGGAATAGGCATTCTAGAGATGACTTGGAAGATGGAGAATAGATATGATGGAGAAACAAGTGAAAGTTACTGATGACTAACAAATGTTATTTTGTCCAGGTAATGCTAAAAGAATTTTATTTTTATTTTTTCTCACTCCAAAAAGTAGGGATTCGTAGTTTCTATATAATCCATGTATCAAGCTTTAAGTAGTGATCTAAGTCCAGTTGGCCCAAGTCACTAGGTAATGAGACACCCCTATGACTTAATACATGGATCATATAGAGAACGTGATTCACCAGACTACTTTTGTGTAACTACTCAATATTTAGAAACTTTCTGAGACCGATCTTTATTATTTCTCTTAACACATACTTTCAATATTTTTACAGTTCAAGAGGTTTATAGTAATTGAGTTAGTCTCTAGGTCTTCATTGATTTTACCCCCTATCCCGGCTACTATCGGCTGCCATCTTGGTAAAGTCTCGTTGTCTTCTACCAATACTGATTTTCTTCAATTTGTTAAGGTTTATCCTACCTTTATTTGAACTAGGTTTTATGTATTTTTGGATTATTTATTGTTGGGGGTAAAATCTTAGTCTATTTTAGACTATCTTCTTTCATAGATCTGCCTGACCTTTCAAGAACTTTTCTCAGGTGGGGTCAGATTCTAGGACTTTATCCATTCATTCTTCACATCATGAATGTTCCAGATATTTCCTCTTTTATTCCAATTGAGGATGCCTTCTTATCTTCTTCCAATCTTGATTCATTTTTGAAAGATTCTTATAATTACCTACCTTAGTCCTTTTAATAAATTTGGGTAAGGCTAGGTCTCACAAATTTCTAAGGATTTTTTTTTATTGAATCTTCCAATCTTTCTTAGACTTGTCCTTGATAAGAGTTTATGGTTACGTTCCCCCCTATTAAGAATTTTCTTAGGGCTAGTCTAGGTTCTAAGGTTACTTTCCTCTACTCAGGGTTCCTTAAAATGATTCAATCAAAAGTCTTCGTGGTAGGTATGTTGGCCGCCATTCTTCTTGGTTGTTTCACACCCTTTGAGTTGGAACATATGTAGCGATTCGACACCAAAACTCTTAGATTTGTTTCCTAACATTCCCAAATTTTTTTGTCAGTATCTCACCATCGTTTGGTTGAAACAAGACTTTTCTTTTAACATTTTCCTTTGGATAATGGTCTAATTTAGTATTGAAATTATGTTGTCATTATTTTGATTATTCATAATGTGTTAATTAAGACAAAAAAATGATTTATGAAAGTTAGACTATAAAGACCTGAATCGACCTTTGCTAAAATGAGCCCGTATTTATTGATTTTTAGATTTAGTACATAGGTATATAAGATAATAACTAGTTTATTTTATAAAGTACTTAAGAAGTTGAGGGGAAAAGTAGATATAGACATTGTCTCCTTAAATTTCTTAATCTTTTGAGAAGCTTATGACCCCCAAATGGATGAGATCATCAATATGGTTCTTGAGGTCTTGGCACTTATTAGTGTGTTGACCAGTCCCTCTAAAGTGGAACAGACAAAAAGTTCAAAGGTTATACCTCATATCTTGAGGATTCCTTAGTTAGGGGGAATTAGTTCTAACAACTTATTTTTTGAAGCAGTAGTGGTAGATTTGAGAGAATGGAATAGGAAATGGAGTGAATTGTTACATCTTTTTAGGTGTTTGGGTAAGCTTGATGACTTGATGAGGAAATGAAGATAAGATGAAAGGTTGGTGGTCTAGGTAGATAAGGGTCCAGATGACATGTTTGATCTCATTAATAGATTGCTTCATATATTCAATCTGCTTCTATATCTCTGAAATTTCTCCCTACATTGAGTCTTCCTTAGGTTTAAGGTTCTTCTCCCAGCTAGGCGGGTCTTGACTTATGGTGGTGACACAAATGAAATCTTTCGGTTTAGAAAGGCTATTGTGATTTTCAGTAGCAATCCATTTTCCATGAGGGACCTCTCAATTCATAATTTGTCCTAACATTTTACCATGCTAAGGGTATTTCCAAGTGACAGTAATTGGTCCTCTTGATGGAATAGCGATGTTGCATTCATCTGGATCAACATCTGTTTTAGAGAGGTAAAGTCTTCTCACATAATCGAAATCTTGAAGTCAAAGAGGTAAAGTCTTCTTGCATCTAGATATATTAAGTAATTAACAGTATAGACCTCTACTTATAAATGTTTAAGGATGCAAATTATTCTATTTTTATGCGTAGTTATATTCTTAACTATACGTGAGTATGTCCACTTGGATGGTTATGTTTGTGTTGTATGTATGCAATCCTAGGAAGACGTAGCTCTAGCAGACAATTCTCAGATATGTTCTAGACCAACCTCGGTTTAGACATGGCTTCGTAGGACAAGGATAACTTGCAAATTTTGGTTCCTCCTCAAATTTAAAGTTACAGTCATCCTAATACTAGGGCATAATTGACCTTTTGTCCTCCAAGTCTAGATAATTCTTCCTTGGATCTAGGGTAAAAACGCCATTTCCTTCCTTAAGACATAGATCATGACTCTTGGGACTTAAATGCTAGAATTATCTTCTTCTTTTTTCTTTTCAAAGTAGTGATAATTATTATTAGATATTGATGATAGACTTATCTATTTTCTTCCTCAGAAAAAGATCATTGTTCTTAGGACCTAAGGACGGAATTATCCTATATTTTTTATCTCCAAACAAGGATCATTTTCCATAGGACCTAATGATAGAACTTATCCTTCTTTTTCCTCAATAGATAGGTGAATTTCCTTAGGAATTAAATGAAGAACTTATTCTTTTTCTTCCTGAAATGTTGGTTTTCAGTCCTAGGACTTGGGGAATGGTCTAAAACACCTTTAATCTCATGACATCTCACTAAGGGTGAATTTATTTTGATAGTTTAATTGGTAAACCTCAGGTGTCCTCTTATTTGGATAGATTTTAACCAGCTTGAGACACTTTAAACCTAAACAAAATGTCTTCCTACATGTGCATAATTCCTACTATATATGATTTTTGTGAAAAGATGCTATGATTAGGACATAACTTATATACTTTAGGGAAAACATAACTCAAGGTATGGTTATTATTTAGATCACGCAGTCCTGGTTTGATTGGGTGATGACATTTTTTTTTATGTCTTAGTCAGATCGGCATGATTTTGCATAGATTTCTCATGTTGTTTTAATGGGCAAACCTTAGACAACTTTGTTTAGAAAAGGCTATGATTATTTTTTCATTTGAAATGGACTTTTGTGTTGTTATTTAAAGGCGAAGGTAATTGTAATTTTATTAAAATAATTTTTCACACTTTATCACGAGAGTAATTGGCATTTATGATTCAATGTTTTGCATTAGGAGCTTATTATACAAAAGATTCTTGTTCTTATATCGCTATGTCCCTATTTGTCATAGAATTTTATTCTACATATCTAAAAATGAATTTTCTAACGTTAAAAGAGCCTAGTGATAGGATAATCTCAAATATCTAGTGGCTAGTCAGATATTAAGATGTTACAACTGTTTGTTGATTACCAAGGTCCTCGTCGCACAGGGATTGGATGAGCTTCTAAATTGCTGAGGTTGTGAACTAGATCTGTTGCTTTGAGTTAATCATACAAACTAAATCTTCTAACCATTGGGCGGGAAGGTTAGGCTTAGTTTGGTAAGGGATTATCATGAAGTCGAGTTTGTCTTTCTTCTCCTCTTTATTAGCTTGGACTGTGTGAGTGGAAAATGGAAAGTTAATATCCTCAGTTCTTCATTCTTCCCAAGTTGTTTATCGAATCCTCTAGTTTGTCTTGGAGTAAACCCTCGCCGATAGGTGTCTAGCTTCTATCTGATCCTAAACAAGGATTGTATTCTTGCTTCACCTTTGCCATTTTCTATCTTCAGGTCATAGTTCATGATGTTTAGGTGAGTGGCTATCATAATAGTAGCAACAAACAGTCTTGGTAGACTTCCTTCTTCAACATAGGAAGTATTAGAAATATCGAAGGCTTGGAAAGAGGCTGCCTAGTTGACATGCTCGACTAGTATTGTAGGTTAAACAAAGGTTTGATAGATGGAAAGATCTTCTTCAACATAGACTATGATAATACTGTCCTCAAAGAAAAACTTCATCTTCTGATGAAGTAACGAGAGAACTGCCTTAGCCTAGTGTATCCAAGGTCTTCTAAAGAGTAGGTTATAGGCAGCTGGTATGTCTAAGACATGCATGTCCACCTAAAAGTGATCGGGCCTATAATGATCAGTAGTGTAATTTCTCGCATAGATTTTCTCTTCCTTCTATTGAAAGCCCTGATAGTGATAACAGTGGTCTGGATTCAACCATCATTTACCCTTATCTTCTTCAACACACAAATCATATCTATTGTCTACTAGAACTCTAGAGAGGATGAAATCCCGACATTGGACCGATATGTTGAGAGGTTTGATGTGCCCAATGCCTTCAAAGGGTATCTCTTCGTAAGTAAAGGTTACAATATTGTTGCTATGGATATTCTACACTATATTAGTGAAGTCATACTTTGATATGGAGCTAGGTACATGTGCCTCATTGAGGACTTTTAGCAGTGCAATTTGATGTACTTCGGAGGACATTAGCAACGACAAGATCCTTTACTGTGCCGGTGTTTTGCTCAATTGCATGATGACCTTGCAGAGTTGAAACCCATAACTTCTCTCTCTTGGCTCAAATTCTACTCTTGGATCCATTGAGTTTTCAAGATTTCTATTTGATAAACACCTAAAAATTATGTTAAAATACATTCTCTAAGGAGTTCTTGAGGATCATGGAGGAAGATCTTAGGAGGTTTACGACGAACGATCTAGAAAAAATCGACAAGATCCAAAGAAGAAGAAAAGGGAAACGCTTAGGAAAATACCACTCTCCTAAGCTAGGTATATCTTCTTAAATTCCCTTCAATCTTTTCTTCAATACTTTTATATTTCTTATACATGGAATATTCATGTGGTTCTTAGACTTAGGTTTCATGTAAATAGTATATCTATCAAGTAATCAAGTGAAACACGTTAAAAACATGTCACGATTATCAAATCATGTCAAAAGTATCCAATATCATGTCAAGAACATCCAAGAATATGTTAAGAACATGACAAAAACATCTATCACACCATGAATTATGCATATCATCTTTAATTCTCTCAAAAACACATGAAACCGAACTCCAAGAACTCAAATCAAACTATTAATTGCTAATCACTAACCATTAACTGTTAATGAGTGGCTTGACTTTACAGCAATCGTCTACATCACAGCCAAGAACTAAGTCTTCAAGCCCGTGCACTGAACCCTTACATGTATATATACTCACCATCAAGACCCTTGTGGCTAAAAATTCGAAATAAATGGAGGACCTCTACTCCTTCAGGGATAAGTGCTTACCTTCTTTAGAAACGTTTACGTTTTTCTTAGTTACGAGTAAGACTGATATATATACTTTCTATATCAGTTCTTTTTTAACTAATAACTCAAACATTTACACTAAACTTTGCCTAACCAAGTGAGTTCGGTTGCAGTGTTCTTGACAAAATCAAAGGTATTATCCATTTATCATCGGTGTGATTCATGTATTTGTCTCATAATAAATCAAAACAAAATCAATCATCTTACACAAATAAACTATGTGCTCATCTCTTTCTCAACGATCTGAGATACGTAGGCAACCTACATATGGGTTCAGTCCCCTATTTAAATAAAAATCAGTTCATCTTAAACAGATGAGCTACATTTTTGAGCTAATTACCCGTGAATACAGGGATATGTAGGCAACCTTTTCAAGGTTCGATTATCAAAAATTACGAAAACATTTTTATTTCATGTACTTTTATATGTTGCTACTGATAGACAATAACCTTTACTTGTTTTCTTTACATTAAAAACACATAAAAAGACAAAAATATAAAATTGGAATTTTTATGAAGCAAAACCAAAGGAAATTACTTGGATTTTGTTTAAACTTGAACATCTATTTAGATTGAGACACCGACTTTGGACGGGTGTCTTGGGGTACTTAAAAGCTTCTCTTACCATAACCGACTCCTGAATATAAAGAAATCTCTATTACAAGACCTTTACAAGTCAAAACTCAGACCATTTCTAAAATAACAAATGAATTTCTAAAATCCCGATAACCTACACACCATTCAACCTATGCTAGTTGGAAACTCCTTTTAAAACAAAATCTCGGCCCAAAGAATATTTTCAAAACTGGTGCCTAGAAAAGCCCCTGAAAACTTATTTCAAAAAATGAAAGGATTTTGAGGATTTCAAGAGGGAGGAATAAAAACTTATTTTCCTCTTCTTCCTGATCTCTATTTCCTTTGCTTTAAACAAATCAGGGGTGCGTTAGCTGACGACTCCGCTGAAGAACTTTTGAGGGTCAAGCCTAATCAGAGTCTAAATCTATGTTCACAATTAAATAAAACCCAAGAAATATGTTTTTGGTTTTGAACATAAATAATTCATTTTAAAAAATAAAAATAAATAATAAAATAATAAAATGAAAAAATAAATTTACATACTTTGTTTATACTTGCATGCAATTACTGTATTTAAATTTCTGCATTTAGTTTACTGTATGTCAATACCTGCATTTAATTTACTGTTTTTAAATTTTCGCATCTACTTTATGTATACTCTCTCCAAACCACTTTGTATTGCATATCATGACGAGAAAAATCTGAAGTGACAAACCTCTTAGGGATAGAGAGGACGGCAATAGGGGTTGAAGTCGTGCGATTTCATCACATTGACCTAAGCTCTGAAACCCTATAGGATAGAAAGAGGAGTTAGTATAAGCAAGGCCTGGCAGCTTATCCCCTAGGATTTAGCTATGAAACTCGCCATGCTCGATTCACCAACCAACAATGGATGCTTCTCCAGGAAGGACGCCAGAGGTTTAAACATTTGGGAACCAAAGCTTTATAGGATACATTAGTAGAAAAGCCATGAACCACATATAGTAAGCCTAAGATAGAGGAAACCCAAAACTCTGTTCTAATTAGGACACTATCTTGAAGAGAATTTTAGTTTTATCTTGTGTACAGTTACTTATGTCATTGTTATGCTAGATAGTTAGAAAAAAGTTCAAAGACAAATAAGGGCATAAATAGACGGTGTAAGAAGTCTTGTTCTATTCCATACATCGCCAGCTTGCTCAACGTAAAAAAATGTTTTCAAAAATTGGAATTGGGAGAAAGTGAGGATGGTAGGCTAGTGCTACCTTCTGCCTCACTCCATAATTGGCCAAGAGAGTGTTGAAAACCATGTTACAAAAATGACTTCGTTTGAAAATTATTTTCTTGAAATTTTACATCAATAATCATATTCCCACAAAAGGAATGTTCAAGGTGAAAACCCACCTACACCAAATCTTTTGAATCCTCATGGGGGAGTCGATAAATTATACGCCCTTTGGTTGAATCATAACCACTGACTTCAATTAGACTCTATCTCCTAGTAGTATCTGTATAAACCTACGTCGAATATTTTCTATCACTAATGATGGCCCGAGGAGTCCCGAACCTCATGAAGATGTTCTCTTAAAGAAACTTTAACACCACCTTTGCATCATTGGCAGGCGTGGTAACGTATTCCACCCATTTTGACACGTAATCCACTACCAACAAAATATACTCTTGACCAAAGGAATGAGGGAACGGTCCCATGAAGTATATTCCCCATACTTCAAATATTTCCAATGCGAGAATATTCGACAAAGGTAACTCATGCCTCTTAGAAATATTATCAACCCTTTGGCACCGATTATCAACCCTTTGGCACCGACAAAGGTAGCTAATAAAGACCAGATTGAAGTACCTTCGCAGTTGTTCTAGTTGCACTAATATTTCCTCCCAAAGGTACTGGATGACAATGATGGAGGATATTTTGGATCTCTTCTTCAGGAACACATCTTCAAATGACTTGATCGGAGCATTTTTTGAATAAAATGGGATCATCCCAAAGATAGTTCTTCACATTATGCAAAAAATTCTTTTTTTGAAGGCTAGACAAGTCTGGGGGTAACACATTGCAAGCAAGAAAATTTACAATATCGGTGAACCATGGAAGTTTTACCTCAACATTGAAAAATTGCTCATCCGAGAAGACTTCCATAATGCATGAGTCAACACCAATACCTTCAAGCTTGAGTCTTGAGAGATGATCCACAACAACATTCTCACTACCCTTCTTGTTGTGAATCTCCACATCAAACTCTTGAATTAAGAGAATCCATCGAATTAAACGAGGTTTGGCATCATTTTTTGCAAACAAGTAGTAGATAGCCACATGGTCCATATAGATAATTACATTGGACCCAATGATGTACGATCGGAACTTCTCATGAGCATAAACCATCACCAACATCTCTTTTTCCGTAGTGGTGTAGTTCTCTTGTGCATCATTAAAACTTCTACCTGCATAATAGATGGCCCAAAAAATCTTTTCTTTTCATTAGCCTAAGACTGCTCCAACAACATGGTCACTGGCATCACACATTATCTCAAACGGCTGATTCTAATCAAGTGTAACCATAATCAGAGCCAAGATTAATTTTTACTTCATCACATTTAAAGCCTTCAAACAAGAATCATCAAATACCAACAGATCATCTTTCTCAAGTAAATTATGCAAGGGCTTCAAAATCTACAACAAATCCTTTAAGAATCTTTGGTAGAAGCCAGTATGGTCTACAAAACTTCGGATCCCCTTGACATTAGTTGGTGGAGGAAGCTTCTCAATCATGGTTATCTTTACTCGATCCACTTCTGTTCCTTTAGACGACACCCGATGACCTAAATAAATTCTTTCCCGCACCATGAAATGACATTTCTCCCAATTCAAAACTAAATTCTTCTCTTCACACCTCTCTAACACAAGTGACAAGTTATGATGAAAATGATCAAAAGAAGACCCAAATACCGAGAAGTTATCCATGAAAACTTCCATTTTGTTCTCAACCATGTCGGAGAAAAGTACCATCAGATACCTTTGAAACGTGGCAGGAGCATTACAAAGACCAAACACATTATTCGGAAAGCGAACATACCATATGGACATGTGAAAGTTATATTTTCTTGATCCTCCAGTGCAATGGTTATTTTATTATAGCCAGAATACCCATCAAGAAAACAATAATAGTCATAACTTTTGGTGGTTTTGTTTAACTTGATCCTCCAGTGCAATAGTCAATGAGAAGGAAGTGGTCCATGCAAGTGGCTTTGTTTAACTTTTGGTACTTTTTATGCATACTCGCCATCCTATGACAGTTTGAGAACGGATTAGCTTATTGTTTTTATTTTTAACCATCGTTATGCCACCTTTTTTCGGTACTACTTGCACCGGGCTCAACCATGAGCTATCGAAGATGGCATATATTATCCCCGCATTAAGAAAATTTAGGACCTCCGTCCATACAACCTCTTTCAATATTGGATTTAGTCTCCTTTGATGCTCTATGGAAGGCTTGTAGAAATCCTCTATTATGATTTTGTTTATGCAAATTGAAGGACTAATTCCCATAATTTTGGAAATGGACCAAGCAAAAGTGGATTTGTGCTTCTTCAAGGAGTAACTTCTCTTCTTATTCTTTACTCGATGATGCCAAAATGATCGCTAGATTGGTAGAGTTCTCTCCCCAAAAAGGCATATCGAAGATGTTCGGGTAATTGTTTAAAAACTAACCTGCCTTGAGGTGCACTTAAAGAGTTGGATGAACCTATATGCTCCTTAAGAATATCTACTTGAGACACATTAACCAGTTCACTAGGCAAAGCTTCGAGAGTAAGAACACAATCTACAATACTGTCTTCCTTGTTATATCCCTCCTCACTGAAACCCACCATAGATAAGGAACTAGTGAGACTATACTCCAAAGGGCCATTATGCACAACTTCTCAAATGAACTCTTTAATGCAAGAGACTACCACATCCATCTGATTAGAGGTCAAACTTTCTTCCAAATTCCTCATGGTTTTGTAGATATTGAACTTAACTTTCTATTCACTGACCCATAGAGCTAGATTCCCACTATGCACATCAATTAAAGCTCTTCCGGTTGCCAAAAAAAAAAAAGGACTCCGAAGGATAATGGGAATTTCTTGGTCTTCTTCCATGTCCAACATGACAAAAATCAACTGGAAAAATAAACTTCTCTATCTTCACCAACACATCTTCAATAACGCCCATTCGATAGGTAAGAGAACGATCTGCCATTTGCAAGAAAATAGTAGTAGGCTTGACTTCTCCAAGACCTAACTTCCGATAGATGGACAAAGGCATAGGATTGATACTAACTCTGAGGACGTACATTGTCTTCTCAAACTTAAAACACCCAATGGTGCATGGGATGGTGAAGCTTCTGCAATCCTTCAACTTTTGCGGTAGTTTATGTTAAAAAATTGCACTACATTCTTCCATGAGCTTAACGGTTTTGATATTCCTCTAACTTTTTCTTCTTGTCCATGATTTCCTTAAAAAAATTCCCATAATTAGGCATTTGTTGTGACGCATCCGCAAAGGGAATGTTGATGTAGATTCTCTTCAAAATCTTAAGAAACTTGGAGAAGTGAGTATCGAATTTTTTCTTTTGAAACTGTTATGCAAATGACAGAGTTGGGGTCACAATGGAGGGATTATCCTAAAATCAGATTGATCCCAGATAGACTTTTGGAGCTTCTTTACACTTAGCTTCAACACTAGATTCTTTACTTTTGTTGGCTTCCTTATTCGACTTGTTCACTGGTGGCCTAGTATTTTCAATCTCTTTACCATTTCTCAAGATGATCACCTTACAATCCTTGGGTTGGTTTCTATGTCACATGAGAACTTTCCTGAAGATTGCCCCTCAATGGAGCTAGCAAGTTGTCCGATTTGTGTCTCAAAGGACTTCATGGTTACATTCATATTATTTCTATTAGTCTCAATGTTATCAAGATGGACCTCATCCTTAGTAAAACGACCCCGAGTCTCCAAAATGAATGTAGACAAGATGTCTTCCAATGACGGTTTCTTCCTATCCACCTGTTGTTGTTGTAAAGAAAAAATCGATTGTTGCGGAGGAAAACCATGTTGTTGTGAAAGAAAACCAAGAGGTGCTTGCAAGTCATTACGGGTATTTGCGTAAAAGAAATTTTCATAGTTTCAAAGCCTAAAATGGTAATGAGTTTGGATGTTATTTGCAGGCTTAAAGGTATAGGCCCAATTGTTGATAAAATGACATTCTTCGAATTCATTATTATTACCTATTTAGGAAGCACTCGCCATATTCTCCATTTCTTTACTTGATGAGGCATTTTTTGTGTTGAAAGCAACAATTTGTGCCGTGAGCTTCAAAACTTGGGCCGACAAGGTGGCTAGAGGATCAACCTCTTGAATATCAGTTACCATTTGTCCCATATTGCGCTCATTTGGCCATTGAAAATTATTGGCCTCCATCTCTTCTAATAACTCTTGAGATTCCTCAAAGGTTTTAAATAGTAAAGATCCTCGGATACGGCGTCCACGATCGTTCTAGTTTGTCTATCTAGCCCGTTATAAAAGAGTTGAATGTGAAACCAATTTTGATACCCATGTTCGGGGCATCGTCTCAATAAATCTTTATACCGCTCCCACACCACAAAAGTAGCCCATAATCCTTTTGGCAAAATTGATCGATTTCACCTCTTAATTATGAAGTCTTCGATAGGGGAAAGAATTTAGTGAGGAACTTTTGGGCTAGTTCCTCCCAAGTAGAGACACTCCCCTCTTGTAGAGATTGGAGCTAACCCCTAGCTTGGTCCCGGAAAGGGAATGGAAATAACCTTAGCCAAATGACATCCTCCATGACTCTCTTCATCTTCACGGTGTCACATATCTCCAAGAAAGTTGCCAAACGAACATTATGATCTTTATGTAGAAGCCCGCCATATTGGTTTTGTTGAACCATGTTGATTAGAGCGGGCTTCAACTCAAAATTGTTGGCTTTGACTAGGTGCCTTCTAATCTCAGAGTAGTTATAATTCATACTAGGTCTAAAATAATCCCGGAGGACCCGTTGTAGTTGTTGTGGTGGTGGTTGAGATATTGGCAGCTGTTGCTGTAGAGAATTATTGCCACCGTTAGCTATTTCCTGAGCCTGATCTTTCCTTTCTCACCTTAATCTCCTAAGCGTGCACTCAACTTTTGGATCAAGAGAAATGAGTTCCAAGCTTTGAGCTCTTCGCATGTACCTTGTCAACCAAAGAGTAGAACGAACAAAATTTAGTAAATTGAAACAAAAAGAATGCCTAAATTAAGACAAGTCACTTGGTTGCAATATTAGCTAAAATTTCAAAATTACTCAATCTTAGAAACGATGCCAAAAACTTATTGCAATAATTATTTACTATGTGTACTCACAAGTGCACAAGATCAAACAAGTAATAAAATGAGTGATTGAGTAAGTATTGTTCCCTTGAGGATTGGTAAAAAGAAATAAAGTAAGTATCACAATTAAAATGACCTAATTTTATCTAAGCAACTAATATTAAAGTAATGAAAATTACACTAACTAAATTAATGAATGACAAAGAAATTAAATAGCTAATAGAATAATGGATTAAAGGGAGTTCAATGGAATAGGGGCTCTAGGAGGTTTTGACATCACTCTGCTAAACTATGATAATCCAATTCAAACTTGTCAATTAAATTCATGCTCAACCATTAACCATGGGTATCTAAAATAATGTCACTCCCTCTCTTGAGTGCCGAATAAGATAATTTGCATAATTATTTGAAATAATATATCTATTTAACTCAATTAATTATCCAGTCATTAAGTCCTACCATCAAATGGCTACCCAAACTATACTAACCTCCCAAACTAATATACTAACGGCTCGTTTGGTTGGACGAAATGGAATGAGGGTGGAATGGGATGAGAAAAGGAATAGAATGAAATTGTCAATGGAATCACTATTCCATTCTCTTATTTGGTTGGTATAGAATGAGAGAAATAATGAAATAGTAAAATATAATAAAATTACCATTATGCCCTTATGAATTTATTATTCCATTCTCTTATTTGGTTGGTATGAAATGAGCAAAGGAATGGAATGAAATATAATAAAATTTCCATAATACCCCTTTAGATTTCAATTTGAATACACACACACACACACACACACATATATATATATATATATATATATATATATATAATAAATTACTTAAAAACAATAATTATAAAATATTAATAATATCATATATGAAAAATATTCAACATGTACTACTTTTTAACATATACGACTGCTATTTTTTAAAAGAAAAAATTATCAACTAAAAACCATAATTCAATTCAAACAAATAAATAAATAATACACAATTGCTACTTTTAATCTGCATAAAAACTTATTAAATAAATAAAATATATGAACCAAAAATTAAGAAAAAATCAACTATTTTAAGTTCAAATACTAAACAAATTCATTCCAATCACCAATGTTGTCACGATAGTCTCCAAAATATTAAACAAATACTAAAACCACCTATTTTAAGTTCACCATATTGTCATCAAAATATTTCAACCATATGAAAACATCAACATTTCCTTAACCAAACAATCAACCAAGAAAAACATATCATAAGCTTTTATTTAGAAGTAACTTTACCCATTTTCCTTTTCACCGTCACCAAGGGAGAGGAAAAGATTGGTTGTGAAAGGATTAACACATATTATATAACCGGCTTTGTACTTATCAACATCCGTGAGCCCAACAAACTTCTGTAGCTCCCCGTTAATCTTCATATTTGCTTCTCAATCAAATCAAATGCCACAGCTTGGCTCAAGAGATTTGTAGACTCTTTAATTTGTGCAGCGACAACTTGGGACTCCTCTTTCATCCGATCTATTAGTGCATCCTCAGAAAATCCAGTCTTTCTCTTCTTCGATTTAGAGGTACTACTTGAACCTTTGTCAAAACAAAAAGATTATGAACCTTCGTAATTACCAAATCCATGAGGTCCATCTCTTTCAAGCTCCTCCACCACATCTGTCGGAGCCTCAACATCTCTTCCAGTAGCTCTATCTTTTCCAAAAATAATGCTCAAATCTTCATATAATAGAAATGGAATATCCCTAACCTTTTCCGCATCTTTGTGAACATACAATTTTATAAATTCATTCAATTCGCTTTCACAATTCTATGTAAATTTGCACATGATAGGCATCATACTTTTTAAATAAAATAAGAAATGCAATATTAAAATTATTTTACAACACAATAGGCATCCCAAACTGGCTTTTCTGCTGTGACACACTTTTTAATAGGATCCCAACCGAAACCACTTGTATTTTGCCCAGACAACAAATCGTATACAACAGCAAACCTAGCTTCCAATGTCTTTATCCTTGATTCAATATGTGGCCCTTCTTTTAGACCACATCCAGGCAACTTAGACTGAAGTTTTACTTCTATCTCAGTGAATGCACGGGATTTAAAACTATTATCGGCTTGAAAAGATCCAGTATTACGCAACTCAAGCAAGCACTCAACAAGCTTATCATCTTCTTCAAGACTCCACTTTCTCTTATTTCTACTAGGACCTTAGGCTTGTGGCAAAGACGACATCCTAATATACATTATAAAGTTATAGCAATATGAAAATATTTGATATTTAAAACATGAACCACAACAAAAATGCAATGTCCAATATTTTTAGATCCAAGACATAATGAAAATATTTGATATTTAAAACATGGACCACAACAAGAATGCAATGTCCAACATTTTTAGATCCAAGACATAATGAAAATATTTGATATTTAAAACATAAACCACAACCAGAATGCAATGTCCAACATTTTTAGATCCAAGAAATAATGAAAATAGTTTAACATTTAAAACATAGAACTACAACTTCGAAAACTTGAAAACAATTCCTACACAACTCATATACTTTCTCTCCATTCATTATAGATTTCATTAGCAAGGTTTGTTCGCCAAGTATTCCATTCACTAGATGTCTCGATGACTTGAGTTGATTAACCTTCCGTATGTCTTTGCCCTTATCCTTGAGATTGGTTAATTAAATGCTCAATCGGATCTGCTTTTATAACTTGTCTAATAAAATTATGGAGCAAACAACATGCTATGATTATTCGATTTTGGGTCTTCACTGGATAGAAAGAAGGACTTCTAAGTATTCCCCATCGCATTTTGAGAAAGCCAAAACATTGCTCAATAACATTCCTAGCACTTGCATGTTTCATATTAAATAACTCTTCTGGGGTGTGTGGTTGGTGTCCTTCCCTCCACTCATTAAGATGGTAACGTTGACCACGATAAGAGGCAAGAAATCCTTCACAATTTGTGTACCCAGCATTGACAAGATAATAGAAACCTATACGGTATAAAATAAAAATATTAAACTAAATTCAATAAGTTATATCAAATTAATTTGCATACATATTGTCTATTAGCCTAACTTACCATTTGGGACTGTTAAACCATTCCTCCTACTCAAGGCATCTCTAAGAACTCTACCATCAGCAGCAGATCCTTCCCATCCCGATAGAACATATATAAATTGCTCATCTTGAGAGCAGACACCAATACGTTTGCGGCAAGTTCCCCCTTTCGATTACGGTGTCTAGGTCTATCTACTAAAGGTACTCGCACCTTGATGTATGTCCCATCTAAAGCACCGACACAATTATGTGAAAAAGTAAAGTGAATTTAATAAAATACTATATTTATTAGAATAAAGAAAGAAAGAAGATAAATTATCTTTTATCTTAGTTACATTTAAATAAAAATTATACCTTAAACCACTTCCATCTCCAATCCGTAGAGTGTTGGGGTACAAGCTCAGGGGTTTTCAGTAATTCTTGATACAATCGTATTACCGCATGTAGCACGTCATGAAAATATCTACTAATTGTCTCAGCAAACCTTTTAAAGTCCCTTTGTATGACTCGGTTCTTTACGTGATAAGCTAGAATTTCTAGAAACATTGCTACTTGTTCATCCACTAATAAATGTTTACTCAATCTCAAAACTACTTCTACAAATCTATTACATAAAATGGTAAAAGTATGTTGATCCATTCTAAGTAAACTCATACAATTACCATCACTTTCATAGACACGTTCTATCAAATTCTTTCTATTATTTTGGAAATTAAGAACATATCTTCGTCTTGATAAAGCCATATTTCGTCGTCGTATTTGTATGATATTAATAAACATCATTTGTAGAAACCAATGAGTAATATGCATTTTGTGTAACCAATGCATGTATATAGCTACCAAATTTCTGTTGGCCATTACTGCATATCAAAATTAACAAAACAAATCAAACAAAGGAAGATAGGGGCATAAGTTATAAATAAAAATGAGGAATATACTTTTATAAACATGAGTATTTTAGCTTAAATTCAATCATTTCTAATTCCAGCTGTCTATAATCTGTCTAATTCCAAAGCACATAATTTATCTATAATCTCAGCTGGAATTCGACCATTTCTAATTCCAATTACAAGCTAGAGAAGACTAATTCAATAGACTAGCAACTTGACGGAGAAAATGATCGAATCATTGCCAACATCCATCTCTTATCATGTTAATAAAATTGCAGGAAAAATTGCAGAAAACTTAAAATAGGCCTAAAACACTAACCAAACGCCACCCATCTCTTATCATGTTAAAAATGTAAGCCTTCAATAATCTGTTTATTGAATTGTCAATATAGATGTTGATTGATAGGATTTTATATATCATGTAAGATTAAAAAAAAATCAGAAAAGCAACAAAGATGTTGTTGTATTCTTGAAGTAGCTGAGTTACAGGCAACCAAATAAAAAGGGTTAAAATTATCCAGTGGCTTTATCAAAAAAACTCAAAACAAGAAGATTGCATGATACACAACATTGATTGGTAGTGTTTTATGTCACCAAGATTCAACAAAATTATCCTCTATAATTACTATGAAATTAGTGTATGACAGTGATGAACACACCAATGCATATAAAGATGAATATAATAAAGACAATAGTGAACTATATTGAACTGCATTGCACAAGAAAGACAATATTGAATTAAGATGAACACACCAGAGATGAACACCAGTGCATATGAAAACCTTCTGCTATTCAGGCCAATCGATCGCACTATATTGAACTGTATTACACAAGAAAAACAACTACATGAATCTATTTAGGCCAATCGATCACAAGCAAATCGATTCCAATCGATCAAAAACAAATCGATCACAAGCAAACATGAACGAAATCAAGCACAGTAAACAATCCAAGAGTCTATCATAAATATTCATAAACATGCGTACCTATGGCTGATCCAAGAGCAGATTCGAGAGTCGCAGCTTTGAAATCTCAAGAGCGGCTGAGCTAGGGTTTTCGATTGATTTTGATATGAGGCTAATCGAATTTGGAAGTTTGGCTGGGCTGCGATGGGTTGCGATACTGGATTTGGTTGCTCCCTGCCATGCGAGAAATAGAATCACATAATGGACTACTTGGTTTTGCACCACAACTGGCTGGGTGATACGCGATGGGCTGGTTTTACACAGGGGCTATTATATAATTTACTAGGTTGATTCCATTGGGCTAGACTTGATGGAATCCCATTCTAGACCATCTTAAATGAAATCCCATTCCAGCCCAATTTATTCCAATGGAATCACAAAAGTGATTCCGTTGGAGAACCAAATAACGGAATGGGAATCGAGGGCGAAATGCGATTCCATTCTGCCCCCGATTCCATCCAACCAAACATGCCGTAAGGGTTGTGTTTCTCCTGTTGCAATATGAAAAATTACCTCTCTCAAGTCCCTAATCCCACACATTTATGATATCCAATTCATCTTGTGAATATATTAGAGAATAAGAATAAAGAAACACAAGGATTGAAAATGAATTTCAATTAACAAGATCTTAAAGCCTCAAAGCATAGTTCATACAAAACTATCCAAATCTCCCTTGATAAAAATCTAGCCGAGCATGTTCGTATCATCCATCAAAATATCCACAAAAAAATCCAAACACAAACTCATGATTCACCAACAATCAACAATCACAAATTTCAAATTTATTAGCCACAAGAAGTAAAAAGGAAGAGAGGATTGAAAAACTATAAAAGGAAAAGCTCCAAGAAAGCCTCAATCATCATGCTAGCCTCCAAATCTACAATTTATCTTTTCGGTATCTATAAAAATAGGCTCCAAAAACTCCCTTTCATTCTCAACTGAAAATCCTTTTATATCCCCTCTAAAACGTCATCATTCCAGCTAAAAAAAAAATCCTTTTGCATGAGCATGAGTGCCGGGGCTGGTTTCTCAAGCCTTCCTACACTGCCACTGGTATCTAGGAAAACATTGGAATGGGCTGGAGTGTACCAGTTGGGGATGGAGCGCATGTTTCAAGATGCTGGGGATTTTAGGAGGCACGTTGGATCGCACCTGGGTGCACTGGATCACAAATCAGGCAGTGTCTCTAATTTGAGAGTACGCTGGAAAGTGCATGGGTGCATTGGAGCACGAATCAGGCAGTCTCTGGTTTGGAAGTGTGCTGGAGAGCACCTATTTTCCGCTGCAGCACACCTATTGATTCTTGTTTCCTTCCAAATGCCTTAATTTCAACCATTTCAACCCAATTCACCTCACCTACATAAATATATTTAAAAATCATTAAAAACACAAATAAAATGCTAAAAAATCATATAATTTATTAGGAGATAAATTGATAAAATCAATTTATCAGCAAGCTACAGGAAAGAACAAGCAATAAATTTTAATTACCCATTTCATCTATGATAATACACCTAAAATTACTTTAATAACATCATAAATACATTATGCTTTAAATAATACACAAAATTCCACCTCGAATAAACATCTAAAAATAGCATTTGCTAAACAAAGTTGTCTAAAGTTCATCCGTTAGGACAATATAAAGGAATCTACTTCGATGGTGTAAAATCACGCCAAACTTACCAAGACATAAAAAAGTGTCATCAGACAATTGAATCAAGACTTTGCGATTCAATAATAAACAAACCTCTGGTCACATTTCCTCCAATATACATGTCACGTCCTAAGTGTAGTGTCCTTTCTTGTAAAACCAATACAGTTGGAATTATGAACCGTGAGAAAGATATTTTTTAGTTTCAAAAAACCTTAATCCGGTCAAAACCTATCCTGATAGAAGCCACCTAATGTTTACCGGTCAAACTATCAAAATAAATCCACCCACAGTGAGACATCAAAAAATCAAAGGTGTCTTAGACCCTTCCTCAAGCCCTAGGAATGATGACCCATCTTTTAAGGAAGAAAAAGTATAGTTATGCCATTAAGTTCTAGGAGCAACAATCCTTACTTTCAACAAAAAATAGACAATTTTTTCATTTAGTCCTAGGAGTAGTAAACCACCTTCCGATTAGGAGAAAATGGATATTCTCTTATTGAATCCTAAAAGTAATGATCCTTACTTTGAAGTAGAAAATGAAAATCCTGTCAATAAATCCTGGGGAAATTATCCATGTTTCAAGGAAGAAAAATCACAATTATGTCATTAAGTTATAAGAACAATAATCTATTTTTCGAGGAAGAAAAGGGACATGTCTGTCATTTAATTCTAGAAGTAATTATACATTTTAAGGAATAAAAATCTATCATTTATTCCTAAGAGCAAATGATCTACACTTTGAGGATAAAAGGTCAATCAAGCCATGGTCCTTGATAACTGTATCATAGAAGGTGAAGACAATCCAAAAAAAATTGAAGTTACCTTGGTCCTACAAAACCAAGTCCAAGTCGAGGTTTGTCCAGAACATGCCTCAAAGTTTTCTACTAGAGCTACCTTTCCTTAGGATTCCATACGAACAGCACGAACATAATCATCCGTGAAGACGTATTCATACATAGTCAAGAATATACCATACATAAATGTAGAATAAGTTGGATCCCTAAAAGTTCATTAATCAAGGTCTAGGTTTGTAATCACTTAATAAATCTAGAAAAATTTGTTCTAAGTGACTTTTGCTAAAAATCCATCCAAGAAACGTTCGCAAGATCGTAAGATGGACCTGATCCCACCCTCTGTTGGAAGTACTCAGAATGACTCCAAGATTTTGATGATGCAATAAAATATTTTCTCCTTCAAATAGATACTGAGCCAGATGTACCCAACCTCGCTATTCCAAAAGAAGAAAAAATGACCAATTATTGTCACGTGGAAATATCCTTAGCATGATAAAGTGTTGGGATGGAATAAGAATCAAGAAGCTCTATCATGAAAAATTAATTATTGCAGAATATTACCATAGCCTTGCTAAAAGGAAAGACGTCATTTGTGCCACTCCCGCAAGCCAAGAGCTGCCAAGTTTGGAGAAAAACCTTTAACTTAATGAAAACTCAACCCAAAGAGAAATTACAAAGATATGGAAGCGGATTGACTACATGAACTGTTGAACCGTAAGTTTTGATTAACAATTACATATTGATATTTTTTTTGGAACTAATAATTTTATTGTGTGTTTTAGATTTAAAGTTTCATGTTGTTGATTAAGAAGAAGACTTGATCTCGAAGTGCAATTATAACCATTAGTTTCAAAAAAAAAAAAAAAAAATTCTCAATTGCACAAGTCTTGAAATTCTAATCTTCCTAATTTGCCTCCAGAATGCTTGTTTAATCCTATCAAATTTTGATTTCTGCATTTTCATTTTCGCTGGATTAAATAGCGAGAAATGTTATGTGTCTGACCCAACACCAACAATACAGGAAAGCTAATTTTATTCATAGTTTAATATTATTCAAACCATCATTGAGAGGACCCTTTTCATGCTCCTCCTTCAAGGTCTAGCCAAACTATGACCTGTTTTCTCAGGGGAAAAAACTGGGGAAAAAAGGAAAAAAGAAAACGAATTTTATCATTGAGTGAAGTGTAAGCTTGTGAAGCCGAGGGTATAAGAGAGGATAAAGGGTAATTTATCCTTTTAAAAGAAGTACCAAATAATCAATTTTCCCTTGATTCTGTGAAAGAAATTCTCGTTGTTTGAGTTTTGGACCAACGTATTTTAAACTTTTGGGTTTGATGTGTACAAATCGAAGACTTGGGGATAAAAGTAAAACAATCACCAAATGTTGGGGGTCCGAAGTGTCAACAGGTAGAGAGAGTCTCTTTGCACACATTGGTTGGTGCCACTGATGCAATTTGATTTACCTGAGAGATATTCCTAAAATTTGCGAAGCTCCGATGAGGACAGTCCTGGTTTTTTTTTTTTTTTTTTTGGATTATCAAAGTCTTGTTTTATGAAATTTTTTTTTTCCACACGTGGTTCAATTGTAGACATGGAATCATCGCAATCAGAGAGGGAGATGACAATGTCGCCGAAACAGCATAGATGGTACGACTTGTTTACTTTATTCAATCCTGCCACCAATTTCAAATTTTAGTTTTACATTATAATTTTGATTTTCATATGATGAGTAAAGTCATTTTATTCTATAAAAAATATGTTGAAACAAATGAATTTTAATTTAATTTTTTGAATAGAAAGTGCCAAATGTGTATAAATGGTTTTTTCCTCAAAACCTTTTGTCCCATATTGGTTGGGAGAGGAAAAATTAAAGTGGATATCTAGGGGTATGTGAGACACTTGGGGTGTGCCCCAAGGGGTACCCACATTTTGTGGAGGGGAGAGGAGTTACATCCCTATCGGTTTACCACACGCGCGCGCCGCCGCCGCCGTCCGGCCGAGTCGCGTCGCGTCGCGCGTGTGATGAGGTGGCACTTATTTATTTTTTTGAGAAAAAAAAAAATAATAAACAAACAAAACATTTTTTTTTTTGGAACCGTTGGAGATAAAAAAAAAAAACGTTTTTTAATATTTGAAACGTTTTCAAACGTTTTGAAACGTTTTCAAACGTTTTGAAACGTTTTTGAATAAATTCTTTAAAAACGTTTTTATTTATTTAATTTCGGTATTAATTCAAACGTTTTTTTTATTTTTATTCTCCTATAAATAGTGGTCATTTTTCAGAACAAATATAGAACAAAAAACAGTGTTTTCTGTTTCTGCTCCCAGTTCCGTTTCTGTTTCTGCTCCCAGTTCTGTTTCTGTTTCTGTTCCGGAATTTTTTTTCTGTTTAAGCTTCTGTTTCTGTTTCTGTTCCGAAACAATTTTTTTGATCTTCCGGAATTGTTCCGATTTGTTCCGGTACTGTTTTGTCAGTCCTATTTTGGTTTCCGAGCAGTTTGTTCGTTTTGCGAACAGTGTGTGGGGGTGTTTGGTATTCGGGACTTCTACAGTGCAAAGAACGTCCTAGACAGAGGAGAATTCTGGGCTGTTTTATCCTGGGGACGACGGGACTGATACACTGCTTGCACGTTCTTGGGCAGAGCCGCGAAACGTCTTAAAGAGAGCGACCTAGTCCGCGACTCATCCCAAGAAATTTTGGTAAACTCGTTCTTTACTTATTTTCTGCAACAACAAAATATATCAACAGTGACAATCTATATCTGAGTTTAAACCAACGACACTTTTGGTCATTTTGACAAATACTTAAAATACTCCCTAGTCATTTTAATAATATTTAAGATTCTTAATCTGGTTATTTAAGACATCTCTATCCCATTTTGTTGACAAAATACACTTTCGACATATTTTTTTCCTTATTCCCCCGCTCTCTTTTTATTTATTTAATTTATTTTTTTTGCTTTTGTTTTATTTCATTTTTTATGATATTATAGGTAAAAAAAAAAAAAAAAAAAACAACTGAAAAATTATATTTTTTTGTTCTTAAATTTAAGTGACCGTTTCTTTTCTTTCTTTTTTTTTTTTTTTTTTGTTTTTTATTTTCTAATTTTTTATTTGCTTGTTTGTGATTTTTGATTTATTGCTATTTTCTATAAACACAACACACAAAAATTAATTAAAAAAATAAAAGAAACCCTGTGAAATATATGTAAATAATAAATAAAAAATAAATATAAAAATAAAATAAACCCTGTGAAATATATAAATAATACATAAAAAACATAAATAGAAAAATAAAAATAAAAAATAAAAAACAAGGAAGAGAGAAAGGAGTAGAAAGTAGAAAATTAAAGCAACCCCAAAAAATATTATGTTGTAAGGTTATTTTTCTTAACAAAATATGATAAGAGATCTCTCAGGTATCATTAAAATGACAGGGGTGTCCTTGGTATTTGTCAACATCTCGGTTTTACTTTGTGTTCGCTCAATTCACTATAACAAAAATTGCCTATAAGGGCACCTCTGTTGGGGCGCTATATGTATTGTGCCCTATAAATGTACTTTTCGGGACACAAAATTGGAGGTGTCGCATAAAAGTCAATTTGTTGCGACACTATATGTCTTGTGCCCTATAAATGTACTTTTCGAGACACTATATGTATTGTACCTTATAATCAAATATTTAACGGGACACAAAGTAGTGTCCCAATAGAATTTAATTAATAATTAAATAAATTAACATCTATATATAATATAAAAGGACATAAAATAGTGCCCTAAAAACACAAACTTTATTAGGGCACAATTTTGTATTCTATTATAATTTAACTACATATATTAAAATAATAATTGATATTTGCCCAAATTAAAAAAAAAAAAAAAAATATATATATATATATATATATATATATAGAGAGAGAGAGAGAGAGAGAGAGAGAGAGAAGAAAGAGGCGCCCTCTCTCCCTCTCACACATTTGGTGAAAAAATAAAGAAGTGTAAGTTTGGTTTTGGTTTCCCCCCACACTCACTCTCAGTCTCTTAGTCCTCATACCCACCCCCAAACCCTTTGGTTCTTCTCATTTTCCTCTCAATCGCTTTATCGCCCACGAAATCGTCTCCTCGCTGTTTTTCTTCCTATCGTCATCGGTGGGAGGTCCATCGATTTGCGCAACATAGGCTCGAGGCTTGGGGCTTCAGTAACTGAATCTGAGAGATCAAATCGACAAATCTCGGGGCTAATTCGTTCTCAAAATCTTCATTTCGTTCTCATAAGGTAATAATTTCTCATCTATTTTAATTGATTTTGTAGTTTTCACGTTTCGAAAACAGTGTCAGACTAAGGATTTGAATTGGAATGGTCGGCGAAAGTCATTGTGGTCGGCAATGGCCAGGTTGGCAAAATCATTAAGGTATTATATTTCTTCTTCTTGTCTGAAACCCTAATCCCATTCCTCTTAAAATTGGTTATTGTTTATGATTTGGGATAAATTAAATTCCAATCGAACAAAGTGCCCATTAGGTTCACTGTTAGACACTTCTTGCAATCTTTGATACTTGTCGGACTTATGATTTCTTGGTTTATTCTGACTTCTATTCCATGTAGATTTAGATGAATAATTTACACTCTTGTTAAACACGCAGGAATTGCGAGAGATAGCAGCAACTAAAGCTGTGGAAGGAAAACACTTTATTATTGAAACTGACATTAAAGGGTCTACCTTGAAGCTAGACAATTCAGGAAAAGCAATACTAACAGTGAGTTTCATTTCTACTTTCTTGCTGATTTAATAAATTTACTCAGAGATACACATACTTCAAGCGTGGTTGTATAAATAGGATCATAAATGGTAATTGATTTATCTATTGCTTAGAACTATGACTTGAAGTTTCTTGAGATGAGGTTTAGGAAAGGAAGCAGATAATGCTTTGTTGAGAAAATACTCATGTGGGATGAGTTCAACAATTGTAACACATTGGATCACATGGATTCATGAGATTATAGTTCCAATGGATTTGTATTGAGATTGATACATGGAGGCATATGGTTGATGTTATGCTTTCTCCATTTTTTCCCCTGAAAAAACTTGGAACAGGAAAAAGGGCAATATGTGTTTTTGTTCTGATCTAGAACAATTGTTTTAAAACAAATATTTCATGTTCCTATTTTTTTATTTTTTTTCTGTTCCAAATTTTCTAAGAACAAAAAGAAAACAAAAAAAATAAAATCAAATGCTACCCAAATGTGTACAATAAAATATATAAATTTTCATTGGTTCTCTCAAATTAAGTTATGCTACCCAAATGTGTAGACTACGATGAACCGATCAAGGAATGGGTAGAAAATCTTGTTCATTATAGTACAGAATGTGGCCGGTGCATTGGTGAGGCGAAAGGGCAAAACTAGGAATTCAAAGGAACCGTACCTTGTGACACATGTTATGTTGGACTCGTCTCCTTCCGTGATCCGAACTTGATAATATCCTGAGTGCAAGTCCAACTTCATGAAGTACCAGGATTTAGTGAGCCACAAAGAGAACGATGACCAAAGGAATCAGGTACGTTCTTGATCGTGATTTGATTGAGTACTCAATAATCGATGCACATACGTAACGAGCCATCCTTCTATTTCTAAAACAGCACTGGTGCCCCGTACGGTGCTTTAAACACCTGTAAGTGTCTGGAATCTAATAACTCTTTCAATTACCTCCTTAATTCTTTGAGCTCAAGAGGCGACACACAATAGAGTGCCATGGCCGGAGATTTAGCACCCGGTTCCAACTCGATTTTGTTATCCACCTCTCTGCGGGGTGGTAATCTTTTTGGTAGTTCCTTTGGCATAACATCCTTGAATTCCTCAACAATTGCCTTGATGTATCCTGAAACGTTGGGCAGGTCGGGCACTACTAGGTCATTAGGTGTTTCTTTTACTACAAAAAGGTAACTCGATTTACCTTTTTTGAACGCCTTGTTAAATTGCATAGCGGACAAAGCTTGCTTCTCAATTTGGAAACACATTTCGTTGGGACCATGCAAGTCATGCCGCTATCCATGATGCACATTGAATTAGCAAAAGGAATAGGGAAAACATTTACCTTATCCAAGATGCAGATCACGACCTTGAAGGCGTCCATAGGTACCACCGATATATAAGAAGAAAATGGTTTCAAAATAAAATAAAACATTCAAACTAAACTAATTGGACTTAATTGGATATAAGGTACCGTCTTCGGACGGCGCATCTTAAGGTGTATAATGTCTTCTCTGAACGTAACCGACACCCGAGCCTTTAAATAAAAATATTATATTTTTTAATAGAAAAAATAAATAAATTCCATATAAATATGACAAGTTCTGCCATATATGCATTATTACTAGATTTATTCACATCGAAGAAAAAAAAAAGTAACGAGAGACTACAACGAACAGAAACAGGTTTCATGATTCTTCGTATTAAGAAATCAATAAATTAATAGAATTTCAACAAAACTCGTATCAATTTAATCAAATTATGCCGTAATTAAGCAAAATTCAACTAAAAAAGACCAATTAAAAAAAAACTAGAAATTATTGACATGTTCTCCAAGAGTGGTGATATCTTTTAACCCGACACAATCAACAATCGTCGACAAAATGGTTAGAAATCTTGCTTCGAATCCACTGCCATGTCTTCGTCTTCAAACACATCCTCGAAGTTCTTCGAATAAGAGAAGACGACGACGACAACTCCTGTGACGTCCTCTTCAGATCTGATGAAAACAATGAATGCATCGACGATGATGACAGAGAACATGGTGAGCACGAAGTCGCTGATGACAGCCATTACAAATTCGATCACTCCCTTCACTTTAGGGTTTCGCGAAGAACAGAATTGGCCGATTGTGTTTGAGCCTTTGCCATCAGCTCTCTTATTTCCGGTTACAATCTCTGCAACTGAAATTCCACTTGATCCATCTTCCGGTAGGTTGAATTTGATTTTTGAAAAGATGTTGAATTCAACTTTCATATTTTGTACGGTTTTTAGTTATTATTGACTATTATTATTATTTCTTCTTCACCATTGAGGTTGAGGGGGTGAAGTTTGTAAAAGGTTGTTTTTAGATGAATAAATAGTGTTTTTTATTTCTTTTCGAAGTCATCATTTTTCTGGATTGCGTTAGGGAACAATATTTATAAAAAAAAAATTCTAAGATAATATCGTTACCAAAAGCGATTCTATTATGAGAACCAAAAAAAATTATCATTACCATGTTTTGTGGAGAATCCTACACTTTTTGGCTTATTTAGGAGATTATAATGAAGGACTTAGGAGTAGGAAAACAGATTATTGGCGTTACGATTACCCGTGACAGGCAGAATTGTAGAATCTGACTATCTCAAGAATGATATGTCGAAAAAGTTTTTGAAAGATTCAACATGAGTAAAACTACGATTGTTAGATCTCCACTTGCAAGCCACTTCAAGTTTAGTGCGAGACAATGCCCTTCAAGTAAGGAAGGAAAATCAGAAATGGATAGGGTGCCTTACGCATTAGCGGTTAGTAGTTTGATATACGTCATGTTATGCACCAGACCAGACATCGCTCACGCAGTTGGTGTAGTGAGTCGTTTCCTTTCAAATCCTGGAAATGAACATTGGGAAGCAAGCAAATGAATACTCAAGTATCTCAGGAGAACATCCGATTATTGTTTATGTTTCGACAATGATAAACCTGTATTGGAAGGATATACAGATGCAGAAATGGTTGGCGATGTGGATTCAAGAAAATCTATATCCGGATACTTGATAACATTTGCAAGGGGAGCTGTTTCGTGGCAATCATGATTACAAAAGTGTGTTGTCTTATCCACCACATAAGCAGAATACATCGCAATTATGAAAGGATTTAAGGAAATCCTGTGGATGAAAAAGTTCCTATAAGAGTTGGGTCAGAATCAAGAAAAGTATACTCTCTGTTGCGATAGCCAGAGTGCAATTCACCTCAGCAAAAACTCAACTTTTCACTCGAAGTCTAAACAAATCGACATGAGGTATCACTGGATTCGTGATGTGTTAAAAAATAAGTTACTACAGCTTGAGAAGATCCACACCAATGATAACGGGACCGACATGATGACAAAATCTCTACCTAGAGAAAAGTTAGAAATCTATAAAGAGGTTGTAAGTTTAGCTTTATCCCAAATTGGTCCTGAAGTGAGATATTTGTTGGGTTTTCACTCCCAAGTTGGGAGTCTACAATCTTCTCCGAAGTTCCACACAAATCCTTTGTTCACAAATGAACCCAGCTGGCAAGTCAACAAAAACAACTAGCAATTGAATAATATGGCAGGAGACAAATCAAAAACAGTTGGGAGATCAAAGATAACTCACCTTAGGAAGAAGATTGAAGAAGATAGTAGAAGGAATCTCACCATTAATGTCAACAAAGGCTGATGTTACAAGCTGGAAAGAAGAAGCTAAAAGGGAGGAGAAGAAGAAAACAGATCACTTGGATGAGGTTGCACAGCCATCGCTAACTATCTTGAAGCTTCTTTGTTTTTCGTGTTCACATAGCACATCCCTCCCCTATAAATAGAGGAGGTGAGCTAAAGGAAGAATTTAATCCTCTGCAAGAAATAAAACGCAAAGAAGTGATAGAGAGAACCCTTTTGTGAGAAGATTAGTGAGAGTCAATTTGTGAAATTTTACTCACAAATTGAAGACAATATTTGTATGTATTGTTTGAGAGATCCACCAAAAGTGTGAGGTTATATTGTTTGAGAGATCCACCAAAAGTGTGAGGTTATATTATTTGAGAGATTCACCAAAGTGTGAGATTTTTATAATCCTATTATTATTGTTATAGTAGAAGTTTTAAGAGGCTCATGGGTCTTGTGATTTTTACCTTCAATTGAGATTGGTTATCACGGTAAAATTCGTTGTGTTATCGTTGTTCTATTTTGGTTTGGGAAAAGGACCTTGGACAGTAAAATTATCCTGTCATCTTTCCCAACACTAGTTGATGAAAGATCCATCGGAAACACAATCGCGTAACAGAAATTTATAAGAGTAAAGAGCAACTCCAAGGGAGTTACTATTTTTTTGTGTGCCATTTGCCCAAATGGCACATCAAAATTAATTGCTCGCTCCAAGAGAGTTGTTATATTTTCGTTTGCCCCTTTTTTTTATTATTATTATTTTTATTAAAATTAGAAATAAAAAAAAGTTGAATGAAAGTTTTGAAATAACCATCAAATTTCAATTTAACTAGCAAATTTAATATTTTTATTTTATTTTATTTTGACCACCAAATTTCAATTATTTATTCTAATTTAACAGTCAAATATAATTTTTTGCTTCACATTTGGCTCTCTATCCAATGGTGATTTCGCTCCTTCGATATTAGCATTTCTCATTTGTTTCGTGAATGTAATTTTGTGACAGATGCCTTATTTATTTATTTATGCCTTAAATAAATAAATAAATTAACACTTAATCCCTAATTCAACCCTAATTAAATTATCAACTAAACCCTACACACAATTATTATGATTTTGTTTGGTAAAAATAACCCTAAACATAATGAACCCTAACTCAACCCAACTCAAACCTAATTAAATAATTAAAACCCACCCAACCAACCCCTATTTTAAGCAAACCAAATCAGAGAAAACCCCCCAAATCAGGGTTAGAACATGAGAGAGAGAGAGAGAGAGAGAGAGAGAGAGAGAGAGATGATTTAATCCAGGGAAAATGAAAATGCAGAAATCAAAATTTGCTAGGATGAAACAAGCGTTTCAGAGGCAGACTAGGAAGATTAGAATTTCAAGACAGTTGCAATTGATTTTTATTTTTTTTCAGAAACTAATGGTTATAATTGCACTTCAAGATGATAGAAATTACAATTTTCTGATATGCATAATGCAGTGGATTAAGGACCTGTTTGGTCTATCCATTTGAACAACACAAATTGGGAAATTAAGGTGGTGTTTGGTTTTAACAAAAAAAAAGGAGGAAAGATGAATCAACCTTCATTGAATGTAGATAAACATAACATGTTGAGTTAATATCTAACACTAGAACATGTGGAAATTAAAGCAGATGGGTTTTTGGAATAAAACAGAAGTTTGAATGTTTATTTTAGAGAGGGAGTACCTTTCCTGGTCACCTCACTCATCATGCTTCTATACAACTGCTTAATAGAAGAAAAATAATAAGAAAACGAGTAATAAAGTTTGAACCCCAAGTCATGAAGAATATAATTTTTATTTTATTTTTTTGGTGTACATGGAGAATATAAATAATAAAGTAAAAGACAAAGAAGAACAAACCTGGAGATGAGTTTTAACGTGTGAAATTGTAAGCCCTCTAGCTTTGGTGTTGCCTCTGAAACATCAAAAATAACAGAACCTGCTTTTATGGATCAAAACACTAACTGAAAAATGGAACCAAGCACCAAACAAAGAGCAAAAAACAAATCATAAACGCTTCCTTTTCTAGTACAGTACTAGAAAAGCACTTCGATCTAAACCATTAGAACTTACGGTACAGCAAACAGATCGGAATAACAAATATTTCCATCTTTATCTGGCATTACAGATTCACATACTAGTTTTTCCTTCATTTTCTACTCATCAATCAAACAGAAAACAAAAAAATTAAAACACCAAAAGAGATTTCGAGAAACAGAAGTTATTCACCTCGAATCAAACTGCACCAGACAAAAAGATAACGAGATTAATAAGCTCGAAGTCGTTGGAAATAAGAATCAATAGATGAAAACAGCATTGATCGAAGCCTGCAATGGCAAACCGATCTCTAACAAAGAAGTGTGCGCGACACACACACACACACACAGAGAGAGAGAGAGAGAGAGAGAGAATTAATGGCAGAATTTGGTTCAGAGCAACGGATAAACAGCTCCGGTGAAGTGATCTGCGCGTTTATATATGTGGCCCCGTGAGTGGAGTGGTGACTAGGCTTTCTCGGATTTGAAATGTGTTCAGAGTTGGATTTAATGCGGTTTTCGGACTTATTTACTCCAATCCAAAACACGTGGTTTCTCGCAATCCTGTTGGAAGTGTCTAGGTTTACGGCAAACAAATTTGCAAAGCAGAAGACAAACATAACATGTAGATAAACATAACAAGTTGAGTTAATATCCAACACCGGAACTTGAAGAAATTAAAGCAAACGGGTTTTTTTGGAAGAAAACAGAAGTTTGAATATTTATTTTAGAGAGACAGAGAGAGTACCATGTATATGAAAATGCAGAAATCAAAATTTACTAGAATGAAACAAGGCTTCCAGAGGCAGATTAGGAAGAAACAAGATGAAGTACCATGTAGTAAGCTAATCTGCCCATGGCCATATAGAGAGAGAAGTACCTGGGGGTCCCCGGAGATGGAGTTCCGAGCTGGCAAGCGACGGAGACGGAACTTGGTTTTAGATATGGATTCTGACTTTTATATTTATTGAAGTCTCTCTCTCTCTCTCTCTCTAAGCTGACTGGAAGTGCAAGAAACTGAATGGATATCGTTTCCTGTCTAAATATCAAAATTGTAGAAACCCTAGTCTGTACCCATTCTACGTTTCTTTCAACTTTTCTTTTGTAAAATAATAATAATAATAAATCTAGGCACCACCTTTTTGTTTTTATTTATTATTTTTTTTTTAGTTTACCAGAACCACTTTGCTCTCCCACTAAAAACCCTTTTTCTTTTCCCCCCAAAAACCCATTTTTTCCTCTTTCCTATTTCTCTCTCTCTCTAGAATCATTACCACTTCACTATCCTTCCGTCATTCTCACACACATGTATTTATGTATATTTGTTTCTTCTCCAGATCTCTCTATATATATGTGTCGGGAATATATCGTGCATATAATATACATATATACATACCTACATGATATGGCATGTAAAGGATGAGTAAATGCAAGTATCAAAGAAAAAAAAAAAAAAAAATTATCAAAGTTTGCATGAGAATCAATGACCGGTCTTTTTGCCAAAATAGAACACCTACACCTGCGCTACTGTTCTCTGTCTCTCCCTCCCGCTCTACACGGACCGAAAGTAGAACCGTGTGAGTGTCTAATTACCATAATCACAAGACCCTTAAGTTATTTATTACAAATAAATCCCCAATTTTCCTTTTTCTTTCTATATGACCCAATCATATAGAAACGGAGCCTGCTTTTGAAAAAAGAGGATTAAATAAATAATAAATCAAGGAACCACATTTTTTCTTTTTCTTTTTCTTTTTTCCTTTTTTCGTTTTCCAGAACCATTTCTTTCTCCCACGAAAAACACTTTTTTTCCTCTCTCCTCTCTCTGTCTCTCTCTCTCTAGAATCTTTACTAACACATACATTTTATATGTACATTTATTTATTTCACAATTTATCATACTAATTTACGTCAACAGGTTTTTTTAATATTTTATTTTAAAATTAATTACTACCTCTCTCTCTCTCTCTCTATATATATATATATATTTTAAAATTAATTCCTATTGAGGAAGTCTCACTGCAGATTCTGAAGAGAAAAAAGTGGTCAACTTTGCTAATTGTAGTCCAATATTTTCCTCACCGAAAATTAGCATAAAAATAAGGGAAAATTACATTGTCGGCCCATTAAGTATGGGCGGACTTTGAGATTTGTCAAACTACATGTTTGGTATCTCAAGTTCTACCCACATTTATTTAGTGATTTTGCTCAGCACTATACAAATTTAAAAGTTTACCACATTCAACGGTTATTTTATTAAAATTCCAAAATTATTGTATTATATAAAAATTATTGTGATTTTCTCTTGTAAAAAATTATTATAATTTTTATGACGTAAAGTGAGTTTAAACTTATCACGGAATTATTGGACTTATCAACAAATTATTTTACTAAGTGAATTGGACGAATTGTAAAATTTAGGGTTATGAAAAATTATTTTAATTCTACAAAATTGAAAGTATTGCTTATGATTTTGGAAGAAAAATGTATTGTGCTCAACATTTGACATTCTAATGTGATATTTTTATTATTTTATCATATCACTGAACTTGAAACATTTACTCTTAACAACGATTCAAACTTTTTTCTTTCACTCTTCAGATGAATCGTTTTTAGAGAAATGTTAGAACAAAATATTTTAGATTTAGTGAATTATAAAATAATAAAAATATTCTCATTACCATATCACATGTTGAGCACAACTCATTTGGCATCCAAAATCATCAACCACGTTTTTAATTTCGATAGATTGAAATAAAAATGTGAAAGTTTAGAGACCGAATATGAAATTTTATAGACTTTAGGGTCCACATAGACACCTATTCTTCAGTGAACGAAAATATAAAAGAAAAAATTGAAAATATATTATTCAGTAGTTACTTACGGTTTTTTTTTTAATGGAGTATAAATAATGTACATTTAGTAGTTTGACCAAATTACAAGAAAACTTTTTTATATTGATATTGTTTCAGGAAAAAAAAAATTAGGTTTCATCAAAAAAAAAAATTATGTGTTCAAATGTGCTTTTTTTTTTATTATTATTATAAAAACAAAATAAAATAAAAATTTACTAAGTGAATTGGACGAACGTTGACTCATAAACATCTCCTTGATTTTGACCAAACACAACCTGAGGTTTCCCTTTATGTCTTAGGATAGCTAAGACTCATTTCAAACGTAGTTCTAACAAATTATAGCTAGGAATGATCCTGAACGTTGCTTCTATGAATAACTATTTACACAAAGTCGAATATGTTTATCGGCATCGCTGCTCTTTAAACAGAACTAGGTGCGATGTTCCTGGGTATCGCTACTTTCTAAACTAAACTAGAAAAGGGAAGCCATGGATGTTACTAGGTATCGTTGTTGATGTTTCTTCCTCATCTTCTCTAGGACCCTTAATCATGCATACCTCATTTTGCTAATTTGTTTCGTTTCATTGACTGATTGATCTTTATTGGGGCAAAATTTTGTTCCTGTTTTGTTAATAACATATTTCTATTGATGTTCTAGGTTTTTTGGGAATAAAAATAGGAAAACAGAATCACGCGCATGATTAAACGGGTTCTTAACATCATATCAGCATTAAGTGGGTTCCATAATTGCAGAAAAATAGTAGTTAAAATAATGAAGAGTTGAGACTCATGAAAATTGAGAAAGATAGGTCATCCAGGAAAAGAAGACCCAGAATTGAGATTCAAACATTCAAAGCGTCATTGAGGTCTGTCGAGATTTTCCTCTGCAACCACTAACACATACACACACACAATATAATTTAAAGTCTCTGCTAAAAAAAGTATCAAAGTTTGCATGAGAATCAATGACTAGAGTTTTTGCCAAAATAGCACACCTACAACATGCACTGCTGTTCTCTGTCTCTCCCTCTCGCTCTACACTGACTGACCGAAAGTAGAACCGTGTGAGTGTCTAATTACCATAATCACAAAACCCTTAAGTTATTTATTACAAATAAAACCCCCAATTTTCCTCTTTCTTTCTATATGACCCAATCATATAGAAACGGAGCGTGGTTTTGAAAAAAAAGGATTAAATAAATAAATAAATAATAAATCTAGGAACCACATTTTTCTTTTTTATTTTTTTTGTTTTCTAGAACCATTTCTTTCTCCCACGAAAAACACTTTTTTTTCCTCTCTCCTCTCTCTCTCTCTCTCTCTCTCTCTCTCTAGAATCGTAGGTAGGGATGACGAATGATCAATCCCCCCGTGACTATTGATACTTTAGAACGACGTGACTGTCTAGTTCTTCAGGTCTTGGAAATGATGACACTCTGTTAAATCCTCCTGTGACTATTGATACCTTAGAATGACTTGACTGCCTAGTTTCATAGGTCTTAGAAAGGATGACACTCTGTCAAATCCTCCTATGACTTGGATACCTATGAAACGACGTGAATACCTAATTTCATAGGTTTTGGAAAGGGTGACACACTGTCGAATCCTCCCGTGACTAGGGATACCTATGAAATGGCGTGAATGCCTAGTTTCACAAGTCTTGGTAATAGGGGTAATTTATCTATATATTCCCGAGCCGATTTTGGTAGTTTTCGAGTATTTATATTATGTTTTATTATATTTTAATACGTTTCTATGTGTTTTTGTATAAATTAGGTGTTTGGGGGAAAAATGAGCTAAAACGATTGAAAATCAAGCTAATTAGAGCAAGTCGGTGGAAGAACGGTGAGAAAATGAGCAAAAAGACATTATTCAGAAGCCTACATCCACCGGCGCAGTGGTGAAAATACTGGAATGTAGAAATCTCACCGCCATGGCAGTGAAAGTTCAGAAAGTTTGCCTACTATTCCACCGCCGTAGCGATAAGCCATCGCCTCAGCGGTGACCCTGTCGACATGCCCACCGCCGCTGCGGTAAACTCCACCGCTGCGGCGGTGACCCTTGTAACTGTAAAGTAGATTTTTAGATATTTTGTTCTCTTTATCTTCCTCCCTTCTCTTCATTTCGGCCATTAGAGCTCATAGATAGATTAGATAGATTTGAGAGAATTTTGGGGAGTGCTCAACCAAATTCGAAGGAGAAGATCACAAAGTGAATAAGGAAAAATGATCTCGGAGTAGTTTTAGCGGCGGATCTTCAGAATACGGCTAAGTTCCTTCGTTTCTTTCTTTATTTTCTTAGCTTTGGTAGTTGGTTTGAGCATGTTTAACTCGTTTATCATTGTATATACGGTTATGGCCGTTAGCTAAACGGATATTGTGTAGGGATTAATATAATTTATGACTATGTGGTTTGTCTGAATTATGTTTCTTTAACAGTTGTTCTTCGCTATTGGATTGTGTTTACTGTTCTTGTATTTCCATTATATACTTGTTTAGATATATTGAGAAATCGGGGTTTGACACTCGAGAAAAGTAACCCCGATTTCGGACTAGGGTTTAAACACAACGCAACAATCTAATAACCCGAGAGGGAGTTAGAAAGTGTGCAATCCATGACGTTGGGGCAAGACACATGTGACTATGTGTTCTAAAAAACGTTAGAGGGGGACTTCGGCGTTAACGCGAAGTCGCATATTCAACTCGGGAGAGGGAGTGAATGAATTTATGATACAGAGATTCTCAGATAGATCGAATACCATTATTGATAACTAAACGAGATCAAACACATTTAAGTAAATGAAGTTAATCCCTAGATAATCCATTCTCTTAAACATCTCAATATAGTAATATAGTATAATTAGATAAATTAGTATTTTAGTTTAGTACTTATTAATTATAAACTCCATTTTTATCATCTAAATAAAGTTAGGTTATGATAATTACGATACTCAACAATAATCTCAACCAATCCCTATGGATACGACAACCCTTACTTTTCCAACTCTATACTAAAACTTGACCCGTACACTTGCGATGAAAGTAGCGACATATATACGTACTATCACTTGGTGAGGATGAAGAATGATCAACCTTACTGTGACTAGGGATACCTATAGGATGACGAACGATTAACCTATAGGTCCTGGTAAGGATGATGAATGATCAACCTTATCGTACTATGAAACAGCGTGAATACCTGGTTTCGTAGGTCTTAGTAAAGATGACGAACGTTCAACCTTACCGTGACTATATTATTATATTCCTAAAGGATGACAAACGATTAATCTTATTGGATATGGAGAAGTTGATGAATGATCATCGACTCCTAGTTGTGACTGTACCCAAAGGGTTCCTACATATCTCAAATTAATGAGAATCAGGCCACATATAGTTCTAACAGATAAAGTAAATCAAGTTGGGGTGGAATGGTTATGGTTTAGAGAAACCAATTCCGAGGTGTCAAATCAGTCTGAAACTGAGGTCAATGTTGATTTTTATGTGTTGGCTTGACCGAACCCTATTAGGGCGCTACATATCTCAGACTTAATTGAGAATCAGGTCAAGTGTAGTTCGACACATGATTTAATTATTTGGTGGAAACGGTTCTTAGTTAGAGAAATCGATTCTTGGGTCGCCATATTAATACATGATTGAAAATGACCGGAAGAATTCACATGGGTGAAAACTCTCGGGAAAACTCAACATCTAGAGGCGTTTCTTAGCCACATCCCACCTGGGACTACCTGACGAGGATTGGAAAACTTCCTGGGAGAAATTTAACCTCGGATAAAATGTGATGATGCTTATTTATTTCTAGGGATTATGGATTATAGTTTTAAATTTTGATATTTGCATTGATTATGATTGGTGTGAGTCTTATATCAAAAAACTCTACAGAGAAGTCTAATATAATGTGCCCCAGCTCTAGCTGGGGTGACTCCTATCATAGAATCTCAACGTAGAAACCGGATATAATGTGCCCCAGTTCTAGTTGGCACGCTGGACTATCTCTTGAATCTCAATGGAGAAATCGAATATAATGTGCCCCAGCTTTAGCTGGGGCACATGACTATCTCCTAAGCATTCAGAGGATGTGATAGAGCCCACATGGGTTACCCATATATCCTGAACTGAGCATGTGATTTTAATGTTTGATTTAGTCTGGAAATCCCGTTGGGTTGTTTATGTATATTGATATTACTGTTTTTGGATAATGATCGCCGGATAACCGAAACCCACCTGGGTTATCTACGTATACTGATTTCCTAGGTCAGGAATCTAGTTGCAATGTAGTTCGGCCCTCGCTATGCTATTTCAGATTGGCGACCGCACCTACAAGGGTTTCCCATGTACCTTGGTAATCTACCAAGGATAAGGTCGAAGCATAGTTCAAGTACATGTATCCTTTGTTGTTTATTTAACAAAAGGATTTAAAATTGGCTTTTCAGGAAAGTCACGGGATTTTTTGGGAAATGCGCCCTGGTACAAGGTTGAGAGAACGTCGTAATACTGACACATCTCTAACTTCAACCGGACCCACTTGAGTTTCCTATGTACCTTGGTGATCTACCAAGGATAGGTTGAAGCGTAGTCTACTGGGGATGAAGAGATTTCATTTAAGGTGACAACTGAGCCTATAAAGGTTTCATGTGTCCTGGTATTTACTAGGACACAGGTCGATACTTAGTTCATCATTGATTAAGGGATTGATTTTAAAGTTAATATGATTAAATCCCAATTAATAGAGAATTTTTTAATTTGACATGATTCAATCCTGATTGAATAGTTTTTTTGTTTTTTTTTTTTGTTTTTTTAAAAGTTGAAACGATTTAATCCCGATTGATGGAAGATGTTACATTTGATTTGATTCAATCCTAATTGATGAAGGATGTTGAAGTTTGATATGATTTAATCCCGATTGATGGGTGATTTTTATTTAATGGCTATTGAACCCGTATTATGGATTACCTACGTATTTCAGATAACTAAGAATCAGGTCCGCACGTAGTTCAACCTTGTTTGAATGAAGGATTTTTTTAATGTTGATGACTGAACCTTTAAAAGGTTGCCTACATATCCCGGACTTTGCCAAGAATCAGGTCTAAACATAGTTCATCGCTTTTAGGTTATCAACCGAACCTACAAGGGGTTCTTACGTATCTCGGGCTTTTCCGGGAATCAAGTTGACGCGTAGTTCATGGTCTTTAAAGGAAAGACGCTAAAGTTGACGACCAAACCTTGTGAAGGTTGCCTACGTATCCCGGACTTTGTCAGGAATCAGGTTGATGCGTAGTTCCTCCTCAATTGATGAATTTAATTAAGTTCATTATAATTTGATGACTTCATTTTACGTCGTGAGAATAAATGAATGTTGTTTCCATCAGGAGGATGACATGTGTCCTAGTCATAGATTGAGGCAGTAATTGGATAAGTTCCGTTATGGAATCTAATCCGTCACTTCCTATCATGCGATTCATGATTATTGACAATATAAAATATGCCCCAGCCTACAGGCTAGGGGGGAGACTGATTAGATACTGGATTGAGAAGCTAAATCGGTTAATCTCGCTATTTGTCAAAAGTGATGAATTCAGGATATTATTGATGTAAATCCCCAAATACACTTGCCAACATGTTTACTATTATATTTTTTAAATGCGAAGTTAATATCTTAGGAGTTTTCCCATTAGTGTAACATACGGGCCATGCAATTTTTTATTATGTTTAGACATGTATTGATAAAAATGGATTACCTGTATTGCCAAGGCTTGTAGCTTGTTTGTTGGAATTGAATAGTGAACCTCCTCCTTTCTATTTAGTCATTTTTTGCTTAAGATGTTTTGCTTTGAATGTCAGCATATAGGTAACATGTGTCTATTTCTTGCATTTTTTGACAGTTAAAGTATTGTTAGAAAAAAGCGAACTCCCGTCTCCGTTTCTTGGTCTCATTGCCTGAATAATGTACACTAGCTTCTTTCTTCAGAAGTTGACAAATCTTTGTATGTAGATGGTCTTATTCCCTTGTCAAAAGGTCCATCCTTAAGGTAACTCTAAAGTGTACCACACTTGTCTCGAAATTGAAAACTAGACATCCTATGGTGCGAAATGGTTTCTTGGGTCTACGAGCTTTTAATGAATTTGGATCACATAATAGGATTTAATAGGGATTTTGATGTATTGATAGATGGTATTATGGAAATTTGAGGTGTTGTGTATAGTTGGTTCAGTGATGACGTCGGACATTTTTGAAATGGAATTGTGCTAACGGTATTTGCCAAGTTGTATCTTGCTTCTATCCCTTTGCTCCTATGCTGTTTTGTCCTTTCTACTTATCTGTATTGAAATGTTAGTCATGAAATAAACATAACATGTAAACAATCAGAACTTATAGTTACTAAACAAAGACAACATAGTCAAGTATATTATATATTTTTAGAAATTCTTTCTTCCTTAGGAGTACAAACTTAGACTTGGTCATTTATCAGAGGCTTCAAGATCTCTAGCAGTTTCCGACCTGTCTTCCTTCGAATCCTAAAGTAGGCAGAATTACTAGTTTAATTCTTTAATTTACTCGACCCAATCATAGTTTAGTGGTGTCTAGACAAATCCAAACTCCATAGATATATGATAAAAATGGCCGAAATCCATTGTCTCTTGTTTTTTTTTTTTTTTTATTATTAATATATGTTTGCCATTTCTGCCCTCAATGCCCTTTCGGGTTTTCATTGAGTCGGTGGTTTTGTATCTTGCTACGATCCCTACTTTCTTGCCCACAGTGCTCTTTCGGGTTTTCACCATGTCCTCAGGTCGTACATTTTTATACCATTTTTGCCTTTACTTCCTTTTGGTTGAGTCTGGGTTTATATCTTATTTTTCTAAGGGTAGAACTTTTTAACTGCATCAGAATTAATGGGCTCTGGGAACTCTTCTCCATCCATCTCTTGAAGTATTAAGGCTCCATACCCTAACACTTTCTTGATGACATATGGTCCTTCCCAATTTGGTGCAAACTTTTCCTTGGTTTTGTCTTGGAATGGGAAGATCTTCTTTAGTACTAATTCACCCTCAGTGTAGATTCCTGGACAAACCTTCTTGTTGTGAGCTCTAGCCATCATCTTCCAATAACATTGCCTATGGCAGATAGTTGTGAGCCTCTTTTCATCTATCAGACACACCTGATCGAGTCTTTGTTGTACCCATTCGACTTTGTCCAACTCAGTTTCCACTAGAATCATAAGAGAGAGGATTTCTACCTCTATTGGGATTATAACTTCCATTCCACATACTAACGAATACGGCGTGGCTTCGGTCGATGTTTGGACTGATTTTCGATAGGCCATCAAGGAAAATAAGAGCATTTCATCCCATTCCTTGTGATTGTCTATCATCTTCCTCAGGATCTTTTTAATATTCTTGTTAACGACCTCTACTGCTCCATTTATTTTCGAATGGTAAGGTGCATAATTCTTGTGTTCTACTTTGAACTGGCCGCAAATGGTTTTCATCATACCTCATTTGAGATTTTGGGCATTGTTTGTGATCAGGGCTTGGGGTACTCCGTAATGCGATAGGATATTCTCCTTAAAGAACCACGTCATGGTTTTCTGGGTGACATGAGTTAGCAAAATCACTTCTACCCATTTGGTGAAGTAGTTTACAACTACTAGAATGAATCAGCATCTGCTTGGAGCCATTAGCGTGATTGGACCTATGGCATCCATTACGCAAATTGAGAAAGGCCACTGGGCCACTGAGCAATGCAAATCTATTGGAGATAAATGGATCTGATCACCATGCATCTGGCATTTCTGATATCTTCTCACAAAGTTTATGCAATCACCTTCCAGGGTTAACCAAAAATGGCCAGTTCATAGGATCTTCTTAGACAATATGAATCCGCTTATGTATGGTCCACAAACTCCACTATGAACCTCTATTATGAGTTATATTGCTTCTCGAGCACCCACACACCTTAAGAGACCTAAATCTGGAGATCTCTTATATAAGGTGTTACCGTTGAGAAAGAACTGGCCTCTAGCCTTCACATGGTTCTTTAACTTAGGTTATCAGCTCCCTTAGGATACTCTTGATTTTTAAAAAAACTTTGGATAGCCACATACCAAGGTTCTTCATCTTCTTCAATTTCTATCTGATTACAATGAGCTGGTTGTCGGCACATAAGGGAATCTCTTCATCTTCTTCTTTGATCACTGATATCATAGACGCTAATATTGCAAGGGAATTGGAGAAATCATTCTTTAGCCATAGTACGTGTTAAACTCGATTTTTTAGGAAGCCTCGTAAAGGTCAAGTAAGTAATTATTGTACCAAATCAACTTGGTATCTTTCGTTGCATACTTATTGGTGATTTGATTTATAATCAGCTCTGAATCCCCATACACTATTAACTTGTTATAAAACTCAGTCTCCATGGACCTTTCATCAGCTCTTGGGTTATCAGCAAGCTGGTCAGCAATCGCTTGGCCTTTAATTGCCTTCTGAGTCACATATACAATGGCGAACTCAGTAAGCAACATTTGCCACTTGGATATTCTTCCGGGGAGCATAGGCTTCTCGAATATATACTTTAGAGGATCCACTTTACCAATCAAATGGGTAGTAAAGTACAACCGGTAGTGATGTAACTTTTGAGCAGTCCAGGCTAACGCATAACATGTTTTCTCTAGTATAGAGTATTTTTCTTCGTATGAAGAGTTGTTTCTTGACATAGTAAATGGTTTTTTCTTTCTTACCCGAACTATCATGTTGTCCTAATATTGCCCCCATAGGAGTTTCTAGCATGGTGAGGTATAGAAACAACGATTTTCCTTGCTAGGGTGGTACCAAGATAGGAGGGTTCATTAATAGGCCTTGACTCTCTTCAAAGCGGCTTGACATTCTTTGTTCCATTTCCTATTTGATTTCTTTCTAAGCAGCTTGAAGATGAGCTCACAAGTTGCTGTCAGTTGCGAAATGAAGTGGGCGATGAAATTCACTATTCTAAGGAACCTACAAATTTTCTTTTTCATTCTAGGTGCAAGCATTTTGATTATGTATTTAATCTTGGTAGGATTAATTTCGATACCTCGACGATTAACTATGAATCCAAGTAGTTTCCCAGACACTACTCTGAATGCACACATGGCCGGGTTGAGTTTCAATTGGAACTTCCGAAGTCGATTGAACATATTTTTTAAGTGTTCTAAATGGTCTTTGTCTTCCCTTGATTTCACTATCATGTCATCTTACATATACCTCCATTTCTTTATGGATCATGTTGTGGAATAAGGTCGTCATGACTCTCTAATAAGTTGCTCAGGCATTCGTAAGTCCGAACGACATGGATCGATAATAGAATACACCCCAAGGCTTGATGAAGATGATCTTATGCTTGTCTTATTCATCAACTAGAATTTGGTTATACCTACAGAATCCATCCATAAAGGATGAAATCCTATACCTGGCAGTGTTGTCCAGGTTTAGGTGGATATTTGGTAGTAGGAAGTCATTGATAGGTTGAAAATACTTATCTATTTTCAAGCCGAAATTGGTAGTTTTTTTATTGTTTTTGTAATATTTTCAATTGTTTTTGTTCATTTTTATGTAAATCATGTGTAGGGACGTAAATGGTTGATAATCAAATAAATCGGTAGGAAATCGGTGGAAAAACAATGAAGAAGATCAATGATCAACAATTGCAACCTCACTGTTGCAGCGGTGAGCCTCACCGTTGTCAAGGGGCTACTGACCCTTGACCGCTGCAGTGGTAAAAGGGTCAGTAATATTCTACCCAATCACCGCTACAGTGATGGAAAGACAAAACGCCCACTACATTACCATCGCTACAACGGTGACACCCATCGCTGCAGCGGTCAATCAGCCAGCTGGATTAGATCTTTTGTGATATTTTTAGGATATTTTTATCCTAATTTATGTACACACATTCCTACCATTATTCAGAACATTTTTACACTTGTGTTAGAGCTAATATTCAGACCTAGAAGAGGAGAGCTCATTTGGAAGAAGAGGAAACGATTTTGGAATGGTTTTGGCGAAAGTGGAACACTCCACTCTTCATATTTGCCTTTCAATCTTTGTTTCACTCTTTGTATTTAAACGTTGTATCTTTAATGATGAAGTATTTCTCTTGTTTTAATGTATATTTGGTTGTGATCATGGTTGGCTAATTAGATATTATCTAGGGGTTGATGTAGTTCATGTAAATGCATGTTTGATTGAATATATATTTCTTTAATGGTTGTTTGTCTAAATTCGATTGTGTTTACTATTTTACTACATCCTTGATATGCTTTGTATGGTATTAGGGTTGGTTTTAGAATTTGGGGTTTGACACTCGGGAGAGGTAACCCCAGATTCGAACTAGGGTTAAACACAATACGACGGTTTAATGAATTGGGAGATTATTAGAACGTGTGCAATCCATGAGGTTGGGTCAAGACTCATGTACTCGTTTAGACGTTAGATAGGGATATTAACATCTATACGAGGTATATATTTGCTCACTTTACACTTGGGAGAGGTAATGAGTAAGTTTACGATACCTAGATTGTCGAATAGGATAAACACCGTTATTATAAACTAAACGAAATCAAACATGTATTAGTGAACGAAATTAATCCCTAGGTAATCCATTTTAATAGATTTAATCCAAAGTTATTTAGGTTTAAAATAGTTTTCGATTAACAAACTCAAAATGATTCTTAAACCGTCTAGATAATATTGAGCTCTGTCAATTGTAGTATTCAAATAATCCTAATACATATCCCATTGGATGATACTCGATCTTAAGATCCACTATATTAGAACTTGACCTTGTACACTTGCGAGTAAAATTAAGCATGAAATTATTGCGAACAAGTTTTTGGCGCCGTTGCCGGGGATATTGAATAGTGAAAATGTTGATATTACTACCAAGTAGTGCAATATTATTCTTGACATTCGTTTTGTTTTATTTTGTTTTTATTTGTTTTTGAAATTGTTTTCATTTATTGTGATCACAAGCAATGTATGCGACGTAGTTGGAGTATGGAATTCTGAACTCTTGATCCTAAGATCGAGCGTACAATAAGAAGATTAAGGAGAGAGCGAAGAAACCAAACTCAAACCATGGCCGACGGTGGTGATGATCATATGCCTCAACAACCGCTGGTTTATCAGGTGCTACCGCAACAGCCGCCAGAACCAGAAGTTCAACAACGGGTTCTTAGGGACTATTATCGACCCGTGATGTTTAACAATTATTCTGGGATTCGAAGGTAACCGATCCAAGCAAATAACTTCGAGTTGAAACCTGCCTTAATCAATATGGTTCGGCAAAACCAATATAGCGGAAATCTCCACGAAAATCCAAATATCCATCTTGCTACATTCTTGGAAATTTATGATACGGTGAAGATAAACGGAGTTGCTGAGGATGTGATCCAGCTGAGGTTGTTTCTATTTTCACTTCGAGATAGAGCATGGGGTTGGTTCCAGGCAGTCCAATCGGGGAACATCAATACTTGGGAGGACCTAGCACAAAGGTTCCTCACCAAGTTTTTTCTACCTTCGAAGACATTGCAGCTGAGAGGTGAGATAACACAATTTTGCCAATGGGATTTTGAGCCACTATTCGAAGCTTGGGAAAGGTTCAAGGACTTATTGCAAAAGTGCCCCCAATACGGGTACCAGGATTGGTTTCAAACCTAACTCTTTTACAACGAGTTGGATGGCTAGACTAGAACTATTGTGGATGCCGCCTTGAGAATATCGTTGTTATCAAAAACTTCGGATGAAGCAAATGCACTTTTGGAATAAATGGTGGCTAACAATTACCAATGGCCTAATGAGAGGAATATAGGACGAAAGGTAGCCTCAATTCAAGAGGCCAGTCCTCTTGCTACTTTATCAGCCCAAATAGCTCACGGACCAACTAGTCGCCTTCTCTACCAAAGATCCTTCATGCCGTCGAGAAGTGGAAAATGTTGCAAGTAGTTCACAACCGGGAGTGGATAGCGAGTTTGAAGAGTGCCATGTTGTCAACAATCGGGCCTACACCTTTAGGGCCTGCCAACAATATTTTAACTCATTATCATCCCGGAATTCACAATCATAAGAATGTTTTGTATGTGAATAATTAGAACACATTGCAACCTTCTCCTAGATACGGATCACAATCTCAAGGATATCATTCTATGCAATAAAACCGTCTAATGCAACAAACTCCAGTACGAAACCAAAAGCCACAGTTAGAAGACATGCTTGGCTTATTCATGAAGAAAACTCAAACTATTATGCGTGAAACGCATAACCGGCTCAACAAACATGAGACAAGGCTTGACAATATTGAAACCATGTGAACCAATACGAATGCAACTGTAAAGTCGTTGGAAACTCAAATTAGTCAATTTTCCAGTGCTATCAAAGAGCAAACGAAGGAGAAGTTTCCAAGTAATACGGAGACTAACCTAAGGGATTGCAAAACAATTACCTTGAGGAGTGGAAAAAAAGTTGAAGCAAGTAAGCCAATGGAGGAAGAGCCGAGAGAAAAACTTGATGTTGAAAAGGATGAGCCAATGGAGAAAGTTGAATAGGAAGTTGAGGAGAAAATTGATGAGAAAATTGAGGAGAAAGATGATGAGAAAAAAAAAAAAAGCCATTCCTGTTTAAGAAATGAAGGAAGCACAAAGGGTGATTCCGGGAAAAATCTCATTTTTGGATAACCCACCGATACTCACTACGTCTTTACCATATCCGCAACGGTTCCAGAAGAAGAAGTTGGATTCCTGATAGGTTGAATTTATCTATCTATTTTCAAGATAAATTTGGTAGTTTTCGAGTATTCTTGTAATGTTTTAATTCGATTTTATTTGTTTTTGTTTAAAGCAGGGGTTAGGAGCGAAAATGGTTGAAAATCGAGCAAATCGGTAGGAAGTCGGAGGAGAAATGTTGAAAAAGATCCAATAATAAGCAAGCAGCCCCACCGCTGCAGTGGTGATCCCCATCGCTGCAGTGGTGAAGAGTCAGTAAACTCTCTGCCCAACCACCGTTGCAGCGATAAGCCTACCGACATCCCACCGCTACAGCGCGGAAACCCCAGCTGTAAAGTTTTGTTTAGATATTTTGTTAGATATTTTGTTCTTTTTTCCCTTATCCCTCGAATTACAACATTTTGATAACACACTTGGAATACTTTGGGAGTGTTTTTGAGAGCTCTCAACCAACCAAAGAGGAGGAACACAATTGGAGAAGAAGAAACAAGATTGGAGCGATTTTTACGGACGTCATCCTTTAGATAACGACTATTCTCCTTTGTTTCTCTCTTTATTCTGAACTCATTTTTGGCTGTTTGATCATGTATATATTGATTATTGTTGAATATTCGGTTATGGCCAAGAGGTAAACGTTGATTATCTATGGGATTGATGTAGTCTACTAATATATGTTGTTTGAGTAAATCATGTTTCAAACGGTTGTTCATCTCTATTCGATTGTGTTTTCCATTTTATTACTTCCATTATATGCTTGTTATGGTATTTTGGTTGGTTTGAGAATATAGGATTTGACACTCGGGAGAGGTAATCCCGAATTCGGACTAGGGTTTAAACACAACATAACGATCTAATGACTCGGGAGAGTATTAGAAAGTGCGCAATCCGTGAGGTTGGTGCGAGACTCATGTGATCGTTTAGACACTAGATAGGGATATCAATGTCGACGCGAATTCGCATATGCATTCACTTTATACTCGAGAGAGGTAGTGAGTGAGTTTCCGATACTTAGATTGTCGGATAGTTTGAATACCGTTAATATAAAACAAGTAGAAGTAAACAAGTAGATTGGATAAAACAAGTAGAAGTAAATAAAGTTAATCCCTAGATAATCTATTCCCATGTAATATACTCAGTATTATAGTTTAATTAATTGTTAATTTAGTTTAATATATATTAAAAACAAAAACCCTAATTTTAATCGCCTAAATAAAGTTCGGTTATAACAATCGCGGTACTTAATGACAATTTAATCCAATTCCTATGGATACAACAACTCGACTCATTCAATATTCTATAAAACGTGACATGTACACTTGAGTTAAAAGTAGCGACGTAATATTCCGCTACCAAGTTTTTGATACCGTTGCCAGGGATTGGTTTTTAGATTGTTGTTGATATTGTGAGAAAGTAACTTGATTTTAATTTAGGCATTTATTTTATTTTTATTTTTAATTTTTGTTTTAGTTTAATTTTTCTTGTAGGGTACTTAAAGATGTTTCATCAATAAGTATTGTTGCATTTCTTTCAACAAGATTCTGAGCCATTTTATTGTGCTTAGGATCGATACAAAGAGTTTCTATTTTGGTTCCCTAATCATCGTTTCCCGAGGGAGTGTCAACTACTGAATTTTCTCGACAGGTTACTAGTCGTAACAAGAAATTGGGTTGAAGGAGGAAATGGTACCATCCCATTCGACCAACTAACCACGGACGAATCTTATTGGTTGTTAGAAGACATGGCGGAGTTTGATTATCAGAGTTGGAATTATTCAACAAACTATTAAAGCTTGGGGGATAGTTCCAACATTTCGACACTATGGATTGACACCTTGTACCAAAATATGGAGCCTTTCCCCACCCTGGAAGAAATATTCACTAAACTTATAGGGGAGACTCAAGCTTTCTAGAGGAAAACGAATGACCGTCTCAATGAGCATGAGGATCGTCTTGACAATATTGAGATGACCTACGTTGAAATTGATGCGATCGTAACGTCTCTTGAGATGCATATCGGTCAACTTATCTACTTTATTGAGGCCGACTCAGAAATAGTGGCACTGAGAGATACACACGCCATATCATTGAAAGCCACCATGAGTAACCGAATATAAGTGGGAGGAACTTGGGTTTGTTCGAAGACGATGAAAAATCACAAGATAACACTTCTGATTATCCACCATTTGAGATACACATTGAGATGCCACCATCGATCGAAGATGATCACATCTATGAGGATCCAATGTGGCTCACATGTCCTCCCTCACTTCCAACTCATTTCATTCAGCCCAACCAAGCACATGAGATGGAGTAGAGTCGAGTTGAAAATAAGGGCCAATTATTGCCACAACTCGCCAATATTGAGGGCGTTGTGAATCAAGACTCATATGTTGTGTTGTATGACACATACTATGGGCAGAAGCAGCTCTTTAACGAGCCATTCTCCATGTCAAGCCAAGGATATTAAACGAAGAGCTTCTTGGGAGGAAACCCAAGTTTCAAAATAAATTAGAGCATCACCGTTGACTTCACTTGGAGGTGAGATTGTCTCGCCTCCTAGGTACGTATTATAAACCCCCTTCGTCGGCATGCTATATTTTAATTGTTGAGATCGATGATTGGGTCATTGTAGACACTGACCGTTTTAAGTTTGGGAGATGTTTAGTATGTTTTCTTGTTGTTAGTTATGTAGTTGAAATTTAATTGTTGTTAGTTGTGTAGTTTTAGTTTATTGTATGCATGTTTGTTTGTTTGAGTAGTATGTTTTTGTTTGTAGTAGTTGTTGTTATGTGCTGAATTTTGTAGTTCATCTGGGCTAATAACCGATGATGAGTCTATCGCCTAGTTGTTTATCGAGGTCGAGCGTAATGCCCATTCATGTGTGTTCAGTGTGATTGACATTTTGTTGTGGTAAAAGTTATTGTCCAAGCATTGGTGTTCTATTGTGGCATGCTACTAGTTGTTTAATTGTGGCTTGTCCCAGTTATGTTTGTATTAGGCTATTTGTGTGTTGTCCTTGGTGTTTTTTAGGTCTTCGGTGTCACTTCTTGGTGTGTTGTAAGGGTCCCTTCCCCTTTTTAATATATATATATATATATATATATATATATATATATATAATCTTTCTTGCCAAAAAAAAAAAAAGAAGAAGAAGATGAATCAACCTTCATTGAATGTAGATAAAAATAATATGTTGAGTTAATATCCAACACCAAAACTTGAAGAAATTAGAGCAGATGGTTTAGAAGAATGTAGAAGTTTGAAAGCATAAGAAGTCTAAATAAATACCACAAACATTTCAATGAACAAGACCTACTAGTTGTTGGGTTTTCACTCCCAAGTTGGGAGTCTACAATCTTCTTCGAAGTTCCACACAACTCTTTTGTTCAGAAATGAACCCAGCTGGCTAGTCAACAAAAACAACAAGCAATTGAAGAATATGGAAGGAGACAGATCAAAAACAGTTGGGAGATCAAAGACAACTCACCTTAGGAAAAAGATTGATGACGAGAGTAAAAGGAATCTCACCATTGATGTCAACAAAGGTTGTTGTTGCAAGTTGGAAAGAAGAAGCTAAAAAGGAGAAGAAGAAGATAGCTCACTTGGATAAGGTTGCGCTACCATCGCTAACTATCTTGAAGCTTCTTCTTTTTTTTGTGTTCACATGGTACATCCATCCTCTATAAATAGAGAAGGTGAGCCGAAAGGAGAAATTAATCATCTGCAAGAGAAAAACGCAAAGAAATGAGAGAAAGATCCCATTTTTTGGGAAGATTAGTGAGAGTCAATTTATGAAGTTTTACCCACAAATTGAAAACAATATTTTTATATATTGTTTGAGAGATCCACCAAAAGTGTGAGGTTATATTGTTTGAGAGATCCACCAAAAGTGTAAGGTTGTATTGTTTGAGAGATCCACCAAAGTATGAGATTTTTGTAATCCCATTATTATTGTTATAGTGGAAGTTTTAAGTGGCCTATGAGTCCCGTGATTTTTACCTTCAATTGAGAAAGGTTGCCATGCTAAAATCCACTGTGTTATCTCTGTTCTATTTTGGTTTGGGAAAAATACCTAGGACTGTAAAATTATCCTGTCATCTTTCCCAACAAAGCGGTGTCGGAGCTCGAAACCTACTGGTTCGAAGCTGTAATCAAGATGGAGGAGAACACAGGCAAAATGATCAAATTAACTGCATTTAAATATGCAATCTGGAAGCCGAAGATAGAGGATCTTTTGTAACTAAAAGGTCTATGGAAGCCCATTGTAATGCCGACACAGGAGGTGATATCGACAACAGATGGCAAAGCCAGTGAAATAATATCAACCACGAGCACATCGAAAATCCCATCAGACGCTGATTAGACCGTGCAAAACTGGAAACGTGTTGCCCAAATCAGACAATGGATTGATAAGAGCATTTTTCAAAATTTTGCTAATAAACATGATGCTTATGTTCTTTGGCAAAAATTGGCGAAAATGTATGCAAGGACAACAGCACAGAATAAATCAAATTTGATGCAACGATTAGTTAATCTGAAATACAAAAATGGAAGCAGTGTATCAGAATATATGAGAGAGTTCCAAGGCATTATTAACCAACTCAATTCTATGAAAATAACCGTATATGATGAGTTACAAGTATTGTTGATGTTGAGTTTTTTACCAAAGAGTTGGGATACATTAGTTGTGTCAATTAGAAACTTTGCTCTAGATGGAAAGCTTACCATGGATATTATAAAAGACAGAATGTTGAACGAAGACTCCAGACGAAAAGACGAAGGATACACTCCCGAGTCTGAAACGCTTGTCTCAGAAAAGCAAGGCAAGCATAAGAGGCGTGGGAGAAACAGAAGTCAAAATCCCCACAGTCAAAAAAGAGGATGATCTAAATCCAAATTTAGATCTGACAAGAAGTGTCATCACTGTGGCAAACCCAGACATTTCATTCGAGAATGTTGGAAGCTGAAAGCGAAGTGATCTCAAAATCAAGAGGTCGAACCTCGAAAAAATGACAATGCAACTGTCATTGTTCGAGATGATAATTTTGTCAATCTTGTATCCCAAAATTCAACTTGGGTAATTGACTCAGGTGCTTTCTTCCATGTCACGCCACGGCTAGATTTCTTCTCATCTTACACTCAAGGAGAATTCGAATGTGTGAAGATGGAAAACGATGGTGCATCTGAAATTATTGGTATCGAAAATATTTGTCTCGAAACCAATCTCGGATGCAAGTTATTTTTTAAAGACGTGAGACATGTCCCTGATATCCGTCTCAACTTAATCTCTACCGGAAAGCTTGACGACGAAGGATATAATAATTACTTTGGTGAAGGCAGATGGAAACTTACCAAAGATAATTTGATGGTAGGAAAACGCAAGAAGGACATCTCTCTCTATCTCAAAGAAGCCAAGTTATGTAGAGGAGAGGTAAATACAACCACAAAATAAGTCCCCACCCAGCTATGGCATAAGCGTCTCAGACACATGAGTGAGAAATGTCTAAAAATCCTTTCTAAGAAAGATCTCTTACCAAGAATGAAATGTACAGCCTTACAAACCTATATTGATTGTGTTATGTAAAACCAACACAGAGTTACATTTCATACTAATTCACCATCTAGAAGAAAGAATATTTTAGATCTAATACACACAGATGTCTGCACAATAAGTCATAATTCATTAGGAGGTGTTCTTTACTTCATGAATTTTATTGACGACCATACTAGAAAAGTGTGGGCCTTTGCCTTGAAAACTAAAGATCAAGTAATGAAAGTTTTTAAGCAATTTCATGTAAAGTTTGAGAGGGAAACTGGAAGATACTTGAAGTGTGTACGTGCAGATAATGGTGGTAAATACCGTGGACTATTCGAAGAGTACTGTGGAAATTTGGCATCAGGCTGGAAAATTCAGTACCTAAGACACCTCAGCACAACAATGTCGCAGAGAGAATAGACAGAACCATCTGTGAAAAAGTCATATATATGCTCTCAAATACAAAGTTGTCAATCTCCTTTTAGGGGAAGGCAATGAGGACAGCAATTGATTTAATCAACCTTTCTTCATCAGTTCCACTGAACTATGACGTACCAGAAAAAGTCTGCACGGGAAAAGACATTTTGTATAAACACCTAAAAGTGTTTGGCTGCAGAGCGCTTGTTCACATCCTGAAATATGAGAGGTCCAAGCTAAATGGAAAGGCAAAGTAATGCATCTTCGTGGGATATTCCCATAAAGAATTCGGATGCAGACTATAGGATCCTATCAGCAAAAGGATTATCAAAAGTAGAGACGTGGTGTTTCTGAAATATCAGATAGTTAAAGACTTTCAGAAACTAAAAAATCCACAACCAGATGAATTTTCAGTAGATCTCAAACCTAGCTCTTTTTTTACAAATTCTAGTGACGGGAGAGTAGTACCAGATCCTAATGATGTAACTCCACGAGCTAGTAGTTCGAAACCAGAATCGATTCTAGAACAAGTCCAACAAGAACCAAGAAGATCTGCTTGAAAGTGACAACCGAGTCACAAATATTCTCCTCAAGAGTATGTGATGCTCACTAAGGGGAGAGAACATGAGAGCTATGAAAAAGCTATTGCAGATCAGTATAGGGATGGATGGTTGAAAGTTTTGCAAGAAGAGATGAAATCCTTGCATGAGAACTACACATATGATTTGGTAAAACTACCACAGGTTAGAAAAGCTCTCAAGAACAAATGGGTATGCATGATAAAAAATGAAGAACACAACTCACAACCACATTACAAAAAAAAAAAAGATTGGTTGTGAAAGGATTCGAGCAAAAGAAAGGTGTTGATTTTGATAAAATATTTTCACCCATGGTGAAAATGTCTTCTATCCGAGTTGTTCTTGGCCTTGCAGTCAGTCTTAATCTGGAGGTTGAATAACTTGACATTAAAAATGCATTTTTGCATGGAGATTTTGACAAGAAAATTTACATGGGGGCAGCCCAAAGGTTTCCTAGTTAAGGGAAAAGAAAAATTGGTGTGCAAACTAAAGAAAAGCTTATATGGTCTGAAACAGGCACCAAGGCAGTGGTATAAAAAGTTTAACTCATTTATGGAGAAATATTAGTACAACCGAACAATAACAGATCACTATGTCTTCATCAAGAACTTTTCTCATAGTGACTATATCATTCTTCTACTCTATATTGATGACATATTAATCGTTGGTTGTGACAGCACTAAAATTAACAAGTTGAAGAAAGAGTTGAGCAAGTCCTTTACAATGAAGGACTTAGGAGTAGGAAAACAGATTCTTAGCGTTACGATTACCTGTGACAGGCAGAATTGCAGAATCTAACTATCTCAAGAATGGTATGTCGAAAAAGTTTTTGAAAGATTCAACATGAGTAAAGGTACGGTTGTTAGATCTCCACTTGCAAGCCACTTCAAGTTTAGTGCGAGAAAATGCCCTTCAAGTAAGAAAGGAAAATCAGAAATGGATAGGGTGCCTTACGCATCAGCGGTTAGTAGTTTGATATACGTCATGTTATGCACCAGACTAGACATCGCTCACGTAGTTGGTGTAGTAAGTCGTTTCCTTTCAAATCTTGGAAATGAACATTAGGAAGCAGTCAAATGGATACTCAAGTGTCTCAGGAGAACATCCAGTCATTGTTTATGTTTCGACAATGATAAACCTGTATTGGAAGGATATACAGATGCAGAAATGGCTGGCGATATGGATTCAAGAAAATCCATATCCGGATACTTGATAACATTTGCAAGGGGAGCCGTTTCGTGGCAATCACGATTACAAAAGTGTGTTGTCTTATCCACCACAGAAGCAGAATATATCACAATTATGGAAGGATTTAAGGAAATCCTGTGGATGAAGAAGTTCCTATAAGAGTTGGGTCAGAATCAAGAAAAGTATACTCTCTGCTGCGATAGCCAGAGTGCAATTCACCTCAACAAAAACTCAACTTTTCACTCGAAGTCTAAACAAATCGACATGAGGTATCACTGAATTCGTGATGTGTTAAAAAACAAGTTACTACAGCTTCAGAAGATCCACACCAATGATAACGGGACCGACATGATGACAAAATCTCTACCTAGAGAAAAGTTAGAAGTCTGTAAAGAGGTTGTAAGTTTAGCGTTATCCCAAATTGGTCCTAAAGTGAGATATTTGTTGGGTTTTTACTCCCAAGTTGGGAGTCTACAATCTTCTTCGAAGTTCCACACAGATCCTTTGTTCACAAATGAACCCAGCTGGCAAGTCAACAAAAATAACTAGCAATTGAATAATATGGCAGGAGATAAATCAAAAATAGCTGGGAGATCAAAGACAACTCACCTTAGGAAGAAGATTGAAGAAGATAGTAGAAGGAATCTCACCATTAATGTCAACAAAGGCTGATGTTGCAAGCTGGAAAGAAGAAGCTAAAAGGGAGGAGAAGAAGAAGACAGCTCACTTGGATGAGGTTGCACAGCCATTGCTAACTATCTTGAAGCTTCTTTGTTTTTCGTGTTCACATAGCACATCCCTCCCCTATAAATAGAGAAGGTAAGTCAAAGGAACAATTTAATTCTCTGCAAGAAAAAAACACAGAGAAGTGATAGAGAGAACCCTTTTTTGGGAAGATTAGTGAGAGTCAATTTGTGAAGTTTTACCCACAAATTAAAAACAATATTTGTATGTATTGTTTGAGAGATCCACCAAAAGTGTGAGGTTATATTATTTGAGAGATTCACCAAAGTGTGAGATTTTTATAATCCCATTATTATTGTTATAGTGGAAGTTTTAAGAGGCTCACGGATCTCGTGATTTTTACCTTCAATTGAGAATGGTTATCATGGTAAAATTCGTTGTGTTGTCCTTGTTCTATTTTGGTTTGGGAAAAGGACCTTGGACAGTAAAATTATCCTGTCATTTTTCCCAACACTAGTTGATGAAGGATCGATCGGAAACACAATCGCATAACAGAAATTTATAAGAGTAAAGTGCAACTCCAAGGGAGTTACTATTTTTTGGTGTGCCATTTGCCCAAATGGCACATCAAAATTAATTGCTCACTCCAAGAGAGTTGTTATATTTATTTTTATTAAAATTAGAAATAAAAAAAAGTTGAATGAAAGTTTTGAAATAACCATCAAATTTTAATTTAACTAGCAAATTTAATATTTTTATTTTATTTTGACCACCAAATTTTAATTATTTATTCTAATTTAACCGTCAAATATAATTTTTTGCTTCACATTTGGCTCTCTATCCAATGGTGGTTTCGCTCCTTCGATATTAGCATTTCTCATTTGTTTCGTGAATGTAATTTGTGACAGATGCCTTATTTATTTATTTATGCCTTAAATAAATAAATAGATTAACACTTAATCCCTAATTCAACCCTAATTAAATTAACAACTAAACCCTACACACAATTTTTTATTTTATTTTTTGGTAAAATAACCCTAAACATAATGAACCCCAACTCAACCAACTCAAACCAAATTAAATAATTAAAACCCACGCAACCAACCCCTATTTTAAGCAAACCAAATCAGAGAAAAAACCCCAAATCAGGTTAGAACAATCGAGAGAGAGAGAGAGAGAGAGAGAGAGATGATTTAATCCAGGGAAAATGAAAATGCAGAAATCAAAATTTGCTAGGATGAAACAAGCGTTTCAGAGGCAGATTAGGAAGATTAGAATTTCAAGACAGTTGCAATTGATTTTTATTTTTTTTCAGAAACTAATGGCTATAATTGCACTTCAAGATCATAGAAATTACAATTTTCTGATATGCATAATGCAGTGGATTAAGGACCTGTTTGGTCTATCCATTTGAACAACACAAATTGGGAAATTAAGGTGGTGTTTGATTTTAACAAAAAAAATGGAGGAAAGATGAATCAACCTTCATTGAATGTAGATAATCATAACATGTTGAGTTAATTTCTAACACTAGAACATGTGGAAATTAAAGCAGATGGGTTTTTGGAAGAAAACAGAAGTTTGAATGTTTATTTTAGAGAGGGAGTACCTTTCCTGGTCACCTCACTCATCATTGATTGATCGATCTTTATTGGGGCAAATTTTTTTTCCCGTTTTGTTAATAACATATTTCTATTGATGTTCTAGGTTTTTTGGGAATAAAAATAGGAAAACAGAATCACGCGCATGATTAAACGGGTTCTTAACATCATATCAGCATTAAGTGTGTTCAATAATTGCAGAAAAATAGTAGTTAAAATAATGAAGGGTTGAGATTCATGAAATTTGAGAAAGATAGGTCATCCAGGAAAAGAAGACCCATAATTGAGATTTAAACATTCAAAGCGTCATTGAGGTCTGTCGAGATTTTCCTCTGCAACCACTAACACATACTCACACACACACAATATAATTTAAAGTCTCTGCTAAAAAAAAGTATCAAAGTTTGCATGAGAATCAATGACTAGTCTTTTTGCCAAAATAGCACACCTACACCATGCGCTACTGTTCTCTGTCTCTCCCTCTCGCTCTACACTGACTGACCGAAAGTAGAACCGTGTGAGTGTCTAATTACCATAATCACAAGACCCTTAAGTTATTTATTACAAATAAAACCCCAATTTTCCTTTTTCTTTCTATATGACCCAATCATATAGAAACAGAGCGTGGTTTTGAAAAAAAAAAAAAGGATTAAATAAATAAATAAATAATAAAACTAGGAACCACATTTTTCTTTTTCTTTTTCTTTTTTATTTTTTTCGTTTTCCAGAACCATTTCTTTCTCCCACGAAGAATACTTTTTTTCCTCTCTCTCTCTCTCTCTCTCTCTCTCTCTCTAGAATCATTACTAACACATACATTTTATATGTATATTTATTTATTTCCCAATTTATCACATACTAATTTACATCAACACGTTTTTTTAATATTTTATTTTAAAATTAATTATGTCACCCCCATCCCAGACACCCGTCACCTATGGGGCCGGCGTGACAGCAACACGACATCCTCTGAGGGACAAACCAACTAGAAAGCGACAGTAGACAATCATAATTATACAATCACCAAAATCAGGCTATAAACATTTTCTCTAACTAGGGACACACCCGTCCCTGAATTTTTAATAACAAAAAAAAAAAAAAAAAAAAAAAAAACAATAACGAACCTCACCTAGGTTCGCCTCAGGCAGCACCTCCCAAAATACTCCCTCGCTATACCATTGTCGGACTCTACCCAATGCCAGTAGGGGACCAACTCCTAGCTATTTCACCTGCGAGTGTACTGCCTTCTTAATAAAAATATTTTTACATAACAATACATTCTAAATAATACATCATTTAAATATGGATCAAGCATAAGTATATAGATGTCACATAACTTGTAAAAGTCTTCATAATATATGTTGTGAAAATAAAGCAATATATATAAGTTCCATTTCAAAATCATCTAGTATAAATATCATACCGATCACCACAATAAATAATAAATCACCCAGTATAAATAAACATCACATCTCAAACCACTACTCCACCACAACACACACTGACTAACCATAGTGATCGTTTTAACCTCACGATCGGGAGTTGTAACGGTACCGTAACATTCGTAAGAATACCTTCCTACGAAATATCCATACCCCTTTTGGGGAGAAATATAATCCACACCCCTCACAGGTTCTCATAATCCATACCCCTTATAGGGAGAAATATAATCCACACCCCTTACGGGGAGAAATATAATCCACTCATATCTAACGAAAATTATTTTTAAGCCTTCTTTTAGAAACCAACACAATTCCAAAAACCTACTTGATCCATATCATTTATGAAATTGTACAGTATAAGCAAACACATATGTCATCATATATATATACAGAAAACAGTTTGGCAAGAAGACAGTACACTCACCTCGTTTCTTAGGCTACCATAGTAGCACCGTCCAAAACCTACCAGGATGCTGGCATTTGTGAACCTAGTAATGATAGGGTCTAAATTAATATTTTATGCAAAATAATCAAATCGTGCAATGCAGACCCTAAGTTCCGAAATTTTCCATTTCCCATATTTTACTTATGAAAATTACTATTTCGGATAATTTTTATTTCATTAAAAATAATTGCATAAAATTTAGAAATACACACGGTCCCAATTTATTATTCCGATTCCAAAATTTTGATGTTAGAATTCAATTCAATAAACTGAAATAAACTTAACGGAAAACGCTACTCATTCTGAATCGTTCACAGACCGCGAAATGGGTTTTTAATTCTTATCGGGGTGGTTTGTGCAAATTCTTCTCTCTCTTTTTTCTTTTTTTTTTTCTTTCCCTTCTTTTTCCTTCCCTTTTTTTTCCTGTTTCTGTTTTCTGTTTGTGCTCTGCCCGTCGACACCACTACCAGCCGACCAACCCCCCCTGTCGGCGACGCACCGGCTACCCATAACAGTTTTCAGCAACACACCCATGCACACGTATACACACACTGATCAACACATTACACACATACATACACTGTCCTACACACTCGTTGCCGGCCGAACTGAGTAAAACACACACGCAGGCATAACACTGAACCAGAACGCCCACACACACGATCACCGAGGGTCGACGGACGACGATCCGAACAACACTCTCACATACCCACATTCTACTGTATTGAACCGAAACAGAGGATGCCCACAAGCATGCACCGCCGTAGCGGTGACACACACCATCGGCCATGCCGTGGCGACGATCACTCACGCATGCAGTCGAAGCAACACACACATACACACGCTTCACGAAACAAGAATCAGAACACATACACTCCATCGAAACGCCACCGTCGGACAAAACCGAAACCCACCGGCGATTCTATCTCCAATCACATAAACATGCATGCACACACCTACTAGAATGATCAATTAAATATATATAGGTACTCACCAGATTGAAGATCGTCGACAAACTGAACAACCGAACCCAACGTCCGCTCACCGGCGACGCTAAGAACACACCCGTCACGCCGTTGACAAACCATCCCACCGACCGAACCACTTTCGCTCTCCCCTGAAACTGACGAAGACACCTCCACGATCACGCATATGAGCAATAGCCACGACCACCCTGCCGGAGGAACACTGACTCAAAGAAGTTCGATCACCCCTCCCTTGCTCCGGTCCTCTCTCTCTCTCTAGAATTTATCTAATTTCAAATTGAATGGAGGCTTTTTGATCAATGCACATGCACAAGTATGTATATATTGCATGGATTAAGTGGTGGAAAACGTTCCTAGCCTGCCACGTTGCCTCTCCGTTTTTCTCCCTTCTAGCGGTCTCACACGCACGGTGTATGCGTGTGTGTGTGTGTGTATATATATATATATATGTTTTAAAAAAGTTTTTGTTAAATTACCCTTTCCCCCCTCTAATTCCTTAAAGTCTTCTTTTTGAGTTAAATTCAACATTTATAAGTTTCTAAAATTGTAATTTGATCCCTAACATTTTCAATTTTTGATTTTTAATTGGAAATTCGCATCCCAAGTTGAGAGTAATGTTTTTAAATTTGCAATTTTGACCCCCAAGTTTTGATTTGAGATTTTAATCAATAAAAGTTTTACCTAAAAATTTCTAATGCTCTAAAATACAACTATTTATGACGTACGTTTTATGATTTAGGTTTTACAAATTACTACCTATATATATATATATATATATATATATATATATATATATATATATATATATATATATATATATATATATATTATTTTAAAATTAATTCCTATTGAGGAAGTCTCACTGCAAATTCTGAAGAGAAAAAAGTGGTCAAGTTTGCTCATTGTAGTCCAATATTATCCTCACCGAAAATCAGCATAAAAATAAAGGAAAATTACATTGTCGGCCCTTTAAGTATGGGCGGACTTTGAGATTTGTCAAACTACATGTTTGGTATCTCAAGTTCTACCCACATTTATTTAGTGATTTTTCTCAGCACTATACAAATTTAAAAGTTTACCACATTCAACGGTTATTTTATTAAAATTTCAAAATTATTGTATTATATAAAAATTATTGTGATTTTCCCTTGTAAAAAATTATTATAATTTTTATGACGTAACGTGAGTTTAAACTTAGGATGGAATTATTGGAGTTATCAACAAATTATTTTACTAAGTGAATTGGACGAATTGTAAAATTTAGGGTTATGAAAAATTATTTTAATTCTACAAAATTGAAAGTATTGCTTATGATGTTGGACGAAAAATATATTGTGCTCAACATTTGATATTCTAATGTGATATTTTTATTATTTTATCACATCACTGAACTTGAAACATTTTCTCTTAATAACGATTCAAACTTTTTTCTTTCACTCTTCAGATGAATCGTTTTTAGAGAAATGTTGGAACAAAATATTTTAGATTTAGTGAATTATAAAATAATAAAAATATTCTCATTACCATATCATATGTTGAGCACAACTCATTTTGCATCCAAAATCATCAACCACGTTTTTTATTTTGATAGATAGAAATAAAAATGTGAAACTTTAGAGACCGAATATGAAATTTTATAAATTTTAGGGTCCACATAGACACCTATACTTTAGTGACTGAAAATATAAAAAAAAAAATATTTGAAAGTATATTATGTAGTAGTTATTTATTTTTTTATTGTTTTTTAATGGAGTATAAATAATGTACATTTAGTAGTTTGACCAAATTACTAGAAAACTTTTTAATATTGATATGGTTTCAAAAAAAAAAATAGGTTTCATCAAAAAATTATTTTCTGTGTTCAAATGCGGGTTTTTTTTTGTTTTTTTTTTTTAAACCAAAAAATAAAAAATAAAAAATTTACTAAGTGAATTGGACGAACGTTGACTCATAAACATCTCCTTGATTTTGACCAAACCCAACCTAAGGTTTTCCTATATGTCTTAGGATAGCTAAGACTCATTTCAAACGTAGTTCTAACAAATTATAGCTAGGAATGATCCTGAACATTGCTTCTATGAATAACTATTTAAGCAAAGTCGAGGATGTTTATCGGCATCGCTGCTCTTTAAACTGAACTAGGTGCGATGTTCCTGGGTATCGCTACTTTCTAAACTAAACTAGAAAAGCGCAGCCAGGGATGTTACTAGATATCGTTGTTGATGTTTCTTCCTCATCTTCTCTAGGACCCATAATCATGCATACCTCATTTTGCTAATTTGTTTCGTTTCATTGATTGATTGATCTTTATTGGGGTTGTTCCCGTTTTTTTAATAACATATTTCTATTGATGTTCTAGGATTTTTGGGAATAAAAATAGGAAAACAGAATCACGCGCATGATTAAACGGAACATCATATCAGCATTAAGTGGGTTCAATAATTGCAGAAAAATAGTAGTTAAAATAATGAAGGGTTGAGATTCATGAAAATTGAGAAGGATAGGTCATCCAGGAAAAGAAGACCCAGAATTGAGAAATATTCAGCGCGTCATTGAGGTTTGTCGAGATTTTCCTCTGCAACCACTAACACATACTCACACACACACAACATAATTTAAAGTCTCTGCTAAAAAAAAAGGGTCAATGCTACAATTGCTCCCGCGAGGGAACAACGGAGGCACCCTACCCAAGGGTCATATTACTGGCAGAGAAGGAGAGTTGAAGGTTGAAGGGCCAGTCTCCTCTGCCCAGGTTGATAGTTATTGAGCTACCCGGGGAGGTACTCATTCCCGAGTGGCCCCACCATTGCTCATATTTCCATGGACCATATTATTTACACTAGAAATTTTCATAAATGACTTTTATCAATTTTCTTGTCCCCATCGCCTATGACTCTGTTTATGTGTCTACATGCTCCATGGTGTCTACTTTCTCAGATAATTAACCTGAGTTCTTTACCGATTAATTGTTTTTTAAATAACTAAATTCTGAATACAGATACTTATTTACCAAACCATTATAAAACGCAGAACCATAATGCGTTTTTCATAAAAACGCATTCTCTTTATGCGTTTTTCAAATAAGAAAAAGTTAGAAACGCATAACATAAAACCGTTTATACGGTGTGAGAAAACGCAAATTGATATTACGTTTTTCTTTGAAAAACGCATCCTTGAACTGCATTTCTCAAAGAGACATACAATATCAGTATGTCTGAGTCCTGCATGGGCATGGAGACGTGGGTTTTGGATTGAGAACATGGAGGTGATTGCATGAGAGTAGTGGAAGCTTGGGTATGTGGTCATCACATGAGTGGCACATGCAGACGAGAGGTTTTGGATTGAGAAAAGTAGTACATGTGTGATTATAATTGCTCCCATATTTCTGTTTTGTTTCCCATTTTTTAAGAACAGAAAAAAAAAAAAAAAAAAAAAAAAAAGAAGCAAGGAAACAAGTCAATTTGTTACCGTTCTGCTCCCAAATTTTTGGAACAAATTTCTGAAAACAGATCATAATTGTTCCCAAAAAATAATTATTGTTTGTTAACAATAATTTTTTTTTTTGTTCTCAGAATAGAATCGCTTTTGGCAACGATCTAGAAAAATGATGACTTCGAAAAGAAAAAAAAAAAAACACTATTTATTCATCTAAAAACAACCGTTTACAAACTTCACCCCCTCAACCTCAATGGTGAAGAATAAATTATAATAATAGTCAATAATGATGAGGGTAAAATCGGGCCTCCTTCACGTGTCAGCCACCTAGATCAGATCTGCCACTTCACCAGCTTCACGTCACGACGACCTGAATCAGCCCAGTGTATAGACAGCCCAGGCAGATTTCCCAAGTCGGTGGACGGGAAGCATTCTAGGATCTCCAACCAGCAACCCTTCCGAAGGACCGTTGCGTGATCACAAGTCGGTGTGCCCAGACCAACCTGTGCCCGATTACCCGAGCCGATCTGCTGCTGTTCCAGATCGGCTCGTATCTCCGCCATTCATAGTAAAGGGCCCAAAGCCCAGGCTCATGGCTCTAATCAGTCGTGCCGCCCACGCGTTTGACGGCTTAACGCTAATTCGAGCTTAAAGCCCTAATCTTACTAGAGCTAATCACATTCCCATCTATAAATAGAAGGCTTCTCCAAAGTATTTGGGGGATCAGATAACAATTCTAATGAGATAAACTCCACTACAGGTCGCTCCGACAAGTCGAGGTAACAGTAACTTCCCAATCTATATTTCTACCCCGGCTCTTACTCTCAAGCCGAAGGGGACACGTCGAGAAAAATCATGTATGTCCTATGTGCAGATGACAGATTGGAGCTCGGCCCGAATAACGGCTAGGAGCATCAGGCTAGGAACACAAGACCTGGGCTTGGACTTCGGTCGGATAAAACTTGCCCAGCCCGGCTGCGATACACAAGAACGACGATCAATCAAGCACCATATCCCTTCTCCCCGATCTGAGGGTGTCCGGATCGGCCAATTTCCGACACCAACAGTTTGGCGTCGTCTGTAGGAACTGCTACTAGAAGCATTCTCTAAGTCATCAGTTATCTGCTCTGCTAAGGTTTGATAAAAGGGGACCGGACTTTTATATCATAGGGGATAGGGCCCATACACAGGAGTCCGGTGATCGAGCGCTCGCCGCTCACAGACAGGTGGCTCAAGTCCGGCCTCAGGCCGTTAACCGAGCACCAAGGAAATGGAATCTCGACCCCCTAGTTGCCTCGGCATCCATTTCAAGATCAGCTCATGGACAGCGATCTGAAGAATGGTCGGGGTCACCACCGGTTCGGGATTATAGCTTCCAAGATCGTTTCGAGTACTGATCTCGCCCAATCTGGGATGTGGACTCCCACTCCCCGCCACCAGCCCGGAGGAGGGAGGCCAGGCCTGCCGTCAGCCAGGTCATCGCCCCAGAAAGGGGGTCGACCACGATGGAGTGATGCCTAGTGGAAATGGAGGACTCAGTCGGATGCACAACACCAAGGGAACCCCCGGGCTACGTACTGGGATTAAGTCCCCTTTCGTTGAGAAGGTCATAGACGAACCAGTTCCGTACCGATTTCCCAATCCCCTGGCGGCCCAGTATGATGGGACTATTGACCCATTGGATCATCTCTCTATTTATGTCTCCCATATAGATTTACATGCTGCCACCAATGCAATAAGGTGCAAGTTCTTTTCCCTCGGATTGATGTTTCCTACTAGGACGTGGTTCAACAACCTCCCAGCGACCTCAATCTCCACATTCCTCCAGCTCGAACAATAGTTCATGGAGAGGTTTAGCCGATCGCGGCGTAGGCTGAAGACTGCCTCTCATCTCCTTGATGTCAAACAGGAGGAGAACGAGAATCTGGCCAATTATGTACATAGGTTTTGGATGGAATCCCTCGCCTGTGAGGGGGTGTCTGATGAGATGGCGCTCAACACCTTTATTGGAGGGCTGAGCCACAGGAGGCTCCTCTACGACCTAAATTCCAGGTCGGCGACCAGCCTGCGCAAGGCCCTGGACCTCGACGCCAATTTCTACAAAGCCGATCTCGTCGACAAGATCAAGAAAGAAAAGGAAGATCTCCTCAGGAAGAAAGCCCATAGAATATAAAATCTCCAAGAAAACACTCATTACAACGCATACCCATAACCTATATTGGAGAGCCAAATGTTCTCTCAATATTTATATGTTTAAGTGCATTTACATTTCTCTTCCCCTTGGGATTTCTCTCTATATTTTGGAACTACATCTTGGCGCACAAAAGAAGGAACATAAAAGGTCTTTATATAATCTCCTAAATAAGCCAAAAGGTGTAGGATTCTCCACAAAACATGGTAATGATAATATTTTTTTGTTCCCATAATAGAATCGCTTTTGGTAACGATATTATCTTAGAATTATATTTTATTTTTTTTAATATTGTTCCCTAACGCAATCCAGAAAAATGATGACTTCGAAAAAAAAGGAAAAAAAATACTATTTATTCATCTAAAAACAACCTTTTACAAACTTCATCCCCTCAACCTCAATGGTGAAGAAGAAATTATAATAATAGTCAATAATAACTAAAAACCGTACAAAATATGAAAGTTGAATTCAACATCTTTTCAAAAATCAAATTCAACCTACCGGAAGATGGATCAAGTGGAATTTCAGTTGCAGAGATTGTAACCGGAAATAAGGGAGCTGATGGCAAAGGCGGCAAAAGCAATTTTTTTAAACAAATTTCTGAAAACATATCATAATTGTTCCCAAATATTTGTGTCCACTGGAAACAAAAACAATAAAACTGAAACACAAAACAAACCTCACATGAATTATAGATCGAAAATCAAATTCATTTGGAATTGTTCTTCTTCTTGAAGCAGATGCTGGCGTATCTTTTGATATCGGCATCATCTTCAGCGGCAACTCGGGTTGATCCATCTACCTGTCTTTTCTTGCTTTTGCCGCCTTTGCCATCAGCTCCCTTATTTCCGGTTACAATTATTGACTATTATTATAATTTCTTCTTCACCATTGAGGTTGAGGGGGTGAAGTTTGTAAACGGTTGTTTTCAGATGAATAAATAGTGTTTTTTTTTTTTTTCTTTTCGAAGTCATCATTTTTCTGGATTGCATTAGAGAACAATATTTAAAAAAAAAAAATCTAAGATAATATCGTTGCCAAAAGCGATTCTATTCTGAGAACAAAAAAAAAATTATTGTTAACAAACAATAATTATTTTTTGGGAACAATTATGATCTGTTTTCAGAAATTTGTTCCAAAAATTTGGGAGCAGAACGGTAACAAATTGCTTATTTTCTTGCTCTTTCTTTTTTTTTTTTTTTTGCACTCGATTCTCAATTTATTTATTTTTTTTCTGTTCTTAAAAAATGGGAAACAAAACAGAAATATGGGAGCAATTATAATCACACATGTACTACTTTTCTCAATCCCAAACCTCTCGTCTGCATGTGCTACTCATGTGATGACCGCATACCCATGCTTCCACTACTCTCATGCAATCACCTCCATGTTCTCAATCCAAAACCCACGTCTCCATGCCCATGCAAGACTCAGACATACTGATATTGCGTTTCTCTTTGAGAAATGCAGTTCAAGGATGCGTTTTTCAAAGAAAAACGCAACATCAATTTGCGTTTTCTCATACCGTATAAACGGTTTTATGTTATGCGTTTCTAACTTTTTCTTTTGTGAAAAATGCATAAAGAGACTGCGTTGTTATGAAAAACGCATTATGGTTTTGCGTTTTATAATGGTTTGATAAATAAGTTTCAGTATATTAGTTTTCAGAATTTAGTTATTTAAAAAACAATTAATCGGAAAAGAACTCTAATTAACCTGGGGTTCTTGTCGCGTTACTCTAGCTATCACCTACTTGAAGCAATTCATTTTTTTTATGTCCTATGTTGATCCTAAGATTTTGATGAACAATTAAATGTTGATATTTTTTGTGGAACTAATGGTTTAATTGAGTTTCAATTTATGATGAAAATATAATGACAAGTAATGAATGGATGCTAAAAAATGATAAAGGATTAAAAGTTTGAAGAAATTGAAGAATTTATAACTCTTAATATCTCAATTAGGATCACACACGTCACAAAAAGTTTTTAAAAGTTTATGCATGTTTGTTTAGGATCCTAAGTAAAATTATTTGCTCCTATGTGTGATTGAAAAAATAATAAAGATAATTGATTAAAATAGAATTTCATATTTTAGTGAAGTTAACCGAGAAAAGAAATCGATTAAAGGAGCGAAAACGTTGATGAGAACGTATTAAAAACGAATTTAGTAGGCATTCCAGAAATTATAAGTCGACAGGTAAGTTAACTAGTATATAGAAGGAAAACTCTCTGTATTGATAAGTCGACAGATAAGTTGACCTGTGATCAAACAATAAACTCTCTGTATCGACAAGTCGACAGAGTGGTCGACCTTTGAAATGTAGTGAAACTCTCTGAATCTCTAGGTCGACAAATAAATCAACTGATGGGCATAGAAATTCTTGGCTTGGCTACATCCTAAATCGAGCGGTCGATAGATGGCTTTGGGCAGTCAACTTGGGGGACTGTTTCAAGATTTTGAGGAATTCTGAATTTTATTCTAAAAGTAGCCGTTACTAGCTGTTTTTTTATTAGGATTCATGAGAGATTTTAGGGATCTGAGGTTATTTGAGATATGCAACATATATTATGATATCACTATAGATTGGGTTTATTAAGTTTTAATATTTCTCAATTCATTATATATAATTCTTTCTATCTTATATAATTTGTGATTGAGAAATATTTGAGAGACTTAATTGAGATGTTTAAAAGTTTTAATTAAGTAATTTGAACCAGAATAAAGTCTTAATGATATAAGAGGTTTATAAAAGCAATTAAATGTCATGACAAGTGGGAACTAGCCATTAGAGAGCTAATTTCTTTTCCCTATATATAAACCTGCGTTTTTTACATTAATTAATAATAAATCATATCATATCAAAGCAAAAGAGCAAGAGTATCATTCTAAGCTTTTCTAAGAGAAATCATATTGTGAATTGAGAGAGTTTTTCTAAGAGATATTTTCTGAGAATTACTTGTTGTGAACTATTACTGCTACTGAATCTGAAGTAACATTGCTAAAAAAAAAAATCGGTGGATTTTGAGTGAGATCTTTCCAAATTACTTTCTATTAATTGATTACTTGATTACATTTGGAATTTGATCTTTGAAATTATTTTCTTTCATTGAAAAATAATTTTTGAAACAATTTCTTGAAAAATCTGATTACGTGCTTAATTACGTGTTACCCAATTTTTGTTTAAAATCAGATTTTAAATCTCACACTTTTCTATCACTAGTTTTGAGATATTAATCGAGTTTTAATTTATCTGATGTGATAGAAGCTCCAAGTGAGAGAATTTGCTTATCAATTTTGTATTGGTGAGTAGTGTGACGGATTAAATACTATTGAGAGTATTTAATCAAAAGGTAGCTGGTTTCAGTCTCTTCCTGTAAAGAGATTGAGATATTAATTTTTTTCTTAATAGAATTGTGAATAATTTTATAACGGTTCAATCCTTACCGAGTAAAAGGATATTTGAGAAGTTTTGATTCTTTAGTCTAACGTATAAAAAGAATTAGGTTATTTTTTAGCCTGTAAAAAATAGATGTTATTCCTGAGCTTAGGAAAAGAAATTTGTAAAGGTTGATTTTTAGCCTGTGAAATAAATCATTGTGAGAGTTTGATTACTACCTTTAAAGGAATCTTGAGTTTTAGTGGGAGCGACTCTCCGTGGGGCTCGTAGGATTAGATTAGCCAAGAGTAGCTTGGTGAATCAGTATAGATTTCTGGTGTGCTGCAATATTTACTTTGATTATATTTTACTGTTTGGTTGTGCATCTAGTTGATAATACATAATCTGCTGTTTTAAAAAGATAATTAATTAATTCTAGGATAAAAGTAATTGTTTAATTTTTAAGTTTTTAATTTTGATAATTTTAATACTACTCAATTCACCACCCCCCACCCCCACCCCCCCCCTCTTGGGTAGCTAACTGGGCCAACATCATGTATAAAATAACTTACCATTACGAGTAAGTAATGCTTAGTAGTAGGTTACTAGTCACAAAATTTGTGATTCCTAGTAATAATACTATTGATTACTAAAATAATAATTTTAATTGAGATTTTTTATTGTGATTAAATTTTAATTACCTGATAAGATATTAATAATTTTATTATCATCTTATAAAATTATTAAATTGCTTTAAAATGAAGAATTGAATTATTAAAAATTGATTTTTAATTATTAAAATTATCATGTGGTTTGAAAAAATGTCGAAAATTCTCTAAATAAAGCAATGTTCTACATCAAAATATTGACATTCTTATTGTATTTAATATATAATGGTGTCTAGAGAATTTTTATTATTTGATTGTCTCAATATAAAGCCCCTAATGGATTGCTTTGAGTATACCTAAATTATTAATATAATTTCAAAATTGAAAATATAAACATTGTCTTGAAAAATGCTACATTGGTACACACTACAAGAAAATTGATTTTCGGCTACGAATTAATTCGTAGGTAAACTTAAAATTTCGTAGCGAAATAGATTTGGCGACGAATATTTATCGTAGCTAGATTCGTAGCAGTAGCTGTACGCGCGAAGATTCACACCATCGTCCTCGCGGTATTGACTACTCACAAGTATATGAGGTCTAGTTTTAATATAATGGATCTTGTAAGATCAGATATCGTTTCACTGGGAATGACGTGTAATTCGGTTGAGTATTGTGATTTAAATAGTTTCATATTATCTCGACTAATCATAATTTGTTTATTTTCTATTTAATATTCTAATATAAACGACAACTATGAAGTTAATTCTAATTACACTCATTATTTAGGTATTGATTTCTTTCGCATAATGCATAATTGAAGTCATTAAGTTAGCTATAATAGTTTTCTATCTATTCTGACAATCTATGTATCAATAACTCCTTCGCTACCTCTCCCGAGTGTAAGACGGGGGATTACACGACTTCGTGTCAACGAAGAAGTCCTCTTCAATGTCTTTACGACCCTAGGTCTCGTGAGTCTTTAGCCAACGTCATGGATTGCATACGTTCTAACGCCCTCCCAGGTTGTTAGAACGTCACGTTGTATTTACCCTAATTCGAATCCAGGGTTACCTCTTCCAAGTGTCAAACCCCATATTCTCGGTTTATCAATACAAGCATAATATCAAGAATAATGGTAAACATAATCGGATTTAGACAGATAACACATTAAAGTAATATTAATTCCTTCAACTTAACAATTACATGATTTCAACTACACCTAAGTAACATTTAACTAATACTATTAGATCTTAGTCATATACCATACAAAATAAGAGGGATTCAACATTCTTAGATATGAAAAAATGATTACAAAGATAAAAATAAGAGAGAAACGATCAAATCTGAAAGTGAAACGGTTCACTGTCGCTAATGATCGATCCGCAAGTAATTCTTCTTTGTCCGAATGATGAATCTCTTTCTTGATCTTCAAAATATAACTTAAGAACTCTCTACTAGGGTTAGGGTTCATCAACCACTTTTTTAAACGTGGGAAAGGGGTATAAATAGGCCTAGGGGTTCAAAAATATCTAAACAGATATTTTAAACTGTTTTGTGAAATGCGCCTAGGCGGTAGAATCTTCGCCTAGGCGGAGTTTAAGTCGGTTAGAATTCTGCCTAGGCGATGGTTTCTTTGCCTAGGCGAAGGACTAACTTCTTCTCTTCTCTTCTTTCTGACAGATTTCTGCCTATGTGGTAGAATATTCGCCTAGGCGGATTTTCAGCAATTCAGCACTTCCAGCGTTTTGACGGATTTCTACCTAGGCGGTGGAAACTTCGCCTAGGCGGAATTCAATATTTCAGCCCTTGCAACTTTCTGATGGATTTCTGCTTAGGCGGTGGAAATTTTGCCTAGGCGAATTTCAACTTCTCAGCGCTTTCAACCTTTTGACGAATTTCCGCTTAGGCAGTGGAAACTTCGCCTAGGCGGATTTCAACATTTCAGCATTTGCAACTTTCTGATGGATTTTCGTCTAAGCGGTGGAAACTTCGCCTAGGCGAATTTGCACTGTTCTTTGAAACCTCTTTTTTTCATCTTTTTTGCTACCATTTTCTCTGCCATTTCGCTCACTTTACCGATTGTTTACGTCCCTACTCCTGACTAATAAAAACAGCTAAAAAGATATTCAAACTTCAATAAAATACTCGAAAACTAACAAATTCAGTTTAGAATTAGATAGGTATTTTAAACCTATCAGTAGCCCCGTGGCAGAAAGTATTTGGCAACGAAGTGCACATTTTTGTAGCTAAAATAGTAATTTTTCGCTACGAATATTGAGACATCTGTTTTCGAGACGAATGTCAATTTCGTAACCAAAGAGACATCTTTCGCAACAAAAATATACACCATTAATCCGTAACAAAATGACCTATTTCTCTACGAAAATATTTTTCGTAGGGAAAAATATTTTCACGCAACAAATATCTACTTTGTAGCTAAATTTTATTTGCTTTTGGCAGCAATAAAAACATCGTCAAAAATAAAACTATTAGCAACGAAAATTCTCATTATGATTTGTAGCAAATTAACAAATTAATTTTGTTACGAACATGATTGTTTGTCGTTAAAGCTAACAACGACAAAATTAATTTGTTCCCAAAAAATTAAATGTTCATTAAATCAAATTCTCAATACAATTTTAACAATTGAACAATTCAACAAAAATAATGCATCAAAGAGTGAACCTGTCTAAACACAATTCAAATATTCATAGTATATAGAAGAAAAAAAATCACGCTAAAATTTATGATTACGTGCTAAACTTGTGTAAAACAATCTTAAGCACTTCCTCTTTCTTTATCATATGCTTTCCATTCTTTGGCAAGCTCGAGAGGTTTGAAGAGCCTTAGCAGCTACTTTCTTTATCACAATATCACCATGTGACATCTAATGAAGAAGTGGATCCTGACCACCATCTTCAAATAGAGATGATTTGTTATCATCAGTCAACTCTATCTCTGACAAGCTTCTTGCCATGCTCATCTTGACTACTTCAGGTCCCGTAGACATGGGTGAAAAGGTGAGAGATATTCTCCGTGACAATCATCACTTGTCAAGTGATCTCTCAATTTAAATGGAATCACCACAAAGTACAGGATTATCATCAGTGCAATTAGAAATTCAAAGGGAATATAACACTGAGGAAAGCACCTGATGAAGAAGACGCTAGTAACACTGAGGAAAGCACCTGGTGGTCCGAGACCAGAATCAACAAAAAACTCCTCCACTGCAAGAACAAAAAATTGAAACCAAATATATTGAGAATAGTTGGACAAAGCAACGGATAAACTTAGGCCCTGTTTGTTTTAGTTTTTCAATTTCCAGATTTATGTTTCTATTCCAGAACCACTAGAATGAAAAACAAAACAAAATGAAAAAAAAAAAAAAAAAAAAAAAAAAAGAACAAATTTCTCAAGTTTTTAGAACAAATTCTTAGCAATTGAACAGAGTAATTCTTAGATTTCTGATATGCTCCAAGTTATTGGGAACAGCGATGCAAAACAAAAACCACCTAAATTGTTACAAGTTCAAAAGTGAGGAAAAAAAATCCGCATTTTACGTTTCTGTTCCATGTTTAAATTTTTGTTCTCGGATTTTTTAACTTAAGAACATGTTGCAGCCAATGTACATTCCTAGGTTAAAAATAAAATGCTTTATTAGGCATAATTAGTTCTTATAAGGTAAGAAGATTTCAATTTTCAAAAGCTGGTAATTCATGAACATATTTGACATATAAACGATTTAGGCACCATTTGGTAATGTTCTATGAAATAATTTTTATAATTAAAAAAATCATTGTTTTGTAATTCAAATGGTTAAAAAGTATAAAGTCAGCGATATAATTCGACTCACCTATATTCTCATGATCACGAGAGTCAAGTAAAATATCGGAATCAAAAGGCAAAAAGGGAGAACCGGGATAATTTCCAAGTGCTCCAAGATCTGCAAATAAAAATTAATAAGAATAATGAGAAGAACAATTGGACTCACCTATATCCGCCAAGATCTGTAATTTGCAAGACCCCACAACCACCTATATCAACACACAAATAGCCACATCTAAACAATTTAGGGTCTGACAAATAAACCACCAACGCTCAAGCCCGATAACAAAAGCAAAATACCACACCCTGCCCAAGCTTTCGGTCATAGCGAAAAAAAAAAATTGCAGCTTTAAAACCCTTATAGGACTTGTGACAGCTGCACTTGGGAAGAAAGTGGCCTACCAAAGCTCCCAAAATTTCTGCACATTAACAACCCCACCATCTGCACACTATCCTTCACAATAGCAAGCTCCTAAATTTACATCCTAACACCCAGCCATGGAGACCAAGACACTGCCAATCTGCAATGAATGAAGGGTGGCAAGCTATTTCCTAACTTGAATACACAACAGCAAATAATCAACAACACCACCTATCGCCTTTTTTTTCTTTTTCTTTTTTTAACAGCAGACCCTTAATTCAGTAGACCATCATCTTTATTTGATTGACGAATGACTATTTCACACTAAACCATGTGATAGTGCATTTCACACTTTCATCCGGATCTAAATTAAATAAGAAAATCTGCAGGTGGTTGAATGCATTAAAGAAGGCCAAAATTTCATCAGAAATTAACAATTAAACAGACAATTTTTAACGAAAATTCACAATTAAACAGACAATTAAAAATATAAATAAACAATTAAACAAATATATTATGATTCTATGCACAATTAATAGAAACAGAAACAGCAGAGCAATGAACCTGGCTGAACTGAATGAGACGAACTGGAGCAGAGCAACCAACAGAACTGGACTGAGAAACATGTCAAGAAACTGGGGTTAGTACTGAGAAGAAAATTTCTCAAAGTTCTATTCATGTTCCCAGTTAGCCAAAGATTTCTAGGAAAAGATATAAAAACTTGAGAACAAAAAACAGTACACAAAAACACCAGCCTTTTTTCTTTTTTTTTATTTGAACAACCATATATATAGTAATTCTAGCAAATAAAATATTCTAAATCCACATCAAAAGTATAAATTTGAAGAAGATACAGGATAAAGTAACTTGATCAAGTATAAGAGCTTATTCCCTTCAAGCATCTTTAGCAGCCTTAATCTTTTAGGTTAACCTTAGCTGTCTTGGACACCAATTTCTTCAGCACCAGTTGACAAAGTTTTTGAAGGAGGTGCCTCGGAACATGCCCTTAGCACAGCTTCATTCAGCCAAACACGACGAAGACGCTTCATGGCGTTGGAACCAGCTTCAGTTAGCAAAGGAACCAGCTTCCCAAAATTTCAACAGAAATTAAAAATTAAACGATCAAATTTTAACAGGAATTAAATCACAACGAATATAAAATCGAAACGAAATCACAGGACAAGAACAAGACACAACGTCCTAGATCGCTTCAACTCAAACAATTTCGATTCAAATCGTTTAAGATCTGAAGATAAAAAAACGCAACCAACGTTAAGGGCAGAATCATAGATCTGAACAGAGAGGAAGGCAGCGAACAAATCCAAACATAGGTCAAGATCGAAACAAAATAGATTGAAACATAAGTCAAATGACTTAGGTTTTGTTCACTACTAGGGTGGAGAACAAAATTTTGCAGAGCGGAAAACATTTTGTTGACAAACATTAGGTTTCGCGCTATTCTGAAAATATTTGGATTAAAATAATATATATATATATATATATTTTTTTTATTTCATTATTTTTTATTATTATTATTTATTTCATCATTTTCTTTAAAAATGTGGTTGAATTATAATAAAATACAATATTATGTATTTAATTCAATTTTTTATTTTTAGGACACTAATTTTAGTTCTTATATATTATATTTAAGTGATCTTTTTTATTAGTAATTTAATTTTATTGGCGTCAACTCAAACCATACACATTTGCGACAAATTAAAAAATTTGTTGTGCAATCCATGTATTTGGCAACGAAAAAAAAAAAAATTGGCTCCAAAATTTAGTTTCGTAGCCTATACAATCTTTTGGTGACGAAAAAAATACTCGTCGTAGCTAATAAATAAAAAATATTTTTGGCAACGAATCAATTTTGTAGCTATACCATTTGCACCAAAAGTATTTTGGTGGGAAAACATTTGGCTACAACTTTTATAGTTCGTTGCAAAAAACTAATGTTTAGCTACAAAATTTTAGTTCGTAGCCAAATTTCGTAGGTAAAAGTCATTTTTCTTGTAGTGACATGTCTCATATCAATTTACATGATAAAATATGAGGTTGTATTATAATGTTGGTTGGGTAAAAGATTGTGTTTAATATGTTCCTAATAAATTTATTTGATAGTATTATTGGAACTTAAAATTCCAAGCATTGCTAAAAAAAATGATGTTCGAGGTGCTAAAAATTTTATTGGTACTAAAATGAGAATTGATGGAATAGATAATTTAAAAATATAAGAAAAAAATTGAGGCTTAATATTCATGTGTTATATTACCACGAGGTCAGACAATCATACTTTTTATTCCCACGAGGTGGGATAATTACTAACAACGATTAGGTCTTCAAATTATCAAGGGGAATGAGTGTTAGCCTATAAGGAAGTCACTCAGGGAAGTAATCCAACCTCTGTGATTGGAAACCCCTTGATGAAGGTTCAATGGGTAGCAACACTCAATACTGCGTGACTTATAAAACTACACTATATATTTTAGAGAAATCATTTAAAACATTCTCTTCCTCATCCCTAAGGTGCTATTGTCGTATAAGATAATGTTAAAGATGTGTTTAACCCTTAATGAGAACACTGTAAGAAAACTTTTGCAAGGTATATGTCACATATACCCTTGGAAGACTCACCTAAGTGAGTGTTGTCATGAAGCCGCGACTATGGGATTGAGCACTTCCTAGTAACTCTCACGAGAATCAAAATACATGCGTATGGTTATAAAAGCGCAAAACCATGAACACGATCTAATACCCATACTGTATGTGCTTATTGAAGTTCGACCAAAAGAATCTAGTTCAAGACATAATTCATTATGGTTCGTTCGAATGAATATTTGTTACACTAAGTGAGGTTCAAGCCCTTAAGACACCTACGCCTATTACGCAGTATTATATTGCTCATATTTTTATTTTATTATTTTATTTTTTAATTTTAAATTATGTCGGGGATTGTTAGAAAAATAATATAAAATTAAATATTTTATTGGGTTATTACACTTTACCCCTGTAGTTTGGCCAATTTGTACTTTACCCCCTGTAGTTTGAAAATCACCACTTATCCCCCCTGTGGTTAGATTTTCAAACTACTTATCCCCTGATGTAGGGGGTAAGTGCACCAAATATTTGACCACAGAGGGGGTAAGTGACGATTTTCAAACCATAGGGAGATAAGTGCAAATTGGCCAAACCACATGGTAGTGAAATGTAATTAACCCTATTTTATTCCATCGTATTATATAAATTTATATTATTTTACTTAATAAAATTATTATTGATGTATATTTATAATGATTATATTTTTGTGCTTTAATTACATGTTTATGAGACATTATTATTATGATTAAATTATAAAATTTATGTTTGTAATTAATGGTTTTATTAATTATAATATGATGATTACTTAATAGGGTTAATTACACTTTATCCCCTTGTGGTTTGGTCCATTTACACTTTACCCCCTTATGGTTTAAACGTCGTCACTTACCTTCCTTGTGGTTTTGCACTTAAGTGCAATCGTTATATTTTCCGTTAATTCTAGTGGTCAATGGACGGAAGTTAATAAAAATCCGTTAAATAGTATGAAATGACATTTAAACCCTTAATACTATTTGAAAAATTGGGTAAGGACTATTTTAATACTATTTGAAAACTTAAGGGGCCATAAATGTCTTTGTTTTCCAAATCATCTTCATCTTCTTCGTCTGCTCTCCGTCTTCGCCGTTTGCTTCCCATTTTGATTTTGATTTCGAAATCGAAATCGAAACCCTTCGTCTTCGTCTTCTTCTCCGTCTTTGTTGTCGTCTTTGTCTTCTTCTCCGTCTTCGCCGTCACGTTCAAAATCGAAATCGAAAAACCCTCTAAGCCGTTTCTCCGTTTCAATTTCGATTTCGATTTCGAAATTGAAATTGAAACCGAAACCCTAGTTCGTATGTGTATGTATGTATGTATATATGTGCGTGTGTGTGTGTGTGTGTGTGTGTGTGTGTGTGTGGTTGGGTTGGGATCGATTTCGAAATCGACGGTGTGGATGGTTAGGTTGGGGGTGATCGGCGACGTTGGATGGTTTGGTTGGGGGTGGTTGGTACCCAGAAGAGAGAGAGAGAGAAAAGATGTCGGAAGTTCGCCGAAGCAAATTCTCCATCGAAGCAGGCTTCGTCGTCGGAGCAGAGAAATTTTAGAGAAAAATACATTTTGACCCTTTTAGTTTTTAAACATTTTGCAAATAGATCCCTTAAATTATTTAAACAAAATGACAAAATTACCCTTAATTTTAAAGTGAACAGACACAATTACTCCTAATTTTAATGGTTGTACTTAAGTTCAAAACCATAAGGGGGTAAGTGGTGATGTTTAAATCACAAGGAGTTAAAGTGTAATTAACCCTTACTTAATATTATAATAACAGTTACATAATTCATACAATATATATAGGTGTATGAAGTTGAAAGAACATGTAATATAGAGATATAGAAGAATATAGAGAGATGTAGAGAAATTTGAAGAAAATAGTGTAATACTATATCATGATATTATACAAAATAGTGAACATGTTTTTATTGAGATATATAAATAGAGACAAGTAATATTTTGTGATATTCACATATATTATATACTTAATGATTTACGGGCAATAGGATTCGTGATCGCTTCAATATAGGGTTGTCATACTTGAATCTTGACTCCCTAGATCGCTATATCTTGGTAAAGGTTTGTCATTCCACCATATATGTATTATATTTCTTTTTATTCTTTATTTCATTTATTTAATTGCACATATTATTAATTATTTAAATAGAGTGAATTGCATGTGATATTTATTCATTTATTTAATTTTGAATTTATATAATTATGTAAAATTTTCTCTAATATCAACCACAAGAGCAGTTGAGAAATACAAAAGGACATGAACATAGGTTTCGTGTGTTAGAGGTATTTGATCCTCTCTCATCTTCTTTTACTTTCTTCATGAAAATTATCTTTTTGTCTTATAGTTACAAAGAAACACAGAAGATATACCTGACAAGAGATATCTGAAGGTTGCTTATGGAAGGCCTGTGTGCATCCCAACCTCAAAAGAGAAAAGGGTTGCTTATGGCAGTGGCAATTGGAGTTCTAAAGAGGAAAAAGTAGTCAAGTTTGCTCATTGTAGCCCACTATATCCTTGCCAAAAATTAGCATAAAAATAAAGGAAAATTGTACCTAAAGTATGGACGGACTTTGAGATTTGTCAAACTCCATGTTTGGTATCTCAAGTTTCAATCACATTTATTTTTAGAGTTTTTGGTGGAACACTGTATAAATTTAAAATTTTATCTCATGCAATCAACAGTAATATTTTTTTAAAAGTTCAAAGTTATTATATTATATAAAAGTTACTGTAATTTTTCCTTGTAAAAAATTATAGTAATTTCTATAACGTAAAGTAAGTTTAATTTTTTTATGAAATTAGTAGACTTCTCAACAAATGATTTTACTATGTGAATTACTTTACAGAATTAGAATAATTTTTCATAACCCTTAAATGTAATTTTTCCCTCATTTACTTCCTTTTTGTCTCAATATATAATCCTTTGATCCTTTACTTATCCCAGCAAATAATGTTGGAAAATAAGTAAATGAGATTTGTGCCACTCATTTCCTCTTTTATTTAGCAAACTACCATGTGATTCCTATATAATATCACATGCTTCCCTTGATGGAGAATCTTACGAATAAAAGTCTATTTTCCCTTCAATTTTTAAATATTAAAAAAAAAAAAAAATGAAAACAACAAAGCAGGTTTCTATTTAGGCCTTTCTATTTATTTTTCTACATTATATTTTCTTTTCATTTTTTCCCATATGTTTTTCATCGCTTCCCAAATCATAATCTCTCCTAGTTAGGGATGCCCGCGGTCCAAGTTCGGCTCGGTTTTATACAAAATCAAAACCAAAACCGTGAAACATATATTAAACAAAAATCAAAACCAAAACCGCCGGTTTCTTTTAAATGGTTTTAAAACCGTACCACTTAATTTTATCAAAAACCAAAACCGCGAAATTGCAAAACCGTTTAAGATTTTTAAATTTTATATAAAACCAAAATCGCAAAATCGTAGACCGTTATTTCTTATATATGAAAAAAAATTAAAAAAATAATAATAATAAAATAAAATAAAATATAACAATAGTCTCCAAATCATTCTCATACAATTAATTTTTAATCCTACAAAATCAATTGATTGATTTGGAAGAGAAAATATGAGAAGTGAGATTTGAGAACCCTACTTATAACCATATATTTATACTAAGGTTAGTGGGTAAAAGGGTTAACTTATAAATAAATTAAAAAAAAATAGGAATTAAATTGTAAATTTCTTATTTTTGTGTGTGTATATCAGTTACACGATTCGGTCATGTGATTTGGTTCCGCAGTTATTATCCCAAAACTAAAATCAAAATCGCTTCGGTTGTTAAATTTAAAACCAAAACCATTTATTCAGTTTCAACCCGAACCATTCGGTTCGGTTTCTCTTAGTTACCTGTTGGTTCGGGTTTTTTTTTTTCATCCCTATTGCTAGTGCTAACCCCATTTCAACTCCTATGCCACCACTACATCAGCCACCACTGTCTATGCTGCAAATGATCAAAGCCATACCTGCGGTACGAAACCAACAGACTCACCACCAACCTACTAGCTCATCACCGACAACTACCAATGTTTACGAAGTAGAAGGAAGAGTGAGATGGAATAATAATGCAAATCTGTGGGGGTGAGATGGATATGATCATACCCTACTTTAAATCAAATCAAGTCCAATGTCATAGTTATTAAAATTCAAGTTGGAGATCCCTATGAAATTTAATTTCTAAAATCAAACCCTAATTTTGCATATGCTATTATTCTTAAAGTATTCAAGTGAGAAGGGAATACCGATTTGGAACGCATTTCACCAATGTCTCCCTATTTTTCCACCTGTTCTTTTATCTATAAATCTATTCCAACCTCTGTTTGCATCATATTTTTCTTTCTCTTGTTGGGTTGGTTTTCCTCTCATGTGGAAAGACCCAACAATTTTTGTTTAGGCCCATGAATTGTCAAAGGGCAAATTCGGTCAGTATGTGTGTGGAACAAAGCAGCCGCAACAGCAGAGTGAGGAAGAGAGAGAGCCACCAAAAACTCCCTGTGCACTATTCCGGTCAAACTCTTATTGCAGGACAATCAACCGTCCGATCGGGCTGAAATTTGGACAGTAAGTTCGAGACTCATTGATCTACAATATGAACGGTGAAGATCGAATTCCAAAGTCGGAAGATACTGTTTCGTCGGAACTGTTTCGAATTGTGTTTAAACCCGAGATCTCTCGGTTTTGCTTTTGTGTGTCTTGTTCTATTGTCAAGATTAGTTTAATCTTGAAGAATGTGGCTGTGTACCTCTAATTGTAACTAGAGAGGATTGTGTTCCCATTAATTTGTGATAGTGAAGATTTTTGATAAATTTTGGTCCCGTGGTTTTTACTTCTCTCTATTACGTTAAAAATTGGTTGTCTCGTATGATTGTGATTATAGTGTGTTGATTTAAATATATCTCAAATTTTATTTCTACTAGATTAACACAAAAACGGGATAAAATTTATTTCCGTTGCATATCTTATTTGATTAATTTTATCGAGTAAGTTGATTTATCCCATCATCTCTAATCCTCTTTTAAACATGGCATTCTCTCCAACCCTCTTTGGAATCACAAGTGAATGGACCACAAATTATAGAGAACAAGAGATTTTGGAAGTCGAGAATCACGAACGACAAACAGACAGAATTGTATGGCGAGACGCATAACCACCACAAAGACGAACCATTGCTGCAGCTAATAAAATTTGAGGGCACACCCAGAGCTCTTTCATTGAAGCCTCGTCGGGGGTTGTGGTGGATTAAAAAATGAGTTTGCGAATATGTTGGGCTCGTGCGGATGGGTGGAACAGGTATGGTTATGGTAATTGGCAAATAAAAGAGAGGAAGGGGCTATGGTGGAGAATGGTTGCACTTTCCAACGTTGCAAGAGATGAGAATTTTGGGAAAAAAGGGAAAAAGAAAGGGAGAGAAAAAGAGGAGGAAAAAAGGTAAGAGAACAAGAAAAAAGGTCAATAGCGGGCATTTATTCTAACGGTAATTAAAAAATCACCTTTAATAATATATTTTTAATGATAAATAATTTAATTACAAATATTTTATTTCAATTGCTACCAAATGTTAACAAAATAATCATTTTTTGTGCCAAAATTTGATGTCAAATTTTGATATCCTCTTTTTTAATTAAAATAAAGACCTTTTATGTACCTTCTTTTGTGCGCCAAGATGTAGTTGCAAAATATAGAGAGAAATCCCAAGGGGAAGAGAAATGTAAATGCACTTAAACATATAAATATTGAGAGAACATTTGGCTCTCCAATGTAGATTATGGGTATGCGTTGTAATGAGTGTTTTCTTGGAGATTTTATATTCTATGGGCTTTCTTCCTGAGGAGATCTTCCTTCTCTTTCTTAATCTTGTCGACGAGATCGGCTTTGTAGAAATTGGCGTCGAGGTCCAGGGCCTCGCGCAGGCTGGTCGCCGGCCTGGAATTTAGGTCGTAAAGGAGCCTCATGTGGCTCAGCCCTCCAATAAAGGCATTGAGCGCCACCTCATCAGACACCCCCCCACAGGCGAGGGATTCCATCCAAAACCTATGTACATAATTAGCTAGATTCCCGTTCTCCTCCTGTCTGACGTTAAGAAGATAAGAGGCAGTCTTTAGCCTACGCTGCGATCGGCTAAACCTCTCCATTAACTATTGTTCTAGCTGGAGGAACGTGGAGATTGAGATCGGTGGGAGGTCGTCGAACCACGTCCTAGTAGGACCGATCAGCCCGAGGGAGAAAAACTTGCACCATATTGCGTTGGTGGCAGCATGTACATTTATATGGGAGACATAAATAGAGAGATGATCCAGTAGGTCAGTCGTCCCATCGTACTGGGCCGTTGGGGGATTGGGAAATCGGTACGGAACTGGTTCGTCTATGACCTCCGCAACGAAAGAGGACCTGATCCCAGTATGTAGCTCGGGGGTTCCCTCGGTGTTGCGCATCCGACTGAGTCCTCCATGTCCACCAGGCATCACTCCATCGTGGTCGACCCCTTTTCCGAGGCGATGACCTAGCTGGCGGCAGGCCTGGCCTTCCTCCTCCGGGCTGGTGGCGGGGAGTGGGAGTATATCTCCCGGATTTGGCGAGATCGGTACTCGAAACGATTTTGGCAACTATAATCCTGAACCGGTGGTGACCCCGGCCATTCTTCAGATTGTTGTCCCTGAGCTGATCTTGAAACGGATGCCGAGGCAACTGGGGGGTCGAGATCCCTTTTCTTCGATGCTCGGTTAATGGCCTGAGGCCGAACCTGAGCTACCTGTCCATGAGCGGCGAGTGCTCGATCACCAGACTCCTGTGGACGGGCCCTATCCCCTGCGATATGAAGGTCCGGTCCCCCTTCATCAAACCTTAGCAGAGCAGATAACTGATGACTTGGAGAATGCTTCTAGTAGCAGTTCCTACAGACGACGCCAAACTGTTGGTGTCGGAAATTGGCCGATCCGGACACCCTCAGATCAGGGAGAAGGGATATGGTGCTTGATTGATCGTCGTTCTTGTGTATCGCAGCCAGGCTAGGCAAGTTTTATCTGACTGGAGTCCAAGCCCAAGTCTTGTGTTCCTAGCCTAATGCTCCTATCCGTTGTTCGGGCTGAGCTCCAATCGGTCATCTGCACAAAGGACAGGCAGGATTTTTCTCGACGTGTCCCCTCCGGTTTGAGAGTAAGAGCCCGGGGTAGAAATATAGATTGGGAAGTTACTGTTACCTCGACCTGTCAAAGCGACCTATAGTGAAGTTCCCTCTCTAGAATTGTTATCTGATCCCCCAAATACTTTGGAGAAGCCTTCTATTTATAGACGGGAATGTGATTAGCTTCAGCAAGATTAGGGCTTTAATCTCGAATTAGCATTAAGCCGTCAGGCGCGTGGGCGACATGATTGATTAGAGCCATGGGCCTGGGCGTTGGGCCATTTACTATTGATGGCGGAGATATGAGCCGACCTGGAACAGTGGCAGATCGGCTCGAGTAACCGGGCATAGGTCGGTCTAGGCATACCAACTTGTGATCACGCGACGATCCTTCGGAGGGATTGATGGCTGGAGATCCTAGAATGCTTCCCATCCACCGACCTGGGAAATCTGCCTGGGCTGTCTATACACTGGGCTAATTCAGGTCGTCGTGACGTGAAGCTGGTGACGTGACAAATCTGATCCAGGTGGTTGACACGTGAAGAGTGAAGAGAGCCCGATTTTACCCTCATCATTATTGACTAGTATTATGATTTCTTCTTCACCATTGAGGTTGAGGGGGTGAAGTTTGTAAATGGTTGTTTTTAAATGAAAAAATTGCTTGTTTTCTTGCTTCTTTCTTCTTCTTTTTTTTTTTTTTTTTTTTTTTGCACTCGATTCTCAAATTTATTTATTATTTTTTTTTTCTGTTCTTAAAAAATGGGAAACAAAACAGAAATATGGGAGCAATTATAATCACACATGTACTACTTTTCTCAATCCAAAACCTTTCGTCTGCATGTGCCACTCATGTGATGACCACATACCCAAGCTTCCACTACTCTCATGCAATCACCTCCATGTTCTCAATCCAAAACCCACGTCTCCATGCCCATGCAGGACTCAAACATATTGATATTGTGTGTCTCTTTGAGAAACGCAGTTCAAGGATGCGTTTTTCAAAGAAAAACGCAACATCAATTTGCATTTTCTGACACTGTATAATCAATTTGCATTTTCTGACACTGTATAAACGGTTTTATGTTATGCATTTCTAACTTTTTCTTATTTGAAAAACGCATAAAGAGAATGCGTTTTTATGAAAAACGCATTATGGTTTTGCGTTTTATAATGGTTTGGTAAATAAGTTTCTATATATTAGTTTTCAGAATTTAGTTATTTAAAAAACAATTAATCGGTAAAGAACTCAGGTTAATTATCTTAGAAAGTAGACACCATTGAGCATTTAGGCACACAAACAGGGTAGAACTTGTAGGCGATGGGGACAAGAAAATTGATAAAAGTCATTTATGAAAATTTCTAGTGTAAATAATATGGTCCGTGGAAATATGAGCAATGGTGGGGCAACTCGGGAATGAGTATCAACCTGGGCAGAGGAGACTGGCCCTTCAACCTTCAACTCTCCTTCTCTGCCAGTAATATGACCCTTGGGCAGGGTGCCTCCATTGTTCCCTCGCGGGAGCAATTGTAGCATTGACCTTTTTTTTCAGCCGAGACTTTAAATTATGTTGTGTGTGTGAGTATGTGTTAGTGGTTGCAAAGGAAAATCTCGACAGACCTCAATGACGCTTTGAATGTTTGAATCTCAATTCTGGGTCTTCTTTTCCTGGATGACCTATCTTTCTCAATTTTCATGAGTCTCAACTCTTCATTATTTTAACTACTATTTTTCTGCAATTATAGAACCCACTTAATGCTGATATGATGTTAAGAACCCGTTTAATCATGCGCGTGGTTCTGTTTTCCTATTTTTATTCCCAAAAAACCTAGAACATCAATAGAAATATGTTATTAACAAAACGGGAACAAATTTTTGCCCCAATAAAGATCAATCAATCAATGAAACGAAACAAATTAGCAAAATGAGGCATGCATGATTATGGGTCCTAGAGAAGATGAGGAAGAAAAATCAACAACGATACCTAGTAACATCCCTGGCTTCGCTTTTCTAGTTTAGTTTAGAAAGTAGCGATACCCAGGAACATCGCGCCCAGTTCAGTTTAAAGAGCAGCAATGCCGATAAACATCCTCAACTTTGCTTAAATAGTTATTCATAGAAGCAATGTTCAGGATCATTCCTAGCTATAATTTGTTAGAACTACATTTGAAATGAGTCTTAGCTATCCGAAGACATATAGGGAAACCTCAGGTTGGGTTTGGTCAAAATCAAGGAGATGTTTATGAGTCAACGTTCGTCCAATTCACTTAGTAAATTTATTTATTTATTTTTATTTTTTTATTTTTGTTTAAAAAAAAAAAAAACGCATTTGAACACAGAAAAAAATTCTAATTTTATTTTATTTTTTCTGAAACAATATCAATATAATCTAGTAATTTGGTCAAACTACTAAATGTACATTATTTATACTCCATTAAAAAAAACGTAAATAACTACTAAATAATATATTTTCAATTTTTTTTTTTATATTTTCGGTCATTGAAGTATAGGTGTCTATGTGGACCTTAAAGTTTATAAAATTCCATATTCGGTCTCTAAAGTTTCACTTTTTATTTCTATCTATCGAAATCAAAAAGGTTGTTAATGATTTTGGATGCAAATTGAGTTGTGCTCAACATGTGATATGATAATGAGAATATTTTTATTATTTTATAATTCACTAAATCTAAAATATTTTGTTCTAACATTTCTCTAAAAACGATTCATCTGAAGAGTGAAAGAAAAAAGTTTGAATCGTTATTAAAAGAAAATGTTTCAAGTTCAGTGATGTGATAAAATAATAAAAATATCACATTAGAATGTCAAATGTTGAGCACAATACATTTTTCATCCAAAATCATAGGCAATACTTTCAATTTTGTAGAATTAAAATAATTTTTCATAACCCTAAATTTTACAATTCGTCCAATTCACTTAGTAAAATAATTTGTTGATAAGTCCAATAATTCCGTCATAAGTTTAAACTCACTTTATGTCATAAAAATTATAATATTTTTTTACAAGAGAAAATCACTATAATTTTTATATAATACAATAATTTTGGAATTTTAATAAAATAACCGTTGAATGTGGTAAACTTTTAAATTTGTATAGTGCTGAGCAAAATCACTAAATAAATGTGGGTAGAACTTGACATACCAAACATGTAGTTTGACAAATCTCAAAGTCCACCCATACTTAAAGGGCCGACAATGTAATTTTTCCTTATTTTTATGCTAATTTTCGGTGAGGATAATATTGGACTAGAATGAGCAAACTTGACCATTTTTTTCTCTTCAGAATCTGCAGTGAGACTTCCTCAATAGGAATTAATTTTAAAATAATATATATATATATATATATATATATAGGTAGTAATTAATTTTAAAATAAAATATTAAAAAAACTTGTTGATGTAAATTAGTATGTGATAAATTGTGAAATAAATAAATATACATATAAAATGTATGTGTGAGTAACGATTCTATAGGAGCCCAACGCAAGTAGGATTTGATCATTCGTTGTCCTTACTTAGCGTAAGCCTCTAGGACGGGTCGTTTCGCCTTTCTTGGAGAGGATACCTTACCATGTAGAGAGAATATAGTCAATCCTATGGGTGATACGATGTCTTGTATAGCCCTGCCAACCTAGGACACTATGGAGATGTCGATAAGTCGTTATTTTCCATACGCTGTGGTGTAGTCAATAGTCACGAGAGGATTTGATAGAGTGTCATCATTTCCAAGACCTGTAGAACTAGGCAGTCACGTCGTTCCAAGGTATCAATAGTCATGGGAGGATTTGATAGAGTGTCATCATTTCCAAGAGCTGTAAAACTAGGCAGCCACGTCATTCTAAGGTATCAATAGTCATGGGAGGATTTGATAGAATGTCATCATTTTCAAGGCCTAGAACAAGGCAATCACGTCGTTCTAAGGTATCAATAGTCACGAGGGGATTGATCGTTCGTCATCCCTACCAAGTCATCTAGTATTGATCGTTCTTCATCCTTTAGAAGCCCAATGCAAGTAGGATTTGATCATTCATCGTCCTTACTTAGCGTAATCCTCTAGGACTGGTCGTTTCGCCTTTCTTGGAGTAGATTCCTTATCATATAGAGGGAATGTAGTCATTCCTATGGGTGATACGATGGTTTATATAGCCCCGCCAACCTAGAACACTATGGAAATGTCGATGAGTCGTCATTTTCCATACACTATGGTGTAGTCAATAGTCATGAGAGGATTTGATCGGGTGTCATCTTTTCCAAGACCTATAAAACTAGGCAGTCACGTCGTTCCAAGGTATCAATAGTCACGAGAGGATTTGATAGAGTGTCATCATTTCCAAGACCTGTAGAACTAGGCAGCCACGCCATTCTAAGGTATCAATAGTCACGGGAGGATTTGATAGAGTGTCATCCTTTCCAAGACCTAGAACAAGGCAGCCACGTTGTTCTAAGGTATATAGTCACGGGGGATTGATCATTCGTCAATCCCTGCCAAGTCCTATAGGATTGATCGTTTGTCATCCTTTAGGAATATAATATTAACAGTCACGGGAGGATTTGATAGAGTGTCATCATTTTCAAGGCCTAGAACAAGGCAATCACGAAGTTCTAAGGTATATGCAAGTCACGGGAGGTTGATTGTTCGTTAGCCTTACCAAGATCTATTGGATTGATCACTCATTTATAGAAACTATATTTTTGCCTACATATTTTTTAAAAATTAATTAAATTAATAATATAAATATTTTTTATTTTTAATATTTAAATTAAATATATATAAATATGAAAACTCTATTTTTTGTTACTATTTTTTTTAAAAGTATATGTGGTTTGATTGAAAGTTAAATGTTTATGGTTAATATCAACTAGGTCTTAAAAGTAGGTTGAAAAAGACTAAAAAAATAAATTAATTTAAGATAGAAAAAAGGTAAAATATTAGATAGAAGACTTCATAATAGCATCACCAACGATTTTGTTTTATTATTTGTTCAATGTACAAAATACCATATATGCATTATATTTATTTTTTGAAACTTATTGGTATGAGTTGGTGTGTAATTATTATTTTTCTTCCAATAAATTGCAAAATGGTTTATACAAAGTGATTAATATTCTTTTAAACAAGTAGTAAAACTGTTTATTACGTATTTATAAAATAAAATATGAAAGGATATGGATTCAAACTATATTCTCAAAAGCTATTTTGTATACAATACTTTGTTGAATATTAAAGTTGATCTTTTTGTTTTATTGTCTAAATATTAAAAAAAAAATTAATTAATTAAAAATTAAGCTTATTTTTTTTTAGTCCATGACTTCAAGAACTGGTTACAATAATGTACATAATAAGATAAGACAAGACAGTTATAAAGACAATTGTTAAATCAAAAGACAAACAAATATATATTCAGAACCTCTAGATTAAATTAACGCACAATCAGGCTTAACTTCAATTGTAATGTCTTCGCCCACCCTACCTCTGATTCCTTTTGCTCGTCTGCCCCTCTATCACCTTTCACTTTCTCTCCAAAATTCTACCCTCGCCTCCTGAAAAACAACCACTACCAATGCAATGCCCATAAGCCACCATCATGAACTCCTTGCAAAAATTGTTGCTGATGCTCGTGACTCAACCACCAATGTCAATCGCCACGGCTATAGTTTAAAAATCTATATGATATATATAAAAACAGAAGTCTCTCTTTAGGAATGAACTAGCTTCAAGAATGACTCATCTCTACATTTTTATTGTTTTTTATGAATGGATAGCCAAGATTCATTTAATCTAAAGCGTGGACGGTCAACATTACCTTAAGCCACCAAATTTCACTTCACAATTAATTATCCCCCCTATCCCCATTCTCAACTCTCCACTATCCCTATTAATTATCCCCACTATCCCCATTCTTAACTCTCCACTATCCCTATTCTCAAAATTCTGCATTTTGCTTAATTCAAACATTATATCTCAAAATTTCAATAATTAGTAGGGATTTTAATACTTTGTACGCCGGAAGTTTAACTAGAATCTCACTTTGATCCAAATAGTTTTAACACATTAAAAGTTTTAGATTGTCCAAATAGTTTTAATTTAAGTTTGAACCCTGGAGGTTTAACTATAATCTCACCTTGATTCAAATAGTTTTACCACATTAAAGTTTATTAATTCTCCCTTAATTACTAATACAAAGTATAACAAAAAAAAGGTTGCTCATTAAATTAAAAATATTTTAGTTTTTTTATTTCATGTAACACAACAAACTTACTTTTGATCAAATCAATTATTCGTAACTAATAATTTTAAATTATTTTACTATCTCCTATAATCATTTACAATCAACAAACATTATATGATTTCTTTTATTTTCACATATTATGCAAAAAAATTCATATACCTTATTTCAATTTAATATATTCACATGTTAATCTTTTATTAAAAAAAAAAAAAAACAATAATTGCACTAAAACACACAACTTAATAAGTACTATCCAAATTGGATTAACTAAATAAAAAACAAAAAAAATAAATTAAATACGAAAAGAAAAAATACCCCGCGCATCATGCGGATAGAAAACTAGTAAATAAATAAAAATAAAAGACTTTTTCCCCTTTGCTTAGCAATTCAACATCTCTCACACCCGCCTCCCCTCTCAAACTCTCTCAATTTCGCTCTCTCTATATGAACGAATTGTCAACAACAATCCAACGACTACCGTGAAGAACTGCGACCATTAACTACATTATTTTGAGGTTTTGTCTCTCGCACTTATTCTCTTTGTTTCAATTTCTGCATTTAGAGCTTTAGTAATTTAAACTACGTTTACGTTACGTTTGGTACACTGAAATGGAATAGAATGGAATGGAATAAGTGTGAAATTGGAATGAATGTGGTATTAGAATGGAATGATCATTACCATTCCTATGTTTGGTGACAAACGGGATTAAACATGGTATTAGAATAACCATTATCATTCTTACGTTTGATTACAAAATACATTAAACATGGTATTGGAATGACCAATAAATAAAAATGAAACAATATTCGAAAATATTCGAAAATTTTAGAACAAAATTTTGAGAACATAACAGAATTATTCAGAGACACTAAACAAATGTCACATAGATTATCCTTTAACCTGACAAATTAAAGGGTTTGGAAGTATTTTCGTGTTTTTGTTTCCCTTTTTTCTGTTCCCAAAAAAATTTATAACTGAAACAAAACAAAAAAAAAAAAAAAAATAATTTACTTATATTCTGATTCCAGGATTTTGTTGTAAAAAACTTATAACAGAACAAAATAAATTTTTTTCTATTTTACTGATTCTTTTCCAATCATTTTGTTAACAGACTTAAGATAGAAACATCAAATTCCACTTGTGCCTCAATTGTTTAGTGTTTCTGTTCTCATAAAATTGGGAATACAAATAAACATAAGAAAAAAAAAAAGTTATTTATTCCGAGTTTTATATCTATATTCCAGGTTTTCTTGGAACAAAAACAGAAATATGCGAACAAAAATAGAAATATGTTTTTCTATTTTTGTTTCCAGATATCTATTTTTGTTCCCATATTTCTGTTTTTGTTTTGTTCCCAGATTTTTGTTTTTGATTTCGTTCTCATATTTCTGTTTCTGTTCCATAATTTTTGGGAACAGAAACATGAAAGTAACACCACCATATTTTTGTTTCTACTTTCAGAATTTTATTTTCTATTGTGAAAAATAAGAAAACAAAAGTATAGGCCTTTCTTCTTACATAATACCTCATTTCATTTGGGATTGACTAATCTCATGAGTTGCGGGATTAGTCATTACTTGAGAATGAGAATGAAAACCAGTCCCACCAACCAAACGTAGGAATAGAATGGTCATTTTCAACTTCATTCCAATCTCAAGATGAATCCCATGTACCAAACTCCTTATGCTACGTTTGGTACGTTGGAATGGAATGAATGTAGTATTGGAATGGAATGGCCATTATCATTCCTATGTTTGGTAACAAACAAGATTAAACATGGTATTGGAATGGCCATTACCATTCATACGTTTGGTTAGGAAATGCATTAAACATTGTATTGAAATGACTGATAAATAAAAATGAAACAATATTCGAAAATATTCAAAAAATTTAGAACAAAATTTTGGGAACATAACAGAATTATTCAGAGACACTAAACAAATGTCACCTAGGTTATCCTTTAACCCGACAAACTAAAGGACTTGGAAGTACTTTCGTGTTTCTGTTTCCCTTTTTTCTATTCCCAAAAAAACTTATAACTGAAACAAAAAAAAAATGATTTGTTTATGTTCTGATTCCAGGATTTTGTTGTAAAAATCTGAGAACAGAATAGAACAAAACAGAACAATTTTTTTCCTAATTTACTGATTCTGTTCCAATCATTTTGTTAACAAACTTGAAATAAAAACACGTAGTCCCACTTATGCCTCACTTATTTAGTGTTTTTGTTCCCATAAAATTGAAAATACAAATAAATATATAGGAGAAAAGTTGTCTATTTCAAGTTTTATATCTATATTCCAGATTTTCTTGGAACAAAAACAGAAATCTGGGAACAAAAACAAAACCAAAAATATGGGAACAAAAACAGAAATATGGCAACAAAAATAGAAATATGTTCCCCGATTTCTGTTTTTGTTTTTATTCCCATATTTCTGTTTTTGTTTTTGTTCCCATATTTCTGTTTTTGTTTTGTTCCCAGATTTCTATTTTTGTTCCCATATTTCTGTTTCCGTTCCATGTTTTCTAGGAACAGACACATGAAAGTAACACCACCATATTTTTGTTTCTGTTCCAAGAATTTTATTTTCTATTGTAAAAAATACGGAAACAGAAGTACAGACCCTTCTTCTTACCTAATACCTCGCTTCATTTAAGATTAGGTAATTTTGGGATTACCTAATACCTCAATTCATTTGGGATTGACTAATCCCATGAGTTGTGAGATTAGTCATTACTTGGGAATGAGAATGAAAACCAATTCCACCAATCAAACGTAGGAATTGAATGATCATTCTCAACTTCATTCCAATCCCAAGATGAATCTCATGTACCAAATGTGACCTTTGGGTTTTTAATCTTGATTGTTGCATGAATTTTTGCAACTTCGATTTTGGGGCTTTCATGTTAAACTCTATGAAAGAATCGAATTTTAAAAACACTAGAGATTTACACAACGGAACATAAACGAAAATTTGAGGGAAAAAATATTTATATTCTAGAAGAAAAAAAAAAAAAAAAAGTGGTTATTCTATTCTTGAAACCAAACCGAAATTTTTGAAAATGAAAAGAAAAAAAAATATTCCAAATATTTTTTTTTTAACGAAAGATCTACCGTACCACAATAAAAATAGAAATATGGGAAAGAAATTTAATGCTTATTTCTAAAATCAAAGAGAATAAAGTGAAGAGTTTTTCGAAATATAAGGGTCAAAGGGTAATTTTAACTAAAAAACCTTAGCCGCCTCCCCCAACTAATGGAACAGCTAGGTTCCCCGTTGCTTGAAAACAACTTGACTATTTGACTATTCCAAAATTCCCCGGTGTCATTTCCATCTCGGTAAATCACGTTTTGTGCCCTCAATAGTTTGGATACTTTCCAATTGTCTCTAAAATTTTATTTATCACATGTTAGTCCTGAATATTTTGAATTTATATTAAGGGGATCAAAAAATTCCATTTATCAATTATATATTATAATAAATTTGATTGATATTTTGTCCACAATAATATTGACCATTAAAATATTAGAAATATTTTTTTTACCAAAAAGTTCAGATGGCATGATTTGAAACACGTTGTATGTTCACGTGGACCAAATAATATTGGGGAATGATTAATATCTTGTATTTTATATAAATATGAGGGCGTAAATGTGTGAAGTAAAATAAAGGGTTGATATTTTTTCTCAACAAATATTTTGTACGAATTTAATTTCAAATAAAAAATAAAACTAAAATTATCCTCGCAAGTCATACTAATTGAAGATTCACGAATATCATTATCATTATAAATATATAAAAAATCAATATAATAAAATAAGACGTACATAAACCCTCTATAGATAAATCTATGTCACTTTTTATATCCTCATAAACAACGGTCCAGATTAACTCACTAATATAACCCTAATATCCCCTCACAAATAAACCCTAATATCCCTCACTCTAAAATCTCTCTCAATCTCACCCGATCGCTCTCTCTCTATATCTCGCTCTTGCTCTCACCCGATCTTGCCATTGTCGTCTTCCTCCAATCGCTATCGCCGTCTTCGCTCAATCATAGTCCTTTAGCATCGTCTTCCTGCAGCCAAAGCACTGTCGCTCCATCGCCATCGCCAACCCTGACCCTAGCCCTAGCTCTGCGTCACACCGCGCCTCTCCAATGTTGCAATGGCCAATTTTAACCTCAATCGGCCATGTTTGGCTAATTGGAACAAAGATCTGGCCGCCGTCGTCGAAGGATGGAGGAATCGATATCTGGCCGTCGTCGTCGAAAGATGGAGGAACCAAGAGTGAGGTCGATGGAGAGGTAGATCTGGGCACGATGGTGATGGCGACAACGATGACGGTTGGTGTGGCGAGGCGCAGCGTGACAACGACGACGACTTTTCCAGATCTAGGTACGTCTCTCTCTCTTTCGCTCTCTTTTTTTCGATTTTGGGTTTGAAATTGAATCAATTTTAGATTTTGAAATTGAAATGTTTCATCATTTTGAATTAAAGAACCCTAATTACCACCTTTTTTTTTTGCAAATGTGGATGTTTGTGTTTGAAGACGATGAAGGTCGGCGATGTTCAGATCTTGATGGCAACGGTACTATGTCCTTTCTCTCTGTCTCTCAATTTAGCAAATTTTTGTGTGTGAATTTCTTTTGCAGATTGTTATGTCATCATTTCTATGCTTTGTGTGTATTATCATTATATGTTTTGAGAATTATGTGTGTGTATTTCTTTTGTAGGGATTGTTCTTCTCCCATTGTAAGTTTTCCTTTTTTTGGCTTGAAACATTTTTTTTTCCCAAAAAATAACGGTTTGTGTAATTACTAATTTTAGGATGATTGCAAGCTATTTGGAAAGAGTACTTTTGCAGGTCTCAATGCAATTTCCCCAATGTAAGTGTACTTTTTCAACTCCCAAATCTTCAATTTCCTCGCAATGGATTGAATAAAGGTTATTTGTGTCTCTCTGTTGCTTTAAATTTTAATTTATCTAACCAACATTGAAGGCCTCCATTTTCTAATTAATTATTTGTCCCAGTGACAAGTTTCGGTAATTTTTTCTTTGGAATGAATTTATAGTAAGTTATTTATTTTTTAAATCTTTGTACTCTTACTCGATTTATGTTTTTTTACCCCTTTTTGCAGTTTTGATGGTTTAGTTGCATGTAAATGGTGAAGCTTTTGGCTAATGTCTCATCACATGCATTCAGGTTGATTTTGTTACCCTTCACTCTCTCTAGGATTGAACTTGATACGGGTATCTTTGCCAGCCCAATCCTTCGACCCAGGTTATCTCTATTTCTTTCTGTACTAATATGTTCAATGTGTGTGTGAGTTCAATTTTTCTAGTTTAGTTTTAGGTTTCAAATTTGAGTTTTCATTGATCTTGAAGATCAATTGTTGGATATTGTTGCATAATTGGATTGAACAATATCCAACAATTGGGGGAAGTTGATCTAGTGAAATCGATCCTTCAGTAGTTTGATCTCTTCCCCACCCTTGTCATTCAATCCAGGTTATCTTTCTTTCTCTCTCCATTAGTTTGAATTTACCAAAACAAAATAATCATTAATTTGATGTCGTTTTGCTAAAATATTGTTTTTGAAGTCATTAGTTTGATGTTCTTTTGCTTCCAACCCCTCTCGCTCTCAATCTATCGCCATCAGGTAATTCCTCCTTCCCTTTTGATTGATTCTGTTAATGATTTTGTTTCTTTTAATTTTTAATTTTTGTTTATGGTGTATTCATTTTTAATTCTTTTTTTTTTCAAATTTCAAATCTTTATTTCCATTTGAGAAGAAAAGAGATGTAGTTTCTCCAATCTGAATATGTTTTTGTTTGTTTAATCCTTTGTTGAATATAATTTTTTAATTTCTTTTTGTGCATCCGAGTTTGACAAGTGGTAGTTTGAATGGCTAAGGAAAAATCTGGACGTGAGACTTTTGTGGCACCTTTCTTTACAATATAGAGTGAGAAAAGAAAGCCTGTGTTGATGAGGAAAGAAACATTTTTAAAATATAGTTTGAGATACTATTTCTTTATTTATTTATTCTGTTCTTTGATTTTTGTTTTTATTCTCAAAAAATTTGGCACAGAAAGTTGGTAGAAAAAAAAATTGTTTGTTCTGCTCTAAGTTTTATAGATCAAATTTATGGGACATTAATGTATTGGGACTACCATTATAGGACATTAATGGTTCCTACAACTATAGTTATTGAGATATGTCATGTACTTCAATTCAATTTTTCATCTTCAACTGTTGGTGGATTTTTGCTGGTACAATTGTTTAGTTGTCAAACAATTGTTAAAACATTATTTTTCTATCATCTAATTTCATTCAAGTTATTGTTTTAAGTTTATACTAAAATGATAATCATTGTAGTAGTTTCTCAATTATCTTTGTAAATATTTATAGCAAATATGTTGGTAATTTATTTACTGATTTATTAATTTTAAAATAAGAATTTTTTTTAGGTATGTGCTTTCATGCATGGGTAATCCGCTAGTATATTATAAATCTGGACGGTATGAAGTTCACATAACAATTTTTGTTATGAAAACAGATGAGATATATTAGTAAATTAAATTTATATCATTCAATTGAAGATATAATCTTTTTTCTTGGATCATCTTAATTTTTTAATCATAATTACTTTATAGAACTACCATTCTAATTTGTAATATAAAATTAATTATTTGGTTAATTAATTAGTTTAATTTTTAAAAATATAATTTTGAATCATATAAATTATTTTTTTATTAAATTAATATATAAAAGTATCTTTAGATATGAGCACCTAATGAGCATATAACTATTTGATATTTGATGAAAATTGATAGCACATTAAATAGGTTGACCCATTCATAAATTTTAAATTATTGATTGTTTTGATGTTACCAGAAATTTCCAGCACGCGTAGCAGCTCCGCATGTGTTAAAAACCTCTTGGTCTTCTTTTTGATACCTACAAAACCGTGAGTTCTCAAATGGGACACCGATATGGTGTCTGCCAAAGAATCTCTGGTATGAGAAAAAGTTAATCTGCTAATGGAAGGAATTAATACGCAGGTTGAACCGTAAAACAATACCAGTGATACTTGCCCCTTATATAGGTTTGAAGATATTATGTCGTTTCATTGGAGAGGCCGCCCATTACGTGATACGCTCCTAACGGCTTGGAGATAACCAATATCCCTTTTATTTAAGGAGAGATTTTTGTAATGTTCCTTATTAATCATGGGTCGTTACAATTACTCTGATTTATAATGCTCTTCAAGTATAGAGGAGGCAGTCACGATGTAATATCCCGAAAATTTATATTTTAAAAATATTATTTTGTATAAGTTTAATATTTTTGAGATTGGTTTGCAAATTTATGATATAAATAATATTTAATCATTTTTGGGGGGTTAAATATTAATTTTAAATTGACTTTTAAAAATTTTTGGATTATTGTATTATTTAAAATATACTTTTGGATATAATTAATATTTTCTTTATTTTAAAGGGAATATTATGTAAATAAATAAATTAATTAAAAATAAATAAAATATATAGTGGTTGAGAATCATTGTCTTCCAAAGGAAGACAACTTCTCAACCACATGTAAATATGTATATATGTATATATGCCAAAAAGGGCACAGGTGGCTTAATCTTTTGTACATAAGAAAACAAAAAAAAAATGATGGAAAAAGGGGGGTGATCATAATATATTTAAAAGATTTGGAGAGAAAGGTTAGGAGGATTTATATATATAGCCTAAGTTATTAGTTTGAAACATTTTATCGATATTACATAGCGAAAAAAAATTACAAATTTATGATTTTGAGTGAGAAAAATATTACGGTTCAGATTTCGATTTCGGATTTTAAGTAGAATTTCTAATTCTTTTAATATATGTATTTAATTTCTCTATTGTGATATTTATGTTATTATTTTTTTCGAATTATAGCTATTAATTTGCATGAAATAATTGTGATTATGTGAAATTTTATAAAAATCATGCTAATATGTTTTATTTGTTGTATTAATTAGATACACGTATTTGAGGGGTTGAAATTTTACTGAGCGTCAGCTCATAACCCCACAGTTTTGATTGTAGGGCTCGTGAGAATGAAACTGAGCCAGGGATTTTAGTTAAATTTCTATTGAATTTTTAATAATTGTAATTATAAATGAATTTGTAAAAATCCACTTTAGGTGGTGTTTCGGTATCAAGGACTTGGAGCCACGGAATTGGAATTTGAAATGCCATTGTTTAAATTATAATGAAAATGCCACTGTTTGAATTATAATGAAAATAGCACTGATAAATTATAATTGAAATGATTTGATAAATTATAATGGAATTTATAATTGTATTTCAATTATATTCATATTTGAATTTGAACTAATTGTATTGATTATTTACCGTTGTAAAATTGATTATATAAATCGATATTTATAATTATCGGTGTCTCATCATAAAAAATTCTTAGATTTTTTATAAAATAAAATATTGATGATTCGGATTTAGGATTAATTCTCCTTAGGAAGTAACAGCGTAGCAACCCCACAAAACCATGTCGTTACACACGACGAGCTTACCGTTACTCTTTGGACCTCAATACCATGGGCTCTGATCTGCCCATTAATGAGCCTCTTTATGAGTCCATTTGTCTTGCATAGAAGACTGTCAAAGACCCTGCCCCATTGGGCTCATTATTCTTCGGCCCAGATAACCTATTGGGTTTGTCTATTTTAGATAGGATTTCTGACCCGATCCAACCATTTTAAGGTTCCATGCCTATGTCAATTATGAGTGAAAGTTTTTTCATATCATTTGTCCTCCTGACTTTCGTGACAATTCAAGAGAAAAGAGATGGAAGATTACTTCTATATCGTGTAAGTTCTCGTCTTCCCCTAATACTTTGGTTGTGTAACTTTTTCTTCATATTCTCTATTTTCGATTGCTGCTTGTTCTGCCATAAGATGTCATTGAGTCAATCGAACAGTCCTGTTGAAGCTGGTTCATCATCCCATCGCAGAACGAACGACGACAGCTCAGGCTGCTCAGCCCTCCAATCCCTCAAAAAGTAAAGGGGATCATAGTGCAAGCAAGTTCCCTCATAAATGCCTTGCGCCATTTAGGGAACAATTCGGCATTCCTTCATCAGTGTCAATTAGGGTTCCGTCTAAAGATAAGTGTCCCTTTGATGGTGCGGAGGATGAAATATGCCTTTTTCATGGATGTTCGAGTACGGACTCACTTTTCTTTTTTCTCCATTACTCCGTAATCTCTTTCGTCAATTAGAAATTACCCTGCCTAGTTAACCCCAAATGGCTTTCACCAAATCATGGGATCCATTTACCTGGCTCAAGTAAATGAAACACCTCTCTCCGTAGATACAGTTAGGAGCATAGGATACCTCAAACTCCACACCAATCTTGGGATATATTACTATTCTTTCCCCCAAGAAATTTTCTTTTCTTACCGACCTTCTAGTTAAAGTAAGGGACTGGTAATAGTGGTACATTTTCTTCTCTGGTGATTAGGAGTTCTCCCCTGATAAAGTGGGGTAGCCTTCTGTTGTGCCGAGGCGCTTCAATTTCCCCTCTTATCCTCTTAACAGTTTGATTTCTTCTAAAATTCTGTTCAAGTGGTATAAATATTTTGTTTGGGGTTTCTGATGCAGGTGATAAAGCTTGCAACAGCGTTAGCCTCACAGCCAAAGCTGAAAAAGAGTTAAGGAGATTGTTGATCCCAACAGAGCGCTCGTATAAAGTCCTGGCCTATCATCCATTCATCTGACCGAAAATGGATCTGTCTCGATTTAATGTATTGGCTGAGCAGCAACTTGGAACCAAGAAGAGAAGAGACTTTAGAAGAAGCCTGCTAAGACAACTAGGCAATCATCATCCCAAACTATTTCTACTGCTACTACAGGATCGATAACTTATCGTCCTAGTGTGCCCTCTGTTAAGTTGAAGGTCAGCCAAGTAGCTCAACCCGCCATTCAGCCTACTATTAATCCACCTTCTCAGCCTACTGTTCAGGAGGCTACCGAATCTGACGACGACTCTCAACCTTTAAGTATTCGTAGGCGCATGGTGATTTCAGTAATGGTCCCACCAATTCCGGTTCCTACCCTACTAGAGGTCAGTGAGCCAGAACCCGCTGTGAGAGAAGCAGACATTTCAGCTAACCTTCCTGTTGCTGAGCCCCCTTCTGTTAACCGCCAACCTTCCCTTGCACCCACTACCAGCCAGAAAACCTCTAGTGGGCGTGGTATGTCCAAGCGACAAATGTACCAGTTTATTAAAGAGGTCAAACCCTCTGTCCCAAGTCATTGTGCCATTTTTTACGACGCTATCAAATTTTTGTATGAGAAGTTTTGGGATAAGGGTAAAGAGAGGACTGAGGGTCGAAACAAGGCCAAACTTTTCTGGATGATAATCTGTGCACTTCTCCAGGTAACTTTTATAACTTCTAAGTTTCCATTTCTTCAAGCTACTGGTTAATCCTTTATCATTTGCTTTACTGTTGTAGTGTATGCACATGTCTTCTGCTATGGTAAATTATGTTGAAGACACAAATAAGTTGGATTTCTAACTTATGCACCAGCTGATGGAGTTCAACAAGCTGGAAGAAAGAAATTGTGCCGTGGAAAATGAGAAGCTTAGTCTGGCATAACCTTGCACTAGCGAGTTCTTCCTAGGAGAGATTTGAATTGGAATTGTGCTCTGCTAATGAGCAACGAGAGGTTTTGCAGAAAAGCAATAAACTCTATTGCTCGGAGAACAGCGAGCTTCGGACAGTAATTACTCCCGTGAGAGGAGATTTCTCATCCTTGAGGGATGATGTTCGTTCTTTGACTGAGGAAATCAACCCAGCTTACCTGGTTATTGATCAAAAAGATGCTGACCAAAAAGCTAAGGATACCACCCTTGAGGCCAAAGACGACGTTCTTCATAAGAAAGAGTCTGACCCCCAACAACTGCAAACTGAGAAATATCACCTAGCGGCTGAGCTGGATCAGAAAAAACTGAAGTTTGCTGATCAAGGACAAGAGGTAGAAAGGCTTGTGGCCGAGCCAGAAACCAAAACTAAACAGTCTGAGCAAGATATTGAAAACCCCTAGGCTGTGTTCCAAGGTGAATCAAAGCAGCTCCAGAAGGTAGAGTTTTCCTATTGTCAGCAAAGAGTATCTGAGTATCCTGATCTGAATCTCTCATTCTTAGCTAACAAGTTAGAAGCCGAGCCAAAAGGATAAAATGCTGACGAGGGCGAAAAAAGATTGTCGATATTGAAGAGGCCTTATCCACATCGGCTTCCGAGGTACAAATGGAGAGCTCAGCTCCAAGCTTGGATCAAGTTTTACCAGCTAGCGTTACTGCCACGCTAACATCTGGCCAACTAAATGTCACCGATCAGAACGCCACTCTCTGACCTACCCTGATATATTTTCAACTTTCTTTTTTCATGTCTATAATTAATTTTTGGTAATGATAAAATTTTATCATCATGATCTGTATTTAAATAATAGCCGTTATTTTAATCTCGAATGTGTACTTGTGGTAATTGCGGTACGTCATTTGTCAGCACATGTCACTCGCACATTTAATGCACACTTTTTCGACGTTTCAGTTTATTCTCTCTCTTTTCATTCATCTGGATATTTAAAGCCAGGCCAAGCGTTGATAACTCCTCACAAGTTTAAAATGCTTTCTTTTGCTTCAATCTGGATTTCTTGAGTATCTTTTTCTTCTTTCTTTTCACACCAACTGCACTCATGGCATTCACTTCAAACCTTCTTCCTTTGAAACAATTCAGTCTGAAAGATTACTTGAAATAGAATTGGGAGATCATTTTCGTTCCCTAATCTTGGTGGCGAAGACTGCCATGGAGGATCATCCTCGTCTCCATGCCCTAGAGGAGGTGATAGGTGTGAAAAACCTATCTATTTCCAATCTGAATTTGTTAGTTTTCTTGTACGTTTATAATCATTTTTATTATGTTTTAATTAGTTTTTATCTTTTTGTATTAAATCAGGTGTGTGGGGCAAAAAGATAGGAAACTAGAGCTAAAACGATGAGATCAAACCAAAGCGGTTCGAAGTTACGGTGGATAAATAAGCTCGGAGGCTAAAAGATGAAACAAGACCACCGCTTAGGCGTCCAAACCACTGCCTAAGCGGTGAAGAAGCTGAGAAGAGAAAAATGTTACTGACAGACAACTGCCTAAGCAAAATTTCCATCGCCCAGGCGAAAATTCAACAGAAGACGCAGATGGGCTACTAACAGCCGCTCGCCTAGGCGAAGTTTTCTTCGCCTAGGAGAAAATCCAACAAAATGTTCTCCCAGTCCACCGCCTACTTCACCGCCTAGGCGATCAGATCGAACCGACCTAACTCTGCCTAGGCGAAGAATCCACCGCCTAGGCGGATTTGCCCTGCACAGTCTTAAAATATTTTTAGATATTTTGGCTATAAATACCCCCTCTCCTCCCCCTTGGCCGGTCACTCTCTTGTCCCCATGGATTTTTGAGCCCCTTAGGCTATATCTAAGGGTATAGTTAGGAATTTTAGAGGTGGAGCTCACATCCCGAAGTGGAGAAGACAACGAATCGATCGTAGAGTGTTCTTAGCGGTTTATCTTCAGACGAGATTAAGTTCTTCGATTGTTTTTCCTTATTTCTTCATCTTAGGAGTATGTGAGAACGTTTAGCTCATTATTTTATTGTATATTCGGCTATGGCCTCGAGTTAAATATGGATTGTAGTAGGGATTAACAATAAATTTATAAATACGTTGTTTGGATGATTTCGGTGTTGCGTTTATGTTTGTTCTTCTTAGTTTGATTGTATTTATCGTATTGTTTGTTTATTATGCTTGGATTGATAAATGGATAATACGGGATTTTGACAAACCCCAGATTCGGATTAAGGTAAACAAACGCCACGATTCTATAACCCGGTCAGGGTTTGAATCGTGGACAATCGATGACATGGGGCAAGACACACGCTACCTAGGGTCGTTAAGATGTTGAGAGGGATTTTGTTGACTCAAAGTTGTGTTATATCCCTCGTCTTACACTCGGGAGAGGTAGCAAGGGAGTTTTAGAACGGAGATTGTCGATAGGGTAAATACAACGCGACAATCCAATAACCCGGGAGGGAGTTGGATTGTATGCAATTAATGACGTTGGGCGAGACTCACGTGACCTAGGGTCATTAAGATGTTGAGGAAGACTTCTTTGTTGTCTCGAAGTCATGTATTCCCCCATATTACACTCAGAAGAAGTGGCGGTGGAGTTTACGTACCGAGATTGTCAAATAGGTTGAACATCGTAAACGTGAGTAAATCGGAATCGAACACGTATTTGTAAACACGTTAATCCCTAAGCGATTCTTCACCCTAAAACATATTAGTATATTAGTGTAGTTAATTTAGGCTATATTAGTATTAGTTTAATTAATTAAATACATTTATATTTCACCTAGATAAAATTAGGTCACGACAAACGCGGTATTCGATAGTAACGACACCAATCCCTATGGATACGATAACCCAATCTTAACAATCACACTATACTAAAACTTAGACCTCGTATACTTGCGAGTGTAAGTAGCGGCGTATTTCACGCCTTACTTGGAGGCCACGGCTATTTTTTTCGCCATGGAAGCTACGCATTTCTAGGAAATCTCTCACTTCCATGAACTTAAGGAGAAACTAAAGAAGACCAAAAGGAGCAAACGTGACTTAGCCACCGACTTCAACTATCACAAGCTTTTCACCGACGCTGTCAAGACGAAGCAGGACAAACTGATAAAGAAGAACGAAGCAAAGAGGGGCATGATCCGTGACCTGATTAACAAGCTTAATAAGTATAAGGAGCATGCCTTCTATTTCTCCAACTCAGATTCAAAAGATATGGGTTTGCCTGCTTCTCCGGCGTCGGAATGAAGCCTTTTTCAGCCCTTGTTTATGATGAAGGAGAAAATCTTTTTTTTTTTCTTTTTTTTTTATTAAGAACAATCTTTTCTATTCTTGAAAACAATCTTCTCTATTCTTGCCCTTCTGTTTTTTTAGCAATGTATCCCCCCTTCTTTTTTTGATAAAAATATTAATATATATATATGGGGTTCTTGATTTCCTTAATCTTGTGTGGTGATGTTGCATTGTTGATTGACGAACTGTTTGTGTTACCTTTCTGTCAGCCCTCCTTCATAACTTGATTAGAAAACTAAGCTAGTTATAAACTAATCGTTAATCTTTTGGCAGTAATTTTAACATTGGAAGTACAAACATAGTCATAAAACTCAGCATTATCGCATGGAGAGTAATCAAATTGACCATCATAAAGCCATATCTCTGAGACGTCAACCAGTCTTAAACTCATCACTTAGATAAGTTTTCTGGATTTTTCGCATTGAATGAGTTAACGGTGTTGACGACAAGAAAATTATGGAGATTAGCAAGAGTCCGTAAAACACTTACTCCGTTGAATTGGTAAAATTAGTAGTTAAAAAGCAAAGTGATTCAAATAGTGTCATCTAGGGTTGGGCTGATATGTTCTGTTGAAATCAAGCACTTAGTTAACTGCCCCATTCTACTCATTCAACCAATCTAGATGTGTTCATTCGTCGAGCTGAACTGCTCAATTAAATGCTAAGCTTAAATGATCAGTTGATTACTGAGTTGAGAGGCTCAGTTAAACCCTAAGCTAAGGTGCTCAGTTTTTGCTGAGCTTAAAAGCTCAGTTAAATCTGGGCAGAGGTGCCCAGTTAATTACTGAGCTCAGTTACTGTTGGGCTAAGGTGCCCAGTTAAGTGCTAAGCTAAGAAGCTCAGTTTTGCTGATCTGAGGAGCTCGATTTGTTCTAGGCTAAAATGCCCAGTTTGGTGTTGAGTTAAGGAGCACAGTTGCTACTGGGTTGAGGTGCCCAATTAGGTGTTGAGCTAAGGAGCTCAGTTGTTACTGGGCTGAGGTTCCCAGTTAAGTACTGAGCTAAGGAACTCAATTGTTGCTGACCTTAATGTTTGTTTCAAACTTAATCCAATTTACTAAGTGTTCTAAATACTACAAAAGTAGATTGGTGCAATAACAACTGTCACAAAATCTATGGAGAGAAAATCATTTCGCTTTATTGAAAAAGTGTATCAAAAATTAAGAGAAAATTACTTTGAAACATTCAAAGATAGATAAGAATCAGAAAATGACTAGAACTCATACGAAATACTTGTGCAAATGAGAGATGTTCCAGGGTTTGGGAATTTCCACGCCATTCAGATCTTCTAACCAATAGGCTCCTGGTCTATTGATCTTGGTAACTCGGTAAGGGTCTTCCTAGTTTGGTACTAGCTTTCCTAAGTAAGCTTTTGGGCGATGAGGCATGACCCATCGAAGAACCAGGTCTCCTACGGCTAAATGTTGTGGACAGACTGCATGATTGAACATTTGAGCCATTTTTAACTTGTAAGTTACCATCCTTATCAGTGCCTTGTCACGTCTTTCTTCTAGCAAGTCCATTTCTTCTCGCATAACTTCTTCGTTCTCCACTAGGTTAATTATGTCATCTCGTCTGGACAACATTCTTATCTCTACCGGAACAACAGCTTTGGTGTCGTAAGTCAGGGAGAAAGGTGTTTCCCCGTTGGCAGACGTTAGAGTGGTCTAATGAGCCTACAACACTCCTGGGAGCTCTTTAACCCATTTTTCTTTGGCATCATCCAGTCATTTCTTGAGTGCCTCCTTGATAGAACAGTTCATCACCTCTGCTTGTCCATTGGCTTGTGAATAAACCGAGCTGGATGTTCGATGTTGAATATTTAACTCGTCGTACATCCATGCAATCTTGCCACTAGTGAAAGGTGTACCGTTATAAAAAATTAACACTACTGGGATACCAAAACGACAGATGATATTTTTCCAAAGAAAATTCTTCACTTCATTCTCTCTTATAGTTGTGAAGGCTTCAACTTCTACCTACTTGGTGAAATAATCAATTATCACCAGCAGGTACTTCTTGTTTCCTAGCACCAGAGTAAAGGGACCTAGCACATCCATCCCTCATTGAGTGAATGGCCATGGGTTGATTATTGGAGTCTGCTATTGAGCATGCACCTTGACATCATTGGAGAAACGTTGCCACTTGTCACATTTCTTCACGTATTCTTGTGCATCAATGTGCATAGTTGGCCAATAATAACCCACTCTACTGCCTTGTGAACCAAAGTTCTTCCTCTTTGGTGATTTTTGAAAATCCATTCATGTATTTCTTGTAGGACATAGGTGGATTTTTTGGTCCTAAACAAAGCAACAAATGTTGGGAAAAAAATCATCTATATAGTTTACCAATGGCTAATATATACCCCGAAACTTTGTATAGAATTTTCTTAGCAGAATCCTTGTTTTCTGGTAAGATTCCCTCCTTTAAGTAACGAATTAAAGGAGTTCTCCAGCCTTCTTCCTGGTCCAGCTAACCTATGCATGCGGATTGGTTAACTGGACCTGCTATAGATGGTTGATCAAGGAATTCCACCAATTCAGACCGTTGATTTGGCCCAAAAGTAGAAGCTAACACTGATAAGACATCTACCTTTATGTTTTCAGTCCTTGGGATGGATTCAAACTTGTAATCTTGGAATGAGGATGTTGGCCCAGAGATTGATCCAAGAAGGAGGTGAATTGGATATATAAAACTTTTCATGCAATCTTTCTACTAAAATCTAAAATTAAACTTGTTAGTTCTTGTGTTTATGTGTATAGCGGAATAATCAATCAAATCAAAATAATCAAAGTAAAGAGTAAAGGATAAAGACAATCAAACCACAAGATACAAGGGATTTATAGTAGTTCGGTAAGACCTTCTTGCCTAATCTACTCCTCTGCGCTCCCGACGAAGAGTTTTAGTTCACTAATCTTTAATCTTCTTACGGGTGAAGATTAAACCATTTACAATCTTCTTACGGGTAAAGATCAAACCGTTTACAATCTTCTTACGGGTGAAGATCAAACTGTTTACAACCTTTCACTCTTCTTACGGTTGAAGAGAGACCTTTTATAATCTTCTTACGGGTGAAGATCAAACCGTTCCACGTGATCTTCTTTCCGGCGAGATCGGTCCGTCACCACCAAAGGCGCCTCTTTTGATCTTCTTCAACTTTTTCACAAGTTGATGTTAATGTAGTGATATTGAGAATCTTCCTTACTTGGATATTTATATAAAGTACAATTTCTCAATACAACACTCAAAATAGTTTTGTAATCTAACTTACAAAATCAACCTTAGAGCTCTAAACACTCTCTATAAAGATTATAATACTTTGACTCACTAGTGTTTACTGCTTCTCACAAATATCACTTAAGAAAATATAGATAAACTTTAAGTACAAGAGTGATCAAGAAGTATAAGAATCAAAGATACGGGGTAGAAGAATATCACTTTGTAGTATAGCTCTTTGAACCACTTTTTGTATGATTGATCTTTATAGCTCACTTGATTGATACTTGGATAGATGGTTTATTTCCTCTAGCAATCTTCTCTCCTTATATAGATGTAGATAATGTAGGAGGATATCACACTTGAAGAGCTTGAGAGCAAAGTGATCATTTGGAAATCCTCTTCAAATTTCATGATTCAAAATGCATAGGTTCCTCTCCATTATCTCTGCAGATTTGTCAATATTCTTTTTCTTTTTTCCAACCTCATTTAATGCTAGATAGTATAATTACATGTAAAGGACTCATAATTCATTCATGTATTTGAGGTAGTGAAAAATTACAGCCATATATCACATAGACAATGTATATAATTAAGTATGGGTGGTAATAACGATTGTAGACAAAACATGATAGAGTTATTCAAAGTTGGGTAGGAATCATTGAATGTAAGGCTCATCAACTTTAAAATATACAGTAAGTTTATTCAAGATAAGATGTCATTCACATTTGTGGAAGACAAGGTATGGGCTTGCATTAAATGAGTTACCCTACCACTAAGTTAAAATGATATCTTTATATTCCCACTTGGTTGTCTTGACAAATTCAAATCTTTATACTTTTATTTTTATATGATTATGAATTTGATCTTTCATATAAATAATTTATAATATATATCATACATTTATACAATCTAATTAAGTACATACAAACATTTAAAGCATTTGAACACTTAGAATTCATTTAGCATGATGAAAACAGAATTTTCATACCCTTTGAGCAAATTTGTCAATTAATCATAGATGTAATGATGAATATATCAATTGATCATAAATATATCATGTAGACATGTTGAACTAATATCCTATAATATGATTTAAACATTCCAGTCAAGATTTGATATGCAAATCCAAGTTTGAGTTTATGACCAAAAAGCTGTTAAATGTGTTCTTAAACTTTTGAAATGGTTTTAATCTAATTGATTCAATATAATGATGATTTGATCAAATTAAATATTTTTCATGATACTAGACATCTTAAATAAGGTATTCAAACATTCAAAGCTCATAAAAAACAAGTTAAGATGGATCAAAGATTAGACCGAAAATAGAGTAGGAAAGAGAAAGTCTATTGACTTGTTAATCAAAAAGCTACTTTAAAAATCAAGGACAGATCCAAATAATTCCTAATGGACATATAATTAAAGGAAATTAAGTTAGTTATCCATAGAAAAATGAATCACCTAATTTGAACTCCAAATGAGTGAGATATGGTCATTTGAGTGAACAAAGATATGTGCAAATTTTTTTGTTGGAACTTTCTGTTTAAAGGTAGTCGACTATTTTACCTAAATATAGTCGACTACTTGTGCTGTAACTTCAGCACAAGTGTCATTTTCACCCGTTCTTGGTTTTTGACCTCAGTCCATGATCATTTATTATTCAAAACACTTTTAGAATATTTTTCAATAATATTTCAAGTGTTTTCATATTGAGATCATATAATGTACCATATGATCACATAGAATTCAAGTTTAAGCAATTTAAGAATATTTGTTCAAATAGTCAATTTCTCATATATGTATGTATTGATCAAATCGATGACACGTATTGTGATATATAAGCATATTGGACATGTTAGAATCAATATATCACAATTGTATACATATATTGATCATATCATCATTGCAAGCATATATTGATCACCTAATGCATGCAAGGCGTGCCTTAAATACATCATATCATGATATAAATATAAGTTGAGTATATTAGATCAAATATATCATGTTGTTATTGTATAATAACTATTCTTAGCATGTTGTATCAAGTAATGCATGCAATATATCTTTTGATCACATTGAAAATAAATTTTCTCATATTAAGCATATTGTGATCAAGATGTGAATTTAACAAATAATCATGTGTTAGACAATACAATCACATGTATTATGATATAATCAAATAATTTATATGTTTAAATTATAATATCATGAATATATACACTCTCAATGTGTGCGTGCATTCTAATGAGCCAAAATCCATAATCTCTTCTAGAATAACATCATATAGATTTAATCTAATGAACTTAATCTTATCTGAGTCTTGCACTCTTGATATTGTGATTATACTTGTATTTTACACTTAAAATTCTGTTGTGGTTAGCACAAGTAATATATAATTGAATCTTAATACATGCACTTAAGATATCACATTGATTAATACACTCGAGGTATGATTCAATCAAAATATATTGGAACATATAATTTGTGTCTAATATAACATCATAATATCACTAATATTGACATCATTAAAACACATATATCAATAATTTTCTCTTTTTTAATGATGACAATCATTTAATGGATTATCACACAAATTATATGAATAAGCTCCCCCTAAATATATGCATTATATAGAAAATATTAATTTAAGCATATATTGTATATTCAATTCATATATCTCTCCACCTTTGACATCATCAAAAAGATTATAAATATATAAGCATGATAAGATGTAGAGATAGGATTGGGAGCGAAACAAAATCATCAATTATTGGTAAGAATATACCGATTATTTGATATATCAGTTAAGCACATAAATTGATGATACTCTCATATTTAATAAAAAATCAATCAAGTTCAAGAAGATAAGAGGGTTTTCACAAATCAAGCTTATCCAATTTTGGATAAAATTCTCCCTGAATATAAGCACACTATACTTTAACCTTGTAGAAAATCTCAAGCGATATTTCACATATTGATACTAATGAGATTTTGTGCTAAATTGATTTACTCCTTAAATAAATAATCATTAAACCACGAAAATGGAATAAATGGGATGGTACCAATTTTTAAATATAAAAGCGTTGAAATTAATAGCGATTATACAAAAAAAGATCGTTTTCAAATTTAATATCACTTTCAACAAAAGAACATGAATGATTAAGATATAACACATAAGTCATACATCCATACTATAGTAAACTCAAGCGATATTTCACATATTAATACTAATGAGATTTTGTGCTAAATTGATTTACTCTTTAAATAAATAATCATTAAACCACGAAAATGGAATAAATGAGGTGATACCAATTTTTAAATATAAAAGCGTTGAAATTAATAGCGATTATACAAAAAAATATCGTTTTCAAATTTAATATCACTTTCAACAAAGGAACATAAATGATTAAGATATAACACATAAGTCATACATCCATGCTATAGTAAACTCTCCTTAGAAAGATACCAATTTTTCAACATAACAAAACCAATCAAATCTTTCGATTTGAAATTATAATCATTTAAGAACAACGGGGGTATAGGTGCTAATAGACATGTATTAAATTAAGATCAAGTACCAAACAACTAGCATATACCAATTTTGTACTAGAAATAAAAATTTAATCAATTATATTGTATAGTACCAATTGTATACCTATTGATACATATTATTCTTAAATAAATAATGGGTGTCAAATGATAATCAATAAATAAATTTCACATGATATATCATAGTCTAAGTATATAGAAATTATATCATTTAAGCACAATTGACTAAATCACAAAAACATGTGTTCTAAAAAATATCGTAAAGATTTTAAGTATAAAAAAATATTCTTAATTAAATATACAAAATTTAATTGCATAATTTATCAACTCATGATATAACACATATATCAAAATATTAGAGCGAGATTCAAATGAGTTTATGAATATAATGATATTATCATTAAGAATTATATTCATATAACATAATCTATCTATCGTCATATGAATAATCATAAATTAAATAGATACTTCAACTCATATGATACCAATTGATCATAGTTATCAAAATATGAGTTAATCACACAAGTTTTATGCATATCATCTTATCATGTCGTAACATTAAGAATAAACACAAATAGTGATACCAATGGCAAGATAAAATAAATGTAATTAGTCAAACAAAATGTTCAAACAATATAGATTTTCATGTAAAGTATACATATTTCATAATAAGAATTTTCACATAAATTTCATAAGTCCTTTTGAATAAATTAATTTATGAATATCAAGACTCATAAAATAACCACATATTATATATTGATGAATTTAAAAATCTATTTTCAATAACCACATATGACAACATGATTTTAAGCATATTCAATAAATATTTCATGTCACAAAATAATAATTCAATCATGTAAGGATATAATTAACATCACTTTGGTACTGTTAGTAAATAGGTAATCATATATAAATATCTTCAATAAATATTAGAATGATTGAGTTATTAGGTTGAACTTTGTTATCATTGAATTAAATGGAGATTCAATTCCATGTAAACATTCTTTGAAGTTTTTGAGAGTTCCAATAAACTATTAATCTTCATAGTTATTTATCAAAGTGAATGAATTCTTAAAAACGTGAACTCTTGAAACATACTTATTAAAAAGATTATTAATAATAGCATATTCAAGTATTAATTTAATAATATCTACCAATGATAATGTATATTCCTTATTATTGAATAATACCATGTATTCAATATATATCACATACTCTTCATGCAATTAGTAATCAATAAATTAAGTTGTATAAAATACATGAATCCATGATTTTTAAGATATAACAATGGTCTAAAATATAAATATTTAAAATTAAAACAAAAGTCAACAAACATGAGCAATAAGTTAAATTTTCAACTTAAATTGTCACATTAAAATTCAAATCTTATCATGAAATGATATATACATTATAATTAATGAGTTACAAAAATATTTAAATATTAATTCAATTCATTTAATAATTGGTTGTAACATTTATAATGGTATACAAGTCAATAAAATAGGTTATAATTTAATATGAACTAAATTAGTCCAAGATTAAATTTTATCAATTAAATGCATGTCAAATAAATTCAAATAGTTACAGAATATTTATAACATATTTATACATACCAAATAACTAAATAAAGTCATTGATTGACCATTTGGAATAATGTAATCAAGTTTAAAACCAATTACAATAATGTAGTCAAACAAATTCTTGGATAGAAAATATTTTAGATGCACCATGATTATACCAATATGAAATTTGACCAAATAAATATTTAAAAATTATTTTAGACACATTTAATGTCATCCAAAATCACACAAAAAATTTCAGGTCAATTCGATAAGTAGAATGAGAGATATAGCAAAAACGGTGAAGGTTGTCAAAAATTCTGCTAAAAAATTCTGGTAAGAATTTTATTTTACTTCTAAATAATAGTTGAACAATTTCACAATAAACTCATCCATATGAATATATTTAAGAATGCATGTATATAGAGAATTTAGAACACTTAAATATAATTCAATATCATGCAAACTTGAAGTGGATAACCATAAGATCAATAATAGTAAATAATAACATTCAAGTCCAATGCATACTTATTTATATTATTTTATCATATAAACAATATAATTAAGAATGATCAACGCACATTCAATCGTATTATGTTATTACTATATAACATATATATCATATAATAGTAATAAACCATTTTGTGATTCTTAAAGAATCACCATTCCATGTTTCTTAAGACAAGGAATATAACTGTTAAAGAACTTGTCTAAGAAACACATCCCGACTTGTTTAATTAACAAGCCAAGCATCGAATTCTTTTACAAATTTTATAAATTTAGAAGTACTAAAGTTAGATATACCTTCATTTGCCTTTACAATAGATTTACCTTTGTAGATATAGGCATTTGTAAAGATTCTTGGTTTGGATGTATTTTTCGGCTCAATATTTTTGTATCCTCCAAACCTCTTATTGTTGAAGTTCTTAGTTGATGTGAATTTATTGTTGAACTTCTTTTTGCTATTGAGATCATTCTTCATAACATGTGGAAACTTAGATTCCACTTTGGACGACCTCTTCGATTTAGATCCCGTATTCATGACTCCATCATGAGCTTTATTCATAGTAGTGTAATTTCCTGCAATATTATACTTTGCATCTCCTTTTGGTATCTATATCCTTTTGGATCCGTTTCGGTTAGTCTCAAAATTAAATTTTCGATAAGGACATGAGACCTTATAATGACCAATCTTGTCACAATAATAATATTTATATTTTGATTGATCATTATTTTTTCCCATTTGACGATTAACATGTGATATAGATAATTTTTAAATTTTCGACAATACTAATCTATCATTTGACAATATGATGAGAAGGATTAGAAGATGAGACACAACATTTATTGCAATTCTTCATTCTCTTAAAATCAAACTCTTTATATTTTTCAACAATCGATTTAAGTTTCGATTTTGATTTTTCGAAATCTTTCTTCAAATCTTCAAAATTCATTTCCAAATTAGATTTCGTTGAAGTAACATAATTAAAATCATTTTTCAAAGATTTATACTCACTTTCGAGAAATCGTATTTTTGACAAAAGATTTTCTTTTTCAAATTTAGAATTTTCAAGATCTTTATTCAATTCATTTTCAAGATTTCTAAAAGTTAAAATATTATCCTTTAGGTAATTTATATCATTTTTCAAAAAATCATTTTCATTATCAAAATTTTTAACTTGATCAATCAAGTAGTTTATTTTCAAGACAACATCACAAAACTCTTTTATTTTTAAATAACTTTCCAAAAGATATAATCTTTAATTTTTCAAATCATTTTCTTTATATTCAAATGAATTTAGTTTTCTTTTCAATTTAAAATTTTCTTTAGCAAAATATTGAATAAGAAGTAATGATTTTTCAATACTACAACATCTATCATTTTCTATATCATTGATTATAGGTTTTTTAAAGTTAGAATTCTCAATGAATATAGAAGATGTAAAAGATTGTACATCCGAACCAAAGTTGTTTGGTTCATTTTCCACCTTTCATATATTCCTGTTGTAGTTGCCCATCGTATCCATTTCTTGTGCGAGCGAGAAAACTTTATGATCTTTTCTACGAAGCGGTTAAGCTCGATCCCGTAGACCGAGCTCTGATACCAATTGTTGGCCCAGAGATTGATCCAAGAAGGAGGGTGAATTGGATATATAAAACTTTTCATGCAATCTTTCTACTAAAATCTTAAATCAAACTTGTTAATTCTTGTGTTTGTGTGTGCAGCGAATAATCAATCAAATCAAAATGATCAAAGTAAAGAGTAAGGGATAGAGATAATTAAACCACAAGACACAAGAGATTTATAGTAGTTCGGCAAGACCTTCTTGCCTAGTCTATTCCTCTGCGCTCCCGACGGAGAGTTCTAGTTCACTAATCTTTAATCTTCTTATGGGTAAAGATTAAACCATTTATAATCTTCTTACGGGTGAAGATCTAACCATTTACAATCTTCTTACGGGTGAAGATCAAATCATTCACAACCTTTCACTCTTCTTACAAGTGAAGAGAAACCTTTCACAATCTTCTTACGGGTGAATATCAAACCGTTCAACGTGATTTTCTTTTCGGCGAGATCGGTCTGTCTCCACCAAAGGTGTCTTCTTTGGTCCTCTTCACAAGTTGATGTTAATGTAGTGATGTTGAGGATCTTCCTTACTTGGATATTTATATGAAGTACAATCTCTCAATACAACACTCAAAATGATTTTGTAATCTAACTTACAAAATCGATCTTGGAGCTCTAAATACTCTCTATAAAGATTACAATACTTTGACTCACTAGTGTTTAGTGCTTCTCACAAATATCACTTAAGAAAATATAGATAAACTTTAAGTACAGGAGTGATCAAGAAGTATAAGAATCAAAGATATAGGGTAGAAGAATATCACTTTGTAGTATAGCTCTTTGAACTACTTTTTGTATGATTGATCTTTGTAGCTCACTTGATTGATACTTGGATAGATGGTTTATTTCTTCTAATAATCTTCTCTCCTTATATAGATGTAAATAATGTAGGAGGATATCACACTTAAAGAGCTTGAGAGCAGAGTGACCATTTGAAAATTCTCTTCAAATTTCGTGATTTAAAATGCACAGGCTCATCTCCATTATCTCTGTAAATTTGTCAAGATTCTTTTTCCTTTTTCCAACCTCATTTAATGCTAGATAGTATAATTAAATGTAAAAGACTCATAATCCATTCATGTATTTGAGGTAGTGAAAAATTACAGTCATATATCACATAAACAATGTATATAATTGAGTGTAGATGGTAATAATGATTGTAGACAAAAAATGATAGAGTTATTTAAAGTTGGGTAGGAATCATTGAATGTAAGGCTTCTCAACTTTGAAATATGCAGCAAGTTTATTCAAGATAAGATGTCATTCACATTTTTGGAAGATAAGGTATAGGCTTGTATTAAATGAGTTACCCTACCACTAAGTCAAAATGATATCTTTGTATTCTCACTTGATTGTCTTGACAAATTCAGATCTTTATACTTTTATTTTTATATGATTATGAATCTGATCGTTCATATAAATAATGTATAATGTATATCATACATTTATACAATCCAATTAAGCACATACAAACATTTAAAACATTTGAATACTTAAAATTCATTTAGCATGATGAAAACAGAATTTTCATACCCTTTAAATTAATTTGTCAATTAATTATAAATGTAATAATGAACATATTAATTGATTATAAATATATCATGTAGACATGTTAAACTAACATCCCATGATATGAGTTGAACTTCCAATCAAGATTTGATATGCAAATCCAAGTTTGAATTTATGACCAAAAAACTGTGAAATGTATTCTTAAACTTTTGAAATGGTTTTAATCTAATTGATTCAATATAATTATGATTTGATCAAATTGAATATTTTTCATGATACTAGACATCTTAAATAAGGTATTCAAATATTCAAGACTCATAAAAAACAAGTTAAGATAGATCAAAGATTAAACCGAAAACAGAGTAGGAAAGAGAAAGCCTACTGACTTGTTGATTAGAAAGCTACTTTCAAAATCAAGGATAGATCTAAATAATTCCTAATAGACATACAATTAAAGGCAATTAAATTAGCTATCTATAAGAAAAGGAATCACATAATTTGGACTTCAAATGAGTAAGATATTATCATTTGAGTGAACAAAAGTATGTGCAAATTTTTTTGCTGGAACCTTCTGTTTGAAGGTAGTCGACTACTATACCTAAATGTAGTTGACTACTTATGCTATAACTTTAACACAAGTGTCATTTTCGTCTGTTCTTGGTTTTTTACCTCAGTCCATGATCATTTACTATTCAAAATACTTTGAGAATATTGTTTCAATGATAATTCAAGTGTTTTCATATTGAGATCATGTAATATACCATATAATCATATAGAATTTAAGTTTAAGCAATTTAAGAATATTTGCAATCAAATAGTCAATTTCTCATATATGCATGTATTGATCAAATCGATGACACTTATTGTGATATATAAGTATATTGGACATGTTAGAATCAATATATCACAACTGTATACATATATTGATCATATCATCATTGCAAGCATATATTGATTATCTAATGCATGCAAGGTGTGTCTTAAACACATCATATCATGATATAAATATAAGTTAAGTATATTAGATCAAATATATCATGTTGTTATTGTATAATAACTATTTTTAGCATGTTGTATCAAGTAATGCATGCAACGTATCTTTTGAACACATTGAAAATAAGTTTTCTCATATTAAGCATATTGTGATCAAGATTTGAATTTAACAAATAATCATATGTTGGACAATCCAATCACATGTATCATGATATAATCAAATAATTTATATGTTTAAATTATAATATCATGAATATATGCACTCTCAGTGTGTGCGTGCATCCTAATGAGCCAAAGTCCCTAATCTCTTCAAGAGTAACATTCTATAGACTTAATTTAATGAACTTAATCTTACCTAAGTCTTCCGCTCTTGATATCGTGATTATACTTGCATTTTACACTTAAAATTTCGTTGTAGTTAGCACAAGAAATGTATAATTGAATCTTAATACCTGCACTTAAGATATCACATTGGTTAATACACTTAAGGTATGATTCAATAAAAACATATTGGAATGTCACTAATATTGACATCATCAAAACATATATATCAATAGTGGAGATCAACTCTTTTACTCTCTCAACTTAAAGGCACAAATGTTCATCATTAATGATGAACACTCTATTAATCTAATTGACCACCAATTGAGAATCTAACTTCACCTCTAGAAGATGGGCGCCTAAGTCCTTAGCCAGAGTCGACTCAATAATCACTACTTCATATTCTACTTCGTTGTTGGAGGTTCAAAAGCTTAGTTGTACTGTTTTTTTAAGTTGATCTCCTTCATGTGTTTGCAGGACTATACCCATACCACACCCTTTCATGTTCAAAGCATCGTCAACCCAGAGCTTCCATGGTAAAGCTGATTGATCCCTGCACTCTCCATTTTGCCCAGCAATTTCAACTGGAGGAGTTAGTTCTGTGATAAAGTCTGCCAAGTCTTGTCCCTTGATTGCGGTTTTGGGCTTGTACTTGATGAAAAACTCACCAAGTTCCACAGTCCATTTCATGAGGAGACCTGATGCCTTTGGCCTGTGCATTACCACTCGGAGTGGGTACGAAATCAACATGTTAATCACGTGTGCCTAGAAATATGGTCTGAGCTTTCATGTTACGGTTACCAAGGCCAAGGTAAGTTTCTCCAACTCTATGTAGCGAGTTTTTGTTGCCGGCCTCTACCTTTTCGAGTGATCTTTTACTAGTGCGGCACTGACCGCTATAGATGTCACCGCTAGATAAAGATAGAATTCCTCCTCTGGGTTTACTTTGGCTAACATCTCAACTGAACCCAAGTAATCTTTGATGAATTCGAGCGCTTGTTCACAATCATCATCCTACTGAAAGGCTTTACTACCCCCCAAAATCTTGAAGAAATGAGCACACTGTTAGTAAATTTAGAGATGAATCTATTCAATTTATCCAACCATTTTGTTAGTACCTGAACTTCTCTTACAGTCTAGGGGATTTCATGTTCTTGACATCTTCTATTTGACCAGAGTCCACCATGATACCAATCTAGTTTACCATAAAGCCCATAAACTTTCCTGATGCAACTCCAAAAGCGCATTTTTCTTGATTTAGTTTCATATTGTACTTTCTTAGAATGGTGAAAGCTTCTGCCAAATTACCAAGGTGGTCCTCTTTTCTGGAGTTTTTGATGAGTATATCGTCTATTTAAACCTTTATAGTTGCTCATATCTGATCTTTAAAAATACGATCTACTAACCGTTGATACGTGGCTCTTGTATTTCTTAAACCAAATGACATTACTTTATAACAGTAAGTACCTCTTGGTGTGATGAATGTTGTCCCTTCCTCGTCTTGCTGATCCATGCGGATCTGATTATAACCTGCATAAGTATCCATCATGGTCAGCCGCTGATGCCCTACTGTTGCGTCTACCATCTGGTCAATCTTTGGCATTGGATAACAGTCTTTTGGGCATGTTTGATTGAGGTTAATGAATTCCACGCACATTCTCTATTTACCGTTCTTCTTTTTTACGAGGACTGGGTTAGCCAGCCACTTCAGGTACATAACTTCCCTTATGTGGCCAATGAAGAGCAGTCTATTCATCTCAGCTTCAATTACTTGTTCATTCTCGAGGCTAAAAGTTCTCCTTTCTGCCTAATTAGAGGATAAGATATGGAGATGTCAAGGTGGTGGACCGCAACGTTAGGGTTAATACCCTTCATATCTTTTGGAGTCCAAACAAAGACATCCACATTTCTCTTGGAGCAGCTTGCTCATCTCCTTGATCTTAATCTGGCTTAATGATTCTCCTATCATCAGCTTCTAAGCACCCTGATTGAAGGCAATCTCTCGTACCTGCTCAGCTGGTTGAATCACACTGGCATGTTCCCTGAAATCATCGATTTCATTGGCCGAGCTTTCTGATAGAGCTACTTCATGTACATGCTTTAATTGCTACAAATATTTATTCTTGCCCTTCATTCCTATAGTAAAACATTTCCACGATGCCACCCGGTGACTTCATATCACCGCTACAGAGCCACCCTTTACATACTTGACACACTGGTGGTACATTGATGAAATAGCGCCCATCGCATGTGGCCATGGACGTCCTAGTATTACATTATAAGGCGATGAATAGTCCATTACCATTAACTCTGTCGCTTTAGTGTACCCTCGTTCTTCCTTGTTCGCGGTGACAGATAAGGTGATCTTCCCTCGTGGCGAGCTAAGATCACCATTGAATCCCATCAAAACTGTTTGGGTAGAACTAACATCCGAACTCGGTACTCTCATCTACTTCAGCGTATCTACAAAGATGATATTAGCGGAACTAGCATTATCAACTAGAATCCTTCTTACTTGGAAACTAGATATCCAAAGAGTGGTGACTAGAGCATCCTTATGGGGATGAACGTTCCATTTATAATCTTCATCTGAGAAAGTAATGACTGGTCCTGGATTTGGGGTTATTGTTATTGCTTTTCCATAGCAGCACTCCAGTACTGCTTTGCAGACTTTTCTTTTCCGCTCACGGTTGGATTCTCCAGTTGCTGGCCAAGCAGAGTTTATCATGAAGATCACTTCACGATTTTCGTTAGGGCGATCCTTTTCATGCTCTTTATCATGATTTTTTTTATGACGACCTTCGTTTCTAGGTCTCTTTTTATCTCACGAGCGTTCTTGTAGGTAGTCACGCATCTGACCCATATCGGTCAGTCGTTTGATCTCATTTTTGAGCTCCCAGCAATCATCCGTATTGTGACCATGGTCCATATGGAAATCACAGTACTTTAATCTGATATTCTTGTTGGACTTAGTAGCCTGCTTGGGAGGCCATTGAATTACCTCAAATGCACATATCTCATGCAGGATTCTTGAGATTGGCATTCGTAGACCAGGCAAGTTTGACTTTTTTCGAGCTTCTGGTCTAGTTTTGGCCTTGTTGTGGTCCTTCTCGCTTTGTCTGGGATGATCCTTGGAAACTCCCCTACCATCTCTTGCAAGCTTAACGTCCTCCAGCTTCATGTGGAGCTTAGCTTTTTCCATCAACTCTGCCATGCTACGAGGATTTTTCTTTGTGAGAGAATCTTGAAATCGGCCATGGCGTAACCCTAAAGTGAATGGATTAATAACAAGGTTAGTGTTACAACCCTCAATGCTTGTCAGATCCTCGTTGAAACGACTCATGTACTGCCGTAGAGTCTTTTTTTTATTTATGCAGAGCGAGCAAATAATTAGGACCCTTCATCAACCTTTGACAGGTTATGAAGTGGTTGATAAACATCTTTTCAAATTCCTTGAATAACGTGATAGAGTTGTTGGGGAGCGTATGCAGCCACTCAAGAGCAGAACCCTTTAAGGTCGTGGCGAAAGCTCTACAAAGCGTCGAGTCACTTAACCTATATAGGTTCATGACCTGATTGGATTGGTGGATGTGGTCCATCGAATCTGTTTTCCCATCGTACTTCTCTAACTTTGTAGGATCAAACTTCTCATATAGTGGTTCAACCAGGATATCAGAAGAGAAAGGCATTTCAGTACCTTTTAATAGCGTATCCAGCTCTTCTAAAAGTTGTCCCTTCTGTACCTTACTTCTGATCTGTTGATGAGAGTCAACAGTCTCAGTTCGGCTATGAATCCTCCTTTCGCGCTGCTGATTACTTGTATTCCCCTGGGCAACTCGCTCCCCTTAGGATTGCGAATTAGCATATCCTAAAGACTTTGTTTCTTCTCCTACGTTATGTTGGTAGCTGGGGAGTGTGATCTACTATTGACGATTATCTCCGCCATATATTGATCGTATCCACCATCTCGACCATCTTTTTAGTGAAAGCATCGATATTCGCATCTGTGCTCAACACTTTCGGTAGAGGATTAACCCGAACCTCCTTATGCATTTCCACCGGTGTTTCATTATTAGATGATGGTGGCAAGTTATTACTTTAACTCGGCATTGCTTCTCTTGATCTTAGTTGCCTCATAGTTGCGACGGAAAGCTTTTTACGTTAGCATTTTCCATAGACGACACCAAATGATGTTACCAGAAATTCTTAGCATGTGTAGCAGCACACATGCTAAAAACCTCTTGGTCTTCCTTTTGATACCTACAAAACCGTAAGTTCTCAAGGGGGACACCGATGTGGTGTCGGGCAAAGAACCTCCGACGTGAGAATAAGTTAATCTAGTAATGGAAAGAATTAATACGTAAATTGAACCGTAAAACAATACCAGTGATACCTGCCCCTTATATAGGCTTGGAGATATTTCATCGTTTCATTGAAGAGGTCGCTCGTTACGTGATACGCTTCTAATGGCTTGGAGATAACCAATATCTCCTTTATTTCAGGAGAGATTTTTGTATCATTCCTCATTAATCATGGGCCGTTACAACCAATCTGGTTTATAATGCTCTTCAAGTGTAGGAGAGGCAGTCACGACAGGCTAACCATTACTCTTTGGACCTCAACACCATAGGCTCTAATATGCCCATTAATGAGCCTCTTTATGAGGCCATTTGTCTTACACAGAAGACTACAAAAGACCCTGCCCCATTGGGCTCATTATTCTTCGACCCAGATAACTCACTGAGTCTGTCTGTTTCGGATCGGATTTCTGACTTGGTCTGACTCTTTTAAGGCTCCATGTCTATGTCAGTTATGAGCGGGAGTTTTTCTATATCATGTTCCTATCTTGATGGAGATATTATTAGATTCAAATCTAATAATATTGTTAAAAAAGTATATTTAAACACTTATGTAGATATTAGCAAAGAATACACATGTAGATATTTTGAATTTGTGATAACAATTTTGACAAGGGAAATTATTTTCTATAAAAATATTGAACATTTAATCCTTTTACTTTTTTTGTATCATCTAGAGTTTTAATCCTCTCTTCTGTTGTTTATTCGGATTTTTGGTGAACAGAAATTAGAAGTTTAACTCATGTAGACAATTACTTTTCCAGAAGTGAAAAATATTATAACATATAAAAATTAATATAATTTTTTTTGTAAAAAATTATAATAACTTTAATAGCGTACAGTGACGTTTGGACTTCTGACAATAATTTTGAACTTCTATAAAAATTACTGTAACACGTAAACTACATAAGTCAAATTTTTAATTTCGCGAATTGTTCATCAAATAAACCTTTTTTCAATCCGTATGTTTTATAATCGATGTCTTCAATTAATAAACCATTGCATTAAATGTACATTTAAAAACATAGTCAAAAATATATATTCAGTTGATTTTTTTTTTTAAAATAAAATAAAAAATATATATTTGTGACACAAGACGGTCAATTTTGTATCCATACCTTAAATTTTCATTTTTCTGAAAAAAAAAATTGAAATTTCCTCTGTAAATCTACTTTTAGAATTAAACAACTTTTTAAGTAACTACTATAAAACATCATTTAAAAATACTACCTTTAAAAAAAAAAAAAAAATTGGCAACAACTCTCCTAAAAAAATTTCAAGGACCCAATTGTCCCTAATACACAAAAATCTATACCCAATTTGATATTTTTGTTTTCTGAATCTCTCTCTACAAAATGAATAGTCATTCTCTCTCCTTTGTTGCTCATCACTGAACAACCTCTCTCTCACTCCCTCCCTTTCTCACACGTACGCCACTTGTCATTGTCACCGCTCTTACTACTTGTTGCTATCGCTGTCTTTGATTGTTTCCATCCCCCGCTGCCTTTGCCGCCGCTACTTTCTTCAATTTATTCCTCTTCCTTCGCAACCACCACTTCTTCCTATCTAAATCTTGCCAAATTTTCCAAGATCTAAGTAGATCTACGTGACTTCTTATCCTCGTCGATTTCTTCTTCTTCTTTAACAATTTTTATTTGATTTCTTCTGCTTTTTCTATCTGAATTCTTTTCATTTGATTTATGAATCTGCAAATCAAGTGCAAATCTGCAAATCATATGCAAATTTGATTTATTTTACAATTTTCTCTTCAATTTGATTGGATTTTTTAAGGATTTTTCATTACATATCGTTAATTGTTGATAAATGGGAAAAATACATTTTAAACCTTCTAGATATTGACGAATTACTAAATGGTCTCGCTACATTTAAGTGTTTCATTTGAAACCCTCTATGTATCAGCACATTTTTATTTTGTTCTTCTTTCAAAAAATCCATCAAAAATAACAAAATGGAGGGCTAAAATCGTCATTTCACGTATTTTTAATTTTTTACTAATTTTTTTTTCTTTTTTCTTTTTCTCCATTTCTTTCTCAGTCAACTCTCTCTCTCTCTCTCTCTCTTCCTTCCTCCCTCCCTTTCCCCGCCGACCGGAACCACCCTATTACGGGGGTAGAATCACCCCCATAATAGCGGGTGTTTCACCCCCTGTTATGGGACACCCCCCGTAACAAGGGGTAAAACACCCCATGTCGCCACCCCACAACAGGGGGTGGTTCGCCCCGCGGGGAGGGGGAAGGAGGGAGAGAGGAAGAGAGAGAGTGTTTAGCGGGAGAGAGAGAAAGGGGGTCAAAGAAAAAAATATTAAAAAATAAAAAAATATAAAATGATGATTTTGCCCTCAAAATTCTGTTAGTTTGGATGGGTTTTTTTTATAGAATGACCAAATAAAAACGTACTGATACATAGAGGGTTTAAAATAAAACGCTCAAACGGAGAGTGACCATTTAGAAATTTGTCAATCCCTAGAGAGTTTAAAATGCACTTTTCTCTTGATAAATTTCTATTTGTTTTAAAATTTTAAGTGGAATAATTTAATTTTATTGGAATTGTTAATATTAGGTGGAATTATTAAAAAAAAATAGTTTAATGATGTTGTCCGTTTTTTATAATTAATTTGTTTATAAATGATTCAGATATTTATAAATATATACTCAAAATCATCTTGTTTGATTGTTGATAAATTTTCATTGGTTTTGAAATTTTTAGTGGAATTATTTTGATTTCAATGGAATTGGTTGATTTGAGTAGAATTATGTAATTTGAATATTATGCGAAATTGTTTAATTCAGTGAAATCGTTTGATTTTAGTAGAATTGTGTAATTTTTAGTGGAATTGTTTTGATTTTAGTGAAATTGGTTAATTTGAGTGGAATTGTGTAATTTGAATATTATGTGAAATTGTTTGATTTTAGTGAAATTGTTCTTTAATGGATTTTTTTTTTAGTGGAATTGGTTGATTTGAGTGAAATTGTGAAATTTGAACTATGTGAAATTGTTTGATTCATTTTGATTTTAGTGGAATTGTGTAATTTGAGTGGAATTGTTAAAATTAAGTGAAATTATAAAAAAAATTATTGAATGTTATTTTTTAAAAAAAAAAAAATCAGTGGATATTATAAGTAAAATAAAATTAGGTGGAACATAGATAAGGGTATATATGATATTTAAAAAAAAAAATTAAGAAAAAAAATAATCTTAAGTAATTTTTTACTAAAAAATAAAATTTCAGTAGAATTTTAAAAATTAAGTGAAATTTGTGTAAATAAGGTAGAGAAAATTTGGAAATAATAATTGTTTATGTACTCTTGACATAAGTCTAATTTGAGTGCTCCATGAAAATGTGAATTTTTTTTTTTTAAAGTTTTGGGAGTTGTAAAAACAAAACCTTTACGTTGTGTTTGCTAACGGTGAAATGAAAAGGAATTGGATGAAATGACAATAGGATTAGAATCACTGTGGTATTAGAATAGAATGATCAATATTATTCTCATATTTAGTGACAAAAGGGATTAAGCGTGGTATTGGAATGACTATTCACATTTCAACGTTTAGTTAGTATTAAGAATAAATCAATTTTTTTTAAATAGAGAACATTCAAACATAAATCAAATGAAACCAACATCGAACATAAACCAAATTATCAGCACTACCTTTTTCACTTTCCTAATCCCTATATCAAGTAATACCATTTTTTATTTGAAATTGACTTATCCTATAATTTGTGGGATTAATGAATACATAGGAATGAGAATAAAAATAAGTTTTACTTACCGAACATAGAAAATAAATTATCATTCCATGAAACTATTATATTCTTTAATAGAATCCCGGGTACCAAGCGCCAAGTGATCAACGAGTTCATTTTCGGGGACTTAATAATAGAAATAATGCTCATTAATGTAAATAGTGAGGGTATAAAGTATAATATAGTCTTGCCATTTTAAATCTAGTCAACTTGTTTCACTCAGTCAATGTAAGCCACCTCCGACCCCAAGGCTATCTCTCTCCTACTAGGCCTTCGGATTTTCTTTCGCTACAGAGTTCGCGCTCTCTCTCTCTCTAGATCTGCACCAGTTCCGTCTGCTCATCGGATCTAGGGTTACGAGCTCGTCGGGTCGGAAGATTTGCGGACTGCGCGTGGATGCTAGATTTTCGAGGCCCTTCGTGCTAGTGAAATCTATCGGTTTCGTCTTCGTGGCGAAAATCTAGGTCAGTTTTGGTTGCACGACTGTATACTATAGTCCACCGTCGCCGAGGACTCAAGATTTTTTAGAAACATCGTATCAGCTTGCGAATGTCGATAAATTTCCAGTATTGTGGAGGTTTGGACTTGTGTAATTAAATATTTAATCTGAGCTTGCTTGACTGTCTATGTATTGGAAGTCATTTAGTGTTTGATGGTGAATAGGAAGATAGTATCTCCTTCCGATTTTGTGAGGAATTTTCTCTTGGAGGTGGTTTTTTGGGATTCTGCAACTGTTATCGTATGATTTTGCTGTGTAAATTGGTGTAGTTCGAAGAGGAGAACTATTTTCTTTTAAGTATAAATTTAATACAGGAGTGCAGCAGGGAACATTTTAGTACAGACTTGTGAATTATTGTAGCTTATGTGCATTAAATGTTGAAATCTCAATAAAGGGGGTTCTACTGTTTCATCGTCCTACCGTTTGTTTGCTGCTTGGATCTGGTTGTTTTGAGTTTTGAGGGAAAGTGATGTTCTAAACAATGGCGCTAAGGCTTTCAGCTGCTGATGCTGCCAAGGTTGCAATTCATTCCATTGGGTGTGGATACGACGTTTCTTTAGATCTGAGGCTCAAATACTGTAAAGGGGATTCACCTAATCCGCGTTTGATTGAGATTGATGATGATCAGGACAGAGCGATTGTTCTTCCTGGTGGAATTTCAATACCTAACGTGTCCAAGTCGATTAAGTGTGACAAAGGGGAAAGAACAAGGTTTCGATCTGACATTCTGTCATTCCAGCAGGTCCGCTTAATTTGCTATTTTCTCCCTTAATTTGAGTTAGCACTCTTGCAGTTCTGCCCCTGCACATCAGTTGCTCAGTTGTTTTTGTTACTTGATTGATTCTTTTTATACATGTGCATTTTTTATGTATCCACTATCCAGTTTCTCTTAAGAAGTGTTATGGTCACTCACGGAAAACTTGTGATTTATGGAACGAATATTACACCCCCCCCCCCCCCCCCCCCCACACACACACACACACAAGGGGCCTATGAAATAAAGAAAAAGAAGACAAACAGGAAAGAAAAATGTGGGGTGGTCTGTTAGAAATATTTCTTTCCCCTCATCAGATAAAATGTCAATATGCCATTCCATGGATATGCTTGTAATGCTAGGATATTTTCTTTTGGTAATATACACCTGCAATCAGTTTCACCTGCTACTGGTTATAATGTTTATTTGGATTGGAAAAAGTGAATTAATATAAATGCATGTTGCAGCTTGCAACTCATTTTTTGCTAAATGAAACATGCTCTCCTTCTCTCATGTCTTCCATATCTTACACATACGTATATGGTTTCATGCAAGTAACTTTTAATTTCAATTTTACTCCAGATGTCGGAGCAATTCAACCAAGAACTATCATTGACTGGAAAAATTCCTAGTGGCCTCTTCAACACCATGTTTGAGTTCTCAGGTTGTTGGCAAAAAGATGCAGCCAACACCCGAATGCTTGCCTTTGATGGAGTTTTCATCACACTATATACAGTTGCTTTAGAAAAATCTCAGATGGTACTTTGTGATCATGTGAAGAAAGAAGTTCCGTCATCATGGGAACCTGCTGCGTTGGCCAGGTGAAATATATGCTTTTAAACATGAGGATTCCTAGTCAAGTCTGTTAATGCCTTTCTTTCCTTTTGAAGTATTGGGTAAGGAAAGGCAGCTTATGGTGTCTTTCTTTACTTTAACCTATATCTTCCTCAAGGTTACTTCTCTGCTGGGCTGTAAGTGGGGGCCTTTTGGTGTATTAATTTTTTTTTCATGTACATTGGTTTTGCATGCGCTTTTTGTTAATACATGCATCATCTGTTCTATGTTGACATTTCATTTTTTGGCATTCAACAAAATCACGTTTTTTCTTAAATAGTAACTGGATGGTGTTGGAAAGATGGGGGTAGGAAAAGGGGATAAAAGACCAATTAATATTGTTACTTAGTTCTTGCTTGGCCCTAGATCCCATAGTTTTCTTGATTTCCATGGCTCCTCCAAGTCACATTACTCCCACTGGACTTTCTGATGCAATAATGGGCCATATTCAATGGTAAGTATCTCGGAAAGGGAATGCTAGAATTCCACTTATTCTTGGGTTTGGACATGTGTTGCTTTTCCAGTATAGGGAGTTAAATTAGTGTTTGGTTAATTACAACAAGCGTTAATGCCTTAAGGCACTCACAAAAACAATTTGAGCAAAAATTTTACTTTCTATGTAATTTGATGTGACGAAATAAATTTAGCGACTACGTAAAGAATATGGTTTATTTGACTTTGAAAGGACTCGGTTTTTGTTGAATCCCGTTTCACCTTTGTAAGGCCTCTCAAACTACACTATATATGAAAGGAGTTACTCCACTTGAAGTCATATAGTTTTAGGATGGAACCTCCTAACATGTTATCAACGCTGGTTTTGGGAAGGCTCATTTGTTTGTTCCCGAGTTGTTTGGCTTCTCTTTTTTGTCTTCTGATTTATTTCAATCACACCACTTGGGAGCCGGAGTTGTGTGTGGGTGTTGATCCTATTGCCTTTTTTAGGCTTCTCAAACTAGTCTAAAAAGAGTTACTCTACTTAATGCTATGTGGTTTTAGGTTGGAACCTCCTAACATGATATCAGATTTAGGTTTGGGAAGTCACCTTTGTTTACTTTATCCTGAGTTGTTCGGCTTCTCTCTTTACATGTACGTCAATCACACCACATACAGGGCGAGGTTGCACGAAAGAGTGGGTGTTGCATGTCACATCGCCTTTGTGACGCTTCTCAAAGTAGTTCATATGAAAGGAGTTACTCTACTTGAAGCCATATGGTTTCACATTGGAACCTCCTAACAGTTTGTTTGAATATGAATCATCTTACACACTGAAGATTGCATTGCTTGAATCACGAGTCCTATGTGTTGTGTCCCAATCACCTTATATTGATAAAAAGTCTAGAGAACAATTTGAAATGGAAATCGAGATGAATTTCTGGTCATCAAAACATGTAGGCTTGAATTGCGCAAGTTGTTTCAATTGAATGAGCCGGCTCATGGGACACTTCGTTGTCGAGCAAAAATTATTGCCAACTGATGTGATGTTTGTTGGTGAAAAGAATTTTTTAGCTGGCGCATATTGTGAACCATTGGATCTATAGGTGGATGGGCAAATCCTAGCCATTAAAAGACATGGTTTGCTCTTAGATCTCATTTGGGTAATCCAAGCTGCTCTGGATACAATTGTTCTGGAGAGAACACTTAGCTGACAATAACATGTATTATCTATTTTAATTTGTGGATATGATATGATATTAAGTTCCATTCCTTGTCTGTCCGCTTACCTGTCCAAAAAGGTTTTATCGTTGCGAACAGACATTCTGGGGCGGCTCGAAAACAGTTTCTTGTTTTTTTTTAATCACATCATATTCGGTTATAAGCCAATGCTGGTTCTTCTGTTGTGGGGTAGGGGGCGAGGGTGAGATCAGATTAGATCTAGATTGAACATAAGCATTATTTGCATAACTGGGAATGGTCAAGGACTGTAATGGACATTTTGACACTCGATTGACCTTTTTACAGTACACTGATAAATGCCGTTTCTGTTGGAATTTCCACCTTTTGCAGCCAATACTGAGGCTGGAATTTTAAAGTTTGTGGCGCAGCAGTCCATATATAAATCATTTTTTTATTCACTGCTTTGTTGGTTGATAAGACAATCTTATCTTCTGACAAATTAAACACAAATGATGTTGCATTCACCTTTCTTAAATGCCTTGCATAACAATTAATGACAGAAAAGAAAAATCTGAGTTACTATTTTTAAAATTTAAATGTTGACTGCAAGTCAACAGCCGTGTTGAATACAAGTTGATAGATTAAATTTTTGCTTACCTTATTCATCCACTTCTACAACGCGGATGTGTTAGTCATGCATTTATATTATGCATTACATCATCAAGTAATGCAACACAATTATTGACACTATTTAATGTTCTCAAGCAAATATAGTATGTTTATTTATGAAGCTTTGCGATGTGTAAGTTTTAGACTTCAACAACTTTTTAATGATATTATGTTCATTTTTCTGCAGGTTTATTGAAAGATTTGGCACTCATATTATTGTTGGTGTGAAGATGGGAGGAAAGGATGTGATATTCATGAAACAGCAGCATTCATCGTCACTTGAACCTACTGAACTTCAGAAAAGATTGAAGACGATAGCTGATAAAAGATTCTTAGAGGCAAATGAACAATATGGAATGGAATCCAACCAAACTTACCAGAATGACAAGGTTGCAGTTAGTTTTTTAATCCTTAACTTCCATTGATATGATCCTGTTGTGTTTATTGTCATCACTCTGTTTTGTCTTAAAAGAAGTTTTTTCAAAATTTCATTTTGCAAATGCTTATCCATGATATTTTATGCTAAGTAAAGCATTTCATTAAAGGACATGAGAGGCATCAAACTGTGTGCAGTCCAAAAGAAACTATGGCGGTTCCAAGTATTCTAGAAATGCATCCATGATATAAACTTGTAGGTTTCAAAATTTCTTTAGAACAAATGCTTTTGTTACCAAACCCGCTCATCCCAGAGAGGGAGGAGAACGAGAGAAAGATGTTAATGAATTGGGATTAAGGTTTGGATTTCAAATTTGTTCTTCATAGCATTAAAAACTGTTTTAAAGCCGTTTTATAATTAAGATTATAGTACATAGCACCAAGAAAACCCCGATTAAAGTATTGGGTTGTAATGCATTCTGTTTAAATTGATATGCAACGAGCTAGATCTCCATTCGGCATCCAGAATCTAAACATTTTATTTGTAGATCTATTTATTACTCTTACGAATCTAATCATTTTATTTCAGTTCCATACCAGGGAGCAAAGGATCAGGTTTGCAGATACGAGTACATCATGTTCTTATTCACACAAAGAGGTGTGCATTTAAGGATTTTTTTATTGCGCATGTCTTGATTCAGTTTCTTTGTGTAAGAAGTTGGAGGAACTTTAGATTTGATGTTAACTAAATTACATTTGTCAATTGTTTTCTTCAATGACAGGATATTGTCAGTATTTGCAAAAGGAGAGGAGGAAATGATAGTCGAAACCTAACCCATTATGAGTGGCTACAAACCGTCCAATTGGAACCTGATGTTATATCAATGTCCTTCATCCCGATAACATCTCTTCTGAGTGGGGTCTCCGGGAGTGGATTTTTGAGCCATGCCATAAATCTTTATTTACGCTGTGAGTCAAATTTCTTTCTTGACCTTTTTTCTTACTTTTTTTTTGGGCTTTTGTTTTCGTAAATGTTTTACATTGGCTTAGAGCTCCTTGGCCTGTCATCGTCTAATATATATTTTCCTTTGGAAAGAACGAGGGGAATAAACACCCCCCCCACCCCCAAAAAAAAAAAACTACTCTCATAAAGGTTCTACCTGTTAAAACACTGCAATAAAATCACGTGCCTCGGCTTTTTTCCATTTTACTTTTTACTCCTTCAAATAAGTTTTAGTCTTTCAGTTAACATCAATTAGATTGTGTCTACCCGAGTTAATGTTGCATAAAATATTCATAAGGGGACTAAAAATAAGTTGCTCTGTAAATAGGATAAAAATTTGAAATCCAGAAATAGAGAACTGTATAATAGGAATCCCTTAAAAATGTCCAAGTCAATGGAAATTCTCAACTAACTCGGACATTTTAGGCCTTGTTTGGTTATTGTTTCTGTTCCTTGGTTCTTGTTCCCGCTCTCCCAATTTTGGAATTAATGTACAGAAATGCGTTTGTTAAACACGTTCTTGCTCCCAAAATTTTAAGAGTAATTTGAGACTATTTCTTGAATTCCTTAAGAAGCTGAGAAACAAAAAAAATGTTGATTCCAATTCACTCTCACAAAACTATTCCCACTATCATCCCATCAACCACCACCACCCTGCCGGCCACCATTCATTTAAAGAGAAAAAAAGAACAAATGTTGTAAACAAACATGTTTCTTGTTTTTGTTCTCAGAAATTAAGGCCCCGTTTGGTAACCATTTCCATCCCATTCCGTTCCTAGATTTTTGGGAATTCTGTTTAGGAATAGCGTTTGGTAATTTTTGTTTCCGTTTCCATTTCATTTCCATTTGAGAATTGTGCCCACTTTTTTCTTAAGAAATGAGAAACAAAAAAAAGTTGTTTCTCATTATTCCCATTTCATTCCCAAAATCCATGGTCACTATTCACCTACCGGCCGCCGCCGCCGGCCGCCGTCGGCAACCGTCGCCAGTCACCGTCCGGCCAGAAATTTTCCGGCCACTTCCGGCAGTCGCCGGCGACGGCGCCATTGTCTTCTGGCCGGCGTCGTCGGCGCCACCGCCGTCCGGTCATCGCCGGCGGGGGGAACCGCCGTCTCCGACGCCGGAAAACCGTCGGCGGTCGTTGCCGGAGCACCGCCGGCGACCGGCGACGGCGCCACCGCCGTCAAGCCAAAACAGAAGAAAGAAAAAAAAAAAAAAGATTTTAGGATAAAATCGTTACCAAACACAATTCCCTTCCCAAAACAAAAAAAAAAATTATCGTTACCAAACGCAATTCTACTCCCAAAAAGAAAACAAAATTCCCATCCCATTCCCATCCCACTGCTGGAATGGAAACAGAAACGGTTACCAAACGCCACCTAAAAGAAACAATTTCAGAACAACAGTTGTTACCAAACACGTTTCTATTTCTAGAATACTCCAGAACAAAAACAGAATTCCCATCCCAGTTTATTGAAAGTAGAAATAGAAAAACATAAACTCTAATAAACACTAACTAAACGCGACCTTAATGTTGTGAATTTTGCTCTTAGATAAACCACCAATCGAGGAGCTCCATCAATTTTTGGAATTTCAGCTTCCAAGGCAATGGGCGCCTGTGTTCAGTGACCTTCCCCTTGGTCCACAGGCGAGGAGACAAAGCACAGCCTCTTTACAGTTCAGTTTCATGGGCCCCAAGCTTTTTGTGAACACAACGCCGGTACGTTCTTCGCAATTTATTGTTCTTATTTCTTTGCTACTGTCTACTTTTATCTTTCATGCTCAAATTTATTATTGTTTGACTGGAATTGTGTCCGCTACGTACTAGGAATCGCCACGATCACTCCCACACCTTTTTGGATTTATTTGTGGACACTCTCATGGTGTTCTTCTTCACCCCCCCCACCGCACACACAAAAACATAAATAAATAAAAACTACTGCAAAATAAAGGCATGTTTGGAAGGCAGTAATGGAATAGTATTTATGGTGGAACAGAATCAATTTTTGAATAGGTGCCCATATTTTGATTCTATTCCATCAGAATCTGATTCTATTGAACTCCCCTCCCTTGTTAAGTAGTGTGTATGAAATAAGAGCTAGAGTTCAAATTTTGAATTATACGAAACTTTAGATGTTTCAAGCTTGGCTTGGCCAAGCTAGGGTCTAAATTGCTCAGGGTCGGCTTTACAAAGATGATAAAATGTTGGGCACTGAGTGATAACACTTTTTCGAGCAATTTTTTTGTCTTTAAGCGAAAAAAGTACTTTTAAAAAATAAAAGTAAAAATATGATTTCAAGTATTTTTTTATCCAAAAACAAAAAATAGTTGTTTTAAAAAGTGGGGATAGAGAAAAAGTAGAAAAATAAGTTTTCAAAAAATAATGTAGTATTAACTAAAAAAACATATAAATGATATAATGGGTTGAGAATTATGAGTATTAATACAACTTTATCAACTCTTGGACAGGTGGACGTCGGTAAGAGGCCCGTCACCGGCCTCCGGCTATACCTTGAAGGCAGAAAAAGCAACCGTTTAGCCATCCACTTACAACACCTCTCCTCCCTACCCAAAATCCTCCAACTCGTGGACGACCCAGACGGAAACTTCCTGCAAGAGTCGTACGACCGCAAATACTATGAGAAAATCCAATGGAAGAACTTCTCCCATGTGTGCACCGCCCCCGTCGAGTCCGATGAGGACCTGTCGATCGTGACGGGGGCCCAGCTACAGGTAATCGATCACGGTTTCAAAAACGTCTTATTTTTACGGCTCCGTTTTTCGACTGTTGTTGGGGCGATTGCTGCGAAACACCCCGAGTGGGATGGATCGCCGGGGTTGGCACGGAAGTCAGGGCTCATATCGACGTTGATAAGCCAGCGTTTCACATCGGTCGTTCAGAAACCACCACCATCACCAGCCGACTTGAACATAAACTCAGCCGTATACCCGGGGGGTCCTCCGGCACCAGTGCAGGTGCCGAGGCTGTTGAAGTTTGTTGACACAACGGAGATGACAAGAGGCCCGCAGGAGACGCCAGGGTACTGGGTTGTTTCCGGGGCGAGGCTGGTGGTGGAGAAAGGGAGGATTTCAATTAGGGTTAAGTATTCCCTTTTGACAGTGATTCAACCGGACGAAGAGTCCGAGGAGTGAAGAAGAGAGCGGAGGTATTTGGGGTGTCTTTTATGGAATGGCGGAAGGGTTCGGGGTTTCTGATAAGGCTGTGTGTGGCTGAATCTGGAAATGCATGTTGGTATATGCTGTTTTTATTTATTTGGCACCATTTGATGTAAGTTTTTTCGTGTAGATTCTTCTGCAGATTGCCGCTTCTGTATAATTCATTTGGAATTTCCACGGCCCTTTTATATGTGCAATACTCTCTCTCTCTCTCCAAATGGAATGGAATGAATATAGAATGAATCGTGCATTCAAACATGCTGTAAGTGAAGGTTGGCAGTTACAATTCGAATAGACTAAGAAATTCCCTCTCAATAAAAATAATATACTTAGTCATAATATACAAAGAAATATTTATATAAATCGGATCCCTCCGTCGGTAGATTTTATAAATATTATGTTACTTAATAAGCAATACCAACTCAAATCGAACAAACGCTGGTAGTGCATAGGAGCAGAGCAAGCTTGAGCAGGTTTTCCCCGAGGTTTAAAGAAAGTGAGTTCCCGTTCCTTTCTTTCTGGTATGCATATCTACTGAGTTTCTCTCTGTCTCCAGTTTCCTCATATTAGGACCAAGTCGCACAATTAAATTGAACAATTATTTTATTATATTATGTGTTGCATTGATAAATAAATATATATATATATATATATATATATATATATATGTGTGGACTTTGGGTTTATTAAATTTCACATTTGATTTTCAAGTTTTGTATTTATTTCAAATTCACAAAATTAAAAAAAATTATTAATAATTTTAGATAAAACAAAATGGGTTGCAACCAGCACATAATAGAAATATTTTGGTCATTTCATTACTCCACTAACCCCAAGACGTTTTCTTTTAACCTTTCTATAACAGTGATTCGTCTAAAGAATAAGTGAGAGAAGTCTGAATCGTTATTAAAGAAAAACGTCTTAAAGTTAGTTAAGTGATTAAATGACAAAAATATCCCCATTAGACGGGCATGTATTGAGCAAAATCTATTTTTTGTCCAAAATCATTAACAACATTTTCAATTTTACAGAAAATGCGGAACTTGAGAGACCAAATGTGAATCCAGGAAGTGTTAGTCCGATTGACAAAAGGAGGTCTCTCATTTCCTTGTTAAACAGGATTTGACTCTCCTGTAGAGCACTCCAAGAATTAAAATTTGAATTTAGTTCTAAATAAACCAGATTGATGTGAGGGCGTGAGTTCTTAAGATTGTCCGGAGAAGTGATTAGTTGAAGTGCGCGTAAACTACTCTAAACACACCTAACCATAAAACCAAAAAGAGAGAGAGATCAAATGTGCAATTTGACATACCTCCAGACCCCCACATGGACACTCAACCAAAAAATGAGAATTTCCTGAATTTCAAATGAAAATTCATTGTATATTTTTGTTGGGTGCCATAAAATTTCACTGCCAAAAAAATGGAATGTTTCATAACAGACTAGGCATGATGTTTGCAAATGTTCCAAAAAAAATAGGAACAGAAACAAAAAACTAGAAACAGATTCATCAAATGGATCCTTGATGTCAATACCCAAAAAAAACATATGCTAAGAAGGGAAGATAAAGTTGATTTCATGAGAGGGCCAATAGACCTCTTCTCTTGGACAGGGGAGAGGAGCAGGCTGTGCAATGAAGGTAGGGTACAATTGTCCTGGCATTACTACTGAGAAATCCGACCGTGCATAAGATGTTTGTACCTGTCACAAACATTCATTGAATTCAATTTTAATTTAAATTAGTAGTGGTTTTGAGTTGCTCCTCCTCATGAGTAAAAACATTTCTGCCTTCTTCACCAAAATTTTATTTCTATTCTCAAAAAAATTGGAACAAAAATAAAGAATTATAATTTTAACTGCAAAAGTATAGGGTGGATGTTGAGGTTTTTCAAATTACACATTTGATCTCTCAAGTTCCATATTTATTTTAATTCTGCAAAATTGAAAACGTTATTAATAATTTTGGATGGAAAATGAGTTGTTCTTAACACGTGGCCTTCTGATGGAGATAAATTCATCATTTTACTAAGACTAAGATGTTTTTTTCCTAAAACGATTCAGTCTTCTCCCTCATTATTCAGTAGAATCTTATTAAAAAAAATAACAAAAACATTTTATATTTAGTAGACTGATGAAATGACAAAAATATCCTCATTAAAAGGTCATTGTACTGAACAAAGTCCATTTTTCATCCAAAATCATTAATATTTTTAATTTTGTGCAATTGAAACAAATGTGAAACTTGAAGGACTAAATATGTAATTTAGCAAACCTCAGAGTCCACATACACCTTCATCCCGTATTTTAGGGACAAAATATAATTTTTAAAATCCAATGTTAAAAATAGGGGGATCTACTTAATGACTAGGGGGACTAAAGGCCCCCTTCCCGAACTTTTGAAAAATCACCTTTACCCCTATATTTTTAAAAAATCAATTGAAATCCCATAAAATTTTACATTAACCCCTCTAAACTATAAAAATATCTAATAAATTTTATGAAGGAAAAAAAATTAGCCCCCCAATCAATTTTCTAGATCCGTCTCTGGTTAAAAGAGATAGAAACAGAAACAAAGACATGGTGACTTACTTCTTCTTCTGAATCCCCAAGCTTTTGCATTGCCCTTGACTCCAAATCAATAGAACCCTCTCTTTCATCAAGAGATGAAGAAAAATTCGGATCCCGGTTTGGGTTCGGGTTCGAATTCGGCCCGAAAAGATGCTCGAAAACCGCCATAACTAAAAACATTGTGATCAAGATGGCAGTAGCCACAAATCCATATGAAATGGCATTCATGGATGTCTCTGAGCTTCTCCAAGGAGATTCCTGATTGCTTGATTCTCCTGTCTGGGTTGTTGTCGGATTAGAACTGCTATACATGTCCCACCGTCTAGATCTTTCGTAATCAATCTCGGCCATTGTCTGAAATCAGTGATGCATACAAGAATTTATATAATTGTAGGTGGTACCGGGTATAAAAAGGAAAATAAAGGGGGTGAAAGTGTAATAAGATATATGGAAAAGAATGGAGAAGTTTTCAACAATTCTTAGATGATTTCTTCACACTTTATAGGGCCTAATAATAAAATTAAATATTATATGGCGATCAAACTATATATTTTTATAAATATATATAACATATGGGATAATATAATATGTAAAAAAATTATATTTGTAAAATAATGGCATAATCTCCTACCGCCATGAAGCAAGAAACATGAAAATCAAAGCACAAAGAGTTCAAAACCCTAATATATATATATATATATATATATATAGAGAGAGAGAGAGAGAGAGAGAGAGAGAGAGTTACAATGCTAAACCCACCTCTTTTTATGATAACTCTTCTAGATTTTTCACTTTGATCTTGAGAAGAAAGCAGAACCCATCATCATAATCTTACTATTCTATAGCTGAGAGGAAGAACAAGAGAAAGAGAGATGTAAAGACAAAGTTATATGATAAAATCTCAGACAAGTGCATAATAATATTTTTATTGTTTGTATATTGGTTTTGATGAAGTTCTTGATGCCTAACTTAACAAATACTACTATGTCTATACCTTTAGGGTGTTTTTTCGCTTTTGTTTGGAGAAGCAAAGTTACAAAAAGAAATCAAAAGCATGGGCCTTCCCTGTCCTTGACACCCAAAACAAAGAAGAATGACCCCTTATTGGCTTCCTTCAAAAGCATTATTATTGTGTTTGGTTTCTAAAGTTATGGTTTTCCTTTACATAGGTTAAAAACTAGGGTTTTTTTCATATCACCTCAAATTTTACAGTTCATCAAATTCAGTCAGTACGTAACTTTTTGAAAAATTCAATAATTCTGTTAAAAATCTAAAATCACATGTCATTACATACCATAAAAGTTACTGTACTTTTTTACATTAAAAAATTACAATAACTTTTATACAGTATATTAACTTTGGACTTCTGAAAAAATTACTGTATTGCGTAGATTGCATGGACAAAAAATTTAAGTTCATGAACTGTTAAGTGTTAACCAAAAACTAATGGATTTTTTTACATCAAAATTCATATTTGTTAATAGTTATTGTCTTATTCCTATGAGATCCCACATTGGAATTCAAAATATTAGAAAAGATTATCGGATATATAAATTATAATGTGGACTATTATTAATACTTTGATTTAAATATCGGTTCAAAAGTTACTATGCCAGAGAGTTTTCATAGAGGAATCATGGAGATTTTTTTTTTTTTAATCTTACAAAACCGAACAAACCCAAAAAAAAAAAAAAAAAAAAAAAAAAAAAAAAAAAAGGAATAGAATAAAAGTTGGATATGTTACAGATTTGCAGTGGCAGATCAACCATGCTCAAATTGAAGATAGAAAATGGGTTCTAGAGTGAGAAAAAGGGAGATGAGAGAGACATTTTTACCAACTCTAATCCACTAGATAGATCAAGAGACAAATGATATAACTATCATTTTAGTTAACCAAAGGGCAACTCGGTGCTATAGAATTCCCGCTATGCGTAGGGACTGGAAAAAGATCATACCACTTAAGTCTATTGTATGTAATTTTACCTTATTTTTTACAAGAAGTCGTTTCCATGACTCGAATCCGTGACCTCCAGGTCACAAGACGACAACCTCTACCATTGCGCCAAGGTTCTCCTTCCATTTTGGTTAACTAAACTAGAAATAGATAAAAAAATTCAACCCAAGAGCCATAACCACGTCATTTTACCTAATAACTATGTCAAAAGTCATTTCTCTCTAAAATTGAGAGGTTAGTGAAAAAAATGGTGGAAACTTTTAATCATCAATTTGTCTATTCAATGTCAATGTTATTTACTCCAACTCACTAGGTAAATGTTTGTTTAGCTAAAATTAAAATATTAATAGGTAATTCATTTGGCTAACATGATTAGAGTATAAGTCTAAATTTCTATTAGGTAAAACAATATTTATGAACCAAAATAGTATTTTACCTAATGAAAATAACTATTTGGGTTGGAATTGCTCCAAGAGCATCTTCAACAAAATATGATACATGAATAGTATTATGACAAACCTAATTTAGAGTGAATGTTTCAATAGATGTGACAAGTCATTGTGCCATTTTTTTTTTAAAAAAATTATATTAAAATTAAATGTAGTTTTTAAATATACTTTTGTGTTACAATTAAAAGTAAAAATTAACATAAAAATATTTAATATTATGTATTAAATATTAAATATTTAATTTTACGTATTAACATAACATAAATAATGGTTGAGCTGTTGGCGCTCATTTTGACATTAAAACTATTAAACTTGAGATACTATAAATGATGACAGAGCTGTTAGAGTTATTTTTTTTTTTTTATATAAATATGTTGAGAGAGGAGAAAAGATACATATAGACTAGAAGAGATGTTAGAGTTGCTCATAACGTTAAAAAAGATGTGATATAAACGTTAGACCATTTATTCCTCTAGAGGGGAACCCTACAACTTCTTTTATGTCAGAAGCACTAAAACTTGTACAAAAATTATTTGTAAAGCAAAAACAAAATATTAAGTATTTGAAAAATTCAAGAAAAAGGAAATAAAGCAATAATTGCAATATAAAATGATACCAAAGTGAGAGATGGTTGGTATGAGGATAATTTCTTTTGCTTTTCAACAATGTCTAATAAAGATATGGAACCCTATCCAAACAAATTCCATGTAAATCATTATAAATAAAAATTATTTTCTATTTTTATTTATTTATTTATTTTATTTTATTGCAATTTAAAATTTATTTTAGAATTATCACATATATAACAACATTTAAAAACTTGGATTTTTTAAAAAAAATATGGAGTTTTGACACTTTGTACTCCTGAAGTTTGACATGTCACTTTAGTCCGTATAGATTCAATTTGTACACGACACCCTGAAGTTTCATGATGGTTCCACTTCAGTCCAAATCAATAGTTTCATTATAATTTTGGATGACAAACCGTCACCTGTCGTACACCCAACTGTTTTTAAGAAAACTTTAAAGGCATTTTCATCATCTTCATTTATATATATATATGCAGTTCACTAACTACTAAATAAATAATTAATTGGAATAGGATTATAAGTATTGTGATCATCATTCAAATTGAAAATAATATATGGGAATTACTTACAAATAAAATAAAATAAAATAAAAATTCAAAAACCATGTAAATAAATGGGTAAATATGATATAAAAAAGAAAAGAACATAATTATAATTTTGATATGTTTCTCAAATTTCATCTATTTTCACCCAAATGTAAGAGGATAAAAAAAAAAAAAAAAAAAAAAAATTTGTACAAAAGTCTCATCTCATATAAACATCACTTTATGGAGTTCTATAACAGTAATTTTTTTACACATGAAATAATCTTTAGAAAGACATTTTTAGAATTTTGGGACCTCTCAAAAAAAATTTCTTAAAAAAATAGGCGGGTTTCCATCCCTTTTTTTTCCTCCTAACTAAACATACCATATCTGTTATTTTAGGAAAAAAATAATATTTGGAAGAATAAAGAGTAAGGGGGAGAATGAGTGAAAATTAAAAAATAATAATATAATAATAATAATAATTATTATTATTATTATTATTATTTTTGTAAGGCAAGACTACACTACACATGATGGATTCCATGGTTGCTTTTGTATTGGGGTCACCTCAAGAAAAAAGAAAAGAATCTAAGATTTTCTCTCTCTTTGTCAGACATTTTCCTAAAGAGATAGGTCCCATGATATGAAACTACCACAAATTTCTTCCCCTTTTCCTTTTTTAATTATTATTATTATTTTTATTTTTAACTTTTTCTTCCCTCCTTTTTTTCAACCCAAAGTCTCTTGACTCGCCATTTGAAAACAATAACTTTTTCTAACATTCCCAACATGTTTTCCAAGAATTTACATGAACCCTTTTGGGAAAAACAAACATTCGGGTTGCGGTGAGATAATTCAACGAGCGGTTTTACTTCCAAAAAAACATTTTATAATTTTTTTTTTTTAATAATCCCTTATTTAGAAAAAATTATAAAATTCATTAATTTGTAAAATAGAATTTTAAATAGGAAAATGAGATTTTTAAATCCTTTCAAAATATATGTTATTTTCAAATCCCACCAAAGAAGAATTTTACTCCTCCCAATAAATATAATTAAAATTATATTATTAAAATTTTGTTTTTAAAATTATATTATTACTATTAAAATTATATTGTTAAGTTATATTATTAGGTATATTTTTATATTTTTTATTATTGTAAAATAATTTAATGAATTTTAAAATTTTGCGTACAAACACTTACCTGTCCAAATAAAAAAATTATGATATTACACAATCAAATTCTTCGTCTAAAATAGTTATCTAAACAATAAATTTATAAATGATGAGATTTCAAAATGTAGAATTTTGAAATCCATCATTTATAAATTTCAGAAATTTATCAAATCTCTTACTCAAACGCAACCTGAAGAATTTTTTCAATTCTTAATCTTAAATGAATTAAGAAAAGTAATAAGGGTAAAGTCTAATTACTAAAAAAAAAAAAAGTATATTTACAAAAATATACAATTACATCATGTTTTTGCAAATTATATGATATTTTATCTCATAATTACTACATTCAATATTTGGTTCCAAATATAGCCATTAACTTGCATTAAACATACCTTTTTCACTACCAATAAGAAAGGACTATATTAAGGCAAAAAAGTATATTAGAATACTCAACATAAACAAAGATAGATTAAATTTAAAATTTCACAAGGATATGTATAAAAAGTTGTTGATTTGCTAGAGGTGGTAGTATAATTTATAAAAATGAAAGTGTAATCTTCATAACATTTTAGGAGTTTTTAGTATAATGTTTCAAGGTTTGTCATGATCTCAAAATTTATGTCCTTTCATGGTTAGCTCAAACCACTTGGGCCTTGTTAATATTTCTATTCCTTGATTCTTATTTTCACTCTCAAAATTTTGAGATTAATATATAAAAACGCATTTGATAAACACATTTTTGTTCCCAAAAATTCGAGAGTAATTTGAGACTATTTTCAAAATTTCTTAAGAAATTGAAAAAAAAAAATGTTGATTCTTATTCACTTACACAACTATTCTTACAATCTCTCTGGCCACGATACATTTTAAAAAAAAAAATTGTTAAAACTAAACGTATTTCTTGTTTCTATTATCATAAATTAAAAGAAATAATTTCAAATGAATAGTTGTTACTAATCATATTTTTATTTCCAAAATACTCTATAACGAAAACAAAATTCTCATTTCAACTCATCTCAGTTTATTAAAAGTAAAAATAAAAAAATAGAATTACAAACCAAACGCCACCTTAGTCACGGACTAATTTTTTGTATTTGTAGAAATTTTTAGACTTGTGCAATAATTTGTTCTTTAGATTCATAGAAGACAAAAAGGAAAAGTGTTAAATTAAATAAAAGAAATAGTAAGAGCTATTTTAGTTTTTGTTCTTTACTACAATAGGCAGCTAGCTTTGCTTTATTATCATGTTCCCTCTCTCTTTTTAGAAAATCTTTGTCACCATGTTTGAAGTGATAGCTTTTTTTTTCTCTAAACATGCCGTCCACTGACTAACCTACTAATTCATGTAAGAACCTTTGGATTGTTAAAGTTGTTTTAGCTTAACAATAATACCCCCATGTGAACATTTTTATAGGTTTTAATTGCCATTTCAATGCTCCAAATATATTAATTTTCAAGTTTTTTTGTGCCATTATATTTGGAACATAAAATTAACCTGAGTGAATTACATTTTGCTACCCTATAGTTAAAGATTTGACCGAATTATATTTTACACATAATATTTTTGTCATCACTTACCTCTTTTCTCATTAAATTCAAACTTCAATATAACTGTTAATATTAATAAACTTACATGCAATGACAAATTTAATCTTATTATTGACCTAACCCCAAAATAAAAATATCAATTACTATTAAATAACTTATTAATTTTAAGTTTTTAAAATTTAATTATTAATTTTAATGAAAAATATAACTTTAATCCGAATCACAAAATAAATAATAATAAAAATAACACATAAATATAAAATACCATTGGGTCAAACTAAGAGGAAAAGAATAATTAACTTGTTTAATTTTCTACAGTTCTAAGAACTTTAATCCACCGGCTATCTCACTAGCCAAATGGGTATAACTACAAAATTGGTTAATCAAACTTGAAAAAAAAAAAAAAAAAAACAAGTTACAACCCACAAGTCATCACCATAGTCATTTTATCTAATACACATTACAAATTAAACAAATACATCACAATTTTGGCACTAATATTTTATTTTTGTTTATTTGTTTAAACCCTAACCCTAAAAGCTCCAAACCCTAATGAACAGACCTAATCAGAAGATCTTCCACACAATGAACACCAAACAATTTCAAAGGCAAAATGTTCCAAAACAAGAACTCCAAACAAAATTGTATCTCGGAACAAAACGAAAAAATAGTTCTCCACAACAAATTCAAAGAAAACAAAATACCAGAATTTGGGTTTCGGTTGGTTCTTTTAAGCTTTAAGCCGGCCATAGAATTTAGCCTTTTCCTCGGTTGTTTGGAAGCGACCATGTCCGAATTTGGAAGATGTGTCAATGAACTTGAGCTTGATCTCCTCCAAAGCCACCCTAGATGTCTGGCTCAACAACGACTGCCTCAAAGTGACGACTCTCTTCTTTGGACCAACAACACAGCCCTTGATTAGAAGGTAATCTTCTTTCACTACTCCATAGTGAGGGAAACCGCCCATTGGCGTTATATCCTTCTCAGTCCTGATCAAAAGAGAACAAATTGTTTGAAGATGGAACACAATCTAAATTGTCAACTGAATTTACCAGGATAATCAAATAATATGTCAAAAACAATCCAAATGCAGGAGATATTTAGTGGGGCTGTTTAGGTAAATATCATTTGTTGTGTCTGCTCTCAGATTTCCGTTTCCAGTCTCAGAAACTGGAAGCAGAAAGAGACTTTATGGAAAGAAGAAAAATAACCTTCTTCAAGTTAAATTTCTGAGGTAAAAAACCAATATAGTTCCCAAATTTCGGTTCATGGATGGTTTCTGGAAACAGGAACATAAATCTTAAGACAAACACCAAACAAATGTCACATTAGTGTTTTCCATTTTTTAAACTTCTGTTCCCAGAAATTGAAGAAAATTCTAGTTTTGAAAAAACTAGTAACTGTCAAAAAGACACAAATAGAAATGCTAAGGTGGCGTTTGGTTAGTGTTATTGCTTTTCAATTTTCACTTCCAATAATAAACTGGGATAGGAATTCTAATTCCATTCTAGAGTATTCCAGAAATAAAAACATGTTGGTAACAGCCATTGTCCTAAAATTGTTTCTTCTAATTTATGAGGACAGAAACAAAAAACACATTTCCTTGCAATATTTTGTACTTTTTTCCCATTTAAATGTAGGGTGTGGTGGGGGGTGGTCGGCGGGATAGTAGTAGAAATAGTTTTGTGGTAGTGAATGTGAAAAACAACATTTTTTTTGTTTCTCAGAAGAATTCAAGAATTACGCCCAAAATTTTGCGAACAACGTGTTCACCAAAACATTTTTGTACATTAATACCAAAATTTTGGGAGCAAGAACAGAAATCAGGGAACAGTAACAGTAACCAAACAGCGCCTAAGCAACCGCCCCTATCGTTATTTGTAAATCTTTTTAATCTGGAACTATGCTCTCAATCATAGTCCAAGAATGTATATCGAAAACCCAATTCTTATCTATGAGAGGTAGCCAAATAAAAACAACTTAGTTCCTTACAAATGAGACATCCTATGTTAGTTCCAAAATTCAACATAATGTAATTGCTATCACGGAATTCAAATCATGTCATGAAATTAGAATGCCTTCGAAAATTAACATGATTTTTTAAACATTGGAAGAAAAATTATACAAGCAGCATGAGAGAAAATTGCCAAACCTGTCAAACTCAGTGATGGCGGTATGAGACTCCTGACCAGCCTTCCCCAGCTTATAAACCTTCTTGTTCATCTCAGTGCGATGGTGGTAACCATTTTGCCCTGCTCTCGCAACTGTAAATGAAACCCTAGCAGGATGCCATGCACCAATACAAGCAACCTTCCTAAGACCACGGTGAGTCTTGCGAGGAAGACGAGTTACACCCCAACGGGTGACCACACCCTCGTACCCCTTACCTTTGGTTACCCCAATAATATCAATCATCTCGTCTTTCTGGAACACAGCATCAATTGGAACCTGTTTTTCAAAGAAGCCATAAGCATAATCCACCTTCTTAGCAACATCTCCACCGTTCACTTGAATTTCCATCAAGTGGGCCTTCTTCTGTTTGAGTCCTTTCATCTTTCTAATCTATAAATTCAACCAAATCAAAGGTAATGTCAAAATATAATTCAGGATGGTAATGACAGAAGTAGCACTTCTGTTAATTGTTTCTGTTCCTAGAAATCTTGGAATAGAAACAGACATCTAGGAAAAAATCTGTTCAGGATCCCAAATCTTGCACTAAAAAATATGAGAATAAAATGGAAACAGTTTATATTTCTGTATCTATTCCAGATTTCAAGGAAGAAAAAACACTAGGGTTTTTTTGGTTCGCTTTCTGAATAATATTCTCCATTTTCAAAAAAACCCAAAATACTAGTTCTCTTTTAATAACAGCAGATGTCAAAAACACTAATACAAATTTTACAACACACAAGCTATCACACCATTCTTTTAATATTTTACTTCGATTATTTTATAAATTTATTTTTTATTTTTTTCTTTATATAATTATTTTTTATTTATCTACTACACATTCACCCAACGAACACCATTACCATCTTTCTTTTTAACATCATTTCAATCAATCACATCACTTCTAGTTTTCAATTTTTTTCACATATTATTAAGAAATATTCTAATTTTCAAACTAAACCAAACAAATTCTCACAAATTTCAAAAATTGAACCAAACACAACATAAAATTGGGGCCTAAGTACCTGTGTATGAGCCAAAACACGAATTACAGTACAGTACTTCTTCAATTTCTCCAGCTGTGCCTGAATATCCTTTTTGCTTTCATCTGATTCATACTTCTTGGAATACTTGGTGAAGGCTTTCTTCTTGGATTTGCACCAGTTCTTGTAGAATCTCCTCTTCACTTCTTCACTAAGATGTTGGGCCCAAACGGTACCCAGAGAGCGAAGACCACGGGGAGTTTTAACATAACCAACAACCCCAACAATCACTATAGGTGGTGTCTCTACAATGGTTACTGCTTCACAAGTCTCTTTCTTGTGCAGCTCTGTATGAAAAGGAAATACAGGTAACAAAGTAGTATACATATGATACCTCATCACTATACATTTACGTGTACAAATCATGGAAGAATGCTTTTGCTACAAATAATAACCAAAAAAAGGAGACTTGGGAGCACAGGAACTTGGGATCGGAGTAAATCACGAGAATAGAAAATATTTCAAAAAAACAACTACTATAAGATACTGAATGGCAAAAGAGAAACTCACTTGACCCAGGTTTTTCGACTTCTCTAACAATGTGGGTCATTCCTGCTTTGTATCCGAGAAAAGCAGTTAGTCGGCAAGGTTTTGTAGGATCATCTTTCGGGAAGGACTTCACTGCACAAGCACCACATAGAATATATCATCAGCAACAAATAAAAAACTCATGAAGTACTTGTATGAATACTACATGTATGAAAGAAGACATTTGTCAAGCAAATACAGCAAGACCTAAAATGACATGAATTACACATGCTAGGTCCTTTGAAATAATATACTCTTAGTGTTGACAAATATCATTGAACTAAGTTGAAAGGAGAGAGAAATTCACCAAAGTTTGTTTGCTTGGAAAATAGAAAATAAACAAGTGAAAATTTTACTAGGAAAAATAAACTAGTTAAAAAAGTTTATTTCCCATCTCCCTAATTGGGAAAGGTGCAAATGTAACTCAGTTTTCAACTTTCTCAACTTCGAATGAGTGATTATTATGAGATCCCACATCAAATGTGGGCTACTAATAGTACCTTGGTATAAAGTATTTTGGGCCATATGGAATCGGTCCAAAAGTTACTAGGTCAGTGGGCCTCATGGATCGTTACAGTTAAAAATGACAGTTAAATAGGAAAGAAACCATGATAACAGGGACAACGTAATTCAATTCACAACATTCTGCTAATTTTTTTATGGGTCAAAAGGATGAGGCTAGCAAAATGTAGGCATGCACTGGAAGACATCAGCATTACTTGAATCCATTGTTATTTAAGGCACGAGGCGCACTGAGGCGCAATGACCCCCGAGGCGGCAAGGCGCGGGCTTCTTTGAAGCAAGGCACACATTTTAAATATGTGTTTCCCTATTATCATGGACGCGAAAAGTATTCAAATATCACCAAAATAAAATACATATTGCATGATTAATAATAAAAAAACACTTTGAACTAGAATATTGCACTTCAAATCAAACTCCAATACTTGAACGATGATTCATGTGTTAATTTTAATTTGATTTTAAAAAAAATTGGGGATCAATTGTTGTTTTAATTATTTTTTTTTAATTTTTATACTTAAATGACATATTAGATATTATTATAGAGTAGTTTATGTATTTTGTTCTCTCCCTTCTCTTGTTAGTCACATGCGAACAAAATTAGAAAGCTTTGAACTTCAAACAGACTTGTGCGAACTACGAAATCAGCAAACAGACCTGTGCAAACTTCAAAATCAGCAAACCATCGAAAGCTTCGAAAGAGAAGCAGAAATCGAAAACTGAATTCGAAGGAGAAATCGAAGGAGAAGAAGCTTTCGATGAAGAGAAATAACCTTAACTTCAGGAAAAAACTGTGCGTGGGAGGCTGGGTAAGGGATCTAGAAGTTTATCAGCGGCGAATTTCTCAACTTCAACGAACTGCGACAGTTAAATGGTGATTTTTATTTTTATTTTTATTTTTATCTTCAATGTTTCTTCTCAATTATAGAGGATTTCAGTTTTTGTTTTTTTTTTTGGTTTCAACCTTTCAAACAAACAAAGGTAGCTCACATGGCAAAAAGCTGGAAAAAACATGCTTCAAAGAGGCGCGCCTCAGCAGCGCCTCGGCTCCAAGGCACTCGCCTCTTTGAAGTCACCTCGCCTCACCACTGTGAGGCGTAATAGCTGCGCCTCGCTCGCCTCAGGTGCGCCTTTCACAACACCGCTTGAATCATCAAATGAGTAAAAATTGATGTCTAAAGTGGATAAACTAGCAAAAGGGACGATAAGATGCCAAAAGGAAAAAAAAAACACAAAACATGCATGCTCAAACTTAACCGTTAACCAAGGTAAATAAGAATTTGATGACAAAAAAAATGTAAATGGCAGGAAGTTGAGAAACCTTTTCCTCGGTGACGGGCAGCCCTTTTCCTAGGGAGAAATCCAAGAGAGCCATGTCTAGGGTGCTCAAACTTGCGATGAGACATATTCTTGCCTTGAAATTATCCCTGCAAAACTCACAGATCATTTCTGTATTTCTGCATGCAGGAACAAGTTTCATATGCATACATAATAGCAAAAAATTCAGAAGTATACAAGCATATCAATGCAAGTACAAAAAAAAAAAAAAAAATCGAGCAAAATTAACTATGCATGTCCAACTCATGCGTTAACATGTGATCTACATGAGGGAGGACAATTGCCAAAACACAGCAGAAAACTGCAAAAGAACATTAACACCACATACCATAGATAATGATATCCAGCAATTTGTACAAATACAAATTGAAATTATCTGGTGTATTATTATAGCGTGACATGGCAACAATGTCCATACAGGCATATAACCTTCGGAAACCCAGCATAGGAAAAGAAATGAACATGGCCATAAAACCATACAGGACAATCCTTCCGATTCCCAGCATATGGAAAGAAATGTTATTTTATTAAAGGCATATGGCAACAAAAGGCCCGCAAGAGGCTCCAACATTAATTATTGGTTTGTGTAGTTAAAAGGACAATATTTCAATCATAATTACAAATGAAAATTAATTATGCCGTATAATATAGGTACAAAAATCAATAAAATACTTCAAAAGAAAAGTAACATACATAGGACGTCTATATAAACATTAAAAATAGACTAGATGCAAGCCAAATTTCAATCAGAAGGGTATGAATAAATAACTATATACTTCAAGACAAAGGCATGTGAAAGTCCACCACTTCCAGCAGATGACAAAAAATGTTCCCTTTACCAAAGGCCTATGGCACATATGCCAATTCTCAGGCTTGTCAGTGTTTCTTCCCAAATACCCAGAGAGGGCATTGGCAACAATAGCCCAATTGAGACTCCAGCCTTGATTACTCATTTACATTACAGGGATAACATTTCAATCATCAACAGGATAGAGGCGACAACCACACGCACAAATTTGCCAGTGCAGCTTATATTAAATTATATGGCAAAAATCGTAAAACTGAGAGTCAAACAGCATTCATAAACTTAGAATTGTCAAATCATCAAACGTATAGCTCAGATGAACTTTAAAATAACAAATCAATGTATTTATAAACAAATCAAATATAGTATTGAACTTATGGGTAAATACTATGCTTATATAAGCTTCATACATCCAACATAATATTCAAAAAGAAAAAGTACAACAGAATCCGTTTCATTGAGTTTATGAAATCAAACCAAAAACAATAAGAGATTGAATATACAGAAAAAAAAAATTCAAATCATGAAATTGAATTTTCACAGAAACTGCACATCAGATCTCAACTTTTATTGATCATTCTTCTACAGATTTGTTGGCCAAAATGATGAAAACAAATGCGGAAGAAACAACACATATAGCTAAGCTTTCAACAGTTATCGGTGTCCAGGGAGCAACATTTGCATAAACACTGTAAATCAAATCTACGTCGAAAACTCCATTTTCTATTAAGCGTTTTACATTCTCCAGATATCTAATAATCTATAACAAGAACACTAACATCTAGCTGGAAAGACATTGTAAACAACCGAAAAACTGAACAATATTACCTCCGATTCGAAGAGAGAGGGAGAGATAGGGCAGAGACGCACTGCGATTTAGATGATGAATCTGAAACCCTAGCCATCCATCGGGATTTTAAGGAACTTTGGAGGAGATTTCAACGGTCAGGATTGGATTCTGACGATTATAGCCAAAATATTAACCGTTGGATCCCGCCGTTGGTCTTTTTAGATTCTAGGGTTTGGGAAACAAATTGGTGGGCGTTACGGCCCAACAACTTTGCCAATTCAAGTAGATTGGGCCATCTTTAAAACAAGTTTGGTGGATCATTCAAATTACACCACAAAAAATACCATTTGCACCCATCAATTTTATTATTATTATTATTTAGCCCCGGATATAATTATATTTTGCGGCAAAAATCCTCGCAAATATTAGACACAACCTTTGTACTATGTCCCCATGTCAAATGGTACAACCGAACAATAAAAAACCTCTTTTTTTATGTGGATCTTATTTAATGGATAGTGACTAGTTAGTTCCACTTATAATTGAATGATACAACCATTGTGTCACGGTCTAACCTTACGCATTGTTCATTCTCGTAAATGGTCGTCGTTTGTTCGTAACCTATTTATTTTGTTTTCTATATAGTTTAATTTTTTTTCATTATTTCTTGTAAAATAATCCTATTATGTCTCCTCAAGTATAATGATATATATTTGTGTCAATTTCATTTTTTTATCTTCTTAAACTACTATGTAGGAGGACATTTTATCACACCCCATCTCGGGCCCCACGCATGGAAGCTAGACATGACCTCGACTTGATATTACCCAATTAGAAACTAATAAAAAAATGATAGCTCAGTGCTACAAAACTCACACTATGCGTGGAGTCCGGGGAAAAATTAGACCACTTAGGTCTATTGTTTTTTTCGCAAGAGGCTGTTTTCACAACTCAAACTCGTGACTTCCAAATCATATGGCGACAACTTCTACCATTGCGCCAAAATTCCCCTTCACCCAACTAAAAACCAATATAACTTAAATAACATATGTTGACCCAAAGATCTACCCAAGAGTAGGGTAAATCCAGTAAATATAAAAATTTAAACAATTAAATTTTTAAACATACAAGTTATAAGTTTCCTTAATTGATTATTATCTTGTAATACATCATAAATGTATTTAACTAAGTGCATACCGAAACAGCAAAAATATAACAAAGAAACACACAACGATTTATTATGATTAATAAGCTACTTTTACCTTCGTCTAGTCTCCCGAGCTCCACAGGGCTTTCGTAATCCGGTAATCCCCTAATTCTTTTCATAGGTAGGAACCAAACCCTTATAATTCTTTTCACAGATTCAGGACTAACCTAATTTTTTTCACAGACTCAGAATAAAAACTTTACACTTTTATACTATTACACTTTTTCTTTTCACAGACTCAGGAAGAATTTTATCTTTTTACCAGCCTAAAGACTAACCTAATTCTATTACTGGAAGAATCAAAACTTAATCATTACAAGTTAAAGATCAAATCTAATTTTTTTCATAGGCTAAAGATCAAATCCTAACCACCATCATTAGATATCGTCCCAAATATAACTAATCCACTCTTTCTCACCAATACAAAAAATTATATTTCTTCTCACATGAGCTTCTACCACCTCATAACAATTATGTTCAAATGATGTCTCGAAACTATGTGATAAAACTTATGTGAGAAAAACAAATATGATTTAACTCAATAGATCATATGTAATTAGATTCTGCAGGAAAAAATTGTTTCTTATGATATTCAAGTAATTCAAATTAGAAAACGATTTTTCTAACAAAAATATTTCAAGTAATTAACTAGATAATTAAAGAAAAATACTTAAATTAACTTGGAAAGATCTCAATGGGATTTCTTGAAAACAGATAAAATAGCTCAGTGTATAATAAAGCCAATGATGAAAACTTTTGTGCGCTCCGATTAAGAACTCTTTTAGAATAAATTCTCTTAGAAAATATCTTAGCAAAAATCACTATCTTTTTAAGCAAAGGTTGGTTGTTCTTGATTGATTAAAGTTGAAAACGCAGGTCTCTATAAATAGGATTATAACTAGGTCTATAATGGTTAGTTTTCAAAAGGTAAGATCTAAAATGTCACTCTAAAACCTTATATATCATATGTTATCAAAGTATGTATATTTCATTTAAAAATACTCTCACGAAAGCTCAATTTGGTCCCCAAAACCTTTTAGATTCAAAACACTTAAAGATAGGAAGTAGTTTTACTAATTCAATTCAAATAATCAATTAATATACGGATCAAATTGATAGGATCTTAATGATATATAATAGTAGCATACACAAATCCGTAAATATCTCATTTTTCAACGTTCAAAACCATAGGATTTAGGTAAAAGATCACGTGAAATGAAATAGTCAACATTGACTAGTCTGCATCTGTCGGTCAACCGGACATCGTCGGTGGACCGACCCCTTGCAACGATCAACTTTTGACCGTTGCACCCTTTTTCATCGGTCAACCGATCTCCATGGTCGGTGGACCAATTTGGTAAGTGTGTTCCCTTTCAACTTCATTCAAGCCACTGTTTTTATTAGTCGACCGACCCATTTCGTCGGTTGACCGAATTGGTTAGTGGACTTCATTTTTAACTCCATCAAGCTATTGTTTTCATTAGTCGACTGATCCATTTCGTCGGTTGATCAAATTGACCAGAAACTTATCATTTTATGTGTTAAAATATTTTTTCAATTCAACACTTTATCAAAAATATTTTTACAGTTAACATTTTATAAAAAACATTTATGTTGGCCCAGTAATCTACCCAAAAGGGGGGTGAATTAGGTAGTAATAAAAATTATCAAATAAATAACACTTGAAAATTCAAATAATTAATTTTATCCTAAATTGATTATTATTTTTATAGCAGCGAATATGTGTTATCAAATTAGATGCACACCCAAACAACTGAAAATAAATAAAGTAAAAATTGTAGCACATCAAAATTTATACTGGTTCACCAAACTACTCTTGATTAATCCAGTCCTCCGAGCCCCACGGAAAGTCACACCCACTAATCACCGTGATCCCTTTAATTAGGTAGGAACCAAACTCTTACAAAGTGATTTTTTTCATAAGCTCATAATCAACCTTTACAATTTCTTTTTCACATGCTAAGAAATAATCTCTAACTTTTTCCCAAACTCAAGATTAACTTAATTCTATTATAGGAAAAATCACAATCTAATTTTTTTTTATAACTTAGGCTAAAGAATTAAACCTCACCAAATCACTCCAAGTATCCTTTTACTTGGTAAGGATTGAACCGTTACAAATTCACTCAAAATTAATTCTAGTCAGGAAGAATTTTACGCATATCTCTTTTCACGGGAAAAAAGTAACTAAATCTTTTTATACAGTAGGTAAAGATCAAACCTCAATCTCTTTACCGAAAGAGATTGAAAACCGAAACTACCCCTGATTAGATATTTCCAAAAATATATAATCCGCACACAACTCACCAATTACAAAATTGATAAAAAAAAAATTCACTCAAAACTTCTACCACCTCAGATTAATTTGAACTCAATTAATATCTCGATACTAGTGATAAAAAGTAAGAATTTCAAAAACTAATTTTAATGAAAGAGGGAAGTACACAATTTAGCACGTAATCAATTTTTCACAGGAAATCGTTTCAAAATATTTTTCAAGCAATTTAAAGTTAAAAAAAATGATTTCAAATATCAAAATTCCAAGTAATAAAAAATAATATCAAATATCAATTAAGAACAAAGACTTGAAATGATCTCATCAGGATACCACAGAAATAAATGTAAATGAATCGCAATGAAACTCTAGATCGGTGACAGCAAAAACAAAATTCTCAAGAACAATTCTCAAGAAAAATCTCACAATATTCTTAGTATGAATTCAGAATAATCACTCTCAGAAAGCTTAAGAAGTGAATAGCTCTTGAAAATTGATTGATTGGGATCACTCAGGAGTGAAAAGCGCAGGTCTACTTATAAGGATTTAAAACAAACCCTCCAACGGCTAGTTTCCACTTGTCATAATACTTAATTGCTCTTATAGACCCTTTATATCGATATGACTCAAACCTGATTGAATTCACTCAATTATAACTTTTAAAACATTCAATTTAATCCCTCAAATATTTCTCAATCTCAATTAGATAAGATAGAAAGAATTAAACGTACCAATTTGAGAAACAATCAAATTATATGAACTATATCTATAGGGATATCAAAATATCAATCACATATTTCAAATAACATCAAATCCCTAAGATATCTCTCTAATTTTAACCATAAAACAACTAGTAACGACTATTTTTTAAAAAAAATCCACGAAATCCTCCAAACCTAAAACAGTCTCATTGGTTGACCGACCAAAGTCCATAGGTCGACCGATTGATTCAGGTTGTAGCCCAAGCCAAAAATTCCTGCCAGTCGATCGATCGCTACTCCATAGTCTGTCGATCGATCGATTCAGGATGCTCCCTAGGCCAATTTTCAGCTATGGTCGGTCGACCGATTATCTTAAGTTTGTCAACCGATTAATTCAGAGAGTTCAAGTATTAGCCTTAGGTCGACCGATCCCTCATGATTTGTCAACTGATTGATCCAGGGACTACATCATTCTCAGCCACTTCTTTATCGGTTGATCGATCTATGTTGGTTGGTTGACCAATCCTGCAAGAACACTTCTTCCTCAATTAATTTTAACTTCGATCTTCAAAGTTTTTGCCCATTTAACCGATTTTTTTTCTCGGTTAACTTAATTGACACTTTAAATTAATTTTAATTACTAATCTTTGTTAAATCAATATTTCTTCTTCAATTTCACATAGAAGCAAATATATTTAACTAATTAAGATCCTAATAAAAACACACATAAATATAAAATCATTTTTGTATTATGTGTGATCCTAATCAGGATACATTAAAAGTTAAAATTACCTGAGTTGTTTTCTTCTAAATTCTTCAAAGTCTTCAGTCTCTTAATGGTTGTCTCTTTGTCAGTCTCTTCATCCTTAACCATCTTCAATCATTTATTCATGATAAAATCATCAATGGAACTTTTACACTAAAACACTCAATAAACTCATTAGTTCCACAAAAAACATCAATATTTTTGTCCATCAAAATTTTAGGATCAATAACTTAAGATCTTGTATTTATCACTTTTGATAATGACACACATAAGATTACTTATTTTAAAGTGTCATGCGTGATCCTAATTCGAGTTGCATTAATATTATAAGAGCAATGAATTGTTTTTACCTAAGAATCTTCAATATCTTTAATGCTCCAAAAATCTTTAATGTCTTCACTTTGCACCCAACTTGAATCGCTTCATAGATTCTTCATCTTTGTAAATCTTCAACGATTAATCCTTTTTTATTCATTATTTTCCTCATTTAAATATATGAAACTTCTAATCTGAAATCACTCAATAAAACCACTAGTTCCATAAAAACGCCAACGTTTAATTATCTATCTAAACATTAGGTTCAACAACATATATACAACTGACTGGTAATTAACATAGATTTTTAAAATTTTACAAATTCAAAATACAGTGACTATACATATACAACTATCCTACAACAAATCACGCAAGACCAAACCTGTATATGGTTGTTGACTGTCCCTGATAGCCTTCAAAGCCACATCACCCTCTGATTGTATCTAACGCCAGTAGTGGAACAATCTCCAACTGGATTACCTGAGATAAAATATTTTATTGATGTACTGTATTCATAATATAAAAATAATTTATGAATTAAATACATTTATCTTAAACTATTTCCCAAAATAGAATATAGCCACACAGTAAACAATATAAAAATTCCACATATATCATATTAATACTACAATTGAATTTAAATCAATTGAATAACTTACTTTTATATAATAAAATATCACACACATATTTCCATACTAGCCATAGGATCGTTTACCTCACGATCGAGAGTTATAACTGTATTGTAACATGTACATCTCTACAATCTAAGGTTATTTGTTAGGGGCATTTAATAGCTCTAATGGTAGGAACACACACGTAGTATAAACTACCATATCATACTCATCATCAACAACATATATCAACCACATGCGAGACTTACTCTCTTATCAGGTTACATACATACCCGCAAGATATGTCTTGTTATCCAATCACACAACCTCCTACAGGACATGTTCTCTTGTCAGTAACAAAAAGATCTCGTAGGACATGCCCTCCTGTAGGGACACTTGCTATGATATAACAGGAAAATAATAAAAATAAGTTTTCACCTTAAATTTTTTTACTTGTTCCATTTAATATTATAATATTGTCCATTTTAATTTAAAAAAAAATCACAATTTAATTATAATTTAGCAATTTACATAGAAGATAATACTCTTACCTCGATAATTATACTAGTATATCACATTACCATCGAAAAACTGACGTATACGGCGTTGCCTAAGAACCTAACAAACGACATAACATAAATTAAGAATTTATCTAAATAAATTTAATATAGAATGCAATGCGTGAAATGCGTGATCATGACATGCATTATTTCTCATCCCTAAGTTTTTTTAATTTATATGAAACTAGTTTTAGACGAGCATAATATGCAAGTATAGAAAAATTTATATTAATATACAATTTTTATTTGAATATTACATACAACGTACAATTTATCCTTTGATTTTATAAAAAATATATTTTATGAAAGCATAATAAAAATAAATTTTAATACTTTGTTGGTGTCCCAAAGTGACAAACACCTCGAATATGGTCCAGTCAAGAACAGATGGGTCCTTTTGTTGAGGTAGAGTTGTTGAGTCGAAGTTGAAGCTGGAACTGAAAATTCATCAAGTTAACTGTAACTGAATGCCTGGGGACTGATTAGCTGGAGTCCAGAGTTGTAATAACCCAGAAATTTATGTTTTTGAAAAAAAAATATTATTTTATATAAGTCTCATATTTTTGGAGACGGTTTTGCAAATTTGGGGTATGAATATATACTTAATAATTTTTGGAGTTAAATGTTAAATTTATATTTTTGAAAAATATTATTTTAATATTTTTGGAGTGTTGTGTATATTATGAAAATTTGTGATATAAATAATATTTGATAATTTTTAAGAGTTGAATGTTAATTTTAAATTGATTTTAGATATTTTGGGACTATTGTGTTATTTAAAATATACTTTTAAGAATTTTGGGGTATAATTAATATTTTTTTTTATTTTAAGGAGGAACATTGTGTAAATAATAAAAATAATATTATACATTACAATGTGTTGTCTTCACATAAAATAAGACAAAACATTAATAAATAACGTGTTGATTACACGTGGATTTTTAAAATAATAATAATAATAATAATAATAATAACTAAGGCCCCGTTTGGTAACCCATTCCTTCCCAGAAATTCCCATCCCATTTCTATTTTCTGTTGGAAACAGTGTTTGGTAACCCCTATTTTTGTTTCCATTCCGTTTCAATATGGAATTGTGCCCATTTTATTGTATAGAAGAGTGGAAACAAAAAAAAACCATTTCTGAAAAACCCTTCCCATCCCAAAACTGAGGACACGCTTGGTATTATCAAAATTGTTATGAGTTCTCCTTCATTCCCGATCGTTCTCCTCTGCTCCTTGCGATTTGCGATTTGCGATTCGTTCTCTGCGATCTGCGATTTGCGATCTGTTCCCTCTCACTTCTACGATCGATCGATCGTTCGAAGCTCCTCCTGTTCCCTTGTCCTCGCTTGTCGTTGCCATCTTGAAGCCGATCGTTGTCGCTGTTCAAGCTTTGCAATCCGTCAGGTACCAGGTATTCTTCTCTCTCTCCCTCTTTCCCTGTTTTTGTGTGCAATGTGTGCCGAGTTTGATGAGAATCAAACCCCTAGATCTAGGGTTTTGGGTCAGATTGTTTGCGATTCTAGGGCTTGAGTTCGATTTCTCTGTTTGCGAGGGTTTTGGGTCAAATTGTTCAGCGATTCTAGGGTTTGAGTTCCGATTTCTCTGTTTGCGAGGGTTTTGGGTCAGATTGTTCAGTGATTCGCGAGGGTTTTGGGTCAGATTGTTCAGCGATTCTAGGGTTTGAGTTCCGATTTCTCTGTTTGCGAGGGTTTTGGGTCAGATTGTTCAGTGATTCTAGGGTTTGAGTTCCGATTTCTCCTGTTTGCGAGGTTTTGGGTCAGATTTTAGCGATTCTAGGGTTTGAGTTCGCGATTTCTTTGTTTGCGAAGGTTTTGGGTCAGATTGGTTTGCGATTCTATGGTTTGAGTTTGCGATTTCTCTGTTTGCGAGGGTTTTGGGTCAAATTGGTTTGCGATTCTAGGGTTTGAGTTCGCGATTTCTCTGTTTGCGATTTCTAGGGTTTGTGTTTGTCATACATTACAACTGTTCTGTTCTGTTGCGATTCTAGGGTTCGTGTTCGCGATTTCTCTGTTTGCGATTTCTAGTGTTTGTGTTTATTATACATTACTGTTCTGTTGCGATTCTAGGGTTTCTGTTTGCGATTTCTCTGATTGCGATTTCTAGGGTTTGTGTTTGCGACTACTGTTCTGTTCTGTTGCGATTCTTTGGAACGCTTCTGTTCTGTTGTGAGAATTTCAAATGGTAGTGGTTTTTTATGGTTATTGTTTCAATTGTTCTATGTGATGCACTATATATATTTTTTATGTTCTAAGTTATTTGCATAGTAAACACCTTATATTGTAGATGGCCACCATTGATGCTGAAGAAAATGTTGTCCTTATTTCGGAGGGAACCTCAAAACCGAAGGTTGATTTGTGGAGTGACAATAATATTAATATTTTTGTTGAATTAATGGAAAATGAAGTGCTTATGGGTAATAGGACGACAACAACGTTCACCAAAGACAGTTGGAACACCATTGTGAAAGAAATGAAAACAAGAACGGGGTTAACTTTTGACCTAGCACAACTTAAGAACAAGTTCAATAAGATGAGAACTATCTATAGGTGTTTCAATTCATTACTTAAGGAGACAAGGGCAGGATTTACATATGATAAGATGACTGGTAGGATATACGCCTCCGACGATCAGTGGAAGCGAATGGCCGGGGTATGTTGGTACTTCTAATCTTGAAATTATACATGTCATGCTTATTGGTTTATTACATGATTAACAAATTGATTTTTGCTTGTATTTATAATAGGTCAACAAGTACGCAAAACATTTTCAAAAAAATGGATGTCCCTTATTCCCGAAGTTGTGCGTTATCTATGGGGATACCACTGCAACGGGAAAATATGCGCATGCGTCGACCCAACCCCCATCCTCATCGGATGAAACTGACCCTGTGTATGAACCTAAGGCTGATGAGATGGGTGATGACGATGTAGTTGAGGTAGGTGTAAAAAGTTCAAAGAAAAAAGTGAAGGGAAAAAAAAAACGTGTTCGTAAGGATAGTATGGGAGAGGCATTTGAATCTATGGCGACGTCGTTTGCTGAAGGACAGAAAAAAAGGTGTGACATCCTTGAAGAACATTTGTCACGATACTCATCAAAATCAAATGCTTCGGTTGCTAACGTAACCAAAATTACGGACCCAGCTAGTGAAGCTCAGGAGAAATTGGGTTCATGTATGGAAATCCTCAATGCTATGGGTATTAAGGACATGGATAAATATCTACATGCAGCCGAACGATTGGTTAACAATGTGTCATATAGGACTATGTTAGTGGGCATGCCTCCGGAAGCGCGAATTGCATGGGTGATGAAAGAAGAGAATTAATTTCATTTGCGTTGTAATACAATGATTTCAGTGTATTTGTTTTATTTGAAGTCGGACAATGGTTATCTCTTGTTTTTAGTTATGTTTATGTTCAAGACGACTGTTGTGTTTGAATTTAGTTCTGTGTAAGACAGTTATGGTTTGCTAGCTATGTTGAATATGCGTTTGAATTTGTGCGAGTATGATGACGATTATTGTGTTTAAATTTCTACTACTTATGTTGATGTTAAAGAGATGTGTAGGTTTTTCTGTTTATGTGTATGTGTGCAGGTTTATTTGTATGTATATGTGTAATTTTTCTTCCATATGTGTGCAGGCTTTTGGCCATTTCTGTGCAGTTTTTTTCCCTCCATTTGTGCAGTTTCATTTTCCTCATTCGTGCGGGTTTTTTTTTTAGTGCAAGTGTGCAGTTTTTTTGTGTGCAAGTGTGCAGTTAGTGTGTAGTTGGTTATGTTTCATTTTTTGTTTGTCTATATTGTAGAATGGATTCGGAAGACGAAATTGATTGGGAACACACTGCCGATCTTGAAAACGTGCTTGACGCTTACGATGCGGACGACATGGAAAATGTTTCAAATCTAGGTGATATGGCACAACGCATTCAGCGTGCAGAGAAACAACCTTGTCGGACGTCTGTATTACAGGGTGGTAATTATATTAAAGAAATATTAGAAGGACACGATGCACGTTGTTACGATACGTTTAGGATGCACCAAGATACATTTAAGTTATTGTGTGAATTATTAGTGTCCAAAGGTTACCTTCACCAGAGTAGATATGTTAGTGTTCAAGAACAATTAGGAATTTGTTTATATATTTTATCACATAGTGAATCTATGCGACTTACTGCCGATCGTTTTCAACATTCAACGCAAACTGTATCGGTGTATTTTCGGAAAGTGTTGAAGGCCATATGCAAATTGGGTGTAGAGTTGATTGCGCCTCCAAATTTTAATGAAGTCCCTCCGGAAATACTGCACAATCCGAGGTTCTACCCATTTTTTAAGGTAAACGTATTTTTTTTTTATTACAAAAAAAAAATAATACTTAGAATTAAAAAATATATATATTGGAACTAATTTTTTTAAGAATATTTATAGGACTGTGTAGGGGCGATAGATGGCACCCACGTTGCCGCATCAATTCCTCGAGAAGATCAAATTCCATTTCGAGGACGTAAAGTGGATACTACTCAAAACGTTATGTGTATATGTAGTTTCAATATGATGTTTACATATGTATATGCAGGTTGGGAAGGAACTGCCAACGACTCTAGGGTTATTTCAGAATGTATGAATAACCCGAGGACTATTTTTCCAACACCTCCTCAAGGTATGTGTGTAAATATAGAATGATTTTATATGTATTGAATTACGCCTCTCTGATATTACACAATACAGGAAAATATTACCTTGTGGATTCGGGGTATACAAATACCTATGGCTTTTTGGCACCGTACAGGGGAGAAAGATATCACTTACGAGATTTTCGAGATAGACGGCCAACGAGATTTGAAGAAAAATTCAATCAGTGTCATTCTTCTCTTAGAAATGTCGTGGAGCGGTGTTTCGGTGTGCTTAAAGCGAGATTTAAAATCCTTAAGAGCATGCCTTCCTATGAGATGGACGTACAAAAGTATATTCCAATTGCATGTTGTACACTTCATAATTTTATAAAAATGCATGATATGAATGATACTTTATTTGAAATATGGAGTAGGGAAGGGTATACAGAAGAGGAAGAGGGGAGTACGTCGAGACAACGACGTGAATCTGATGAAGCTCCCGTGATTACTAATCAAAGTGTTCGAGCAATGGGACGTTTTAGGGATAATCTTGCCCGAGCAATTTGGGACAGTTCAAATGCGGTTTGTATAAAAATAAGTTTTAATATTTTCTATATAAATATCACACCAATAATATATCAATTTTTTACTAACTATTTCAATTATTTTTTATTTGCAGAGATGAGTGCGGTCAACAACTATAACCCTCCTCGACATTAAAATTTGACAAGAATTTTGTTTTTATTTTTTTTTTGGATGTAATACGATTCTAATTTTGATGATGTTTCTTGTGCATCTCATCATTAAGCTAATTGTTGTATCTAATTATGTGAAAATGAACATATATTGTAGAACAAAACAATTTGTATGTACGTACATAATTTTATATTTATGTTTAATTACATCGCGTATGATTTGTTTGAATTAAGTGTAATTTTATATTTATTATCATACACATAAAAAAAAGAAAAAAAAAATAATTTTACACTAATAATTCTACACTTAAGGGAAAAAATTGAAATAAACAATTCGTTATTAAACGTAATTCTATTCTCAGAAAGAAACAAAAATATCTTTACCAAATGCTATTCTGTTCCCAAAACAAAATAGATTCTGTCGTTACCAAACACGATTCTGTTCCCAAATCAAAACAGAATTATTCGTTACCAAACGCGATTCTGCTCCCAAAAAGGAAACAGAATTCCCATCCCATCCCATTTCATTCCCATCCCACTGCTGGAATGGAAACAGAAACGGTTACCAAACGCCACCTAAATGAGAAAACTGAGGATGATCATATGAGAATGGGAGCTTGTATTCATTTATTGTCAACAAGGATTGGAGCCGCTGAATTGAAATTGGAATTTGGAAAAGATCAAAAACAAAAGGAAAAATAAAAATTTATACCGTATCAAATTCGACTTTGGATTTCAAGTAGAATTTGTAACTCTTCTAATATATGTATTTAATTTATCTACTGTGAAATTTATATTGTTATTGTCGTTGAATTATAGTTGTTAATTTCCATGAAATAAATATAATTATGTGAATATTATGTGAAAATCATGCCAAGGTATTTTATTTGTCACATTAATTAAATGCAAGTATTAGAAGAGTAGGAGTTCTACTGAGTATTGACTCACAATACCATAGTTTTGATTTCAAGGCCGATGAGAGTGAAACGACGACCGAAATTTTATTCGAATTCGTATTGAATTTGTGATAGTCGAATTTATTATCTACTATTACAAAAAATTGATTCGATATATATAATTTCTATTTAATTTGTAGTAGTTGAATTTGTTATTTATCGTTGTAAAATTGGCTCGGTAAATCGATAATTAAAAATTATCATCGCATTGAAAAATTTGTCGGTTTTTATATAAAATGAAATATTGACTACTCGAAATTTATTCAACTGATTAATAAATTTATAATTGTCGCCGTCATATTGTAAAAAAAATCGGATTTAAAATCGACAAATTCGATGATTATTGGATTGGAATTTGAAAAAAAAAAAAACCACTTTTTCACACACACACACACATATAGGAGTCGTGGAATTGGAATTTGGAATAAAAATGTTGAAAAAGAAAAGAAAAAAGAGACCCGAAATAAAGAAATGAATTGGCATTTTAACCCTTTGCAATCAAAACACATTGAATGATGTCAAAACAAATTGAATGACATTACCCTATTTTGGAAACTTTTCTTTACATGTTTGGCCCCTCAATTTTTAAAGAGCTTATTTACTTGTACCCCAATAGTAATTGTAATTGAATTCGAAATAATTGTATGGATTTTTCATTGTTGTAAAATTAATTCGATTTACTTATTATTATTTACAGTTGGAATGACAATATTTATTATTATTAATAAAAATTGATAAATTATAAATTCGATAATTATAATTATCGCCACCGTATTGTAAATTAAAACATTTTTATAAAACGAATTATTGATTACTTGTTGCCGTCGCATAAAAAAATTATTATTGAATTTTATAAATAAAATAATAGTCGCACGGTTTTAGCGTTAATTCTCCGAATGGGAGAAACCGCATGACGACCCTAAAAAACTGGGTTGTTCCAAGAGTCCTGCCCTTCAAGGAGTTGTACCTGTACAAGGCTTGGCCAAAATTTATCCCGACAAAACCCCTCTGGTGTGAGAGTAAGAGCTCGGAGAGAAAAAATAACAGAAATGCGTTAAGCATGTAAATAAGCATTGAGCGTTACCTTGGGCTTGCATTGCCCCTGGTATTTATAAGCGTTAGAGATGATTAGCTTAACCAAATTAGGTTTGAACACGGTTAATTAGATGAAACCATGTGTTTAGTCGATAATCTGGGGCATTCAAGTGATAATGATTGGGCTTGGGCTTTTAGGCCCATTTGGAAAAATCTGCGGGGCTTCCGTCAAGCTTGTGGAGTCGAGCTGGTGGAAAAGTTCGAAGATCTGTGGAGTTATGAAGGAGAAATGGACTGGGACGGAGTGCCGGCTGAGAAAAATGGCTAAGTCCATGAAGTTGGCCATTCAAGGGCACGATATAGAGTTCTAGGCAACAGTGCCCCTGCGAGGTACACTACTTCTTCCTGAGTACAAAAGAGATTCCAAGGAAGGAGCCTTGGTCAGCAGATGCTTCGACATGGCACTTTGGGCTCTGAAATGTGGCCACACGATGGCGATGGTAAACACATGGTTAAGGCCCGGGTGCTAACTCAATGACGCCCAAAAACACCCTCATCAATTTTTGTCCTAGCCTTGGGCGGGGAGGGAAGCACGATGGTAACAGTCCTTTAAGCGGCGGTATTCTTCACGACATTCTTTCGAGTGACAATCTTCTGGGCGACCCTTTTGGAGAGGGCTTTCACGTGCCCCCCTTGACGGGCAGAGGCAACGCGTCAGCCTAGCAGGATTTTTTTTTCAACTTTTGTTGGGCTTAGGGCCGGTGATCTCCTAAGTGGTGAAATTCCTGGGCGATGGACCACGAGATGACCATCTTCTGGGGGACTAATTTGGGGAAGGTCCCCATGTGCCCCCCTGACGGGCAGAGGCAGCACGTCAACCCAACAAAGAATTTTTTCAACTTTTATCGGGCTCAAGGTCGATAATTTCTCGATCGACAAAATTTTCTGAACGACAACCCCTTCACGGGCAGAATCATGGGCGACCGTCCTCTGTAGGGTAGATCCTCGGATGATAGATTTTTGGATAACATTTTTCTGAATGACGAACATTAGGGCGATGGACCATAACACAACTATTCTCTAGAGGATCAATTTGGAGAGGGTACCCATGTGCCCCCTGATGTGCAGAGGCAGCACATCAGCCCAGTAGATAATTTTTTTCAACTTTTTCTGGCTTGAGCTTAGCAATTTTTTGAGCAACGAAATTCTAGGCAACAATCTCTTGACGGGCGAAATCCTGGAGGTCAAGCTTCTGGAGAGCATACTCTTGGAGAGCAGACTCCTAGAGGTCAAGCTTTTGAAAGGCAGACTCTTGAAGGTCAAGCACTGGCTCCTGGAGGTCAAGCTCCTAGAGGGCATACCTTTAGAGAGAACTTTTCCAATCGTTGATAAATTATCGATTTTGGCAGGGATCCTCTTTTCAACAATGACTTTCTTGGGCGTTGTTTTTCTAAGCAGTGAGCTCTGAGCGGCTCTCTTCTGAGCGGCAAACTCTTATCGTCACTCCTCTGAGTGGTGCTTTTCTAGCCGTCGACCTCTGAACGACACAAAACTTAGACTTGTACAACTTTACAACACTTGTCAACTGAACTTCACATCACCCTAGTTGTGTGCAGACGTCTTGTTGAAGAATAGAGGGGAGAGAACAGAAGCTGGATGGATTTAACTAGAGACCTTAGAGTGGAGAACTCAGATGCTGGAGAGCTCTGGTCAGAGACCAAAGAGCGAAAAGCTCAAACACCTTTTGAGGAGCTCTAGTCGGAGACCACAAAATGAAATTCTAAGCAACGCTCCCTGGGCGACGCATTTCTAACCATTGATCTTTGGGCGGTGTTTTTCTGAATGAATCCTTTATGGTCGTTGATCTTTGGATGACGTTTTTTCGAGCGACGCCTTTTTGATCGTCGATCTTTGAACCCCGGGTCACTGACATCTCAGCACTTGGAATTTTTTGCAGTTTTTTAGTTTTATAATCCTCCACCTTCTTTTCCCAACTTTTTTTCATTGGTAGGCCGTTCTTCGGTTCAACGGGCTGGTGAACCAACTTTTTTTGGATAGCGGACTTCTCGCCAAATTGGATTCTCATTAAGCCACAATTTAGAAGAATACCGAGGTTGAGGCTAATCTTCGTCGATCTATCTATTATTCGTACCGTGAACCTCGATCTCCATATTGACTGCCAGAATCTCAAGTCCCGAGTTGATATAATCGAGACTGAATTTGCCAACTACAAGCGGTGCGTGAAGCTCCAAGATCAGAAGTGACGGGACACCGTTGACCGGGTTAGGAAAAAGACCACGTTAGAGGCGATATAGTAGTGGAGGAAGGGCCTTGGATATGTGAAACTCCAGGAGAAAATGGCTAATGACTTTCTAAAGGCAGGAAATCGGGCCACACTGAAGGTTATTCATCGCATATATCCTCACTTCCCCGCCGGTTATGTGGAGATGGAGTTCTCGGACCAGGAAGACGACACTGAGCATGGAAACGTCAGGCAGGGAGATGTCGGAGTGGATGGTGCTGACAAGGGGACATAGAGGAGGGTGAAATTGACACTCCTTCCTCTCGCACAAACTCCCCTAAGGACAAGGGCAAGGAGGATTGAGCTCCGGGCTATCACTTCTTCGACACTCAGGATTTTGTAGCCTTTTTTTTTTTATTTATTCTTTTTGCGAACTTGTAATGGGATGATGACCCACACACGTATACCTCTTTTTGGAACATATCAATGCAATTCATTTTTTGTGTATTCATGTTTTTTTGTGCCCAAGCATGTGAGCTTATGAGCGATATAGCTATGGTATTTTAGAGACTGTCTCTTCCTCTTGACATTTATGCCAAGTTGTTTTTTTACTTGGTAATGTCTTCAAAGTTGTAAAATTTTAAAAAATTTCCCATCTCTGCCTAGGGCCATGGACCACTAGCTTCCTAGCCTAGGGCCACAGACCTCTAGCTCCCCAACCTAGGGCCACGGACCACTAGAATTTCCCATGGTGCCTGGTCTTCTCGGTCCCCAGGGGCACAACGCGACGGTTGGTCCCCCGTGGTCGATCATCGGTGGGTTCTTCATAGTCAGGTTCATTCATGAACCCTTTCAGGTTATCCCAATTTAGTCCATGCAGGAGCACCTTCCCCTTCAGAATGTCGGACTTATAGTTGATTAGTGAGAAGAAGTACTTAGCCGCAAGTCCTCAAACCCGATCGATGCCCCCCCTTGGTGGATGACCTTGGTCTTTGCTCGGATACAGATTACTGACCTATAGAGAGGGTCCAGTTATCACCCTCGACGCTGAGCGCTGGGTTATCACTTATTGTGGAGAATCACCCGTGACGCTAAGCGTCATAATACTATTATGTAGAATCATCAATGACTCTGAGGATTGGGATATCATTGTTAGAGAATCATCCACGACTCTAAGGGTCGGGACACTGTTATTGGAGAATCATCCATGGCTCTGAGGGTCGGGATGCCATTCTGGAGCATCATTTGCGACTTTGAGGGTCGAGATACCATTGTTAGAGAATCATCCGCGACTCTGAGGGTCAAGATGTCATTCTAAAGAATCATCCACGACTCTCAGTATAGGGATGCCGTTCTGGAGAATCATCAACGACTCTGAGGGTTGGGATGCTGTTGTTGGAGAATCATTTATGACTCTAAGGGTCAGAATATCATCTTTTGGAGAATTACACGAGGCACATTGCCCTGAACACCTCTTTTATTGATAAACAAAAATATTGTATATGTACATACTTAAAACTTGGTTATTCATTTCTTCTCTATCTATTCTGGTTGTAGCACAGAGGTCAGCATTATGAAACATGGTCCCGCGATCAAAAGCCTAATCGAGAGTTGGGGTAGGATTCAAACAAAGGTCATAAGATAACATTTGATGCCAAAACCTGTCAATAAAGGGGTTTAGTCCCACGCTTTCAGGGAGCTCATCACACGCGTTGGCTTCTCTATTGAAGCGCTCGATGTAATCTCCCAAGGATTCACTTGGCTTTTATTGAAGAGCAAGGATAGAGGACATTGTCTTCGACTGCCACTGGAAGCGATTGAAATGAGCCAAAAATAACTGCTCGAGCTCCTAAAAGATAGAGATGGATGCTGGTCTCTGGCCCTGAAACCAGGACCTCGCTATCCCAGAAAGAGTAATAGAAAAGGCTTTGCACCGTAGCTCTACGGAGGCCACATGCATGTCCATATAAGACTTGAACATAGACAGGTGGTCGATCGGATCTGATGTCCCATCATATGGAATCATCTGGGGGTGAACAAAGCGTCTCGACACTACTTCTTCTAGAACTTTTTCCACAAATGAAGATCTCACCTCTACAATAACGCCTTGTCCTACTCGGCCTCCATGCACCTCCTGGAGGTGGGCTTCCATGTCAGCAAAGTGGCACTCCATGGCTTCCACTACTCGGGGCCCCTCCATATATGACTGCGCACACCCCGAGGCATAGTGTGACCGGAGATAAGCGAGTAGGAGCCAATTTCACATTCATGTCGGCCTCTAAGATCAAACTCGGCTGGACGATAGAGAGCTTGACCTTTAGGGGACGCTGACAGGTCCCTTGCCGTATGTCCATGCAGTAGAAAATATATGGATCTTGGCATTGCCAAGGGCCCTTTCCAGTCCTGCAGACTCGTGGTATTGAGGTGGAGGGCGGTCCCCGCCCATTCGAAGATTCCATACGAATGTCATGGTCTTGGGGTCGCCCCTCAATCCTTGCAATTTGGAGATTTGGTCCCCCTAGACAACGAGTAACGACAGGCGTACGGGGAGGAGCTGTACACATGACTTGAACTCCTCCATCTAGCGCTCAAGAAGATCAATTTGAGATACTTCAGCAACTCCCTAGGTCTGTCCCACAAAAGCCCCGAAGGGTAGGGTAGGGTAGATAGCCCTACCTGGTCTTAGGGGGTATTTATCCTCGCTGTTAGTGTCCCAAAGTAGCAAACACCTCGAGTATGATCCAATCAGGAACATGTGGGTCCTCTTACTGAGGTGGGGTTGCTGAGTCGTAGTTAGGGCTAGAAATTCTTCAAGTGTACTGTAATTGAATGCTTGGGGACTGACTAGTTAGAGTCCAGAGTCCTACCCTTCAAGGAGTTGTCACTGCACAAGGCTTGACTGAGATTTTTCCTGGCGAAACCCCTCCGGCGTGAGAGTAAGAGCTTAGAGAGAAAATGTTACACAAATGCGTGAAGTATATAAATGAGCATTGAGCGTTACCTTTGGCTTGCATTGCCACTGGTGTTTATAGGTGTTGGAGATGATTAACTTTACCTAATCAGGCCTAAATACGGTTAATCAAAACCATGTATTTAACCGATAGTCTGGGGCGTTCAGAAGATAACCATTGGGCTTGGGCTTTTGGGCCCATTTGGAAAAGCCCGCGGCCCTCCGTTAGGCCTGTAGAGATGAGCTGGTGGAGAAGCTCAGAGATTTGCGGAGTTCTGGAGGAGAAACAGACTGGGACGGAGTGCTGGCTGAGAAAAATGACTAAGTCCCTGAAGTTGGCCGTCCAGGGGCACGACACAGAGTTCTGGGCAACAACGCTCCTACGAGCCACACTGCTCCTTCTTGGGTACAGAGGAGATTCTAGTGAAAGAGCCTTTGTTGGTGAATGCTCTTGCATGACACTCTAGGCTCTGAAATGTGGCCACATCACAATGATAGTAGACATGTGGTTGGAGCCCTGGTGCTGACTCAGTGACGCCAAAAAACACCCCCATCATACTTAAAAAAATTATAACATTAAAAATTATCAATGTCAATCTTTAAAACTATTCATGTTCATTACTTAAAAAAATTATAGCATTAAAAATTATCAATGTCAATCTTTAAAACTATTCATGTTCATTACTAATATTTATTTTCAGAAAAAAATAAATAAGCTCCTAAAGAAGCTTTTTAAAAGTTGACTTTTTCTAAATAATTGTTTTAAAAATAACCTAATAGGTATTTTTTATATTGGTTAATAGTTTCTACTATTTGGTTAAAATTATAGGAATATTCTTTTAAACAAATGAAATTTAATAAAATTTATATATAATTAATAGATAGAGAATGAATTTTATTCAATTAAAGAAAGAGAAGAGGAGGAAGAGATAAGATGACATATAGTTAATTATAATAAAAATAACTATCAACTAAAATATGGGTAAATTTCAGTGATCATCTGTCATTTGGAAAGCTTAAAACAATATCCCGCGTCATTTGAAAAATATCTCCGACGTCTTATTCGTTTGATGTTAAATATAGGGCAAAATACATTTTAAACTAACTATTGACACATTTCTAATTAGTCCTCCTTATTTTATGCGTTTCATTTTAAACCTTCTATATATGAAGGTGGTTTTAAAAGACTCTTTTGTTATATTTTCCATCTAAACTAATAGAATTTAGATGACAAAATTATCATTTTATATATATATATATATATATCTTTAATCAATTTTTTCTTTTTCTTTTTCCTTTTCCTTCCTCTATCTTCTTGGACTTCTCTCTTTCTCTCTACAGACAACCTTTCTTTCTGCCGCCGCCACCATCGCCGCTACGACGGATGTCACTGCCATAGATTGATCCTGGCAGCTACAAACCAAGCTGAAAGAAATTGTTCCCTTGGGTCAATTTGAAGGCACCCAGAAGGAACTAAACATTGCAATGAGCAAGTACATAAAGCTGCTTGAGAAATCCTTCAACCCCGATATTTTGAAGGCTTACAGGAACGTTGATTTTGATTTCCACACTGTTAACCAGATAACTGCCAGCCATTTCTACAGGGAAGGCCAATTTGATCTTGGCAATTGCTTCATAAATAAGGCGAATGAACCCCAAGCTGAAGAAGAAAAAAGATATTTTCTCGAAATGTATTGAATTCTCGAGGCAATGAGGTCTCAAAACTTGGAGCCAACGTTGATTTGGGCTGCCGCCAATCAAGAGAAACTCAAGCAGAACGGGTCAGACATCGCCCTGAAATACCGTCGGCTCCAATTCATGGAAATCCTACATAAACAAGGTCGAGACGAGGCTCCAAAATTCATCAGGACTTGTCTTGCGTCTTTTGCTTCAGACAACATGGGCGAAATTCAAAAGCTCATGGGATGTCTACTGCCCATCCGAGGTCGAATTAACCTACTGTATCCAATCTCTCTCTCTCTCTCTCTCTCTCTCTCTTAAATGAACTCAATCATGACCACAGACTCGGTCTTGTGTTGGTGTAATTTGGATGGAGTGGTTGTTGTAATTATAAATTTGTTTCTATACCGTTGTAGTGGGGGGCGGAAAGTTGTCTAAGACTCTAAGATCATTTTAAACTGCTACAACTGAAACCCGATACAAATTTATCGATACGAACAGACGCTTCTATTTTGCATTCTTGTTTCTTTTACTTCGAACTTAAAATGTCTTAATCTAATGGATGGATGCTCCTTCTGTTTTTTTTTTCCAGACATTTTAGTTCAAATTATACCATTGGACAGTTCAAATTGGTGGCCACCCTCTGTAACAGGGGTTGAACCACCCCCGTTACATACAGGGTGAGCCACCCCTGCTACAGACAGGGGGTGGTTCACCCTTGTCGGTGGCGTTGGTGGTGGGCGTGAGAAAGAAGGTGGTGGGGAGAGAGAGGTTCGGTGGGAAGAAAAAAGAAAAAAATAGAAAATTAATTAAAAAAATAGAAAATTATTATTTTTCTCTCAATCCAGTTAGTTTGGATGAAATTTCTAACAGAAGATTCTTTTAAAAATGTGTTCACACGTAGAGAGTTTAAAATAAAACGCATAAATTTAGAAGGACTACTTAGAAATGTGTCAATAGTTAAAAGGTTTAAAATATATTTTGCCCTAAATACAAAAGTATTTATTTGTCCATGTTATTATACTACTAAAAAATTAATTACAGCCATCTAATAAAAGAATTACTCTTATAACCTTATTAATAGAATCAAAATTTTGGACAATTTCGATTTTTGTATTTAAATTGTGTTTATGTAATATATTTTCAATTCTAATTTTTCTTTTATTACTTTTTGGATCAAATGTTGGTTGTTATACATTTTTTAGCATTTAAAGAGTATATGATACTAAATTTTTTAAATATTATTCTAAGAATTAAATATTATTAATTTGTGTAATAAATTTACAATTCTATTTTTATTTTTATTTTGGATTATCTAAAGAGAATTTGCTAATAAATCTTTGAAATTTAAAATTATTCTAAGAATTAAATATTTTTTATTTATGAAGCTTAGTTACAATTTATACATAACTATTTCATTTAGTTACATTTTTTTTGAATTGTTTGATGAATTTTTCATATGAGACTTTATTTAGTAATAGTTGCACTCAGATTAAAAAATAATGCGTTTGTGGTTTTTTAATTGTTATTTTTTAGTTTGTCCTCTATCTCATTTAACATATGAAATTACTTTCATAAAAAATATTCATTACTTCTATCAATACTTATATGAGAAATAAAGAATAGAAAAAATATATAAAAAAAAAAGTTTGTAAAAATAAAAAGTTTAGTAAGTGTATTTTTTTATTTAAATTTTATTTAAGTAAAATGCTAAAAGAGTGAAAATTAAGAATAATGTTTTTTGTGAATATTAATGGAGGAATTAACAATGGCAGATTGCTCACGATGAATAAGAGCAAAAAGATTGCATTTGCTGAGCCCTCATTCGTTTCAAGGGTTGGGCTTTCAATATTAGTTTTTTATATTAGATTTTATGCCTGCACTATGCACGGGCTATCGGTAGCTTTTCGTTTGTCACATTTCGATATAACTATCAATATATTTTTTTCCTTCATATTTTGATTTAATTATTAAATCGTTATTAACAAATCGTACATTCTTGCCTATTAATGTTTGAACTAATATATTGAATTTTATAATGAAAAAATATTGGTTTGTCCAAAAATGCTTTTGGAGATATTAATTAGCATCTAGTGAAAAGTTCTCCCAAACATTTGTTTTAAGCCGTTGTTGAGCTATATAAGTTAAAACGCAAAATTCAAACAAAGGATTTAGGCGTTTAGCACATGTTCAACACAAATCAATCTTAAAAATGCACAACAAAAGAAAAGAAATCTCTTAAAAAAATGTAGCAAATCCATAACCAGTTTCTTTCTCTCTTCAATAGAAATCTCCAATGTTGATGTTTCCAATTTTATTTCCTTCCTTTATTCTAATTTCAAACTTTCCACCCAATTTTCTTTTTCTTATTCATCATCTTCTTTCATAGGAGAAAAAGGAGAAAATAGTTCTAATTAAAAAAAATCACATTTTTTTTTACAATTGTATCATAATTTGAAAAAAAAAAAAAAAATCAATTGTGGGTATTTCATTTTTGCCGAAATTTGATTTGAGTTTGACATAAAATCTTCATGTTTTGCGGTTTTTTAAATATTTTAATGGTGAGAATATAATTGATTAAGGTGACCGAGTAAGGAAACTCAAACATAGAAAACTCACTAAAGAAAATCAACATAGATTCATTAATGACTAAATTGTTACCTCAATTGTGCGCATAGATCTTCCTTGGGAAAAAAAAGAATATAGTGGTTAGGAGGAAACTTAGTTAAGTGGTTCTCTTCTAGGTCTTCCGCTTCTCTCATCTCTTCTCTGTTGAAGCATTCCTCCCTCTTGCTCTGTACAAAGAATTTGTAAAATCTTTTTTTTTTTTTTTTCTGTTAGCATAAGATATTAGATGCATACCTAGTGAATACTGTGTCTCTACTACAATGTTGGGTTTGGATGGGCAGAACATTGGCGGATAAGAAGATGTCGTGTTGCAATTTTGAGCCATAACAATCAACACTATAATATTTATGAGAATAATTATAAAAACAAGATTCAAGTATAGGAAAATAGAAAACAATCTTTTTAAACTAATATTTTTTATTCAAGTATTTCATCGAACACATACGAAGTTTTGGTTTTAAGAAAAACAGAGACCAAATTAATAGATTCAAGCAATGGGAAATTAGAAACACAACAATCAAGTATTGAAAAAATATAAAAATAATCTATTTAAATTAATATTTTTTGTTAAAGTATTTCATCGAAAACATACGAAGGATTTGTTGATTGGAAACACACAGACTAAATAAATATATCAAATTCAAGAATAAATCATTTTTCTTCAATTATTATTATATCCAATTCAATAGCTTAGAAAAAACTAAAATAACATTACAATATGTAAGAAAACATGATGAATCTAACTTGACTCAATTGTGTAATAATGATTAAACAAAGAACTATCCCTCAAATTGACTACAGATTTAACCGATATATCAATGTCACGAAGGTATGTTTTATTTTATAGATATGATTTTTTCACAACTGGTGAAATATTAATTGCATAAAGTAGGGAATGGTCATCAAAGATAGCAATTTGGAATGACAATAAGTGAACCATTACTAGAAAAATTATGAACATTAACGGAGGAAATAACATACCAATTGGGAACGACAATTCTTAGGAAGAAAGGGAATGACAACTTCATGGTTAATAAGTGAACCTTTAATGTAGAAATTGTAAACATTAATCCTAGCCATACATTTCAATAGAAGAATAAGAGTTAAGAGATGGGTAATACTTTGGACTCATTCATTCCAATACAATGTCTTCCACTTTTAGGTTTTACTATTAGATTTATTAAATTTAAACACCCCATTTTCTTAAATTAGTATTAACTATACAAACTAAAATATTATAATTACAATTATGATATATAAATAAATAAATTTTATATCCCAAATCCATGTATATATTTTTTTTTGCATATATATGTATACATATATGTATATACATACATACACACACACAAATATACATTATATATATATATATATATTATATAAAACAGGACGGAAAGACATTTTGTCGGGGACATTCTATCAACATAAGTTAAGGACTGTGCAAGGAAACTAGATTTACCAAAAAGGAAATAGGATTAATATAATATTAATTACTTATATATACTCATAAAAGGAAATCAAATTAATATAATATTGATTAGTTATATATTTTATTTAAGAATTGGTGGAGTAGATATATAACATATATGAGCATATTAATACACGTTTGTGGCCTAAATCATGTTCCCTATTTTTCTCTATCTCTCTATTAGTTTTCTCTCTCGATTTCATTCTTAATTTCCTCTCTTTCTCTCTTAGTCATCTCTCTCTTAAGTTTTAGTTACCTAATTGCAAAATACTCCCTAATTTTATGTCTCTCTCTTAGTTGCCTAATTGCCTAAGCGATTCCCCAAATTTGCGTATACCCCAAATTTCGATCTCTCCCAATTAGCTCTCCCTCTCTCGATTAATTAGGGCATCGATTGAGGGTCTCTTTCCCATCATCGCTGACTTCCCTTATTCATCAATCTCAATCCTTTCATCATCGACTTTCCTTCTATCGCCAAAAATGATTTTTTTTCCTAATCTCCCTATATGTAGTCCTCACAACCATCACAATCTTTTGTCTCTGTTCTCTGTTTTTGTTCTCTGTTTTTGTTTCTGTTTGTCAATCCAAGTTATTTAATTTTAGAAGTTATCTTACTTTGAATTTTGATAAATTGATTGGTATATCTCTCCATTTAAATATGACCCAACTATTTGGTTGATTAATAAAGAAAATCCATTAAATAAAGAGAAGAAAGCTAATCTGATGCAGAGACAAATGTCCTGAAAATGTATATTAACATAAAAGAGATCTTCCATATCTGAAATTCGAAATCCCTAGCACATTAGAAAACCAATTCTATAAAATCAAGTCTTATACTAAAATAATCTAGTTTACTAAACAAAGTAATAGAAAATAAATATCTATTTTTGTCAGTATCGTTTGAGGGTATTGATGTGGAATATTTATACTAATTAGTGTTATGAACTAAAAGTAGCGTTCATGGATATAACTTTGATGGCAATATAATTAGTGTTATGAACATTAGCGCTATGATCTGACTAGTGTTATATGCTAGATATAACTAAAAGTAGCGTTCATAGATATAACTTTGATTGCAGTGTAATTAGTGATAGGTAAGTTATGAACATTAGTGTTATGAAGTAATTAGTATTTATATCAGTTGAGGAGAGTATAATAAATATTTATACAAATTAGTGTTATGAACTAAAATCGTTAAACAAGAATGCGTTAATATTTGTTTCTATTTTTAGCTTTTATAATCCATCATCCGTGATACCACAGTTAGAATTGGTTTTTGTTTGTCAATTTCTCACATACTGTATTCCATATATTCTAATCAACCGTCACTTAATGTTTTTATTATCTGTTTATGTTCTCTGTTTTTGTTTTTGTTCGCTGTTTATGTTCGTTCTCTGTTTCTGTTCTTTGTTTCTGGCATGTTTCTGTTTCGATTTTTAGCTTTTTATAATCCATCATAATTCATCTTTTATAATCTGTGATGCCACAATTAGAGTTAATTTATGTTTGTCAATTTCTCACATTCTGTATTTTATACATTCTAATCAACCTTCGTTTAATGTTTCTGTTCTCTGTTTCTGATTTTGTTTTTAGTTATGCTAATCCATCACAATTTAGCTTTTATACTCGGTGATACCACAATTAGAGTTGATTTATATTTGTCAACTTCTCATATACTATATTCCATATTTATTTTAATTAATCGTCGCTTAATGTTTTTGTTCTCTATTTCTGTTTCTGTTCACTATTTCTATTTTTGTTTGTCAAAGAATAATATAAAGATTCTTTGAATATTAGACCCTAATTCAACAAGATGAATAATATTATCTAAATATATATATATATATATATATATATTATAAAACATGATGGTTTTTTAGCTAACTAGGATAAACTTATGATTAGAACAAAAAAATATGATTAGGACAAATAAAATTGCTGATTATGACAAATTAAATGCTGATTAGGACATTTTAAGACATAAGTTGAGGACGTGTAAGGAAACTAGATTTGTCAAATAGGAAATCGAATTAATGTAAATGGAAATCAAATTAATATAGTATTGATTAATTAATTAGACAAATGCTGACTAGGACAAACAAATTTGTTAACTAGCATATTTTCGAGATATAAGTTTAGGACCATAAAAGGAAATTGAAATTTAATTTGGGACAAAAAATGTTAGGATACATCTATGACCCTAAATTAATATTAATTAGTAAAGATAATGCCTAAAATAACATTCATGCCTAATTTTTTGTCCTAATCACATTAAATTTCTAATTAATTAATTTTAGGGTCAAAATTAACATATTAAGTTTAGAGCCAAAAGTTTAGCCATTAATATTATTTTAGGTAATGATTTATCCATTTTTCTCTAATTAAATTACTAATTTAGACATTGATTCATCCAATTTTTCTTAACTAAACTACTAATTAGGATTCAATTTAATTAACCCTTCTTTCAGATCTCTCTCTTCCCAATTGCAGTGCGCTTTTCTCTCTTTTCTGCAGTTACTTACCCTAAGTAATTAAATAACACATCTTATTTGTGAGCACGTGATTAACTATTTACTATTAAAAATGTTCATATTTTGTAATTTATGCTGACTTTGAAATTTTTTGTCTCTACCTCTTTATTTTGCTAAATTTTAGTTCGTTATGTGTTCATCAGACCTGAAATATTCATTTCATGTGATTGTCAGTTAACTTTTAAAGTCATATTTTAAAATATTAATTAAACCTATCATATTTAAAAATCATAATCGCATGTTCATCGAATTATTTATCATTTTAACACAAAGAATAAAGAAAATCTCTTTAAATACGTTGTTTTATCATTATTTTCGGTCATTACTTGAAGGTCCGTGCACTACACACACATACATGCATGCACACACATCCACACACACATATATAAGATAATATATAATGAGGTTTCATGAAAATGTGATTTTTTTTTTTTGTGAGCTTATTTTATTTCAATTCCAGCATAAATAGTTTGTCAAGTTTACACGTTATTCTTTATTTTTTTAAGTTATACATTGATTCTAACCGAATAGGAGGTAAGGTCATATTATTATTGGTTTCCCTTGCAATGTGTATGTTCATCTGAGATTCATTTTACGAAATTAATTATTGTTGTAAGAAATTGATTTTTGAATGCGTTTTATGATTTTTTTTTATTTGGCTAGGATTTTTCTTAAAAATATTTTTTAAGTGTTTGTATTTGTAATAAGATTGTTTCGTAATGAAGCATAATAGTGTTTTTGGGCTTTCTTAATGAAGCATAATAGTATTTTTAGGCACGCGTTATGCACTAATTGTTCGGTACCATTATTTTGATTGGATAATTTCATAATTGTCCTTATTTTTATTTCAATTGGTTTATAATTTACTTTGAAGATTAAATTATATATAAAACCGTAGAATATAATTGGATTTTTTATATTGTTGAATTTTTTTATATCAGTACAAGTTTTAATCTCGATTGTTAATTACAATTGATGTTCGATTGTTAATTATTATCGATGTTCAAATGAATAGGTGTATTATATTGGTCTTGATTGTTTTATTATTAATATTCAAATGTAATTGATGTAGAATGTTGAATAATAGATAAAATTATATCATTTTTTTTTTGGGTTTGGTTATTCTACACCCGTGCCTTCAGGCACGAGTTATATATTAGTATATATATATATGATGTAATATTATATTAAGTGATGAATAATTTCAAGAATGATTCTTAAAGAATCATTTTTATTAACTTTCTGTTTTTGTTTTACCATCGCCGATGAATAATATTTTAATTGTCAAAATTAATTTTTTTTTTACAAATTTTGACTCAATATAATATTTTTAAATCAATTTAAAGGCATTATTTAGGGAAAGGCAACACGATGTGTATGGAGTTAAGTTTAGTTAAATAAAAAAACATATTTATCTCTAGCATATATATAAGTTTGATTGCAATAAAATGAAGTTTGATTGCAGTAAAATGGAGTTTGATTGCAGTAAAATGGAGTTGCTATCTTTTTTAATTGCAGTCATTAACTTTGACTTAACTTTGTATGATTCTATCTAATTCGCTATTTTTTACTTTGAATCTCAGGCAATATGATAAGCCTCTTATAATTTTAAAAACAAGTAATAGACTAATATTACAAGATGAAAAATATTTCTTTTATGAAAATTTATTTGTGGAAACATATCCTGTAAGGGATTATGACTATAAAATTAATAGTGCAAGTGAAATGCAAAAATATGGGTGGAGAAAAATTACTCGAAAATAAATAATTCAACAAATTATTGCGAGATTGCCATCAAGATGGAATGTTATTGTAGATAAGATATTTAAAAGTATCGACCTACGACTGTGCAGGAGTTTGTGCACCTCGTATAAGAGGCCAAACACGATATTCATCCTTTGTGAATTAAATTTGAAAAGTAAAAAATGGACTAAAACCAGTTCTGATGTCAATTGTTGGTCAAGTGAGCTACCCAAGAGGAGGGATGAATTGGATAATATTAAAAAATTAATCCAAATAATAACACTTTAAAAATCAAACAATTAATTTTATCCTAAAATTAATTATTATCTTTATAGCAGCGGATAAGTGTAATAAACTCTAGGTGCACACCCAAACAATACAAGATAAAATAAAGAAAATAAGCAATGCAGTACACACCAATATATCCTGGTTCACCAAGCTACTCTTGGCTAATCCAGTCCTCCGAGCCCGACGGAGATTCGCACCCACTAAACTCAAGATTCTTTTACAGGTAGGAACCAAACTCTCACAATGATTCTTTTCACAAGGTCAGAATCAACCTTTACAAATTTATTTTCTCAGGTTCAGGAATAATCTCTACTTTTTATAGGGTCAAGAATAACCTAATTCTATTACAGGGAGAATCACAACCTAATTCTTTTTATACCTAACGCTCAAGAATCAAAACCTTACAAAAATACTCCAACTATCATTTTCCAGGTAAGAATGGAACCTTTACAAAATCACTTACAATTATTCTATAAAGGAAGAATTAACACCTCAATCTCTTTACCGGAAGAGATTGAAATCAAGCGACCCCTGATTAGACACTCCCAATAGTATCTAATCAGCACACATCTCACTAATTACAAAAATTGATAAGTTCTTCCCACTCGGACTTTCTACCACCTCAGATTAATTAATACTCAATTAATGTCTTGATACTAGTGATAGAAATAAAATGAGGAAACAAAATCTGATATAATAAAAAAAATGTGGGTAGCACAATTAAGCACGTAATCAGATTAACACACAAATCATTTTAAAAGATTTTTATGCTTTTAAAGTTCAAAAATAATTTCTTAAAAAGATCAATTCACCAAGCAATTAATAATAATTAAATACTCAATTAAAGAATAAGCTTGGAATGATCTCACCAGGAAAACACCAATGGATTACAAAACAGATCGCTAGACAACTTAGATTGGTGACGCCAAATAAATTAGCGTTTTAACTTAAGAACTTTAACTCCAGAATAATCTCAAAATATTTTTCAGTATAATATCAAAATGATAACTCTTAGAAAAGTTTAGGAACTGAATAGTTCTTGATATTGTGTCTCTCTTAATTATGTGAAATTCGCAGGTCTATTTATAACAACTTAAAACAAGCCCTATAACGGCTAGTTTTCACAAGATATGTCTTTTAAAATTACCTATAGACCCCATATATTGATACCTTTCTTTTAAGGTAAATTTCACTTAATAATAGCTTTCAAAATATTCAATTTAGTCCCTCAAAAGAATTTTCCAACCCAATTCGATAAGATAGGAAGTATTAAAAGTACTAATTTGAAAAACACTTTAATTACATGTATCAAATCTATAAAAATATTAAAATAAGAGTAGTATATCTTAAAGATATCCATATCCTAAAATCACTCAATTAGATAACCACATAACGGCTAGTTTTGGATCAAATCCCAAAATTTCATAAAATTTGAAATAAACTCATCAGTCGACCGACAAATACTCATAAGTCAACCGCCCAATTCAGGTTGTAGCCCAAGCCAAACATTTCTTGCCTATCGGTCGACTGGTAATTCACAGTCTGTCGACCGAATGATACAGAGATTTTATCCTCCAAGCACAGGTCGACCTTCTTGTCGATTGATCGATTCAGAGAGTTTACTTTCTACGCCAGGTTAACCTATCTGTCGACTGATCGATTGAGCGAGTTTGTCTTATACGCTTCGGTCGACTTATCAGTTGACTCCTCATTGCTGAACACTTCTCTCCAATTCGTTTTTAATATATTCTCATTGACGTTTTCGCCCATTTAACTAATTTCTTTTATCAATTAGCTCCACTAAATTCTTAAATTTATTTTTAATTAATTATCAATATTTCTTTTTCAATTACACATAGGAGCATATAATTTCACTAATTAGGATCCTATCAAAACACACATAAATTTAATTTTTTTTTTGTGTCGTGTGTGATCCTAATCGGGATACATTAAGAGTAAAAATTAACCTGAGTTATTTTTTTTTTAGATTCTTCAAAATCTTCGGTCTCTTAATGTCCATCGTCTTTATCAGTTTTTTTAGCATGCATTCGTTACTTGTCATCATATCTTCATTATTGAAACTAATAAACTGAAACACTTAATCAAACCGTTAATTCTACCAAAAATATCAATCTTTAATTGTTCATCAAAATCTTAGGATCAACAATCTCCCATTTTTTTATGATGATAATTAACTTTGATATTTTCTTCAAACAATAATATAACTATGCTCTCCCTGAATCCGAGGACAGGTTTTATAACTCTTTTAATACTAAGAATGAAGATATTAAAAAAAATTATCAATAAAGCACAAATACAAAAATAAACTCTCCCTTAAGATATTCAATAAAATATCAACTAATTCTCCCCCTTTGTTATCTCAAAAACAAAATTTAGGGAGGGGAAACCAAAAACATCACTTAGAAATGTAATCTCCCCCTAAGGCAATCAAAACATCTTAATAATGTAGCATGATATTTGATTTTTCACAAGTATATTAACTCTTTTGATTTAAAACTCATCTTTTAATATAAGCATGACATAATATTACCTCTCTAATAAACACTTCTTCCCATATATAATTATAAACAATCAAATTCATGCATAGGAGAATAATCCTGAGAAAATCAAAATATTTAAACAATATAGCATGAAATTATATAAACTTAATTATTCAATATGTTTTATTCATAATAACGATTAATATCTTTCATGTAGATAGAATCAAGAAATATGTAATCTTTAACGTACTAAGATATGAAACATTTCTCAATGATAATTTATGAAACTATCAATATAATACATATTTTAAGCATGGATAAATGCATATTTATCTCATAAAAATTTCAGCTCTCTTTTTCAATAATAATCATTTGAAAACCTTTAATATATCATAATATTAGGCATTAATAAATCAAGATATCATTTTAAGATGCATAAAATATCAGTTTAATTCACTTAACTCATTTTCTAAATTACGTAACATGTTTCAAAATTAAACACATGATTACTACTCGATATAAACACATTATAAAAATATGTAAATACCCCTTAACTAAATGTGATTCTCAGAATCACCGTATAATATTTCTAAGACAACAAATAAACACATAATTGATAATAGGTCTTAGAAACCATTACCAACTTACCTATTTGGCAAGTTGGGAACCTTTCTCTTTAACAAATTTAATGAATTTAAAATGCAGAAGGTTAGGAGTACCTTTTCTATCTTTTGGGACAACTTTGATCTTTACCTCATTTATATCGATGATTGCTTTGGGTGCATAATTCCTCTTGACTTGTCTGTATCCTCTCAACTTTTGTTTTTGGCATTTCATTCATTGATGATTCAATTTGCACGTATCGCTTGTAGCTTCCTGGTGATATCCCATCTTGGTTTTTGTACAACTTTTCTTTTTACACATTTATCTTGTGGCTTCTTTGCAACTTCACATTTTGTCTTTAGTGCATCTTTTTGCTTTGTATGCATCACTTGTGGATCCTTGGTGACTTCCTGACTTGTCTTTGATATAACTTCTTTATTTGTTCTTTTGGGTCTACTTCTGACATTATTTAACTCTGCACAAGACATTCCAATAGTTCTCTTCAGTATTCATTTCATTTTGGATCCGTCCTTGTTAGACATAAACTTAGGGTTCCTAAATAGACATGATACTTTAAAATGTTTAACCCTATTACAATAATAACATCTCAAATCTGATTTATCAAAAAAAACACGAGATGTAAAACAAGAATCATTTCTAATAATAGCCACATAATTATCACTGACTTGTGACGAAGGATAAGACGATGAAGCATATTCACTTTATCTAGAAAAATCATTTTCAGAATCTCTTGAAATAGTCTTAAGGTCGGATTTTGATTTTTTAAATTTTTTCATAAGTAAATCGATTTTTGAATCAAGGTCTGACCTTTGCATAGAAATCATCTCACGATTATTTTTTAAAACTTTGTTTTCATTTTCAAGAGAATCCACTTTAGAGAGCAAATTATTAATTTAAAAAATAACATCCGAAAATTCTTTTGTACTACAATAATCATCCAAATGCATTTTAGATTTTTGGACACTTTTTTCACAATTTTCAAAAAAATCAATTTTTCTTTTTAAACTCAAACTCTCTTTAGTAAAAAGTAGTGTGAAAGAAAGTAATTTTTTCGTAACAATATGAACATTTTCATTATCACCATCTCCATCACTACCACACAAATCACAAGAATCATAAACCACATTGTCATATAAGGATCTATCACCATCAAGAGAAGATACACAAAAAATATTATCCATGGTGTGTGCACGTGACCGGTTTAGGTAGGATGTTAAGCCTAACGAGCTAAAACCAGCTCAGATGTCAATTTTTGGCCTAGTGAGCTACCCAAGAGGGGGGTGAATTGGGTAGTATTAAAAAATTAATCCAAATAATAACACTTCAAAAATCAAACAATTAATTTTATCATAAAATTAATTATTATCTTTATAGCAGCAGATAAGTATAATAAGCTCTAGGTGCACACCCAAACAATACAAGATAAAATAAAGGAAATAAACAATACAGTACACATCGATATATTATGGTTCATCAAGCTACTTTTGACTAATCCGGTCATCCGAGCCCCACGGAGATTCGCATCCACTAAACTCAAGATTTCTTTACAGATAGGAACCAAACCCTCACAATGATTTTTTTCACAGGCTCAGAATCAACCTTTATAAATTCTTTTTCTCAGGTTCAGGAATAACATCTACTTTTTACAAGCTCAAGAATAACCTAATTCTATTACAGGGAGAATCACAACTTAATTCTTTTTATACCTAAGGCTCAAGAATCAAAACCTTACAAAAACATTTCAACTATCCTTTTCCAGGTAAGAATGAAACCTTTACAAAATCACTCACAATTAATTCTATAAAGGAAGAATTAACACCTCAATCTCTTTACCGGAAGAGATTGAAACCAAGCCACCCCTGATTAGACACTCCCAATAGTATCTAATCCGCACACAGCTCACCAATTACAAAAATTGATAAGTTCTTCCCACTCGGAACTTCTACCACCTCAGATTAATTAATACTCAATTAATATCCCGATACTAGTGATAGAAATAAAGTGAGGAAACAAAATCTGATTATAATAATAAAAAAATACAAGCAGCACAATTAAGTACGTAATCAGATTAACACACAAATCTTTTAATTTTTTTTTTATATTTTTAAAGTTCAAAAATGATTTCTCAAAAAGATCAATTCACCAAGCAATTAATAATAATCAAATACTTAATTAAAGAATAAGTTTAGAATGATCTCACCAGGAAAACACTAATGGATTGCAAAACAGATCGCTAGACAACTCAGATTGATGACGCCAAATAAATTAGCGCTTTAACTCAAGAACTTTAACTCCAGAATAATCTCACAATATTTTTCAGTATAATATCAGAATGATAACTCTTAGAAAAGCTTAGGAACTGAATAATTCTTGATATTGTGTCTCTCTTAATTATGTGAAATCCGAAGGTCTATTTATAACCACTTGAAATAAGTCCTATAACGGCTAGTTTCCACAAGATATGTCTTTTAAAATCACCTATAGACCTCATATATTGATACATTTCTTTTAAGGTATATTTCACTTAATAATAACTTTTAAAATATTCAATTTAATCCCCCAAAAGAATTTTCAAACCCAATTCGATAAGATAGGAAGTATTAAAAGAATTAATTTGAAAAACACTTTAATTCCATGTATCAAATCTATAGAAATATTAAAATAGGAGTATTATATCTTAAAGATATCTATATCCCTAAAATCACTCAATCAGATAACCACATAACGGCTAGTTAACCGCTGGTTTTGGATCAAATCCCGAAATTCCATAAACTTGAAACAAACTCATCAATCAATCGATAAACACTCATAAGTCGACCGCCCGATTCAGGTTGTAGCCCAAGCCAAACATTTCTTGCCCATCGGTCGACTGGTAATTCACAGTCTGTCGACCGAACAATATAGAGAGTTTATCCTCCAAGCAAAGGTCGACATCTCTGTCGACTGATCGATTCAAAGAGTTCACTCTCTACGCCAGGTCGACCTATCTGTCGATTGATCGATTCAACAAGTTTGTCTTATACGCTTCGGTCGACTTATCAGTTGATTCCTTATTGCTGAACACTTCTCTCCAATTCATTTTTAATACATTCTCATTGACGTTTTCACCTCTTTAACTGATTTCTTTTCTCAATTATCTCCACTAAATTCTTAAATTCATTTTTAATTAATTATCAATATTTTTTTTAAAAAAAATTACACATAGGAGCATATAATTTCACTAATTAGGATCCTATCAAAACACACATAAAATTAAAAAAAAAATTGTGTTGTGTGTGATCCTAATCGGGATACATTAAGAGTAAAAATTAACTTGAGTTGTTTTCTCTTAAATTCTTCAAAATCTTTGGTCTCTTAATGTCCATCGTCTTTATCAGTCTCTTTAGCATGCATTCATTACTTGTCATCATATCTTCATCATTGGAACTAATAAACTGAAACACTTAATTAAACTGTTAGTTCCACCAAAAATATCAACCTTTAATTGTTCATCAAAATCTTAGGATCAACAGGTGCATCAGTGCTACTATTCGAAAATCGAACTATGATAACTGGGCGCTCTCAGTTGTGTATTCAAAACCTAACCCTAGAAGCAAATAACAACTTTGGAAAAATATCAAGGCGATGGCAACAAACTGCTCAAAATCGTGGATTCTGGTTGGAGATTTTATTGAAATTGGTTCCTAGGGAGAGAAATCGAGTCTATTCACCAACCTAGGATCTACAAATTCAACAATAACATCAATGACTTTAATCTTCTCGATCTTGGCTGCAATGGACTAAAGTTGACTTGGAATAATGGTCGTAAAGTTATGCCTCGCACTTGTAAATGGATTGACCATGCTCTCGTTAGAAGTACAGATGCTAGAGTCCGTAACCTTTTTCGTATTTATTCAGATAATTTCTTGATGGTTTATCTAAACTTAAGAATCATAATAGATCTTTCATATTTGAATCGATGTGGTTTTTCGAAGAGTCCTTTCATGAGTTAGTTGAGAAAAATTGGTTGCCGATGACTCACCTTAAACTTAATCTTAATAGATTAACCAACAAAATCAAAGTTTGGAATAAAGAAATGTTTGGAAACATTTTCAATAAAAAGAGAAATCTCCTGGCTAGATTTAATGGTGTTAAAAAAATGGCAGATCAATCCAATTTCATTCCCCAGAGATTAGAAAACCTGGAACATCAACTTAAGTTGGATTATAATAAATTTCTTACCCAAGAAGAAATGTTTTGGAAACAAAAATTGAGAAACAATTGGCTCTCTTTAGGAGATTGCAACACTCATTTTTCCATATTTTCGCTCTTCACTGAAGAAGGAAAAATAAGATAAATGCTACTAAGGATAATAATGGTGCTTGGATTTCCAAGCCTTACTTCATCCAGAACCACGTTTTGAATTATTTTACTGATATTTTCTCTTCTTGCCAAGGAACAGTCAACATGGATGATATTCCGTCGATTCCCATTAGATTGTCGATTGAGGACTATGCTACTTTTGACACTTTATTTTCTAACGAGAAAATCCATAAAATCTTATTCTCTATGCCTGGCCTTAAAGCCCAGGCCCGGATGATATTTAACCCATATTCTTTACAACCTTTTGGGACAAAATGGGTGAACCTGTCTGTGATTTCGTTCATGATTGCTTTCTTTAGCAAGCAGTCCCGGAATCCTGCAACCACACGCTTGTCGCTCTCATCCTTAAGATTGATCACCCATGCCTTATCAGTCAATTTTGCCTAATTAATCTATGTAATACCTCCTACAAGCTTGTTACTAAAATTCTCACTAATAGGCTTAGGGGTTTCATGGATTCTATTGTTGGGCCTTTTCAAAATAGCTTTATCCCGTGTCGGTCTACCATGGATAATGTGATTATAACTCAAGAAATTATTCACACTTTGAAAAACAAAAAAAAAGGAAAACTTGGTGGAACGATTTTCAAAATCTACATTAAAAAAACTTATGATATGATAGAGCATGATTTCTTTTACGATCTTCTCGGAATATAACTTTCCAGTCAAGTGGATTAATCTTGTTATGAGTTGTGTTAGAGGCTTGGAATTATTCATCCTTTAGAATGGATAATCTCTTCCTCCGTTCAAAGCCAAAAGGGGGCCAAGATAAGGAGACCCGCTTTCCCCTTATCTTTTTACCTTGTATATGGAGAAACGTTTTGCCTTTATTCTCAAATAATAATAGGATAGAAAGTGGGTAGGCCTTAAAACTTCACGAAAGGCCCCCAAGATATCCACCTCTTCTTCATTGATGACCTCATGTTGTTTGCCATTGCAAATTCTAAGAACCTTGAGTCCATCCTTTGAACCTTGAATAATTTCTGCCAAATCTCGAGTCAAAGGATTAATTACAATAAATCAAAGTTGTTCGTCTCTTCTAATATCCCCAATATTAAAGCTAAGTCTATGAGTTTGAGAGCAGGCATCTCTCTTATGTTTGACCTGGGTCGCTATATTGGAATCAATCCTATCCACGATAGGAAAAAATGTTCTCACTTTCTTAACATCATAAATAAAATCCAAGTCAAATTATCGGGATGGAAAGTTAAAACGTTTTCCATTGCGGGTAGATCTACTTTGATTAGCTTTGTCCTTTCTAGTATCCCTGCGTATACCATGTGCAGACACTGCATTTTGTCCAGTTCATTTTAGTATTAAAATAGTTTCGGGTATAAAGTGAAAATTCAGACAAACTTTAAATCGACAATTATATAGACAAATTTCCACCTTAGATTTCGTGTTAATATTGCAAAAAATGATAAAAAAAAAAAAAAAAAAAGGCTAATTGGATTGAATCCGGCATAAACAAAGGTTTCAGGTCAAATTGAAAATTTCTAAAAATTAATTAGGGACTAAAATGACAAAATTGAAAGTGGATTTTCTATGGATATGACTTTTAATATGTTTAATTTTAGTTTCCACCCTTTAATTTGAAGAAATTTCACTAAATACACTTACTTCATGTTTTGACCCCAAAAAACTTTTATTTTCTGCGATTTTATCAAATTGACGACCAAAAATATTTTATTTTTGAAATTGAACGTTCCAATAATATTTGGATAATTTAATTTCATTTTTAAACCTTTAATTGGAAGAAAATCTATAAATAAGTCCTTAATTGGACAAAGAAGTGTCCAAAACACAAAAATTGTTACGAACACCCCCTGAGAATAAGACAAAACATTTAATGCTTCTTGGGAGCTGTGATAGCCAAAATTGAGCATCCCTAGGTCATTTCCATAAGTGACATGCATTGATTTTGGCAAAATGGAAGATTCCACACGCAATATCATAGGGGGTCAAAAATGCAATGATCACGCCCTAGGGTGTAGCCCCTCATCAATCAGGGGGGCATTTAATGCCCTATGCATTCATGAATTCGCAAACAAGGCAATAGTATAAATAGGGGTAATTTTTTTCAAAGGAATTGACCCTTTTTTAATTTCCCTCTCTCTCTAAGATAAAAAACACTCTTGAGTTGGCTATATTCCCAAGCTTTACACCCTCAAAATAGCTCTCTAAAAACTCTCCAAAAATCATCTTAAAATCCTCATAAAAAGAGGTAAAAAAAACCAAGCAAGAAAGGAAGACAAAAGAAGAAGAAGAAGAAGAAAGAGATTAACTACTTAGGGAAACACCATCCCCCTAAGCTAGGTAAGCTTTCCTCACCCCCCTTACATATCATTTTTGTTTTATCAAGAAAAACAAGGAACCAAATCCAAAGAACCTAAAACAAACCACTAACATAACACTAACTGCTAACTATTTATTTTTCCGCTCTATGCCTTTCCTTGTTTTATTTTTTATGTTATTTACTTTCTTGCTTTCCGCCTTTACGCACTTTACTTTTGTTGTACTTTTTTTTCCCTAGGCCATGGACCTGCACTAATTCTCGGACCATGGCTTGACGACCTTATTTTTTATTTTTTTAAGCCTAGGCCATTGACTAGTATTAAGTCTTAGAACATGTTTGATAAAAAAAATAAGTGCTTAAAACTGATTATATTAAGTACTTAATTAATTAAGTTTGTTTGATGAATGCAATTAGTATTACTTAATTAATTAAGTTAATTTAAAAATTAAGTCAAAATATGAGTAAAAAAATTAAGCCAATGCCCCTTCACTTATTTCATTTTGCTTAATGTCCTCCATTATTTTTCACGAAAAAAATTATGTTTTGACCATTTTACCCTTGATCCCCTATGAGAGTTTAATTAGTATTAGGTTTAATGAGAATTAAATTAATTTTGGATTATTTTAGGATTTTAATTTTATTTTATATTTAAATTATTGTTATAATTTAATTTAAACAATCAAACTGTATAAAAAAATATATAATATTATATATTTTTGTTTAATTTTAACTTTTAATTTTAATATAATTTTTTTTAAAATGGCACCCTAATTTTATTGTTTTGGTTTTCAATTTTTTTCTCTCCATATTATCTTGATTTAAGGTAGTTATATAAATTAAACAATTTTTAGCATACAAATTTTGTACTTATCAAATAAAAATAAAAAATAAATTCAGTACTTAAATTTTTAACACAATTTTATCAAACAACCTTTTGATATTTTCAGCACTTAAAATTTTAACACTTAAAATTAAACACTTAAGTTTTCAGCACTTAATTTTTAAGTGGTTATCAAACATACCCTTAGACTTTGGTCTAACAATTTTTTTTTTTTCTTTTTAACCTAGATCATGGACCGACACTAAGGACATGTTTGATAAAAAAAAATAAGTGTTTAAAACTGATTATATTAAGTACTTAATTAATTAAATTTATTTGATAAATGCAATAGTATCACTTAATTAATTAAGTTAAATTAAAAACTAAGTCAAAATGTGAGTAAAAAATTAAGCCAAGACTCCTTCACTTATTTCATTTTGCTTAATGCACTCTATTATTTTTCATTTAAAAAAAATTATGTTTTAACCGTTTTACCTTTGATCCCCTATGAGGGTTTAATTAGGGTTAAGTTTAATGAGAATTGAATTAATTTTGGATTATTTTAGGATTTTAATTTTATTTTATATTTAAATTATTGTTATAATTTAATTTAAGCAATCAAACTGCATAAAAAATACATAATATTATATATTTTTGGGTTAATTTTTATTTTTAATTTTAATATATATATATTTTTTTTTAAAAAATGGCACCCTGATTTTATTATTTTGGACTCAATTTTTTTCTCTCTAATATTATCTTGATTCAAAGATAGTTATGTAAATTAAACAATTTTTAGTATACAAATTTTGTACTTATCAAATAAACAAAAAAAAATCCAACACTTAAATTTTCAATATAATTTTATCAAACAACCTTCTGATATTTTGAACACTTAAAATTAAGTATTTAAAATTTTTAGCACTTAATTTTTTAGTGATTATCAAACATGCCTTAAGTCTCGGACCATATACTGACACCATTTTTGAAGGGAATAAAATTGATGATGTAAAAAAAATAAAATTTGATGAGGTAATTTTTTTTTTAATAAATACGAGTTATTCGAGGGAGTTGTCCCCAAACTTAACTAAAGTTTGGGGGTCATCATGTCATTCTTGGGTTGGTGTAGCAAAAATCCTGCAACTCACGGAAAACCCAAGAAAAACCCTAAAAACCAAGGGGAGATTAGAGGTCGAGGTTTGTGGCGGGAAGACTCAGCTTCCCAATGACGGGCGATCAATCAAAGCAGCTGACCTCTGATCATTCAAAGCACTTCCTCGATCGGTGTACAGAGTCTCCTGAACGACATTTGAAGCTCGCGAAAATCAACGACAACGCAGACGAAGAGTGTGGTGAAGAAACGGGAGAGCTCATTGCCAGCGACAGAACGATGAGTCGTAACCCTAGAATTCAAAGGTACTTGGTGGCGATCGAGTACATTGGGACTCGTTTCTCTGGGGCTCAGCAACAATCGAGTTGCAGAACCGTCGTTGGTGTTCTAGAGGTAATGTTACTATCTTCTCACCATGTTTCAGTCCTCATATGGCGGGTGCATTCAGAATTTTGTTCATTGAATGCTCCTATGGAGATTCTCCCTGGAGGATCGAATTAGGTTGACAAGGAAAGGGGCACCTCCCCTTATCAACGGACTAACCCTCTTGGATGGAAATGCTAGATTTTTATGACTAAGATTAACATGCTGATTTGTAATCCCTTTTGGAGCAAGTAAAGTGTGATGAAGTGAAACTTTTTGAAGCGAAACATTGAGGATCTCATGTGTGTGCGTGTTCCATTTTCGTGGATGGATGGTGAAATGAAGAAAATTGGAGATTGCTGATGTGGTAGTTTGTATGTTCTTATTCCACGCAGGGTGCTTTTAACAAATTTATTGGGCAGCCAGTTTCCATCTTTTGCTCAAGTAGAACTGTAAGTGGATGGGTTGTTCATGTTATGATTCCTAATTATTGTTTAATCTTTGAATCTTTTGTATCATCAGCATTTTTGTTTGCACGGTTCTAGTTTCCTTGATATCTTTTATGTTGATTATTATGGGTACGATTGGTTGTTTGAGGCAATCAGTTGTTCTTGAATTGAATCATCATTGTGATCGAAGAACTTTACTTGATTTTTGTTACATTCATTCCTACCATGTCCTTCTAGGCATGCCGCTGAAGACTGAACAAAGGCATGCGGCTTATCTAGGATTCCATATGAAATTTGTGAATTTTAATGATCTTTCTTGTTTTTATCAACCATATATTCAATTATGAAATATGAACTCTTAAAAAAGTATATTAACAGTAGCCTATAACATATTATCTAGAAGGTCTTGGTTGTTGGTGATAAGATATTTTTCTTTAAGAAGATAGGTGGATTGTTCAAGAAGGATAAATGTACGGGATGGAAACTGAACGTACTATCGACGAGGAACAATATTTATTCCTGACTTTGGGCAAGAAAATGGTTTCAGTTGATGTATAGAGAACTCTTCGAACCAAATAGTGGTTGTTTCGTAGGTCAATCACTGCGGGGTCTGAAAATAAGAACACTTTTCGATGTCAATCAAAAATTTTCAACCCAATCGGTGTTTATTGTAAATCACAAAGTTTCATGTTGGATGTACTATATTACTGGAAAGAAAAATCATGATTTGTGGTAGTTCTACCATTCCATGTTTGATGATCCGACCTTGAATCCTGATGAGGATGACCTTGTGACTCTGGCTGTCGAACCTCATGCCGCCAATGTACTACGTCCCAGAAGATGATCTTCCCCAACGGTTCAACCTGTAAGTCATCCTTGCCTCATCACCGTAGACCTTATAGTCGACCAAGAGGTGTACATCATTCCCATCGTTATCTGCTGCACTTCTTGCTCTATCATGGACAATTGCCATAGCCGACTTGTGTGATTGGCCTTTTTGGAATGGTGTTGCTGGCAGACCTAGAACTTTAAGGTGGTGGGATCAAAACTAGATAGGTACTAATAATCTACATAATAAGTTAGAGGACATTTATAAAGCGGAACGTAAGATCAAAAGACAAACAAACCTATATCTTATACCGTTGGAACATCCTAATTTATAAAAATTAACTTTAATTAGGGTTTTCCTGTCTCTTTTAGCTGTAATTGGGTATCTTCCTCACCCAAATTGCCGATCTCTTTCTCACAAGGCTTCCAAGAATGCAATTTCGATCTCTTGCACAAATCTTCGATATTTTGTATTTGTTATGATTTCTCGTAGATCCTAGCTTTGATCTTTTGCACAAATCTCCGATCTTCTCTATCTGTTTAGATTTCTCACAAATCACAGTTTCAATCTATCGCTCAAATCTCCGATCTTCTTTCTTTGTTCTGATTTCTCGGAAATCACAGCTTCACTCTTTCGCACCGTACACCGATCTTCTCTCTATGTTCTAATTTTTCTTAGATCACTAATCGCAAATAGATTTCTTGCAGATCGTAAATCGCAATCTGCGATTTGATCATACCCTCACATGCGATTTCTCTCTGCCAATCTGCGAGTTGATCTAAGTGATTGGAATTGATTAAATATAATTGGGATTGGAAAATGACCAGTTGCGAGATGAGATATTATTGTAGTTAATTAAATTTGTTATTTTTTGTTATGATTTTACTATCCCGACAATTATTTAGTGTGTTGTGCAAGTTCAATACATTCGGATTTGATTATTATTTTTTAGTAAAAACAAATTTGAAGTTGTGTATGTAATTTTGTTTTTGTTCTTTTTTTTTGGGGGGGGGGGGGGAGGGTTGTGAGAAAAGAAGAGTAGGGTTTATTATATGCGAATAATGAATACCAAGTATAAGGGAATACCTAGAAAAGAGAACTTACATAGGTTTACAATAGAAAGATCTAGAAAGTGAAAGAAAGATTATTCTACCCTTAATACTAAATAATAATAATAACTCTAATATCCTTCCTCAAACTCACGATGTGGTTGCAAGAGGCATATTGAGTTTGCCAATCAAAAAACAAAAAACGCGAAATAGAATGCGACTTGGTAAACAAGTCGACAATTTGCATGGAGGATGACACGAAAAACAAAGTAATGATGCTATGCTGAAGGTGATGACGAGTGAGATGACAATCAACCCTGATGTGCTTAGTTCGTTCATGAAAGATTGAGTTGTGAGCAATTTAAATAACACTCTTGTTATCACTATACATAGTAGTGGAATGAGAAGGAGAAACACCCATATTTGCAAGTAACCGACCAACTAAACTATTTTGGTGTTAGTGGATGCCATCGCACGATACTCAGCTTCCGTGAAAGATTTAGAAACAACGGCTTGCTTCTTCCTCTTCCATGAAATAAGAGAATCACCCAAAAATACACAAAAACCTGTGACAGACTTGCGATCTGTGGGATCACTAGCCCAATCAACATCAAAGTAGACATGTAACTCCAAAGACGAGGTTGGTGATGGTAAGAGACTCGGAAAGAGGGTGCCTCAAAGATACCAAAGGATACTAAGAACAACAACCCAATGAACTTGTAACGACCTGGTCTCTCAGAGCCGTCACTTAGTTTCTCCTAAAGAGAATAAAATTAAAAGTCTACAATAAATATTTCAACACCTATAGATTAATTAATTTTACAACTACAACAAGGATTATATAGAAAGAATCACAAATTTAATTGGATCTTTTTGAACTATGCCAATAATTATAATTACCTATTAATCTAATTAGTTTTACAACAATAAACAATAGATACAATTATTACAAAATTTAATACAACTCCAGATATACTTTCTCTGTTTGTGGCGTAACTTAATTTTTCATCGACCCTACATCAAATATTGTGGGGTTGTGATCCAAGGCCAGTAGAATTTTAACCGCTTTAGCAAGTACATCCAACTAATTCAACAAATAAAATATAGGCATGTATCTCACATAATTGCCGTATAATACATGATAAATATTTCATGCAAATCAACAATTGTAATTAAACAACTATTATGACATAAATCATGCAATAAATGAAGGGGTTAACACATATATTAAAGGAATAAAAAATCTTACTTGAAATAAGAAATTATTGATAATAGGCTGAAATTATATTTCCTTAGTTTTTTTCCTTCTTCCTCTTACCTCTCTCTTCCTCTCTTCTTGTTTGTTTGAAACCCAAACACCCCCTTATATATATATGTACATCATTTATCATCAAAGTAGGTGTCATCAAATCAAGGTAGGTGTGTGGCTCAAACTATCCCAATAAAAAAGCTACTTTTACATAACTTTTAAGAATAACACAAACATCCCTACAATTTATATAATATTATTATTGAACCTAAAAATTACACTTATGATCCCAGAAATTATCAAATATTCATTATACCTTATAATTTCCATAACATACAACATAACCCTCAAAAGTATTAGCTTATTTTTAAATAAAATATTATTTTCAAAAATATAAATTTTCGGGGTATTACAGAACTATAGTAGGAGAAGTGATAAACTGACTGACAATGTGAATGTGGGTAATATCTGTAATAGTAACATGGACAAAACTGCAAACAATAGTGCGATATAATGTAGGATTTGACGAAAGAGCACCATCAGAGGGTGAAATAACGAACATTCACCTCTAAAAGAGTATCAACTATCCTAGTATCAGTAAGATGAACACACTCAAGAATGTTAGCTACATATTTAGGATGAAAGAAAATATAGTTTTTTGGAAAAAATGCTACTTAAATACCTAGAAAGTAGTGTAAAGCCTCCAAATTCTTCATTTCAAACTGACGGGATGATTCTGGCTTCAAGACTGTAATCTCATCAGCATCATCACTAGTAATAATCATGTCATCCACATATAAAGAGAGTAGAATGCTGTCTGCAGTGGTACACTTTTTAAACAGAGCAAAATCATGATTACTTGGACGAAAACTAAGAGAAGTAATCACAGTAGAGAACTTCTCAAACCAGGCTCGAGGTGCCTGTTTAAGACCATATAGAGATTTCTTGTGCCTGCAAACTTCTCTAGAATTATGAGTAACACTAGGAGGAGGAGTCATGTGAACTTCTTCTTGAAAATCGCCATTTAAGAAGACATTTTTAACATCCCTATGAGAAATATGCCACTAACGAACAGATGCAACGGCAATAAGAGTACGAACAATTGTCATTTTTGCAACTAGAGCAAAGGTCTCCTTATAATCCATACAATATTGCTGAGAAAATCCCTTAGCAACCAATCGAGCTTTGTACTGCTCAACTGAACCATCTTAATTGGTTTTAATTTTGTACCCAACGAGAACCCATTGCACTTTTACCAGGAGGTAAAGATATCGAATCCAAGCATCCCTGTTGTGCAAAGTAGAGAGTTTCTTAGCCATAGCATGTTGCCAAAGGGGATCAAACAAAGGCTCAAAGAGGTTGTGAATAGAGGCAAAAGATGAAGCAAAAGAATTTGAATAACAAGAGTAAACAAAATTTAGTATATGAGTGGACTTACAAATGTGTTGAGGATAGCGAGGAGAAGGATCCATAATCTGAAAAGGTGCTTGGTCGGCCGTTGGAGGGGAGGCAACACTTGAATGATCAGTACTTGCAGAACTAACAGTGTGAACCCTGCAAGAATAATGTAGAAAAAGATGTGCAATAGCAACATGAGGTCGAGAGGCAGGAGGTGGGTCAATATTTGTAGCGCATGGGTTTTGAGGAGATAAACCATCTTTATCGTCAAAGATAAGATCGACGGAAATGAGTTCAAATTTAGTCGTGTGTACTAGCAGGATAGAGAAGAAAGGTATATACTCAAGAAACACAACATGATAGGATACATATAGTTTTTGTGGAATTGGATCAAAATAACGATATCCCTTTTGTCCCTCACGGGTCTTACCATAACCTAGAAAGACACAAATGGCAGAACGAGAACTTACTACACTCTACACTTGGTCGAAGAACAAAACAAGTACACTCAAATATTCTTAAGGAAGAATAATTAGGAGCATGACCATACAACTTTTTAAATGGAGATAGACCTGAAGAATGAGATGATGAAATATTATTAATTAAGTTCACGGCATTAAGGATTGCTTCTCCCCAAAATGTACTAGGAATAGAGGCAGAGAGTAAGAGGAAACGAGTAGTTTCAACAATCTGTCTATGCTTCCTTTCAGCAATACCATTTTGCTCGGGAGTGTCAATATAAGAAGTTTGGTGAACAGTTCCATCTAAATCAAGCAAGTAATTGAAAGGATTAGAAATATACTCCCCACCCAAATCACATTTAAAACATTTGATAACAATATTATATTGGGTCTTACAAGTGCTCGAAACGTTTGAAAAATACCAAAGAATTCAAAATGATATTTCATAAAATAAGTCTAACAATATCAAGTGTAATAATCAGTGAAGGAAACATAATATCTAGACCCCCCTTTTGTAGCAATTCGGAGAAGGTCCTTACACATCAGAGTGAACCAGATCAAATGGTGCAAGAGAAAAAGAAATACTTCGATTAAAAGGTAAAGCAACGAATTTTGCCAGTTTACAACCACTACAATAAGAAATGTCACAAGCTGACAGATTTCTTAATGTTCCTGTAGATACTAAATATTTTAAACGATATGCTGAAACATGACCAAGACGAGAATGCCATAAATAAAAACTAGAAGAAAAAGAGGGCAAATGAAAAGACAAGTCAACATCAGAAGTTGCAACACCTGATACTCCTAGCTAGTCTAATATATATAGTCCTCCCTACCTACGGCCCGTCCCAATTAGTTTTTGGGTTTACGGATCTTGAACATGATAAGAGGTAGAAGAAAAAAGACTAAGTAACCAGAATCACATAATTGACCAACATAAACAACATTCAATGCAAGATTGTGAATATGATAAACACTCAAAAGAGATAACCGAGATGTGACAACAGAACCAATGCTTGCTAACGGCATCGATGTAATATCCCGAAAATTTATATTTTTGAAAATAATATTCTATTTAAAAATACTTTTGATGGTTATTTTTTATATTATGGGAATTCTTGTGTATAAATGAATATTTGATAACTTTTGGGGTTATAAGTGTCATTTTCGGGTATGATAATATTTTGTAAATTGTAGGGGTGTTTGTGTAATTCTTAAAAGTTATGTAAAAGTAACTTTTTTGTTGGGATAATTTAAGCCACACACCTACTTTGATTTGATGACACCTACCTTGATGATAAATGACGTACATACATACATATATAAAGGGTATTTGGGTTTGAAATGAACAAGAAGAGAGGAAGAGAAAAAGGTAGGAGGAAGAAGAAAAAAAACTAAGGAAAAATAATTTCGGCCGATTATCAATAATTACTGATTTCAGGTAGGATTTTTTATTCCTTTAATATCTGCGTTTAACCTCTCCATTTATTGTAGAATTCATGCCATACTAGTTTTTTAATTATAATTGTTGATTTGCATGGATTATTTATATCTATGTATTGTGTGGTAATTATGCGAGATACATGCCAATGTGTTATTTGTTGGATTGGTTGGGTGTACCTGCTAAAGTGGTTAAAATTTTACTGGGTTTTGGCTCACATTCGATGCAGGGTTGATGAAAATAGAGCTACGCCACAAACAACCAAAGTATATTTGTATTTAATTTTGTAATAATTGCATTCGTTATTTATTATTGCAAAATTAATTAGATTAATAGGTAATTATAATTATTGGCATAGACTCACATTTCAAGACGTCCCAGTTAATTTTATTGTTGTTGTTGTAATAATATTAAATAAAAATAAAGTAGTAGTTGGTTTCGTTACAGTTGTATAATTGATCAGATTTATAAGAATTGAAATATTCATTGTTCAGTTGTAGTTTTATTCTCTTTAGGAGAAACTGAGTAACAGCTCTGGGAGACCGGGTTATTACAATAGGAGTACTATCGACAATCATAACAGATACAAATGATGTAGGATTTAAAGAAACAAATGATGACAAGTCAGGTGACATATGATGAGAGGCTCCAGAATATAGAACTCATATAAAAGAAAACATACCTAAAGAATTAGGTGGCAACAAACCTACTGAAGAGGCGACGGTCATAGCGTGTGGCTATGTGGCAAGAAACTTCTGAAATCGCTCATTAAGGGTGGCTATTGTGGGATTAGAAGATACTGGGTTTCTAAAGCCAAATGAATTTGCTGAGGGTACAGTTGCTGCAATGTTAGGCTGTGGAGGCCTGTAAGGTCGTTTTTGAGATTGATTGTCAGATTTCCACAGGGCGACATTTGTTGCTGCGGCTGCTGCTGCTGCTGCTGCTGCATTCTACTCAATTTAGTGCATTGAGCCTTTCAATGACTCTTCTGCTTATAGAAGCTGCATTCATCAAAAGCAGGTCTCGAATAAGGTTTGTTTTGATGATTAAAAGGTGATTTAGAAGGAACTACCATAATAGATAGACTAGGTATTTGGAGAACTCTTTTTTCTGATTAAGACTTGAAGTGTATCTCCTTGGCTATTAACTTACTAACCACTGAGACAACAGACGGAAGTGGACTACGGTGCAAAATTGTCCCCACGAAATCCCTCAAAATCATCATGTAGCGCCATAAAAAATTGGACCAAACGTTCTTCTCTACGGGCAATGTTCGGAGTATACACTGTAATTCTGCAGATTCTGTGAGGGCCAATTGATTCCAAAGATATAGCAGAGTAGAATTCCTGAATACTCATATAATTTTGTTTAAGTGCTCGAATATCAGATTCTAATTGGTATTGTTTTGTAAAGTTAGACTGTGTGTACAACCTTGGTAGATGTTCCCAGACCTCTTTGGCATACTCATACTTTACCAATTTTCGAGTTGTTTCTCTCCCAAGTGTCTAAAGAAGCTATATAATCTTCAGCCTTTTGATATTTTGGTTTAACCAACGTATCACTAATATAACTCTACATCCTTTTGCTTTTGAGAATTTTTTTATCACATAACTCCAATATGATTTTTTTTTTAATTCAATCTCACACTAACAGACTAAACAAATCATCCCTTTCAGAAGCCATTACAAATCCCAACGAAAGAAAAACACAAATTGAATGCGACGGATAAATAAAATCAAATACTAGAAACGATACGATGATTCGCTGCAGAAAAATGAAGAAAAGGCTTTCTATCCTTAATGCTAAATAATAATAACAACTCTAATAAAACCAACGTTTGGGGTGGCTAATATAACTCTAATATTCAATTTGTGTATAGTTAATATTTTTGGCTGTTATGATTTGTTCATGGTTATTTGTCAAGTGGATTTCTTATTCTATTTCTGCTAGTCGCTGAAGAGGCGAAAAATGGATATTATTAATATTACATGAATGTTCGATTATATATTTTATATTTTATTTTTTATTTATTTTTATGTATTTTTTATATAATTTTTATTTATATTGGTATAAAGAATGACATAGGTTGCCTTTATCTTTTTTATTTCCAATTATGTCATTGGAATAAGGGATTTACTACCATTATTTTATTTGAGTGTAGTTTTTTTAATCTCTTTTTAATGTCTCCCATTTGTCGTATTTGAAAATATATAAAGTTATACAATTTTGTTTATATTTTGTTGATAACTATTAAATTTGTTCAATTTGTATTTTCTTGAATGAGTTCAATGAGTGTATAAATTTCAACTTGATGGTATTGGTTCATAGTAATTTTGTGTATTTTGCAATTTGTTAAATTGAAATAGTGCCTTTAGGCATGGTTAAAGGCTAGTAATTTTGAGAAAATAGATGGGTACTACTAAAATATTTTAAAAACTTACTGGGGGACAAATAAAAAATTATTTTAATTTTTATAGATATTATTAAGTAATTTTTAAAATTTTGAGGGATCAATTGATCCCACATTAACCCATGTAGGTCCCTGGTTTCTACTAAGGTTTGGACAACAACTAGGATAGATTTTTAACTAGTTGATCTTAGAAAGAGCGATCACATTTTTGTCATTCGGTGTGTTATCTGCGAAGCTGAAATTACTACCCAGTTTTTTTCCCATGCTAAGTGAGAGTTTTGGAGAGGGTAGGTTGGAAATTGCTCCCCAACTCATCAAAGGTTGTTGAGTAGAACTTGTTTCCACTAGACCAATGCTCAACTAGCTCTTTGAAGTTAGAGCTAACCTCTATTCTCTTCTCAAGGATTTTATCTTTTCATGAGCAAGTAGCATTCACAAGATATGGTATCCTCCTGTTCTATATTGGTTCCGAACTATTGGACACGTTTGACTCAATGTTACCTAGAAAGATCAAACCAAATGGGGGAAAAGGATATCATGCGGCTTACCGCCTACCAGTTGGTTGGATTAATGTTTATTTTTATGTGCTGTATGTAATATGCTAAAGATTAATTTGAAGCATTGTTTTTGGTTAACTTTCTTATGTCATTTTTGGAATAAAACTAACACTTATTATTCTAATTATTCACTCATTTATTATTATTTGGCTATTGTTAGGATGCAGGTGTACACGCACTATCAAATGTTTTCCATGTAGATGTGGAACGGATAAGCAAAAGGAAGCCTGGTGAAGTGGTATATTACCTATGACTAAAAGGCCATCTTCCTTTTTGATGCATATATATGCTTAATGGAATTTAAAAATAAAGCCGCTACAAGGCCCAAATTAACTGCTATTCTTTCTTTATGGAACTTCATCATTTTCTCCATTGACATTGAATTTCTTCTAGCTGATTTCTTCAATTGATTGTGGTATTTATGCTCGGAGCTGGTCTTTGAAAGCTGTTTTGGGGGTTGTTTTTTTGGGGGGAAAATTGTGGAGTCACTTATTGAATCTCATTATCAGTGAATCTAAAGTTGTGAGGCATCCTTCTCAATAATTGTTATTTTCATTATTCCCAAACTATATATTTTGCTATGCAGTGGCCAAATAATTTCAATATGTTTGCCATGAATTTTATAAACTTACGCCCCAAAGACTCAAAATTATGATGTTCTGTATCTGAGATTTGTGTCATATTTATACTCCTGAGAATGCATTCAAGAACACAATCATGTTGATAATAGAAGTTAAAAGTAATGAAGAAGAAAGCATATCTGTTTAAAAAATGAACATTCTATTCTATCAGTCACCTTTTTTCTTGTTTATATGCAGCTTCCACCGCACGAACCTGCTGTGGTCAGGAAAGCTGTGAACCATTTCTTACAGGTTGGGTTTTATTAGCCATAAAATCTCAAAATTCGATATAGAAAAATCCATTTTTTGTAAGAGCTGAACATGTGAATATTTTATTTGCATTCATTGTCGATAAAGCTGCATGAATAATTAGTGTGACCATCACGTTCATTTTCTTATTTTGTTTTAATAAAAATTTAAAATGTCAGTTTAGACATCAACTGTATTTTAAAAAAAAAATGAAATTGAAAGTGTCAGCTGGACTGAAATATAGATCTATAAGGATTCAAATCAAAAGAAATTGTTGATGGCATTTGCACTGTTCGAGCTTATGTGGATGGCTGCTGTGGTTTCCTAGCCTTTTTTAATGTTTTCATTATTCTTCCGTTCAGCTTATGATTTTTATTTTGCTAGGCCTGTTCAGCTTTATAAACATTGGCATTTTGTCCTATCGGTAGTTTTATTAGTTGATGTACAATTTGATGCAACGAGACTGGGTTTATGATATGCCAAAGCTTATAATAAACATTGACATATCATCTTATTCGTATTTTTATTAGTTGGACAATTTGATGCAATGAGAATGGTCTGAGGCTTGAGACAAAACATGGTTAGTGGATTTTCCTTGAAAGTGCCTGTCGTTTGTTGTGGTGATCTAAATTTTGGAATGTGGTTGGAATCAGTTTCGATGTAGAACGCAAGCGAATTGCGGGGGGCTGTTTCTGCCTTGCAAAAAAAATTGGGCTGGAATTTTATTTGGATCCTGGACAAGGAGCCAATTCTTTTGACAAGTTGATGATGAACTAGATTTTCTAGCTGTTTTTGTGCTATGATGATGGGAAGCTGCCGATACATTTAACATTTTTGGATTTTCTGCAGAAGAATGAGGGTGATATAACGGTAATTGACGTTCAATGTGTTCCACCTGATTTCCACGCAAGATATAAAGCAAAGGAGCGTACGTAGGTATCAACCAATTCAGTAATTTCTGTAGAAGTTACGACTATTTCGGAGGGAAACATGCATTACAACCAAGTCAGAGAGAACACATGCATTTGTAATTTTGTATTGTGCAATTGCTATTTTCATATCTAAATTCATGACTTGCTATCTACCTTGGTTTCTATTTTTTCAAGAATCTGAAGGCACTATTCATAACCATATTGGAAGGAAAATAGATGAATCTCTGCCTTTTACTTTGATCTCATATGCTGGAGCCCGGTTATCAAATTTCTGTGGCATCTCATATTTTGTTTCACGATTAGTTGCCATTGGGCTTGGCTTTGATTTCTCGGTGTGAGCATGCCACTCTGCTTGTGTATATCATTGGCTTAAAGCTTTAGTTGGATGATTATTTGGGTTATGTTTTTAACGATTTTTTTTTAGGTACTACTACCGCTTGCTATGTGGGCCTGAACCTTTGTCAACCTTTGAGAAAGATCGGGCTTGGCATGTGCCCGAGGAGCTAGACCTATTAGCTATGCAGGTTGCTTAACAGGTTGATTTTGACTTTTTACTCATTTAATTATTAAAAATTATTATAACGTGCTTCAAAAATTATTATCCAGGAAGCCTGCAAGGTTCTTGTTGGATGTCACGATTTCAGTTCTTTCAGGGCAGCCGCCTGTCAGGTTCTTTTTAATCTCCATGATAACCAATTAATTTTTTGATAATAGTGTAGTACTTCATAATTTGTTTTGTGGATGAATGAAAAGTGTGCTTCATTTGATCAACACCGAAGCAGGTGAGGATGGCGGGGGAGGTGTCCTTTTCTTAACCTTATAATTTTAATACGTTATTGTGAGATATTTTGCTCTCTAAATGCCCCCACTAAAATCTGGTTTGTAGTAGAAAAGAAGTTTCACTTTGATTTTGTCTTTTTTTCCCTTGTCATCCCAAAAAGATTCAATTGCGATTCTGCATATTGTTTGCCACCTTATATCTGCGAATTATTTTTCTAATCCTTTCATTTAACAGATCCTGATCTTTCCACAAATTAGTGTTTTGAGAATTGTTCACCGAGTATTATCTTCTTGAGATTGGAGAACGGGCCTAAGACCTGGGGATACATTGGGTGACTGTTTCCATTTAGTTGTTTTCTAAATCTTTATCTTCGCATTCAGGCTATCCATGAAAGTAACTTATTGTTCTTTTTGACAGCATAGGTAGTGTTTGGTAGAATGGAATTCAAGCCAAAGAATTGTAATTATAAACGAATGCATGCAAATTTTTAGATTTTGATATTTCGTTCATTCTAATAATTCCAATTCCACCAAACCAAACGCTACCTTAGTTTTTTTTTACCCCTCTCTCTCTCTCTCTCTCGTGCTGCGTATCTATATTATGCTAGGTGTTTGTTTCATACATCAAGTCTTTATCGACAATATCAATTTCTCAACGTGGCAGGCGAAGTCACCTATCAGAAGTTTAGATGAACTAAATGTTACAGAGGTCCTTCCGGTTCCATATTTTCCGTCAGTTGTAGAGAGGCAACAAGGCAGTTGTGAGAGGGAGGAGCCCATAAAATGCTCTAACCGAGAGGAGGCTGATCTGCTTCACATGTCGTCTATTTCCAATCAAGTGAATATAGAAGGCTTGAATTCTGAAGTTAGTCAAGCATTTGGCATGAGGAGAAAACATCGTTGCCTTGTGGTAACTGCACGCGCGCGCTCTTTCTTGTACCACCAGGTTAGTGTTTTTTCCTTCTATATCTGTTTCCATGTGATAGGGTGTATCGGATTGTATTTCCTAGGTCATTGTTTCAATGAAATTCGGATTATTTAATTAGTTAGGGCCTCCCAGTTTGATGGCACAATTAAACACCGTGTTAAATGCTTACTAACAAATTAAGTGTGATTGATTACAAAATTTCAACAACCATTTAAAATATTTTGTACCACTTAAGAAACAGTTCAAAATTTTATGTGATATAGTCTTGGGGTTTGTTTGACAACGCAAGCACATAAAGCTGAATACGCGAAGTACTTGTTCAAATAAATATGTTTAAAGAAAAGTAAAACAATCAGTTAAAAGTATTAGGGCCAACCCAGTGTACTTCCAATATTTGAGCCTATAGCCTAGGTCACAATGGAGCGACCTTAGCTGCACTCTACTTAAAAATATTAAAATATCACTTAAAAATGGATCATTAAGATGCATACCACTCATCACTTGAAAGTTATTATTATTTTTTAATTAAAACAACCATTATTGAACTACATAACCACTAGCAAAATCTAACGAAAAATATATAAAAATAAAATTGTAGAGAGAAAATACAAGGAAAAAATTTATATATATAGTAGAGAGAGAGCTTTGATAGATCAAGTTGTTAGGAAACTTTAAAAAAATAAAAAGTTGAAATCATACAAACTTATTGAGAAAGAAAATATTTGAAAAAGAAATTACTTAACTTCGATACTTGAATTTTTAAACTTAAAATTTAGCACTTCTCAATTTTCAAAACTTCTCAGCTCCCATCACTTAAAATCATGAAACTACTATACGTACTCTTATCGTTAACCACTGTAAAACCATCACTATCATAAATCTTAAAAAGAAGTACTCAATTAAGATAGGATAGAGAATTTTAAATCAGAAAGTTGTGGATAATATTTTAAAGAAGAAAGTTGTAAAGAGAATCTTTTTGTTGTAAAATATATATAAATTAGAACTTAATGCATTCAAACATTTCAAATCTTTTAAGCTTTCAACACTTAATTTTCAAATTTTATCAAACAATAACTCAGCCAAAAAATTAAATAAAAATCAGATTATCAAGTAGGCAAGAATTCACTAATAGATATGAGATGTCATAACGTGATCATGGTTTTATATACTCATCCAGCAACTGGAAGTTATATTACTCCTCTCCCTCTCAATAGTTGTGGTTGTGTTCTTTTGCAGGTAAGGTTGCTTGTTGGTGTTCTCAAGTCTGTTGGCACCGGAGAGATAACTGTTCCTGACGGTATGTTTTCACCCAATAATTTATAATAATAACAATATCTCCACATGAAAACTCGGTTTCATTTTAGTTGTGTTGATCCTATTATATATTTTTTTTCAGTTGAAAGGATTCTGAACGCGAAGACGGTAGCTGCTGCACGTGCCATGGCCCCTGCTTGTGGTCTATACCTCGGACACGTGAAATATGATCTGCCTTGACAATATATATATATATATATATATATATATATATATATATATATATTAATGAATAGTTAATTGGTCAGAGGTGGTCTTATGAATTCAGGGTTTTGGTTCCAAGAAGTTTTTTGTGCTTCATTTCATGAAATACATTTTTCCCAGAATTGGCATCTAGCAGCAATTTGACTGACTTCATTCACAGAGAAACACTAAACCCTTTACAAACAAAGGGAATGGGATTGGGATTTCATTAAACACTGTTTTGAACTGCATCAAAACATGTTTCATATCTCTAAAACTAAAATGTACAACGATGGTTAGTTTCATATATTAAAATGTCATAGTGGTGTTTTCCTAGCTTGATGTTTTGATAAATGATGCCGATGTTGGATTCCTTTTGGTTGTGAACAATTGCTGGGATTTGATTGTAGTAACCTGACTCACTCTCAAAAGATGCTTTCAAATTGGAAAATTATCTCTTGACTTGTATATGGCTCAGGATCAGGTAATACAAGTGATGTTGGATTTAACATGCCGCCTCACGCACGTGGTGAACTTTAACAGTCCCGAACAGATATCGGGGGCTCAAAATCAATGTGATATTCAACATGTCTTTTCACGCGTATGGTGAATTTTGATAAACTATTTCGAATGGATATCTAGGGTTCAACATTAATGAGGATTTGATTCAATACACTCAACATCAGATAAAAGCCCATACTCTGATACCATGTAGGAATCTAATGGGCCTAACTTACTCTCAAAAGATGCCTTCAAAGAGCAGTACCCCTGGATTTATATATAGTTTATGATCAAGTAACACAAGCAATGGAACACAAGCAATGGGTATTCAACACATCTCCTCACGCACATGGTGAACTTTGACAAACCATCTCGAAGCTCAACACCAATCTGGGATTCAACAGATTTAATTTCAAGGTGTTGTTTGGCTTGTCAAAGAAAAAATAAATTTCTAGATTTAAGGCAAATTTAGTTCCCCACAAAAATCAATTTCCGGAGACTTTACCCCTCCCCAAACGCACACCACCAAACAATAAAAATAAAAAAATTGTAGTTTCAAATCAAACAAACCCTCGTGATATCCACCCATTTAAGATTAGAATGCACATGAAATCACATTACGAATGCTCTTCCATTTGCCTTCACTACTAAATACTCACCTCATTTGGAAAAATGGCAATTAGAACAGAAGACATGTACACATTACTGAACCAGTGTGCTTTTGAATTTTACTACAATGATGTTCTTTCAGACTATCCTCCAATACACTAACAAAAAACTCATAACTTGAACATTTTCTAGTACTGATTGAAGGCAAACTTAAACCTCCTGCACAAAAGCCTAAAAGCCAAAAGGAAAACTCTTAACCACACCCCCCCCCCCCCCCCCCCCCCCCAAAAAAAAAAAAAAAAAAAAAAAAGGCTGAAAGGAGGTAAGTAATTAATTCATGAATGTGTCAATAGCTGCATGAATAGAATTACTTCGACTGGACTTCTGATGCTGAACCAGTGAATGAGGTCCACTCCATATTGACTTTTTGTTTTCAGTGAACAGAGTTTCAGATAGCGCCCAAACCACCGGATTTTCTAACTGACGAAGCTTCTCAAACAGTTTGGCTCTTTCAATTTTTTGTGCCGAATTCTGTAAGAATGAACAAGGAATAATATATGTTAATCGTTGTAGTTTGAACCAACAAGTAAATAAAATACACTCAAGAAATTTCCACCAAAAACAGCAAAACTAAACATTACATATTCAATTCATCCTTTTTTTTTTTGGGTTTTTACTGTAAAGTGTTTCCGGGCTAGCTTACACGCCTCTCGACTAATCACCTCACAGCAAGATTTTAAGGGCTCATTCCCCTACATCGGCCTGATGCATTCAGGATTAAATTCAAGATTCAATTCATCTGATAGAATACTCTAATATGATATCTGGGGAAAACCTATCACCTACCCTCACTTGTTGCATAGTATTGCTTCGGCAAATTCTGATTTTTATTTTAGTCCACTATGAAGAGGATGCAACTCCAAAAGTAAGTACTTGGTTGGAAAGATGCAAGGCATATATGAGGTTTTCATCAAATTTATTTTCTTCCCCTGTTTAACAATATGTAGAAAAAAACAAACAAACTTACTTGTCCATGAAAAGGACTTGCCAAACAAGATATCGAATCCCCCAGACAAAGCACCAAACAAGGCTAAATGGAACAGATTAAGATAAATACTTAACCACATCTACTTGATATATACAAAAATTAAACTTCACCTTGAGTTTGATGCCAATGGTAGCACTGAATCACAAAAAATTAATTACAACTCTAATTGAAACCTTCCTTTCATAATCACTTGATCCTAGTTGAACTTACCCATTGATAGACAATGATCAACTGATTCTGAAATCAAAACACTTCAAGCAAGTGGTGTAAACTGTTCTACATACCAGTTTCAGCCTGTTTCAAAACTCGAAGTGCAATATTATTTGTATTGTTATTTTTTTTTTTCAATCTTTTATTATTATTATTATTTTATTATTATATCTCATTTTGCAACTCTCCCAACATTACTAAATTTCTGGAGATTTTAACAATTGATAATTATCCAATAAATGACCATATTTTCTCCTCATGATTGCCCTTAAAGTCAACTTAAATAAATGGCCACAGGTCCAAGCTACTTAAAAGCGGCCTAAGTTCTCCACATATCAAGAAATTTCCCTAGGGCCAGTCAAAGCAGTCTATTTTTTTACTTCTTGTTTCAGTTTTCCATTCACTTGTATTTAATTTTTTCGTTTCTTTGTATTCTCTTCCCTCCATCCTTGAAATGGACGATGTCATCTAGGCTGCGTTGCGTAAGAAAGCTGAGAAAGCTCTAGGTGGTGTTTGGTAGCAGGATTCAATTAAGGAATAAAATGGTTTCAGGAATGATCATTCCATTCCCATATTTGGTAGGTGGGACTTGTTTTCATTCTTATTCCTAAGTATTCATTAATCCTACAAATAATGAAATAAGCCAATTCCAAGTAAAATGTGATATTAGTTAATCCAGGGATCAACAAAATAAAAGGAGTGGTGCTGATCATTTGGTTTATGTTTAATGTTGGCTTCATTTGATTTATGTATAAATATTCTCTACTTTTTTTTTTTTTTTGATTTACTCCTAACACTTTACATTGGAATGGAAATGGTCATTCTAATACCACACTTAATCCTTTTTGTCACTAAACATAGGAATGGTAATGACAATTACATTCTAATACCACAGTGATTCAGAGTCTATCGTCATTCCATTCCAGCGTACCAAACGCAACGCTAATGTTTGTTCAATGTGAAGACGATATGGTTGACAGATAAAAGAAATATTCTGAAAGAGGTAATTACCATTGACTTTTGTTGCTTAACGATTGCAGTTTGCTCCTCATGCCGAGGAGATGTATCTCCTCTGACGTCATTCTGGATATCACCACCTGACTCCATTGTTTGCATCTGAGATTGGTTTCCACCCTCTACGGATTTATCAGCTAACTGTGAATGCTCAGTATCATCCTCGACTGTTTTTCGAGAAAATTCCATCTCATTCTCTTTATCCACCTCCATCTTCACCTCCGCCTCTTCCTGCTGCTGCTGCTCCTCTTGAGAACTATATTGCTGCTGGTTATCTTCTAACTTTCCACCCTCTCCTTTTCCTTCAAAGTCAGCATCAGCATCTGCACCAGCCGAATTGTCCATGTTTGATGAACTATCCCCACCGCGAGAACTTTCTACATGAGAAGTTTCCTACAGGGAGAAAACAAGAAATGTGTCAGTTTTTTCCACACTGTTAGTAACTGAAACATTCCTAAAGAACATAGATTATTTTGTTCAATAGCGTAATTTGAAAGAAGGTAGAATCGTATCCGGTGATGCATAATATGATTAAGAGACATTGACCTTAAGGAGAAAACAAGCGATTCTTCACATACTTATGGCTTCCTCAAGTTAGAAAATAATAATAAAAAGAAAATATGAAATTAACAAACTAGATAATAAAGGGTTGCCTCCAATAAAAAATTCAATAAACCTCTGGCTTGATGTCTTGAGTTGGATGATCATCACTGAGCTCAATCTGGTCTTCAGAAACGTGAGCATTTCCCTCGCGTTCTGCCCTGCGTCGCATCATAACACATATAGCACACAGGCAGCCGTCTTTATGTCGTTTTACTCTGAAAACAGAAGACAAAAAATGCAAGTTTGAAAACAATATTAGCAGCCCTGTATTGTATACATTTAATTCTTCAGTGAACATGTAGAAAAAAATATTTCAAAAAAGGATTCGAAAGGTGTCCTCCGAAAGTAATGAGCCATGCCCAATATACCATGGATTCCTCAAAGTGGTGTTCATGCATTGGTTCAAGTACCACTTTGCCCAAATCTTGGCTATGAAGTTGCTTACGCAAACACTCATATCCATGGCTTCATTCTTAGTAACTTCAAGAGCAAAAATGGCTACATGGTTATAATTCGTATATAGATGTGTGCGCATGTGTGTGGGTGCATACATATGAACATGTATTGCATTCACCAACCCTTAAACATCTATAATTGATTCAAAATGTCCTGGGACATTGTCCGTATCCTGCTTTAAATTTCGAATACAGTTCTAGTTGGGGAAAAATTCATTAAAGTTCACTCCAAATTACTCATGGTGTATATTATTTGTTCAAGGATATCAGAGTTATCAAATCTAAGCCCCAACAGTCTGCAGAAATTCATCCAACAACTTTTTAAGATGATTTTATTTGACAAAAAGAAAAGAAGAGGTAATGGTAACCTCTAACAACATACCCGTTGCGCTTTTCTGTCTTGTGCTTTAAGCTACCACCTTTCGCTGGAGTCTTTCCATGGGTTGGAGGAGCAACATCATTCCCGTGTTCACCACCTGGAAAGAAATGAAACTGTCAAAACAAAAATATAACATATATACTAAGAAAAAGAAAGAAACTATTCCATTCATACAGAGAAAAGAGACGAGTTCCGCTCATGTTCATTGATAACAATTTCATAGTCACTCATATTCACTCCTTAGTAAAGAAAAAAGTCACAAATTCACATTGTAACCCGCTGGGTAGACAAGAGTATGATATGCAACATACTTCATTACAAGCCTATGATCTGTATACACACCTTGGGTGGACAGCGGAACACATTGACCAGTGGCAGCATCATTTGAATCACAAGAAATTAGAGGCTTCGTCGCATAATAACAACAATTCCTAAAAGTCTTCAAACTCATACCATCTCAATCATTAACCGTAAAGCGAACAAGACATCCTCAAACAAGCATGATAAATCCAACTGGATTCCTACCATTATGACAAGGCATTTTATTTCACTTCGTTCTACAACCGTGGACATGCAAAGGTAGGATATACACGATGATCAGCAGGTAAAATTATGTATACCTAATGACCCAACATGACGTTATATGCATCAGTTGTCATAATCTCCCTTGAGGTTTGGTATTAACAGACTGGCAAATTAATTAGAAACAGTGAAATAACCTGGAAAGAATGTAATCTGCAGAAGACCCTAGTTTATCTAGAAACAAATGATCCTCAACCAATGGAAACCATTCATAAGCAGTAATAGAATTTAATTGAAAAAGAATGACTTGCTCGGCTCTGAAAAAGTCAAACATGGTTTCTCTGCAGGTTTTGTTTCAACAGGTATTCAGCGGTTATGTCTCTACAGAAACAAACATTGCACTTCATAAAGATGCTGGTAAATCCTATTAAGCTACAACTGAACTGTTGATTGCCAGTGCATGTATGATATCCCACATCGCATGGTATCAGCTAATGAGCGTACAATTGGAAATACTTGGTAAGCACAATTTCCTGGTGCTTCCCAAGAAGGTAAAGCCACGCCCAAGCAGGTTAAGGACCCAAAGAGGACAGTCCTGTACCCAGAGATTCCTGTCCATAACAAATTGGTATCAGAAAATTGATTGTCAGAACTCCATTCCACATCGGTTTCGTGAGACTTCCAAAACATCATATAAGTGTAAATAACCACTCCGCTTGGCACCATATGCTTTTAAGATGGAACCTCCTGAAATGGTAACCTACCTGAGGTCTTTTTGTCCTCCCTCGTAGTCAAATCATCTGTGCAAGCCAAGAATAACACATTTCTCCCCATAGTCAAATCAAGGACATCACTCTTCGGCCATCACAATCACATAACGTTTGTCAATTGCTTCGCGTGCAAGTCGGGCTTGCACGCGAGGATGAGTGTTAGAATTCCATTTCACATTGGTTCTGTGAGACTTCCCAAACCATCTTATAAGTGTAAAGAGCTACTACATTTGGCACCATATGGCTTTAACTTTTAAGATAGAACTCCTGACAGAGTCCAAAAAGAAGCATTCAGAAATTCAGATCCTGTCCGGCTCCACAGCATTCAGCAACACCAAAGGGCAGCTGTTATGTAAGGGAGGGCAGTGTAGTTATTCACAAGCCCAGATGGGAAACATAATGACTAACAAGCATAGAATCGGAAACAACTGGAAGACTGCATATATTCTGGTCATGGCCCACGAAGTAAAGTTCTGCGGCGTACTGGTTTTACCATGCAGTTCCAGTCATTAATATCTTTGCCATCCCACATTGTAAAAGCCTTCCCTCATTGATAGTCTGAGCTTCGACACATTTTATGTACACACATTGCGGGACTATAAATCTAGAGAAACAAGGAATATCATTTACATAACATGCTTTCTTGAAACCTAGTTATTCTACTGTCATAGTTGCTAGGGACAGTGGGGATACAATTCTCATGCATAATTCAATCACTAGTAACCTTGGCACACTCAATGTATGCAATTTCTAAAAATTATAAGATATATTTAGAGATATTTCAATTATGGGTAAATTGCCATCCCCATCCTTTTTCAGACGGGGCTATGCATATGCGCGTCGTTCTTGTCCAAAACTCCCTCCATTTTTTTTTGCATGAATTATCTAATGTTAATTTCATTTACAAAAACAATATGAAACATTTAATGTAAGAGTTTTTGCGTAGCACAAGCAGGTTTCATCAATTTTTTTTTTTTAAAAGGGAGGTATCACACTTTTCCTTTTTTTATGGGTGCCCCGACCAAAATCCCCTTTAATTATTTTCGCAATATGGATTTTATGAAAATGTCACATGCTACACCAAAAAATAACCACCTAGCTTTTGCTCTCCCTTATATATGGTAAAAAAGTATTGACGTACTCTAGTAAAGGCAATAATTTTGAGAAGCTCAACACTAGTTTCAAACAAAATTCTATATAACAAAGGATGTAATGAGGAACAGACTAGAATTCATGTTCATTTTCCATAAAAAAAAAATCTAGCAGGCATAAATTTTAAAGACCTAGTTGCACCTATATACAGGAATAAGACTAAGAATTACGGAAATAACAAAATAATTAAAACAACAATGACCGACAAATAAGCTCCCCACATACATATAGAGAAGAACTCTACACAGAAAAGCAAGTTTTATATAAGCCAAGAATAAGCAAGAGACATTTTCGGGAAAGGAAAATTTTCCACTTCATCAACACCAAACATGCCCTCTGAGCGTGCCCAGGAGAAATAAGAGGCAGATAATTCTGTTGACTCAGTAGTTCAGTAGTACTTAAGTCATAGTTTGTAGAGATAAGACATGGAAGCAAATACAAGTATTTTCAAAATTCAGCACGGTGAGGGAAAAGAACACAAGTGGGCCAGTAAATAACCACTAAATCCTCACCACTAATACCCTGTGGTTGTTCGCTGTACAACCCAACTGCTGCCCAGTACTTCGAAAAATTCTTCTTCACACGCTTCATGAGCTCCACAATATAATCACCTTTATTGTTGTACTTGTAGCAGTTGTCCCATATATATGTACATCCTTAAACACATCCGCTGAGTTCATGTACTTGACTCCATTTTCAAGATTGCTACATATTGTACCGAAGTCCATTGGTGTATTGATTACATCAAAATAGTCCTGGTTCCAGTCAATCCATAAACAATGACCATCCATTGAGAAAGACAACCATGACTTACGAATAAACTTCAATAAGATAAAACTGTAGGCAGATGTAATGACTCAAATATACAAGCATCTTTTTTCATTCAATTAATAAAGCAAAACAATAATAAGTTATGAAGGGAGATTGTGAATTATGATACCAACTTAAAAAGTGCAGATATGGTGGTCGATTTTTTTTTTTTAAAACTTAGGATAGGACACAACAAACACACGGAAATGTTATGATATATCTGTTTGTTTTATCAGTAAAGTTATAACACACACATACACACGTATGCACAAAATCATTAAATATATAATGCAATTACATGCAAGTTTAAGATATTTTAACATTTTGAAAATCCATAAAATTATATGTGAAGAAACTGTTAAAAAGTTATCTCCAAGTCGTTATTAGTTACGGAAATCAATGAATATGAATTATTTCAAGTTCTGATCGTCCAATAGCTTCTGTTGGATCTTAGTTGCACCTATTTTAAACCAAACAGCTGACCTTGACCAGCTTTGAAAAAGGACGAACTGTCAATAAAAAATTAAGAGTTATAAAGCATACTAAATGTCCTCACTATAGTTATAAACTGGAGTACAACATACACACTTTTTTCTTATATGAAGTTATTCATTAAGATTTGAAATTTAATGCTGAAAGTCACAAATCTCTATAAATAATCTCAGAGATCCTCTAAAGCTGACTACACATTTATTAGTCATGTCCCCTCTATCAGGTCCATTATTGTAGAGAAGGTCCAAGATATTTGAAGTGCATTAAGCTCAAAATACCACCGCAACAATGAATGCACAATGACACAATAAGACAAGGTGAATAATGTTGAATGAGTGGAGGAGGAACTTTAGGGTCAGGCACGAAAGAAACAAACCACAAGACCGAAGATTGAGAATTCTACCTTCTGAGGTGCTCAAAAAGAAAAATAACACACACACATACACACACAAAGAGAGCACAAAGTAAAGAAAAAGAAATTGGTAAAGGGTCCAAGCACGCTGAAAAAGAATGAAGAAGTCCAATATAGGTTGCTTAAGGGGCCAAGGCATTACCATACATGGTGACAAAGTGATCCAAGTACAAATAACATCTGCAGAAATTCGTACTTACTGGTATCCCAAGTTCTATAGGGTTCACTGGAGTGTTGAACGGTTCAGCTGCATCCATTTTCATCACCTTCTTAATTATCTATTTAATATGATGGAAAAAATCAGCATAAATGCAATGAAAAACATGTAAGAGATTCATTAGATGAAGTTTAAGTCTAGCATTACTTAAAAAAAGTCATCAAAAGGAATATAAATTCCTGATCAAACCTCTAGGGCAGCATTTAATTCTTGCTTGTTCAAACGAGGATCTGTACGATGTAACTGGGGTTCTTTCTGGTGTGTCTTCTCACCTTGCATCGGTCCAGAATTGCTGCATGGGCTTAGACTTGAAGCACTGAAGGCCCTTGATGACTTGATCTTTATGCTCCCAGTTTTCCTGGATAAATTCCCCGAAACAGTATTGTTCTTTTCAGGCAATGAATTAGCACTGTCTTCTACTTTCTCATTAAGCACAACTGGTTTCTCTAAACCCACTTGCACGCTACTTTTATCAGTATCACTCTGTGTATGCGCATCTGAAGAAGTACGCTGACTAGAATCCAACGCTTTCGAAGTTTTGATCTTCACCTTCATACGCCCATAGACCAAGTGTCCTGTAGGCTTATTTGGTTGTCCACCAGAATCGATATTTCCAATTTTTTCTGGGGGATTATTGCCAGTCAAAGCGGGTGTGTCTACCTCCATGGAAGAGTTAATTTCATCATTATCACAATCATCACCAGATTTATCACCTGTATTTACACTAACAACACTTGGAGCTGCCTCATTTGCAGCCACCACGGCAGGCTTCTTTGTTTTGCCTTTCTTATTCCCGCGTTTGCGTTTCATGGTTGGTTTATAGTGGCAAGATTCAGCTAAAAGGTCTCTTGGCGTCCCCAACTAATGAATTGTCTTCAACCTACGTCCCACCGTAAGGAACCGAATGCTACAACAAGAAATAACGCCGACAAACTGACAATTAGCCATGAATAATATCCGTTGTGAAAGAAAACAACTCCCTCACGATCTTCTCAAAAATACACATACTGTAGATGTATGAATCACGGAGGGCGAAATCCCCCGAAGACTAATCGAACAAATTGAATAAAACGAATACCGATTCGCGATTTCGCATATTTGAGAATATACATTACGGATTTAATTTGTTGGGTTATAAATCAAAAAAGAACAGCAATTAATAATCATCAAACACAGGAGGAAACAATAGAACAAGGCCAAGAATGGATCCCAAAAGGGTATAAAAACCCTAATTTGTTCGGAGCAAAACACTGGGAAGTGAAGAAGCTTGTAGCCATACCTCTCTTTTGGCGCGAGATTTGTCCTTCGAACAATCTTTTTATAGGTTCAGTACCCAAACGCACAGGGACTCGACTCTCGAGTCTCCAGTGAGCGCAATGTCTCGTGTTTTTTAGAGAGAGAGAGAGAGAGAGAGAGGGTCTGCTATTTTTTATTTTCTTGCAAAAAAACCCATTCGGCGGGCATTTGCCGGTTTATCGGTGAGTAGACCCGCGAGCCATATTATTTGAGAAATTTACAACAACATCCCATTCTTATTTTAAAAATGTCAAGAACAAGCCCAATTTGTTTATTTCGAAATTGAAATTACAAGCTCAACCTTGTAAATTTATTCTATTTGTCCAATGCTCAAATTAGTTAATCAGATATAGTTGAGTTGGGATTCGGAATATGATCCTCCTTAGGTTGTAGTTTCTGCAAAAAATTTGCATCGCAGGTGGGATTACCAGTGTTGCATCTCTTGTGTGAGAATCACTACAGTTTCTAGTAATTTTTTTTGGAGTAATGGCTAGAAAATTAGAGCATACCTTTGCATGGCATCCACTCTTAGGATTTATAAATATGAAAAGACTTGTTTAGCGAGCATTTCCTAAATCTCATCCAATCTAAATAAATGCTTGTGAAATTCGCAGGATTAAGGAGTTATGAGCTGTTACTATGAATATCCAATTTTATTCTCTTATATAGCAGGATTTCGTAACTAATCTCAAGCCGGTTGTAACCGTTCCCGAGCATGGGGTATGACCATAATCATCCTCGACTTATCCCAAGAATAATCTTTTTTGGGTATCACAATTTGGCATCGTAACGCTCGGAGATGAATGGATCAATGGAAGCCTTCAACAAAAACATAAAGAAAATCATCTGAAAGATGATCAACAATTATAAATAGTGGGATGATATGCTTTCATGTGGGAGCAACTGCCTAATCTCTAGTCTATGGAATGGAGGCTGAGATACCAACCGAGATTGAAATCCCATCCCTGCGAGTACTCATGGAATCCGAGCTCGGTGAAATGGAATGGATACAACAAACATTTGACCAGTTCTGCCTAGTTGATGAAAAACGGTCAACAACAATGTGCCGCGAGCAATACTACAGATAGAAGATCACTCGGGCTCATGATAAAAGCGTTTGTCCTAGAGTCTTCAATGCAGGTGAGTTGGTATTGAAGATAATCTTCCCTTTCTTAAATGAATCTATGGGAAAGTTTGTCCCCATTTGGAAAGGCACTTTGTGGTCCACAAAGCTTGGAGTGGTAAAGCACTGATCCTCCAAGAAATGAATGGTGATGTATTTCTCGATCCTTTAAACTCAAAATTCTGTAAAGAAATACTTTGCCTAATAATATTAGACGTTTTCCAAGAAGTTGTTTCGAGCATAATCATCCGCGTTGGCCCAAAGTACTACCCAAGAGAGGGGTGAATTGGATAGTTTAAAAATTAAATCTAAATAGTAGTGACCAATTTCAAACTTTATCAGATTTTATCCTTATTAACAGAAGCGTTTTAAAGTAAAGCAGGCACTATTACAATCATACACCCAGTTTCCTTATACCTAGGTGAGAATCAAACTCTTACACCCAGTTTGAGTAAGTTCCCTTTATACTCATACACACTCTCACTTAGACTAAATACAGTTAAATCCAAGCTACAGCTCACTAAATAAAAAATTAAAAATAAAAAAATACTCAGACCAACACTTATAAATGTCAAATATAATTTCTACTCGATCTAAGTGAGATAGAAGTGTACACGATAAAAAGATATTCAATTTTAGGTTCATTTTAAATTTATCTGGTTTAAATAAATGAAGCACATATACAAATAACCCAGACAAAATAAATCAAATCGTTTAACTTGTTTCAATTAATATAGTATCCAAGTTTAAAACACACAAGTTTTGAAAACTAATTTTTCAGATTCAAATATTAATAGTATATATCCAATTAAATTTCACGAATTATGATCTAATTGGATAAGATTCACAAGTAAGCACAAAATAGATCACAGATAAGCCTAGAGAAGTTTAGATTGCTCTTTACAAGGATGGATCTCACCGGGATTTCAAATCTTATATTATTAAAAAAAGGAATTCAACCCGAAAAAGCAAATAAGCTTGATCAATCAAAGGTATTTTTATAGAATTTCAATCTTTGATTTTTCTCAAGAGTGTATAAATATTTTCAAGTATTCTTTCCTTCTCTTAATCACTCTCTTGTTATCCAAAAAATAAATTTTTGTAGGTTTAGAAACCCTATTTTCAAAATATGCAACCTCCATAAGAAAATTTGATTTTTTTATGAAGTCTTAGGACTATTGACTTTTGACCCCCAAAATTCTCCCAAGCAAATATGACTTCTGACTAATGAATGAGGATGTATATCAGTCTAGATTCATGTCATTTTTTTTGACTTTGGACTAACCAATTAAGTTAGTCAAAACGTTTTACCGAACAATTTATAAGATTAGAAAGAACATAGACCAAAATAGAATTTTGATAAAACCATTAAATTCAAAAATTTATTCCAAAAAACATTTTTCAAAAATATTTATAATAAAAGAATATCATTTAATAATATTGAAGAAATATTTATCAATATAAACGATGGGAAAAGATTTGTGAAAAACGTTCACAGAATTTCAAAATCAGACATAATTTGGTTGATTGATCCCACTATTCGTTTGACTGAATCGAACAATTTTAGAAATTTTCTATAATCTGAATCAATCAGTCGTTTGAATCATCAATTTGTTCAACTGAATTGAACCCAATTTCAAAATTCTCAACTCTCTGAAATATTTAGTCGGTTGAATTGCTTAAAAATCCAAACCAGAGACTCTCTAAATCAATTGGTCGACTAGTCCTCTAGTTCGGTCAACTCATCGAACCAAAACTACCATTTCTAAATTTCAATTACATTCAACTGACTGATTTAAACCATAACACCTCTAAACATGCATGAAAATATCTTGACATATTTGTATTCACTCGCATGCGTACTTACACTTAATTTCACACAAAATATTGCATTTATCGCATATTCAAGGAGTTCTTAACGAAATAATTATTTTTTAAATAAATAATTTCTGAAAACTAATATGTTCAAACTTATTTACCAAACCCAAGTAAAACACAATTTGGGAATGCGTTTTTCTTAAAACGCATATTGAATATGCGTTTTTAAAACGGAAAAAAAGTTGAAAAGGAAAGCCGTTTATACGGTTTTTTCCAATTTTTTTTAATTAAAACACAAATGCGTTTTGCAAAACACATTTGTGTTTTTTGTTTCTTTTTTTTTTTTTCAAAAAAATTTGCATTTTTTCCAAACAAAAAACGCAAATGTTATTTGTGTTTTCATAAAAAAATGCAAATTAGAAACGTAAATATAATTTGTGTTTTCATAATTTTTTTTAGACCATTACGCTATTATCCTTTAAGTTTAGAATAGTGTTAACGTAAACTCTATTGAAATATTTCAAGGTATAAATGTCTTTCAACTCAAATTAGCCAATATAGCCTTTTCATTTTTTTCTCGTTAATCTAGCTAATATTGATTTCAATTTAAAAATAAAAATAATTATTTTTCTTAAATTTGTGTTTATCCTTTGATTATAAAATAATTTTTTATTGTTGTTCTAAAATCAAATAAAATTTTCAAATACTAATTGGAATGGAAATTTCCCGCAGTCTACATTAGCGAACATCGATGACTTAGATTTCGACTCACATTTGATGAGACTTTTTGGACTGTAAAAAAGTGACTTAGAAATGATGTTGGATTTGGATAAATAAAAAAAAGAAATAGACAACGGGGCTTCAAAAATTTGTTGTTCTAACCGAGATAGACATCAATTTAAAATAAAAAATGATAAGAAGTACAAGTAGTAATCATAAAAGGACAAAAAATTAAACATTACATAAATTAAAAAATACTACCCATATTGAACTTTTGTAACATCAATAACTACTTAGTTTTATCAAACTATTCGTAGTGAATCTTTTCGTTTTCGTAATCGGATAGTTCTGGGTCATCGGTGTATTTGAGATCGGTAAAGTACTTCAGTGTCAACTCGTTTGCATTTGGGGTATTAGCCTTTTGAATTTGGTGAAGTCTAATATGAATCCGTTTCTCCATTGCTTTATTTCTCATTTTAATGCGTGGCAAATTTTGTTGATGTTATTCGGTTTGTTTTTCAAAATTTCGAAAGACCATAATTTTGGAATCTTGAGGACTAACATATGAGACCTTGCCTCATAAAGGTTCCTTTTTGCCATTAACTTTGGCCATTGTAAATTCTTTGCCTGTTCACTATCCTTGCCCCATTCGGTGTAATTGTAACTCTCGTGGTAACGACGATTGACCCATCGAATAGTTTGTTTGAAAGGATCACCGTGCACTAAGAATGTTCATTTCCTTGTGATGGGATTCAGCCATGCGCCAAAGAGATCTAGTTGTCGCTGAACAGTGATATCCGTAATAACATTCCATAGACCGCACACATCTTGTAAGTAACACAACCTTTCTCGGGCATCATACCATAGTATTTGGCGACATGGTTCATCTTCACTCCAGTGTATATGACCTTTGATCGGCATGTCTGGATTTCATACCATGTACCTATCTTATCTTGGTACTTGGCATGATCCCTTGTCCCTGAACCCTCATCGGTGCAATGGATTTTCATTTTTTCCTTGCCTTTGCTCTTACCCATATCGTTTGCTGACCCGCTTGCCATTTGAACTTATTTTCTAAGTGACGAAAATGGAGAATAGGAATGAATGTGTGCGAATGATAATTCTGAAAATATAGATGTATATATAGGCAATTTTTGGCACTATCCTGCCAAAAGAATTCCAGTCACTATCACGCCAAAAGAATTCCGGCCAATTTTTTATTTTTATTTCTTTTTCTTGTGGCCTTTTTCCTGCTAAAACATTTCCCACCATTTTGTTCCCTAACTTCTTGCCAATTTGTTACTGATTTTCCGCCTTAGTTTTTTCTATAAATAGAAACAAATAGTTGTGTTTGTAATAAACCATGTGGTTCTTTCTATGTATTGTCGTAATATTGTAAACATTTGGTATCGTATGTGTATTTTTGGAATTTAAATTAATAAAAAGTGTATGTTGTTTGGTAGAAGTAGCGTTATGTTACATATGGTATGTTTTAGAAAGTTCTTAGTCTAGCGTAGATCAACAACTTTCTAAAGAACTCCAGAAGTTAATACATAATGTACATGTTAAATTAGATACATTTCTACAAATTATAATACATGTCATTAGGTTCTATGTACTACACCCTCTACGTTTAATGTTTCTCCTTTGTCGCCGTAAAGGAAGTGGAAGTTCCTTTATCTCATCTGCCTGAAGATGATCGACTTGAGTAATGTGTCCCAAATCCATGGTAGATGGATACAACAGTTCTTCCACAATTAACAATGAATGTTTGTCGTTTGGCGCCCAAGGGACTGGCGACACGTGTCTTTGAATTCATCTGGGTATGCCACGTGTCATACTAGGAATAGGTGCTGAGCTCGATGATGGATACTCCATCATTGAGGTGACAAATATGCTACCCAGTGACAGTCCGCAACTAACACCTAGGTCGGTGCCATACTCTGAAAAGAAATTGTCCATCCCGTACGTCGATGGTTCGACACTGGCGTCCTCTATTACTGCATCGCCTGCTTGGTACACGTCATCATCCTGGTTTACGGCAAACCTGGAAGATGGCTCCAACGGCGGATTTGGTATACGCTCCTATCCCGGAGCAACGTCACTCGACATCTAGTATGGCAGCTGCCGACAATAGGCCCGGGAACAGGTGTTGTGCATTAAGTGTACAATAAGTTCAAAGTAGCCTAGTTGTCTTGTTCTCAATGCAAGCTCGCTCATACACATCAAGGCTGAAATATCTAGTTCCTACAACATAAAGTTGATTGCACCTAAATAAATAAACATTAATAGCAACTGTTGGCCCACTGGAATACCCGAGAGGGGGGGTGAATTGAGTATTTAAAAAATTATCAGAATAATAATAACACTTCAAAAATCAAACAATTAATTTTATCCTAAAATTAATTATTATCTTTATAGCAGCGGATAAGTGTAATAAGCTCTAGGTGCACACCCAAACAACACAAGATAAAATTAAGAAAATAAGCAATGCAGTAAACACCAATATATCCTGGTTTACCAAGCTACTATTGGCTAATCCAGTCCTCCGAGTCCCACGAAGGTTTGCACCCACTAAACTTAGGATTCCTTTATAGGTAGGAACCAAACCCTTACAATGATTATTTTTACGGGTTCAAAATTAACCTTTACAAATTCCTTTTCACATGCTTAGGAATAACCTCTACAAATTTATTTTTCCAGACTCAGGAATAACCTCTACTTTTTACAGGTTTAAGAATAACCTAATTCTATTACAGGAAGATTCACAACCTAATTATTTTTATACCTTAGGCTCAAGAATCAAAATCTCACAAAAATACTCCAACTATCATTTTCCCAGGTAAGAATGGAACCTTTACAAAATCACTCACAATTAATTCTATCCAGAAAGAATTACTACATCAATCTCTTTATAGGAAGAGACTGAAACTGGCGACACCTGATTAAATACCCCTAACAGTTTTTAATCCGTCACACTACTCACCAATACAAACTAATAAGTAGATTATCTCACTCATAGCTTCTATCACCCTAGATAAATTAAAACTCGATTAATATCTCAAATCTAGTGATAGAAAAGTGTAAGATTGAAAATCTGATTTTAAACAAAATATGGGTAGAAAATAATTGAGCATGTAATTAGATTCAATAAATTGTTTACAAAATATTTTCTTTAATAAAAATCAGCAATAATTTTTAAAATCAATTTCCAAAAGATAAACAAGTAATGCAATAATAGAATATAATTGGAAAGATCTCACCCGGAATTCACAGAAAGAATAATTAGATCGATGTAACTTCAAATCCAGTAGCAGCAAAGATTAATAGCAATTGATCTTCAAGATCGCCTCTCAGAATAGCTCACACAATATCTTAGAATAATAACTTTTATAAAAACTCACAAATGATCTTAACTCTTTTAGCTCTCTTGATATTGATTGATCATTAGTCCTTATATATGAAAAGTGCAGGTCTTTATATAGGATAATGAAATCAACCTTCTAGTTTCCACTTATCATGACATTTAAATACTCTCTTAGACCCCTTATATCATTATGACTTCATTTTGGTTTAATTTACTTAATAATGACTTTTAAATCTTTCAATTAAGTTCCCCAAATATTTCTCAATCTCAATTAATTAGAATATAATCAATTTTATGTACCAAATTGAGAAACACTAAAATTTAATGAACCAATTCAATAGGATTTAGATATTAGGTGAAACATATCTTAAATATAATAATATCTCCGAAATCACTCTCAAATTCTAATAAAAAACGGCTACTTTTAGATATAATCTTGGAATAAATAGAATCCTAAAACAGTGCGTCCGGTCGATTGGTCAGTCGACTGCCCAATTTAGGATATAGCCAAGCCATTGTTGCTACGTTCATCGGTCGACCTACCTGTCGACTTGAAGATTTAGAGAGTTCAATTTACCTTCACCGGTTGACCTACCTATCGACTTAGAGATACAGAGAGTTCAACTTCTCTTCACCGATCGACCTGCCTGTCGACATAGAGATATAGGTTATTTTTGTTGCTTGGTCCGGTCGACTCATCAGTCGACCTGTATATGCTAGATCTCTTATCTGAACTCGTTTTTAACTATTTTTTTTTTTTTATGTTTTCGCCCATTTAACTATTTTCTTTTCTAAATTAGTTCCACTAACTTCTTAAATTCCATTTTAGTCAATTAAAATATTTATTTTCAAATCACATATAGAGAAAATAATTTCACCTTATCAAAACACACGTAAATAATAAAACTTTTTGTGCTGTGTGTGTTCCTAATTGGGATATTAAGAGTTGAAATTCACTTGAGTTGTTTTCCCTAATTTCTTCAAACTCTTAATTCTTCATCATCTTGACATCATCATTTATCATCCATTTATAATTTGTCATTGTATCTTCATCACTGGAACTTAATTAATTGAAACACTCAATTAAACTGTTAGTTCTACTAAAATATCAACACTTAATTGTTCATTAAAATCTTTAGGATCAACAGCAACACATAGTAACAAATATATGTTCTAATTAAATTATACCTCTATCGTCGGATGACCTCCTACTGCATGATAGCCGAAGTTTGGTCGGTAAGATGGGTTCACTATGAACTGTTTGGTGACTTCCCAGTACCAGAGCATGTAATCATCAAGGACACTTGTACCAACTTGGAGGTTACTCAAATGAGGTGGTCATCGGCTATCCCATGCCCATATATGTGCCACGTGCACTATCGACTAGATTGTACCAAATTTTCCTCTCCGACTATTCAAATGTAATTCCTTATACGTGTCACTTAGTCGTGGAATCCTTTGGCGAAATCTAAACTATCGTAGCGTACGATGAGACTAATGGTACTCTACGATTTTGTAGTAGATTAGGGGTACAAACGTCATCCAAATGTCTTGACCATCTCTATAGTATGCTGGTAATTACTCCAAGAAATAGTTGGATACGACATCCAAATCACCTTGCAAACAACATACAAATAAATTAATTAAATAATAAATATAATAATAAATAAATAAACATTAGTAACATCTTACGTAAATCTATGACTGACCTCGTCATCTTATAGACGACCTAACTGATCACGATACACAATCAATACGTGCATCGACTTGCTATCAAGATTAAAAGATACTTTCCAACTGTATGTGAAAACAAAAATTAATTATTACTAAATGAAATGAAATATTTGAAATGTGTAGATATTAATTATATAATAATGCACCGAGACCCCCAAGGGGCACTTGGGAACCTCAAGTCCCTCATTTGTAAGTCACCCATCCAATCGCCAGTCGTAAAGAGAAACATGTGGCGTAGTCTCGGGAGCTGTTCTCATGCCCAACACTGTAATAAGAAGAGGGGTCTCTACATATTTTTTGTCTTCTTATGACATCCCTTGCATAGCTTTCGGTACAGTACTGCCAGCGTGACACTGCCCCAACTATATGGATGCGACCCAGACAAATCGCGCAGTAGTGGTAAATAGCCTAACTTGACCAAATTATTTGATTTATCCAGCGTCAACACTGTGCCGATCAATATCAGGCAGTACGCCCGGGCGTAGCACAATATAATACACTTGTCGGTGTCCTTGGGTACACGATCGAAAGTTGATTGTAGCCATTTCAGTGTTAGGCAACCGTACTTGATTTTATCCTCCGGAGGTGTGTGACCGAGGAGGTTTTGGCAAAGTTCCTGCCAACGTGAAATTGGTAATGTGTATTTAGGCCCGATAACTGGTCGTCCGTTCACAAGTAGCTCAAATAACATTGCTACTTTTGGCAGTGTCACTGTCATCTCGCTAGTCGGAAGATGAAACGTATGAACCTCCTAACGCCATCTCTCGACCAACGCGGTAATCAATGCGTGGTCTAGCTGCTTCTTCCTTAACTAAAAAGCTCCATACAGTCCGATGACTTCTATTAACTGTACCACGCGACCGGGTATATGTTCCGTCCATTGCCTTAGAAACCATACCACTCCGGAACAGTCAAGTCGAGAAGAATGCTGAAATATAAATTAAAAAACAATTAATTTAAAAAATACAAAATACAAAAAATAAATAATTTAATACATTGCCAAAATATTTTTTTAGTATAACCTGTATTCTGCATTCTTCCCAAACAGTCACAGATCTGTGGTCTCTCTGCAAATAAAGTAACGACTGATCCAAGGGACCAAGCTCAGCCATAACTGCAAGAATTTGAAGAAAAAAAATTGGGGTGTCTATAAATTGTGCAAAATTTAAATCTGAAATTAGGATGAAAAATATTAATCCGAAACTAAAATTTCATGAAGAAGTAATATACGAAATAAATATTATGTTTATTAACTAAACAACAATATAATACAACACAATGCGAATGTTGTTACAACCATAAACTAAATTAAAAATACAAATTGTTGTCTCCATTACAATGAAATAAACTAATTATACTAATTAATTGAGAATACTCATTGGGATCGGGATGAACATGTTCGTCTATCATGGTCAGTTTGAGAACACAACCTACACCGATTTGTCATTGTCCACTGCAACACATCCATCTTGTTTTCAATGCAAGTGGATTTTGGTTACCCGCACTTCACAACTTGAATTCTATTCTTGTTAGGAAGAAGGATCGAAAAATTAACCACCGGCCAATAGTCCTCGTGAATGATCGGTTCAAACGATGACTCCTAAACTTTTAGCAAGTTTGTTATTGTGTACTCGGGAGCGATATAGCAAAACACATCTATGTCACAATACTCTGTCACCGTTAGCATGTGTGAGCATGGATATCTGAAAGCCTTATATTTCTCAAAAGTACAATCAGAGTTATCACCTAAAGTAACTTTGTATGTAATAATACCACCGGCCAAAGTCTTTCTCGTTTTCATGTGGTAATGTGCATTCTCCCTATTATTGAATATATTTATAAATCAAATTAGATGATAAGTTAAATCATTTGTATTATAAATATTTTTAAAAAAATTACCAATTAATAAATTGCAAGTTAAAAAACCTTACCGAGAATATTTGGACGTCGTATGTTTTGGACTTGGCTTGAGATTTCTGAATCTTCTCAACGATATGTTTTACGTACCACAAACCCATGGCCATGTCCTTTAGAGCTTCTTGTCGACCGAGATCAAAATATTTGACCTACCTATAGAAAGTTATCGAAATGACAGTTGTAATTGGGACATTCCTTGCACCTTTCAAGCAGTTGTGGAATATTTCGGTATAGTTGGTCGTTAACACGCCCCAATGTTTACCGTCATCGTGTGACCTGGTCCATTTTTCTTTGGTTACGTTATCCAATCACGTATACGCCACTACTTTTATTTTATTTTTATCTTTTCCATGATGGTGTTGTACTTTCGAGCTTGTATTACAGCACCCGCATTCCAAACAAGATTTTTTAGTTGTTAATTTTTAAAGATGTTAAAATTACTGCAAAGATGCCGTAGACAAAATCGATGATATCGAATGGGCTCGTTCGGTTGATTAAGTCATAAAGTTTTAACCGCACTAATAATGTCAGTGTGTCTGTCAGATATCAACGTGACCTCCGAATTATCTTTAACAATATGGCGTTTCAGGATCAAAATAAATCAGGACCAACAGCGGTGGTCCTCCGTCGGTACCATTGTGAACGCTAAAGGATAACACTTATTAGACGATGTTATCCCAATAGAGATCAAGATATTTATCTCGTACTTACCGTACAGATGGGTCCCATCAATCGTGAGGACAGATCGACAATATCTCCATCCGACCACAGAAGGTTGGAATGCCCAAAATACCATGTCGAATGTCAAATAACTAGCTTGAGCGGTCGGAATGATACTCCATTCGATAATCGTCCTAGGATTAAAGTGCTGCAACGCCGATATGAATTTGGGCAACTTTTGATACGATTAATCCCAATCTCCCAACAAGGTCTCGATGGCTTTATATCTATCCAACCAAGCCTTTCGATAGGAGATGATGAATCCCCGAGAATCTTTCATGGACGCAACGATAACACCCATCTTCACTTCTAGATCCTCTTCGACCTGTCTAAGTATCATGTCAAAAATGACATCCGAATCCAAGTTTCTATGATCCAAGGCCGTATGATTGTAGAAAAACGTGTCGCCCGTTGTAATGTGTAATCTGAAACATTCTGTGACTCTTTTTTAGAGTTGCCCACATTTTCCACCCGCAACCATGCCTGCATTTAATCGACCAAACTTTAAGGTCTGTCTCCACCACACAATACTCTTTATTTTTCATAACATGGTAATACTTCACGGTATTCTGAACGTGTTTCTTGTCCTTAAAGACCATGTTACAACTGAATTCGTCCATTTTCGGGGTCCAAAAATTCTTTTACAACTTTGGCTCATACTTTGCCATGTCATCATCATCATCATCATCACTCAATTCCAACTGATTACAGAATGAAAGAACCCTATACAATGGTAACTGTTCACTCATTTTCCATGTCGGCTCGACATCCATATCTTTATCTACATCCTCACCATTTTCCTCTAACGCAAAAGCACCATCTAACTCTGTCTGTTTGACATCATGGAAACTATCGATTGTATTCGTCCTACCCTCCACGTTCCCATCATACCTACCGCAATTATGGTCATGCGGTGGACTAATTGGCGAATGATGTTGATGTGGAGTAGCTGAAGTGGTGCCTACATCATGATTAATCACGTTATGGGGATGATATTCTTCGGGAATGTAGGGTGATCGACGAGTGTAATTGAATTGAACAACTTGGGGGTCGAACATGAGAATATTATACGAAGAAAATTGTCCAGATAATGTGGTAACATAAGGATTGAAACTTTGACTTCAAAATTGGGTAAAAGGATCAGGTTGGGAAAAAAATATTGGAGCGTGATCAAAAGCTCGCTTTATTCAACATACACCTCAACACCAAGCAACAAGGGCATCTTAAGAGGTAATTGAAGCACATGGTCTAATGCCGTGTCATCACCGATTGAAAACAACATGTGTCTATAATTCCCAAGTCCAATAGTAGCTACCGACAACCTATACTTTAACTTTAAAATTCCATCAACTCCATCCTCGAGGATATAAGGTCGTAACATCACAATCAATTCGTTTAACGTAATCTCCCAACAAACATCCAACGATTTGACTGCATACATGCTATACGATACCCCAAATTCAGTTCATTCTAATATCTTTCCACCCCAATACAGATATAATGTAACATTCTCCATTTCAAACTACTACAGTTTCACAAATCAAAACAAAACATGTGAGGTATTATTATGATTATCAATCATGTTACTAAAAAAAATTAAGTTGCCCAATTAAAACTTCATAAAAACTGTTAAACTTAATTATCATTCATTAAAACCGAATAAACCTAAATAGTTAATAATTAGCAAACACAAACCTAAATATAAATAAATTTCCTTCTTAAATCTAAAATAAAATTTCTAATTGAGATCAAAACATAAATTTCTAACTAAAACCGAAATATATAAACATTAACCTAATAAACCTACATCTACATTTCCACAAGAAAAAAATATATATACACACACACATATATAAAAAAACCTACATTTCCAAATTACCAATAGATCTACAATTTCATAAATATATAGATCTAGATCTAAATCTACATTACGAAAAAACCGAAAAAAAATAAAAATTGGTTACTAACCAAAACGAGACAGACTGCGGCGGAGGAATGAGATCGGCGATGGAGGAGTGGGTCACGGCGATGGAGGACTGAGATCTACATTTCCAAAAAAAAAAAAATTTGAAAAAACTCAAAATAAACCAAAAAGGCAAAAAACCCATATATACATACATACATTTCGTATATATATACACACACATATGAAAACGTATATATACGAAAAAATCCAAAAACAAATTGAAACGTTTACCTTAATCAAAAGGTGATGACGACCGGAGTAAAAGAGGCTTGACGACGGCGGCAGATAAGTAAGGCAACGACAACAGAGGAGTGACGAATCTACGAAAGGAAGGAGAGGACTGACTGCCTATGCAAATGAATAAGAAGAAATGTGGGTGGGCTTTCAGGCTTTAAAAATGCAGAAGCCATCTGCGTTTTTAAAGAAAAGCAGATGGCATCTGCGTTTCTTGGCGGATTTTTTTTTGTTTGAATCTTAGAAACGCATTATACAATTGCGTTTTTATTTTCACATTTTTAAATGAAAACGCAAATTAGTTATGCATTTTTAAGGGAAACGCATTTTACATCTGCGTTTTACACTAGTTTCGTAAATAAGTTTCAATATATGAGTTTTCAGAATTTTTTTATTGAAAAAATAATTATTTGGTCAAGAACTCCATATTCAAGTGTAGTATGTGATCTTAATTGGAATGATTTTTTTAAACAAATATATATGTTGTTTATCTTAGGAAATACAAAGAAATAATTTGTCAAAATATCTTGATCATGTATATGTCCTTGAGTTGTCTTGATCATCCATTTCACTTCTAGTGCATCATAATTCAACATTAGGGGTGGGCAGCGGACAGATTGGGGAGGGTTGGGACAAACCCGTGAACCAAACCAAAACTAAGTAGGTTGGATTAGTTTGAACTGTGAACCGCCCAATGATGTACTGTTTGGGGTGGGTTAGATTGTACGGGTTGGTTAGTTTAAACCGTGGGCTATCCTTTAGTGTACGGGTTGAGCGTATTTTCGGGTTGGTCTAATTAGAACCATGGATTTCTTTTAAAATATAATAAATGTTGCTAAAAAGAAAAACCTGTACATGATGAAATTTTGTAGAAAATTGTGACAAAATTATAGTAATACAAAAATATGAAAAAACCTATAATGTAATTTGTAAACCATTACAAAAATAGAAAGAAAAATTACAAACGTAAGTAATAAAATCTAAAATGATGTCGTTTTGTGTCTACTCGGGTGGGCGGGTTGAAACTGTAAGAACATGGGTTAAACCTTAACCTTCCTATACATGTGTGCATTTCAAGATTTAATACCCACGCAATGTGCTGGTTAGTATTGGGCGATTTTTTTGCTGTGGGGGTTTGGCAGGTTGACTCAATCCGTTGCACACCCCTATTCAACATATTTCATCCCCAGTACATCATTAATCTAACTAATTTTTTCTTAAACTGTAATCACATCTCAAGTACAAGATTAGTCCATAAAAATCATCAAATAGCAATTAAATCCTTTAGGATTAACAATATATTTTCAAAAAAATAATAATAAAATACTAAAAAAAATTAAAGACTCTGAAGCACCATATACAAGGGAAAAAAAGGGAAAAATAACACAAGTGCGACCCAAATATGGTGAAAACTTGAAAGAACACCATGAAAAGAGCATAGAGACCATAGCAAGATACAAAACCATTGACCATGCAAAAAAGTGCTGGTGCAAAAAAATGGATAAAAAATGAAAAAAAAAGGAAAGAAAAGGGAGACAAATCAATTTACTAAGGGTTTCCCTTATGGAATTTTGCTTTGGTTGACTTTCGTTAACTATAGAGGTTTCTGTGTTTATAACTTGATGGATTTAAAGAGAATTGGAGTCTGTGAACGTTGGGGGCATGGTCTGAGACTGTATTGAAAACATACTCATCGACAATCCAGCTGATGATATCGCATAAATTAAAGGAATAGGATATTAAAGTTATCAGATCTATGTAGTAGAATAATAATAATAATAATAATAAAATTAAATCAAAATTTAATATTTAATTCCTCAAATCGGATATAATTGCATCAACATTAAAACAAAGATACAGATAATATTAAAACTTTTTAATATAAATTTAACCTCTTCTAGTACTTCAGCCTCAGAGTTGGTTGTTTTTGAGACACGATCAGAGTAGGCTCTTCCGAGAGCGTTTGAACACGAACAATATGGCTACAAGAGGCTTGATTCTGTTAGAAGTGACACATATATCTCACCTCTAACAGTATCTACACAGAGAACCTTAGAAAGTAGAGTGTTATTGGAATTTTAAATATCATATGTAATCTAAAGACTCTAATATAACTTTGATTTGAATCTAGGTAGTAATAAGATTCAAATCAGTAGTGCAAAAATAGAAAATGCAATCTCACAGACACAGGAGATTGAGAGAGAGCAAGAGGGGTGACCAGATTTCTTTGTGGCTAAAATCTACTAATGAGGACGACCATCTTGTGGCCTTCCATTTTATAGATACAGTTCAGGGTTCAAAATCCTAGACCCTTTTTTTTTTTTTTTTATTAATTGCACTTTGGCCCCTAAATTTCTTAAGTTCAACATTGCTACTCATTCATTTTTCAAGAACTTTTCTAGCATCAATTATCTATTGTGTGTGGCCCATTAGGTTCATACCAAAAGATGGATAACAAAAATAATTAATTATTTTAGTAATCAACTAATTAATAAAAATTAGAATAATTCCAATTTTGTCCTTCTAAAAGAAAATACTTTTTTCCTTGAGGCATTTTCTCCGACTATGAGTCACGGTTATCCGCATATCACAATCATGTTCAGTTGGTAGAAATTTAATCAAGAAAATCCCCTCAAGTAAGATATGTATATTCTGCGATCTCTCTATGTGTATACCCAAAAGGACCAACATTGTATGGTTAAGTTAAAAACTCAAGTTAATCATATGTATTTTGATTGATAATATTAAAACAGTGCTCTAGCAAGAGACTTAGGTAAATTATATTAAAACAAATCACACAGGTCACATATCGTTTTGCTAAAAGTGATAAATCGCTTTTTGCATACTTGTATATTCACACGCATGTCCCATTATACCCAATAAGAATTTTTAAGTCTCGTAACTAGAGAACAACACTCAATATTATCAAAGTATTATAATATACAATACATCAAGTAAAAAAATTCATGAAATACAATCGCAACTCATATATTCTATTTTGACTTAAGCAAAATTACTATGTAGGATATCAAAAATTATCTCGATGAAATTTGGTAACTTATATTCTTAATTCTTCATAGTCGGTATTGGATTGTTGAAGCTGATCTTTAATGATCTAGACTAGATTGTTATGTTATTTTCTATTTTGAGAATATTGAGTCTCAAACCATTAGTGTGAGGTACTCGAACAATCACAATGAGAGTTACTAGTGTAGTAAGGGATTAAATGTGATCATCCTTGATATCTTACATGGTAGCTTTGCCTAATGTCAAAATAGAATGTCTGAAATATGATTGTATTTGTGATATCTTCACTTGAGGTACTGTATGTTATATGTATGGATTCCTATAATTTGATAATATTAAATATTGTACTCTAACCACGAGATTTCAAAGGTATTTATTGGATAAAGTGAAACATACATGTCAGTGTCCGAGTATGCAAAATATGATCTATCACTCTCAATAAAAAGCGACACGTCTTATGTAATTCCATTTAATATAATTCATCCAGGCATCTGACTAGATCAGTGTGACGATTAGATAAGATTCCAATTAGCGTTACAAGGAATTATAATATCAATGTACATATGATTGGATTAGGGTTTTTGACTTTATCTATATACTTTTGGTTCTTTGTGAACACAAGATAGAGACATTGTATGATACGAAAGGCATATATGATGAGATTCTTTTGGTGAAATTCCTACCAACTAGACATAGTTGTGATATGTGGGTAGGCATGACTCACTGTAATAACCTGATTTTCCAGGCCGCCATGTGGTTTCTCCCAAGAGAATTAATTCCAAACCGAATACCCAATATAGTATTTTTAAATTAAAAATTGGGAAATTTTTCACGCTACGAGGATAATTATAATTATCGAATTATCGAGTTAATTTTTATAACATTAAGTAATAAAAACACTTATTACAAATTGAAATTCATATATAATTCCTAGTGTAGTTTCATTCCCACTGACACTACAATAAAACTGTGGGGTTGTTAGTCAAAGCTCAGTAAATTTTAATCCATTTATTTCGTGCATTTAATCAATCCCCAGATAAACACATAGACATGTTGCCCACATAACTTTTCACATAATAATCCTAAATATTTCATGAAAACTAACAATTAAAAATTAACAACAACTTTAGCATGAATCACATAATGAAGAGAGAGAGAGAGAGAGATTAAATATAAATATTAAAAGAGTTAGAAATTCTACTTGAAATCTAAGTCAAAATATGAACCGCAACATTCCAGGTACTGTAACGTTTCTTAATATATATATATGTGTGTGTGTGTGTGTGTGTGCGCGCACACACTCAATATAATACACGTGTCAAGTTTTTTTCTTTTATATATATATATATAGTGAGAATTTGTTCCCTTCCTTGAGAAGAAAACAAATTTCACCACATATTAATTTTATTTATTTATATATTTATTTACACAAATGTCTCTCTTAAAATAAAAAAATATTAATTATATCCCAAAAGTATATTTTAAATAATATAATAGTTCTAAAACTTTTAAAAGTTAATTTAAAATTAACATCAACCCCAAAAAATTATCAAATATTTATTTATATTATAAATATACAAAACGACCCATAAATATTAAACTTGTATAAAATAATATTTTTAAAATATAAATTTTCAAGGTATTACAATCTACCCCCCTTAAATTTTGTCCTCGAAATTTTGTTCAAATAATAATAATTCAGAATCGCATCGCATGGTTATGTTAGTTACTTTCGATTCTAGAACAATTGTTTTCTATGTAAGATCCCATAACCGAAAGTCACTCATAATTCATAACTGTTAAAATCCATATTATATATCGTCACTTTTGCATCTGCGATAACCCACTCTATATCCAATAACATACGGACAAGATGCACTTTAGTTGGTAACATCTTGCACAGATAACCAATTGCCAAAGAATTTTATATTTCTAAATACTTTCGTTGCACTATTCTGATAAAAATAACAATAAATATACATATCTATATACAATCAACAAATATATTTTTAAAATATTACGGTAGTCTTACTTGGATTGGATCTATCTCAATTCCAACAAGTCCATGACCTCAATAATTTTTCTCACTTGCCATGATTTTTCAAGTCCATTGTTATATTCCATAATTAACATTGATCAATTTCATCCAACATTTCAAACCAACAGATTCGCAACTAGCATCATAGTCAGTAGATAGCCCAATTTCTTGTGGACTGTCCTGTGAGACTAAAAATAATCAATTCTAACATCTATATTAAAATTTCAATTTAATTTCATAATCTCGTAAACTTTTTCATAAATATATACACAATCCAAACTTCAAATAACAAATTTTTTGAAATACGTCTGAAAATACATAAATACCTCTCAACCATATAAATACGTCTTAAACACATAAATATGTCTTAATCGTGTAAATACATCTCGAAACACCTAAATACGTTTCAAACATATACATACGTTTCAAACCACATAAATACGTATCAATCACATAAATATATGTCAACTACATAAATACATCTGGAAACATACAAATATGTCTCAATCACATAAATACGTCTTGAAATACATAAATACGTTTTAGCCACATAAATACGTCTCAATACGTTTCAAACCACATGATTACATCTCAATCACATAAATGCACCTCAAACATAGAAATACGTTTCAAACACATAAATGACATTTTGTCTCAAAAGTTCGAAACTCACGTAACATGTATAAAAATATTACATAAGCTCAAAGTAAAAATTAGCTTAAAATGTATATAAAACTATTATATAAAGTTCCCCAAAAGTCTCAACAATTACCCCACACTTTGACTTTACTATCGCTGTAGTGGACCAATATCTATTCGAATATTTTATCGGTGTACTGTCTTCAAAAATAATTTGTGGATCAAGTATTTTTTTTATTATCCTGCTATGCCATAGTTATCTCGTCAGGAAGGCATATCTTACAAGATGTTGTTGGTTCTTATAGGAGGGTATGTCCTGTAGAATTGTGTGTTGCGACCTATCAAGAGGGAAAGTCCTGCAGGTGGTTAATATATATTGTTGTTCTTGACGATGATTATCGGTATGATATAGTGGTTTTTACCACGTGTTGTTGACTATCAATATGGTGGAGTTGAATATGACATTGATTATTAATATGGTGGAGTTGAATATGGTATTGACGATATAATGTGATGGCGTTGGATATGGAATTGGTTATAAATATGTCGTTAGACTTGTCAGGAGGAAAAGTCCTATAGGTGTTAAAAAAAATATGTTGTTGATTTTACAAGAGTAGTTGAATATGGAATTAATTGTGAATATGTTGTTAGACTTGACAGGAGGGCAAATCTTGCAGGTGATAAAAATATTTTGTTGATTTGACAAGAGTAGTTGAATATGAAATTGATTATGAATATGTTGTTAGACCTGACAGGAGGGCAAGTCTTGTAGGTCATAAAAATATGTTGTTGATTTGACAAGAGAAGTTGAATATGAAATTGATTATGATGTGTTGTGTTGAGACTTGATAGGAGGACAAGTCCTACAGGTGATAAAAATATGTTGTTGATTTGATATAAGAAGTTAAATATGGAATTGATTATGATATGTTGTATTGAGACTTGTCCGGAGGATAAGTTCTGCAGGTAGTTGATATGATAACTCCCGATCGTGAAGTAAAGCGATCATATGACTAGTAAAAAAATATGATATTTTATTATATAAAAGTGAATTAATCTGTTGATTTAAATTTTGTTATTCTATGATATTTGCGAAATTTTGATATTTTTTTATTCCATTTTGTAACGACCTAGTTTCTCAGGACCGCCACGCGATTTCTCCCTTTGGAGAATTAGAACTAAAACTGTATTGAATAAAAAACGTGATATTTTAGGGGGTGGAATATGTCAATATTTGATTTTTTTTGCTTTGACTGAAATGGTAATTTCGTGCATTCATGTTTTACCTTTAGAGAGAAAAATAATTGCTACAAATAGGGAATAAGCTATAATTGAGTATGCTTTGTGAGATAAAGAAGAATATGCTTCTATGCCCTTATTAAATTATAGTGGTAGTTTCACAAAGTATTCCATTTATCAACTTTTTTTTATTTGTATAATTATCCAAGAACACATAAGCTCTTATATATGAAAAAAGAACAAAGTTAGAACAAATTCTTGAAATTTATAGATTTGTGAGACAACACTTAGTAGAATTTCAACCCTTCTAATACGTGTATCTAATTAATATAATAAATAAACACATAGGTATGTTTTCCACATAATTTTCATATAATACGTGATCATGATATCTCATGCAAAACAATAATTATAATAGTAATAACATAAATCATATAATACGTGGAGAGATTAAATACATATATTAAAAGAGTTAAAAATTATTCTTAAATTCCGAGTCGAAATCTGAACCGAAATATTTTTTTCACTAAAAAACTTCTATAATCTCATACTGTTAAACTTTGTAACGACCCGATTTCTTAAGGCCGACATGTGGTTTCTCTCAAAAAAATTAATTCTAAACCGAATACCCAATATAGTATTTTTATATTAAAAACTGGGAAATTTTACACGCTACGGTGATAATTACAATTATCGAATTATCAAGTCAATTTTTACAATAGTAAATAATAAATACACTCATTACAAATTGAAATTTAGATATAATTCTTGATGCAATTTAATTTCCACTAACTTTACAATAAAACTGTGGAGTTGTGAGCTAAAATTCAGTAGAATTTTAACCCCTTTACTAAGTGAATTTAATCAATTAATCTCTAAATAAATACATAGACATGTTTCCCACATAACAATCCAAAATATTTCATGAAAACTAACAATTAAAGATTGACAATAATTTTAGCATGAATCACATAATGAAGAGAGATAGAGATTAAACACAAATATTAAAAGAGTTCGAAATTCTACCTGAAATCTGAATCGAAACATTTAAGTTATTGTAACCTTTTCTAATATATATATATATATATATATATATATATATATATATGGTGAGAATTTGTTTCTTTCCTTGAAAAGAAAATAAATTTCACCACATATTAATTTTATTTATTTATTTACACAAATATCTCTTTTAAAATAAAAAAATATTAATTATACCCCAAAAGTATATTTTAAATAACACAATAGTCCCAAAATTTTTAAAAGTTAATTTAAAATTAACATTAACCCCAAAAAATTATCAAATATTTATTTATACTATAAATATACAAAACAACCTAAAAATATTAAATTTGTATAAAATAATATTTTCAAAATATAAATTTTTCGGATATTACACTCACAGTATGAGAAAATGCCTTTTAAAAAAAATGTTTTCTCATAGAAGGACAAAATTAAAGTGATTTTAATTTTAATTGGTTAATTGATTGATGAATTAATTAATATAATCATCCAACTTTTCATAGATCACACACAATGAAAAAAATCTTGAAAAAGAGAATGGGTAATGTTGAATTTTTTAACGTTCAAAGACCAAAGTGCAAATCTAGAAATAAAGAATTGAGGGTTTTAGTTTATATATAAGGGGAAGACCAATAATGGTTGGCCTCTTAGTATCTTGAGATTATAATATATGATTCTTGGAGATCGCAATATTACTTTGCTTTATGAGTTTTTTGCGTGGACACAGTTAGAGGCAAGACAATTTTATTGCTTCTAGGAGAACCATAGCCACTCTTGGTAGTGTTTTCTCAAACAACTCTCAGGGATTACCAACTTCACTGCTGAAGCACTGGAAGAGGTAATCGAAATAAATATGATTAAACTTTTATCGTTATATTTGTTTTATATTGATACAAATAGATTTGACTTAAATAAACATGATATTAATTGTGATTAATATTTTTTTTGTTGCGTAAATGTAGTGTTTGATATTTTTTTATTGTGTCAATGTAGTATTTTTGATATTCGGTTATTTGATATTAGGTAGTAAAAATGTGTTTAACTAAGTGCATTCTCAAACAGCTGAAATATAACAAAGCAACACAGAACGATTTATCTTGATTTGGTAAGCTACTCTTATCTACATTCAGTTCCCTTACCTCTACAGGACTTTTGCAATCCACTAATCCCCTGATTCCTTTTCCAGGTAGGAATCAAACTCTTATAATCTTTTTCACAAGTTCAGGATTAACCTAATTCTTTTCGTTGGTTCATAATCAAATATTTACACTTTTACACTATTACACTTATCATTTTCATAAGCTAAGGAAGAACCTTATCTTTTTTCAGGTTAAAAACTATCTGTAACGACTCGATTTTACAGGGTCGTCACACGGTTTCTCCCCTTGGAGAATTTACACTAACACTGCACGACCAATATTTCATTCTATAAAATGATGACAATTATAATTATCGATTTAAATTTTACAATACGGTCCAAGCCTATAGAGAATCACCAATACTTCATTTCGTGACAAATTTTACTGTAACGGTATGGTGGTTAAGCCTATATTTTGAACCCACGACAAATTCTTACTGTAGACATAATTTTGAATTATATATTACGTATAATAGCTTAAATATATATGAAAAGTTATGGTACGACATAACTATATTACAACAATTATGTATATATCAATGTAATAGTTATTTTGAACAATCAATTATTGGTTACACTAGAGTGAAATAATATTCAAAACACGCATAACCCAAGCCTATCGAATTCAAGACGGCGACGATTTTATTTATTGACGATGATAATTTTACTAAATAATCAATATTTTAATTAATAAAAATCTGATAAATTTTACACATGATGACGATAATTGAAATTATCAAATTTATAATTTATCAATTTATTGAATCAAATTTACAAAGGTAAATACTAAATACAACTATTAAATTTTTAAATAGAAATTTAACTAAAATTTCCGTCACCATTTTCTTCTCACTGGCCCTACAACCAAAACTGTGGGATTGTGAGTCAATACTCAGTAGAACTCCAACCCTTCTAATACGTACATTTAATTAACTCGACAAATAAAACACATTGTAATGATTTTCACAAAATTTTCACATAGTTATAATTATTTCGTAAAATTTAACAGGTAAAATTCAACAACAACAATAACATAAATCACACGATAGAAAAATAAAATATATATATTAAAAGAGTTAGAAATTCTACCTGAAATTCAAAATTGGGAATAATTCAAAAAGAAACTGCGTTTTTTCTTCTTCTTTATTTTTTTCTATTTTTCTTCCTCCCTTTTGCTCGTCCATGCATCCGTTGTCTTTTTTATTTTTTTCTAATTTTCTCCTCCTTGTCTATGTATGTATGTATATATATATGCTGAACATCCCTTAAGGACCCTTGATATCCATATATATTAATATGCTCAACTCCCAAAAGAGGTCATTTTTTTCCTTAATGCAGAAGTTTGTATTATTATTATTATTCATAACCATACGCACGTGTAATATGAATGAGCTCTGTAATTTGATGTAATCATGAGAGCAATTCTTGTGGCCATCATTTTTCAGCATTTTTTTCTTTCTTTCTTTAATTCCTTAAATTTCCATGGCCATACATCAATCCCTTAATTGTTAAGTTATAAGAAATTACATTTAGCACCCCTAATTATGAAGTAATTCATATTAGACTCAATAATTATATTTATTTCCCTAATATTATCAAATATAATTATAAATTTTCATAATATACGAAGCAACCTAAAAATATTATTATACTTATATAAAATAATTTAACATTTACCTCCAAAAATTATCAAGTATGTATCTATATCACAAATTCATAAAACCATCCTAAAAAATATTAAGCTTATATAAAATAATAATTTCAAAAATATAAATTTTCGGGATATTACACTCACCTAATTCTATTACAAGAAGAAACAAAACCTAATCTTTTTAACAAGTTAAGAATCAAACCTAATCTTTTTCACAGGTTAAAGATCAAACCATAACTACCCTGATTAAACACCATTCCAATATATCTAATCCACTTTTCTCACCAATACAAAAAAATCACTTTTCTTTTTACAGGAGCTTCTGCCATCTTAAAACAATTATACTTAATTAATGTCTTGAAAACTATGTGATAGAACTACGTGTGGAATAAATTTGATTTAATCAATTAAAGCACAAATAATATTTGATCAGATTTCACAGGTAAAAAATATTTTTTAAAGATATAAATGCTTTTCAAATAAGAAAATAATTTTTCTAAAACAAATATTCCCAGTAATCGAATAGATAATCTAAGAAAAACACTTTAATTAACTCGGAAAGATCTTACTGGGATTTTTTGAAAATAATTACAATAGCTCAGTGTAGAACAAAAATAAATGATGTTAACGTTTTTGTGCCTCGATCAAGAACTCTTTCAATATAAATTTCTTATAAATTTTGTTGGTCTAGTGAGCTACCCAAGAGAGGGAGGGGGGGATGAATTGGGTTGTTCTAAAAATTTAAACTAATTTTAATCTTTTCAACACTTAAATAATCAAATAATCAATTTATCCTAAATCAATTATTATCTTTATAATGCACCGGATAAGTGTTATTAAATCTAGGTACACACCCAAATAACATAAAATAGATAAAGTAAAAAATACAGTACACAAAGATATATTCTACTTCACCAAGTTACTCTTGGCTAATCTAGTCCTCTAAGTTCCACAGAGATTTGCACCCACTAAACCACTTGATCCCTTTAACAGGTAGGAATCAAACTCTTATAATGATTTTTTTCACTGGCCCAAAATCAACCTTTACAATTCTCTTTTAACAGGTTAAAGAAGAATCTTATCTTTTTACAGGCTAAAGACTAATATAATTCTTTTACCAGGTTAAGAATCAAACCTTACAAATCACTCCAAGTATCCTTTTTCACCGATAAGCATGTAATCATTACAATTCACTCAAATTTAATTCTAATCAGGAAGAATCAAGTTTAACTCTTTTCAAGAGAAAAAAATAAACTAAACTTTTTATCCACCAGGTAAAGATTAAATCTCAATCTTTTTTCTTCCCAAGCTACCCTTAACTAGATACTCCTAATATGATCTAATCCACACAAACTCACCAATTATAAGAATTAATGAATTTCTTCCCACTTGGAACTTCTACACCTTAAATCAATTAAACTCAATTAACATCCCGAATTTATTAGTGATAGAATTTTATGTAAGGAATTTAATATCTGATTATAATAGATGTGTGTAACACAAAAATAAACACGTAATCAGATAATCACAAAAAACGTTTTAAAAGAATTTTTATTCTCTTTAGGGTTCAAAAATAATTTCACAAAAATCTTATAATCAAGTAAACAATAATAATATAAAATCACAATAAAAATCAAAAACTTGAAAAGATCTCATTAAGATAACACTGAAAGATTGTAAATTAAATCGCAAGGCAACTTAGATAGGTGATGCCAAAACATTTAGTGCTTTAACTCAAGAAATTTTTCCACAAATAATCTCACAAGTGATCTCTCGATATAATATCAGAATAACGACTCTTAGAAAGCTCCGCAACACTTAGTTCTTGATAGAAGTGATGTATTGATCTCTAAAAATACAGGTCTATTTAAGCTGATTTGAAACAAGCCCTTTAACAATTAGTTTCCTCAAGATATGACAATTAAATGCATATATAGACCCCATATATCAATACCATTTAATCTTGGTCCAATTTACTTAAATATGGCTTTTAAAATATTCAATTTAGTCCCCAAATTTTTTCTCAATCTTAAATCATAAAGATAGAAAGTATTAAATGTACCAAATTGAGAAACACTTCAAATATGTGTACCATATCTATAGGGATAATAAAATAAGTGTATCACATCATTAATATATCCAAATCCCTACAATATCTCGCTCAAATATCTCAAAAACAGCTAGTTTTTGAATACTTTCTCGAAATCCTCAAAACTGTAACAACACAGTCGGTTGACCGATGGATACAGGATGTATCCAAGCCATTTTTCAAACACTGTTCGGTTGACCTATCGATACATGATGCTCTTTCAGACCTAGTTTTGTCCTTAGTCGGTTGACCAATCGATACTGAGAGTTTTCATTTCGGCTATCAGTTGACGGATCTCTCCTGGTCAGTTGACCAATCGATTTAGAGACTCCACACTTTTCAGCCCTTGCTCATTAGTTGACCGATCCCTTGTGATCGATTGACCGATCACTACTAGAACACCCACTACACAATTTATTTCAACTTCAAACTTCGACGTTTTAAACCCTTTAACTGATTTCTTTTCTTGGTTAATTTAATTGACACTAATATTCATTTTTAAACACTAATCTTGTTTAGGTCAATTTTCCTTTTTCAATTTCACATTAGGGAAAATATTTGAACAATAATTAGGACTTTATTTAAAACACACATAAATATAAATCATTTTTGTGTTGTGTGTGATACTAATCGGGATACATTAAGAGTAAAATAGATTTAAGTTGTTTTTACCTAGTATCTTCAGAATCTTCAATACTCTTTAATGTCTGTCTCTACATCTTTTATAATTACTTCATGATATTATCTTGAATGAAACTCTTTAAACTGAAACACTCAATAAACATATTAGTTTCACAAAAAGCATCAACAATTAATTATTCATCAAAATCTTGGGATCAACAATCTTTCCCTTTTTGATGATGACAATTTTTTGATATTTTCTTCACAATAAGAATGTAACCACGCTTCTCCTAAATTCAAGAACGAGTTTTTTTTAACTCGTTAAAGTATAATCATGAAGATAATTCAATAAATATAGCACAAAGTTTGATCGATAAAACAATTATATATATTCAATAAAGTATAACATGATCATATCAATAATGTTCTCCCACTATATTAGTGCAATGCTTAGGCGAACAAATCCTAAACATTAACTAACTCGTTTTAAGCGCAAACATGGTTTCCCCTTTATATCTTCCCTTTTTATCAGCCAATTATATTTTAATAAAGGTATCTAATAAACATTAACATATATTCTCCCCCTTTGTCATCTCAAAAAGTGGGGAAAGGGAACCAAAAACATTATTGTGCCTAAGCATACCTAAACCTCGGATAATTCTCACAAACTGATCTTCCGCTAAAGGTTTGGTAAATTTGTCAGCAAGCTGGTCGGAGATATCAATATACTCAATAGTAATGTCCCTTTTCTAAATATGATCACGAATAAAATGTTATCTAATATCTATGTGTTTAATTCGTTAGTGCTGTGTAGGATTCTTACTTAGACATATAGTACTTTTATTATCACAATAGATCGGGACTTCTTCTATACATACTTCAAAATCATTTAACTGTTGCTTAATATATAGAATTTGAGCGCAATAGTTACTAACTACCATGTATTCTGCCTTAGTAGTAGATAAGACTATCAAATTCTGTTTCTTGCTAGACTAAGAAATTAAGGCATATCCTATAAAATGATATGACCCACTTGTGCTTTTCTGCTCGACTTTACAACCGAAAAAATCAGTGTCAGAGTAACTTATTAACTTGAAGTCACTCCCTCTAGGATACCATAATCCTAGGTCAGTCGTCCTTTTCAAATATTGAAAAATTTGGTTAACCGCAGTAAGATGCGATTCTTTAGGACAAGACTAAAATTTAGCACACAAGCAAACGCTACACATAATATCCGGTCTACTAACAGTTATATATAACAAGCTACTAATCATACCTCGATATAATTTCTCATTTACGTTTTTGCCCATATCGTCTTTGTCTATCTTTGTAGATGTCGCCCTGGGAGTTTTGTACTCTTTAGCATCATCTCAACCATACTTTTTCAGCAACTCCTTGGTGTATTTTGTTTGGTTTATAAAAATCCCTTATTTGGTTCGCTTGATTTGCAACCCAAGGAAGAAATTTAATTCCCCCATCATGCTCATTTCAAATTCGACCTGCTTTATCTTGGAAAACTCTTGGCAAAGATCCTCATTAGTAGATCCAAAAATAATGTCATCAACATAAATTTGCACTAATAGGATATCAGAATCAGTTTGCTTAATAAATAACGTTATATCACTAAGACTCATTTGAAAATGATTTTCGATTAAATACCGGCTAGGTCTCTCATACCAAGCTCTTGGAGCTTGTTTGATCCCATACAAAGCCTTACGAAATTTAAACACATAATCAAGAAATTTATCACTTTCAAATCCTGGGAGTTGTTCCACATAAACTTCTTATGCTAGAAAACCATTCAAGAATACACTATTTACATCTATTTGATATAATTTAAAATTACGTGAACATATAAAGGCAAATAACATTCTAATAGCTTTTAATTTAGCCACAAGAGCATAAGTCTCATCATAATCAATTCCCTCTTGTTGATTATATCTCTGTTCTATTAATCTTGCTTTGTTTCTAATTACCATACCAGTTTTATTCTTTTTATTACAAAAAACCCATTTAATACCAATTACTGGATGAAATTTAGTCTATGAACTAGAGACCATACTTTATTACGTACAAATTGAACTAACTCTTCTTGCATTGCGGAGATCCAAGATTCATCAGTTAACGCCTCATTTACATTTTTAGGCTCAATTTTGAGATAGAAAAACAAGATTAATTATATCTCTAAGGGAGGAATGAGTACTTACACCTCTTTTGAAATTACCAATGATTTCTTTTGCCAAGTGTCCCGGTACTATCTTTATAGCTCGTGGTAATGCCGAATCCTCTCCCTTAGGCTCCTATTTTTGAGGTTCTGTTTTTGCATCATTCCCCTGATTCTGGTTATTTAAAATACCTACATCATCATCTAAAACTTTTCTAGACAAAAATAGATCAGCATGCAATTTTCATATATTCAGCAGGATGTAATTTTCCATTCCCCTGGTTTTGTTTTTCATATATTCGGCAGGATGCAATTTTCCATTGCATTGTTGTGCAAATATGAGGGGGTGACGACTGTGCTGAGGGTGGGAAACAACAACAATATTAATTATCTATCTAAGAAACTAGTGGGTTATTAAGATGTTACATTCAACAATCTGTTAAGATGTTAAATTCAATACACTATCATTTTAAAGTGAGATGATCATAAGTACATGTTACATGTAACATGATCTAACTAATAAATGTTACATGTAACATTTATACTCATCACGATAGACAACTCCAAAAAATGTGATTGATATATCATTTTAAAGAAAATTGTTCGCACATAATTGATGTGTAAAAAATTTGTTGTTTACTGTTCGGATTGATATTAAAACAAGCATTTTTTGTTCCATATTTCATGATCGCATATTACCTAATTTAGTTTCGCATTAAGGAGAGTTCATTAAAAGTTGTTAAGAAGTTGCACATTGAATATGAGTATTTTAGTCATGGAAACGCCATAAGAACTACTCGGTTTATAGAAAAATTTGTAGTCTTAATTGGTAGATTAGATACCTAATTGGGATTGCTTGGTAAGCGTCCTATGTATTTATTAGTGTCATGATTTGATACATTGAACCCCTATACTTCCCATATTCTATATACTTGACTATATACATATTCACCACTCTTTTATTCATATATTATACCCTAGGAAGCACGGGTATGACCTGAAGACACGGTAAATTTTGAAAAATTAGGATATGTATACGCTTAGGACATGGAAATATATTATGTTATATATACGTGTGTTTGTTAGCTCAAAAAGCTATCCAGGGGAGGTGAATTGGATAGTTACTATATTTAAATAATTAAGTTCTTTAAACACAAATAATCAGCTTTCCTAAATCAATTATTATCTTAATACATAGCGAAAATGTGTTTAATACTAAGTGCACACCCAAACACAATATATAAAATAAAGCAACGCAACACATAAGAATTTATCCTGGTTCATCAAGTTATTCTTACCTATGTCTAGTCCCCCAAGCTCCACGGAGATTTGCAATCCACTAAATCCCTTAATTTATTTACCAGGTAGGAATCAAACCCTTACAATTTTTGACTCTTTTCACAGGCTCAACATTAACCTTTACAATACCCAGATTCTTTTTATAGGTTAAGAATCAACCTAACACTCTTTCACTCATCCTTTTCACAGGGTTATGATGAACCTTTACAATTCACTTTTTTTAATTCAATTATAAGCTGAATACAAACCTAGTTCTTTTCAAGTGAAAAGAATAGCCTAATATTTTTAACTGGACAAAGATCAAACCCTAATCTATTTTATAGGAAAAATATCAAAATTTAGCTACCCTGATTAGACACCATCCCAAACGTGTCTAATCCTCTCAAACTCACAAACACAAAAAATATAAGATTCTTCCCACAAAGAGCTTCTATCACCTCAATACAGATATACTCAATTAATGGCCAGAATAATTACTACGTGTTAGATATAATGTGAGACAAATAAAATCTGATTAAATAAATAAGTGAGTAGCACAAATTAAGCACGTAATTAGATAATCAAGTAAAAAACCATTCAAAAGATTTTCAGATTTTTAAGTTCAAATGATTTTCTAACAATCCTAAACCAAGCAATCAATATAAATATTAGTTTAGAAAGAAAATAATGAAGCTTGGATGGATCTCACTGGGAAACACCGAAGACAATAATAATATCATAATTACAAATCGGTGACGCCAAACAGTAAGCGCTTTAAATCAAGAACTTGAATAGAATTTCTCGTAGAAATCTCAGCAAAAATCTCACTCTTATAAAAGCTCAAAACTGATGTTCTTAATTTGTTTAATATCATTCCCGCAGGTCTTATTAAATAGACCATGAATTAGCCTTCCAACAACTAGTTTTTCAAAGACAAGTAATAAAATAACACTCTAAGATCCCATATAACAACCCTTATCAATATAGGTATGTTTCATTTAAAAATACTCTTTGAAATACTCATTTAGGTTCGTAAAACTTTTCTAATTTGAAATCCATAAGCATTGAAAATATTAAATCATTTAAATTAAGAGAATTTTAAAATATATGGACCAAATCAATAGGATTACTTAATAAGTCATATATATTTGAATATCACTCAAATCCCCCAAATCCCTCTCTTGGTATCATAAAAAACGCCGATAGTTTTTTACCAAGAGATCAAATTAGTTAAAATATTGACCGAGACAGTAAGTTGACAGGCCACTGCCCTTCGGTATACCGCTCTGTGCCAGGCTAAAAATAGTCTCGGTTGACTGATTCCATCAGTATCTTTCCTAATTTCTTCAATCAGCCATTGTTTCATTCGGTTGACCAACCTGTACCCATCGGTTCACCGAATCGATCAGAGTGCTCACTCCCTTACTCATTTTAGCTATTGTTTCAAACGGTTGATCGATTGCTTTTCTTAGTTGACCGATTAGATCAGTAGGACTCTATTTTAACTCCCAAAACTCATTGTTTTGATTAGTTGACTGATCCCTTTTGTCGGTTAACTGAATTGACTCTTAAACACAATATTTTATACTTTGAAATGCATTTTTCAATTTGGTCATTTATCAAAATTATTTCACATAAGGAGCACATAAAATATCTAATTTTATGATCTTAAACTTATCACTTCTTATCATGAAACACATAGGATTAACTCATTTTAAGTGTCATGCGTGATCCTAATTCGACTTGCATTAAGAGTATATAAGTAAAAAGTTATTTTCACCTAGTTTTCTTTAGAGTCTTCAAAACTATTTACGTCTTCATCATGTCCATCTTGCACCGTTTATGTTTTCTTCAACAAATCTTATTCTTTATCAAACACATGGAATTATAAATCTAAAAGACTCAGTAAAACTATTAGTTCCATAAAAAACATCAATATTTAATTGCTTATCAAAATCTTGGATTGAACACCAATAAATTTCACAAATAAATTATTACATAAAAACAATAAATACATAAATGTATAAAAAACATACACTGATACTGCACAATTCTTTAAATTATTAACCAAGCATTATCAAGAAATTAATTGATAACACAATCAAATAAACGTTGAGAATATTATTCATCATTCCTGTCAAGTTTAGTAATAAAATAACAAAGATGAAGAATCAAGTTTCCATATAAATCAACAAGAGGAAACAACACTTAAGGAGCATTTGTATCTAGGTGGGACATTGATATGCCTTTGATACGTTTGGATACGACTCCAACATGTCTAATTTTTTTTTTCTATAGGACACGCAGATGATACATATCTAACACGTATCTGTGAAGTGTTGTGTCGGACTTGTGTGCCCATGTATCCAACATGGATATAACTAAGCTAAGAGAGATGTTCGTGCTTCTTAGCTAAACTAATTATATACATTACACACAATCTAAATTAGATTGCGGTCGCAATTACTAATTGGATGGGGTGGAGTATCAAGGCCAGTTCATGGAGAAATAACCAAAGGAGAAATAGACACGCAACATTATAATAAAATATCAATGCGATCAGTGTCGGCCCTAGGACTAGGCCACCAATGTGGTTGCCTAGGCCCCAAAACTTTGGAACCCCTTTTATATTGACCCATATATATTTTTATTAATATAATGGTATATAAAAATTTTAATCACAGTTCAATTATTATTTCAACTATTTTTTCAAATGATATTTTGATTTTATGAAAAATATTATGAGTATATAAAAAATTATTTAAGTATTAAGATTCCCAATTTTTTAAATTCGTCTAAGGCCACCTACTTCTTAGGATTGGCTCTGAATACAATACAATTAATGTTAAAATTCTATTAGTTTGGTTTCAATATGAAAACAAATTTATAATATAGGGCAAATTTTATTTTTAACCCTCTAACTATTGACTAATTTCAATGTGGTTTAATAAGTTTGTATATTTCACTTTAAACCATGTATCTATGATTACAATTTTATTTAGTCATTCTCTTTAATTTAGTTGTTAAATTAAATGTAACTAGAGGTAAAATTATAAATTTATATATATATTTTTTAATTTTTATTCATTTTTTGTTTCCCTTTTCTTTTTTGTTTAGTCTTCTTCTCTTTCGACGCCATTGATTCTCTCTCTTCTTTCTTTGCACGTTGTCTTTATCAATGGTTTGGATCTTAATCGGACCTTCCCTACACAACTGAACCGTTATAATATTTTTCTTTCCTATTTTTTCTTTCAAAAAGAGTTTCTAAAACCCATGACCTTAATTTCCTTCCCCTTTCTCCCGACATGACTGTGTTGTTTACTACTGGCTAGGGTTTTCGGAGCAATTGTCCCGTGGTGGAGGTCCGAGTGTGGGTCAAGTCAGAGTCGAATGTCATGGGTGCTTGTGTGTGTTGAATGCACTACAAGACTAGGGTATATGCCTTTCCTAACACCAATTGGTTTTAGAATAAGTGGTTGCGCCTGAGATCCTACGAGTGGTATTAGAGCCAAGGTCATGGGTTCGATTCTAAACAGGAGAAATTGTTGAGGGGGAAGATTGTTGGTCAGGCTTTTTTGGCAGCAATTGTCCCGTGGCGGAGGCCTGGGTGTGGGTTAAATTACAGTCGAATGCCATGGGTACTTGTGTGTGCTGAATGCACTATAAGACTAAGTTATATGCCTTTCCTAACACCAATTGATTTTAGGATAAGTGGTTGTACCTGAGGTTCTACATTTACATTCCCCCAACTCTCTCTTTCTCAGAGCTATTTGCTTCCACGAAGAGGGAATTTTTCTCTCTTCTCTTTAGATCATCAATGAAAGAGACATATTTCAGTAATGATGGATTCAACGTCGAGACACAAAAATAACACCAAACTCCCAGATAGGATGTGTGAAACCTCTCTCTCCCTCAAAACTCGCTCAGGTTCTGCATGCTTCACTTTAAATATGGATTTGTTGAGGTCCATCTCGAAACTGTCGTTGTCGTCGATTAAGGTCCAGACCATCGATGAAGACGATGGCAGAGAAAAAAAAAAGAATATTGGACATCAAAGGAGAAGAAGACAGAACAAAGAAGAAGAAGGAAAAAAAGAAAAGGAAAAAAGAAAAAACAAAAGGAAAAATGAATAAAAAATAAAATTTAAAAAACGTAAATTTATAACTTTACCCCTAATTTCGTGTAATTTAACAACCAAATTAGACAGAATGATTAATTAAAATTGTAAATAAAGATACATGATTTAAAGTAAAACACACATACTTATTGAACCACATAGAAATTGGTCAGTAGTTAGAGGGTCAAAAATAGAATTTTTCCTATATCTCTGTAAAAGTTTTATAGAGAGAAATTTTGTTCCCAAAAAAAATAAAAATAAAATAAAAATATTTTTTTTCAACAATCAAGACTGAAATAGTTACATAAAAACAGCATTGACCAGTTTGACACTATTCAAAAACTTGAAGGGATAATAGTATAATTTACCCATAAATTTACACACACACACCAATTTATCCAATATTTTTAGTTATTTTTTATTAGTGTTCTGATTATTTTAAATAATACTCCTCATAATTTTTTTTATAGTCAATTATGTCATTTATTATTTAATCTTACATTATGTTTAAATTTTTAAATATTTTCTACCAAATTCCATAAATAATGTGTCAAAACTGAGTTTGGTCCATGTGAAGCAAAAAGAATTAAAGAGAACACTCCAAATAATTCTTGCTGAAAAATATTGTGATTTTAGAAATTGTATTGAACAATCATTTTATTCAACAATCATTAAATTAGCTTTAATATATTTCATTAATTTTGTGGATATTGATTAATTCATGATTGGTTTGGTAATTTGGGAATACAAATTCTTGATTAATTTAGGGTTGTTAGTGTATGTATTTTACGTCTTAACTTGAAGATTTAACTTAAGAAATTACTTCTTTTTTTTTTTCTAAAATTTATTTGAATAATTACTGGATTGCATTATTTTTTATTTTCAATATTTTGTTACTGGAAGTAAAAGTGAATATAGAGATATTTCTTCTTGCACCTTCTTGGAGGCTGAACTCAGGAGCATTTTTATCGGAATCAAAATTATGTCCAACAGGGACTACCCACAAGTGGTGGTTGAAACTGATTCAGCAGAAGCTGCTATGCTTATCCAGGAAGGAAGTCCAACTAATTATTTGTTCAAGACTTGGATTGAGGAATGCAATTGTTACCCTCTACTAAACAACTATAGCTTGCAGTTTGCCCCAAGAAAGCATAACAAATGTGTCGGTCACCTAGTGAAGAAAGGTGTAGATGGAGAAAATCAACTTGAGATTCTTGAAAGCCCCCAAAGACATGATTGATTTAGTGTTTTCAAAAATGAACAAGAGGACTTTTTGATTGTTTCCCTCAATGGTTTCCCTTTGTTGTTTTTAATTTCATCTATCTACCGAGAAACAAGAAGTAGAAGTGAATATATAAATAGTGAATTTTAATTTCCTCTAAAAGCATAGTTGAAAAACAATTCTAGAAAAAATAAAATAATATTTTTTTATCGGTATGTTTTTGTCTCCTTACTAATTTCTTGGCTTGCCGACCTCACCCACAATAGTTGCATGAGCATGCCTTGCAATGTCCAACATAGATTAATTCTTCGTGGAGTATTTTTTCTATGCTAGAGACAATTTTACTATCATCAATTTATTATTTTAATTTTATGATTATGACCTTTTTTTACATGATAAGCACGTGAGAAAAAAATGTCTTGTTTTCCACGAGTGCCCCCATATTCCTTTTTAGTGTAAACTAATCTCGTTCGAGATTCTGTGGCTGCTCTTCCCAATGAGTGTTATCGTAGATGGTGTAAAGGAATTTTCATGTCACTAGTGACAAAAATAAAATGTCTTATTCTCTTTCTTTTTTCTTTTCCTTCTTATTCTTTCTGTTTTTACTCTTCCATCTTATTCTCGTTAGGAAATTTTTGTTTCCTAATCTATATTGATCAACATTTTATTAATTCAATTATATTTGTTATTTAAATTTAATGGGTTAAAATTAAGTGATCTAATTAATTTGGGTAAGCTCGTAAACTACTTAAAAGAATGTGAGTTAAATGTATAGATATTAGAAACTATTGGGGTGACTAGGGGATAATGCAAATCCTAATAACACTATATAGAAAGAAAAATCAGGGTTATGGTCCCCAATACACCAAATCAAAATACGACTCCCTTCTCCCCATTTGGAAGATGAAAGACAGTCTCATAGAGGAACTAAGGCAATTTGGTTGAGGAAGATCGCGTACCCACTCGATCCGTGCCCTACTCGTGATCGATCATCACAGATTTCTGCATCGATAGTCGATTGTTCATAATGGATCTAGGTATGAGATTTATGTGTTTAATAAAACTCTTGATGATTTGACATGTTGCATTAGATGTTATAGATTTATATCTATAGGGATGAAATCCCAACAAGTGGTGTCAGAGCTTACTTCATGTTGAATAATTAGGGCTCTTGAGTTTTTCAACTTCGTAGAATTTGAGGGGTTTTGTTTTCTCCATTAAAGTTTAATTATTTGTGAAATAGTGGGAGAAAACATTAAGATTTTTTATGTGGTTTACGTGATTTGATTCAATTTTTGCTAAATACTACGGATTTGTTACGTATGTATGGAAACAAAACTCCAATTTTTGGAATTTTTTGGGTGTTTTCTCTACAAACATTTCAAATCCGATTCAGATCTGATCGAATCGGTCAACCGATTTGGTCAAGGAAAGTTCGGACAATTTTGATATTTGTTCGTATTTTGACCATAAGTTTCTTGTCTGAACTTCGATTGAGGTGATTCAAAATTCTGTGGAAAGCTCAGAAAGAGAGATACAACTTTCACTTTTTGAGGTTTTCAGAATCAGATTATATCATGGTCAAAATTAGGCTTGAAGTTATGTATCTGTGCTGCTAACCGAATTGGTTAACCAAATTTCACAATTCGGTCGACTGATTGCTTCAGAACGCCACTTTTTGGGTCTAATCAATTTAGTCGACCAAACCGTATTGGTCAGTCTACCGACTACTTCAGAGTAGAGGCCAATTGGATTCTGTCCAATTCCGTCAACCAAATTTTTAGGAACAATTGACCGATTTGGTGCCCCGACGTCAGAAATTTTAATCCGTTGCACAACATTCGATCAACATATTATTAGGACGGTCAACTAATAAAATCTTGTATCTTGAAATAAATTAAAATAAAACAATATGTTACCAATGTAATCTTTGTTGCGTAGTTTTATTTTATTTTGGGATATTAAGATATTGATGTTTGTTACTTATGTAAACAATAGTCGGCCTAAAGGAAGATTATTGTTCGACCCAATAATAAGTATTAGTGGTTATTGATATTTGTTATTTATGTGAGTAATAACCGGCCCAAAGAAAGATTATTATTTAGCAAAATAATGAATGTTAATTTGACAATTATTATTTATGTGAACAATAATCGGTCCAAAGAAAGGTTATTGTTTGGCCAAATAATAAACATTAATTTGGTGTCTGTTGTTTATGCGAACCATAACCGGCCCAAAGGAAGGTTATCGTTTAACTAAATTATAACATTTGTTTTAAAAAAATTAGTATGGTTATTATTTATGCAATCAATAATCGACCCAAAGAAAAATTATTGTTTAGGCAAATAATAGACGTACCTACGGGAATAAATGTACAATAATTATCGAGTTTCCATGTGAATAGTAAGTTGATCCAAAGAAAAACTTATTGTTTGACAGGATTCATTGTCAAAATTTGATTACTTCATTGAGAGTACCGCTTACAAGTTAGTGTTTTTGCCCGAAAGCTAAACATCAATGTTGTGCTAGGTATCTTGTGATGGGCCCCTACCAATAAAATTATTTTGTTTATGTTGTATGTGTTAAAGTTTTAATTTGACATAAACTTTTATGTTATGAGCTTGTGTTCATCATTGTTTTTCGTTTAGTTAATGTTGCTACATGAATTTTATTCCAGTGCCTAATGGCACGACCTTTAAGGATTGGAGTGAGAACATTTCAATTGTTCTCAGCTGCATGAGTCTTGACTTTAGAGTAAGGAAAGAACAACATTCATCTCTCACTGAAGAAAGTTCCCCTGAGGTTAAAAGAGAATATGAGAGGTGAGACCGTTCTATTCGCATAAGTCTTATGATGATTAAACGTAGCATTCCAAAAGTATTTAGAGACGGTATATCTGATGAAGTAACTGTTGAGACGTTCCCTGAGGAAATAGAAAAATGTTTTGTAAAGAGCGAAAAGGTAGAGAATGATATTTGCTAATCTTTCCTCGATAAAGTATAAATAAAAGGGGAACATAAGAGAGTACATTATGAAAATGTCCAATGTTGCTTCGAAACTAAAGTCACTCAAGTTAGAGTTGTCTGAGGACTAGCTCGTGCATTTTGTACTAATTTCTCTGCACAATACAATCAATTTACGGTTAGTTATAATACTCAAAAGGATAAATAGACTCTTAATGATCTCATACATGACTGTATGCAAGAAGAAGAAAAGAATTAAGCGAGAAAAGACAAAAAATACTAAGGCCACTACCTCTAAGGGTAAGAAACAACAAAAAGATAAAGGTTAGGAAGCTATAGTTGGAACACGGCAATCCAAATTGCAAAAGAATCAGACCAGGAATTTACCTGTTTCTTCTGCAAAAAAGTTGGACATAAGAAAATGGAGTATTCCAAGTATGCCATGTGGCGTGCAAAGAAGAGTATACTTCTCACTTTGGTTTATTTTGAGATTAATTTAGCTTCTGCACCTATTTATACTTGATGGGTAGATTCTAGTACTACTACTCATATAAGTATGTTTATGTGAGGTTGCTTGTGGAGCCGAAAGCTAATTGATGCTAAAAGATGCATCTATGTGGGTGATGGCGAAATAGTTATTGTGGAGGTAATAGGGACATTTAGATTATCTTTAAAGACTTATTACTTTTTGGATTTGAAAGAGACATATATTGTACCGTCATTTAGATGGTATTTGGTTTCTATTTTTATTTTGGAAAAATTTGGCTTTTCTTGTTCATTTGGAAATAATAACCTTAGTCTTTTTCAAATAATTAATACTTCAAAAATTAAATAATTAATTTTATTCCAAATTAATTATTATCTTTATAACACTTGAATTTTCAAACTATTAATTTAATCAATTAATCAATTTATCCTAAATCGATTATTTTCTTTATAATGCAATGGATAAGTGTTCAAATCTAAGTGTACACTTAAACAACAGGAAATGAAGAAAATAACAATACAATACACCACAATATATCTTGGTTCACCAAACTACTCTTGACTAATCCAGTTCTCCGAGCTCCAGGGAGATTCGCACCCACTAAACCACTAAGATTCCTTTAAACAGGTAGGAACCAAACCTTTACACAATAATTCTTTTCGCAGACTCAGAATCAACCTTTACAACTTCCTTTTCCCAAGCTCAGGAATAACTTTTTTTTTTCCAGGTTCAAGAATATCCTTATTTTTTTCCCAGGCTAAGGATTAACCTAATTCTTTTATACTTAGGCTAAGAATCAAACCTCACAAAAATACTCCAAGCATCCTTTTATCTGATAAGGATTGAACCATTACAAATTCACTCAAAATAATTTTAGTCAGGAAGAATTACCCCTATCTCTTTTCACGGGAAAAGAGTAACCTAATATTTTTATATTCTAGGTAAATATCAAACCCAATCTCTTTATTGGAAGAGATTGAAACCAGCTACCCCTGATTAGACACTCCCAATAGTATCTAATCCGACACACAACTCACCAATTACAAAATTGATAGGTCTTTTTCCCACTCGGAGCTTCTATCACCCTAGATAAATTTGAACTCAATTAATGTCCCGATACTAGTGATAAAATATAGTGAGAATTTCAAAATCTGACTTTAATAAAAACACGGGTAGCAAGCAATTTAGTACGTAATCAGACTTTCTCAAAAAATCATTTCAAAATAATTTTCAATTTAAAAAATCCAGGAAAACGATTTCAAAAATCAAAATTCCAAGTATTAAAAAATAATATCACACAATGGTTAATAGCAAAAATTTGGAACGATCTCACCGGAAATCCACCGAATAAAGAATGATTAGTAATGAAACTTCAAGTCGACAGTAGCAATAATCCACACCAGATCTTCTCAAGAATAATTCTCACAATATACTCAGTATGATTTCATAATGATCACTCTTAAAAAGCACAAGAACTAAATAACTCTTAAGATCTAAATAATTGGGATTTTTTATACCTAAAAAATGCAGGTCTATTTATATGGAATTAGAACAAGCCCTCCAACAGCTAGTTCCCATACATCTTACATTTAATTGCACTAATAGACCCCTTATATCATTATGACTTAATCCTAGTATAATTTACTCAATTATAACTTTTAAAATGTTTAATTAAGTCCTTCAAACATTTTCTCAAACTCAATTAGATAGGATAAAAAGAATTTCATGAACTAAATTAATAAATAATCAAATTATATGAACCATATCTATAGGAATAACAAAATATCAACCATATATATTAAATTCCATCAGATCCCTAAGATATCTCTCATATTCTAACCATAAACCAGCTAGTAACGACTACTTTTTGGATCAAAACTATGAAATTATCAAATCCTGAAATTGTCCATTGGTTGACTGACTAGAAGGCATAAGTCGATCGCCCGATTCAAGATGTAGCCCAAGCCAAAAACTCTACGCCCATAGGTCGACCTCTGCTTATTCGTCTGTCGACCGAATGATTCAGTGAGTTTCACAGGTTGACCTCTCCCATTTGTCTGTCGATCTAACGATTAAGAGAATTCCTCTTTTGGCTATAGGTTGACCTAGCTGCTAACCGAATGATTTAGAGAGTTCAGTTAATTCCACCACTTTCTCATCAGTTGACCGATCCCTTTGGGCAGGTCGACCGATCCTGCTGTACTCCTTTCTTAATTCATTTTTTTAATTCAATTTTTTCGACCTTTTTTCTCCTTTAATCGATTTGTTTTCTTGGTTAACTCCACTAACACTTAAATTCAATTTTGATCTAATCTTTCTTAAATCAATATTTCTTCTTCAATTTCACATAGGAGCAAATATGTTAACTAATTAGAATCCTATAAAAAACACACATAATTGTAAAAATATTTTATGTCGTTTGTGATTCTAATCGGGGTACATTAAGAGTAAAAAAATTAACTTGAGTTGTTTTCTCCTAGGTTCTTCAAAGTCATCGGTCTCTTAATGTCCATTATCTTTGTCAGTCTCTTTAGCATCCATTTAACATTCATTACAACTTCTTCATGATAACATCTTCAATGAAACTTATAAACTGAAACACTCAATAAATTCATTAGTTCCACAAAAATATCAACATTTAATTGTTCATTAAAATCTCAGGATCAACAAGTTCTTTAATTGATAATCTATAGTTGTTGGATACTATTGCTTCACATAATGAAACCTTGCAGACAACTACTTGTGATACAAAATACAAATTAGTTAATGAGAATTTCGCCATACTTTGGCACAAGTGTCTAGGACATATCTCTAAACAGAAAATAGATAGGCTTGTTTTTTACGAAATTCTTGATCTCCTTGATTTAACAAATTTTAAAGTTTGTATTGAATTAGTAAATGGGAAATAGACAAACATAAGGAAATTGGGTACCAATAGGAGCTCTGGTATCTTAGAACTAATACATACTGATACCTGCGGACCATTCCCTATGGCATTTTAGAATCGATAATAGTATTTTATTATGTTCATAGACGACTACTCTCATTATGGGTACCTATATTTGATTCGTGAAAAGTCTCAATCCTTGGACGTATTTAAGGATTTCAAAGCTGAAGTTGAAAATCAACTAGTTAAGAAAATTAAGGTCATTAAATCTGACCGTGGTGGTGAATACTATGGTCAATATAATGGATCAAGAAAACAACATCCATGACATTTTGTTAAATTCCTAGAGGAATGCAGAATCGTCCCACAATACACCATGCCAGACAAACCTAGCATGAATCGTGTTGCTGAGAGATGAAATAAAATGCTTAAGGACATGGTAAGAAGTATGATAATTTATTTTTCTTTACTAGAATCACTCTAGGGAGAAGAGCTTGAGACTGTAGCATATATCTTGAATATGGTACCAAGTAAAGCAATACCTAAAACTTCTTATAAACTGTGGTTAGGCATAAAGCCTAGCCTGAGGCATCTACGTGTTTGGGGTTGTCCAGCTGAGACAAGGTCTTATAGGATAAATAAAAGAAAACTAGATTCAAGAATAGTTAGCTGTTGCTTTGTTGGGCACACTGAATGGTCTAGATGGTTTAAGTTTTATAATCCCTCGGATTAGATATTTTTCGAGACGAAAAATGCGAGATTCTTTAAGGGTGTTGAGTTTGAGGGGGAAGGAGAACATAAGAAATGTTATCTTTGAAAAAGAATCTGCTATTGACAATGATCAGGTCTTTATAACTATTATTGTTCAAGACACAATTTTCTTCGATTGTTATTGACGGTGATTACGTCTCTATACCTATTGGTGTTCAAGACACAGTTCTGACTCTAGATAACAATGTTCAGGCTCCTATTCCTAACATTATTCCAGACCAAGACAACAATGAGATTCTTCCTCAAACACAACCTATAGAACAAACTCAACAACCTCAAGAAGTGTCATTAAGGAGATTCACTTGGGAGAGGACAAGTGAGATTACAGATAATTATATTGTCATTTTTCAAGAACATAAGTTTGACGTTGGGACAATGGAAGATGATCTAATCGACTTCCATCAAGTCAAACAAAGTTCAGACTCTCAAAAGTGGATTATAAAGAAACTTTCTCTCCAGTTTCATCGAAAGACTCTTTCAGGATTATCATGGCACTTATAACTTATTTTGATTTAGAATCACATTAGATAGATGTAAAGACTGTGTGATGAGAATCAACGAGCACCATCAGAGGATCAATTACATGTTTCAGTTAGGCCTATTACTAGTGAAAGATCCAAGAAAAATTAAAGTAGCACTTAATGGGCTAATTCAAGAGACTTGGCCTATGTCTACAATAGTTAAGGCCAAATTAGGCTCATCAGACAATCAAGGCCAAATCTATCTCATTAACGCAAGTAAATGGGCTTAGACATGAACTCAAATGGGCCAAGTCATGTGGACCACGAAATTCTTATCATATTTATTTTATTATTTTAAGTCTTTTAGTTATTTTTAGGCTGATTTGTAAGCTTGATTGCCAAGTAAATCATTTCCTTTTCCAACTAGGAATGTAAGGCAAATTAGGAAGCTTCCTTATTCTTTATTTAGCAATTAGATTTTAGGATTTCCTTTTTCCTCCATGTAGACCCACGAATTCCAAAGTGCATTAGGGTTTCTTTTCTTATTCTCTTGGCCACCTATTTAAGGGGCTTTGTAGACCTACGAATTTCACACAACTTTGATTAATAAAAATTGTGAGAGTTTTCTCTTTAGTTCTTCAGAGAAATTTTCTTGAACTTATCAAGAGTTTCTTGTGGCGTTCAAACTTATATCTTTGATTCGTGATTCATTATAATCATTGGGTCAAGATCATTATAACATTGATTCGCGTTTCGTTCATAAACGTTGGGTCAAGGTAATCTATCTTTCAATTTCTGTATTTTTAGCTCGTTCAAAATCTGATTTAGTTTCGATCTTCGCAAAGAACCCTAAGTTGGTTTCGGGTCTCACTAATCCTTGGTGAGGTTCGCATCACTGTGTTTCTCAATAGATACTTTGAAGAAACGATATATATGGTGCAACTAGAAAACTTTGTATCAGGCAATCCAAAGTCTATGATTTGCAAGCTAAAGAAATCCATCTATGGTCTCAAATAAGCTTCCCATCAATGGTGTCACAAACTTCATCAAATCATTGTCTCATATGATTTTAAAGTAAATGCAGTTGATGATTGTGTATACCACAAGTTCAGTGAGAGTAAATTCATTATTTCCAGTGTTATATGTGTAAGAGTCGGTTTTCTGCATTTATATATATTTAGTTGCATTTTAGAACATGTGATTCTTTTTCTCATCTTTTGATTTCTCATTCTAGACATAATTTATTTTTCTCCCTTTTGATCATTCTCGCTCAAATTGCTTTCTTAGGTATGTGTTTCATAATTAATGTATTTTTAATATATATATATTCATAATTAATGTATTTTTAATATATATATATATATATATGTATGTATGTATGCAGTAATATATATAGTATATATATTTATCAATAAAAGTATTTAATTTGTAAAGAATTTAATTTAAAGTAAAAATGATAAATTTTATTAAAATGATAATTTTTGGTATTTCCTTGACTAATAAAATTTTTAACAGTCGATTAGTAATTTTTCAACAGATTAGATTATTAGCAAGAAAATCTTTTGTAATCGTTGCTATAATAATTTTTGTACAGTTAATATTAACTTAAGAAATTAGGCGTTTAACAGTTCCATATAATCAAGAAAATTTTGGGAATGGAAAATAATGCATTTTTGAGTCACGCATTGCATATTAGATTTATTTTAAATAAATTCTTAATTTAGGCCATTTGATTGTTAGGTTTGCAGGCGACGCCGACCGCGTAACATTCTGACGATAGTATTTTTAGTAGCACAAAAATTGAGATGAGTGTACTGTCTTCTATGTAAATTGACAAATTATATTTTTGTATAAATTATGGAAATGAAATATTTATTAAAATGGATGGTTTTATAGCTTATGAGGATCAAGTTAATTTTTAAAGGTGGAAAGCAATTTTTATTATCCGACTATGCCATAATTGTCTTCTCGTCAGGAGGGCATGTCCTGCGAGATGTGGATATAAGTTATTACCTGTCAAGAAAATCCTGTAAAGTGGATAAATGTTGTTACCTGTCAGACAAGTTCTGCAGGGTGGATATATGTTGTTACCAGTTAGGCGAGTCCTGCAAGGTGGATATATGTTGAGACCTGTTAGGCGTGTAAATCCTACAGGTGATTGTCCCTACCATTGGGGATATTAAATGGTCCTGATACTGACAGCCACCTTAGATGGCACAGTTGTACAGGTCATGATACTGTCGTAACTCCCGATCGTGAGGTGAAACGATCTTATAGCTAGTAGAAAAATCGGTGTGCGGTATTTTATTATATATCAAATAATTTGATTAGTTGATTTAAATACATTATCTTATTGCAAAGATAGTTGTGAAACATTATTTTGGCTTAGTGTGCGGTTATATTTATATTGTGTTTGAGAAGTTGTATTTGATAATTATGCTTGATTCATAAATTATTTTTATATTATGAAGACAGTACACCGATAAAATATTTGGTCTCAGGTACCGCGGTTAGGAATAGATCCACTACTGGCATTAGGTAGAGTCGAAAGATATAGTGAGTTTTATTTTGGAGGCTATTAGGACAATTGTTAGGAGTGAGTGGTTGAAATATTTTTGTAATCTTGTTACAAAATAGACGACTTTGTATAAAAGCTAAAATTTTAAATTGAAAAAAATATATTATTATTATTTTATCAGAGTGGCACCGCAGAAGCATGGTGGCGAAGTGATTTATCTTTTGGCTTTATTTCTCATTGGGAAAAACCTAATGACGTCCTTGAAAAACTGGGTCGTTACAATATGTTAATGACATATTGATAGCTGACAACGATATAGGCTTATTGCACAAAACTAAGAAATTTCTAATTGAGAATTTTGAAATGAAAGATCTTGAGGATGCCTCTTTTGTATTAGGAATAAAGATACACTGAGATCGCTCTCTGGGTATTCTTGGGTTATCACAAAAAGAGCTATATCAATAAGGTGCTTGCTAAATTTGGCATGAAAGATTGTGTATTGGGAGATACTTTTGTTGCTAAAAGAAACAAGTTTAATCGCACTCAATGCCCCAAGAATGAGTCGAAAAAAAAAAAGATGCAAAAGATTTCCTATGCGTTAGCATTAGGGAGTTTTGTGTACGCTATGTACGCGTCCAGATTTAGCGTTCATATTTGGAATGTTGGGCAGATACTTAAGTAATCCTAGGATGGATCGTTGTAAACCAGTCAAACAGGTTATAATGTATTTACAGAAAACAAAAGATTACGTGCTCACTTATTGAAAAACAAATCATTTAGAGATCAATGGGTATTCTGATTCCGATCAAGTTTCTAGTTGCTGAAGACAGAATTCAGAGTAGGATAATATCTATAGAACATATGGGAACAAACTCCATGATTGGGGATCCGCTCACTAAAGGTTTACCACCTAAGGTATTTCATGAGTACGCAACTCGTATGGGTGTGGTTTTATTTGATGATGTGCTAGTTTAGTGGGAGTTTGTATTTGTTGAATGTTCTTTTATTAGATACATATATTTTATTTCTGTAGAATAAAGTAGATGGATTAAATTTTATTTACTCTGAATATGTTCTTTCTAATTGTGGTTTAACATAACGATAGAAAGACTAAGGATTCATATCACCAAAAACTAAAGAAGGACCAGTTGGAAATAGACATGTATGAGATCACATTGCATGTAATTTTCATGCTACTAATACACATTTGATCTATGTCATTGAGTGTATTAGTATGGTGATCAATGTGGTTTAGTCACGACTGTATTGTGATAAAAACCGTGGTAATTCCATTGCTAGTGTATAAAATGAACCGAATTATTTAAGGAGAGGTTTAAGGATAAATAACATACGGATGTGCGCCTGAGGAATTTTGTGATATAATTGTTTTAGGAATAATATGTAGCCCAAGTGGGAGATTGTTTCAGGGTTATGATCCTCAAAACACCAAATCAAAATACGGCTCTCTTCTCTCTATATGGAAGATGAACGATAGTCTCATCGAGGAACTACGGCAGTTTGCACTTAAGGAAGATCACGTACTCGCTCGATTTGTGCCCTACTCGTGATCGATAATCACAGATTTCTACATCAGTAGTCGATTGTTCATAATGGATCAAGGTACGCGATTTACATGTTTAATAGAACTCTTGATGATTTGACATGTTGCATTAGGTGTTATAGAATTAGATCTATAGGGATGAATTCCAACAATTCTTTTATCTCTTCCTCCTAATTCTTATTCTCTCTTTGAAGCCCCCCATTCCCAACCCATTGGATGTTCGTAGGTCCAGTACAGATCTACGCACATGCCACTGGATCTGCATAGATCCGGTAGGTTGGAGGGGTTGGGGGTGGGAACTAGGGGGTGCGGGATTTGAGGGAAGAGAGAAGAAAATTTGGCACTACTAATGGTGGTTGTTTGCCGGTTGAGGGATATATCTGTTAATAATTTAAATGGTGAGATAATAATTGTATTAAATAATCTTTACTTTTTTACGAGGAATAGGACAAAGCAAAACAGGGATGTTAGCACTAAAGGGATTTAACCATATAATTGATTTTGATGATAACAACATATTTGATGTTTTTCATTTAATAAGTTTTTGCTGAGTTTGTATTTGATATAATTAAATGTATGAGATGAATAAACAAAGATATAAGCTATCAAATGATGACAAATGAGGAATCTAGAGTCAATATTATTAAGTTGAATCTATGACGATATCAAGTTGAACTCCTGACGAATTGAAGATTGATTTGACATTTTGATGTATTCTTAAATATGTAAAAACAACATCTACTGATTAGGATTCTTCAACTCGATTAGGTCCACACACTATGCATATCAATTTAATTGTTTAAGCATTGTTATGTGGCATTCAAATATTTGTGCTAAAATTGTGTTACAACTCAATTATCTAAAAATTTATATACTGTCCAAAATGATCTACCGATTAAATTCGATCAGCTAAACATAATTGAAATGATTAATTTTTGAAAATCTGCTTCAACCGGTAGATTGGGTAAGTATGACATTCGGCCGGCCTGACCAGAACACTTGAGAATTTAAACCATTCACAAACGGTTGATCGCGTACACCTGGTTAGTCGATCATTTCAAATAGAAAGTCCTAGGGTTGGATTCCATACAAAATTAGTCGAACGGTTAACCCTAACAAGTAGATTGGATTGAGTAGAAAGGGTAGGACTTTGAACAAATTCTCAAATCAATCGACTGGATGCCCTATTTTATTCGATTGTCTGTTCCCAAATCTTTATTGGCTTCAACATTTTTGGTAAAATCTTTACATCGCTTTTCACTATTATTTATTTCAAAATATCTATTAATAAGACAAAAAGATATTTTAATGATTCAGATTTAAGTTTAAAAGATGAATGTTTAAGAATGAACGTGTCTAATCTCTCAACCCACTAACTTAAAACTTCTCTACACCACTCAACCCACTCATTAACTTAGATGAAGAAATGAAATACTTTGGGGGGGGGGGGGGGGAGGAAATCACTTAAAAATTTCACATTGGTACTTCCAAAGCGGTTGAATTTAATTATACTTTGTACCATTTAAGTTTCATATATGTACTTTATTAATTAATTTCTAATTATTTGTTATTTTTTATTCTTATAAATTTAAAAATTGATATGGTGCTTTTAGACACATGGAACCCTAGTTTCTAAATATTTTAAAATGTTTTATGAATTATTTGGAATGATTTTTAAAGGCTTTCATGTGTGGAATAATTAGTTACAAAGGGTTTTCAATATTATATATTATTTCCATCTGATTTTTTCCAGATTATACATTAACCTACACCTTATTTTGAGGTCTCTAATTAACCATTCAATATAGTGCATTTTTTTAGGGCTTTTCCTAATGAATCTTAGGCACATTTAAGGCTATATACATTGGTTAAAATTGAATTTTAAAGGACTTAATTCAATATAGTTGTTGGGTCTAGCCTAGGATCATATTTTGTAGAATATTGATCAGATTTGAAGGTTGTGTGATATTTTGAAAATTGGCCTAATAATTATCACGAAATTCTCTTAATTATTATCAAGAAATATCTGTGAAAAAAACACTCTCATCATCTGAAAATTATTGTGTTTCATTCTTGTGAGAAACAAAATATTATCTTTCTGTGAATCACTAAGCAATATTACGTGATTCAATTGCTAGAAAATCAATCACCTTGATCTACGTTTTCAAATTTAATTTGTGCTTTTCATTGATATCGTTCATCTACCTTAAATCTGGTAAGATTTTACTATTTTGGTTAAATTGATCTTGTTCTTAATCGGTATTCATCTTGATATATTTAACCAAAATATTTATGTGTTATATTTGAAATATCTTTTGACTTGTTTGATGTTGTGATTGATTAAAACTCTTTCTTATAATTTCATCTTATTTTCTAAGAGTTTAAGTAATTAATATTCACCAAGATATTATGAATCAAACTTGTTACAATACTTGCATGCTATATAATTGTTTATGGAATTACTTGAGTAAAGCAATTTGATTATGTTACATTGATCTTGATATGGAATACGTGCTATAACTTAATTATATTTTTAGAATATTAACACCTGCATACCATAATTAATATTTTGATAGCATTAAACCTTCAACACACTTAGTTGAGTTGAACTGTATTTTGATTTTTACAAGTATTGATAGAAGCGCTTTGAGAGAAAAACAGGTTATTGTGAGGAATTTAATTGTAACTTGAAATAGAGTGTTTATTCAAATGAGAGTGTTTGATTTTTATTGATTGAGTGTAAGGATAATTACTCAAAAGGTTAATGGGGTTTGATTCTCATTGGGGGAAAAGAATCAATATAGTGGATTGAACTCTCCATAAGAGCTCGATGGAATAAATATAAATAAGAATTGATCGTCGAACTACTATAATCTTTTTGTATGTTAGGTGTCTCTAATCCTTATTGTGTGCACTTGTTTATATGCTTTACAACTTAATACGTTTCGTTGAATAATTGCTAAGTAATCTTAAAATTTATTATTTTTTTAAGAAATTTAAAAAATTAGTTAATTTTTTATTTAGTACTCAATTCACTTGCCTCCTCTTGAATAGTGTTTTGGGTTAATGTGTACATTTAAAATCACCCCTAAAAAAGATATGAAAGTGTCATTGCAAAGACACTTATACCCCTTAAAGCTATGGTGCAAATGTTTAAAAAAAAAGAAAAAGACATTTGTACCCCTAAAGTTATGGTGCAAACGTTTAAAAATGGCATAGTTATTAGATCAATTGATACCAAGTCCAAGGAGTAAAAGACAACAAAAACGTAATTGACCTAATCAAAGCCTTCTCTCTCTCTCTCTCTCTCTCTCTCTCTCTCTCTCTCTCTCTCTCTATATATATATATATATATATATATATATATATAATTTAATTAATACAATAGTAAGTGAAAAATCTCAATGATAGCTTAATTATTACATCAACTATTTTTTCCATATTATATTTTGATTTTATGAAACTATTATGAGTACCTAAAAATTATATGAATATTAAGAGTTCCAATTTTTGAAAATCGTCACCATCGATTTTATAGAATTAGTCTAAATACGATACAATTAATGTTAAAATTTTATCTGTTTTTGGTTTTAATTATAAAACAGATTTATAATTTATATATAAGTTTTTTTGGGAAAAAAATGTTCCTTTTGGTTGGATTTGGGGTAAGACATTTGATAAATTTATGAAATTTGTAAATAATGAGATTTCGAAATTTTAAATTTTAAAATTCCATCATTTATAATTTTTTTTTTTTGTTTGGATAATTATTTTGGATAAAGAATTTGATTGTTTAATTTCATAATTTTTTTATTTGGATATGCAAATATTTGTATGCAGAATTTTGAGATCTATAAATTTTAATAATAGGGAATGTCAAAATTCGCCTAATAATATAATTTTTATTTTAATAATTTAATAATATAATTTTTATACCTATTTGAATTATATAATTTTAGTAATACTATTTTAGTTATACCTTAGGAGAAGTGAAAATCTCTCTTTGGAGGGATTTCGAAATAACACTTGCTTTCAACAAATTTAGAAATCATATTTTTTCCTATGAAATTCCATTTTGCAAATTTAATGCATTTTACAAATCTCTTTTGGTAATAGCCAAACAAGGATTTTAGAAAAATAATTTGTGAAATTCTCTTTCAAAGTGAAATATCTTCTTGAATTACCTTACCCAAACGCAACCTAAGGTTGGGTTTGGGTAAGTTATTTGATAAATTCCTAAAATTTGTAAAAAATGAGATTTCAAAATTGTAGATTTTGAAATCCTATCATTTACAAATTCCTTATTTGAATAATTATTTTAAATAAAGAATTTAATTGTGTAATTTCATAATTTTCTTATTTGGATACGCAAGTATTTGTATGCAAAATTTTAAAATTTATTAAATTTTAATAATAGAAAATGTAAAAATATGCCTGATAATATAATTCTTATTTTAGTTTTTTAATAATGTAATTTTTATACCTATTTCAATAATACAATTTTAATAATATAATTTAATAATATCATTTTAATTATACTATTTTTATACTAATTTTAGTAGTATCATTTAATTATATTATTTTTATACCAATTGTATACCTATTATATAATTTTAATTATATTAATACATATTTTAATTATATTGTTTTTATATATTTTTTAATAATATAATTTTCATAATATTTATTTTATGGTTTTTTTTCCCCCCCCTTATTTAAGAGTTAATTTAATAATTTAAGAGTTAGTTTAATAAAAAAAAATTAAAAATTTAAACAATCATATTATAATTTAATCATTTTTCAAAACATTCTTAGTGTATAGCTCTTGAGAGTTAAAAACAATGTTGATGGATATTTATACCCTTTATATATAAAGGGAGAAACCCTAATGTGCCTCTTTTCATCTCTTAATTTTTCAGCCGTGTATACTATCTCTCTTTCTCCATTTTTCAACTGCAAGCCCCTACTATCACCACTGTCGATGTCAAAGCAACATGAACCAAAATCGTCGCCGCCCTAATGTGAACCAACATCGCCATGTATACCATCTCTCTCTCTATCATCTGAAAACTTCCAGATCTAGTCTGCAAACCCCTCCCCCCCCCCCCCCCCCCCCCATTACTACCGCTGAAATCGATGCAATGTGAACTGTTCCCGCCGCCACAATTTACATATGTGTGGCGATTCAGAATGCAACAGTAGTAGAAATGGTGGTGGGAATCAAATGAATTTCAGATTTGGATTTCTTCGTTCATCTTCAATGGCCGAATGAAGGCCGGACATCCAGGTCCTGACGGTGGAAATTCTAGTTCTGAAATTTGGACGGGTTTCACTTCTTTTTTATGAAATTTGTTTAGGTTAAAAGGGGATTTTTGTTTAATTTACATTTTCACCCCCCGAAGATTCACATTTCTCACCCTTGAATATTCATCTTTTTTTTTTTTTTTTTTTTTTTTTTTTTATTTTGTTTCGATATATTGAGTGAACATTTATAACATCGGAGAAGTGAATGTTTATAATTTTGTATTTACAATGAATGTTTATAATTTTATGAACATTTATAACAGTCACAGAAGTAAATGTTTATATTGGATCTGGACGCCAGTAGTTGATTTAAGGTTGTTCACTTTTTTGTTCTGAAATTTGTTTAGGTTAAAGGGGAATTTTATTTAATTTTCATTTTTCACACCCCCTTAAGATTCACATTTTTCATCCCTGAATGTTCACCTCTTTTTATTTTTTGTTTCGAAATATTGAATGAATATTCACAATAATTGCAGAAGTGAATGTTTATAATTTTGTATTCATTGTAAATGTTTATATATTTGTATTCGCAGAAGTTACTATTTATATAGTTCAATCAGTTATTATTGCAGTAAAACATAACAAGAGAACATGAATATTCACATAAACTTTATGAACATTCAATCAGAGCGGCACAATCAACCCCATTAACATTTATTTAATGTTTAAAAATAGCAAAATAAAATGTGAACATTCATAGTAGCACATTTAGCGCCGTTAAATTAAAATTGTGAATATTCACATGTTGCTATATTTTACAGAATAACATTTAAGTAAATTAGGAAAAAACGATGATCATATAATGGGAGCTATTTTTAAAAAAAAAAAATTTGTGGACCGAAAACTTAATTAAATTAGTTGGAGATCTATTTTATAGTTTCTATATCTTAAGATGATTAAATAATAATTTTTTTTTTAATTTTAATTATATCTATTGGGAGAAGTAAAATCTCTCTTTGGAAGAATTTAGAAATAACACTTGTTTCGAAGAGATTTGAAAATTCTATTTTTTTTTTCCTTGAAACTCAATTTTATAAAGGGAAAATTACCTATTAATCCCAAAAAAAGAAATTATTTACCACCTACTCCCATCGATTTTTCTTTGCACCGATTAGTCCTGTCAATACGTTTTTCTTGCACCAATTAGTACCATCAACACTTTTTCTTGCACCAATTAGTCTCATTTTAAAAAATGGGGAGGATTGAGTTTACCGAAATGCTCTTCCATGAGTTTCACATTGAGAAGGAAGATCGTCAAATTGGTGTACCACCGTTGTCAGCCGCCTGCCGCCGTTGTTAGCCGCCCTCCCGCCGTCGCGCTGTCGCTGGTCGCCGGTCACCGCCGCCATAAATTACAGATTTACCTCAAACTTTATCACTTTTTGTCACTTTTATATGTTCAAAAAAAAAAAAAAATCTTAATTTTAGGATAAAATCATTACTAAACGTAATGTGAAATAAGAGAACAATTGATGTTATATTCAACATTTACAGGTGTTCAATGTAATATCATATGTATTTTACTCTGCATACAAAAATAAGAGAATAATGGATGTTACATTCAACATCCACAGGTGTTGAATGTTACATTCAACATCCACATGAGGGGTATTTTTGTTAGAAAAAAATAACATTAAAAAAAAAAAAAAAAACAGTTGATGTTACATTCAACATCTATATGAGGGGCATTCAACATCCACATGAAGGGCATTTTGGTTAAAAAAAAATAACATTAAAAAAAAAAAAAAAAAACACAGTTGATGTTACATTCAACATCCACAGGTGTTGAATGTTACATTCAACATTTACATGAGAAGTATTTTGGTTAGAAAAAAATAACATTAAAAAAAATATATATTTGATGTTACATTCAACATCCACAGGTGTTGAATGTTATATTCAATATTTACATGAGGGTATTTTGGTTAGGAAAAAATAACATTAAAAAAAAAAATATTTGATGTTACATTCAACATCCACAGGTGTTGAATGTTACATTCAACATCCACATGAAGGGTATTTTGGTTAGAAAAAAATAATATAAAAAAAAAAAAAACAGTTGATGTTACATTCAACATCCATATGAGGGACATTCAACATCCACATGAAGGGTATTTTGGTTAGAAAAAAATAACATTAAAAAAAAAAAAAAAACACAGTTGATATTACATTCAACATCCACATGTGTTGAATGTTACATTCAACATTTACATGAGGGGTATTTTGGTTAGAAAAAAATAACATTAAAAAAAAAAAAACACAGTTGATGTTACATTCAACATCCACAGGTGTTGAATGTTACATTCAACATTTACATGAGGGGTATTTTGGTTAGAAAAAAATAACATTAAAAAAAATATATTTGATGTTACATTTAACATCCACATGTGTTGAATGTTACATTCAGCATCCACATGAGGGGCATTCAACATCCACATGAGGAGCATTTTGGTCAGAAAAAAATAATATTAAAAAAAAAAAAACACAGTTGATGTTATATTCAACATCCACAGGTGTTGAATGTTACATTCAACATCCACATGAAGGGTATTTTGGTCAGAAAAAAATAACTTAAAAAAAAAAAATTTAATAATTTTGATGTTACATTCAACATCTATGTGAGGGGTATTTTGGTCATAAAAAGATAAAAAAACTTATTGGTGCAAAAAAAAAAGTGATGGGAGTATTTGGTAATTTTTTCTGTATTTTAGGACTAAATGGTGTATGCCCCTTTTATAAATTCAATGCATTTTAGAAATCTCTTTTACTAAAATACCCAAACAATGGATTTTAGAGAGGAAAAACAATTGTGATTTTTTTTTTCAATGTGAAATCTCTTGTTGAATTATCTTACCCTAATGCAACCTTAAATTACGAGAAGAAAAATAAAGTATTTTTTTCAACAGTTAAGATTGAAGGTAGTCAAGTAAAAACAATATTTACCAGTTTGACATTATTCGAAAATTTTAAGGGCGGATCGTGTAATTTAATCATGACATTACACACATAAATTTTGCCTTCCTGTAGCCTCACCGACAGAATGGTTGCGTGGTTGTCCTACCTAAATTCTTTGTGGAGTGTCTTCTCTGGTAGACATAACATTAATATTATCAAATTATTTTATTTTAAAATTTATGATTATGACCCTTTTTTTTTAACATGATAAAAGCACGTGAGAAAAAAATATATATTTTATTTACCCAATCAAATTTACGTTGGGGTTGTTATCATGGCGATGACATGGAATTTTCATGTCACTACTGACAAAAGGAAAAGTTTATGTATTTTAGATTTACATTTATTTTATTTTTAATTTAATATATATATAATTTTTTTTTTTTTTTTTTTAAATTAGACGAAAGTTAAACTCGTAAACAGAGTTGAGAATCCGAGAAGATAAACTCAGGGCAACCACGCAAAGCCGGTTTGCGCAAAAATTAATCATTCCTTTATTTTTTCTTTTGTTTGTGTTTTGAAAAATATTTAAAGAAAATGCAAATGCAAGAGTTAGAATATTTAGTTTTGCACTATGAAAACATATTTTTTAACACAATGAAGAAAATTTTATTTGGCTTTCAATTTCAAAAATAAAAGCTGCTTAACAATGGAAAGCCACAATATCCCTTAACTTAGTGAGGATAGGAGTAAAATCAAATGAGATGATACTATGAGTCAAATTAAATGAGGTGATATTATGAGTCTAATTAAAACAACTTTGGTAACATATGTGGCTCATTTGTCTAATACGACACACCAATAATAATATGACGCATTATTATTTAGATAGATATGCCAACAATTATGACAAATTGAAATGACATTTTTTATTTTGTAACCTGTTAATCTATAACTCAACTCTAATAAACAACTCAACTCCAATAAAATAAAATTAATAAACTGAACCCAACCAAACCTAATTAAACCCAAACACAAAAAACCTATTTAAATTCAATTAAATTTAATTAAATCAAAATTAATATAAATCTAATCAAAATTAAACTCAACTTAGCTAATTAACCCTAATTAATCCACTCACCCACTAACCTAACATTTTGGCTCTTCCTCTGCATATGGTATATTTGACATATAAACGTAATGATCTAAGCTTGTCTAGTGCTTGTTTTCGCATATGACCGTTTGTCTGTAACCTTTTTCAATTGTTTTCTAGGCTAGTTTAGCATAAATTAGGTTAGTTTAGTTTATTTTTATCATTTCTTGTAAGAACCCGTTTATATCTCCTCGAGTATAATGATATCTATTCATTTCACTTGTATTTTTTTGCTTAAAGTACCATGTGAGATGACATGACATTATAAACCTTTCACACTTGCAGCTTTCGGTATTAACACAATTGTTGTTGTTTTCGTAATTGTATTCTTACTATGCTGTTTGTATATATTGTTGTGGTGAACCTTGCTACTATTAAAACTGCTTCCACTATTCTACATTATCTGATCTCCAGACTTGCTCTTAGATGATCCTATAGTTAGCGCTGCACGGTCCGTTCTCTAACCTCAAAAGGCTCGGCCCTTGACACAAGGCATTTTTGCCAAGATGGTACAGATGATAGCTCACTCGTTGGAGTGCATTTTAACTTTAAAATCGCCAAAAATGGAATTGCACAAAGGATACAACAATAGTTAGAGTTGCTCTAAACAACTATTTTTGGGAATTTTTTGCATGATCTCAAATTTTACAATTCATCATTCATTTAACCTACTCAGTACAATAACACTATATTTGGTACGCTGGAATGAAATGGAATAAATGTGATATTGTAATGAATATGGTATTGGAATGGAATGACTATTATCATTCTTATGTTTGGTGACAAATGTGATTAAACATGGTATTGGAATGACAATTACCATTCCTACGTTTGGATACAAAATACATTAAACATGGTATTGGAATAACCGATAAATAAAAATGAAACAATATTCTTAAATATTCGAAAATTTTAGAACAAAATTTTTGGGAACATAACAGAATTATTCAAGACATTAAACAAATGTCACCTAAGTTATTCTTTAACCCGACAAATTAAAGGGCTTGGAAGTACTTTTGTGTTTCTGTTTCCCTTTTTTCTGTTCCCAAAAAAACTTATAACTGAAAAAAAAATAAAAAAATAAGAATGATTTACTTATGTTCTGATTCTAGGATTTTGTTGTAAAAATCTGTGAACATAACAATTTTTTTTCTATTTTACTGATTCTGTTTTAATAATTTTGTTAACAAATTTAAGATATAGAAACACCAAATCCCACTTATACTTCACTTGTTTAGTGTTTCTGTTCTCATAAAATTGAGAATACAAATAAACATATGGGAAAAGTTGTTTATTCCGAGTTTTATATCAATGTTCCAGGTTTTCTTGGAACAAAAACAAAAATTTGGGAATAAAACCAGAAATATGGGAAAAAAAACAGAAATCTTGGAACAAAAACAGAAATATGTTCCCAGATTTCTGTTTTTGTTTTTATTCCTAGATTTCTATTTTTGTTCCCATATTTTTATTTTTGTTCCCATATTTCTCTTTTTGTTTTGTTCCCAAATTTCTGTTTTCGTTCCCAAATTTCTGTTTTTGTTTTTGTTCCCATATTTCTGTTTCTGTTCCATGTTTTCTGGGAACAGAAATATGAAAGCAACACCATCATATTTTTGTTTCTGTTTCTAGAATTTTATTTTCTGTTGTGAAAAATACGAAAACAGAAGTATAGATTCTTCTTCTTACATAATACTTCATTTCATTTGTGATTGATTAATTCCATGAGTTGTGATATTAGTTATTACTTGAGAATAAGAATGAAAACTGATCCCACCAATCAAACGTAGGAATGGAATGATCATTCCTAACTTCATTTCAATCTCAAGATGAATTTCATATATCAAACGTGACCTAATTTTTTTAGAAGTCTAATAATTCTATTGAAAGTTTAAAGCCACTACACGACAGAAAAATTATTGCGATTTTACCCTTCATTAATAATTATATTCATAAAAAAAAGTTTCATGTATAAAATTGTAAATTTAAAAAGGCTTTGTTGATCTTGAACCTATCGATGTGCCTGCTCACCAAACTTGTCAACACTTTATGGGCGTCATTTACAATCTCTCTCTCTCTCTCTCTCTCACACACACACACACACACACACACACACACGGAGATATAAAAACATCTTTAACATCTTTCTTCTAGGTGACCAAGTGCTCAATACAAGCTGGAAGCAAAGAAGTGGCCAACATCCTATTTAGGTACTCTCTCTCTCTCTCTCTCTCTCTCTCTCTCTCTCTCTATATATATATATATTCTCTCTCTATAATGATGTATGTGCACCATGACTATGAGCACCTCTTTTTTCTCTTTTCTTTTCAAATATTTCACATTTTAATTTATGAGCAATTATTTTTTCCTAATTCAAGACTCATTTTCCTACCAAAGCAAAAATTTTTTTTTTTTTCAAAATTAAATGGGGAAGATTATATTTTTCATCCATAAAATATGGGATAAGTATCTACATGAACTTTGTAATTTACCACATTACACAACTAGTCCCTCAAGTTTCACATTTGTTTCAATCACACAAAATTAAAAACGTTTTAATGATTTTGATGAAAAATGAATTTTACTTAACATGGTCTTTTAATAGGGATATTTTCGTCATTTTATCACTCCACTAAAACTAAAACGTTTTTCGCTAATTTTTTTCTAACAATGAGTCTTCTAAAGAATGAGAGAGAAAATATTAAATCGTTATTAGAAAAAAACATATTAAATTTAGTAAACTAGTGAAATATCCCCTATTAGAAAGCCATGTAGAGAACAACTCATCCTTTGACCAAAATCTTTAATAACATTTTCAATTTCGCGAAATTGAAACAAATGTGAAACTTGCAAGATCAAATATGTAATTTGACGAACTTCAGAGTTTACAAAGATACCAGTAATTTCTCCAAATTAACAAATATAAGCAGAATGGAAAAATTAAACAAATACAAGTAGAATGAAAATTGAGTTTTTTTTATATATATATATATATATTTTTCAGACAAAAAATGACTTCCACAAGAGAGATTCAGGAGATCAAAAACCCTAAAGTTTACTTCAACATTATTGAAAATTCGTGTTTAGAGCAAACAACAAGCAACGATGCAAAGGAGAGCTTGAAGAAGATAAAAGATGAGAACATGTCTCATACGATTGGATTGTTTAGGAGATATCTCCATGAGAGAGCTCCTTTTAGCATTGGCAAGACTAATGAGGAAGAATCACAAACCATCAACAGGAAGAGCCCGTCTAATAATCGTCCTTTAATACCCCCTCGATTCGATCCTAATCCCAGATTTCCTTCCTTTTTGGAACAAACCATACTCCCCGAATTCAAGTATCTCTCTCTCCCTTGTTCTCTCTCTCTGTGCAAACATGTATAAACTCTTATTACAATCATGTTGTTGTGAAGAATTAGATGCTTGAAATTGAAACAAAAAAAGAACTAGACGAATTTGAATATTATGTTTGGATTGAGAGAAAGCGAGAGAAAAGAACATGTTTTTTTCTCTATTTCTCTTGTTTGGTAATTTTGAAGTGCGGAAGTGAGAATAAATGGAACAATGCTTTATCTGTAGAGATTTGGAGAGAAATCAAAGTCAAAACAAGGATCTTCATATTCTTTTTGCAGAAGAGGGTGTAATAGTAAATTCAATGTGAATATGCTCGCCGTCTGTATCTCTTCTAATGAGATTTCTCCTCTCTCTCCATTTCTCTTGATCCAAACAATAATGTTTAGGTAATTTGAAGTTTCAATTCCAAACTCTTGAAGGATAGTCAGCACACATGCGTGTTTGTATCTGTAGGAGTGGTCTTAGACCTCTCTCAATTTTAAAAATTAGCCATAAGACGAGACTTTCCTCACACTTATAATCTGACCACCAACCCCTTCCACAACCAATGCGGAATAAACCTAATAGTATCATAATCTTAAGTACAACAGTGTTCTAAAGTGCATAATTAGAAAAATTGAAACGTATAAAAAATGAATTTGAATTAGAAAAATTAAATATTTAATCCAATGATTTATTTTTGTGTATATTTATTATGGCAAGAATCGGTTTGTGTTAAAAAATTCTATGTAGGAACAAAGTAGAGTTTCAGACGTTACCTAACCAGAAATCTCCGACAGCACAGCTCACAATTTTCTACTCGGGTGCCATTAGTGTCTACGACAATGTTCCTGTAGATAAGGTAATAAATATTAAGACAAAATAGTATGAAGAATTGATATATAAAATTAAATTATTTTTCTCAATTTATTTTCCATTTGAATTTGGACAGGCACATGCAATTATGCTTCTCGCCGGTGAGAGCTCTTTGTCGGCACCTACTGTCACATATATACCAAAATCAGATGTAGAAAAAACATTCCAAAGATCAAATATACAGTCAATTTGCAAGTTACAAGCAGGTATTTATCAGCTCTATGTAAATATTATCTTTCATCATTTTAAAAAACTATGAATTTCCAGTATCGATTTTCAAATTTATGTGTGTGAAAAAAATAGTAAATAATATAAAAGTGGCTAATAAAGTATATATATGAAATTTAAAAGGTATAAAATATAATTAAACTTAACCGCTTTGTAAGTAGAGGTGTGAAATTTTTATGGGGGAATTTTCCTATTAACTATTTCATCAACTCATCCCAACCATCCATTCCTCTCAAATTAATCCAAACTATAAATAAAAAGACATTTTAAGAAAAAGGTCATGATTTATTATAATAGACTAGGTATTCCTAGTGTCTAAATGCACCATATCTATTTTTAAATTTGTAAGTGTAAAAAAATAATAAATAATAAAAAATTAACTAATAAAGTACATATATGAAATTTAAAGAGCGTAAAATATAATTAAATTCAACCGCTTTGTAATTGGAAGTATGAAAATTTTAAGCCAATTTCCCCTCCCCAATATTTCATTTCTTCATCTAAACTATTTGAGTGGGTTTAGTAGCGTAGAGAAATTTAAAGTTAGTCGGTTTAAGGGTTGCACAACTTTAATTTCAACCATTCATGTTTTGTGTTCTCATTCTAATTTATATATTAATTATCTCCTCACATTTTTCAATTTTTTTTAATAAATGGCATGATTTTACTTTTTTATTTTAACACTTTATTAATAAATATTCTGCTTTAAAAAATTACTTATAGCCGAAGCAAACAAATTTTTAAAAATTATACACGAAAACTACTTTCAAATTTTTACTCTTATAATTTCCTAAAGACATCACTATCTTACTCAACATTTCTTCACTCATTCTTATAATTCATCACCGGTATTTATTAATCCACTTAAGTATAATAGTACTTACTGTTGTTCCCCTTCTCTCAGAAATACCAATTGCAAGAAAGCACTCCCTCCAACGCTTCCTTCAAAAGCGTCGCGACAGGTACGCGTTAGAATCCTTATTCAATGCAAACATGATAAAAATTGAGGGGGGACTAATTAGATATCTGTATAAATCATGGGACTTATGTCAAATTTTAATTGATTTTTTTATAAAAACAATAAGGGCAAAAATAAAAAATTTCAAAAGTTGAGGGGGGTTTGAGTTCCCCCTCTGCCTAACGTGGCTCCATCACTGGGTTTGATTGATCGGTGTTTCTGTTCTACTTCCAGATCTATAGAAATTTTTTTACAGGATCATAAAACAAACATATATTTTTTTGGGGAAAATATTAGATTACATAATTATAATTTTTCATTTGATTAAATTTTTAGTTCTTGGGGCTAATATTAACTAGTTCAAATCTATCAAGTTGATATCAACTACTATTAAATTTGTTTGTAGTATCGTAGTTAAACTTAATGAAAATATTAGTAAGAATTAAAATATAAGTTGGTAAGAACTACAAAATAAATTGCTCAACCAAAAAAACAAAAAAAGGGACTATACAATAAAAACCCATATTTTTTATTTATTTATTTTGTTCCCATTTCCAAGTTTACAAACAAAAAAAGGGGGAGAATTACGTACTTGGTCCTTAATGTATGGGGTGAGTGTCTAAGGTTTGCCAAATTGAACATTTAATCTCTCAAATTCCACATTTGTTTCAATCCCTCAAAATTAAACACGTGGTCTTCTAGTAGGATTATTTTGTATCATTCTATCACTCCACTAAATCTAAGACAATTTTTTAAAAATCGAATCAGGCTTCTTTGTCACTACACAAATGCTACTTTACTTTAGTTACCTGATCTTGGGATTCACATAGCCGTTGGTAATGCATAATTGTCATGATTGATGCAGGGCTACAGATAAGTCTCCTTACGCTCCTCCTTCCACCGTTAGTACACAACAAGAAACCGAGGGATCGACTGCACAAGAAGGATCGGATCAACGAAGAAACTTCTCTCATTCTCCTTTTCCTTCGCGTTCTGGGTTCTTTTTTCCCTGTACCAGCTCATAAATCTTGTTAATGAACCAAAATTAAGTCTCGATTTCTAGTTATAAAAACTTGTTTCTAAGTAATAACATTCGACATAAAATCCCTCTGTAGTTTAGTTTTTGCACTCAGTAGCCTTTTATAATGCTGAATTTGAATTTGATATCATAAATCAGGACTCAGAACTATTTTTTTTAAATGTCTTTTCATTAAGTTTTCATTGAAGGGTTCAGATTTATTTGAGAAAAATGGATGGGTGAGATTCAATTTTGAAATTTTTTGGGAGAAAATTCCCGACTAAAAATTTCATTCACTCACTTACAAAATGTCTGAGTTTAATTATATTTTATACACTTTAAGTTGCATATATATGTATTTTATTAGTTATTTTTTCACACTAGTAAATTCAAAATCGATATAGTGTCTTTAGTCATTAGAAATCCTCCCTAGTTGCTCTATAAATGGATAAAAACAGGGTGCTGCGGTGGCAGCTCCCTTATTTTATGTTTAATTTTAAAAAAATTCCCTATCCAATTGTAATTTGTGTTCTAATTCCGCGCATTAAAAACAGGCGGAAGGCCCAATACATGTGCTTGCACCCCTCGCAGCCGTATTGAATAGAATATCTTTTCAGCGTGAACAAATCTGTTATATGTATCTAACTTGAGTACAAATATTTGTTAGATGTGATAATATTAAACGATTTTATCCTAAAAACGCGATATATACATTGTTTTCTCAATTTTTTGTGAAAAATCATATTTACATATAACTACTATTAATGATTCGGTTTTAAATCCGAAAGATACAAATGGTTGTAGTTTTTCCTACATAAAAATAGTTACGTGTAACTAATATTACACAAGTATATGTAATATAGTTACATGCAATTTGTACTTATTAACTTGTAACTAATTTTAATTATATGTAACTAGTATTCACTCTAATATGGGAACACTCACTAAGCTCTCCTTACCATATAATGTGTGAACACACGCGGGACTAATACGAAACCAAAAGCCAGTTTGAGGGAATAATTCTAAACATATATTTTAAATAGGACAAATAAAGATTACACTCTCTATTTAGGACTAATTGCGGATTATCCCAATTTTTTTTTTGAAAACCATGGATTATATTATAAGAACCCCTAAAAACAATCACATTCAACAGAGTCATTTCTAGATTCGGAAATATATGCTTTGCCTGGCTATGTATCAGCTTGTTGGATTAATTTAACACAATAGAGTACTGGTTTAAGGTCACACTTATCCAATTTAAACATAGAATCAAATGATTTACAATGGCTACAAGTTATAAAGTCATGATTTTTCAAAGGTTCAATGGAAGAAATAAATGCATTTCGATAAATTATACATCAAAAGAACATACCTTAGGGTGATGTCCCTCGAATGTCTTGTTGAATCCCACATCGCTTGTGTTACTTGATCCTGAGCTATATATAAGTCTAGGGGTAATCCTCCCTTTTCAAGGCGTCTTTTGAGAATGAGTTAGGCCTATTGGATTTCTACATGTCTTCTAGCCAGTGATAACATTTTCAACCTCAGAATCAGAAGCATCATTCAACTTTGATTTCTCTCTTTTCTTATAATTCTCTGTTCTTTTGCTAATCGGTCTCTTTAGAGGAAGAACCTGCTTTATAGGCCCATCAATTCTAAGTCGAAACGGTCTACCCCATCTAAAGATTGTGTTCATAAGATCAACATAACGAAAACGCATATCCATCAACGGGTGGTTTTCGATCAAGAACTGTTTTTTGTAGGCCTCTCGCAAGACCACGGTCTGTGTCCTTATCTTGTTCGATACATAGAAAATCCCAGGATGATGAACCAATGCCTTCTTAAACCTAGTACCGAATCCTAAATAATCCCCCAAACAGAGAACATTTTCTTTTTCTGTCTTCTTCGATACCAGCAGATGAAGAAGCTCATGCAAAACGGCCACAGCCCATTTCTCGGATTGATCACTGCTGGGAGACAAGTTAAATGCATCTTCATAAGGTGAAATGTATGGCAATTTTTGCCACTCATCAACCCAATTCTTCACTTTCTTCTGTAAATCAAACCCTCTTGGGAAATTCATCGAATAGGTGATGGGCATACCTTTTGTACCCTCAAAATCGGCATCCATTGCCCTCTTTTTTTCAAGCACTGAAACCCCGAGATCATCTCTCCAAGAAATCAATTCTAATCCCAGGACCTGAGAGCCGTTTGAATCCTTGAAACCCATATCGCAGATCTCGAAATAGTCAGGAAAATCGGGTAGAATTTTCAAAATGAAGTCATGGGGCAAACCCAGGTCGAATTTGAACCTGTCGATAACGTATAGCGGGAGTTTCCAAGCTCTGGTGAGCATTAAAAACTTCGCTAGTCTCTCGGCGGCGGCTTTGCGTTGAATCGGCGAGTTCAGAGTTTGGGTTTCTCGCGCATGAAGCAAGAGAGCTTGCGGCGTGAGTCTGACGTGGGGGAGGGACAGCGGCTTGGAGGGTTTAAAAGTTTGGAAAACCGCGGGGTAATTCTGAATGAATTTGACGGCGGCGAACGGGAGGTTGAGGTGGGGTTTATGGAGGGAGGCGGTGGAGATGGGTAGGGTTTTGGAAGGTTGAGAGACGATGAGGTTTTTGAAGGAGAGCAATTGTTTGAGGTTTTTCTCCTTCTGGACTGCTTTATCGAGGTATGGGTCCCGGACCCATTTGATCCTGGCGTCGACGAAGGTTCGGAGGCGGTGGTGGAGGTGGCGAGGGAGGTGGTGGAGCTTGGTGGTGGTACGGCGGAGCGGAGCCATGGAAGTTCAATTTGGAACCGGTTTGTTGCAGTGATGGTAGTTTTCTGGTAAGAAGAGAGGAGAATGAGGAAGGGCCCGTTTGGCTTGATCTCAAAAGAAACCTAACAAATTCGAAGAAACCGACCAAATTCGAAGAAATTCGACATAAAGTTTCGATTTCAAACTCGAAATCGAAATCGATTTGGAGTTTCGATTTTGAAATCGAAACTCAAAATCGATTTCGAAAAATCAATCGGATTTCAACGAATGCGAAGACAATGGTGTCGAAATAGGTTTTGACGATGACGACGAAGGCGACGATGACGACGAAGGCGAAGATGACGAACTGAGAGGAGGAATCGATGGCGAAGTGAGGTTGAAATCGACAATCGACGAACTGAGAGGAGGAGATGATTTTCTTTATTCTTTCTTGATCGATGAAGTGAGAGGAGGAGACGATTCTTTGTTCTTTCTTAGGGTTTCGATTTTAAAATCGAAACAGGAAATCGAAATCAAAATCGAAATGGAAACTGAGAAGATGGAACGAAGGAGGAGGAACGAACAAGACGCAAGAACACGAAGAAAAGAAGAAGAAAAAATGAGAAAAAAAAAAGGAGAGAAAGAAAAGAGCCTACCAAAGATTGAAGGGGGGTCTCACTAATAATTGCAATAATTCCCTCCGTGTCCTTTTTGGCAAATGAGAATGGGATGTGCACAAATGAGAAGTTTTTTTTTTTTTTGTTTCTCAACCCTTAAGGAAAAATGAGCATAATTCTCATTTTAGAATGGGATGAGAATGAAAACAAAAAAATAGGAGTGGTTACCAAACGCTATTCCTAAACATAAATCCCAAAAATCTGGGAATGAGATGAAAATTTCTTGGATGGGAATGATTACCAAACGGGGCCTTCTTTGCCAACTAGTATTTGAAAAGAGCACTTCATGAATTAATTTTTTTGAAATTAATCCTGAATGCACTATACGGATGTAGGAGAGTGCACATTTAAGATTGCGCTAGGGAAATAATTAGTCGAGGTGCGCATAAGGTGAACCCGACATACTTTATCTGACGAAGAAGTGGTGGGGCTTGGTGGTGGTACGATAGACCGAAGCCATAGAAGTTTAATTTGGAACCAGTTTTGTTGCAGTGATGGTAGTTTTCTGAAAGATAAGAAGAAAGAAGAATCAAGAAGGGCATTTTGGCTCGATCTAAAAAAAAATTGAACAAATTTCTGGTGGAGTTCTTCACGTTATAATTATATAACAAACATTTTTTTTTTACTATACTATCAATAGCTTTTTACCAAGATGGCAAGAGAGCCGTCATCTTTCTTTGTTAACGAGGGTTCAACTCTCTTGGGGGCAATCTATGAATTAAATCTTGAATTTAATCATTAACACACCAAACTATATTACAGAGAGAGAGAAGGGTAGGACGGTAAGAAAAGAGAGAAGTGGGACAATAAGAGAGTGAAGGAATATGAAGTTCTTGGTGTCCAAAGATGGAAAACATCTCGAGTTGGTCTGGTCAGAGTTCGTGTGGACTTTCTTTGTTGAGGTGGAGGTGATGTGTGCTAGAGGTTGAGATCAAAGATCAGTAAACTTTTGTCGCTTCGTGGTCCAAAGTCACTTCTGTATAATCCAAGCAGAGACTCCGAGCTGAAGTCCGGAGAGCTAAAGTCCAGAGCTGGTACATCCATATAGGACCCACCGGGGTTGTGTTGATGAAATCCAACAGGCATAACAGTAAGAGTTCAGGAGAGAGTGGCTAAGTATGATTCAAATCAACAGATGAGCCTTACTTGGGGCATCGAATGCCTAAGTATTTACAGGAGATGAGCACAATTAGCACCACAAAATTAGGGCCTTAAGTGCGATTAATTAATGTAACTCGGCGCGTGGCTAATGCGTGGGCGCGTGAGATGATTAGGCCTTTGGGCCTTATCCTTACACCCATCCAGAAGAGCCCATGGGCTGGCTAAATTAATTCAGGAGGCCAACACTACAAGAAAAAATATTTTTTTATCACGCTTAGTAAATATAATTCATCTCGTTTTTTAAATAAACCGTGATTGTAACAATATGAATGAGATATAATCTCGCTTAAAATTTATTATGTGATAAAAAATATTTTTTATTTCACTATTTTAATAAACCGTGATAATAAATTATAGATTTTATCATAATTATAAATAATAACTGTGATTAATTTGTCTTTAAGGGAGACTAGCGCTGCTGAACTTAAAACAAAACCAAAAAAAAAGGCGTTGGATCTAATTTTGGGTTCGCGCTCGTATTTCATGTTTGCGTTCCTTGCTGAAGATTTTAGGGCTTCTCCATCTTCTAGCAGTCGGTTTGTTTGCGCTCGCCTCTCTCTGTTTCTCGATCCTTCTCTCTCTCTCTTTCACTAGAACCAACCAACAGCAAACCAAAAACCAAAACGAGTAAACCAAAAACGAACCCCCTAATTGACAACCTCGAACCACTGCCTAATCGACGACCTGGAACCAAATCGCCACTGCAGGTTCATCAAATCTGATGTTTAGATTGAGAAGGACAAGAACCGAACACTCAAAATCTCAAATCTAAGCCCCGACGAAACCTTCAACCGGTAATCGTCCCATGCTACAGAACTCCACTGCCTAGCCAACCTAGAAATTGAATTGGTGGCGGAGGAAGCCCTAATCGCAACGACGAAGGCGACGGCTGGGAAATCTCAGAGTTTCTCTCTCTTTCCGTTGCGGTAACTTTCGGCTTCCTTGATTTATGATTATTTGTTGTTTTGATTTGTAATTTTATCCATAAGCATCAAGAATCTATGGACATTCATTCTTCATTTTCGGACATTCTTTCTTCAATTTGCTTATGAACATTGAGTTTGAGCTTGATGTTTTTAGTTGCCAGTAGATGAAGTTGGTTTTCAATTACAATTGTTTATAACATTTATGGTTGCCAGTAGATGAAATTGGTTTTCAATTTCAATCACAATTGTTTATAACACAAATTAGTTGCTAGTAGATGAAGTTGGTTTTCAATTACAATTGTATATAACATTTTGGTTGTTTTGCTGCAAAAATAGCTTGGTTGTATTAAAGATTAATCTTGAATGAATTATGTAGTGACAACATTGCATATTATGCAAAATGGCTACATATGTTTGTTTCTTGTATTAAAGATAAATCTTGGGATGAAGGTGAAAGTTGACAGGGATAAGTCTTCCCCATATGCAGCTATGTTTGCCGCGCAAGATGTTTCACAACGATATAAGGTCAGTAGCTGTATATTTTGATGTTTTTGAGTGGTTTTTATTCTCTTGTGGATGATTTGTTTATATTTTATTGTATGTGGTATTACTGACAGGAACTTGGGATCACTGCTCTTTATATTAAACTTCGTGCAACAGGTGGAAATAAGACAAAAACACCCAGCCCCGATACTCAATCTGCACTTCGTGCCCTTGCACGTTCAGGAATAAAAATCTATTGCATAGGTATTGCTCTCTTATTTTTGGAAGATACTTTGATGTTTCTTAGAAAATTGTGGCTCTCCCTAAGGCCCTGTTTGTTTTGTGTCATTGTTCCTGCATTTCTATTTCTGTTCACACAAAATAGGTAACAAAAACTGAAGTATGGGAACAAAAGAAATTTGTTACAGCTCTGCTCCAAAATCTTAGAACAAAATTCTGGGAATAGAACATGCTAGTTCGTTACTGCCCCGTTTAATGATTTTGTTCTCAGATTTTTACTTTGTTGATGCAGCCGTATTAATTTTGATTTATTTGTTTTATAATTCAGAGGACGTAACTCCAATTCCCATAGACAGCACTCGCAGAAAGGGTGGTAGAAGAGGAAGAAGGTTGTAAGCACCTTCTTGTTATCAAGATCAAACCCTCATTTTCGTTGTTCACCAGTACTTCATGGGGTGGGTTTAGCTGAAAAGATGTATTTTCCACAAATTGGCTGGTATTGTTTTGAACTGTATTTTGCACTGGTTTTGCAGCAAGGCAAGGGATTATTGCACTGGTTTTGCAACGAGGCAAAAGATTGTACTGGTTTGGCAGATGCTGAATTTTATTTTGCTTTAGTTTTGCAGCAAGACAAGGGATTGCACTGGTTTGGTTTTTTATTGGTTTTAAACTTGATAGAAATTTTAAATTTTAGATATTTGTCATCATAGAAATTGAAGGTTATGATTTTTTTGTATTGAAAAACAATGTTACTTGTGTTTTTTATGTTGATGTAAAATTCGTATGTCATCAATATTTTAGTTGTTTTAGAAATATGAAATTCATTATTTTTGGCTAATTTTTGGTATTTTTTTTTTATATAGTAGTGTTGTAGTTTTTTTTTTTGTAATTTTTTTAATATAGATATGAGAAACTATCACGGTTTTTAACTGTGATAAAATATTTTTTTAATCTCGGTTTTTAAATGTGATAAAATGCTTTTTTTATCTCAGTTTTTTATCGTGATAAAAGATATACCATCTCAGTGTTTAATTGTGGTAAAATGATGTTTAAATCTCGGTTTTTAAATGTGATAAAAAAATCTTTTTTTATCCCTGTTTTTAACCGTGATAAAAAGTCTATCTTTTAATCACACTACATACTATCACGGTTTGGTTTTAGACCAAAAACAGTGATAAAAACTTTTTTATTACGGTTTTTAACCGTGATAAAAATCTTTTTTTCTTGTAGTGCAAGCTTAGCCCACGGTGGAGATAGAACCTTCCCCGGTGGAGTAGGAAGAGTCCAGTTGGAGAGCTCTGGTTGGAGAACTCTGATTACTGGGAGGAGGTTGTTGCCCTGAGCTATGCAAGATCATAGGAGATTTGGTTCTAGGATAACCGAGCAGAAGTAGATCGACAGGGCGTTGGTCGGCGAAATACAGATGGGGCTCCCTTTGGTAATTTCCTAGTAGAGGTAGCTCGACAGGGGGTGGCAAAATTTAGATGGGGGTTTCCTTTGGTGATTGCATAAAAGAGGTAGTTTGGCAAGGCGTTGGTCTGCCAAATACAGATGGGGCTTCCTTTAGTGATTACCTAGCAAGGGTAGCTCAACAGGGCGCTGGTTTGCGAAATCCAGATAGGGCTCGACCAGGTCCTCGAGTCAGAGCTCACCAGGTTATGATATTGGAGCTTGGATAAGAGGTTAATGGGTCCATTTGATCCTTCTCTATCCTCTGGTCGGAGCTCTGCAAAAATCCTACAGATAAACTCGTGATGTCCTTCACAGGTTATGTGGATTTTGGAGGGTTAACTTGCCACGTGATTCTTGCTGATTGGAACTCGGTGGTCAGTAGATTTTCCCTACAATAGTTACCTCCTACTCCTAAGTAGCGAGGTATGAGGTACTGGGGAGTAATGTTAGTTGTGTTTGGTGTTGATGTCAGTCCAGAGATCAGTGATCCTAGGTCGCACAAAAATCAAACTTGTACAATCTCATAATACTTGTCACTTGAACCGCCCATTACCCAAGTAGTGAGCAGAGCTCTGATTAGAGAGAGGAAGGCGGTGCTTGGTGAGCCGAGGTCGGATTCCTCCCCACCTTTAGTTTCTTCTTCAACTTTAGGTCTCATCTCTTTATTCTCTTGGCATTACACTTTTCCATGCATTGAGAGGATGTCGGTGATCTCTACTTTACCCGACTCGATTTTTTCATTGTGTTGCAATTTTTTGAACATATATATACACATATGAGCAATTTTTTTTGAACTATCTGTCTTGTTGTTGAGTTCGGAGCTTGTAGCCCAGTTTAATTATCTCCCCTTAACCTCTCACGACCATAGACCTAAAATGATCCCAGAGCTAAAAAAAGTGGAGGGGGATGCCTTTGGAGGGATGACACAAAGTCTGGGTGGAGATCTTCTCAACTCTTAATGTTGGGTGGATGGTTCTATCTTAAGCTCAGAAAAGTCATGGGGGAGGTTTGGTATGAAGACGTCCGAGCATATGGAGCTCAGGATCTCAGAGCTGGGTTGAGTTCCCACAGGTCTCCCAGTTGATGAGCACCGAGCATAGGTAGCTTGGACAAATTGGCTGAGTTGGGAATCTTGATAAAACTTGGAGAGTCTTTATGTTGAGGGAATCCTACATTACATTGGCCGAATAGAATCAACACGACGTGTTGGCCTAATAAGCTACCCAAGAGAGGGGGAGGGGGAGGGGGAGGGGGGGTGAATTGGGTAGTTACAAAAATTTAAATAAATAAATCATTCAACGCTTAATTATCAAATAATCATTTTTCCTAAATAAATTATTATATTCGTTATGCAGCAGATAAGTGTTTAGTTCTAGGTGCACACTCAATTAGAATATAATGAAAATAAAAAATGCAGCACACCAAGATATATCCTGGTTCAACAAGCTAGCATTGCCTAATCAAGTCCCTAGAGCTCCATAGAGATTCACAACCTCTAAACCCTTTATTCCTTTACCAAGTAGGAACTCTTACAACGATTCTTTTAATAGGCTTGGAATCAACATTTACAAATATTATTTTTCCAAATTAAAGAAGAACATTATCTTCTTGCCAGGCTAAAAACTAACCGAATTCTATTACAGGAAGAATCAAAACCTAATCCTTTTAACAAGCTAAAGATCAAACCTCACCACACTCTCAAGTATCCTTTTTATAGGTAAGGATGAAACCTTCATAATTCACTCAAATCAATTCACTTGTAGGGAAAATTAAGACATAGTTCTTTTCAAGGGAAAAGAATAACCTAACTTTTTTACTTAGAACAAAGATCAAACTTTACTATTTTTCACAGGAAAAAGATCGAAACCTAGCTTCCTTGACCAGACACCGGTCCAACCATATCTAATCTACTCAAACTCACAAATACAGAAAAATATGAGTTTTGCAGGGAGCTTCTACTACCTCAATATAGATATACTCAATTAATGTCTCGAAATTTACTACGTGATAGATATTGTTGATCCTAAGATTTTGATGAACAATTAAATGTTGATATTTTTGGTAGAACTAATGGTTTGATTAAGTGTTTTAGTTTATTAGTTCCAATGAAGATATTATCATGAAATAATTGTGAAGAATGCAGAGATGGATACTAAGAGATTGAAGATTCCAAAGAATTTAGGTGAAAACAACTTTAATCTAGTTTTACTCTTAATGTATCTCGATTAGGATCACACACGACACGAAAATGATTTTATGTTTATGTGTGTTTTGATAAGATCTTAATTAGTGAAATTATTTGCTCCTATGTATAATTGAAAAAAAAATAAAGATAATTGATTAAAATCGATTTTAAGATTTTAGTGGAGCTAACCGAGAAAATAAATCGGTTAAAGGGGTGAAAATTTCAAAGAAAATAATTAAGGAGGAGAGTTCCAGCATGGGCTGTCGACAGGTAAGTCGACTTGTGCTTAAAAGAAAAAGACTCTGAATCTCCCAGTCGACAGGTAGGTCGACCTATTTTTAAAAGATAAACTGTCTGCATCTCTAGGTCGATAGATAAGTCGACTTATGACGATGGAATTTTGGCTTGGGCTACATCCTGAATTGGGCGGTCGACCGATGGATGTGTGTCTGTCGACTGATGGCCAGTTTCGAATTTTGAGGATTTTGTGGATTTTAATTTAAATACTAGCCGTTATTTGTTTACTTTATTGAGAGATTTTAGGGATATGGATATTTTAAAGATATGATACTCCTATTTGAATATCCCTATTGATATGATATATATTTTAAGTATTTCTCAAATTGGTACATTTAATTCTTTCTATCCTATTGATTTGAGTTTGAGAAATATTTGAGGGACTAATTTGAATGTTTTGAAAGCCATAATTAAGTCAAATATACCTAAAATGAAAGGAATCAATATATGGGGTCTATAGGTGCTTTTTAGATACTTATCTTGTGGAAACTAGCCGTTATAGGGTTTGTTTCAAGTGACTATAAATAGACCTGAGGATTTCACATGTTATAAGATAATATCAAGAACTATTCAATTTATAAGCTTTTATAAGAGTAATTATTCTAATATTATTTTGAGAGATCAAATTGTGAGATCAATTATTGAGGAGTTTTTGAGTTAAAGCGTTGATTGTGTAAGCGTCACCGAGTTGAGCTGTTTAGCGTTCCAATCTATAATTCTTCAGTGTTATCCGGGTGAGATCTTTCCAAGCTATTAATCTTTACTGCATATTTATTTTTCATATTTGTTTGGTTGATAAGATCTTTATAAAATTGTTTTTGAACTTTAAAAATATAAAAATTCTTTTAAAACGATTTGTGAGATAATCTGATTACGTGCTCAATTTTGTGCTACCCAAATTATTTTTATAATTAGATTTTTGTTTCCTCACTTAATTCTATCGCTAGTAATTATCGGGACATTAATCGAGTTTAAATTGATTTGAGGTGGTAGAAGTTCCGAGTGAGAAGAACTTATCAATTTCTTGTAATTGGTGAATTGTGTGCAGATTAGGTACTATTGGGAGTATATAATTGGGGGTATCTTGGTTTTAATCTCTTCCGGTAAAGAGATTGAGGTGTTAATTCTTCATTTATAGAATTCATTGTGAGTGATTTGTAAAGGTTCCATCCTTACATGAGAAAAGGATAGTTGGAGCGTTTTTGTGAGGTTTTGATTCTTTAGCCAAAGGTTAAAAAAGAATTAGGTTATTCTTGAACCTGTAAAAAGTAGAGGTTATTCTTGAGTCTGAAAAAAGAAGAGGTTATTCCTAAACCTGGGAAAAGGAATTTGTAAAGGTTGATTCTGAGCTTGTGAAAAGAATCATTGTATAAAGGTTTGGTTGCTACATATTTAAAAGAATCTTAGTGATTAGTGGGTGTGAATCTCCGTGGGGCTCGAAGGACTGGATTAGCCAAGAGTTGCTTGGTGAACCAGGATATATCATGGTGTGCTGCCTTTTTTATTTTACTTATATTGTTGTTTGGTGTGCATCAATAACATATATCTACTGTTATAAAGATAATAATTAATTTTTGGATAAAATTAATTGTTTTAATTTTTGAAGTGTTATTAGTTTAAAAATAATTAGTTTAATACTACCCAATTCACCCCCTCTTGGGTAGCTCACAGGGCCAACAGATACAATGTGAGACAAATTAATATATAATTAATAAATAATATGGGTATCATAAATTAAAGTACGTAATCAGATAAACAAGCAAAATTGTTTTAAAAAGAGTTTCAGGCTTCTAAGTTTGAAAACGATTTTCTGATGATCTTAACACCAAACAAATAATAATAATATGAATTCAAAATAAAGAACAAGAGCTTGGAAAGATCTTACAGGGAAAACATCAAAGATTGAAAACAAAATCGCAATATAGCACAAGTTGGTGACCCTAAATCAATAACGCTTTAGATAAAAAATTTCACACAAATATCTCACAGAAATCTCAATGTAATAATATCTCTTATAAAAGCTTAGAGCTGATTGTTCTTGTTGTAATGTATTTCAATCCCGCAGATCTAAATATATAGAACTGATAACAAGCTTTCCAATGACTATTTTTCAAAAGATATGCCTCTAAAAGGCACTCTTAGACCTGATATAATAATATCTTTCAATTCTAGGGTAATCTATTTAAAAATAACTCTTAAATCTCTCAAATAAGTCCATGAAATACTTCTCAATTGAAAATCACAAAGATAAGAAGTATTTAACTACTTAAATTAAGAGAATCGTGAATTATGTGTACTAAATCAATAGGGATATTAAAATACATGTACCATATCTTTAATAATATTAGATCCCCCAAATCTCTCCCTTGGAACCATAAAAGACGGCTAGTTTTTGACTCGGAGACCAAATTTCTCAAAATTACAACCAAAACAATCAGTTGGCATCCCCTGTTGTTCGGTTAACCGATTGATACAGCTTCGAAACCAAGCCAAGGACTAACAGACAGTCGGTTGACTGAACCACTCTGTTCGGTTAATCGATCGTTGCAGAGACTTTCCCCAGCCAAACTTCAGCCCAATCGGTTGACTGATTACTTTAAAACCTTTCCCTGCCAAACCCTTATACCCATTCAGTCTACCGATTTTCTCTTTTTTGGTTGACCGAACGTTGCAAGGACATTCTATTTTGCTCTGAAAAATAACCTGATTCAAACGGTTGACCGATTTCTTGGAATCAGTTGACCGAATTCTTCATGGTGGTCCTTTCATTCATCAATTCTGCTACAAAACACATTGTTTAATTTGGTTAACCGATTACTTTTCTCGGTTGACTGAATTGACCCTAAAATTCAATTTTTTATACTTTAAACCTTATTTACAATTAGGTTAATTATCATTTTCAATTCACATATCAAATCTTTAATTATGATCCTAAATTCTATCATAATGATAGCTTGTTTAATAGTGTCGTGTGTGATCCTAATTCAATGCATTAAGAGTATAAAACGTATAGACTTTGTTGGCCCAATGAACTACCCAAGTGGATTGGGGGGGGGGGGTGAATTGGGTAGTATTAAAAATTATCAGAATATAACACTTTAAAAAATCAAACAATTAATTTTATCCTAAAATTAATTATTATCTTTGTAGCAGCGGATATGTGTTATTAACTAGGTGCACTGATAAGTGTGTGAATGTCCATATATTTATTTCTTTATACTTAGCATTTTATACTTAGTTTGTGTCTAATTGTACTCACTAAACTTATATTTTAATTTAGGAAACAAATGAAGGCGTTTGGAGCTAAACGAAATAAATTGATTCCAACAGTGAATATTCAAGGTGTGAATTGATTTATACTTTGCATAAATGAACAGTTGTGAAATTCCAAAGGTGGATGTTGACTTAGAACAAGGTGTGTTTTTTGATTGAATTTGGTATTAAGTTTGCAATTCTTTTTCTTATTGATTTTATTAGTTTTGCTATCCTATAATCAAACCCCTCCAATCCTTGTTCACGTAGCACAAATTTACGCTAGGTACTTTCTGTGGAAACGATACTTGCTCACACTACTATAGTTCATATTTAAGAGTAGGATGTTATTTTTGGTTGCCTACGACAACACACCAAATTTTGGCGCCGTTGTCGGGGAGTGCTTCTAGTTAATTTGTTTTGTGCTTTTCTTGTTCTTTTATTTCGTTTTAGGAATAATAATAAAAAAAAAAAAAATCATGACACAAATTGTCACTGTACGCCTATTTTAAAATAAAATAAAATAATAAAGATAGTTAGCATATTGTTTGTATTGGTAATGGTTTTCATAAAATAGGCATATATAAGGAAATCTTTTGATATATAATTTAAAATTAAAGATATGCTATGTGATTTATTTATTTTTTGGGTAGATTTTATGTGATTTATTATGAATTACGCCAAGTTTGTTACTTAGCCAAATTCAATCCTAGGGGGGCCCATTATTCATTTTAGAGACAGTAGGAAGCTGAAACAGTGAAACCCCCCCATATATAATAGTCTTCCTACTGTCCGAAAAACATCTAAAAAAAAAAAACAAAACAAAGAAAAAGTAAAAAAAAAAATACATTCTCAACTCCAGAAACTGTTTTTTTTTCTTTTGACGGATTTTTTTTTTTTAAACCAATCAATGGGATTTAAAGCCCATTAATTTATTAAATTAGATTCTAATTCATAAACTAGTTACAGTGGCATGATTTTTTGTTTTTGAATCAAATACCTCACAACATTGGCATAATTGGTTTATTCTATTTCATTCATTTTTTTTTTTGTGATTTATCTTTGTCTTCCTAACCGTGTATGCCCGCTACTCGTTCTTCTAAACAAGGTGTTTTGCAGTCTAATTTGGATATAGAAAGAACCTTGCACATGTTAAGGAGGGAAGCTATACAGAAATCGAAAGAGGACGAAGTCATGGCTAAAAACCGAACATTGAAGGAGCTTGCTGCCCCTGACTTGAACCAACAACCCCTTTGCATAAAGTTCCCTATTTTAGATGCTACTACAACTTTTGAATTAAAATCTGGACTAATACACCTCTTGCCCACTTTCTATGGTCTTGCAACTGAAGATCCTCATAAGCATCTAAAGGAGTTTCATGTGGTGTGCACGAGTATGAAACCTACGGGGGTAATGGAAGAGCAAATCAAGTTAAGAGCCTTCTTATTTTCATTAAGGGATGCAGCAAATGATTAGCTCTACTATCTACCATCCGGAAGTATTATCACATAGAAAGAGATGAAGAGGTTGTTTTTGGAGAAATATTTCCCAGCTTCAAGGGCAGCTAACATTCGGAAAGAGATTTGTGTTGTAAGGCAGCATAATGGAGAATCCTTGTACGAATACTGGGAACGTTTCAAGAAGTTTTGTGCAAGCTGCCCCCATCATCAAATTAGCGAGCAACTACTTATCCAATATTTCTACGAAGGCCTTCTACCAACTGATAGGAGCATGATCGATGCTGCTAGTAGAGGAGCATTGGTAGATAAGACTCCCGAGTCCGCTAGAAACTTGATTGCGAACATGGCGGCAAACTCTCAACAATTCAGCACTAGGATTGATCTACCATCTAAACATGTCAATGAGGTAAATGTATCATCCCTTGAATAAGAAATTGCTAGTTTAACCTCTTTTGTTCATCAAATGGCTTCAGGTAACATACAAACTGTGAAGGCTTGTGGGATTTGTTCGGTAGTAGGGCATCCAACCGATATGTGCCCAACTCTTCAAGAGGAGCCCATTGAGCAGGTAAATACAGCAGGTGGATTTCCAGGACAACCACAAAGGAAACATGATCCCTATTTGAACACGTATAACCTAGGATGGAGGGATCGCCCCAATTTTAGTTATGGGAATCCACAAGTAAATCAGTCGGTGACTCAAAACCGTCCAACTTTCCAGCAATACAATCAACCATACCCTCTTAGAAAACAATCGGGCCAAACTTCTAATTTTGGTATGTCTTTAGAAGATATTGTTAAATCTCTTGCCACTAATACTTTGCAATTTCAACAGGAGACGAAACAATTTCAACATAAGGCGAGGGACAATATTCAAAGTTTGGAGAATCAGATGGGCCAAATGGAAACCGCAATTAGTCGGATAGAGGCGCAAAGTTTGGGAAAATTACCCTCTCAAACGATCTTAAATCCAAGACAAAATGCAAGTACAATCATTTTGAGGAGTAGTAAAGAGATTGAGATTCCTGTCAAGGCAGTCCCTGCATTATCAAAGCAAAAAAAAGAGAAAAACGTCATTGAAGATAGGAACGTCCCCAACGATGATTGGACGAACATTCCCAATGACGATGATGTACCTAAGCATCAGTTTCCACCTCTTTCTGATTATAAACTAGTACCTCATTTTCCTCAGGCTTTAGCAAAATCTGGAAAAGATGAGCAAAATAGAGATTTATATTAGACTTTTCGTAAATGCGAGGTAATTATTCCACTTTTAGATGCTATTAAACAAGTGCCTCGTTATGCTAAATTTTTGAAAGAATTATGTACAATTAAGAGAAAACAAAAACTTAAAGGATGTGAGAAGGTAAGAGTTGGGGAGAACATTTTTGCAGTTATTCAAAGAAAACTTCCTGCAAAGTGTAAAGATCCAAGTACGTTTACTATCCCTTGTACGATAGGTAACACTAGATTTGAGCAGACCATGCTAGATTTAGCAGCATCTATTAATGTCATGCCATATTCTATATATGCTTCTTTAAAACTTGGACATTTGAATAAAATTGGTGTTTTGATTCAATTAGCTGATAGATCTAATACCTATCCTAAGGGTGCAGTTGAGGATGTTCTTGTGCAAGTTAATAATTTGGTTTTCCCTGTTGATTTCTATGTGCTTGATATGGAGAATAATGATCAAATTGCACCTATTTTGTTAGGAATACCATTCTTAAAAACATCCAAGACTATGATAGATGTTCATAATGGCACACTTACTATGGAATTTGGTGGTGAAATTTTAAGTTCAATATTTATGATGCCATGAAATATCCTGTTGATGATAATCATGTTTATTTTATTGATGTGATTGATTCACTAGCGTAGGAAATTTTTGAACTTGATGGAAAAGATGAATTGGAAGTTATGATTAGTAAGCATCTTGAGAAAGAGAACGAAGAGTTGACTTTAAGTATCAATTTGTAGGAAATTGTTGTAGCATTGAATGATTTCCCAAAGTTACAGCAGTCAGATAGCATTCCTTATATTATGTTACCAATTTCTAAGGAGAGGCCTTTACTTTTTGTTTTACAGGCCCCTATTCCGGATTTGAAGCCTCTCTCCAATCACCTCAAGTATGTGTTCCTTAGAGATGGAAGAACATTACCAGTGATCATCTCCAGTAAACTAGGTGCACCGCAAGAAGAAAAGCTTGTGCAGGTTCTTAGGGAGCATAAGACGGCTATTAGTTAAACAATTGCAGACATCAAAGGAATTAGCCCTTCTACATGCATGCATCGCATCTTGCTTGAAGAGGGAGCAAAGCCTTCTCGTCAACCACAAAGAAGATTGAACCTACCCATGATGGATGTAGTGAAGAAAGAGATCCTCAAACTTCTTGAAGTTGGAGTGATTTATCCTATTTTAGATAGTAATTGGGTTAGCCCGGGTCAAGTGGTTCCTAAAAAGACTGGAATAACTGTTGTGAAAAATCAAAACGAAGAGTTAGTTCCCACCTGTGTTCGGAATGGGTGGCGTGTTTGTATAGATTATAGAAAATTAAATGCTGTAACCCGTAAGGACCATTTCCCTTTACCTTTTATTGATCAAATGTTTGAAAGATTAGCGGGTCGTTCTTACTATTGTTTTATTGGTGGTTATTCAGGTTATTTTCAGATTGTAATTGCTCCGGAGGATTAAGAAAAGACGACTTTTATATGCCCCTTTGGGACATTTGCATATCGTCGCATGCCTTTTGGTCTTTGCAATGCCCTGGGCACTTTCCAAAGGTGTATGGTGAGCATATTTTCTAATTATATTGAGAATATCATAGAAGTCTTTATGGATGATTTCACAGTTTATAGAGACTCCTTTGATAATTGTTTGCATAACCTTACACTTGTTCTTTAAAGATGTATAGAAACTAACCTTGTGTTAAATTCTAAAAAAAATGTCCTTTTATGGTTGAACAAGGTATAGTTTTGGGTCATGCTATTTCATCTAGGGGAATTGAGGTAGATAAAACTAAAGTTTATATTATTCTATCTTTACCTTATCCCACAAGTGTGTGGGAAGTTCGTTCTTTTCTTGGACATGCTGGTTTTTACCGAAGGTTCATCAAGAACTTTTCCAAAATAGCATTACCCCTATGCAAGTTGCTACAAAAGGATGCATCCTTTGAGTTTGATGAGGCATGCAAAAAGGCATTTGATGAGCTGAAGGAACGCCTATCTTCTGCCCCAATAATACAACCCCCAGACTGGAATGTTCCTTTCGAGATAATGTATGATGCAAGTAATTTTGCAGTAGGCGTTGTATTGGGTCAAAGAATTGGAAAAGTATCTCATACTATTTATTATGCTTAAAGGACTTTGAATGATGCCCAACGAAATTATTCCACTACTGAAAAAGAACTCTTAGCTATTGTTTTTTCTTTAGAAAAGTTTAGATCTTATTTACTTGGTACTAAAGTCATTGTTTACTCTGATCATGCAGCCCTTCGTTATTTGATGACGAAGAAAAATGCAAAACCAAGATTAATAAGATGGATACTTCTCTTGAGTGAATTTGATTTAGAGATCAAAGACAAAAGAGGGACAAAAAATCATGTCGCAGATCATTTGAGTCGTTTAGCTCATGTGAATGATGAACTTCACCTAAAGGAAACGTTCCTTGATGAGCAATTGTTCTTCTCCAATGCGACTTTACCTTGGTATGTGCATATTGTAAATTATTTGGTTACTAATATGTTACCTCCTGGTTTGTCTAAGGCTTAAAGAGATAAGATCAAGAGTGACACTAAATACTATGTATGGGATAACCCATACCTATGGAAGTATTGTGCGGATCAAGTGATAAGAATGTGTGTTCCTGATAATGAAATCATGTCTATTCTCACCTTCTGCCATTCTTACGCTTGTAGAGGTCACTTTGGAGCTAAAAGGACGACAAGAAAAGTGCTAGAATGTGGTTTCTATTGACCATCTTTATTTCGAGATTCATATTCTTTTTGTAAGTTATGCAAGCATTATTAAAAGACAGGTAATATATCCCAAAGGAATGAGACGCAACAAACCCCCATACTATTTTGCGATTTTTTTTTATGTTTGGGGCATCGATTTCATGGGACCGTTCTCTATTTCTTTCGGTTATGTCTATATTTTGCTTGCTGTTGATTATGTCTCTAAATGGGTGGAAGCTAAAGCCACCAGAACTGATGACTCTAAAGTGGTTGCAGATTTTATCAAGTCAAATATATTTTCCAGGTTTGGGATTCCCAGAGCTCTAATAAGTGATCGAGGCACTCACTTTTGTAATCGGATTGTAGAAGTTTTGCTAAGAAAGTACCTGTAACCCACAAGGTTTTAACTGCCTATCATCCGCAAACCAGTGGATAAACGGAAGTGTCAAATCGAGAGATCAAGTCCATCCTTGAAAAGACAGTTAACCCAAATAGGAAGGACTGGAGTTTGCGATTGGATAATGCCTTGTGGTCATACAGGACTCCCATTGGTATGTAACCTTATCAGTTGGTGTTCGAAAAACTATGCCACATTCCTGTCGAGTTAGGGCATAAGGCTTATTGGGCTATTAAAAGTTTCAACATGAATATGCATGAAAATGGAGAACACAGGAAGTTGCAACTACAAGAATTAGAAGAAATTTGAAATGATGCCTATGAGAATGCAAGGATTTACAAGGAAAAGATGAAAGTTTTTCATGATAAGATGATTTCTAGAAAGGTGTTCAAAGTTGGTTAAAAAGTCCTTCTTTGCCATTCGCGACTTCGTTTGTTCCCTGGTAAGTTGCGGTCTCGTTATATTGGACCCTTTGTTGTTACTAATATTTTTCCTCATGGTATAGTTGAAATTCAAAGTTTAGCAACTTTCAAAGTGTTCAAGGTGAATGGACATAGACTTAAACCTTTTTATGAAGGTTTCCAAGAAGAGAATGTGGCAGAATTGGAACTTGAGGATCCAATTTATACTGATTAAAGAAAGAAGCATTGAGTCGAGCCAACGACAATAAACGAAGGCGCTGTTTAGGAGGCAACCCAAGGGGAGTTTTTTTTTCCTTCTTCTTATTTTCGCATTTATATCTTGGTTATCTTTTGTCTTTTCTTTGCATTTAACCTTACATTGGGGACAATGTAATATTTAAGTGTGGGGGAAGGGATTTAAGTTGTGTTCAATTTTGTTTTTGAAAAAAAGAAAAAGAAAAAAAGGGGTCATTTTAATAGTACATGAATGTTTAATTAGTGTTCTTTGATGAACACGTGTTAATTTACATGTTGGCAATATCTTTAGAATTTGAGGGTAAATGTGCTCGAATCTTAGTAATGGATTGAAGTGGTACTCTTGTGAAGTTGTATGAGTTTAGTGACGAAACATAATTGGGGAGTATGTAATGAATCCTTAAACTAATCCTAAATTTGGGTTAAAAAAAGAAAAAAAAAAAGTAGGACGGAGCATAAAATGCACCTACCAAGTTAAAATATATATATAGAGAGAGAGAGGTAGGACGGAGCATAAAATGCACCTACCAAAGAAAGCAAAATATTTCCTAGTTCGCTACCTGGTTTGTAGTAGTAAAAATGAGTAGTTGGGGGGGGGGGGGGGGGGAAGTGATTTGTACATAACCTGACTATGTTAGTTGCGAAATGTTTTTATTAACCGATCAAGAGTGAAAGGATTTGAACATGTTCGGCTTGAATTCTATTATCATTGTCATACATTTAAGATTAATATGTGGGGTTGATTAGGGAGCATGTATTGAATACTTATGTATTATGATGGTGTTTTAAAACTATTGAGTTTTATGTTGTTTTGCTTGAGGACGAGCAAAAGGTAAGTGTGAGGGAATTTGATAAGTGCGTAAATGTCCATATATTTATTTATTTATACTTAGAATTTTATAATTATTTTGTGCCTAATTGTACTCACTAAACTTATATTTTAATTTAGGAAACAAATGAAGGTGTTTGGAGCTAAACTGAATAAATCGCGCATTTTTGGCTGTTTTGACACATGTTCGTAATCAGGCTATAACTATCACCTCTGAACTCCAATTAAGATAATTAAAGATTATATGGAAAGAGAAGAAAAATATACACAACTTTTATGCTTTGTGTTTCTCCAGAATCGTATTATATAATAGTCTAAATGGAGCTTGAAGTGGTTGTACCTGCACGATTGACTGTCCAATTTAAAGAAAAATAGAGATAACCAACCCAATCCAACCTGAGACCCGACTTGACCCGCGAACTAACCCAGTTTTATGATCATCCTAGAACCATTAAATGACCATTTAAGTATATGGAATCAAGGATAGAAACTAGTAAGGAGCAATTAAGGCCATTCAAATTATGAGGGGTCAAAATTGTAAAAAAGGAAGGTTGGTGCAAGGGTGTAATGATGTCATTCAAACATTTTGCTTATTTCATTTTTCAAGGGATTTCGGACAGGAGGCTACAAGGGAGATTGAAACATATTAATTTCTTTTCCTTTTTCTTTTTTTGGAAAGCCATTTATATATCATTCACGTGGGATTGGAGAGAGGGGGTATTCATTTTTTCCTTTAGGCTGTAGCATCCGAACAGGACCTTGGAGGACAACGACTTCTCATTCTCTTCCCTCTTTTCTCTTTTCTAATTTGTAAACTCCCATGGCCTTTTGTGGTTAAGCCTTTTGTCTTGGTCGAAGGAAACTGAAGCCTCATAATCAATAAAACTGTGAGATCTAATTTATTTTCATTGTTCAATTTATATTTTGAGTATTGGATGTTCTTTTGTGCGTATTTTCATGATTGTTTCGTTTAATAACTAGGAGGCCTACTAGTTTATTATTCATTACGATTTATTGCTAGTTTAGATATCAAATCCGTAATTGTCTGATCCCTCTAATCTATGAAGCAACTAAGATTTAATGATTTTCTATGTCAGAAATTATTAGACCTTAGGAAGAACACTCAACTAGATTAAATATAACTACTTGTGGTTGTGTTGTTTAACTTCATCAATCTCTTTAATCCTTAATACTTTACTAGATTAAACCTTTAGCGCTTGTCTTAGGTTGTTTAGTAGTTAGGGTTGATTAGATTGCTTGTTTTCTAATTAACTACAAGTAAGGAGAGATAGAAAAATAATTCCAACGGTGAATATTCGATGTGTGATTGATTTATACTTGCATCGATGAACAATTGTGACATTCCGAAGGTGGATGTTGACTTAGACCAAGGTGTGTTTTCTGATTGAATTTGGTATTAAGTTTACAATTTTTTTTCTTATCGATTTTATTAGTTTTGCTATCCTATAATCAAAAGCACCCCAATCCTTGTTTACGTAGCACAAATTTAGGCTAGGCACTCTCTATGAAAACGATATATGCTCACACTACTATAGTTCATATTTAAGAGTAGGATTTTATTTTTGGTTGCCTACGACAACACACCATGCACACCAAACAACAATATATAAGTAAAGTAAATAAAGCTGCACACCACAATATATCCTAGTTCATCAAGCTTGTCACACCCCACCCCGAACACCCATCACCTTGGGGCCAGCGTGACGTCGACATGATATCACCTACACACCAAAACAACTAGGAAACGACAAGTGCATACATAAATACAAAATCACCAAATCATGACCATATATACATATACACTCTCTAATTGGGGACACACCCGTCCCTACAAAATTATAAATACAACAAAGATAAGATAATCATGAACCTCTCATAGGTTCGCCTCAACCAGTACCTCCCAAAATACTCCCTCACTACCGCATCGCCGGACTCTACCTAGTGCCAGCAGGGGATTGACTCCTAGCTGCTGTACTTGAGAGTGTACTGCCTTCTTAATAAAAATATTTTAGATGGATCAGGCATAAAACATATAACATCATATATCAAATAAAATCTCATAATATATAAATGTCTCATACCACAAGAAAAACACATTTTTTTTCCGTCACCACAGAAATCGACGTCTATATATATATATATATATATAACCCCCCAACTAAACAGTGAAAATTAGCCAGAATAATTCAACTAACCATATAGTATAATGAAATCAGAACATACCAATCCAGTATAAAATAATATGTATAAATGTATTCATCCCAATCACCATATACGACAAAACACTATATACGACGAAACACCACATATGACACCACATCACACTACAATACACCACATCACATCACACCACACCTCAGTACACCTCGGCTAGCCATGTGATTGTTTTAACCTCACGATCGGGAGTTGCAACAGTACCGTACCACTCGTAGGGTTTGCTCCCAAATGGGATAAATAACCACCTGTCGGACAAATCCTCCGGACATGACATAATATCAATAACCACCTGCTGGACTACCCCTTCGGACATGACATAATATCACTAACCACCTGCCAGATGTCTCTGGACAAGACATAATATAAATAACCATCTGCTGGACTACGCCTCCGGACATGACATAATATAAATAACCACCTGCTGGACTACCCCTTTGGACGGGACATAATATCAATAACCACCTGTCGGACTACCCCTCCGGACAGGACATAAGCTTTGGCATCATTAAATCAATAACATCATCCTCTATCTCCAAAACTGATTTAATCCAATTATCATTTTTCCACCTTCTTTAGAAAACCAACTAGATTCGACAAATCATTTTTTTTTTTTTTACTTTCTTTAAAAACCAACGAAATCTATGTTCCCAAAATCACCCAAAACCGCTTGATTCATATAAATTATAAATTCATCAAATTTTAAGTAAACACATTTATTCCATCATATATTTGAAAATAGGTTTACAAGAAGACAATACACTCACCTGGTGATCCGCTCCCAAAAACCTTTATCGACTATACTCTACCGAGACTCCGGTGCCTGCGAACCTGTTCCGAATCGTTCACGGGTCGCGAGATGGATTTTAAATTTTGTTGGGGTTATTTGTGTAATTTCTTCTTTTCTTTTCCTCTTCTTCTTTCTTTTTCCTTTTTTTCTTTTCTTCTACTGCTCGTTCTTGTTTTCTGTTCACTGAGCATCACCATCGATCAACACCTTCACACCGCTGGCCACCAACCAACCAACCTCACACACACCTAATTGACGATCGAACAACATACATACACCCACCATATACCAACGCCCAACAACCAAACGATCGATCACACACACACACACACGGTTGACAACACCCTCACACATACACACCTCCGGAGAGCAACAACACACACACACACCTACACACAACGAACACATGTACAGCCTATACACTGGACAAACCTATCCACATCGTCGACAATCACACACACCTACCAAACAAACAACACACACACAAAATCACACCATCGGACCGAACCACATTCCCACACAATCGATCGAACCACACGCACATACACACAATCACTAGATGTACACCCACACCTAGTCACCGTCGACGACACACACATATACCACCGGCGACAGAACACACACACACGGACGATCCTCCACTGAACACTCATACTGTCGGACTAACATACCCCCACAGACGGTGACTGAACAACGCATATGCACACGACGATCACACATACACCCCCTGCCGGAGGAACACACACACACGGCCTGCCAATTTCTGTCAACAACACACGCCCACATACGCCGGCAACACACATGCATGCACACACCCACCAAAATGATCAGAGAAATTACACACAATATACGCACCAACAGTCACCGTCGACCATCCAATTTTCATTGGCCGACCTTGATTTATCCAGTTTTCAGTTGGCACGACGACCCCCACATGTCGGAGAGTACTCTAAGGTCACCGGCTATAATTCACCGCTGATGATCAACAGCACAACCGAACGACGTACCCACGTACACCCGCACAATTGTCGGAGAACGCCAACCACGAAAATCGGACGACCCCTTATTCGATCATCTCTCTCTCTCTAGATTTTCTGAGTGATTTCTCGATTTTTCCTCTGACGATTCATGATCACTACTGCATGGATGCATATATATATATATATATATGCATGTTTATAGTCGGTTTGGGCTTTATCATTCGATTTCCATGTCGCCGGTCTCTCTCTGTTCTGTCTCCGGCTTCTCACTGCACACATACACGATTATATGTGTTTCAAAAAAATTCTTTTGTTAAATTTCTCTTTTCTCCCCCTAATTCTTTAATTCTCATTTTTACTTCAATTTACCACTTATAATTTTTCTTATATCACAATTTGATCCCTAAAAATTTTATTTTTGAATTTAAATGACAAATTTGGATCCCAAAGTTTAGATTAAATGTTTCTAAATTTTAATTTGACCCAATAACTTTTAATTTGGTTTTTAATTAAATCAAATTTTACCTCGTATTTTCCCAAATACTCTAAAATTCAACTATAATGACGTACGTGCTACGATTGAGGTCTTAAAAAGCTACTCTTGACTAATCCAATCCTCCGAGTCCCATGAAGATTCACACCCACTAATCACTAAGATTCCTTTAAACAGGTAGAAACCAAACCTTTACACAATGATTCTTTTTACATGCTCAGAATCAACCTTTTCAAATTATTTTTCCCAGACTCAGGAATAACCTCTTCTTTTTCCCAGGTTCAAGAATAACCTTATATTTTTATAGGCTAAAGATTAACCTAATCCTTTTACAGGTTAAGGATCAAACCTAATTCTTGTATACCTTAGCCTAAGATTCAAACCTCACAATCACTCCAAGTATCCTTTTCCCAGGTAAGGATGAAACATTTACAATTCACTTACAATTGATCCTAATCAGGAAGAATCACACCTAAACTCTTTTCAACGAGAAAAGAGTAACCTAACTTTTTTGTACTCTAGACAAAGATCAAACCTCAATCTCTTTACAGGAAGAGATCGAAAGCCAAAGCTACCCTGCTTAGATATTTCTAATAATATCTAATCTGCACACAACTCACCAATTACAGAATTGATAAGCTTTTTCCTACTCAGAGCTTCTACCACCCCAGATTAATTAATACTCAATTAATGTCCTAATACTAGTGATAGAAATAAAGTGAGGAAACAAAATATGATTATAATAAAGAATGCAGGTAGTACAATTAGGCACATGATTAGATTAACACACAAATCGTTTTTAAAAGATTTTATGCTTTTAAAGTTAAAAAATGATTTCTCAAAAAGATCAATTCACCAAGAAAATAATAATAATAATAATAATAATAATAATAATAATAATAATAATAATAATAATAAAATACTCAATTAAAGAATAAGCTTGGAACGATCTTACTAGGAAAACACCAATAGATTGCACGTAGTATCGTAAGACAACTTTAATCGGTGACGCTAACTCAAATAGCATTTTAACTCAAGAACTTCTCAATAATCGATCTTACAATTAGTCTCTCAAAATAATGTCAGAATGATGACTCTTAGAAAAGCTTATGAACTGAATAGTTCTTGATATTGTGTGTATTGTCCTCTTGTTATGTGAAATCCGCAGGTCTATATATAAGGAATTCCATCCAATGGCTAGTTTTCAAATAATAAGTATCTAAAAAGCACTTATAGACCCCATATATTGTTATAACTTAATCCTGGTATAATTGACTTAAATATATCTTTTAAAACATTCAATTTAGTCCCTCAAACTTTTACTCAAACTCAATTAGATAAGATAGAAAGAATTTCATGTACCAAATTAAGAAATATAAAAAATACTTGCACCATATCTATCGAGATATTTAAATATTAATTAAATAACTCAAAATATATCAGATCCCTAAGATATCTCGCATATCTTAACCATAAACGGCTAGTAACGGCTACTGTTTGAATAAAATCTAAAATTTCATAAATCTTAAAACAGATCCATTTGTCGATCGACCAAGGCCTGTTTGTCGATTGCTCGATTCAGGATGTATCCAAGCCAAAATTTCTTCGCCCATCGATCGACCACCCATACTTCATCTGTTGAGCGGACGATTAAGAGAGTTACACAAGTCGACTCACTTGTCGATTGGAAGATTCAGAGACTTCCTCTTTTGGCTATAGGTCGACTTACCTGTCGACCGAACAATCCATCAACTTCTCCTTTTAAGCATCTATCAACCGACCAGTCGACTGCTCAAGTTGGAACATCTCTCTTTAATCTGATTTTAATTCATTTTCTTCGACGTTTTTACCCCTTTAACCCATTTCTTTTCTCGATTAGCTTCACTAAAATCTTAAATTCAATTTTAATCAATTATATTTTTTTTTCAATTACACATAGGAGCAAATAATTTAACTAATTAGCATCCTATAAAAATACACATAATTTTGAAAAATATTTTGTGTCGTGTGTGATCTTAACCGGGATACATTAAGAGTTAAAATTTAACCTAAATTATTTTTCCTAAGTTTTTCAATTTCTTCAAACTCTTAATCTTCCATCATCTTTAGCATTGTCACAATATCTTCATGATCATTTTCATCACTGGAACTAATAAACTGAAACACTCAATTGAATCGTTAGTTCTACCAAAAACATCAGCATTTAATTGTTCATTAAAATCTTAGGATCAACAAAGTTGTTTTTACCCAATTTCTTTAAGTTATTCACAACTCTTCATTTATTTAATACATCCATCTTTGCACCTTTAACTTGTTTTTCATGATGTCTTCAACATAAGCAAATATATGAAAATATTTTTCTGAAATATTCAACAAACTCATTAGTTCCACCAAAAATATCAATACTTAATTGTTCATCAAAACCTAGTGATCAACATGACGGGTAGGAGATCGAATAAGCTCCCAAAGGCCTTCACCTTTGATAATGGACAAGAAGGAGCAACTTGATAGCTGGAGCTCGGACGAGGTCCAAAAGATATTTCCTTTGATGTTAACCGGTCCAAGGATGAGCCATCTCTTGTTGTCTGGTCGCAGTAAACCTCAAACTTGGACATTGTTTTGATAATTTCCATCTAAATTATCCCTAGCTAAGTATTGATCTAAGCCCCGATTTGGAGAGATGAGGGCAGTGAATAGAATATTGAGGTCAGACCTCTTCCCATTCTTAAACCAAATTCACCTTCTTAGCTTCTTGTTTTCCTCAATACCCTTAGGAAGGAAGTTATAGGATCATGTTCGACACATTTGTTTATGTTATTATTTTTTTCAAAAAAAATTACATATTTTGAGATTACATTTGTGGTATGCCTCCGAGCCCATGGCCCTCTTGCCCCTAGCCCAGGACACAAGCTGACGAAGACGTGGTCGGGTCGTGGGTTAAGATAATGAGTTCTTAACGATGCCCAGTTTGCTAGGTCCTCAAAAGCGCAACACTAAAGTTAAACCCTTATGCCTGGTCATTGGTGGGTTATTTGTAGTTAGGTCCATCATTGAGTCCTTTCGAATTCTCCAAAATTTTGTCCATGCAGAAGCTTCTTTCCCTTTGAAACGCTTAACCTGTGGTCGGCTAATGAGGAGATAGATAATTTATACAGGCCCTCAGATCTGATCGATGCCTCATCTTTGGTAGATGACCATAGTCTATCCCCAAGTATGGACTATCGACCTGTGTATGGGGCTTGGTTCTTACCATCGACGCTTGTTGTTGGAAAGTACTCGTAGGCAATTCTTCTGAAGATTGATCATAGCCCAATTGCTAGTCCTCTATTAAGGTTTGAGGGCCATTTGGCTTTATCCGTGGTGAGGCAAAGGGTTGTTTGGCTCTACCACTAAGCTGCTCACAAATCAACTGTAGGGCTGCTCGTCTTTGTCCATAGTGAGATGAAGAATTGCTCAACTCCGCCTCTGAGTTGTGTTCACAGGTCGGTTGGAGGATGCTCGTATCCATCCATGGAGGGAAAGAAGGCTACTCGACTCTGCCTTTAAGCTGTGCTCCTAGATTGGTTGGAGGATTGTTTGGCTCTGCCTTTGAGCTATTTTTGCAAGTTAATTGAAGGGCCACTTGTCTCTGTCCATGGTAGAACCGAGGGTTTCCCGCCTTTGAGCTGTGTTCGCAAGTCAGCTGAAGAGTTGCTTATCCCATCCATGAAAGGACAGAGGACTGCTAGGCTCCGCCTACAGCATGTCCTTAGTTGTGGCAGAAGTCAATACTTTATCATTCCCAAATAAGTCCCCATAAATCTTCGTGGAGATGGGACACCCTCTTGGGTGTGGGGAGCAATCCCATCTGGAAGAACCTATGGACTGGCCCAAATAAATCGAGGAGGTGGGGCCCAACCCATAGGAATAATAAGGTCTTCCTTAGTGGAGTAAATCCTTTAGAATGGCGTCGTGATAAAGAGCTCTTTAGCTCAGAGGAATGGGGAAAAATAGAGCACCGAGCTCACCACAAGCCCGAGGGAGACCCAATGTCAAGACCACTGAGGCCCAAGGGTTTTCTCCTTTGTGATTGCTAATTAGAGACAGGACGACAAGGTAAAGCTCAGATGGAGGCCCAAGGGTCTTTCTCTTAGTAATTACCAAGCAGAGTACCACAAGAGGACGAAGCTAGGATAAATGCCTAAGGGTCTTTCCCTTGGTGCTTGATAAGCAGATATAGACATCAAGGGAGAGCTCAATTGGATTCCATGACTTATTGCTGACAGGACACTTGAAACTAGAATGTCCTTCCTATTAGAACTTGCTGAGCTTAGGTAGCTCGTATAAGGAGAGGTCGGACAATAATGAAAGCATCCCCTATATCATGATGTTCGACCTCAGGTAGGGATGATTATCGGCCCCTAGAGAGGACTAATCCGATCCCTTACTTGTAGTCTCTTTAAGCTTCACGCGTTGATCGGGCCCTTATGTTTTCATTTTTTCTTTCTTCTTCTTCTTCGTAACCCCCTCTCGCTTTCTTTTAGCCATGGTTCTTAGGTTATCATTGTAGAAGCGAGTACCTTAGTCCAGAGCTTGATCAATGTTAGTGGAAGGGTTTGAGTAGAGGTCGTAGCATAATCTCTAGTGTCTGAGCCCGTTACTGAAGGTGAACCATGCGACACGCTCCAAGAGCTTGTCAAAGCTTTGGCTTCTCGATTGAGTCTTTTGACATAATTTCTAAGGGATTCACCATGCTCCTACTTCGAAGCAAGGAGGTGAGCCATGGTCTTCGGTCTTCAGTGCAAAGGGTTAAATCGGGTTAGGAAGAGATTCTCAAGCTCGTGAAAGGTAGGGATGGAATCCAGTCTTAAGCCTTTGAACTAGGACCTCGCCGCCTTTGAACTAGGACCTCGCCGCCTTTGAACTAGGACTCATCTGGTGGTATGCGAAGCACCTAGGAATTACCTCATCTAGGACCTCATCCATGAATGAGGATCTCACCTTGGTAGGGATCCCAATTACTCATCTTCTACAGTGCATATCTTGTACGAGTACTTCCACATTGGTGAGGCGACTCTCTACTGTCCCTTCTCCTCGGGGCTCTACTTTCATGTGGCTGCCTACTGCTCGGAAGCCGTGGTGGCTTGAGGGCGAAAAAAATAATCTTATCTCTTGCTTATGACGGGCCTTTAGGTTATACCTTGATACGTGGGCAATGGAGAATCATGCTGAGATGGGCAGAGGCTTCCCTATCCCGATGGCGGCTGGTTTGCTCTTTCCAAAGAACGTTGCTCGTGAGGTTTTGAGGTGATCGGTGTGGGCTGAGATGTGCCCATTCCCTACACAATCTTCATACTTAGTCTTTGGTAGGAACAGATCCTATTGGAGAGTCAATGACATGTGGCGATCCTCATTGGCTGTGTGGAAGTGACCATTTTGACACTTATGATTTTCCCCCTAGTACCTAGTGTTGAGAAAGAACTTTGAGGTACTGGAAAATCTGCTTTGAGCTTTTTTCGAGATCACAACACTTCTATGGTGTATTCCAAGATGTTCGTATTTTTTTGGACTTTAGAGGCATGTAGCGCAGGGGATAGACCTTTTTCCGAGAAGGAGAATGGGTAGTTCTGAGATGGGAACAGTCAAACCGAGAGTGGTAACGGTCGGCCCATCAGAGGCCCGCGAATATCATGCGCACATCTCATTAGGTCTGCGCCTCTTCAATTCCCCTGACACGCCGCCTGCGCAGCCGACAGATGGAGGACAAATGTCCGTATAGTTCTGAATGGCACGCTATTCTAGGTGATTTAAATTGTCCGCCTTCGCGATGGTTCAGTTGGATAGAACCCCCTATATAAAGGGGGAACCGCAAGCTTATTTTTACACTTTGAACAATTTCAGGAGCACCCTCTCATTTCTGCAAGTAGCCCTTCTCTTCTTGCTATGTCTTCTACTTCTTCGTCTTTCTTTTCTCGGTCTTCATTGAGATCTTCTTCAGGGTGTTCGTCGGGGTCTGCCTCAAGGTCTGGCACGGGTTGAGGGTCTGTTACCCCTGAACGGGCACGGTCGGCTTCCCTGCTCTAGCGGGTTAATTCCGTTCTAGCATTGCCCTCTTGCTCGGAGAAATGGGCAGGCTCTTCCAGCAGTGCTGGGCCCTTTGGTCATCATGATAAGAATGGTGATGCTGGGCCTGCTGGTGGCCCCACCATTGAGGTTATCTCAGGCCAAGAGAGTGAGGTTGGGTTCGAGGAGGATGTGACGGAGACCTTGCAGCCTTAGGCAGCCCATGACGTTGTTGTTCCCTTGGAAAGCCTTATCTAGAGAGTTAGGTCAAAGATGATGACAGAGGAGTGGTAGCGTGTAATTACGTCACTACTTTTATCGCACATGTACGGGTTAAGTTTTAGTAGAGTGAGAAGAGTAAGGGTTGTCGTATCTACAGAGATTGGATTAGATTATCATTGAGTACCGTAATTGTTATAGCCTAACTTTATAGGTGACTCAAATTTATATTTTTGTTTTATAAATAATATACTAAACTAATTAATCTAATATAATAATATAGATGTTTAAGGGAGTAAATTGTCTAGGGATTAACTTCGTTCACTTAAACGTGTTCGTTTCAATCTATTTTATATTAATGTCGTTCATCCTATCTGACAATCTCGGTATCGAAAGCTCATTCACTACCTCTCCCGAGTGTAAAGTGAATTAATATGTGACTTCGCATCAACGCCGAAGTCCCCTTCGAGCGTCTATACGACACTTGGTCACATGAGTCTCTCCCCAACTTTACAGATTGTACACTTTCTAACACTCTCCCGGGGTCATTAGATCGTCACGTTGTGTTTAAACCCTAGTCCAAATTCGAGGTTACCTCTCCCGAGTGTCAAATCCCGTATTCCCAAAATCAACTCTAATACTATAGCAAACATATTACGATTGTAATAAAATAGTAAACACAATCGGATAAACATGAACAACTATTAGTGAAACAAAAATTTATTCAAACAACATTTTCATTATGTACATTAAACCCTAGACAATATATATTTAGCTTTTCATGGCCATAACCACATATAGAACTAAATATAAGCTAAAAATACACAAAATAATCAACTAAACTAAGAAATAAAGAGAAAAACGAGGAGACTAGCCGTTATCCGAAGAATGGACACTAAAAATGCTCCGAGAACGTTTTCTCCTTCTTGGAATTGTGATCTTCTATTAGTTGAATGGCCTTGGAGATCTCAAGACCTCCCAAAAACGTTCATTTTGTTTTGGGAGAAGAGGGAAGATATATATAGGATTCAAAATCTCAAAATATCCCAAAATATCCTAAAAGATCTATCGTCGGACCGCTGCAGCTGTGGGATCACTGCTGCAGCGATAAGGAAGTCAACAACCTTTTTCTGGATGACCGTTACAGCGATGGTTTTATCGCTGCAGCGGTGGAGATCTCTTCATTTTGATTGCTGCAGCAGTGGAGAATTAGCAACTCTTTGTACTTTAACCGCTGCAGCGGTGGATGCAGGTTCTGAATATTGTCTGTTTTGCTATTTTTCTCTATCGTTCTTCCACCAACTTGCTCGTTTATATACCGTTTTTTATCTCTTTTCGCCTCAAATACCTTATTTATAACAAAATAAATAAAAACGTATTAAAACATATTAAAATGCTATAATAATACTCAAAAACTACCAAAACCGATTTGGGAATAAATAGATAAATTAAAACTATCAAGGAGCTTAGCTCGGCCCGAAGCAATTTCACCTTCCTTGAGGGGGTGGAGATCCGTCTTCCTCTTCTTAGGGGGAGGGCTTCTGCTCTTTCTCAAAGCTTCATTACCATATACATGGAGCACCTGTATGGTGGTATGAGGTTCCCGATCCATTCGTGGATACAGTCCCTCTGCACGGAGTATCAGTTGTGTCCGTCCTAGCTTGCTCCGAACTGTATAAGGGCCTTCGTGGCCACGTACATTATTTACAAGGCAGAGGGGGATCAATCCATCCATCGATCTCTTTACGTCTATTTTCTTTCCCAAGTCTATGCCATCCTGGAAGGGTTGGTGTTATGTGGTGGCTAGGAAGCAGTTCCTCACGAGTTTAGAGTCATTCGTCAAGAATTGGAAGCCCCAATTTATTTTTCTTGGAGGCACTAGTTGGGAATTTGGCCCAACGGATGAGAGAGTGAACCCTATTCCAAGGGAGTGGGGTACTGTAGGTGAGAACAAATTCGTTTGTGAGCGCTTTTTTGGTTGTATAATCTTTTGGTGGCTTGATTGTTCTTCTACGTTTTGTGGCGTGCAATTTTGTAGAAAGTAAGTGGTAAGAGAGTACGACCGAGTCCACTGATTCAACAACAAAGGAAAATTATCCTCAACGCAGAGTTTAAGAATGTCGAGCACCTGCTGGAGTCGACCCTGTATGATCACCATTTTTATATCGCTCTAGGTTTGTCGATTCCGGATATTGACCCAAATACCAAGAACAGTAAAATCTCTCCCCTTCTCAGAACTTTTTGATTACTTGGAATTTTTGGCCTTTTTTTCTTCTTTGTTTGTTTAACTGTCTTGGTGATTTCTTGGTAGAAATGGACAAAGTCGCACTGAGAAGGATGTTGAAGGAGAAAGCCGTGAAGGAAGCTACCGAGAAGAGGTAGGCCTCCTAGCCCTTGGGGCCCCCCCCCCAAGGGGGAGTCCCTGAGGAAGAAGAGCTAACTGCAGCTCGGAGTTTCCCATATGATGCCTTAAAATGGGTAAAGATGGACCCGGGAAGGACAACACTGAGGAGAGAGTAACCAAAGAGAGAAATGTCGATGACAGAGAGGGCCACGATGAGAAGAGAGACACTACCGCAATCGGAGCCAGCCTCCCCGCCCTCGGCCGAGAAGAGCGGGACAGGAGAACCAGGATAAAGGAAAGAGGAAAGCAGTGGAAGCTGAGGCTGAGGGATAAAAGAGAGCCAGAGTAGAAATGATCATTTCGGAGGTCTCTACAGTTTAGGAGGGGCAGCCCTAAACATTCTCCAGCCAAGACATATCCCCGCTTCTACAACTTTTTTGGTTCCGGACACAAGCCTCATTCTCAACCAGAAGATCCTGGACCATCCTAAGATGCTGCCTAATTACGTCCACCTAATCACTCTACCCCATGACCAAGAGAGAATGTACTCTAAGATGGATATGAAGATAACCGATGAGCTGCAGAGGGATGTTGTGTTGGTAAGATTCCTTACAGTACCAAAATTTATTTCGATTCTTCTCTGCATTTTATTTTTGGTTAAGTCCTAGATATTTACCATGCAAGCACTTTTCAAGACCGCCTCTGTGTCTGTGTGCCTCTATTTGACCCCGAAAAGGAAGAAGGATCTCAAAGATTAGTGCGCACTGCACGTGGCCCAATTGAAGAAATTCCACGAACAATCCAAGAAGTTGATAAGAAGTGAGAGTCGCTTCAGGGCTGAGATGACCAAGCTATCTGGTGAGAATGAGGAGCTCAAATCCCAGCTTGGCAAGCTTGGGGATAACCTCGCTGCCGTGTGGGAGAGGATTTAGAAGATGGAGCAGGAGCGAAATATAGCAATTGCCAAGGTGAAGGAGGGAATCATGGAGGAATGGAAGCTCATCCTAGCCTACGAAAAGATGAGAATAGAGCTGGCCATGGAGATGGTGAATAATGGATGGTAGAGCGTAGATACGTCGCTACTTTCACCGCAAGTGTACGGGTCACGTTTTAGTATAATGGGAAGAGTAGAGGTTGTCGTATCCAAAGAGATTGGTTGAGATTATCATCGAGTACAACAATTATCATAACCTAACTTTATTTAGGCGATAAAAATTAGTTTATAATTAATAAATACTAATCTAATTAACTAATTATACTAATTAAACTATAATATTAATATGAGACGTTTAGGGGAATGTATTATCTAGGGATTAACTTAATTTATTTTAATGTGTTTGATCTCGTTTGATTTACGTTAACAGTGTTTGACTTATCTGACAATCTCTGTATCGTAAACTCGTTCACTCCCTCTCCTGAGTGTAAAGAGAATAAATATGTGACTTTGCGTTGACGCCGAAGTTCCCCTCTAGCGTCTTTTCTAACACATAGTCACATGAGTCTTGCCCCAACATCATGGATTGCACACTTTCTAACACCCTCTCAGGTCATTAGATCGTCGCGTTGTGTTTAACCCTAGTCTGAATTCGGGGTTACCTCTCCCGAGTGTCAAACTCCGTATTCTCAATATATCTAAACAAGCATATAAGCGAAGAATAACGATTAACACAATCAAACAACGAAGAACAACCATTAACGAAACACCGATTTCAAATAAACCACATATTCATAAATTATATTAATCTCTAGCTAATATCCGTTTAGCTAACAGCTATAACCATATATACAATGATAAACGAGCTAAACATGTTCAAACCAACTACCAAAGTTAAGAAAATAAAGAAATAAATGAGGGAACTTAGCCGTATTCCAAAGATAAGCCGCTAAAACCACTCCGAGAGCATTTCTCCTTCTTCGATTTGTGTTCTTCTGCTTTGGCATTTGGATGAACTCCCCAAAACCTCTCAAAATACTCCCTAATATGTTCTAAAACGTGTTAGGGATGAAGGGATCAACTTAAGGGGTGTAAAATATCCCAAAATATCAAGAAAAACCCTTTACAGCTGGTGCCGGACCGCCGCAGTAGTGGAAATGCAGAGAGTTTGGCAACTTTCTGCTGTTTCACCACTGCGGCGGTTACACCCTTTCTTGTTTTGGCTGTAACTTTCTCGTCCAAATTCCGATTGAAATGATTCAAAAACCTATGGAAACATAAGATAAATATATACAACTTCTATGTTTTGAGTTTTCCCAAAATAGGATTTAATCGTAGTAAAAAATGGCCTTGAAGTTACTGCACCTGTACTAGTTTTGCACATTTTTACCATTTTATTCAAAAACCTACCAAACAACACAAAAACATATTAAAACAACTAAAGACCTTGAAAACACACAAATATTTGAATCTAAAAGTATTTGATTTGTTGATAAATAAATCACTTATCAATGAACACAGGTACACTATCCGCAACCTGCGCCACCAGCATCCAAAATTCTCAACTGACTAAATCGGCATGGACTATTCTGATTCCAAAGGAGAAACTAGACCCAAGCGGGGGAATGCTGAGGTCAAAAAGGAGAGACTGTGGTTAGATAAGGAGAGGCCTAGATCGGGCAGGGTGGTAGCACGTAAATACGCCGTTACTTTCAGTCGCAAGTATACAAGGTCAAGTTTTAGTATAGATCAGGAGAGTTAGGGTCATCGTGTACACAAGGATTGGATTTGACTATTATTTAGTACCGCGTTTGTCCTGACCTAACTTTATCTAGGCAAAAATAAATGTGTTTAAATTTTAATAAATAGTACTACTAAGTTAATTATTCCAATTAAACTAACTATACTAATACTATTATGAGATGTTTAGGGAAAGTATTACCTAGGGATTAACTTTTGTTTTTTACAAAAACGTGTTTGGTCTCATTTTAGTTTACGTTAATGGCGTTCGACTTATCCGACAATCTCAGTTCGTAAACTCTCCCACCACTTCTCCCGAGTGTAAGACGGGACAATACGCGATTTCGTGTCAACGAAGAAGTCCCCTTCAACGTATTAACGACCCTAGGTCGCGTGAGTCTCGCCCCAACGTCATTGATTGCGCACAATCTAACTTCCGACCGGGTTATTGGATCGTCGCATTGTGTTTACCCTATTGATAATCTCAGTTCTAAAACTCCCCCACCACATCTCCCGAGTGTAAGATGGGGGAATATATGACTTCGAGTCAACAAAAAGTCCCCCTCAACGTTTTAACGACCCTAGGTCACGTGAGTCTTGCCCCAACGTCATATATTGTCCACAATCCTAACCCCGACTAGGTTATTGGATCATGGAGTTCGTTTATTCTAGTCCGAATTCGGGATTTGTCAAGCCCCGTATTCTTATAACATCATTCTAACCATGATAAACAAACAATACGACATACACAATCAAAATAACAAAGAACATCCACAAACGAAACACAAACTCAACAAAACAACATTTTCATAAATTACATTAATCCCTAGACAAAAACCCGTTTAGCTCATGGCTATAGCCAGTTATACAATGAAAACTAAGCTAAACATGCTCAAACAAGAATCCTAAGTTAAGAAATAAAATAAGGAACAAGAGAAACTTAGCCTAGTCCGAAGATTTATTGCTAAAAATATTTCGAGATCGCTCTCCCTTCTTGGCAACGTTATCTTCTCCTTAGGATTTGAATGAGCACTCCCAAAACCTCTCTCTAAAATATACTATCCCTAATGGACCTCTAATAACTAGAGGTGAGGAGAGGAAGGGGTATATATAGGGAAAATATCTAAAATAAATATCTAAAACTGTGCAGAGGTGACCGCTTAGGCGGTGGGTATGTTGGTTCACTATTCGCTGCGACGGTGGATTTCACAAACATTCTACAATTTCACTGCCTAGGCGGTGAGTTTACAGCATCAATAGCCCTTCTCTGAATTTTCACCGCTGCAGCGGTAGTTTGGACACCGCAATGGTGGGCTTCTTTTCAGAATCTTGTCTCCTTGCTTGTTTTTCCACCGTTCTCCGACCGTTTTTGGTTCGAATTGATCGTTTGTACTCCGATTTCATACCTTTTCACCCATACAACTGTTTTAATACAAAAAGAATAAAAACATTTTAAAGCTTAATAAAAACGTACTAAACGTACTTGAAAACTAACAATTTTGGTTTGAAAATATATAGGTAATTTACACCTATCAAATACCCCCAAACTCAGAATTTTTCTAGTCCTCGAGAAAAACACCCACGCAATAAAAGAAAATATAAAAACTAAGTACTAAAAATGAAAAACACGAAAAACAAATATGTGTAAGTTTTGAGTATCATCTACCGGCCAAACGAACTATCCCTCATCGGCCCCCAATCCTATTGAGTTCAGGCATAAAAACAGACCATATAGTGTTCTAGAATTTCAACATTTATAATAATAAGCGGCGTTATAGATCCTACTAAAGTGTGTGTGTTTAAAACTCAAATATATAATTGTCCGTTAATCGGATTGGATTATCCATCATATAAGCGCATGACAGAAAAAAAAAAAAAAAAAAAAAAAAAAAAAAAAAAAACCGAAGGTATAAGGAATCCATAGGCTGGACCCAAGATCTATTATCCACTAATGTAGGCTCAGAAGTTCAAAAAGATCAGAAGGACTTGGTTTGGTTATGGAATATTTGGCCAAGGGTAATTTGGAATAGAAAACGGGTTAACGTTGTTAACTTAACGTTACCCAAGGCTCAACGCTTGGCATATTCACTCTCGAACCCCCATAGATAAATTGGAAACAATTCTAAACATGCATTTTAGAACGACGCACTCACTTGTCAATAACCAAAGGAAATAAACCATATATACTTAGTTTTTTATTTTTTATTTTTTATTTTTTATTTTTTTAACAACAACACACCCCGAAACTTATTTGATTTGTACAATTTAAGGGGGGTGTGAAATATGAACGAAAAACGACAAGTGAGTACTTGAATAGCGAACCAATTAGAAGTTTGCCCTAATCCCAACCACTCACTTCAAGTGGCATATTGAATGCTAACTTTTCACTCAAATTGTGCCTTTGGTTTAGCGATAAAGAACTGGAAGGAATTCAATTGGCCATGGTATTGGTTAAGTGTTTAGAATTGAAATGGCATTTAGGCTTTGACAGGGTAATGAGGGGTAATAATATATTAGGGTAAGCTTAAAAGGCTCAAGCAAGAAAATGAATGCCTAAATCATGTCTTCCGAACTACCTCGCCTAGAATTTCATCTCTAATTTCCCCCAAATCAAGTTCTAGAAACCCTAATGTCATGAATTTAGGTAACAAATAATTGTTTTCAAATCAATTAGACAGTTTTATATTGAGTTAACGTGCTCGTGAAAGTAGGATCTATAATAACTATTGCTAAAACATAACTTTGAGCACATAGAGCAAACATGCATGAGTTTTATGCTCGACCTCAATAAACAACCAGGGGACAGACTCATCATCTGGTAATGGCCCAGATGACGTCAAAACTTTGCACATTCATAACAACTAAACTAAACAAACTAATCCTAAACAAGCATGCATATATAGAAACAATAAAACATACTAATTAAAACATACTAAAAACATACTACACATCACACCTGACTCAAACAGAAAATGCCCATAATAACCTAGTCAGTGATCCCAATGACATGATAAAGCATTATAATGAAGACTAAGGTTTAAAACACGTACCTGGGAGGCGAGATTCTCTCGTCTCCAAATCAAATCAGTTGGGACGGATCTAACTTATTTTTCCCTTGGGTTACCTCCCAAGAAGCGCTTGGTTTAAGGTCGTTAGCCTGACACGCCGAAGTGCTCGTCAATGAGCGGCTTCCTCCCATAATAAGTGTTATACACCACCACATACGGGTCTTGGTTCAGTACGCCCTCAAGACTAGCGAGATGTGGAAATGTATAGCTCGATCTTTCAACGGCATGCCTCACCGGCTCATGTACTTGGTAGACATCATAGAACATTGCTAATGGCGGTGAAGGACAAGTGAGCCACATCGGATCCTCGTAGATGTGATCGTCTGGGATCGATGGTAGCATCACTATATGGATCTCCAATGGTGACTAATCACAATCATCGATCTATGCTTGGGTTCCCTTCTCATTCGGATAAGCATAATTGAACTCTCCTAAGCTCATTCCGCACATTTCTGGCTCCACGTGGTGACTTTCACTGAATGTGGCTTGTAAATCTCCGAGTGCCAGCACGTCTGACTCGGCCTCAATCCAGTAGATGAGCTGATCGATTTGCGTCTAAAGAGACGTTATGATCATATCGATTTCAGTGCAAATCGTCTCAATGTTGTCGAGACGATCCTCGTGCTCATTTAGCCTATCATTCGTCTCCTTCCAAAACGTCTGAGTTTTCCCAATAAAATCAGCGAGTATTTCCTCCAGGCCAGGTGAAGATTCAACGTACTAGTCTGGAGTGTCAGTCCATGGCGCCGTAGAATTGAAACTCTAATAATGAAAGGTCATCATGTCTTCCAACAACCAATGGGCTTCATCCGCGGTTAGTTGGTCAAAAGAGGTGGTACCAAGTCCTTCTTCTACCTACCCTCTGGTTGCGGCTTGTAACCCGTTGAGGAAATGGAAAAGTTGACACTCCGTCGAGAGGCTATGGTTCGAAAATTGGAGTAGCAATTCCTTGTATCGATTCCAAGTACTAAAAAACGGCTCGAAATTCCGTTGAAAGAATTACATCAATACTTGTTGATCTAACATCGTCGAGTACCCTACAAGAGAAAATAAAAAACAAACACTACAAAGAAAAAATTATACACAAAAAAAAATGCCTAAAGAAAAATTTGGTCATTTACTCACAATATCAATAATAACCAAATCCACCAATCCCCGGCAACGGCGCCAAAAACTTGGTAGCACGTAAATACGCTGTTACTTTCGCTCGCAAGTATATGAGCTCAAGTTTTAGTATAGATCAGGAGAGTTAGGGTTATCGTGTCCATAGGAATTGGTTTTGACTATTATTGAGTACCGCGTTTGTCATGACCTAACTTTATCTTGGCGAAAATAAATGTGTTTAAATTTTAATAAATACTATACTAAGTTAATTAATCTAATTAAACTAACTATAATAATACTATTATGAGATGTTTAGGGAAAGTATTTCCTAGGGATTAACTTTTGTTTACAAAAACGTGTTTGGTCTCGTTTTAGTTTACGTTAACGGCGTTCGACTTATCCGACAATCTCAGTTTGTAAACTCCCCCACCACCTTTCCTGAGTGTAAGACGGGAGAATACACGACTTCGTGTCAATGAAGAAGTCCCCCTCAATGTTTTAACGACCCTAGGTCGCGTGAGTCTCGCCCCAACGTCATTGATTGCGCACAATCCAACTCCCGACCGGGTTATTGGATCATCGTGTTGTGTTTACCCTATTGACAATCTTAGTTCTAAAACTCCCCCACTACATCTCCCGAGTGTAAGACGGGGGAATACATGACTTCGAGTCAACAAAAAAGTCCCCCTCAACGTCTTAACGACCCTAGGTCATGTGAGTCTTGTCCCAACGTCATAGATTGTCCACAATCCTAACCCCAACTAGGTTATTGGATCGTGGTGTTCGTTTATTCTAGTCCAAATCCAGGATTTGTCAAGCCCCGTATTCTCATAACATTATTCTAACCTTGATAAACAAACAATACGGCATACACAATCAAAATAAGGAAGAACATCTGCAAACGAAACACAAACTCAACAAAACAACATTTTCATAAATTACATTAATCCCTAGACAAAAACCCATTTAGCTCGTGGTCATAGCCAGTTATATAATGAAAACTAAGCTAAACATGCTCAAACAACAATCCTAAGTTAAGAAATAAAATAAGGAACAAGAGAAACTTAGCCTAGTCTGAAGATTTATCGCTAAAAATGTTTTGAGATCGCTCTCCCTTCTTGGCTATGTGATCTTCTCCTTAGGATTTGAATGAGCACTCCCAAAACCTATCCCTAAAATATACTATCCCTAATGGAACTCTAATGGCCGAAGGTGAGGAGAGTAAGGGGTATTTATAGGGAAAATATCTAAAATAAATATTTAAAACTATGCAGAGGTGATAGCCTAGGCGGTAGGATTCACTGCCTAAGCGGTGGGTATATCGGTTTACTGTTCACCGCGGCGGTGGATTTCAGGGACATTCTGCAGTTTCACCACCTAGGTGGTGAATCCCACCACCTAGGCGGTGAGTTTACAACATCAATAGCCCTTCTCTGTATTTTCACCGCTGCGGCGGTGGGATGCTTTTCAGAATCTTGCCTCCTTGCTTGTTTTTCCACCGTTCGCCGATCGTTTTTGGTTCGAATTGATCGTTGGCACTCCGATTTCATATATTTTTACCCATACACCTATTTTAATACAAAAATATTAAAAGCATTTTAAAACTTAATAAAAACGTACTAAACGTACTCGAAAACTAACAATTTCGGTTTGGAAATATATAGGTAATTTACACATATCACAGGGTGAGCCTGAAGCCGAAGAAAGCGAAACTGGACCCTCCACAGCCGCTCAGTAGGAAGCTCCACTTCAACCCCAAAAAACTCAGTCCCCAAAAATTTCAAGAACTTCTACTATTTTTGTTTTGCGTGTCCCTGTCCTTTTGCCTTGTAAGGGCATTTTCCAATGGGCTTGGGATCCATCAATTGAAATGATGGTTAAATGAATGGAGGCCCTGTTGATTTCTGTTCAGCGTATTTTCTGTACTTTCACCATTTTCTTCAATTCCTTTGATTTTTGTCTGTTCTTAGAGAGTTGTCCCCTTTGGAGCAGCAATGATCCTCTTGCCTGTCGGTAGAGCTTCGCTCCTAGCCTGATCTCAGCAATAGCCAGAGTAGGCAAGGAATTTGAGCTTGCCAAGATACCTAAACATCGAGCTTGGCTTCTACTCGGTAAATTGCTCGAGCTCTACTCGGTCATTCTTGGAGACTTGGACATTTTTTCCGCTATGTTCGTCCTTTATCCTTTGCTTAAGTTAAGGGGGTGTGTTCCAAAGTTTTGACTTCCCACCTCTTCCCGATCTCGGTGATATTCTATTTTGGATAGGCACTCCTTGTCACTTAGCTGTTTTAGTTCATTTTCTCTTTCTTTCATCCAGGCTTAATGCTGGACGTTCTGTTAGGGGTATTTGTTTACGGTAACATCGTTCAAAGTTTGGACATCCTGAGATCGGCATGAGACTTGATCCCAACATACAGTTGGGGTCGGGTCGTTATCTGATCTCGGCTTCTTTCTTCATCTCATCATGAATCTAAAGGGAGAGTTGTTTAGGCCACACTCTTCTCGGTCATGGAGTTTAGGCTTAACATGACCTCGGGTTCTCTATTAAGCTAATGTTTTCAATTTTTTCTCTTTCGGGTTCATGCACATTCTCGGGCAAGCCGCCGAGAAGAAATCATACTTCCCTTCTCAGCTGAGTTATAGTTCTATGTTGTTTTACCATATCCATATCTTGCATTACCTCCAGCCTAGTATCCGAGCAGAGCTTGGGTGGTAGGGTTTAGTCCAAGGGTGGTGTTGATGTCGAATTTTGGTCGACACCAGCGGTATGGTCCAGTCAGCTCTGGATGGAGTTGAAGAGACTTGGAATGGAGATCTTAGATTTATGTAGCTTCAGATCAGTGGAGAGGTCGCTGGCCGAGAAAGGGAGGGCCTCTATTGGAAAAAGCCTAAAAACCTTCTGGGCCGAGAAGTGGAAGACCAAAATACCTTGTGATCCTTGAAGAGATAAACCAACAATTGAAACTAAACAATTCCAGGAATATGAGCACCTAGAAACTTGCACAAAGGACTTGCCAGGATGGTCTTGGCATGTCCCCTCCAGCGTGAGAATCAACGTACGGGGGGAAGAGTTTATAGAGTAATTGCCGAGAAGAGTGAGTAAAGTTCATCTACCTTTGGGCAATTGTATGCCCTCCTTTTTATAGGCAATGTGGAGATTAGTTTAGGGGATTAAGCAAGGGTTAATATCCCCTCAAAATCACATCATGGTGTCATCTTAGTAGGGGTAAATAGGTCGTGTTTCGTGTTGTATTATGGTCTGACACGAACACGATAACACGAACACGACACGATAAGGTATCGTGTCAGGTTACCTAAACACGAACACGACACAAAAATTATTGTGTCAACATGACATGATACAATAATTTTTCATGTCACACGATAACACGAAACCTATCTGGTAAACACGACACGATAACAGGTCACAATAAACATATGTTCTACCTATTACACATTAAAGACATATTAACACATTTAAAAAAATAAAAATAAAAATAATTATACAAGATCAACAAAAACAAACAAAACAATACAAAAAATAAAATAAAAAAAATCCATCATTTCAATAGATCAAAACAAGACAAAACAAAAATATTCGCCAATACAAACATTATTCACATGAACACAAACAAATATAAATTTTCAATAAATCCATAATAAAAATCATAAACGGCTTTCCAAGCACTTTACTCCTGAGGAGGAGGCGACTGATTGATTTCATTTAGGTTTAGGGTTTGTGGAATACATATATATATATATATAATGGATTAAATTATAATATTAAATAAAATTGGGGCAATATGTGTAAATATATTTTAGTATATTTTTTTTTTATAATAATTTATTAAATTATCGTGTGACCTATTAGATCTCAGGTTATCGTGTAACCTAGACACCGGATAATTATTATCGTGTCACTCGTGTCGCCTATCAGGTTATCAGGTAAATCTGATAACTTGATATGTTTCTTATCGTGCTTATCGGGTCAGACTCGATAACGACCCGTTACCCAATAAGCTAAACTCATACCCAATAATTTTGTGTAGGTCTCATGTCGTGCTATCGTGTAAATACCCATTTTGTCAGCCTTACATCTTAGCATATAGCCAATGGAAATGCGTCAAGGGGATCTTGTTTTGGCTATGTTTAGAACATATTTGGAGATATTTTGGTTGGGGAAGAGAGCCATAATGATGTTTGTGGATATTTTGGGATATGTTCGGATATTTTGGCGATATTTTAGGAGATATTTGTATATATAGGGAATTGAGCCAAATTATAAATTAAGGAAAACGCAACTCTACTATGGCTGATATGGGGAGCTTGACTCTTGCCCTTCCTAGGTAGTCGGAGATGGAAAGGGGGAGGATAATGAGCTTCTCTACCCTACCCTTCTCGAATAATTGGAGACAAAGAAGGGGGCTTTGCTTGAGAAGATTCTTGAAGTTGATTCATGAGAAGAGTAATGCTGCGAGGGGGAATACAGAGATAGAGAAAGGTCCCCCATCCCGGTGATGGCTTGTTGGCCCATCCTGGAGAGTACCGAGGCCTTTGGGATGATTAGAACAACTGGAGATGTTATTCTACCCGGTACATTCTCTATACTTAGTCTTCAGTGTGCTTTGAATTTTTTAGGGAGTTATAGACAGCGGCGGTCTTCAATTGGTTGCGTTGGAGTGATTATTTTTATACTCATCAGGTAGTATTCGTATGACTTCTAGCCCTTGCAGTCCCTAGGGGAGTGACTTTTGGTAGTCCCCTATGGCTAATCATAAGTAGGTTCTCCTTAGTGGGGCTTATCCCTAAGCCTTTTTAGGTTATCCCAAATTGTCCTTGCAGAAGCATCGTCCCTTTACATCGCATGAGCTCAACTTGATTGTCAAGGGTGGAATGCCTAACTGCAAGCCCTCAGACCCGATCGATGCTCTATCGTTGGAAGACAACTTTGGTCGGTCTCCGAGCATAAACTACTGACCTGTGGAGGGGGTCTGGTTACACCCTTGACATGATGCACTGGGATGGATTCGTTCTTAGAGACCACCCTCGACGCAATGTGCTGGGATATTATTTCTTTTAGGCGAAGGGCTGGAGGCTGCACATCTCCGTCCGAGATGGGGCAGAGGGCTGGTCATCCCACCTTATTATTCTGGAGATAGTGAGGAGGGCTGCTTGTCCTCGCCAGAGATTGGGCAGAGGGATGCCCTTCTTCATCATTAGCAAAATTTGGAGAATAAAGACCAAGTTGAACCAAACATTTCTTCCGTTGATAAGGAGTTTCATTACAATCTTCAAAAGCAAAATTTTTACTAGTCTATCGGATCTTCCTCTTTACGGTAGTGCTTTAGATGCTCTGCATTCCAAGGATGTCTTAGGGGGACACCCTTTTCCGTTTCCAGCTCATAGATGCGAGAAGGGCAATACGAGTGATGCAGTATGGTCCTTTCTAGGTTGGAGCTAACTTGCCTGCGGTTTGATCCTTGGTGGCCAGGGTAACTTTTCGGAGGACAAGGTTGCCAACATCGAATGACCGAGAGAGGACCCTTCTGTCGTAGTATCTAGCTTCCATTTGTTGATAAGCTATTTTTCGGACACGAGCACGCTCTCTCTTTTCTTCGAGAAAGTCCAGGTTAAGAGCCAAAGATGTGTCGTTCTCATCCGGGCTGAAGATCACTGCTATCTGGAGAGAGGGAATATCGATCTCGGCAAGGATCACGGCCTTTAATCGGAAGGTCATTGCAAAAGGGGTTTCTCCCGCCGAGGTTCTCGCCGTAGTGTGATATACCCAAAGAACGGGATACACATCTTCAACCTACCTCTCATTTGATTTATCCATTCTAGTCTTGAGCCCATGGAGGATGTTGTGATTGGTTACTTCTACTTGTCCATTAGCGTGCGAATGCCCTGGAGAGGCGAAATAGGTCTAAATCCCCAGCCCGACACAAAATTCTGAGAAGAGATCATTGTCGAATTGCTTCCCATTATCGGAGACGATGGCCTTGGGTATCCCGAAATGGCAAACCATGCTATCCTAAATGAAGTCTCTGATCTTTTCCTTCGAGATCTGTGCAAGGGGCTTAATTTCTATCTATTTTGTGAAATAGTCGATTGCAACAATATGGAACTTCCTCTGCCCGGTCCCTTGAGGGAATGGCCCCAGAAGGTTAATGCCCCATTAGGCAAAAGGCCAAGGACTCATCATGGGGACGAGAACGGTTGGGGGTAGTTGGGGATGGAAGGCTAACCTATAACATTTATCGCATTTCTTCACAAATTCCATGGAGCTTTATTTATGTCCAGCTAGAAGTATCCATGTCGGATGAGCTTGTGAACGACCTCCCTCTTGAGTGGTTTCCACACACCCCTTCGTGAATTTCTCTCATCACATAATCAGCCTTTTCCGGCCTCAGGCATCAGGAATACGGACCTGAGAAGAATCGTTAGTATAGTACCTTGTTGATGAGGGTGTATCTTGTTGCCCTGTACTACATCCTCCTGTCCTCTGCTCGGTTAGAAGATAGCATTCCGTGCTGGAGATAATCCCTTATCGGGTCCATCCAGGTCAGGTTGTCGAAGAGGGCGCATATAGTGGTCACCTGATTGGAAACTGTTGTGCTCGGTCCCTCCAAGTATTCAACGAGGATGCTTCTTTTCAAGGTAAATTCCACCGCGGAGGCCAGATTGGATAAAGCGTCGGCGTGTTTATTTTCTTCTCGGGGGATTTGGTTTACTTGGACATTTTTGAAATTCTCCATTAATGCCTTCACCCTCTTGAGGTAAAGAGTCATGCTTGGGTCCTTAGACGTATACTCGTTATTAACTTGGTTTACCACAAGTTGAGAGTCGCAGAAGACTTGAAGATTTTTGGCATTGAATTCCCTTGCCAGCCTGAGTCCGACAAGAAAGGCTTCATATTCAGCTTCATTGTTGGTGGCCCAAAACCCCAATTGGATGGAATATTCTATCTTTTCCTGGTTCAGGGCTATCGGAACCATCCCGACCCTACAACCTCCCATGTTCAAAGAACTATCTGTGAAGAGTTTCCATTTATTCGAGCCGAGATCGTTGTTTGATCCAAGATGGAGCGAGGTTCATTCCAGGACCAGCACCTTTGCCTGGTTGAGATGGGTCTCTCGCCGGGAAGGGTCATGCTTATCCGAGATGGGCTCTTCCAAGAAGGTCAGCTCGACAATAAAGTTGATCAAGACCTGTCCTTTGATGGCTATCCTAGGCTGGTAGTCAATATGGAATTGGCCAAGCTCAAGGTTGTATTTCATGAGCCGATCAGAAACATTTAGTGAGTGAAGAACTTGCCTCAAAAGTTAATCAGTAAGGATGACAATTATGTGCACTTAAAATTACTACCTCAGCTTCCTTAACACGATGAGAAAGTCATAGGCCAGCTTCTCGAACCACTAATATCTTGTCTCGACGTTGGTCAATACTCGACTCGAATAATACATGAGCCTTTGAATCCCATACTCTTCTCGGACAAGAGTCGCGCTGACTGTGGTGTCTGAAGCAGCAATGTACAGGAAAATTTCCTCTCCATCCTTGGGGGTACTGAGCAGCAGCGCCGAGGAGAGGTAATCTTTGAGCTCTTAGAAGGCAACCTCACACTCCGCTGTCTACTTAAAGGTTTTGTTGCCCCGTAAAATCTTGAAGAGAGGGTGGCATTTCGCTGAGGAGCGCAAAACGAAATGGTTCAAGGTGGCTAACTTCCCGGTGAGCATTTGGACTTCCTTCTTCATCCATAGAGAGGCCATTTTAAGAATGGTGCTGATCTGATCAAGGTTGGCATCAATACCTCACTAGGAGACCATATAAACGAGGAACTTCCCTGCTGAAACCTCGAAAATACACTTGGTAGGGTTCAGTTTCATACGATAGGCTTAGAGTTTGTCAAAGCAGTTCTAGAGATAAACGATGTGGTCGGATACCTTGGCACTTTTTATGGGCATATCATCTATGTAAACCTCCATTATTGAGTTAATCTCTTCCTTGAACATTTTATTCACGAGCCTTTGGTAGGTTGCCCCGGCATTACGAAGGCTGAAGGGTATGACCTTGTAGCAGTAGATGCCTTTGTCTGTGATGAATGAGTTATTTCCCTTTTAGGAGAAAATGTGGGGATTTGATTATATTCGGCGTAGGCATCTAGGAAACTCAAGAGCTCGTGCCCCGCTGTGGCATCTATAACCAAATCTATTCTCGGCAAATGAAAAAAATACTTGGGGCACGCTTTGTTGAGATCCTCGAAGTCTACGCAGAGATCCCACTTGTTCCCGGCCTTGAGTGCGAGGACGACATTGGAAAGCCAATTCAAGAACTCAACTTTTTCCACCACGGCTGATTTCACCAATTTATCAATTTCTTGCTCGATAAGTTTTTGGCGTTCTGGGTGAAATTTTTTCCTTTTCTGCCTTACAGAGGGATGATGAGGGTTGGCGTGGAGATGGTGCATGGCTACACTAGGATCAACCCCAGGAAGTTTGTTGTGAGACCAAGCGAACATGTCGTAGTTTTTTTTTTAGGAGATCAGTAAACTCTTTTTGTTGCGCTGCCCTAAGCTTGGTGCCTATTCGGACAGTCCTTCCCTCAATAGTGGGATGGACGGATACCTTCACTAGATCTTCATGGGGCCGCGGACGGGCTCCTTATCTCGGGGGTCGTTGATCGGCATAATTCCGGGATCGGACAAGGTCATGAGCTCACCCCTGCCATTTATGGTCTCTACTGTTGATTGTTATTTTCTCTTTTTGAGTGCCCTTCTGGCGTATGATTTGGCTATCTCTTGGTCCCCTCTCACTTCTCCCACTTCTTCTTCCATGGGGAACTTCATCGATTGGTGATAAGGGGAAGACACGGCCTTCGAGGCAGCTAAAGTTGGTCACCCAATGATTGTATTGTATAGAGAAGGTTGGTCCACGATAAGGATTTTGGCCCAGACCGTGGCCGCAGTGGGCTTAGCGCCGACCATGATGGGCAATGAGATCCAGCTAATTGAGCTCACTACATCCCCGCCGAAATCGATAAGGGGGGAGGCAATAGGTTACACAGAGCTTGAATTCACGTTCATCTTGTTGAATGCCCAATTGAAGATGATATCGCGGAGCTTTCTTCGTCGACCAGAATCCTTCCCACATTGTAGTGGGTTATCAAGGCCGAAATTACCAGGGCGTCGTCATAAGGGGCGTGTACCCCTTTGAGGTCGGCTTCACTGAAGGAGATGACGTTGTGCATGGCAGCATCAATTGTGCTAATCTCGTACACGTCGTCGTCAGCTTTCTTTTTTGCTTCACACTCGTACCTCTTCCGGGAGGAGGTCGTCTCCCCACCGAGGCCAAGGCCTCTATGGATCACATTTATTTTGCTCTCTACCCATCATTGTATTCTTCGTCTCCTCTTCTCGATGAGGGTTGGCCATGGTTTTTTCTTCTCGGTTGGCCCCTATGCTCATCTCGGTGACTGCCTTTCTCGAAGCCTGCGTTTTCCCTGCGGACGTAATGTTCGAGATACCTTATTTTTTATGAGGGTCTCAATTTCTTCTCAGAGTTGGAAGCATTCATCTGTCGTGTGACCCTGGTCACAATGGAATTCACAGTATTTGTTGACAGATTTCCCTATGGGGGGAGGAGCAGGCAGAAAGATTCCTCTTCCTGAATTTTTAGCAAAATGTGTTGCAATGGATGCTGTTAGAGGGGTCAATCCTCGGCGAGTCCCTGGGGGTGGAAGAAGCCTCCGATCCCCGAGAAGGGGTCCCAAACGTCCCTCAGCCTGTAGCCTCCGAGAACCCTAAGCCTTACTCGGTCTTTCTTTTTCTGAGTCCCTTCTAGGTCTCGCTTCACGGTGTCCCTGAGATCTGCCTCATAGAAGCTTGTACCCCTGGCCAGGGGGGCAGTCAGGCTGGGCACGGGTCGGGAGCACAGGTTATAATATAATCTCTTGTGCCTCAGTTCGTCAATGAAAGCGTTTAAGGCTATGGCATCCGGAAGGCCTTCGTAGCATAAACTTTCTATGTGGATTCTATTCACAAAATCACCCAAATTCTCTCTAATCTCCTACTAGAGGACGAGGACATAGGTCACAGTTTTAGGCCTTCACCGGGAGTAGTTGAATCGGGTCAAGAAGAGCTATTTGAGCTTGGCAAAGGTTAAGATCGAGGTCAGAGCCAAGTCTCAGAACCAAGTGTTAGCCATCCCGAAAAGGGTAAGAAGGAATGACTTACACCTAACCGCCATGGAGGCCGTATACATATCCATGAAGGCGACAAAAACAGAGAAGTGATCGATGGGGTCAGTATTATCTGTCGACTAAGAAACTTGTACGGAACCACTTCAAGCACGATCTCATCAATAAAGGGAGACCTTACCCTTGAAGGGAGCCCAACGACCCCTCCAGGGCCCGTATTTGCACGAGCGCTACCTCTATCTCGCAATTCGCCTTTCTAAGGCGACTTTTCCCCTGCGTGACGCTGCAACTTGGCTCGTGACCACTCTAGATCCTTGTCTCCCAGTAGGAGGAGAGTGGGAGTGGGAGTTTTCTACCCGAACACGACGAATCCTCCATTCAACACTAGTGACATTCTTGTAAGTTTTTCTTGCGCCGGGACTCATGGAGGTCCTTTGTTCAGCGACCATAGGAGGGCAGAGACACGGAGTCCGAAGCAACTGGTGGGGCAAAATCCTGTTCTTGGATCGGACGATCACGATGACGAGACTGATCTCTCAGGATATGCCCTTAAGAGCGAATAACACGATCCAATTCCTGGTGGCATTCCTCTCCCCTGCATTTTGGAGAACCGATCCCCCTTGAGCCAAGGCCAGTGCCAAGCAAGATAGGATGACTTCAAGGAAAGATTGGAATTGGCCTAGCTAGCGCTCCAAATTATCAATTCGCACCGCATCCACAGCTCCAGAGACTGATCCGACAAAAACCCCTGAGGGTGGAGCTGACGGACCTTCCTGGTCAACTGAGGGTATATTTTCTTCTTCTTCTGGGATGGGGACTAGAGTCCTCACATCCGGTCTGAGGACTCTTGACTTCTCTCCGTCCGGGTTACTGTTCACCGCGCTGTTCGAGTCTCTCGGCTGTGTCGAATGACCAAACCTTGTGATAATCAAGCCTCTAGCCGAGATGAGAGTTGATGATTGGAAGAAGACTTTTAGTAGCGTTTCATACAGACGACGCCAAACTGTTGATGTCAAATCCTGGATAACCCCAACAGTATGGTCTGGCTACTATTGGTGGATATTTTCTCCTTTGTTGGGATGGGGATGAAGAGGTCCGAGATTAGCTCGTTCGGCCCAGGATGGGCGGAGTTGGAATGATCTGGGATGGATTCCGAGTGGTGAAGCAACCTGAGAGTCTACTGATCCATGGAAAGTCTTGGTCCGAGAAGGAATGGGTTCGAGCTGGAATGAGCTCCAACCTATCACCTGCACAAAGGACTTGCCGAGATGGACCTGGCGTGTCTCCTCCGGCGTGAGAATCAACGCTCAGGGAAAAGATTTAAATATGCTACAGTGAGAAAGCTGAGCAAATTGGGTATACCTTTGGACATTGGTATGCCCTCCTTTATATAGGCAATGAATTGATTAGTTTAGGGGCTTAAGCAGAGATTAGAGTCTTCTCTCGAAGTGTGGCCAATGAGAGGGCGAGAGGAGAGCTTAATATAATGGGCCTGGGCTTTCTGGCCCTTTTGTTGAGGCCCACACCGGAGAATATCAGCAAATAGAGAAGTGGCTTGGCCCATGATCCGAGAATGACTCTTCATGCAGCCCACGGTATGAGGAGTTTCCTCTCCTACTCTTCCTGGATAGCTTGAGACGGGAAGGGGGGAGTTTTGAGGAGCTTGTGGAGTTGATTTCTTAGATGGACAACACTGGCGTAGAGAATCATACCGAGATGGGCAGAGGCTTTCCCATCTCGACGACGGCTGGCCTGCTCTTTCCGAAGAACGTTTCTCTCGAAGTCTTGAGGTGACCGACGTAGGCTATGATGTGCCCCTTCCTGGCACAATCTTCACACTTAGTCTTTGGTAGGGACAAGCCCTATTGGAGAGTCAATGACACATAACGATCCTGCATTGACTGCGTGGGAGTGACCATTTTTCTGCATCATTAGGTATATTTGTGAATGAATTTGATCTCAAAATTGATATGTAAAACAATATTATTACATTCCATTTATTTAAACATACAATAACAACCACACAAAAGAATGAAATAGTAATTGTATTGACATATTCATTACATTCCTTCTCTCATTCTATTCATTCTCCCATTCTATTTCAACCTAATTCCATTTCATCCAACCAAAACCAAACGAGCTGTTAACTTTTATGAAATAGATTGAGAATAATGTTGTGAGAATGAATATAAATTAATTTTTTTTTTTCTAATTGCATAATTACTCCTAAAATTTGAAAAATAGAAACATGTTACCAAACATGTTTCTATACATTAATCCAAAATTCTATGATTGACAACAATAATCAGAGAACGAGAAACACTAAACAAACGGGGGCCTAAGCCAATTGAATCAGATTTTTTTTTTTTTTTTTTAAAAAAAAGAAACAGGTTCCCAAGATCTTAACCCTACTTAAATTCCTCCCTATCATAATTGTTAATGTATTATATGGGCTTGACCCATGCGGTCCATTAGGGCAAAACCCTAGCCCCCACTTCCCCTATAAATATGTGTATATCATTGTATTATACTTATATCACTTTTCATAATATCAATTCATGATTCTTCTCTCACTTCTCAATTATATTAACATGGTATCAAGAGCAAGTCTTTCCTGAACCTGTTCTCAATAAATTTTTTTAAACCCTAACATTTCGGCTGCCATCGCTGCCGCCCTTATTCTTCCATGGATTTCGTCGCTACTGTAGGCTTCGTCCCATCTCCGATATCAACAAGAACCATACCTCCATCTTCGTCTTACAAATATGAACACAATGCCACCAAAATTACCACAATCGGAGTCTAGACTCGCTCTCACACGCCTCCAACAGCCTACAGTACCACCACCATTCAAAGTCTCGGATTTTGGGCTCTAACACCTCAACCAGGGCTCCAAATTCACCTTACGATATACCATCGGAACCGTCTTAACGAGACGATTCAAAAAAAAAACAAAACCACATGGCCGTTCACTACCGCACGCGCCCCCATGCGCGGCGCATAGACTGCGTCGTCGCTGTGCCCTCAGATTCACACGCCTGTTGTAGATCTCATTGCCATATCAGCCCTCGTTAACTAGTCAGCGCCTACTCAGCGCCCACGTTAGCACCACATCATCACCATGTCAGTGCCACCTAAGCAACACGTCAGCGCCACGTCAGCACTTTGACTGCCACATCAGTCATTGACCGCCGCGTCAGTGCCACATCACCAATTCGACTATTGTACTTCTCTTTGACCGGTTCAGGAGTTTTTAGACCATTTTTTTGCAAAGTTGGTGATAGGTGTAAATTACCTATGTATTTTCAATCCGAATTTGTTAGTTTTCGAGTACGTTTATAGTTATTTTTATATATTTTTATTCTTTTTGTATTAAAATAGGCGCGTGGGGTGAAAAGGTATGAAATCGGAGCGAAAACGATGTAATCGAACCAAAGCGGACGAAGTTACGGTGGATAAATAAGCAAGGAGGCAACATTGTGAAAGAAGCCCACTGCCTAGACATCCAGACCTCTACCTAGGCTGTGAAGATGTTAAGAACATTTCCAAGTCCACCGCCTACTTCTTTGCTTAGGCGGTCACTAAACCTGCAAAGCCAGTACAGGTGTTGTAATTTCAAGGCTATTTTGGACTATGATTCGATCCAATTTTGGAAATACTCAAAACAAGAAAGTTGTATATATTTTTTTTAGCTTTCCATACATTTTTGAATCACCTCAATCGGAGTTCGGATAAAGAAGTTATAGTCAAAACAAAATTGCAAACCTGCAGTAAATTCGCATAGGCGAAGTTTTCTTTGCCTAGGTGAAAATTCGGCAGAAAGTTAACCGACCTAACTTAGCCTAGGTGAAATCCTCTACACAGAATAGATATTTTGGAGATATTTTTTTGGCCTATTTAAGCCCTTATCTCCCCCTCTATTTCCTCCTCTTGAGCTCCTAAGACCTTAGGCCATATTTTAAGGTTAGGATAAGGGATTTTGAGGGAGAGCTCTCAACCCAAGATGGAGGATCAACGAGGAAGCGATCGATCGACGTTTCTAGCGGTAAATCTTCGGATATCGGATAAGACACTCGTTTCTTCTCTTTGTTTTCTTCATTTTGGTAGTTGTTGAGCATGTTTAGCTCGTTTTACATTGTATAAACGGTTAGGGCCATGATTTAAACATGGATTGTAATAGGGATTAATGTATTATTTATGAAAATGTAGTTTTGGTTGAATTTGTGTTTCATTTATGGTTGTTCCTTATAATTTCGATTGTGTTGCCATGTTTTCTATGATTATATACTAGTTTGGATATATTGAGAATACGGGATTTGACACTCGGGAGAGGTAACCCCGGATTCGGACTAGGGTTAACACAACACGACAATCTAACGATCCGGGAGGGCGTTAGAAAGTCTGCAATCGATGACGTTGGGGCGAGACTCATGTGACCTAGAGTCGTTAAGAAGTTGAGGGGGATTTAGACGTTGACACGAAGTCACGTATTCCCCCATCTTACACTCGGAAGAGGTGGCGAAGGAGTTTACGAACCGAGATTGTCAGATACGCCGAACGTCGTTAATGTTAACTAAAACAAAATCAAACGCATTTAAGTAAATAAGGTTAATCCCTCGGCAATCTATTCCCCGAAACAATCTCAAATTAGTATTTATAGTATAGTTAACTTAATTAGTATTTTAGTTTAGTATTAGTATTAAATTAAATTCCATTTTTGTTACCTAAATAAAGTCAGGTTATGAAAATCGCGACACTCGATAGTAACAACACCAATCCCTGTGGATACGATACCCTACTGAAAGGTCCATTATACTAAAACTTGATACATACGCTTGCGGTGAAAGTGACAGCGCTTATTTAGCGGCCACCAAGTTTTTGGCGCAGTTGCCGGGGATTGTCTTGTTAATTACTATCGATATTGGGAGTAAATAACTTGATTTTAATCTAGGCATTTTTGTATATAATTTTCGTTTGTAGTTTTATTTTTGTTTCCGGCAGGATGCTTGAAAATGTTAGATCGACAGGTGCTCTTGCGGTTTAATCATTGAATATCTCGCCAGTCTTGAGGGCATGTGTCTGGCCAAGGACATTAAACCAAGCGCTTCTTGGGAGGCAACCCAGGGTCACAAATAAGTTAGATACATCTCCGTCAATTTGAGTCGGAGACAAGATCCTCTCACCTCCTAGGTATGTGTTCTAAACCCTCGTGTTCAATATCATGCTATATACTGTCATTGGGATCGCTGACGGCTCATTTTGGACATCACCTGTGTTGAGTTGGTGGTGATGTGTAGTATGTTTTAGTATGTGTTTATGTTTTTAGCATGTTTTACTGTTGTTATCGTTTGCATGCTTGTTTAGGATTAGATTGTTAGTTTAGATGTTATTTTGTGCTACGTTTTGATGTCATCTGGGCCTATACCCGATGATGACTCTATCCTCTGATTGTTTTGAGGTCGAGTGTAAATCTCATTCATGTGTGTTCTGTGTGCTTGGCGTATCGTCTTAGTAAAAGTTATTGTGGATCCTAAATGCACGAGCACGTAAACTCAATATAGCACTATCTAAGTGATTTGAAACCGATTATCCTTCACTCAATTTCATGACAATAGGGATTCTAGAACTTGATTTGGGGGAAATTCCAGGCGAAATCCTAGGCGAGGTTGTTTAGGAGAAATGATTTAGGCAGTCATTTTATCGCCTGAGCCTTTTAAGCATACCCTGATAAATCATTACCCTTCGTTACCCTGTCGAAGCTTAAAAAATGTTTCAATTCTGAATACTTAACAAATACCATAGCCGATTGAACTTTTTCCAAACCTACATCGCTAAATTGAAGGCACAATTTGATTGAATCAAGTTAGTATTTTGCTACTTGATGTGAGCAGTTGGGTTTAGGCCAAAATTCTAATTAGTTCGGTATTCGAGTACTCGCTTGTCGTTCATATTGTTTGCACATTCCTAAGGTTATAAGAATTTGAATACGTTTTGGGGTGTGTTAATTAATTATTTTTGCACACTCTTAAAATTGTAGAAATTCGAATGAGTTTGGGGGTGTGTTAAAAAAAAAAAAAGTTTCTTTTTGACATGACAAGTGAGTACGACGTTCTTAAATATTTGTTCAAGGTTGTTTCTAATTAAACTATGGGGTTTTGAGAGTGAGAGTGCCAAGTGATGTGCCTCGGGTAACGTTAAGTTAACGACGTTAACCTATTTTCTATTCCAAAATACCCTTGGCCATTATTCCAAAACCGAACCAAGCCCTACTGATCTTCATGAACCTCCGAGCCTATATTAGTGGAGAATAGATCCTAGGTCAGGCGTATGGATTCCCTATACCTTAAAGGTTTTAGTCATGATCTTTATTTAGGGATAATCCCATCTAATCAATGGATAGTAGTATATTTGAGTTTAATCAGACAGACTTAAACATGATCTAGAATGACGCTTATTATTTTTGAATGTTGAAATTCTAGAACATCACATGGTGTGATTTATGCTTGAACTTGATAGGAGTAGGGGCCGATGAAGGGAAAATCTTTCGGCTGGTAGATGAAATTCAAAACTTCTACATTTTTTGTTTTTAATGTTTTTCGTTTGTAGTTTTTAATTTCGTAATTAGCTTGCATACTTTCTCGTATTGTGTGGGTGTTTTGCTCGAGAACTAGCAAAATTCTGAGTTTAGGGGTATTAGATAAGTGTAAATTACCTATGTATTTCTAATCCGAATTTGTTAGTTTTCGAGTACGTTTATAGTTATTTTTATATGTTTTTATATATTTTTATTCTTTTTGTATTAAAATAGGTGCGTGGGGTGAAAAAGTATGAAATCGGAGCGAAAACGATGTGATCGAACCAAAGCGGACGAAGTTATGGTGGATAAATGAGCAAGGAGGCAATATTGTGAAAGAAGCCCACTGCCTAGGCGTCCAGACCTCTGCCTAGGCTGTGAAGATGCTGAGAACATTTCCAAAGCCACCACCTACTTCTTCACTTAGAAGGTCACCAAACCTGCAAAGCCGGTACAGGTGCTGTAACTTCAAGGCTATTTTGATTTTGGACTATGATACGATTCGATTTTGGAAACACTCAAAACATAGAAGTTAACCGACCTAACTTCGCCTAGGTGAAGGCAAAATCCTCTACGCAGAATAGATATTTTGGAGATATTTTTTGACCTATTTAAGCCCTTCTCTCCTCATCTCTTCCCTCCTCTTGATCTCCTAAGGCCTTAGGCCATATTTTAGGGTTAGGATAAGGGATTTTTTAGGGAGAGCCCTCAAACCGAGGTGGAGGATCAACGAGGAAGCGATCAATCGACGTTTCTAGAGGCAAATCTTCGGATATCGGCTAAGTCGCTCGTTTCTTCTCTTTGTTTTCTTCATTTTGGTAGTTGTTGAGCATGTTTAGCTCGTTTTACATTGTATAAATGGTTAGGACCATGAGTTAAACATGGATTGTAATAGGGATTAATGTATTATTTATGAAAATGTAGTTTTGGTTGAATTTTTGTTTCGTTTATGGTTGTTCCTTATAATTTCGATTGTGTTGCCATGTTTTCTATGATTATATGCTAGTTTAGATATATTGAGAATACGGGGTTTGCCACTTGGGAGAGGTAACCCCGGATTCTGACTAGAGTTAACACAACACGATAATCTAACAACCCGGGAGGGCGTTAGAAAGTGTGCAATCGATGACATTGGGGCGAGACTCACATGACCTAGAGTCGTTAAGACATTGAGGGGGATTTCGACGTTGACACAAAGTTACATATTCCCTCGTCTTACACTTGGAAGAGGTGGCAAGGGAGTTTACGAACCGAGATTGTTGGATACGCCGAATGCCATTAATGTTAACTAAAACGAAATCAAACGCATTTAAGTAAATAAGGTTAATCGCTAGGCAATTTATTTCCTTAAACAATCTCAAATTAGTATTTGTAGTGTAGTTAACTTAATTAGTATTTTAGTTTAGTATTAGTATTAAATTAAATTCCATTTTTGTCGCCTAGATAAAGTCAGATTATGAAAATCGCGATACTCGATAGTAACAACACCAATCCCTGTAGATACGACACCCTACCGAAAGGTCCATTATACTAAAACTTGATCCGTACGCTTGCGGTGAAAGTGGCAGCGCTTATTTAGCGGCCACCAGTTGGACCGGTTCCTAGGGTTTTTTGATGTTCTGATTCTGTTTCCAGGCTCCGTTTTGTGATTTGAGGCTCACAATATATACTTCTCTTTATATTCGCGTGGTTTCTACGTCGGTTCACTCGTTTCTCGCCCGGTTCTTGAAGATTCAATACCGGTTCATGGATAATTTTGGCATTCTGAATCTATCCGTGACAATAACTTCTCCACGTTCAACAGCGATGTCTATGGGTTCTTCGCTCATTTTCAATGCCAAAAAGGGTTCAGACCCTACCTCCTCTACTGTCACCATACCTATTGCAGATTTAGCCTCATTTCTCCTTTATATCTTCTCCAAAATTGGTACTGGTACAAAATTTTTCCATACTCTCACACTTACTACAGGTAATTCCTCTTGGTTCTTTGATTTTGCCTATTCCAATCACATGACATCTGATCCCAATATTTTTTCAACCAAACTATTCGCGATGAATATCCCTAGTATTCATACTGCTGATGGTTCTCAAATGCCTGTTACATATATCGGTTAGGTTTCTACTTCCCATCTCTCTATTCTTGACATATATTTGATTCCAAAACTCACCTTAAATCTCTTGTCTGTTGGGCAACTTTGTGAATTGAGATTTGAAGTCATATTTTTTAATAGTGGTTGTCGTGTGCAAGATCCTCGGACAGGAGAAACTCTTGGGACTGGTCGTAAGGTTGGACGCTTATTTGAACTTACCAGTTTACACCTTCCATCTCCAACTCCACCATCACCACAACCAAATATTCTTTCATCAACCTATGCAACATTACCACTACCGCCAGTATCCTCTTCCTCATTCTTATTTCCACAACCACCAGTGTTTCTCTCACTATCCCAACTTTGGCATGCTCAAATGTATCTATTGTCAACTTGCCAAACAACCTATCCTACCTTTCAAAGAGATTCAGTCTATTTCCCTTACATCCTTTGATCTAATTCATTCTGATATTTGGGGGCTTTCTCCTCATGCTTCAATGGGTGACCTTCGTTACTTTGTTATCTTTGTGGATGAATACTCTCGATATACATGGTTGTTTTTTATGAAACATCGATCCGAACTATTCCAAATATATTCTGAGTTTTTTTCTATGGTTCAAACCCAATTTTCTAGAAATATTAAAGTTTTTCACTCAGATAATGCAATGGAATACAAGGATCATACTTTTTTTAACTTGCTTCGCAAAAATGGCACGCTCCCCCATCGCTCGTGTCCTAATATATCCCAACAAAATAGACGAACCGAACGCAAACATAGACATATTCTTGACACAGTTTGTGCTCTCCTCATTTCTTAATCATTTCCTGAGTGCTTTTGGGGTGAGGTTGCCTTCACAGCCGTCTATACAATAAACCGTGTCTCTTCCGCTACAATCCAAAATCAATCTCTATTTGAACGCCTTTTTGGTAAAACTCCTGATTACTTTGATCTCAGAGTCTTTAGTTGTGCCTGTTTTGTTCTTCTCAAACCACATGAACACAACAAACTGGAACTAAGGGCTGGTCTGTGTTGTTTTCTTGGATATGGCATCGAATATAAAGGGTATCGGTGTTGGGATCCATTTCTAAAACTCTTCGTATCTCACGACATGTCATCTTTTGGGAACATCAAATGTTTTCTTCCTTATAGTCATTTGGCATGTCAACCCTCACCAATTCCAGATTCTTTACTGATCCATCTATTGAGTTATTTCCAGATGATACAGTTCCAGTTACTGTTAAGTCTACTCCAACACCACCAGTTGAGCCTAGCCCTATATCTTATGCTGAGTCCATCCTAGACCCACCAGTTGAACCCACTCCAGAACCACTAGCTGATCTCACCGTTCCACCTCCAGCGACCATGCTTGAGACTTCTCCTGTAGTCAATGATGTCGTTAACACCCACGCCGCTCTACTAGGGTAACTCATCCTCCACATTACCTTTCTGATTTTCATTATTTTTCCACTATACTTCATCTGCATGAGCCTCAATCCTATAAGGAGACTAATACTAATCATCTTTGGAAGAAAACAATGGACGAAGAACTTCAAGCCCTCGGCAAAACTCATACCTGGGATATTGTAGATCTGCCCCCCTGGAAAAACTCTTATTGGGTGCAAATGGGTGTTTAAGATCAAGACGTTTTTTGATGGCTCTAATGAACAATATAAAGCCTAACTTGTTGCCAAGGGATTTGCTCAAGAATATGGTATTGACTATGAAAAGACATTTTCTCTAGTGGCAAGGCTAACATCTGTTCGTACACTTCTTGTCGTCGCCACTATTCGAAAATTGACTCTTTTTCAAATAGATGTCAAAAATGCATTTCTCAATGTCGATCTTCTTGAGGAAGTATATATGCATACCTCTCCTGGCCTAACTGCTCCTCGAAATAAAGTCTGTCGTCTTCGCCGTGCCGTCTTCATCGTGCTCTATATGGTTTGAAACAAGTTCCATGTGCCTGGTTTGCAAAATTCAGTACTACTATTCATCAGTTTGGGTTCACACCTAGTACTCATGATTCGGCTCTGTTTATTCGTCATACTGCCAATGGTATTATCCTTCTTTTACTATATGTGGACGATATGGTTATTACTGAAGATGATATACGTGGCATGTCTGAACTCAAAAAGTTTTTAAGTGGCCAATTCGAGATGAAAGACCTTAGCGTGCTCACCTATTTTGTTGGTTTTGAAGTCTCATCGAGTTTTGATGGATATTTTCTCTCTCAGGCCAAATATACCTCGGTTCTCCTTTCCAAGGTTGGGATCACTAACTCAACCACTGCCACTACTCCTCTCGAGCCAAATGTCAAACTTACCCCACTTGATAGTTCACCTCTTCAGGATGCCACTCTATATCGCCAACTGGTTGGAAGTCTTGTATACTTTACTGTCACTCACCCTGACATTGCTTATGCCGTTCATAAGGTCAGCTAATTTTTGTCCGCTCCTTGGACCACCCATTACTCGGTTGTTCTTCGCATTCTTCGGTATGTCAAGGGTACATTATTTCATGGGCTTCATTTATTAGCTCAGTCTACTCCCATCTTACAAGCTTATTATAATGCCGATTGGGTCGGCGACCCTACCGACAAACGTTCAACCACTGGTTACTGTTTCTTTTTGGGTAATTCTCTCATTTCCTAGCATAGTAAGAAACAAACTGTAGTTGCTCACGCCAGTACTGAAGCTGAATATCGTGCCATGACTAATGCAACTCAAGAACTTTTCTGGCTTCGATGGCTCCTTACTGACATAGGCATCTCTTCTCCTGCTGCCACTATCCTACACTGTGACAATAGGAGTGCTATTCAAATCACTCACAATGATGTATTCCACGAGCGTACAAAACACATCGAGACTGATTGTCACTTCATCCGTCATCACAGTCTCCAGAATACGGTTCGTTTACAATCCGTCAGTTCAGTCGATCAGACATTCACTAAGGCTCATCCATCCGGACACTTTTACTCTCTGGTTTTCAAACTCAAATTCACCTCTTACTTATCGCCTTGAGTTTGAGTGGGATGTTAATGTATTATATGGGTTTGGCCTACGTGGTCCATTAGGGCAAAACCCTAACCCCCATTTCCTCTATAAATATGTGTATATTGTTATATTATACTTGTATCACTTTTCGTAATATCAATTCATAATTCTTCTCTCACATTCTCAATTAGATTAACAATAATAATCCACCGAAATATACTGATTTTAAAAACAGAATCAAATAACAATGAAAACTTCAACCAAAGGTTTTAAAATTTAAAATTTAAGGGAAAAAAAAAGGAATATAACTTAATACATACCGTGCTTTACCAAATTACACTTTCCAATTTCTACAACATAATTCCAATTAGTAGAATTAACCAAAATTATATATTAAAAAAAATAAAAAAATAGGTGAGAACAAAATTATCTCATTAGTTAAAACAAATAGGGAAACTTTTTCAAAACTCCCAAGACATAAAACCACCACTTGTAGGGGTCCTATTTTAATGAAGGGTGATGGAACCCTTACAAGTGGTGCATTTATGTTTTGGAACTTTTGAAGGAATTTGCAAAAAAAAAAAAAAAATACCCTAAGAACCGAGTAAAACAATACATGTAGGTCATCATTTGGCAGTGCAAAATTGAAGCCTCAGAATTAGAATTAGAAATAGATAGGCATATCTCAGAGGTGTTAGTCCGGTTGACAAGGGGAGGTGTCTCATTTCCTTATCAACTAGGAGTGCGCCTTTAAGTTCACTCGGGACGGTGATAAGTCGAGGTGCAATTAATCTGGTCCGGAAATATCATACCCAAAAAAGAGAGAAGAAAAAAAAAAGAAATAAACAGACAATTTTTTTAAAAAATTTGACATGCATTTTACAATTCCGAAACTCCGATTTCATGAGACCAAACACTACCTTAAATCTTACTTAGTTCGAGTCATCTTAACTTTGGCAGCTGCCTTCTTCAATTCACGAGATCGATCTTTTGCCTCTTTCCGGCTTATAGCCTCCATAGAGAGCTTCGCATCAGCTTCTTCCATCTTCTTCCTCATGTCAGCCTTCTTCTTATGCAACGCTTCTTGCCTAACATTTTGAAGCTCTCGATAGGCCTCTTGGGCCGCCTTTGTTCTGGCGGTTTCCGATCGGGATCGAGCCTGGGAGACCCACAAAACAATAAGGTCGCGTTTGGTTATTCTCAAATTTTCAGAACAATATTTTTAGATCAAAACAAGAATAGATTTGAATTTATTCTCGTTTTTTTTTGCTTTTGTTTCGATCCTAGGGTTTCCTAAATATAATGTGACTATGTTTGGTTGCGCAAAATTGGAGTCTTTAGGTAGCGTTTGGCAACACAAAAATCAAGAATTGGAATTGAAGATAAATACATGTAATTTTGCATAAATTCTGAGGCTCTAATTTCATGAAACCAAACCATACCTTAGAATTAGAATTGGCCATCAACCAAACACTACCTAATGATCTTCACATGAGGATTTACCATGTGATTATTCTCAGGATTTCAGAATAAATTTATGAGATTAGAACATAAACATTTTTTTTTGATGTTTATGTTTCCAATTTTCTATCCAATTCTTTTAACAAAATTTTGTTAAAAAATTCCGAGAACACAATATAAATATATTCTTTCTGTTCCCGCATTCGTGCTTCTAATCCCATAACTTGAAACAGAACAAATAAAACTATGGGTGACAATATTCTGAGAAAACAGAACATAAATATATTTTTCTTGTTCTCATATTTATCTTTCTATTCCCAATTTCCTGAGAACAGAAACACCAAGTATAAGGCACTGTTTGGCCAAAGCAAAAGCAAAAGCCAGAAGTGTTTTTTAGTATAGTGATAATATCTTATTATTACCTCTATAAATAATCTCTAAACAAAAAAAAAAAATCACATATGACTGAAAAAAAAAATAGAGGGATCATAGTCCATCGAGCTCCATCAATCTCATTTAATATAAAAATCGAAAAAAAAAAACCATTTAAAATCATGTTTTTAATTTTATCATTTTTAAAAAAAAAAAATTAATTGCAAAACAAACATTACTTTTAATTTTTTTTGTCTTTTCCAAAAAAACTACTTAATTTTTTTATTTTTTTTAAAAAAAAAAGATTTTGTAAGTATAAAACAAAAGCTACTTTTACAATTAAATATTCTTTTACTAAAAAAAATTCATTAAAGAAAGCGTGAATTACCTGGGGACTTAGCTTGTAGCGGCCCATCAAATCGATATAATAGGGGACGAGTGCGACCAAACAAGTCATATCGGTCATTCGGTTGGCTTGGGGAAGGGCAAATTTGAAGACTAGCTTCTTCTTGTGTTTGCCAGGATATTGATCCGAAAAATGCATCATTATGAATCCTTTTCCAAATTTCGCATACGCTTTTTCCCCTAAAACCTGCACAGATAATCAATCGGCATCACTAAGGATTTGTTTGGTTTGCAACTGTAAATATTTTGTTTTTATCGAGTCAAAAATTGAAGATCATAACCACCATAAAGCGCCAAGGCCTTGTTTGTTGTGGACCCTGTTTGGTAACTATTTTCATTTCAGAAATTCTCATTTCATTTCTAGATTTTTAAGAATTTTATTTAGAAATAGCGTTTGGTAATTTTTGTTTCCGTTTCTATTTCATTCTCATTTGAGAATTGTGCCCACTTTTTTCTTAAGAAATAAGAAACAAAAAAAAAGTTGTTTCTCATTATTCCCATTCCATTCCCAAAACACATGGTCACTGTTCACCCGCCGGTCGACCATCGTCCGCCGCCGTCGCCGGCCATCTCCGGCGACCGTCGCCGGTCACCGTCCGGCCAGAAATTTTCCGACCACTTCCGGCCGCCGCCCAGCCGCCGCCCACTGTCACCCACTCGCCACCGTTGTCCGGCCATCGCCGGTGACGGTTCCATTGCCTTCCAGCCGACGCCACCGCCATCAGGGCAAAACAGAAAGGAAAAAAAAAATTAGGATAAAATCGTTATCAAACACAATTCCTTTCCTAAAACAAAAAAAAAATTATCATTACCAAATGCAATTTTACTCCAAAAAAAAAAACAAAATTTTCATCCCACTGCTAGAATGGAAACAGAAACGGTTACCAAACGCTACCTGAGGCCCTATTTGGTTACTGTTTCTGTTTCCTGATTTCTGTTCTTGCTCTCAAAATTTTAGAATTAATATATAGAAACGCATTTACGCGTTTCGTAAACATGTTTTTGTTACCAAAATTTTGGGAGTAACTTAAAAATAATTCTTGAATTCCTTAAGAATCTAAAAAAAAAAAATGTTGATTCTTATTCACTCTCACAAAACTATTCTCACTATCACCAGGTTGGCCATCGCCACCCACCGGCCACTATACATTTAAAGAAAAAAAGAACAAACGTTGCAACAAATCACGTTTTTTGTTTTTGTTATCATAAATAAAAAAAAAAAAAAAAAAAAAAAACAGGACAATAGTCGTACCAAATATGTTTCTATTCTCAAAATAAAAATGTGAGAATGAAAAAGAAAATTTTTGTTTATGTTCTGATCACAGAATTTTAGAATAAATTTATGATAACAGAACATATTGTTCGCTGATTACTAGTAAGCAAAGCATAAATCTGGGAACATAAACACTTACAAGACTAGTAGAAAGTAGAAACAGAAATATAGGGGAATAGATTCTATTTTCAAGTTCCTATTTTTGTCCCAGATTTTTAGAATAAATATATGGGTACAAAATGGAATTCTTCCCAAATTTATGTTTCTGTTCCAAGTTTTATAGGAACATAAACGGATATACGAGAACAAAAACTCTAAGGGCCGTTTGGTTTCATGGAATTGGAATTGAATGCATATGCAAAATCATGAAAATTCCCATGCCTTCATTTCTAATCCCATTTCCAAGGTTTCAACTTCCAATTCCTACTACCAAACACTACCTAAACAAAATCTGCCTCGCTGTCTCTGTTTTTTTTTTTTTTTCCTTCTCCTCTCTACCCAAACAACAGAAATGTAGGAGAACAAAAACATGTTTCTGTTCTACTCTCAAATCTTTAGAATATAATAGAATAGTTCCAAGATCACTGCTTCTGTTCTCAGTAACAGATCTATGGAAACAAACAAAAATGTTCCCCTCATAGATTTTCAGAACAGTATTATTCTCAAATTTCCATTTCTAACAGAAATTTTGAGAAAAGAAACACTATTGAAACGCCACCTCAATTGCTCTAGAAAAAATATCTGCAACAAGAAGAGAGTAGAGAGTGAATAAATGACATACTTGATCAAGCACAGTTTCAGTGATCAAATCTCCAGCCACCTCCTTCGCGTCAGAAGTAACGGCCAAATCCTCGGCGACCCACTTCCGGCCACTCTGCGGCGGCACCAAGCTCGCAAACCTCTGAAGGTCCGCCACCTCCTTCTGCATCGCCTTTGCTGCTTTCTTCTTCGCCACCGCAAGAACCACCTGATCCATCGCGTCGTCGTTCATATACACCTCGAAAGTGATCTCGTCGTTGCACGGCACCAACATATTGTACAACCTCGATATCAGATCGTGCCGGCTCTTCAGCTCCATCGTCCCCAATAAACCCTGGCAAAATCTCCGTCCACTCGCGTAAAATTTGAACACGTTGCGCCTTTCTCTCAACAGTAGCGGCGAATCATCGCCGGCTCCGTTTCCCAATAAACTGAAATTCTTATCGAGGATCGAGCCCTTCGTCGCAAATTTAGCCGCCCAAGCCAAAGCAATGCTCTCATTGACCTCCTTACCGGTGAAATAATTGACAACGAACAGAATTAAGAAAGAACCACACAGGATCTCGAGTTTATAAGACCTGGAAACATCAACATCAACCAGTTCAGCAACAAAAGAGGAATTGAAAGCAGAGGCAGTGTCATTTTCGGTGAATTTGGAAGGCCCAGGGGGCAAATGTTCAGGGATTCCTTCGAATTCATCTTCATCCCAGTATTCGAAGGATGCGGGCAACGGTTTCGGATCGGCAGGCGGAGAGGGCGATTCTACGGCGGAATCCAGAACCGGAGATGCCGGGCTGTGGTCGGACTCGGTAGTGGGGTCGGAGTGGGTGAGGATAGTGGGAGGGGGAGACAATTTGAGAGGGAGATCCGAAAGTGGGTCTTCGAAAGTTTCTTCGTCGGCGGCGTCGAAATCGAATCCTTCGAAGTGGGAGTCGGCGGATGAAGCGGAAGCGGAGAGAGAGAGGTGGTGGAGGAGAAGAGAGACGACGGAGAGGATAGCAATGAGGTAAAGCAGAGCGTCGCCGCGTGGACGGAAGAGAGAGGAGGGAGGTGAGAAGCGCAGGGACGATGAAGGGCGTCGATCCGCCATGGTTGATGACCTGCAGAGATGAGGACACGGTTTAAAGTCGCCTGCTGTAACATGCTGTAATTCCTGCATTATGGAAACCACTCATAGTACGTAAATAAAATGTACACTAGTGTTTCTTCGAGCCCTTCGGCGTTGCATAATGTCAAATTTAAAAGCCATAAAACTAGTATTTAGACAAATAAATTAATTAAAAAATACTGGCACCACTTACGTTTCCTGTCATTTTGTATTAAATCAGATATCCCTCCTGTTATTTTACAAATATCAGTCACCCTCCTTGACCAAATTTTTAAGATACAAAGACATAAATACCCTCATCTTTTTATACAATTAACAACGTTCTAAATAAAATTACCCATTTACCCTCTTGATTTTTCTTTCCTCATAATGGTGAACAGCTCCACCCTCTTGCATTTTCATCCATTCATTCTGTGTGTGTGAGGAAGAGACCCCGGAGGCGTTGAAGGTCGTCGGAGGTTGCTTGGTTTGATCATCGTAGTCGAAGAATGGGAACATCATGAAGGTTGTCGGAGGATTCTCGGAGGAAGATTGATCGATCGGAGGATCGCCGGTTTTGAAGGTCACTCCCTCCCAAATCCGTCGCGGCTGCGACGGATCTGGTGCAGATCCCTTGTTGTGGTGACAGATCTAGGCCCTCTCTCCCAGATCTGTCGTCGCCGCAACATATCTGGAAGGGTGGGAGTGACGCCGGTGGAGCATACACATTGAACATTGCAAGTGTTGTCACTGTTAGGAGCACAATTCGGAGGCTGAGGGAACAAACCGAGAGTTAAGCTTTTATTGGCAGCAACATTTTTTCTTATAATTCTTGGTTTTTTTTTACTATTTTTTATTGGCTCTTTGATGAACCATTTAAATCTCGTTGTTATGCATTTGTACTTCTGTAGTAACTAGTAAAAATTTGTGGTGTAAGCTCATTGATATTTTATTTGTAAAAAAAAAACACAGATTTTGAAGGCACAAGATCAGAGGAAGAAGACGACGACGGCGACGGGGTTTCCATGAGCTGGGGTGGGAAACCCAAATGAATTTTTAGAAAGAGAATGAAGAAGATGGGTTTTCCACCACTTGCTTGGATTTCGAAAAGAGTCGCCCACCGTTCACTGCCGGACAGACGCACTACAACAATGCGGTAGGTGCAAAACTTTTCTCTGTCGGCCAAAACATTGTCGCTCCGGCCTTGTCATTTTTTTTAGAGAGAGAAATTTTGGGAAATTCAATTCAATACTCTCTGCAAATAGATATCACAACCCACATAATCTCATATAAACATACACCAAAAGAGATAGGATTTTTAGAGAAAGAGAGCAGAGTTATGCTCTTTGTTATTGAGGAGAAGAAGAGAGAAAATGAGTATGGGTCATTCGCTAAAGAGAAAATGCTCTCATGTTCTTGAGCATAATTTTTAGAGAGAGAGAGATAATGCCCACATCCACCTCTGCGGCCACCACCGCCGCGAAAGCGCTGGAAAATACAAAAAACTTTTGAAGAAACAGAAAAATGCAGGGAGGAGTTGGAAGAGAATCAAAGGGTATATTCGTCCAATAAATTAAATTAAAAAAGGGCATTTATGTCATTTTGTTGAAGTTAAATGATTTTGAGGGCATTTTTGTCAACAATAATAGTGTATCAGCAACTATTCACTGATAGGTGAGGTAAATGGTTCCAATTGTAAAACTATAGGGGGTGATTGGTATTTGCAAAATGATAAGGGAGATATCTGATTTAGTACAAAATGACAGAGGAAGTAAGTGGTATATACCCTATTTTATAATTATAATTGTATTTTTTTTTATATGTTTTTATAATTCTATGGTAACTAAAACTAAAATTTATTCTAACTAAATTTATTTTAAAAAATAGTTATTGATGAGGGATTTTTCCAATCGACTCCAGAAACTGTGACATATAAGAATAAACTCACGTGGTAGGTATTTGGCCCCCAAACCATGTGTTAGGCACAAGGGCTCAAACTCACTATGGACAACCAATGATACTACCCGGTACCTGAGGAGACTACGAACGCCATGATAACACCAAGCAAAGATGGTCCTCGATCGGGATATAAGTCCTAATTATACTATTTGCTCGTCCTTGAGTCATCTGAGGATGATTTCGAGCCATGCCCTGCTTCGAGTATGCCATATGCTCGGGAATTGTTACAATTGTCCATTATTTATGGAAAGAGCAGTTATGTTTAAGGTGTAACAGTTATTTAATCCTATAATCCCAACAAATCCAGGAGACGAGGGGATGAGGGTTAACCATGATTTATGGAAGAGTTATCAAACAAGTTTTCTATCTCCTGTAAATATTAGAAGGGTGTTTATTCATGTTAAGCACATTTTTTCCTAACTATTACACTGCCAAAATTCCAATAGAACTCTATTGATTCTCACGTCGAAGGTGCAACGCCGACAGACTCACCCTTGTGTGCACTATTTTGCAAGAACCAAAGCATAATAAGATCCGAATCTCTAGGGATCATTAATGACGATCCACATTTTGTCATCATCAAACATTGTTAGAAGTGTCCTATTTGTTCTCAAAATTTTAGAAAAATTGTGAACTTCAGATCACATATGAATAATTCTGGTTTGCACATATTCGTTTATGATGTTATCCATTTTTATCCGATGTGATGCCCAACCATTGTATACCTATGTCTGTTAGAGACTAATCCGTTTTCATACATTATCGTTAGAGGTGGGCAGCAGACGGGTTTGGGTGATTTGGGCCAAAACCGCATACCCAACCAATAGTATATAAGTTGTGCTAGTGTGAATTGTAGATTGCCCATTAATGTGCAGGTTGGGGTGGGTTAGAGTGTGTAGGTTGACTAGTTTAAATCATAGGTGCCCAACAGTGTAAGGGTTGGGCCTATTTTCGGGTTGGGCTAGTGAGGATCGTGGACTACCTAAGTATTTTTGGGTTGGACCTTGAACTATAATAAATATTGCTAAAAAGAAAAATCTCTACATTACTAAAACTTACAGAAAAATTGCCACAAAAATTACAGTAACAAAAAAGTTAAGAAAAAAGCTACAATGTAACTTGTAAACCATCATAATAAAATAAAATAAATAAATAAATAAATAAAATTACAAAGGTAAATAATAAAGTCTAAACCTGCAATCTTAGGGCTCGTTTGGTAACCATTCCATGCCCATCCAATGCAGTGGGATGAAAATGGGATGAGATGAGATCATATTTCCTTCTTGGGAGCAGAATTACGTTTGGTAACGATATAATTTCTTGATTGTGGTTTGGTAACCTAAACCACAATAAATAAATTATCAAACAATTGAATCCTAAACCACAATAAAGAAATTACCAATCAATCAAACCTAAATCCCAATCGAAATCGAAATCGAAATTCCAAACTCCAATCGAAATTAAAATAGAAACCCTAATCAAAATCGACGACGGCGACGAGGAGTAGGACGGACGAGGAGGAGGAAGAGGAGGATGAGGAGTAGGTCCAAATCTCAACCAACATGAAGAACACGTTGAATAAGAAGAAGAAAAAATAGAGAGAAAAAAAAAGGCTTATAGAAATTGAAACCCAAACCTCAATAACAATTTTGAAAATACCGAGCGCATCCTTTTTTTGGGGGATCGGAATAGGTGGAAACAACTTTTTTTTTTTTTTTTGTTTCTCACTTCTTAAGAAAAAATAGGAATGATTCTTGATTTTGGGATAGGAATGAGAACAAAAACAGATTTACCAAACGCTATACCCAAACAGAAATCCCAAAAATCTAGGAATGAGATGAAAATTTTTGGGATGGAAATGGTTACCAAACACGACCTTAGTAAATAGTGAAAAGGGTGGGCAATGGGTGGGTTGAGACAGTTTGGGCCAAAATCGTGGACCAAACCAATAATATGCCGATTAGGCTAGTTTGAATTATGGACTGCCCAATATGCATGGATTACTATGGGCGGTTTGTGTTTCGGTGCAGCTTGTGGCATCCCTTAGACTTTGACACCCTTCTTTATAGAATTCTCTAAATATGGAGGCCAAGTCATGTATATATAGGGGTAGGGAAGAGGGTTACCATAGAGGCTCCATAATTTCTAGAATATTCTAGGAGGATATTGTAGAGAACTCTGAAGCACACTAGATAACTCCCATATCTTCCCTACCCTTCTAGAGGGATCCAATCTAGAATATTCCTTTGTAAATATCTAACAGAATTCTCTATTTGATAGATTGTAGCCGTTAGATCGAAATGATCTCGGCCGTCCATTGTAAGGCCCTTGGCTTATGTGAAGAGGAGGGAGTTCATTTGTTCCCCACCAACTAGAGAATTGCAATACAAGCTTTCTCATCTCCCAAACTTTCTCTCTCTAAAGCTTTTTAGCTTTCTTTCTTTCTTTTGTTTGGTTGATTGTGTAAGACCCTGATTTTTTTTTTTTTCAAAAATAACGGGGTAGGTGGCATAATTTATTATTTGATTTAAAAAGTTTTGGGGTCAATTTGTAAATTTAGACAACATTCAATCCAAAATTGGCATTTAACTTTTGAATTAAAATTTTGTTGGGGTGGAATTGCAATTTAAGAAAGTATTAAATGTAAAATCGAACCAAAAATAAGATTTTAAGAAAATTGGGGGAGGAAAGGATATTTTGATTAAAAGAATTTATATATATATATATATATATCGCGTATGTGCCGTGAAAGCCGCCGGAGACAGGGGCATCGGGAGTGGGCGATGTGGCGTGAAATAATTAAACCCAGCCATGCATATATATATGTACATGCATGTAATTCCTTAGGGAAGGACCTCAAAAGAAGAAATTAGAAAACTGAGAGGGAGAGGGAGAGGAGAAGGTTCGGGACGGTGGGTTCGAATCGTCATCGTTGCTCCGGCTTGGGTGCTGTGTGTGTGTCGTCGCCGTCGATCAATAGAAGATCAACAACATGTGTGAGGGTGTTTCGTTGTGTGTGGGTGATCAGCTAAGGGGGTGTGTGTGTGCCGGTGGATTCCAAACAAAAACAGAGAAGAAAGAGAGAAACGTTCACCGGCAAGAGAGTGCAGTCCGGCGTGGGTGGTGGCCCTGATCAAATTATGGGTACGTGATTGCCGTCGTTCGGTGAATAGATGCATGCCGTTCGCCGTCGTGGATGCAGTGGGGGGGTGATCGAAGTTGGCCGATCAGAAAGTTAGAGAGAGAAGGTGGGTTCGGTTTGGTGGAGATATGTTCCAGCATGGGTGTATGTTGCCATGCTGGATAAAGTAGAGCAGAAATAGAAACGGTGGTGGCTATAGTGTGCGTGTGTGTGTTGATCGGAGGCGAATGAAGGTCGTTGGATACCGGCAGCTGAAACCAAACAGAACCGGGAAAAAAAAAACAAAGAAGAAAGAAAGAAGAAGGAAGAAAAGAGAAAAAGGAAAAAAAAAATGGGGGATTTGTAGAAACAACCCCAGGAAAATCCAAAACCCATCTCGTGATCGTCAAAAGATTCGAAAACAGGTGAAATTTCAATCGATTATTAATTTTCGTTAAATTAAATTTTATTTAGCATTACAAATCCTAAAATCATAATAATTTCGTAATGGTTAATTAATTTTAATTACGTGGTACATAAAATAGTAACGATTCGAAATATAGGGTCTGTATTACAAGATTAGGATGTTTTAGATAAGATATTAATTTAGGCTCTGTCACTATTAGGTTCGCAGGTACCGACGTCCAGATAGAGTGTGGTCAGTGTCAGTTTTGCAAAACAAATATCGAGGTGAGTGTACTGTCTTCTTGCCAACCTATTTTTCTATGTATATAAATGATATGGATCAAGTAGGATTTGGGTGAGCTGGTAAACTGGATTTTCGGAAGATTTCGATGGTTTTCGAAAAGAAGTGAAAAATAAATTTTCGTTGGATTAGGTGAAACCAGACAGTGTTTTTAAAAGAGAATAAGAAACATCTGTTTTTCAAATAAAGAAACAAATGCCTGATTTTCTAAAAATAAAAAGTGGAAATGTGATTTTGATAAAATCATACGGTTTCTTTAAAGAAAGTGTGAACTATGATTTTGGATTTAAAAGTTGGTTTTGAAGAAAAGAGATAGACATGGTGATTCGACGATGTGGTGTGAAAATGTATTTCTTCCCGTAAGGGATGTAGATTTTTAACTATACTAATGATTTTGACGATGCTATAGTTGTTCTCCCCAAAAGGGGTGTGGATTATATTTCTCCCCAAAAAAGGGTGTGAATATTTCGTAGGAAGGCATTCCTACGGATGTTATGATACCGTCGCAACTCTCGATCGTGAGGTTAAAACGATCACTAGGGCTGGTTAGCGTGTGTATTTTGAGATGTGGTGTTTTACGTTTTATGGCTGATTTGATATTTATTATCATGGTGATTAGTATGATTTTTATATTTGTTGGATGTGAATGGAGCTTAATTATGTCACTTTATTTTCCCTGCTTCTATATTGGAGATTTTACGAGTTATGTTGTATTTATGTACTTCTGCTTGATCCCATTTAGATGTTGTAGAATAAGCTTTATTGTAAAAAATATTTTTACTAAGAAGGCAGTACACTCGCAAGTGGAATAGTTAGGAGTCGGTTGGTCTCCTATTGGCACTAGATAGAGTTATGCGGGTCATGCAAATGAGTCTTTTGAGACGAGATATCAGAGATGAAATCTAAGTAAGGTTCAGGGGATTTGTTTGATTGTTTTTATATTCAGGACGGTGTATCCCTATCAAATGAAATTAGTATATGTGTTGTATAGATTTACTATATTGTATAGTGACGTATTAAGGTTGGCTAGTCAATTGGACGGTGTCATGTCTACGTCACGCCGGCCTCACATGATGGGTGTCCGGAGTGGGGTGTGACAATTTTGGTATCCAAGCCTAGGTTATAGGTTCTGTAGACTTGTCAGTAGTGGTGTCAGTAAAAGACCTTGAGATAAGAAGACGTGCCAGTCGTCTAGTCAGTCAGTAGGGGACATAAGATGGGGTGTCAATAGGTGAGTTCGGTATGTGAGTGGTATTCAGTTTAGTCGATATGTTGGCTTTGGGCATGGTGGGTTGTCTTATTAGAAATTAGTGGGTATGATGGAAGTATGATATGGTTAGTTGGTGGATTCAGGTGGTGTTGTGTTGTGGGTAGTAGAAATGGGTGGATTGCGATTGTGGGAGTATTAATAGTTGGAAATGTGAGATTTTAATTGAAAAATAACTATATGCGTATTATGTGACGATGAGATAATTAGCGGTAGCACCTAACAAATCGTTATCAAAGTATGAGATAGTATAGTAGGACATACTTAAGTTAGAAAAAGAAATGACATTTAAAATGAGTATAAAATTGCCTTTTAGGCAATATAAAAGGAATCTTGTGATAATATCAAAAGGAGAGTTCGTATTAGTTGGAATTAAGGATGTGAGAGAACTATGGCGATATTAGAAAAGATTTAGTTTGGTAGTACGTTCTAAGTTGACGGGGAGTTGGAGCGGAAGTTTGTAGAACTAGTAAATATCACAAACGATATGTAGAAAGTACTCGAGAATTGTAGGCCTGAGATGATAGTAAGTGCGCATAAATATAGTCTGTTTGTATGAGTAATATAGAGTGGCCAGTGGAGTCAAATCTTAGATGAATCAAAGTGTGTATGGTTGGGAAGGTATAATTAGTACCTCAGTTAGTTTGATAGTGGGTCTAGGAGGTCAGAAAAGTGTTAAAGAAATGATATCAGAACACTGTACGCGGGTGTTGGGCACCAGTCAGAACAAGTTCAGGCGGTGAATATTAAAATAGCTAGGGATTTTCCCTATGTAGTTCTGAGAAGAATTGTCAAGGTGTCAGTAAGCATGATTAATAATCGTGGTTGTCGTAAAATAAGTTTCATAATTTTAAGGAGGTGAACATTTGGTTCATTAAGTTGGTTAAATATAATCGTATTGATAAAAATGTGGGGAATTGGGACTTTAAAAATTTACCACCGTTGTATAGAAAATGAGGAGAATAATTGTAAGTAGAAGATTGATTTCTATAGGAGAAGTCATGTGACGGCCCATGGAAAACTGGGTCGTTACAATAAAGTAGACTGTTAACTTATGAATAAGTTAGATCTGGTGTTTCTTTTCATGAAACTCCGGTGTTACGGGAAAGGGAGATACCAAAAAGGAAGATATGTCAAGGATGCATGTTGGTAACTCATTATGTAAAATTGATGGTTTGTTTAATCAACTGTGAAAGACCAGGGTGTCTTCCCAATAGATTGCAGAATAGGATGGTTGTGGAGTAGGATAGTCTTAATTGGAGGTTAGAGATGGTGGCATGGTGAAAGCGACGATCCGGTCGAGCGTAAAGCAAAGTATGTAGAACATTTCCAGATTATGTTGCTAATGCTACGAGGAAAACAATGAGTTGTCAGATTCAATGCATGTGAGGTTTTGGTTGGATCGAGTGGTAATTTTGGGACGAGTGATCTTGAGACGTAGTATTCAAGTGAATCCAAAGGGAGTTGAAGTTGTGGTTTCATGGAGTATGGAGAAGACCAAAAACAAAGTGTGACTAAAATTTGAAACTTCTGGAGTAGCAATAATTATAGTTGCCATCACAATTTAGCAATATTTCCTTTATGACGGGAATTATGGGATATGCATTGATCATCAGCGTTTGACATGCTTTCTTATTGATGAGGAGCTAAATCTGAGGCAGAGACACTGAATAAATATTGATCAAAGACTACAATCGTACTATCCATTAGTATTCAGGAAAGGCTAATGTTGTAGCAAATGCTTTGAGACGAAAATCGGTAAACGTGGTTGCGCATATTCAAGTTATTCATGCTAATGTATGTGTTGAGTTGAGATCTTTGTAAGTTCAGTGGGCGGTTGGTCAGATAACCACGCTGTTTGAGTTTTGGTTTGAAACCGACATTGATCGATTGTGTGGTAGAAGCGCAAAAGTCGGATGTCCGATTGGGGGAAGATTAGAGAGAAAATGGAAAATGGCCATGGAGCTGACTATCACGTCAGAAATAATGATAAAGTTGGGATGGTATGAAATAGATTGTGTGTTCCTAATGATGCCCATATGACGAAAGAGACCTTAAAAGAGGTGCATAGAACAGTATATGCAATGCCCTGGTAATATCAAACTATATTGAGATTGCGTGAGTATTATTAGTAGATTGGTATGGAAATGGTAAATCGCAGCATTTATTGTTAGGTATCTTGTTCGTTAGTAAAGTTAAGGTCGTGTGGTAATACCCAGGTAGGTTATTGTAGCTTTAACCTATTCCAGAAGGAAAAGAGAAGAGTAGCTCGATGAATGTTTCCTTGATATGTATGCCAAGTATATATTGACGGGATTGTTTGGTCACACGTGGCACCGGTTTCATGCAATTGTCAAATAAAGTGCGGTTAAGATAACTATTTTAAACAAAAGCAAAAAGTGAAAAATTGGATGCTGAATTACACGGTTGATAAGGTTTAGTGGCTCCTGGATTAAAACTTTAGCATATGTTGATAAATTGACTTATTAGTATAATAATAATAATAATAATAATAATAATAATAATAATAATAATAATAATAATAATAATAATAATAATAATAATAATAATAATAATGCTAATGAATTTTATAGATATTAAACTAGGTTGATCGGTTATTCGAAATCTTGAATTAGAATTCTGAAATCATAAGTGTTGTCGTCGTTTTGTGATTTGGATGATAATTGTTATCAAAGCAAAGTAAGTCGTCATTGTGTGAATAGTCCGCAGAGGAACTCGAAAATGCAATATTGAATGGTGATAATGTAAATTGGTATGTTGTAAATATGGAAAATTAGAAAGTATTTCCATATAATAATTCTCAAACGAAGAAACTGTATATGTAAAACTGTAGTACCAAAATTGGATAATTATTTTGATGTTATAGTCGAGTTTCCATATTGCTTTGGGTGTCAAGTTGAGAGTTCGTAACTCTTCTTATTTGTAGATTAACAGTCAATTGAGAAGTGCGATTCAAATATTGAAGGATATGTTTAGGAGTTGCGTTTGGGAATTTCTGGTAGCAAAGAGGATCACGTGATACTAATAGAATGGGTTTAAACTCATAAATACCTTTTCGGTGATCAAGGTGATACCGTATAAAAGTGTTGTATAAAAAAAGATGTATGACTTCAGTCAAATGGACTGAACTGAGATAGAAGAATGATTTTATTTTTTTTCGTGAATTGGGGACAACCTGGTGTGGTTATTTTTTTTTAGGAAATAGAATTGATAAAAGGAATTCAATTAGATGCATTGATCTTCTACTAAATTATTAGGCGAAGTTGGCATGTGGGATCACTGAGATCTCATGAGAGAAGGATAATTTGAATTATCCCGAATGGCTTTTGTGATGTCTTGAAATTTTGTAGTTGGGATGTAGCTAGGTACTTCGATCCATATTGTTTTATGCTTGAAGTATGAGGTAGATAGACTGAAATATAATTAAAGCACGTGGCTTTGCCAGGGACTTGATTAAATGTGAAGGCATGAAAGGAATTCTTAAAAATGACCCGTTTAACGTATTTTAATACGTATTGATGTGGTTTGGTAGTATCTATGTGGTTTTGACGCAATGACATCTTACGAAAAAAAATATATAATATATTATTAGTTAACGTGGGATTGTGATACTAAGTATAAAACATTTATGGGATGATTGAAAGTTCTGATGTAATTACTGCAATCGGTGACTAATATTCTCTAGACCCAAATCACGTGGGGTTTGAGCTAGTTGTTGTTTATGAGATTAGTTGCGAGTATTGTTGGTCTAAATGTGAATGAAGATATTGTTGCGAACTAGTTGCCCGGAATTGTTGGAAAAAATGGATATATGTTAGTTATGGGAAATTACTGAGGTCGTGGACCTTCTGGAAAAAATATTCGTTGATAGTTGTTTGTCTGTGTTAGGTGTTACCAACCAAGTGTACCATGTTTGTTGGTTGTTTAATATAAGGTTGGCCGTTGCAAATGGAAATGTTGCAATGGGCAGAAAGGACTTAACAAAAGTTGACGGTTACAAATAGAGCGTGACTTCAGTTGTGGGACCCTACATAAGAAACAATTGTCCTAGGATCAAGTATAACTATCATGACCGTATGGTGCGACTTTGGATTTTGTTTATGTTGACTAAAACTATATTTTCTGTTGGTTTGACGAAAATTTCAGGACGAAATTTCTTTTAGGGGGGAAAGGTTGTAAGACCCTGATTTTTTTTTTAAGTCGTATCTTAAATGTTTCAAAAATAACGAGGTAGGTGGCATAATTTATTATTTGATTTAAAAAGTTTTGGGGTCAATTTGTAAATTTAGACAACATTCAATCCAAAATTGGCATTTAACTTTAGAATTAAAATTTTGTTGGGGTGGAATTGCAATTTAAGAAAGTATTAAATGTAAAATTGAACCAAAAATGAGATTTTAAGAAAATTGGGGGAGGAAAGGATATTTTGATTAAAAGAATTTTTATAATATATATATATATATATATATATATACACACACATATCGCGTATGTGCCGTGAAAGCCGCCGGAGATAGGGGCATCGAGAGTGGGCGACGTGGCGTGAAATAATCAAACTCAGCCATGCATATATATATATGTACATGCATGTAATTCCTTAGGGGAGGACCTCAAAAGAAGAAATCAGAAAACCGGGAGGGAGTGGGCGAATGAAGGTCGTCGGCGACCGGCAACTGAAACCAAACAGAACCGGAAAAAAAAAAAAAAAACAAAGAAGAAAGAAAGAAGAAGGAAGAAAATAGAAAAAGGAAAAAAAATGGGAAATTTGCAGAAACTACCCCAGGAAAATCCAAAACCCATCTCGTGATAGTCAAAAGATTCGAAAACAGGTGAAATTTCAATAGATTATTAATTTTCGTTAAATTAAATTTTATTTAGCATTACAAATCCTAAAATCGTAATAATTTCATAACGGTCAATTAATTTTAATTACGTGGTACATAAAATAGTAACGATTCGAAATATAGGGTCTGTATTACAAGATTAGGATGTTTTAGATAAGATATTAATTTAGGCTCTGTCACTATTAGGTTCATAGGCACCGACGTCCAGATAGAGTGTGGTCAGTGTCAGTTTTGCAAAACAGATATCGAGGTGAGTGTACTGTCTTCTTGCCAACCTATTTTTCTATGTATATAAATGATATGGATCAAGTAGGATTTGGGTGAGCTGGTAAACTGGATTTTCGGAAAATTTCGATGGTTTTCGAAAAGAAGTGAAAAATAAATTTTCGTTGGATTAGGTGAAACCAGACAGTGTTTTTAAAAGAGAATAAGAAACATTTATTTTTCAAATAAAGAAACAAATGCCTGATTTTCTAAAAATAAAAGGTGGAAAGGTGATTTTGATAAAATCAGACGGTTTCTTTGAAGAAAGTGTGAACTATGATTTTGGATTTAAAAGTTGGTTTTGAAGAAAAGAGATAGACGTGGTGATTCGACGATGTGGTGTGAAAATGTATTTCTTCCCGTAAGGGAAGTAGATTTTTAACTATACTAATGATTTTGACGATGCTATAGTTGTTCTCCCCGAAAGGGGTGTGGATTATATTTCTCCCCGAAAGGGGTGTGGATTATATTTCTCCCCAAAAAGGGGTGTGAATATTTCGTAGGAAGGCATTCCTACGGATGTTACGGTACCGTTGCAACTCCCGATCATGAGGTTAAAACGATCACTAGGGCTGGCCAGCGTGTGTATTTGAGATGTGGTGTTTTACGTATTATGGCTGATTTGATATTTATTATCATGGTGATTAGTATGATTTTTATATTAGTTGGATGTGAATGGAGCTTAATTATGTCACTTTATTTTCCCTGCTTCTATATTGGAGATTTTACGAGTTATGTTGTATTTATGTACTTCCGCTTGATCCCATTTAGATGTTGTAGAATAAGCTTTATTGTAAAAAATATTTTTACTAAGAAGGCAGTACACTCGCAGGTGGAATAACTAGGAGTCGGTCAGTCCCTTATTGGCGCTAGATAGAGTTATGCGGGTCATGCAAAGGAGTCTTTTGAGACGAGATATCAGAGATGAAATCTAAGTAAGGTTCAGGGGATTTGTTTGATTGTTTTTATATTCAGGACGGTGTATCCCTATCAAATAAAATTACTATATATGTTGTATAGATTTACTATGTTGTGTAGTGACGTATTAAGGTTGGCAAGTCAATTGGGCGGTGTCATGTCTACGTCATGCTAGCCTCACATGATGGGTGTCCGGGGTGGGGTGTGACAGATTGTCTTGGCAAGGCTTACTTAGTCCTTCCAAGAGGTTGGAATCAAGACTAAGTGTCATACGATTACTTTGGGGAAAGTAAGTCTATGATAGTTGGTATGAGAGCTCGAGGAATCGGGCTTAGACTATGGCACTTACATCAACCAGAACTTCGTCTTTGGAGGAATCTGTGATGGAATGCGGTCAAGAAGAGAGCCACCCCCTAACCCAAAAAGGTAAGAGGACTAACTCTAAGAACGCTGCCTCGAGCCTTGAGGGTAAGGTGACCCATCTTGAGGAGACCTTGACAAAGGTGAAGTCCAATTTCGAGGACATGGGACAACAGCTTCAAAGCTTAGAGTTGGAGGACCAAGCAATCAACAAAACTATGTTGGTGTCCCTTTGTGAACATGGTGGTTCACTACGAGGAGAGCTACGTGCCCTTCAAGATCAAGTCTTCTTAGAGCTAAAGAACCTACAAAAGCATTTCAAAGGTGAACTCTCCAACATTCGGGTTGAGTTGGGATGAAGCCTAAAAAGTTGCTACAAAGGTGAACTCTCTAACATTCGGGTTGAGTTGGAAGAAAGCCTAAGAAGTTACTACGAAGGGGAACTCTCCAAAGTTTGGGCCGAATTGGAGGAGGTCTGATCGGATTGGTCTTTGTGCAAGTGGGCGGTATCATCGGGGACTATTGCTACTCGTGAGGTTTCGGACATCGATATTTCGAAACCGAACATTTTATCAGGTAGGTGGAACGCTCGAGAATTAGACAATTTTCTTTGGGGACTGGAACGTTACTTTGCCACATAAGGAATAGTACGTGAGGCCTCCAAAATCAACAATGCGATGACATACCTTACGGATATGGCCTTATTGTGGTGGGGCCGGAAAGATGAGGAAATCTTTAAAGGTACGTGTATAATTGATACTTTTAATGATTTCAAATGGGAAATCAAGAGACAATTTTATCCTAAAAATGCCAAAGAGGAAGCAATGGGGAAGCTTCGTCGGCTCAAATAAACTGGGTCTATCTCGGATTACGTGAAATAGTTTACTACTTTGACACTGGAAATCCTTAATTTGGCCGATAGGGATAAATTGTTCTACTTCCTTGATGGATTGCAAAATTGGGCCAAGACAGAATTAAGACGTTGAGGCGTGCAAAGTCTCTTTGATGCTATAGCCGCAGCGGAATCTCTCATCGACTATAGTTCCCGAGATGAAGCACCCAAGGCGAAGGACAAGCCCAATAAGTTTAATCGTATAAAGGGCGGGGGAGACAAAGTACCTCAAGATGTTGGGGGTCACAAACCTTCGTTCTGAAAAGAAAAGTCGTCGAATACCAAAGACAAGGACCGTTCTCGACTCAAAAGCAATTGTTTCCTTTGCGATGGGCCACATTGGGTACGAGAGTGTCCTAAATGGAAGGGCCTTAACGCCATGACAACAGAGTACGAGGAACAACATAGACAACAAGAAAATGAAGTACACATGGGCTCCCTTCGTTTATTAAATGCCATTAAGGCTAAATGTTCTATATCGGAAGCTCAGCCAAAATGGCTAATGTTCGTTGAAGCAAAGATCAACGAGTCGCTTACTAAGGCCCTAATCGATTCTGGAGCAAGTCATAACTTCGTCTCCACGGATGAGGCAAGAAGACTAAAGCTCAATTTCATTAAGGAAGAAGGTACAATGAAGGTTGTGAACTCGGCAGCCCAACGAATACAAGGCGTGGCACGAGGTATACTTGCAACATTGGATAATGGGAAGGCACGATGGATATATCGGTGGTACCAATGGATGACTTCAAGGTCGTGATCAGGATGAAATTCCTTGACAAGGTAAAAGCTTTCTCTATTCCTTTTGCAAATTCAATGTGTATTATGGATAGTGGTAAGACTTGCATGGTTTCTACGGAACATATCGCTAAGATTGAAAAATAATCCCTATCCGCAATACAATTCAAAAAGGCTTTCAGGAAGGGGTAAGACAACTATCTTGCAATGATGAAAGAAACGACTAAGGACCCATTAGTTCCCAACTTACCTGAGGTACCGAGCAAAATCAAAGGTATTTTTGAGGCGTACAAGGACGTTATGCCGAAAAAGTTACCGAAAAGACTACTACCATAGAGGGAGGTGGACCACAGGATCGAGTTGGAACCCGGTACCAAACCTCTGGCCATAGCACCCTATCGGATGTCGCTTCCTAAGATCGAGGAGCTAAAGAGACAACTTAAGGAACTATTGGATGCCAGACACTTAAGGGTGTCCAAAGCATCGTACGGAGCACCAGTGCTATTTCAAAGGAAGAATGATGGATCGTTGCGGATGTGCATTGACTATCAGGCACTCAACAAAGTCATGATCAAGAACAAGTACCCAATTCCTTTGATCGTGGACCTGTTTGATTGACTCCCTAAAGCACGATACTTCTCCAAGTTAGACTTGCGCTCGGGATACTATCAAGCCCTGATTGCCGAAGGAGACGAGTCCAAAACGACATGTGTGACAAGGTATGGTTCTTTTAAATTTCTTATCATGCCCTTCGGTCTTACCAATGCACCGGCTACGTTTTGTACATTAATGAACAAGATTTTCCACCAATTTCTTGATCGTTTTGTCGTAGTCTACTTGGATGACATCCTCATCTATAGCGAGACCTTGGACGAACATGTCGAACATCTAAAGCAAGTCTTCCAAGTACTACGAGAAAACGAGCTTTATGTCATGTTAGAAAAGTATTCATTTGCACAAGAAGAAGTATTATTCCTCGGCCACAAGGTGCATTAAAGAAAGATAATGATAGAGACGTATAAAGTAGGGGCAATTCAAGAATGGGAATTATCCATGAAAATGACGGAGTTACGTTCGTTCTTGGAACTTTTCAACTATTACCTGTACTTCATAAGAAGTTATTCAGCCCGAGCTGCCCCTCTCACTGATCTATTGAAGAAAGGCAAGGCATGAGAATGGTGCAAGAAATGCCAGCGTGCCTTTGTCGATTTAAAGAATGTCGTCTCGAATAAGCTGGTCTTGTGCTTGCCCAACTATTCCAAGCCATATGAGGTCCACACGGATACCTCCGACTTTGCTATTGAAGGAGTTCTTATGCAAGAAGGACATCTCATGGCATAAGAGAAAGCTAAATGACACCGAGAGGTGTTACAGTGTCCAAGAGAAGGAAATGAATATTGTTGTTCATTGCCTATGAACTTGGAGGCAATATCTCTTGGGTTCTCGGTTTGTCATCATGATCGACAATATTGCCATGAGTTATTTCCAAATGTAAAAGATGATGAGCCCAAAGCAAGCAAAGTGGCGGGATTTTCTCGCGGAGTTTAACTATCGGCTGGAGTACAAGCCCGGGCAAGTTAATGTGGTAGCCGATGCCTTAAGCTGTAAGGTTGAACTAGCATCTATTAGTAGTCCAAAATGTCCTTTGGTGGATCGCATAAAAAAGGGACTACAACATGATTAACATGCCAAGAGCCTTATTATTATGGCCAACGAGGGGGAAGGCGAGGCATTTTTGGCTAAGGGACGATCTTTTGTATACGAAAGGGGATAGACTATACGTCCCTATGTGGCAAAACCTACAAAAGGATTTGATGAGAGAAAACCACAACTCAAAGTGGGCGGGACATCTCGGTATGCGACGTACCATGGCACTAATGGAGGATGCTTACTATTGGCCTCAGATGCGGGACGACATAGAGGCCTATGTTAGAACTTATCTTGTGTGTCAACAAGACAAGATGGAGCAACAACATCGGGCGGGATTGTTGGAACCGCTGCCCACACCAGAGCGCCTATGGGAAACTGTCTCTATCGACTTTATATCGACTCTACCGAAGTCAGAAGGTTTTGGGAGTATTGTCATGGTTGTTGATCAGTTTAACAAGTATGCTACCTTAATTTCTGCACCAATCGATTGTACGGCAGAAGAGACAACCCGACTATTCTTGAAACACATGGTAAAACTTTGGGGAGTTCCACTACACATTGTTAGCAATCGAGACCCTCAATTTACTGGGTGATTTTGGACAGAGTTGTTCAAGCAATTGGGGATGGACTTAGACTTCTCAACAACTTTCCATCCACAAACTGATGGGTAGACGAAGCGAATTAATGCATTATTGGAATTATATTTGCAACACTACGTGAGTGCCAACCAAACCAATTGGGCCAAGCTACTCGACTTGGCACAATTCTTGTGCAACTTGCAAAAGAGCGAGGCGACAAACCAAATCATTTTCGAGATTGTTACGGGAAGGCAACCTTTAATGCCCAATACCTCAGCAACAACCTACGATGGGAAGAGTCCTGTTGCGTATAAGTTTGCGAAGGCGTGGAACGAACAGACTGATATGGCTAGAGCATATCTAGATAAAACGGCTAAGAATACGAAGAAATGGGCAGACAAGTTTAGATAAACGCTAGAGTTCAACGAGGACGACTTAGTTTTTGTGAAAATTTTGCCACAACTGTTCAAAACTCTAAGAAAAGTTCACAAGGGCCTTATTCGGGGCTACAATGGTCTATTTTCGGTAATGAAATGTGTAAGGAAGGTCTCGTACAAACTCCTTCTCCCATCAAAGCTAAAGATCCACCTTGTCTTCCACGTTAGCTTCTTGAATTCGTATCATGAAGATATGGAAGAACCAGGATGCGGGGCATCAAAACGAGCACTAACTGCCGTAATAAACTTTTTTTTATCAAAGAGGTTGAATTCATGTTAACCAATCGGGTATACGGAGGAGACGCGTGCCAAACTACCACGAGTACTTAGTCAAGTCGAAGAATCTTTCGGATAGCGAGGAGAGCTGGGAGCACAAAGACTTACTATGGCAATTCGCGGATCATATCCAGAGGTTCAAGGATGAAGGCGCAATGAGGGCGTTGCAAAAATAGGTGGGGAAGAATGGGACGTCCCTCAGACTTTGGCACCCTTCCTTAGAGAATTATCCAGGTATGGAGGCTAAGTCATGTATATATAGGGGTAGGAAAGAGGATTACCATGGAGGCTCCATAGTTTCTAGAATATTCTAGGATATTGTAGAGAACTCTAGAGCACCCTAGATAACTCGTCTATCTTCCCCACTCTTCTAGAGGAATCCAATCAAGAATATTCATTTGTAAATATCTAATAAAATTCTCTAGATGAAGCTCATTCTTGAATCTGACCCTACAAATTTATCAGAGGAAGATAAGGATAAATGGTACCTTCAAGTTCAAAAAACAAATCATATGTTTCTGCTTATAATATTTCTGGTAGCATGGACACGAACAATAGAATTTCGAAATGGGAGTAGATCTGGAAACTAAAAGTCCCACATAAGATTATTTTTTTTCTATAGACCATTTTTACCGAAAATTATTGACGAATGATTTGAGGTCCAAATGGTCCAATTATGTCACGTATTTATGCCAAAGATAATCAGGTACCCCAAGAATTACTAGACCATGCTCTGAGAAAATGCCCAGAGGCTTTTGCGATCCGGTCTTTTTTCCTGGATCAAGAAATTTTGTGATGGGATTTTCACCTCAATGTGCTGGATTAGATTAAGAAAAACATAAAAGGGAGTTATCCTAACCCTCACGTAGGGGTGGGCAACGAGCGAGTTGAGGTGTTTTGGGCCAAAACCGCAGACAAAACCAATACTAAGCGGGTTGAGTTAGTTTGAACTATGGATCGCCCAATAATATGCGGGAATAGACGTGTTGGAGTATGCGGTTTGGATAGTTTAAACTTTGGGTTGCCTAATAGTATGCGGGTTTGGCTAATGAGAAACGTGGGCTACTCAAGTATTTTCCAGTTGAATCTTGAAATATAATAAATATTGCTAAAAGGAAAAATCATTACATTACTAAAACTTGTTGAAAAAAATGCCAAAAATTACAATAAGTAAGAAGAAAAAAAAACTACAATGTGATTCGTAAACCATTACAAAAATAGAAAAAAAAATTATAAACGTAAATAAGAAAGTCTGAACCTGCAAATTTAGTAAATAATATGGGTGGATAGCGGACAGGTTGGGGCAGTTTAGACCAAAATCATAGACTAAACTAATACTATGCGGGCTAGACTAATTTGAATCATGGACTTCCCAATAGTACGCGGGTTACTATAGGCGGTTTATGTTTCGGTGCGAGTGTTGCAGTTTGGGCGGGTTGACCCAACCCGTTGTACACTTCTATTCTCACGAAGTTCTTTGTTTCATTGTGATCATTTAGAAAGTCTATGATTACTCCACATTTTACGCGATCTAATACTACTAATATAAGTTTTGTTATTCTTTTGGATAAATTAAATTGGTATAATTAGTTTATTTTATTTGTTTTTGTAGGTTTTTGGAAATGGAAAAAAAATACTTTAATTTTGAGAAAAGACAAGAAACGAATAAACCACAACAAACCAAATGAAACTAACGCAGTACAACTCAACAGAGCCACACAATGCATGGCTCATGGAGTTGTGCACTACACAACTCCTATGAGAGCCATGCATTGCCAGCTTTCGAAACCATGCAATACGCAACTCTTATGAATTGCGTTTGCGCGACACCTGTTTGGCTCTTATTCGGCAGAAGTGAGAGTTAGAGACCATTTTTCTTATACATAGTTAGGATAGTTCTCTATTTATTTTCTCTCTTTTTTTTTTTTTTTTTTTTTTTTTTTTCTTGTCCTTTTCCTTAATTTTCTTGAAGGTTGAAGTCAAGTTCTTAAAGGCAAGCTAGTAATGGTGTTTTTGAGGATTGTATATGAGAAAACGTTGTTCTATACAACGATGAGCAGTTAAACTTCCTTCAACTGAGTTAGGATTTTGGTGATGTATTTTTGTGTTTTATGTAATATTGTATTTTTCATTTCATTTTGAATATTGTGTAAACAATCAAATGGCATGAATATTGTTCTTAATATTTATTTTATTGTGGTTGGATTTATTGTAAAAATATTCTTGTAGAGATTTTGGCGTGTATTCGATTATTACTAGAATATTAGATGTTGTACCAATGGTGTAGATTAATCACACAATCATATTTTTGAGGATTGATTATTGGAATGGATGATTTATACGTAAATTTTAATTTACCACAGATTAGTATACTATAGGAATTAAATACCAAAGATAAATCATGCCGGAGAGAATTCGATCATTCTAAGTAGTTCCAGCTTGTAGTTGGAAATACTTGTTTGCACAATCTAATTTAAAGAGAAAATGCTAAAAGAGCATAATACTCAAAATATTGAACCCACAATTCCTAACTAGATACTCTATTTTATTTTATTTATAGATTTAGTATTTATTTATCTTTTATTAAAAACCCAAACAAAAATCAAAACTCGTTTTCGACAAGAAAAGAAAAAATTAGAAATTGATAATTGTAAGACCGATTTTTGTAGTTCGACACACTTGTACTTAAGCATACTATGATATTTAAAAAAAAAATGTGTTTAATTAAGGGTATTATTTTTAGCAATTTAAGTTTGGCGCCGTAGCTAGGGATGGTCATGGGCTTGGGGGCCCGTTAAGCCCGCCCAGCCCGACCCTATATTTTTAGAGCTTGGGCTCAGGTTTTGAGCCCCAGACAGGGCTCGGGCTCAAGATTTAAAGCCCGACTAAATCTAGGGCCGGGCTTGGGCTAGGCTAAAATTTTTAGGGCCGGCCCGAGTATTTTATATATATATATATATATATATATATATATATTTATATTTGTAATAAAATAAGTTAATGAATAAAGATAAAATAATAATTTAAACTAATATTTTATGATAAGTCTCCACTTGCCTACCTTGTATACCGTGTTTACTGTTTAGTGCTGCTTTTATCCTATTTCCAACAAAAAACTGTTTGCCAATTGTTTCATATTTCCAACTTAGTAATTTGGGTATATTGCTTTAGGATATAGGTTAACCAAACACCACCTTAGCCACTGCCCTTTCTTACTTCTCTCTCTCACTCCTAAGGTCACAAGACTCACAACTTCTCCTCTCTATGGCTTTCATAATCTCTTTGCAAAAATATCAAGGTTCAAGGATAACAACGACGATGGCGCCCCCTTCATCACTCTCGACGACGACAGCGGTGACTTGTCCCTCGCGACGATGGCCGCTGAAGCTTCGATCGGGCCCCCAGATCCATCAAAGACAGCGAACAGCTGAAAATCGGTCGATCTTTCCCAAATCCATCCCTCTCCGGTTGATCTCTGTTCATTGTTCGTAGATCGACAATATTCGTTTGTCCGTCGATCGGCCAATTCGTCGTCGTCACCATCGCTAACGCCGCGACAACTCAACCGCCGTAGATCCATCGACGGTAAGTAACCTTTCTTCTTCTTATAATCTTCATCTAATTCTCAGTTCTGCTTTGGCTCAGCTATACAATTGGTTTATCTCAACTGTGCAGCATGATCCAGATTCACTGCTTTGGCTCAGGTATGCCACTGGCTAATTTGATTCCAAATTCACAATACCACTACTTAGTTAATGCTTGATTGTTTAGTGTTTTGTTGATGTGTGAAATTGTTGGGAAAAATTGGGCTATTGCAGAGCCCTAAGTTATACACACTTTGCTTGCAACTGTAAAGAAAACTCCCACTCTTTCTTAGGGTCGGGCTAGCCCGAGGGCCGGGCTTGAGTTTGAATATTTTTCTCAAGGGCGGGCTTGGGAATGATAATAGGGCCCAAGCATAGGGCCGGGCTAGGCTCGGGCCTAGTTGTTTCTTGTAATACCCTAGGCCAAGCCTGGGTCGAGCCCGGCTCATGACCAACCCTAGCCGTAGCCGAGAGTCAACATCACTAATTATTGATTTCTATTTTTTTTTCTCCATCTATAAATATTCATCTGTTTTCTTTCTTGAGCTTTATTTTGCAAGTTTAATTGAGATCCAACCGGTGACACTCTTTCTTAGGGTCGGGCTAGCCCGAGGGCCGGGCTTGAGTTTGAATATTTTTCTCAAGGGCGGGCTTGGGAATGATAATAGGGCCCAAGCATAGGGCCGGGCTAGGCTCGGGCCTAGTTGTTTCTTGTAATACCCTAGGCCAAGCCTGGGTCGAGCCCGGCCCATGACCAACCCTAGCCGTAGCCGAGAGTCAACATCACTAATTATTGATTTCTATTTTTTTTTCTCCATCTATAAATATTCATCTGTTTTCTTTCTTGAGCTTTATTTTGCAAGTTTAATTGAGATCCAACCGGTGAGTTCAGATCTTTAATAAAGGATTCTAGTTATTCTATCAATTTTTTTTAATAAAACAAAATTGGGACTAGGGCAGATGGATTATGATACCTTTAGGAGGTTAGTCATTTTACTTGAGAAATTAGACCAATCTAACTCTCAATATCGTAACCCAACCCTTATCCATGTATTGTATATCAAAACCCTGATCATCTTACTGACCAATGTCCATTCAATTGGCAATATCCCACATGTTCATATAATAATGTTTATGCTAATCCATATAATTTTTCACCCGAGTATAATCAATATTTAAACACGTATGGGTGGGATCAACATTGTTATAGTGAATTTTTGGGGTCGTGTTTTTACGAACAATCCTATTGCAAACCCCAAAGTCAACCACTATTTCCCAAGAAGCTAGGGATGCTCAAGATGATGAAAAACAACAAATCCTAAAAATCTTGGAGAGGATTCAAGACCAAGCCCAAACGATAGACTCATAGACTCAAACCCTAGCTAGGCTAGAAGCCCAAATCAGGCATCTCGTTGGAGTTTTAAATGAGGAGAACGTGAAGAATGGTCTAGAGGTTGACAATCGGGTCAGTGTTGGCAAGAGTTGTCTAGGGCATGAGAGTAAAATTGAAGAGATATTGAGAGGACAACAACCGAGCAAGACTGGTGAAGAACTCCAATGTTATGATCCGGAGATTGAGTCATGTTTGGCTAAACCATCACCATTTAGTAAGAAAAGAAAAAAGTAGGATATGAGAGTAAGGATGAGTGGGTGAACTTAGAAATTGAAAATACGTATGTGGAAGTGGTTAGGGTAGAAAATCATGAGCAATATGAGACCAACCATTAAAGACACATTTAGGTAATCTTTCTTTAAATGAGACATCCATAATACCTTTTGCCACCATATCCTAAAATTAAGGTATATCTTTTTTATGCGATGGACCAAATGTGAACCCTAACTATGGATGATTATTGTCATATTCAGTGAGTTGATGGAATTCAACTTCTCTTGGAGGTCTCAATAAAAGACCACCAAGTAATTCCCACATAAAAGAAATGGGATTTGATCCGCGAAAGAAGTTGAGAGTTTTGAGTGTCGCTTGTAACTCATCTCTGACCGACAGGATAGTAACTTAACAAAAGGTGAAAAGCGGTTTACACCATTACAGTTTAAGGATTTGAGACACTCAGCGTCCGGGTAAAGACATTAAATTTAGCGCTACGTGAGAGGCAAACCACCCATAAAAACAAAGATAATAAATAAATAAATAAATAAATACAAGTTAGTAAGGATTGGATTGATTGACTAATTCATTTAACTCATTAATTTGTATTTATCTTGAGAGTGCAAATACACAGGTTTGGGGGCATTTTGCCACGCAATCAAGTGTTATGGTGCTATTGTTCATTCTCTTATGATCGTGTGTGTTCTTATTGTGAGACCTTAATTTTTGCATGCATATAGTTTTAGTTGCATTTTAGAACATTTAGAAAGTAACGAGGTGGAATGTGTTATTTCTAATTTAATTAAAAAGTTTAGGGGTCAATTAGTAATTTTAGGAATTTTCATTTCAAAATTTGGGATTTAAATAATAACCTAAAGGAAATTGAGGGGAGGTTAATGTAATTTGGAAAAAATTAATTTATATATATATATATATATATATATATATATATATACATGCCGCTAGGAAAAAAAACCAAATCAAGGGGGGAGTCGACGTGGCAACGTAAGGAATGAGGACCATACCACTAAATTCATATATATATATATATAAATGCATGCATTTCAAATCCAACACTGAAAAGGAAGGGGAGAAATCAGAAAACCGAGAGAGAGATAGGAGAAGGTTCAGGATGGTGGGTTCGGATCGTCGTCGTTGCTCTGGCGTGGGTGGTGTGTGTGTCGTCGCCGTCAGTGTGTGTAAGGGTGTTTTGTTGTGTGCATGTGATCGGAGGTTGTGTGTGTATGAGGTTCGTGTGTGTGTGTGTGTGTGTTCAGGTGTTGGGTGTATGGGTGCGATCGGTGAAGGTGTGTGCTGTTCGTCTGCTCTGTTCGACGGTGTATGTATGTGTGTTGTCTGCTGTTTTGTTCGCCATTGTGGGTGTGTGTCGGTGATAGTGTGTGGATTTTGTCTGACGGTGTGCATATGTATGTGTTGTGCAGCATGGGTGTGTGTGCTTTGTTCGGTGCCAGTATGTATGTGTTCCGACGTGTGGGGGTGTGTGTTTTCTGCTCTGTTGAGACGATGACGGTGTATGTGTGCGTGACTATGTGTGTGTGTGATCAGCCGGTGAGTGAGAAGGGGGGGTGTGGTCGTGACAACGGAAGCAGAAATAGGAGAGAGAGAGAGATGGTTGAACCAGAAAACAGAAGAAGGAAAAAAAAAAAAAAAAAAAAAAAAAAAAAAAAAAAAAGAGAGGAAAAAAATTACACAAACATCCCAAATTAAAACCAAAAACCCAATTCGTGGCCGGCCGGCGATTCGGAACAGGTAAAAAGAATTTAATCGAGTATTATTGTCGATTAAGTTAAATTACTAAGTATTAAAATCTTCGGAATCGTAATAATATTTTTATAACCGTTAATTTTAATAAATTCGTATAGTAAATATTAACGTAGCGAAACGAACAAAGTAACAATTTTGCATAATTAAATTTAGGAAATGGGGAGTCTTAAAAATAAAATTTAGGGCCTGCATTGCATGTTAGGGTATTTTAAATAAAATATTAATTTAGGCCTATCGTTGTTAGGTTCACAGGCGCCAGTGTCCCAGTAGGTTTTGGACGGTGACAATTTTTGCAGTGCGGTGAACGAGGTGAGTGTATTGTCTTCTATATAAATTTACAAATTTTATTTTTGTATAAATCATGGAAAATGTGTTTATTTAAAAAGGGACGAATTTTCAACTTATATGGATCAAATCGGTTTTTAAGGTGGAGAGTGATGTTTGGTCCGACTTTGCCATAGTTTCTTCTCGTCAGGCAGATATGACCTACGATATGAGAATTTTCTTCCCGTTAAGCGGATATAACCTACGGGATATGGATTTTCTTCCCGTTAGGCGGATATGAGCTACAGGATGTGAATTTTCTTCTCGTTAGGCAGATTTGACCTACTGGATGTGAATTTTCTTCCCGTTAGGCAGATATGACCTACGGTATGTGGATTTTCTTATCGTTAGGCGGGTATGACCTACGAGATGTGGATTTTCTTCTCGTCAGGGGGATATGTCCTACGATATGTGGATTAGCTGCTAGGCAAAGTCCTACAGGGTGGTTTAACCCGTCAGGAGTGCAAAACCTGCGGGTGGTACGGTACCGTTGCAATTCCCAATCATAAGGTAAAAACGATCACATGGCTAGTAGGAGAGGAGATGTGGTGTATTTTATTATTATACATTAAAATACTTGGTCTGGTAGATTTAAAATATTTCAGCTGGTTGGTTTAAAATACTTGGACGAGTCGATTTAAAATAATTGGACTGGCTGATTTAAAATATTTGGATTGATTGATCTAAAATAATTGGATTGGTTGATTTAAAATGTTTGGATTGAGTATTTTAAATATATATTGATTTATTTCATTGGTGACAGGGAAATCGAATTTTCGTACAGTATGTGATTATATTATATTTGTATTGGGTGTTTTAAATACATTATTTCTTTACATTAGTAAAAGTGGGAAATTGGTTCCAAATATGGTGTGCGATATACGGTATTATTGTTATATTATTGCATTTCATTGGTGGGAGTAGAATCGGGTATGTGATTATATAATATTATGTTTCGAAATGTGGTGTTACTTATACTTAATCCATAAAATATTTTTATTATGAAGACAGTACACCGATAAAAATTTTAGGGTGCAAGTACCGCGACTAGGAGTTGGTCCACTACTGGCACTAGGTAGAGTCCGGAGGTAGTGTTGTTCTGGAGGTGAGCCGGTCGAATGTGAACTGTTGAGAGTTAAGGTATTTTTGTGTTTTCAGTTGTGAATATTTGGGACTGGTATATTCTCAAATTTTGAAGCGGCTATTTATATATATTTTTGGGGAAAAAAATACGATAGTGCGAGTATGTAGGTATATATGTATGGATGGATATACGTCGATGTGTCAAGTCACATCAGGTTGACATCACGCCTGGTCTCGAGTGACGGGTACCCGAGGTGGGGTGTGACATTTGTTGTATCAGAGCTAGGTTATAGGTTCTGTAGACATATCAGGTTGTCGAGCCAGTGGTGGACCATAAGATAGGGTGTCGATAAGTGTTGTCGAGCCAATGGTGGACCATAAGATAGGGTATTGATAAGTGTTGTCGAGCCAGTGGTGGACCATGAGATAGAATGTCAATAGGTGGTGTTGAGCCAGTTGTAAACCATAAGATAGGGTGTCGATAGGTGGGCGCGACACGTGAGTGATAGTTATTACATTACATTAGGTAGTACATTGGTATCGTGCATTGTTATTTATCTTGTTGGCAATTAGTAGGTGCAACGAAGTTGTGATACTCCTAGTTGGTGGGTTGAGTGGTATTGTTGGTAATGGTAATGGATGGATCACAATTATAGGGGTGCTAGCGATTTGAAATGTCAAATTATAACTGATAAATAATCATATTCGTATTACTTGACGTTAAGTTTCACTATCGGTAGCACCTAATATTTTAGTTGTTAAAACAATAGTGTGGTAGAGCCCACTTAAGTTGGATTACTAAACAATACCTTACTTATATTATGGGACTACATCACACATTGCGCTACTACTTGATATATATAGAGTCTAACCTAGTGTACAACATCCAAGAGTGTGTGTAAAACTGCCTTCTGGGCAATACTAAGGAAACCTTGTGATTTTATTGGAAGGGGGAGTTCATATTATTGAAACAGGAGAGGATGACCATTCAGCATTATGAAATTAAATTCGATGTCATGTCCCAATTTGCTCCTAATTTGGTAAAAACGGAAGAGATAAGATATAGACGATTCTAGAAGGATTTGATTTAGGAATACGTTCCAGGATGACGGGCAGGCAGATCAAAAAGTTATGTGGAATTAATAAACACAGTAGAAGTAATAGAGAATGATGTGTGGGAAGCGGCCGAGAACTGTGAGTCCATGTTGATAGATAGTCCGCTTCATATTGGTGATAGGGAGTTGTCAGTGGATCTATTACCCTTGAATATTTACGAATTTGATGTGATACTGGGTATGGATTTGCTATTCAGTTATCATGCCATGGTAGGTTGTTTAAAAAAAAGTTATCTTTCGGGTCTCAAGCGAGCCGGAGTTGGTGTTTTCGAGGGACAAAATCATTACTCCTGTTAGCTTGATTTCAGTCCTGGAGGCCAGGAAGTTATTAGAGAAGGGATGTCGATGATACTTCACGCAGGTGATTGACACCAGTCAAAATGAAGTTCAAGTGGCGGATATTCCAGTGGTCAGGGATTGTTCTGATGTGTTTCCGGAGGAATTTTCAGGGTTGCCAGTAGATAGGGAAATGGAGTTCACTATCTAGTTCCTTCCAGGAACTGCTCCGATACCTATTCCAACCTATCATATGGCGCCTACCGAGCTGAAGGAATTGAAAATTCAGTTACAAGATCTATTAACCCGTGGTTTTATTAAACCTAGTGTTTCTCCATGGAGAACCCCAATGTTATTTGTAAAGAATAGGGACGACACGTTAAGGATGTGTATCGATTACCGGCAGTTGAATAAGGTGACGGTTCGTAATAAATATCCGTTGCCTAGTATTGATAATCTGTTCGACCAACTGTAGAAGACCAAGGTGCTTTCCAAAATAGATCTTCGATCACGATATCACCAGTTGGAAGTTAGAGCTAGTGACGTGGCAAAGACGACGTTCCGGACAAGGTATGGGCATTATGAATTTTGAGTTATGCCATTCAGGTTGACAAATGCCCCTACTGCCTTTATGGATCTGATGAATCGGATCTTCCAACCTTTTCTAAATCAGTTTATTATCATGTTTATTGATGATATACTGATCTATTCCCAAAGTAGAGAAGAACATGCACAGTATCTCCAGATTATGTTGCAGACGTTGCGAGAGAAACAATTGTATGCCAAATTCAGTGAATGTGAGTTCTAGTTGGATCAAGTGGTATTCTTGGGGCATGTTATTTTAGGAAATGGTATTCAGGTGGATAAAAAAAAAAAGTCGAAGCCATGGTACAATGGGAGAGGCCAAAAAGTGTAACCGAAGTTCGAAACTTTTTGGAATTGGCGGGTTATTATCATCGGTTTGTGTAGGGATTCTCGGTTATAGCTGCCTCATTGACCCGATTGACCCACAAAGAATCCAAATTTGAGTGGACCGATAAACGTGAGTAGAGCTTTCAGGAGCTGAAAAATAAACTGATATTTGCGTCAATACTCTCCTTTCCGACTGAAGGTGGTGACTTTGTGATCTACAGTGACATCACATCAGGGACTAGGGTGTGTATTGATACAACATGGACATGTGATTGCATACGCCTCCCGATAATTAAAGAATCATGAGAGTAATTACCCGACGCATGATTTGGAGTTAGCGGCGATGGTGTTTGCCTTGAAGATTTGGAGACATTACCTGTATGGTAACACTTGTGAGATATACACCGACCACCAGAGTTTAAAATACTTGTTTACTCAGAAGGAACTAAATCTGAGGCAGAGGCGCTGGATAGAGTTGATCAAGAACTATGATTGTACTATCCACTATCATCCTGGAAAGACGAATGTCGTAGCCAATGCACTGAGTCAAAAATAGGCAGGTTTGGATGCGCACATTCAAGTTTATCATACTAATCTATATGCCGAGTTGAGATCTTCGCGAGTCCAGTTGGCGGTTGGTCACACGGTAGCATTGTTTGCGACGCTAACTTTGCGGCTAACATTAATCGACCATATTATAGAAACGCCGAAGTCGGATGCCCAATTGGGAAGATCAGAGATAAAGTAAAGAGTGGTCGCAGAGCTGCCTATCATGTTAGGGATAACGATGAAGCTTTGATGCTGAAAATAGACGATATGTGCCTGATGATGCTAATTTGAAGAAAGATATCTTGGAGGAAACGCATAGTTCAGCATACACAATACACCTAGGCAGTACCAAAATATATCTGGATCTGCGAGAACACCATTGGTGAAATGGAATAAAACGAAAAATTGCTAAATGTGTTGCCAGGTGTCTCGTTTGAGCACCAACGTCCAGGTGGGTTATTACAGCCTCTACCTATTCCAGAGTGGAAATGGGAGCATATCACGATAGATTTCGTTTCAAGATTACCTCGCACTGAAAAAGGGCCATAATTCCATCTAAGTGATCGTTGATAGGTTTACTAAATCTGTTCATTTTCTGGTCGTACAGACGATGTATTCTCTGGATAAATATGGCCAATTGTATAATGATAAGATTGTTCGATTACATGGTGCGTCGGTTTCTATAGTGTCGGATAGAGATCCGAGATTAACTTCGAAATTCTGGTCGTGTCTCCAAATTGCTTTAGGTACCAATTTGAAATTTAGTACCGCTTTCCATTCGCAGACTGATGGTTAATCAGAGCGTACGATTCAGACATTAGAGGATATGTTGAGGGGTTGAGTTCGGGAATTTTCTAGTAGCTAGGATGATCATTTAACGTTAATGGAATTTGCCTATAATAACAACTATCATTCAGCATTCGAGATGGCACCATATGAAACGTTGTATGGTAGGAGATGTAGGACTCTAGTCCAACAGACTGAACTGAGGTGGGAGAATAAAAATTACTGATACCGGATATAGGCCAAATGACGACAGACAAGGTAAAAGTGATTCAGAAAAGATTGAAGGTTGCTCAGAGTCAACAAAAGAGTTCTATTAACAAGCATAGGTGGGAGTTGGAGTTTAAGGTGGGCGACCATGTATTTTTGCGTATATCCTTGTGGAAGGGCATAGTGAGGTTTAGGAAGAAAGGAAAGTTAAATCTGAGATATATCGGGATATACGAGATTTTAGAATGGGTTAGTACGACAGCCTATCGACTTGCCTTCCTGCCAGAATTGCCCATGTTACACGACGTTTTCCACGTGTCAATGCTTAGGAAAATGTTTCAGACTCTTCGCATATGTTAATTTTTTCAATTAATCGAATTAGAAGAGAATTTGACCTATGTTGAGGAATCAGTCCGGAGTTTGAATCGTAAAGATTAGGTATTGCGGATGGAAACAATTCCACTAGTGGAAGTGTTGTGGCGCAGTCATTCAGTGGAGGAAGCGACGTGGGAACGAGAGGACGAGATGAGAAATAAATATCCACACTTGTTTGAATCAAGGTAATTAAAATTTTATAACGAAATTTCTTTTAGGAGGGAAAGGTTGTAAGACCCTAATTTTCGCATACGTATAGTTTTAGTTGCATTTTAGAACATTTAGAAAGTAACGGGGTGAAATGTGTTATTTCTAATTTAATTAAAAAGTTTAGGGGTCAATTAGCAATTTTAGGAATATTCATTTCAAAATTTAGGATTTAAATAATAACCTAAAGGAAATTAAGGGGAGGTTAATGTAATTTGAAAAAAATTAATTTATATATATATAATTAATAAATCACCTCATTTACATCCAAGGCCGTTGGATGTTGCTGGATATTGGTAGCCATTGGATCATCATAACTAACTTATAAAACAAAATAGAAAAATTAGGGTTACATCCTCCTCCCCCCCGCCGCATCTGTCTTGCTCTCTCTCTATCATCTCACTTTCACTCTCTCACCCGTCTTCTCCCATCGCTATCGCCATCCCCCATTCGACACCATCTCTATCTGTATTCGGAGCCCTCCGTCAATGGTCGTCATTGTCGATATCGCCATCGCCAGCATCGTCGACCACCACCGCGCCTCTCTTTTCTCTTTGGCCTCTCGATTCTCAGAGATCTGGCCTCCTCTTTGAAGGTCTCTGCTCCATCGCCGCTCACCTCTGGCCGAAGGTAAGAGGCCTTCCCTCTCTCTCTCTTTCTCACTCTCTTCTCTTCCTTTTGCTCTTTTTTTGCAGCCGGCCACCCCCGCAATACTATTGAGGTCAGATCTGGCCAGATCGTCATCCACGATCAACGATGTCGCTGTGATTTGAACCCTCATCTCCCTTCTCTCGCTCACTCCCAGACGCCTGATCTGAACCCTAACACCGTAAAGACCCCGATACCGAACAGCCACCGCGAACCCTAATACCGACAAACAAATATATTTGTTTTGTAATTATTGTTCCTTTATATGCATTCACCTGATAGATTTGTTTGGTTGTGCTAAATTTCAATTCCAAAGCCTAAATTCCATACAACCAAACACTACCTTCCAGATTTTTATTTTATTTTATTTTTTTGAAAAGGGATGTGATTTTCTAATTGATTTGCAGGAAAATGAAAAACTGAACTTCAATATGCGAATTGAAGGTTTTGTGCAACTAATTATGGTTAGTGTTTCTATTCTGTTCTGATGGGGTGCTTATGTTCTGTTCTGATGGGTGCAACAGATTCCAAGCTTTTTCAGTTAATGTTTGTTTAAAATTTAGTCTCTTAATCATGAGTTAGCATGCTCGAACAACGACAGTACTCAATGATCTTTTCATATTTTTTTTGTTCGTTGCACTCAACACATTCAAACGTTCTTCAGAATGGTTGTTTAAAATAAGTCCCTTAATCACGAGTTAGCAAGATTGAACAATGCATAATCGATGATTTTCATCTTATTTGGCATTTTGTGATGCAACCCTCCACATTCAAGACCTCACCCCCTTAGCCCGATCTCTTTGGCAAGCCGTGGCCTTCGATCCAGGTTCATTTTCTCTCTCTTCTCTAATCTGTTCAGTGTTTCTACAATTTATGAATTCAATTAAATTTTGGTTTTCCCTTCGACTTAGTTTAATTAGTGTTTTTGGTCTATGAATTCAATTACATTTGCTTACAATATTCTTATTCGATTCGTCAATTGATTCATGCCAATTAAGTTTCGATTCCAGATAAGTGAATTTGTCACTCCCTCTTAATAAATCATTCATGGCATGATGTCAATCATGTCATGTTTTTGTTGCTACCGTTGCATTTTCGTCTCCCTTGGTTTTCGATTTTATTCATGTAAGTGATTGATTCAATTTTGCATCTAAAGTGAGCCACCAAAATAAACCTTTTTAAGTGATTGATTCAATTTTGCATCAATTTTGTCACTCCCGCTCCCTCTCAATTAGGATTAAGATTATTTTTCTTAAATTCTATTCTTTGGTAATTGTCTAAAATTATACTTGGGTTATTAATTTCTTATGAGGGTTATTTATTGAATTTGCATCACTTTGTGAAATTAGTGTTCTTCATAGACTCGAGTGTTTTACATATTTTTTTTCCATTTTTTTTGTGCAAAGCACCTATGTTGAGAACTCAATGATAGTAGAAAATGACATAGAATTTGAATGATGCTCCTGCTGTTGTTGAATTTGAAGCAGGAAGGGGTTACTTAACACAAATGCTTGCTAATTGCTATGGGATTAAGAAAGTTGTATTGGTTGAGAGAAAATCGTATAAGCTTAAGGTTAATTAAAAAAAAATTCTATTATGAATGTTTAATCGTTTATTATCTCTCTTTATCGAGATTCATTGATTGGTGTTTTGCTTGATCTTTAGGCAGATCGAAGCTTAAGACAGAAAGAGAGCTTGATTTTGGAACGATTAGGAATCGACAGTAAGTTTTACTTTGTTTCCATAATTTTGTTTATGTTCCAAGTTTCTTAGTGTTAAACACAATTCTAAAGAAATATGATGATAGGTGCTACAGGTTGGGGGTATTAGGAAATAATTCTATTTGTTTGTTTCAAAATTTCACAAACTACATGTTAAATCTGTCTATAAAGCCATAAATATTTTTGTGCTAATGTTTTTGTTCTTCGTTTCTATTTTTGTTTGTTAATCTAGGATTTGTGTTGATTGTTGTTTAAAAATTAAGCTTAGTTCTCTTTGTAATGGCATGAATAAAACTTTGTAATGATATCTAGGTTTTGTTGCAAATCTCAATTTTGAGGTATGTTTCATTTTTTTTCTATCTATTTTCTTTGTTAATTAATTTCATTTCAATTGGATTTTGATTCTCTGCACGAATATCTCTTAATAGTGAATTCCCATATGGTAATTTTCTTTTTCATTTGTTTAAGCAGTGGCATTTGTTTGGTGTTTCTATTCCCATTTGTTCTAAGATTTTAATTCCTACTTTTGTTATCTGTTTCTGTTCATGTTCTTTGTTTATGCTCCTGTCCTCTGTTCCTATTTCTGTTTCTCTTCCTATTTCTATTTCTGTAAACTTAATTTATGTTTCTGGAAACTTAGGCCCCGTTTGATAACCATTTCCATTCCAGAAATTTTCATTCAATTCCCAAATTTTTGGGAATTCTGTTTGGGAATAGCGTTTGGTAATTTTTGTTTCCGTTTCCATTTCATTCTCATTTGAGAATTGTGCCCACTTTTTTCTTAAGAAATGAGAAACAAAAAAAAGTTGTTTTTCATTATTCCCATTCCATTCCCAAAACACACAGCCACTGTTCACCCGCCGGCCGACCACCATCCGCCATGCCGCCTGCGGCTTTCTTCGGCGACCGTCGCCGGTCACCGTCCAACAAGAACTTTTTGGCTACTGTCACCCACCAGCCACACCTGTCCGACCATCGTCGGCGCCGATGCCATTGCCGTCCGGCCGTCGCAACGCTGGAGCCACCGCCGTCCTGGCGTCGCCGGCGCCGGAGCCACCGCCGTTCGGCCAAAACAGAAGAAAAAACAAAATTAGAATAAAATCGTTACCAAACACAATTCTTTTCCCAAAATAAAAAAAAAATTATCGTTACCAAATGCGATTCTACTCCCAAGAAGAAAACAAAATTCTCATCCCATTCTCATCCCACTGCTGGAATAGAAACATAAACGGTTACCAAACGCCACCTTAATTTCTGTTTTTTGCTCCTGATTCTGTTTCTCTTCCTATTTCTGAGTTAAATCATCTTAAATAATCAAATAATTTAATTAAATTTTTGCACCGAAGGCATGGGAAAATACTTAGTTCCGAATACTAGAGTTTTTCATGCCGCAGTTTGAATTTTTTGAACTATCACTCTTGGTATGCCTTGCCAAGTTTGTGCAGGTTGTCCTAACTTAGGACTTGATCTTATAGAAGTGTGGATCATCAGCCAACACTTGACGGTATCATATGAAAAATCACTTCATGTATTTATGTTCCCAACATAATGTTTTGGTTTTGTTCCTAAATTAGTTTATCGATTTTGGGGATTTATCCGTATATCTACATCTACAATTGTAGATCCATGACTTTCGCTTTAAGTGATTTATCCGTATATCTAAACTCTAATCAATTGAGTGTTTTTTGCTTTTGATTATCTCTTCGGCGGTGTTTGGGATGTTTAATTGTTTTGATTCGTATTGATTATCTCTTAATGATTATTTAAATTATTTTTGGTTGTAGATTCTTCATTCTATATATTTGCAAATCTGTTCTATCACCGGACATCACCCTCAGGTATGCACTTTCTTCCTCTCACGCACCACCATCACCTGCCTTCTTTCATGTCATCCCTTCATTTTCTCATATTTTGTTTTGATTTTAATCCGTTGTCCATTAACAAATCTCTATCTCAAGTTTCTCAGCGACGCAAAACTTCATTTCTCTATTCATCCCTAATCACAAGTACTCTCATCTCTCTCGCTCTTACCCATCTGATTTAGGGTTTTGAAAATCAGATAACCAATTTATGTTTTGATCTATGAATTGCGGTTTATTTTTGCTAATTTATTTTCCTCCAACTCGGTTGAATCTGACTTGACTTTTTGGCTTCTGATTTCATTCAATTTTTTGCGAAATTAATCCACTAAAAGTTTGTTTTCACTTTCTATAGATAGCCGCAGTAAAGACAGAGACTAAAGATTTTCCTATTTTTGATTTGTTTGTGAATTGGTTTAAATTCTCATTTCCGCTTTTGTTTATTGGTTCTTCTATTTGTTTTTGTTGAGGTGGAGATCCAGGCATGGCATGGTCTTCGCCTCTACTTTAGACACTTAGTCTTCATGGCATCTAATGATGATTAAGATATACAAATTACAAAACGTTGTATCACGTTGATTTAGTTTAAATAATGTGGGAGCGATTTTAAGTGTTTTCGCAATGTTGACTGCTTGGAGCTTGCTATGACAAAGTATTTATATGTTGCCAAGGTGATCAATAAGCTACTAAGAAATGGTGGCATGTGTAGGATTTTTCTCAAACATTTGGGGTTTGAACTGTAGAAAAAAGCTTATGAATTCGAAGGGAGATTGTAGTTTATCCTTCTTATCAATCTTATTAAATTTGAATGGGGTTTGAACATTCATTGTTTGTATATCCTTCAAAAAGTATTGGATGTTGTTTATTGTGATTTATGGAAACTGGTGTTTGTTGACAGTTGACTGTTTTGCATGCATAAAAATTTATCGACGCCTTATTCTGCATCTATAATTTTTACAACTATCCTTCAATAGGATATTGGTATTACCTTCTATTAAGATCTGTTTCTGATTTATCTATCTATATAATAAATCATCTTAGTTATAAAGAGAGTCGTTTTTGTTTCTGTTTCTGTTCCCTGTTTCTGTTTTTTTGTTTCTGATTCTACTTCTGTTTATGTTCTCTGTTTTTGTTTCTGATCCTAAATGTGTTTATTTTTTTTAAATATAAAACTATTTGTCGTTTGTTATGAACTCAGATTTCTGTTTAGTTAATTTATGTTATGTTCTCTGTTTCTGTTTCTGTTTTTTGTGTGTGTCCTTTGTCGTGTTGTTGAGAACATATTTTTTCAATGTTTTTTTTTTTTTTTTTAATTTATTTTTTGTTCTATTGTAGAATTAGAGGGAAGAGAGACAAGCTAATGATGAGGGAGGGAAGCAACTATAGAATCAGGTTAAATCTTAGCTCTCGAATCAGGTAAAACATTCTTATACCATTTAAGTTTCATTGTTGGCTTGAATAGCAAAACAAATTGATATAATTGTCCCAAATAATTATGTATGTTTTACGCTCATGCCTTCAGGCACGAGTTATACACTAGTATATATATATATATATATATATATGCATGCATTTCAAATCTAACACTGAAAATGAAGGGGAGAAATTAGAAAATCGAGAGAGAGAGAAGAAGGTTCGGGATGGTGGGTTCAGATCGTCGTCGTTGCTCCAGCGTGAGTGGTGTGTGTGTCGTCGCCGTCAATCAACCGGCGATCGACATCATGTGTGAGGGTGTTTTGTTGTATGCATGTGATCGGAGGTTGTGTGTGTGTGAGGTTCGTGTGTGTTGCGCAGCTTGTGTGTGTGTGTGTTCAGGTGTTGGGTATATAAGTGCGATCGGTGAAGGTGTGTATTGTTCGTCTGCTCTGTTCAACGGTGTATGTGTGTGTGTTGTCCACTGTTTTGTTTGCCGTTGTGGGGGTGTGTGTCGATGATAGTGTGTGGGTTTTGTCCGACGGTGTGCGTGTGTGTGTGTTGTACAACGTGGGTGTGTATGCTCTGTTCAGTGCCGGTGTGTATGTGTTCAGACGTGTGGGGGTGTGTGTTTTCTACTCTATTCAGACGGTAACGGTGTATGTGTACGTGACTATGTGTGTGTGTGATCGGTCAGTGAGTGAGAAGGGGGGCGTGGTCGTGACGACGGAAGTAGAAATAGGAGAGAGAGAGAGAGAGAGAGAAAGATGGCTGAACCAGAGGAAAAAAAAAAGAAAAAAAAATACACAAACATCCCAAATAAAAACCAAAAACCCAATTTGCGGCTAGCGGGCGATTCGGAACAGGTAAAAAAAAATTAATCAAGTATTATTGTCGATTAAGTTAAATTACTAAGTATTGAAATCTTTGGAATCGTAATAATATTTTTATAAACATTAATTTTAATAAATTCGTATAGTAAATATTAACGTAGCGAAACGAACGAAATAACAAGTATAATTAAATTTAGGAAATGGGGAATCTTAAAAATAAAATTTAGGGATTACATTGCATGTTAGTGTATTTTAAATAAAATATTAATTTAGGCCTATACTCCTTTATTTGGAAGATGGGAGAGTTAGAGGCCATTTTTCTTGTACATAGTTAAGATAGTTTTCTCTCTATTTTCTCTTTCCTTCCTAGATTCTTTTCCTCCATCTTCTTCAAGGTTGAAGCTAGGGATGGTCATGGGCCGGGCCAGCTTAGACTAGGGTATTACGAAAAATTGCTAGGCCCGAGCCCTATAGTTCGGGTCTTAATTCCATACCCAAGTCCGACCCTATAAAAATAACCTAAGCCTACAACCCGGCCCTAGAATTTTTTTTAATTTAAAAAAAATACAAAAAATACAACAGAATTGAAAAATATAATTTTTTTTTATAATTAACCAAAAAATAAAACTGCAATCTAATTCAGAATAGAACACACTTATTAAACATAGATTTAGGGTTTTGATAAAGTTTTATAGCTAAACACTGCAATTCAAATAATTTTTTTTTATATAATTAATTAACATATAGTATAATAATATCAAATAAATCAAGAATCTAACATATAAATCACAATATTTTATCAATTTTTTAATGACCAGGCCGGGCCGAGCCTGCCCTAAAAGAAAATAGCCAAGCCCAAGCCCGACCCTAAAATTCATCGGGCCTTCATTTTCAAATCCAAGCCCAGCTCACATGCTCAAAACACAAACCCAAGCCCTAAAAAAGAGTGGGCGGGCCGGGCCGGGCGGGCCCCCAGGCCCATGAACATCCCTAGTTGAAGCCAAGTTCCTAAAGGCAAGCTAGTAATGGTGTTTTTTAGGATTGTACCTGAGAAAATGCCGTTTTACATGGCGTTGAGCGACTAAACTTCCTTTAACTGGGTTAAGATTGTGGTGAGATATTTTTGTGATTTATGTAATATTGTATTTTTTTATTTCATTTTAGATATTATGTAAACAATTGTATGGCATGAATATTGTTCTTAATATTTATTTTATTGTGGTTGAATTTATTGTCAAAATGTTCTTGTAGAGATTTTGGTGTAGATCTGATTACTGCTAAAATATTATATCTTGTACCTTTGGTCCAAATTCAATGGTCACATAATCGTATTCTTAGGGATCGATTATTGGTTTGAATGGTTTATACCTAGATTTTAATTTACCATATATTAGTGTAGTGTAGAAATTAAATAACAAAGATAGATCATGCCGAAGAATAATCAATTTGATCTTTCTGAGTAGTTCTGACTTGTAATTGGGAACACTCGTTTACGCAAATCCAATTTAAATAGAAAATACGAAACCAACATAATACTCAAAATACTGAACCCACAATTCCTAATTCGGTACTCTATTTTATTTTGTTTGTAGGTTTAGTAATTATTTTTCTTTTACTAAAAACCTAAACAAAAATCAAAACTCATTCTCAGCAAGGGAAGAAAAATAATAATTGAAAATCGATAATTATAAGACTGATTCCTGTGATTTGATACTCGTACATAAGTACATTATACTATGATATTTTGCACTTAATTAAGGTATTATTGAGTGATCAGTATGGAAGCATAGGAATAAAGAAATGATCGAATGTTCTGCCAGACCACTGTTTCAGGTGGCTTCCAAAATTTCTCTGCTCTTTAGAGATCTTTTGGAAACCTACCATCCTCAACACCCCCTAGGTGATCATATATGTTATTTATCTCCTAATTGGAAACTTCAATTGGCAGGTTTCTATAAACTCAACACAGATGACATTGCTAAAAGAAACCCCAGAAAATGTGGCAAATGAGGGTTACTTCGAGATCGACAAGGAGTTTGGATCATCAAATATTATGGAAAGCTACCTTCTTGCATCGGTCTTGAAGCGCAACTTAGCAAATTTCATAGATGACATTGCTACCTTCTTGCATCGGTCTTGAAGCGCAACTTAGGACCATAAATATTGGCATCCTTGTCATAGTAGCAAGTGATTACTCGAGAACGAGAGTTGTGATGAAAATGGATTCAACTGAAGCTGTCTTTCTTATTCTTGAGGATTCCCTAGAAACTCATCAATACAAGCTGTGGGTTGAAGACCGCAAGACGTTTCTACAAAACAACAACTACAGGTTTTAATTCACCCTGAGAGAAAACAACACATGGCGGACTTCATTGCAAAAAAAATAAATGGGTGGAGGAGTGGATTTGAAGTACCTGGACTCCACCCTAGTAGAGATAACGAATTTAGTCTTGGAAGAAATAAAGGCAGAGGCTTGTGACCATTGTCCTTAGTTTTATGTTTTTGTTGTGTACCAAAAAAATGTCATATTTGTCTGATCACTCATGAGTTTCTCCTCATCGAATTATAGACCGTGATGCCATTGACAATTACAACATGTGGATGCTTTGTTCGCATTCAACTGGATATATATATACACACACTAGTGTATAACTCGTGACTAAAAACATTAATTTTAATTCATATTATTTTAAATGTCCTATACTTAGTTCAAATGCATCAATTATGAAAAAGTGTTTTGTTGAATATTTATTATTTAATTTCTCAACAAAATCTAAATCAATGATTTAAAATTCTCCAACCATCCAATGGTCAAAATATCGCAAATATAAAATATGTACTTGCATAGTTTGTTGGAAGTTCGTGATTTAAATCAACAACTATTTATTTATTCAGATAGTATATTGGGAGTTCCCTAATTTCAGCCCTTGGATCTAATCTAATGGCTGAAAATGTCTCCCGAAATCCTTTAATTTTGGCCCTTAATTATATATTCCTAGGGTAAAAAATGTCTCAAATTTAAATATGTACTAACTTATAGAACAAACTAATTTATAACTAATTTAAATTTAAAAATTGAAATATGTGCTAATTTGAATATTTGGACTCTACCTCAGCAGAGATGCTAAATTGAAATATTTGGACTTTTGACCATGTCCTTAGTTTTATGTTTTCATTTTGTACCAAAAACACTCATATTTGTATGCTCATTCGTGATTTTTTCCTTATCAAATTATAAGACATGATGCCATTGACAATTCCAACATGTGGATGCCTTGTTGGCATCACCTAATACACACACTAGTATATAACTCACTACTAAAGGCATTAATTTTAATTCATATTAATCTTAAATGTCCTATATTTAGTTCAAATACATCAATTAGGAAAAAATATTTCGTCGAATATTTGTTATTTTATTTCTCAACAAAGTTTAAACCAATGATTTAAAATTTCTCCAACCATCCAATACCCAAAATATCACAAATATAAAACATGTACTTGCATAGTTTATTGGAAATTTGATGATTTAAATCAATAGTTATTTATTTATTGAGATAGTTTGTTGGAAGTTCAATGATTTCGGCCCTTGGATTTAATCTAATGGCTGAAAATGTCTCCTGAAATCCTTTAATCGTAGTCCATAAATATTTAATCCAAGAGTAAAAAATGTTTCAAATGTTAAATATGTATTGATTTATAGAATATACTAATATATAACTCATGCCTAAATGCACTAGCTTTAATCCATCACTTTAATATTGAATGTTCTATATTTAGTTCAAATAAATTAATTAACAAAAAAAATATTATGTTGATTGTTATTTAATTTCTCAATAAAATATACACCAATGATTTAAAAATTATCTAACCATCGAATGGTAAAAAATATCATAAATATAAAATATGTACTTGTATAATTTGCGAAGAGTTTCATGATCTAAATCAATGGTTGTTTATTTGTTGAGATAGTTCGTTGAGAATTTTATGATCTCAGCTCTTGGATCTAATCTAACAGCAGAAAATGTCTCATGAAATTCTTAGTTAAAAATATCTCATATGTAAAATATGTTTTGATTTATAGGATGGATAAACTTTCAAAATGAACCACAATAAATTATTTTTCATCTCTCCAATCCTATTATCTTAGAAATGAAGAGTTAAGATTAATCATGTTATTAAAACATAATGATATGTATTAAAAATATATTTAATACATAATTTAATTACACATTTAACACTGAAATATATTATTGCAATAAAATTAACAATAAAGTTAAGTAATAAAATTTAAATATATATTTAGACTACAATCTACTTAATTTTCATATTAATAAAATAAATAATTTAAATTAAAGAATAAATTATATGTATTAAAAAAAGTTGAACTATGTCAAAATTTAATATTTGGGCATTGCGGGAGTATGAATTAGTGTCTATATATATATAAATAGAAATGAAAAACAATAAAATTCAAACACTATCAAACATCATGAGCTAAATTTGGTTTTAGCATATCATTTTTTTATGCCCCACAAATTTCATAGACTCCACATCTCTCCTTGGCCCTCCCTTTGCTTAGTAGTTGAGTTGTCTCCATTTTCCCCCACCCCAAGCTTTCATGCTCCAAATCTTAACCTTCAAACCACATAATCTCTCTCCCTATCTCTCTTACACACCACTTTTGAATTAAAAGCAAAGAAAGCTTTCAAGTTTTGAACCCACCCCTCGTCAAATACTTGTCCTCGTCCCCTTCCAACTCCAGTCTCATGTCCGCAGCCATGGAGACCCAAGCTCTTCCGGGAAAACCCGCCGTCGATTACCACTCCACCGTCGACACCTCCCGTCCGTTCCGGTCAGTGAAGGAAGCCGTGGCCATATTCGGTGAAAAAATCTTCCCCGGCGGGATCTATTATTCTACGAAGCCTGTCGTTTCGGCAGATCAACAAACACCTACCAGGCAATTCTCGCCAACTCCCATGAAACCCATGGAAACAACACCAGATGATTACTTCTCGCCGAGTTCCCGGAGCTTCTACTCCGACAAAGGAGTCTCCGATTCGTCAATTACAGTAACGGGTGCACTACGAAAGCTTGAAACGGAGCTCGAAGAAACAAAAATGGAGCTGCAACTGCTCAAAGAGAGAGAATCCGAGACAGAAGTAGCGCTGGCTTCGCTGAACGCGGAGCTCCACATGAACATGTCGAAGATAGCGAAAGCAGAGGCGGCTGCGGCAGCGAAGGCGGCGGTGGCGACCGGAGGAAACACGGCGGAAGAGATGATGAGGAGGAGGCAGAGCGATGGATTGATGGAGGAGACGCAGACACTAGCACAAATACTGAGTTTTGGAGAGAAGGAAGGGCTGTTTGGGGAAGAGAAGAAGAAGAAGAAGAAGAGGATGGGCGTGAAGAGCAGGAAGAGGAAACCCATTGTTCCTCTTCTCGGAGACTTGTTGTTTTCATGGCGGAAAGAGTCACAATCACCATCACCTAAAGCTCTGCATAATCCTCTGTATTCGTCTGCTGTGTATTTAAACTGAAGAACACCTCGTGGGGTTATAAATTAAATTGATGTTTGTGTGTGTTTTGTGGTGTGTGTTTGTGTGTGAATTTGTGATGTTTTGATTCATATCATACATGCCTATTGTTCATATGTTATTTTATTTTTGTTCCCGTTCTTAAAATTTTAGGATTAATACACAAAAACACGTTTTTATTCTCAAAATTTTGGGAATAATTTGAGACTGTTAGCTGAATTTCTTAAAAATTTGAGAAACAAAAAAAATTGATTCATATGCACTTCTACAAAAACTATTCTCACTACCATCCTGTCAGTCACCACCACCGCGTCGGCCGCTATACATATAAAAGGAAAAAAAAAAAGAACAAATATTGCAACCAAACGTGTTTCTTGTCTATATTCTCATAAATTAAAAGAAATAATCTTAGTAGAATGGTCATTACCAAATATGTTTTTTTTTTTTTTTTAAATACTCTAGAATAGAAGTAAAATTCTCATTCCATCTCAATTTATTGAAAGTACAAAACTAAAATAAAATAAATAAATAGCAACACCAGCCAAACGCTGCCCAAGTTTACGCTCGGGATTTTATGAAGGTTTTATTTGAATTATTTTTATATTTATAATTAAATTTTCATATTTTTAAAAAAAAAAAAAATCTATAGTATTTTTTATTTTTTTTACATATGTTAATAATGCAATATATTTTGCATATTTTTTATTGTTTCCCATTAGATAGGAGTTGTTTACACAAATAATATTATTTTTAAAAAAAATTAAAAACACGTGTGTTTCAACTTATTCACGAAAGTCATGTATCCCGGTGTTCCGAATACTAGAATTTGTTTTTTTTTTTTCCAATGATCCCGGCGTTGCAAATGTGGGGACCTTTATAATTTAAACGGTGTATCACTGTCAAACGGTGATACATCGTTTGGGCTTGGTCCCGGCATTTCAAATGCCAGGACGAATGACCTAGTCTATCAAGTTTTTTTTATTAACAAAGAGAGAGGAGAGAGAGAGGGGCAGGGAAAGGTCACCAATCAAGTGGGTTTCTTGAAAATGGTTTTTGACACTTTATATCCCTAAAGTTTGACCATTATTAAATAAAAATAAAATATTTTTTTTTTGTTTTTTAGTTTTTACTCTCTAGTTATTTTAAAGAAATTTTTTTTTGTTTGTTAATTTTAATTTATTTGATTGTTATAATTTCAATTTAAAAGAGAAGTCAAACGGTCGATCAAATAAATCAAACGTTCGACTGACAAATCAGTCAACCGTTGAAAATAGTGGGTTTAAATTGCATGTTTTGATTGAATTAGTTTTTAGAACTTTTTACCTCACTGTTTTAACCAATCAAACGTTTGACTTATTCAATCGACTGTTTGACCTCACTTTTAAATTAAAATTACAACAAACAAAAAAAGTTTTCTTTAAAAAAAGCGAAATTAAAAAAAAAAAAGGTAAAAACTAAAAAACAAACAAAAAAAAGTATTTTTATTTAATAATGGTCAAACTTTAGAGGTATAAAGTGTCAAAAATCCTTTTCAAGAAACCCATTTGATTCTCTCTCTCTATTAATAAAAAAAACTTGACAATCCCAGGGTTTTAAATGTCAGGACTACTTGGACATTGGTCCCGGCGTTCAAAACACCAGGACCAAGCCCAAACGATGTATCACCGCTTGACAGTGATATACCATTTAAATCAATGTCAGGACCATAAAAATAAAATAAATAAATAAAACAGGTCCCAGTGTTCGGAACACCAGGATACATGATTTTCGTAAATAAGTTGAAAAACACGTGTTTTTAGATTTTTTTTAAAATAATATTATTTGCGTAAACAACTCCATTAGATAGATACAATAGTAAATAATCCACCATCATAATTTAGCTATTTTATTAACATTTCATTTAATCATCTTTCACGTTCACCAACATTTAACCGATTTACCCTTGCGTGCATTCAGAAATATTTTAGGATTTTTTGGTTGTATTTTTACTATTAAACTACCTAGGTTGCCTTTGGGCGTATTCTTCAGATGTCTTCCTATCCTAGAATCAAACCCTAGCCCTAACACCATGGTCACTACCGCCGCCGTTGAAATATCACCACCCCTTTATTAAATGATTTTAGTCTCTCTTTATTGTAATTAGTTTAATAATTAATTTAAATTGGTTAGACTTAAATCAAACCTGATGCGAATCTCACTAAGAATTAGTGAGACATGAAAGCAATTTAGGGTTTCTTCGCGAAGGATTGAACTAAATTCAGATTTTTAAGGAACTAAAAATACAGAAATTGAAATATAGATTATTTTGACCCACCGTTTATGAATGAAATGCGAACCGAAGGTATAAAGGGAACAAATCTTGACCCAATGATTATAAGTGAATCACGAACCGATGGTATAGAGTTTGAACACCACAAGAAATTATTGATAAGTTTAGAAAAAGTTCGTCGAAGAACTTAAGAGAAACTTTCACAATTGTAGTAATGAAAAAGTAATGTATTTTTTCCCATGGGATACAACTCTTTTAAATAAGTAGCCAACAATAAAGGAAAACCTTAGCAAGTGAATAATGCGCGTCTAATTGGCAATCATGTCTTACAAATCATCAACTAAAATGCCTAAATTAAATTAAAAGACTAATAAATAAAATAAATATGTTGAATTTTCATGGTTCTCATGCCTTGACCCATTTAAATTCACTAACACATAACCCATGTCTGAAGGCACAGACTAAAAAAAATACCTTAATTTGAAAAAACAATATCTTAAAATTGCAATTGAAATAATTTTAAAAACATATTTTAGGGAAAAAGAAACAAAATTTATTAAAAAACTTAAATATCCAAGAACAAAACAATACTAAATATTAGAATTGAAATTAACAAATAAATAAATTAACCATCAAGTTGTTAAAGTTTTTTTTTTTTTTGGTCAAATAATTCTGATGAACCATAATTAAAAAAAAATTAATAACAAACTCTCATTGTTTATACAATATTCTCAATAAAACTTAACCAACAATTAAAAAAAAATGACAAAACACCATTTGTTTCCCAAGTTCTCAATTCCCGTTTTTCAAGTGAACACAAAAACCAAAATTTTAAAAAAAATAACATAACTTTCCCTATTTATACAACATTCACAAACACTCCTGTTTTCGACCCTTTGTTTATAAAACATTCTAATCCAGTTACAACAATTGAATGCTTATTGTCCCGGAAAAAAAAAATCTAATACAAATAGAATTACACCAATTAAACCCGATTGAAAGAAAAAAAAAAAAAAAACAAAAAAAAAAACATACAAATATTGAAGAATCAAGAGAAAAACTGTGCGCCCTGCAATCAATTCCTATAGGCGGCCAATAACAAATTCCAACAATCAATCTTTAGGCTACTTTCAAGTATGAATTGATAAAAATCAGTATTAGGCTACCTCAGTTAGTAAAATCACAATAAGAGATTAAGGACATTGAATGGTAGGATGCACAAACTTCTTGCTAAACCTGATGACACATTACATTCAATAAACGGATAACAAATAGTAAATTGTCATTACATGGGCAAAGATCAATTGAAGAACAATTGAAGGAACAAAATACTAACTGTATGCAGTAATTGAACAATTGAAGAAACAAAGCAATGATTTTAGTGAAAATAGAGTAAAAAAAATCATACACTCAAAAAGAAATCTCAAATCAATTATTTTGTTATGAAATCCCAAACAGTAGCTCACTCGGCAATGAACAGAGAGAAGACCAAGCAGGTGGTCACCTATACGGTGAACTCATCCCTCACGTTTAGGCTTTGTTCCTCTATGGTGATGATGGATATGTTGCTTCTGGAATATCAACTGGCATTGAGAACAATTGAAGAACAATCACATGAATGGGCAGAGATCGAAACCCTATGAGGTTAGATACTCAAAGATTGGTATTGAGACTATATATAATAGCAAATCACGAAGAGTGAGGGGCTTTCCATAGACCGATGGTTTCCATAGAGAGAGAGAGGGAAAGAGAGGGTCGGCAATGGCAATGACAATGGAGTAGGGTTTGGAGAGGCGAGGAGAGAAGATGGGAAACCGAAGATGAGAGAATGGGGCAAGATTGGGCGGTGGCCAAACAAAGAAATCTTGCAAAAAAGGAAGCTATAAGGGAAAAAATAAAAAAGGAAAGAAAACTTATTTATTGCTAACCTATTATTAACGTATTTTTAATATAAATTCTAACAATAAAAGAGAATCAATCTAAACCGCTCTTTATAGGGGTATAAAGAATGGTTGAGATTTACTTAGAGGGCTTATGTACGTCCTATTTTATTATATAGATGTCTAAACCCATTCGCTTGCCTTGATGAGATAGATTAGACCTTAATTTTCCGATGTGCCTAATTTGGGCTTAACTATGGTAGACATGGGACAAGTCTCTTGAATTAACCCATTAAGTATTGCTTTGATCTTCTTTGATCTTGCCCTAGTAATACACCTAACTGGAACATGTAGCGGATCCTTTGATGGTGCTCATTAATTCTCATCAAAGCCTATGATTTAGGAGTCTTTGCAACTTATTGTATAAATTTAAGCATTCTTCGTAGTTGAAATATATTGAATTTTGATTCTCTTACATAGTATCAGTCTAACATCGTTCTTATCTTCTCTGCAAAACTCTTTTTTCCAAATCTGCGATTTTCGTACTGCAAAATCGTTGTTCATCGATCGTCCTCATAGCTGCATGTTACTTCTTGCTTCTATGCTTCATTGTTGGCTCAGTGAGTAGCGAAGTCATTGCTCCCTCTCTCTACTCCAATGCCGCGGCCTCTCGCAAGCCAACTGTTGTCTCTACTGTTGGGTTGTCTTCCCTATCTGTGTCGCTGCAATTGCCATCCCTCCGTCCTCAAGCCATTTTTTCCCTAGTTCATCAACTCCTCAATTTTTTCCATTTAAATTATAGAAATTACCCCATTAGTTTCTAAATTTCATTGGGTGCCCTAATTCATTTTTTTTTTCCTTCTGACGAAGTTTCTAAAGATTTACAAAAATAGCCCCATCTTTTCAGAATTCACCTATCTCTTCCCTCTAACTTTCTACAAGTTTCAATGCATCCCAAACTTTTCATGAATTACTATATCACCTATCTTCATGTATTAATCATGTCTACTAATTCTAATAGCAGCTCCACCATCGCTACTGAACTCCAAACCCTTTCCATTCTCACTATTACTAACCTTATCACTGTCAAACTCACAAATGACAACTCTCTTCTGTGGTCTCACCAAATGGAAGCCTTTCTCTATGGATAAAACCTTCTTAAGTAAGTTGATGGCTCCTATGTTTGTCCTAGCGATGAACCTTACCACTCTATTTGGTTTCGAGCCGACAAAACCCTCGTCCATGTCATCTTTGCCACACTATCTGAACCTATATTAGCTTCTGTGGTTGGGTGCAAGTCCCTCTCTGTCATTTGGACACTTATACAAGATCATTTCTCTCATAAATCCATTACTAACTCTTCCATTTACAGGAAATGGCTCACCACTCTTGAGTGTAGTACCTAATCCTGTATCTGAATATCTATAATAAATAAAATATTTAATTTCAAATTATTTTTCTAACAATCCTCCTCATAATTTAAAATTAAAATTAAACTAAAAATATTAAAATAAAAATAATGTTCAATATAATAGTGTGTAATTGGTGCAATTGTCTTCAAGACTTGAACCTCACTTAGTTTAACGAACTTTTTTTGGAAGAAACCATAGTGAACTATGTCTTGAACTAGGTCATTGTGGGCCAAAATTCAGTAAGCACACACACAGTACGGATATTAGACTATGTTTGTGGTTTTGCACTTTTATGTCTATGCGAGACAACTTGATTCTCATGAAACCCCCAATCCCATAGTCACGGCCTCACGACAACTCTCACTTAGGTGAGTCCTCCAAGGGTACATATGGCCTATACCCTGCAACAGTTTTCCTGCCTTGGTCTTATTAAGGTTAATCCCATCCTTAACATAACATTATACAATACTTGCTTCTTAAGAATGAGCAAAAAAATCCTTTATATGATTTATCTTAATTATATAGCATTGTTTTATAAATTATATAGTATGAATTGTTGTTATCCATTGAACCTCCTTTATGGGGTTTCCAATCACAAAGGTTGGGTTACTTCCCTAGATGACTTTCTTGTAGGTTAACATTCATCCTCGAAAATTTTAAGATCTAGCCACTACTAGTCTTAAGGCAAATTGTCCCACCTCATGGAAATATAACGTATGGATATTAAGTTTCAAAATTTTTAATTTTATTTATTCCATGAATTCTCATTTGGTACGAATAAATATTTTTGGACTTATGGAACATCAATTTTTTAAGCAACGTTCGAAATTTTTCAGTCCCAACAATACTATCAAATAAATTTATTAGGAACATATTAAACAAAACTTTTTATCAAACCAACATTCTATATAGTCTCATATTTTATCATGTAACCTAATATGGGACATATACTAAAACATCAATATTCTGATGCAAAATTTATAATTCTAATTCCATATTCATGTTAAAATTTTGAGAATTCTCAAAGCCATCATAAGAACTTCACTTCAAATAAACATATTTATCAATGTATCATATCAAATCCTAGTTTACCACCATATAAACCTTCTTGGAATATAAATCGTAGCAACATATTGAGATAATATTTTCCAACACAATTTGTGACTACAAAAATAATTCCATACTAGATTTATGACGGCGCAATACGTGGACTTTATAAATTCTTACGTTGAACTAATTTAATCATCTTCATATTTATAATTGAATATTTATGTAGAAAATTACTAACGTTTTTTAATTTAATGTTGTTTTGATTACGTTTGACCTCTCTCCCTCTACCTTTCATAGATGGAAAATTCTAGATCAATATTTTCTTTCTGAAAATTTGGATTGGAATAAGATAAAAAAAAAAAAAAAAAAAAATTTTATAACTTTTGTTGTTGACAAAACTTGTTTTTTAATTACTCGCAAGCACACGAATCAATAGTAGTAAAGATTATTGGAAGCGAGGTCGATCCTACGAGAATTGCTTATAGGAAAAATTTAATCCGCCCTAGTTAACTTAATTATAGTCTAGTTCAAGATAATTTTTAGATTTGTGATTAAGAAAGAGAAAATTAAATAAACAGTGAAATAATTAATTTAGCTTGATCGAGTATGGAAAAATAATAAGATTTTAGAATCCACCGATGTATAATTAATTAGTTCTATTAATATGTTGACTCCAAAGTTTTAGTGATAGTTTTATAAATGAATTTTACTATATATCCTCTTAAGATTTTAGAAATTAAGCCCGATGTAAATCTCAAGTTGGTTTTTCTTCACTTTGAAAATATAATTTCTTAAGCATTATATGTATACAAATTAATGAAAAATATATAATCAAAAGATATTATTTATTTTACAATACAAACCCAAGTATTAAATAATTTATAACAATCAATAATACATGATATTAAAGATGAAATTATTTATTTAATTGAAACAAAAATCATAAATATTTAAGTGCCAATTGTTCGGAATCAACACAACATAAAATTTAATTAATTACACATGGTTTCATCCTCAATCTTAATATAAAGAAATTTATAAATGCATAATAGAAGAAAACAAAACTTTATTGACAATTAACATCTCCCAAGACTCATTGCTATGAAAATGTTCCAAGAATTATCTCTGAGGAATGGGAATAACCAATACGGCCCCTTCTCGAATGAACAAATAATACCCTTAAATAGACAAACAAAAAATAAATAAATAAAACTAAAAGTGGCCTTTCCACTCAAAGCATATCCCATACCTTGAATGATTCGAGAACCAAAGCAATACAATAAAATAGTAATAAAAGCAAAAGAAAAAATATGCTTTGTCCCCTCCATTCCCGAATATTCTTCATCAACTTGGTGAATGCACATGATAATCTCAATAAGGCATAAAGGTTTGAGTTGTAAAGTGTGGACTTTGTGGAGCATATATATGATAATTCATTGGGCCAAAGTGACAAACGGGCTTAGCTATTCAATAGCTAATTTCTTTAGGCCTTAGGCCCATTGATAAGACATAAGAGGAGAAATGGACCTGGATAGATAGATGGCCGTGCAAGCGTGCCTATCTCCTACCCCTCTTCCAGCGGGTTTGGCCCGTGCTGCATTGGTTGCAATCAGTTTGCCGTGGTTTACCTGTTTCTTGTCTATTTAACGTTTTTTTATTCAATTTCAAAATCCTACAATAACAAATAAAATAAATTAATTACTATTATTTAATTTATTTAAGAGTTTAACAAAACTTACTTTAGCGGTATTAAATCGCACAAATGAGGTATGATCAACTTTCCTGCGAATTATATATTTTTTGCAGAAATTTGCTGTAGATTTGTAATTTTTGCTTAAATTTTTTCAAATGTATAAATTTGATGTTTTGATTTCGCTTAATCAATCTCTTTCTTGGAAAAAAAAAAAAATATGTGCAAATTCTAGATCTGCGTTTTTCTAATTACTTTTGTCACGCTGGAAGTGGTATGGTAGTAAATGCTTTTGTCATGATGATGATTGCGGTGGCGATGACGACTCAATTTTCCATGGCCGCCACACGATTTCTCCCAAGGAAAAATTATACTAAAATTGAATAACCAATATTTTATTTTATAAGAATCTTAAAATTTTACAAATTATATCGACAATTATATTTTATCAATCAATCGAATCAATTTTTACAACAATAACAATGAATAAAAATATTAAAAAATTTAATCCCAATCTAATTATAATTTCAGGTGCAACTCTATTTTCATTCACCCTGCAATAAATACTATGAGGTTGTGAGCCAAAACTCAGCAGAATTTTAACCCCTTTAACACATGCATTCAACTAATTCAACAAATAACATGTAGACATATATATGTCACATAATTTTCACATAATACATGTATATAAATAATTCATGCAACCCAACAATTATAATTAAATGACTACTGTAACATAAAATATGCAATAAATGGACAAGTTAAATACAAATATTAAAATAGTTAGAATTCTACCTGAAATCCATAATAGATAATTAACACCACATAAAAATTATTATTTTTCCCATTTATTTTCTTTATTTCTCTTTTCTTTCTATTATCCTAGCCTATGGTACTTGCTTCCTAGCCTCTACTACTGTTTTGTCTAATCTCTCTGATCACTCAATCTCTCTATCTGCCTATATATATACATGTGATCATCCTTATCATTTTCTTTTTCTTTTATTTATTTCTTTCTCTTCTTTTGTGTTGGATGCATGTTTGCAAGACACCTCATAACAAAGGATAATGCATGGTAATCATTATGGTTACTATGGATTATTGTTATTTAAATTATACTAACACCCTCCTATATTATGCAATTTTATTATTAAACCCAACAATTATATTTACAACCCCAAAAATTATCATATATATATATATATATATATATATATATATATATATATATATATATATATATATATATATATATATATATATATATACCATAAATTTTCATAATATACAAAATAACCCCCCCAAAAAAAATTATTAAATTTATATAAATAATATTTTCAAAATATAGATTTTTCAAGGTATTACAATCTACTCCCCTTAAATAAATTTTGTCCTCGAAATTTCGTTTGAAAACGAATAATTCAGAATCGTATGGTTGTGTTGGTCACACTCGATTCTAGAACAATTGTTCTTTGTTCAGGATTCCATAACCGAAAGTTACCAACAATCTATATCTCACAAAACTCATACTACGTATCACCACTTTCGCATTTACAGTGGCCCATACTTTGTCCAACAAAAAATAACACAACATGGTGCACTTTGGTCGGTAACTCCTAACACAAATAACTAATTGTCAAAACATCTTATGTTTCTAAATACTTTTGTTACACACTCTCATAAAAATAGCAATAAAAATATATGTGTATATATAACCAACAAATATATTTTTAAAATATCACGGTAGTCTCAATTGAATTGGGTTTATCTCAGTGCCAACAAATCCATGACCTCAATAATTTTTCACTTGCCATGACATTTCAAGTCCATTGTCATATCTCATAACCAATATTGATCAATTTCATCCAACATTCAACCTATGCTCTTATACCACTTGTGATGATCCGATTTCCTAGGACAACCACACAATTTCTCCCAAGGAGAAAATATATCAAAACTGCATAACTAATATTTTATTTTATAAAAATCTTAAAATTTTATAAATTATATCGACAATTATATTTATCAATAAATCAAATCAATTTTTACAAAAATAAAAATAAATAAAAATATTACAAAATTTAATACAAATCTAATTATAATTTCAGGCGCAACTCCATTTTCATTCACCCTACAACAAATACTGTGAGGATGTGAGCTGAAACTCAGTAGAATTTTAACCCCCTTTAACACATGTATCCAACCAATTCAACAAATAACATGTAGACACATATATGTCACATAATTTTCATATAATACATGTATACAAATAATTCGTGCAACCCAACAGTTATAATTAAACGACTACTATTGCATAAAACATGCAATAAATAGACAAGTTAAATGTCACAACCCATCCCGGACACCCGTCATCCTGAGGCGGGCGTGACTACAACATGACATCACCAATACCCAAATAACCAAATAAATGACAATATACACCTACTGTATAATACAAACATCTACTATGGGGGACCCACCTGTCCCAATTTTTTTTTTTTTGTTTTTAAAAGTATTTATCCATGAACCTTTTATAGGTTCGCCTTGACAGCTTCTCTCAATCGCCTATATGACTTCATCACGTAGCTCTACCTAGTGCCAGTAGGGGACCGACTCCTAGCTGTTGCACCTGCGAGTGTACTGCCTTCTAAAAAAAATATTTTTAAAATAATAAAGTATTCTAAATATTACCATAATTGAATATGGATCAAGTATGAGTATATAAGCAATGAAAATAAAGCGATATAGATAAGTTTCATCTAGTATTAAATCATACTAATCATCATAATAAATAACAACTCACCCAATATAAGTAAAATACCACATCTCAAACACACACACTGGCCAGACCTAGTGATCGTTTTAACCTCACGATCGGGAGTTTGCAACGGTACCGTACCATCCGTAGGACATGCCTTCCTACGAACACCCATCACTCCGCCGAAGCGGATAATTACTGCGCAATATAAACGTCTAACATCACTCTATCACTCTATCAAAACAGATGAATACTATGACATCGTTAAATTAAATACAGTATCATCAAATCACAACCCAATAAATATCGTCTATTCAATATCGTCAAATCACCACGTCTATCCCTTTTCCCCAAAATTAACTTTTAAATTTAAAAATCATATTTCACACTTCCTTTTTTTTTTTTTTAAAAAAAAAAAAACGTCTGATTTTTATCAAAATTACCTTTCCACCCTTTATTTTTAGAAACCCAAACATTTTTAGCAAAACAGATGTTTTCTATTTTTTTTTTAAAAACACCGTCCGACTTCACCAAATTCAAAATAAAATCATTTTCAACTTCGTTTCGAAACCATCGAAATCTTTCGAAAATCCAGTTTACCAACTCACCCAAATCCTGCTTGATCCATATCATTTATATATTCATACGGTTTAAGTAACCACCTATTTCGTCATATATATACATAGCAAAACAGTTTGGCAAGAAGACAGTACACTCACCTCAATATCCGTTTTGCAAAACTGACACTGATCGCACTCTATCTGGACGCCTGTGCCTGTGAACCTAATAGTGGCAGAGTCTAAATTAATATCTTATCTAAAACATCCTAATCATGCAATGCAGACCCTATATTCTGAATTGTTACTAATTTTATGTACCACGTACTTAAAATTAATTAATCGTTATGAATTTATTATGATTTTAGGATTTGTAACACTAACTAAAATTTAATTTAACGAGAATTAATAATCGATTGAAGTTTCACCTGTTTCCGAAACGTTTGGCGACCACGAGATGGGTTTTGGATTTTCCTAGGGTGGTTTCTGCAATTTCCCCTTCTTCTTTTTTTTCCTTTTTTTTCCTCTTTTTTTTTTTTTTCTTTCTTCTTTTTCGTCCTGATTGCGCTATTGTTTCGGTTTCTGTTTCAGTTCAACTTCCGGCCGGCCACTTCCTCTCTCTCTCTACCATTACCACCCACTGGAGGCTTCCCACGCCTCGCCGCCCTCACCGCCGGCCCTACTCCATCCCCTACTACCGATCACCAACCACCACCGGCCACCCTATCACCAAACACACCTACCCACAAGAACTATCGCCACCACCGTTGACGGCCAAACTCACGCTGCCCCCCACACACCCACACGGTCATACACAACGTTCGGAACATACACATACAGCAACCATAATACTCACTATCACACGCACAGCAGACACACACACACCCGCACAACTTTCTCTCTCTAACTCACCGCTGGCGAAAACTGGCGACAGCGGCGACCACACCGACACCCTCATCTGACCAAACGGATCACGCCCCCAACCTGATCTCATACCCACATGCAACCTATATGCACAACCATACACACAAACACACAATCGGTGCAAATACAGAGCATCCACACACGCATCGTCGGAATGGAACAGAGCACACCCACCTCCGGCTGAATGACGGTCTGAACGACGGATAAACTACACACCTACACAAATTCGACCGAATGGAGGGCCCCCACCCACACCAGACTGCACCCCATCGCCGGCGAACTCAGCATCCCGAACCTTCTCCTCTCCCTCTCGATTTTTTCGATTTCTTCTTTTGAGGTCCTCCTCTACTAAATTTCACGCACATACATATATATATGCATGATAATAGTGGATAGGTTTTGTTTCCTTCACGCCACGTCGCCTCTTTTCGCTTCCCTTGTCTCCGGTCGAATTTCACGGCACCGCCCACTGTTAATTATGTATACATATATAATAATATTTTTTGTCTAATTGCTCTTTCCTCCCCTCTTTTCCTTAAAATCTTCATTTTTAATCAATTTTGTTTTTACAGGTTTCAGAAATTATAATTTCACCCTAAATTTATTTATTATTATTTATTATTTTATTTTATTTTTTCTTTTGTCAATTTGAATCTCAAGTTTAAATTTAATGTTTCTAAATTTCCAATTTTTGCCCTTAAACTTTTGATTTAAATTTTTAATTAACAAAAATTTTCTCCGAATTTTCCCAATGCTCTAGAATGTAATTAAAATGACATGCGTGCTAAACCGGGGTCTTACAACTCTTCTCTCCTAAAAAAAATTTCGTCCCGAAATGTTCGTCAGGCTACTAATACGTCAAAGTCGCATCACAAAGTTATACTCGTCTTATGTGATTCTAGAACAACTATTTCCAATATATAGTCTCATCATCCCAGAACGTCCAAAATTTATAACCAACAACTTTCTCATCAAATCATAACCATCCAACAAACAAGGTGCCCGTGGTCGGTTACACTTAACACGGATAACCCACTATCAAAGAATCTCATGTTCCAACTGCTTCCACTGCGCTACTCTAATAAAAATCAAAATCAGTAGCAACACTATATGCTAAAAATATTTCAGTACATTGAGTTTATTTCATTCCATCGTAACCGGCACTTATCCATTTCATCTAACCTTTTCTAGTCGCCCGTTGCAACAATATTTTCCATTCAACATTTAATCTAATAATAATTGTCACCAATCTCATAAGCACAGATAGCTCCACTATCATTAACCTCGATACCTATCTCAATTCTTTAATACTCATTGATATCTTTCCTAATACCTAAATATCACCAATTCTCATAACTACAATTCAAATATATCAAACAAATATCCTATAAGAATTCTTTTCATGTCTCCACATTTTACCAAGTCCCTGACATGATCACGTGCTTCAAATTCATTTTTACCTACCTAACAGGCTTCAAACATAAATCCACGTATATATACGACTCAAAGGACATAGGTACGCCCCAGTCACAACGAAATCGAGACATTCTAATAGTTACTAGCTACTAACTGTAAAATATTATATCAGGTATACATATCATCTCAAGGATATTTTAAATTCTCCTTGTCCCGTAACATCTCAATAACTTCCAATTTCTAGTAAAAAGGTAGTCACACCGGGCTATTTTTAAATCCCGCAAAAGTTTCGTTTTCCTATCTCAGTTCAGTCTATCATATCAGAATTCTGTATCCTTTTCATATAACACTTTAGCGATGCCACCACAATTGACAACAAGATAGTTATTAGCGTAAACAGATTTTATTAACATTGCACAATCATTCCCCTTACCAGGAACTTCCACGACACAATCCCTCAACATATCTTCCAACACCTGAATCGTATTCCCTGATAAACCATTGATCTATGACTGGAACAAGGTATTAACTTCCACTTGGGCAACTAAAGGAGTATGGAAAATTTTAACCCGCATGTTCAAATAACTATCAGCTTTTGACACTACAGTTTCCCCCACGGATTGTTCATACACTGACGACTTATTTTACTTTGATAACAACTATTGTCCAAATTACCATATGGCGACAATACCTATGATTTCAGAATTCCAGTTCGAAAATTTCGAATAACCGATTAATAAAATTCCTAGAATTACTAGTCCTTATCCCTTTTGATTTTAAAAGAATATCTTGTCCCTACTTAATTTTAATGTTTGCATTAAATTGGTGCATCACGCAATCAAACAATCTTATCAATATATATACATATATTGGACATGCGCATTAGGAAAACACTCTTTAAACTACCCTCTCTTTTCTTTTCTGGTATAGGTCAAGGCTACCATAGCCAACCTAGAGATTTCGTTACTTCTTGATCTTAACTTGACTAACAAATTACCGAATAACAAATGCCGTAATTTCCCATTGCCATTCCCATCTAATAATCATATTTACGCCATCACAGTATTGTTAATATTACTAGGGTATTACATATTTTATTCTATGTGCCTCTTTTAAGGTCTCATCTATAAATTGGCATTATCAACCCTACACATTTTATTTCAAATTCCCAAACTTCATCATTCCTTCAGACACGCTAATCAGCTCTACAGTCAATTTCCACTGTATTGCTAAACCTTCTTAACTGGACATCTGACCTTTACATGTCTATACTACGGTGAAAATCAATACCAACCAGCGTTACCATCTGACCAGCCGCCCACTAAACTTATAAGGGCCTCAACTTAACCCATAAATTAATATGAATAACCAATTCACCAAATTTTTTTACCTGAAATACTTGCTATAGTCAGCACTGTGACCACCTTCATTCCCTTCCACTCTAATCGTTTCCAATTGGACATCCAACTTCTGCGCTTCTATCCTACAATCGCTAAATATCACCTTCATATTTATAAGCTCAATTAGAGTGGTCATTCGACCAATTGCCTAATAGACTTACAAAGATCTCAACTTGACACATACATTAGTAAACGTTAGAACGAATACGATCTCTACTAGCTCCAAAAAGTTTCGAATTCCAGTCACATGTTCTCGGCCTTCTCCATATTTCGTTAATCCACTACTTCGACTTCCTTTGGATTTATTTGAATGCTATGCCTTAAGAGCACTAGTCATATTTACTGCCCTAGTCACCGCCTTAGTAACACATTCTGGAGATGTTCGACATGCTCCTCTTTGCCTTGGACCGGATCACCGTTACCACGTCACAATCTCTAATCTTCGATTACAAATACCCTTACTCAAAAAAATCTGACACCCTATTTGTTGCAATCGATTTAACAACCTATCTATCCTAACTTTTGCGTTACTAACACCGGATCTTTGTGGAAACACACACCAGGTCTACATAAATCATTAGTTGATATTCTGATTTATTGTGACGACTTCTTCTTTTATTAAAACTTCCTAAATTGAAAACAAACTTACTCTAATTCCCAATATCCAAATTTTATTTTATTATTAATTTTTTTTTATTATTATTATTATTATTTTTTTTTTTTTTTTTATACACTACCAAAATTATTCAAATTCAACTAAATGCAATCAATCATCGACTTAAATTAATCCACTCAATTTTTCCTATACCATAGCAATCACCTTTAAAGTCCCAAGATTATAATTTCCAATCTTACTTTCCCACATTCATTAACACCAGTATAATTAACCAACTTACGAATCAAACGTTCACCTCTTTATCCTTATGGAACTTATTTAACAGCAACCACAATTACTAATCATGCTTACAAGCACCATGTCACCTCTCGAAACTACATAGGAAAAATCCCTAGCTATTTCAATATCCATGGCCAAAGCATGTTTGAACAGCTTCTGCGTATTGACTTGTGATATCCTTTCTTTAACACTTTTCTATCCTCCTAGACTCACAATCCTCGGCTACTTTTATATATTATTTCCTATTACCTTGCTACATGCCACAAATTTAACTCCGTCTATTAATCAATTTAAAAGATGCTACCAAATTAAATTCTTATCCGGTAACGTCACAGTTTCCTTTCAGATTGCCTAGAAAGCGATTTACTCCCTTGAATATTATTTCTTATTTTGACTTAAGTGTGCCATATCATCTAGTATATTGATAACGACGTAATTTATGGTTTATCTAACTTAGCCTTCTTATCTTGTGGAAGACATCCCTGCCAGCAATATCACCACGTGGTCATATCACTGCTTGCCAAAAAGACAATTCTCCATGCACCATGCCAAAGCACAAAATAATGAAATAAAAGACCTAACACTCACATACCAAGCTCACCTATTGACACCCTATCTAATGTCCCCTACTGACTAGACGACTGGCATATCCTCCTACCTCATGATCTTCTACCGACACTTCTCCTGACAAGTCTACAGAACCTATAACCTAGGCTCTGATACCAAAATTGTCACAACCCGTCCCGGACACCCGTCATCCCGAGGCGAGCGTGACTACAACATGACATCACCAATACCCAAATAACCAAATAAATGACAATATACACCTACTGTATAATACAAACATCTACTATGGGGGACCCACCTGTCCCAATTTTTTTTTTGTTTTTAAAAGTATTTATCCATAAACCTTTTATAGGTTCGCCTTGACAGCTTCTCTCAATCGCCTATATGACTTCATCACGTAGCTCTACCTAGTGCCAGTAGGGGACCTACTTCTAACTGTTGCACCTGCGAGTGTACTGCCTTCTTAGTAAAACATTTTTAAAATAATAAAGCATTCTAAATATTACCATAATTGAATATGGATCAAGCATTAGTATATAAGCAATGAAAATAAAGCGATATAGATAAGTTTCATCTAGTATTAAATCATACCAATCATCATAATAAATAACAACTCACCCAATATAAGTAAAACACCACATCTCAAACACACACACTGGCCAGTCCTAGTGATCGTTTTAACCTCACGATCGGGAGTTTGCAACGGTACCGTACCATCCGTAGGATATGCCTTCTTACGAACACCCATCACTCCGCCGAAACGGATAATCATTGCGCAGTATAAACGTCTAACATCACTCTGCCGAAGCAGATAATCATCACTCCGTCGTAGCAGATAACATCACTCCGCCGAAGCGGATAATATCACTCTACCAAAACAGATGAATACTATGACATCGTTAAATTAAATACAGCATCATCAAATCACAACCCAATAATTATCGTCTATTCAACATCGTCAAATCACCACGTCTATCCTTTTTCCCCAAAATCAACTTTTAAATTTAAAAATCATATTTCGCACTTCTTTTTTTTTTTTTTTTAAAAAAAACATCTGATTTTTATCAAAATTACCTTTCCACCATTTATTTTTAGAAACCCAGACATTTTTAGTAAAACAGATGTTTTCTATTTTTTTTTAAAAACACCATCCGATTTCACCAAATTCAAAATAAAATCATTTTCAACTTCGTTTCGAAACCATTAAAATCTTTCGAAAATCCAGTTTACCAACTCACCCAAATCCTGCTTGATCCATATCATTTATAAATTCATACGGTTTAAGTAACCACCTATTTCGTCATATATATACATAGAAAAACAGTTTGGCAAGAAGACAGTACACTCACCTCAATATCCGTTTTGCAAAACTGACACTGATCGCACTCTATCTGGACGCCTGTGCCTGCGAACCTAATTGTAGCAGAGTCTAAATTAATATCTTATCTAAAACATCCTAATCATGCAATGCAGACCCTATATTCTGAATTGTTACTAATTTTATGTATCACGTACTTAAAATTAATTAATCGTTATGAATTTATTATGATTTTAGGATTTGTAACACTAACTAAAATTTAATTTAACGAGAATTAATAATCGATTGAAGTTTCGCCTGTTTCCGAAACGTTTGACGACCATGAGATGGGTTTTGGATTTTCCTAGGGTGGTTTCTGCAATTTCCCCTTCTTCTTTTTTTTCCTTTTTTTTCCTCTTTTTTTTTTTTCTTTCTTCTTTTTCGTCCTGATTGCGCTATTGTTTCGGTTTCTGTTTCAGTTCAACTTCCGGCCGGCCACTTCCTCTCTCTCTCTACCATTACCACCCACTGGAGGCTTCCCACGCCTCGCCGCCCTCACCGCCGGCCCTACTCCATCCCCTACTACCGATCACCAACCACCACCGGCCACCCTATCACCAAACGCACCCACCCACAAAAACTATCGCCACCACCGTTAACGGCCAAACTCACGCTGCCCCCCCCACACCCACACGGTTATACACAACGTTCGGAACACACACATACAGCAACCATAATACTCACTATCACACGCACAGCAGACACACACACACCCGCACAACTTTCTCTCTCTAACTCACCGCCGGCGAAAATCGGCGACAACGGCGACCACACCGACACCCTCATCTGACCAAACGGATCACGCCCCCAACCTGATCTCATACCTACATGCAACCCATATGCACAACCATACACACAAACACACAATCGGTGCAAATACAGAGCATCCACACACGCATCGTCGGAACGGAACAGAGCACACCCACCTCCGGCCGCATGACGGTCTGAACGACGGATAAACTACACACCTACACAAATTCGACCGAATGGAGGGCCCCCCACCCACGTCGGATTGCACCCCATCGCCGGCGAACTCACCATCCCGAACCTTCTCCTCTCCCTCTTGGTTTTTTCCGATTTTTTCTTTTGAGGTCCTCCTCTACTGAATTTCACGCACATACATATATATATATGCATGATAATAGTGGATAGGTTTTGTTCCCTTCACGCCACATCGCCTCTTTTCGCTTCCCTTGTCTTCGGCCGAATTTCACGGCACCGCCCACTGTTAATTATGTATACATATATAATAATAATTTTTGTCTAATTGCTCTTTCATCCCCTCTTTTCCTTAAAATCTTCATTTTTAATCAATTTTGTTTTTACAGGTTTCAGAAATTATAATTTCACCCTAAATTTATTTATTATTATTTATTATTTATTTTTATTTTTTCTTTTGTCAATTTGAATCTCAAGTTTAAATTTAATGTTTCTAAATTTTTAATTTTTGCCCCTAAACTTTTGATTTAAATTTTTAATTAACAAAAATTTTCTCCGAATTTTCCCAATACTCTAGAATGTAATTAAAATGACGTGCGTGCTAAACCGAGGTCTTATATTAAATATAAATATTAAAAGAGTTAAAATTCTACCTTAAATCTACAATAGTTAATTAACGCCATGTAAAATTATCATTTTTCCTATTTATTTTCTTTATTTCTATCTTCTTTCTATTCTCCTAGCCTCTGGAATAGTTTCTTAGCCTCTGCTATTGTTTCGTCTAATATTTCTGATCACTCAATCTCTCTATCTGCCTATTATATATATATATACACACACACACACACACACACACACACACTAGGGCATAACTCGTGCCTGAAGGCACATGTTTTAATTTTTTTATATTTAAAATTGATTACATTACCGTATTAATATATACTCCAAGTATTTTGGAAATGAAATTACAAACCAAACAACCCTTCAGACTAATGTCATATTGAGTTTAAAAATTATACAAAGAAAAAAACCAGAACATTTTTATGACCAATCATAACACTTTCTACTTTCGATGTTCACCTTTTTAATACATGATAAACTTGGTTTTGAAGCATTCTGAAAATTTTCAAATTTTCCATCTCCCAAACAGGTTGTATTCCTAAATTGACACTCACACCACGTTTTTATCCGAAATCGAACAACGAACCAAATGGATCTTTATTCAAACTCATCCCACTTCCAATTTCAGTTATAGTCCGCATAGATGGACCTCCAAGATTCGAATTTTTAGTATCTTCCAATGTTAACATTGGTGTTAGCATTTGATGTACTTGTATAACATTGGTGTTGCTTAGTTTGTACAATGAATCAGCCATATTCCCCATCGAATAGGCACCCTTAAAAAATTAAAAATATTTTAACATAATTTTCTTTGTTTATACGACACACTCCAATATTCTAAAGTTATTTTCAAATGAACACAATTAGAAACCTAAAAATATTACATATATACTGCATGTATGCCACATATGTGAAATTACAAATCAAAAGGCTAAATTTCTTAATTATTGAAAATGCAACTTCAAACTTTAGGTGATGGTGCTATTTGTGGCCGGCGCATACAAAATTACAGAAAAATAGCAAAAATGTTACCTAATAGAATTCCATATCGTGAAGTAAAGTGTAAAGAAGAGTTCAGGCAAGTTCAGATGACATGCACTCCAAATTTTCAATTGTCTCCTCCATTTCTTGATGCACATACAAACAAATAACTGCCCATTTCTATCGTTAAAATCTTTATTGCTAGCACTTCAAGAAATTTCGATCATCATATCTAATAGATCTGTTGAATAGGAAAACTAATAATATATACACTTTTTCAAAAAAAATAACCCTAAATTCTCACCTCCACCCGAACTATTTTCAACAAAAAAAACAAAAACAAAATTCAATCAGGCACTCAGTTCTACAAAAATTTGAGAACAATTCAGAAATGTTTGTTCTCAAATATGGCAGAAGAACTGAAACAGAAACATAATTCAAATCTGGGACATGACAAATCATAAAAACATATGGATTTGACATGAAAATGATCTACCTGCACACATAAAATTAAACATAAAATTAGGGATAACATTCTCTAAGAAAGACTGATGCAAACTCAACTGGCAGCAGAATAGAAACAGAAACAAAAATTTGAGAACAATTCAGAAATGTTTGTTATCAAATATGGCAGCAGAACAAAAACAGAAACAAAATTCAAATCTGGGATATAACAAATCACAAAAACAAATGGATTCGAAATAAAATTAGGGATTATGTTTCACATAAAAACATAAAATTAAGGATTATGTTTCATATTGACATTATTAGGGATTTTGTTTCACATTGACATTATTAGCTAAATTTCATAAAATTAAGGATTTTGTTTCAAACATAGAAAACTTTAATCTAAGTATATTAAACTGATGTAATTAGTTCTAATCAGTTTAATCATACCATACAGTATTTTCAACATATGGAATTAGCTAACCCCTAAACAAAACAAACACTATATTTCTAGGGGTGGTCATGGGTCGGGTTCGGGCCGGGCTTAGACTAAGGTATTACATAAAATTGCTAGACCTGAGCCCGGCCCGGCCCTATAGTCGGGCCTTAATTCCATACCCAAACCCGGCCCTATAAAAAAAACATAAACCCAAAGCCCAGCCCTAGGGCCCTCGGCCCTATACAAAAAATCTAAGCCCTAAAAAAATAAACCCTAAAAATAAGCTCATAACCTTAGAAAAATAAGCTCAAAGCCCTGAAAAAACCTAAGCCCAAAGCCCTAAAAAAAATCTAAGCCCAAAGTTCTATAGTTGAATGTGTGTGTGTAATGTGTGTGTGTGTGTGTGTGTGTGTGTGTGTATTTAATTATTCTTCGGGTCGGGCCTAAAAAATTTTGTTCTTGCCCAAGCCCGGCCCTAAAATTGATCGGGCTCTAACACCTACACCCAAGCCCTAAAAAATAGGGTCGGGCCGTTCGGACTGGGCGGGCCCTCGGGCCCATGACCACCCCTATGTATTTCAGACAACATTCTATAAAAAAATTGATGCAGACTTCCAAAGCTAAAAAAACATAGGAAAACATAAACTGAAGTATTCCCAGTGCATTTATGTACTCACTTAACAACATTGAGCATGGAAAAATCAACTACCTTAACATAGAATCTATAAAAAACCAAACTAAAACAAAAACAAATTTTAGAACGATAAACAAATTTCTTAAATAATTAAAGAAACCAAGACCAATGAAATTGCAAAATATCACTTCATCATTGATGTTTTCACCTTCCAATCATTTCTTGGGTCCAAAATTAAGATAACATTGTTGTAATTAATTAAAATTAGCACGAATAAAAAGCAAAATAGTTATTCATAAGAACTAAAACAAAATACCTAAGAAATCTGGAATAGAATTAAAACTTTTTAAAAAACAACTGCTCAACATCCTCTTCAAATTCATCTGCCATTCTTCATGAATCTGGTTACAGAAACAAACATAACAATTACTAAGATATCTATTTGAGTAAAACATTCAAAAATTACTGAGAAAAACAACAGTAGAAAAAGAAACCCTAGATTCATCAATAAGCAAATCTAAGGCTCCAGTGAGGTACTCTAATTAGAGGTTTCGTACATTCTAAGGCATAAAATCACAACCGAAATCCACAAAGAAAATATGAATTGAAGCCAGGGGAAGAGAGAAATGAGTGACGCTGGCGATGTGATCCATTTGAGTAAAACATTTAAAAATTACTGAAAAAAACAACAGCAAAAAATGTAACCCTAGATTCTTCGATAAGCAAATCTGAGGCTCCAGCGAGGAACTCTAATTAGACGTTTCATAAATTCTAAGGCATAAAATCATAACCGAAATCTACAAAGAAAATGTGAATTGAAGCTAGGGGAAGAGAGAAATGAGTGACGCTAGCTGATGTGACGTACCATCATCACATCCAACAATGACTACTAAGGCTAAAAGCGAATCGAAGGTTGAGCATTGCTAAGAGAAGCGAAGGCTGGTACGAAAAGGACCAAAGGGAATGGTGATGGCGATTGATCTCTGATGGCGATAGAACGGGATGGCAATAATGGCGATAGAACGGGATGGCGATGGTGGAAGGATAGTAGTTAAATTCTTAATCGGGACCTGAGATAAGTTGAGAAAATCGAAGGTAAAAATGTACCTGAAGGCAGCGATAGATCGAGGCGACAATGAAAATGACGGCCGCAACGGATATGACAGCAATTGATCGAGGCGACGACAATGGCGACAGCTGGCCGTGGAGGTTCTGTCGATGGAGATGGAGATGGAGAGAGCGAAGATGATGATTTGTGATAGAACGGTGATGGATTAGGAATGGATATGAAGACGAAATGATATAGAGGTCAAGTTTTGGGAATGGAGATGGCGATAAGATTGAGAGAGCAATTAGGCCAGTGACGATTTTGGCGGGATTATGAAAGATTTGGGGGTTAATTTGTAGATAGGAAAACTCTAGACTATTGTGACTTGCGAGAGATTTTAAAATAATATTCAATCTCAACCGTATGATCAAAACGATCCAATGATAAAAAATTATCAAAATATCTCAGCCCTTAATCTAATTAGATTTAAGGGATGAAAATGTCTCTAGATATTATTCGATGTCAACTGTTGGATATCGATCCAACGATTCAAAATGTCTCAAATATAAAATATCTCCAGGTGTAATCTTAGTCGTATGATATTCGATCCGACGGTTCAAAATGTCTCAAAATGTACATATGTTGTGATATATATATATATGCCATAAATTTTCATAATATACAAAATAACCCCCCCAAAAGTATTAAACTTATATAAAATACTACTTTCAAAATATAGATTTTTCAGGGTATTACAATGAATATTTGTTATATTGGTGAATGTTTGTTGTTGCGTTGGTGGTGGTAGGCAATGGTCACGACGGTGGTGATTTTTTTTTTATGGTGTTTGGTGTTGGTAGTGAAAATTTGTTATGCTGGTTGGCGATAATTGTGATGGTGGTAAATATTTACTACAACATGAACAAATTGAGGAAAATTTTATCAAAAATAATTTTTTATTTAATAAATAATTTTTTCGTAAAAAAAAATACACTTAATATATTGTACGAAAAAAAAAAATTATGACAATACAATTAGTGTTTCTCAAATTAAAATATGAAAGAATTTCTTCATCCATATAAGAATTGGGAATTATTGGGGGGAGAAATTTTTATTAAAAAATATAATCTCAACTCTCTATTCTTGCCAAGATAATTTAAAAATTGATTGAGATATACTATTTAGGTATCAATAACAATAAAATATAGACCCATATTTTCTCGATTTCTTCTACCAACAATAATCAAACATAATTCAAATAAAATGTAAAATATAGTTTTCTTAATTACATAAATTTGATGTCAGTTCTTTATTGAAGTTCTCAAAATCATGAACAGAAAGAGATCAAATTCACTACACCGGTACGTCACCAAAAAAAGAATAAAAAGTAAAATCGAACCCCGCAAACCCCACATATTTTGCAGACCCAATAAAGAGCTTTGTACCTCAGAGCATTTTCGATTTTCATGGATAGTTTAAGGCATTTAGAGAAATCAACAATACTATCTCCGACAACCCACTTGAAATTTGTAGCAGTCGCAACACCAACTGTTGAATGGTGGCCAGATCCACAAATTTTTCTGGATAAATCCAACGATCCAATCCAAACGGTACGATCTTTTTTCTGACGAAGAACTCAATGTTAGACTAGCTAGGACTAAGACTTGGCTTGAACATTTGGGTGACCGTTTACGCAAGAATCCACTCCAAAAGAATTACAACTTTATAAGTCCTTCTAAATATCATTTTTTGAAGAAAAAATATAAATTTAAAAAAACTGTAAAAAAAAATATTCAAACTATTCATATATTTGGATATCAAAAAATCATATATATATTGAAGTATCAATGCAACAATATAAGAATTAAAATATTTTTAACTTCATAAATTTGGTAAAAAAAACAATAGTTGCAACTTTACATATCACTACTCAGAAGAAACCAAAAAAATAATCAAAATATTTAAGAAAAAATCAATACAAACAATAAAAAAGTGAAAATATAGTAATGCATATATAATAAAATATGAAAAATACCCATAAGATTGCAATCATGTCGGAGTCTTCAAGCTTGTCTTATTTCTCTATTTTCTTAGCATGTCCAACCATTCTATGAGCCAAATTATTGTCGACGGACCAAACTGATCGTGACAATTTGCCTTTGCTCTGTGGTACTGGTATAAAATATGCACCTCGAATGGAAATATATATATATATATATATATATATATATATATATATATATATATATATAGTTAATTTATTATGTCTTCTCAAATTCCTAAACCTATGGTGGAATTGGATACAATTTGAAGAATTCACTATTATTAATTGTTATAAAGAATATAAAATGGTGAATTTATCATTCTTTCTCAAATTCCATAACGGATTGTGATTTTAGAAATTAAAATTTCAAGAATACGCCTATCATTAATTGGAATAAAGATATAAATAATAAAGATGACTTGATGCATGCATTTGTAGCATTAAAATTTCACAATTTAAATCTACTAATGTGAGGCAAATTCACAAAAAACAAGTAATGGGATATTGGAGAGCTATCATTCTGTCTTAACTTTAAGCTTTCAATTTTCGGTTTCTTATATAGAATAATGAGATTTAATTTCGCATCATTTTCAATCAATTTTCAAGACATCTATATTGGGAATAACATATGGGCATCTATATTTTGGAAAAATCGAATGATGAAAATTCACTTAGAACCATTTGATCTTAAATACAATAGGAATATCAATTTATAGATGTAAAACATTATTTTATTTAGAGAAATTTTATCTTTCTTGAAATCACATGATAATTCCAATGATTGGAATTTAATTTTTAATATTTTAGTTCTCCCTTTCAAAACCACTAAATAATTTTTATCTGATGATAATAAAATTGTTGATATGTTATTGCATATAAAAATTTAATCACAATATCAAAAATTTCACTTAATATCATTTATTTAGTAGTCAATAGCCTTACTATAAATTTTGTAACCACTAGCCTACTATTACTACCTATTTAGTTATAATGGTGAGTTTTTTATTACATGTGATGTGGGTAAAAATCAACCAACCCCTAGTCGTTCCACCTAAGCTTGTTGTGCAGACCAAACGTACGTATGACGTGTCATGTGGAATCAAATGCGTGAATAGCAGGATTCTTGTTCAACTCAATATATTCAGGACGGTCAGTTCTCAAAACTTGGACGATTACCGTCTGAAAAATCTTTACAATCAAGGAAAAACCAACAGTTGAAACCCTGGTCGGTGTACCCACCTCAGCATCCGTACTCATATCCAGGACGATTCATCATCTGTTTTGGTAGCATAGCCCATGGACTTCACCATAAACGTTAAAAATCTCAGGCCCATAGCTCTAATCCTTTCACGCGCCCTTTTTCTTCACCACGCGTCATGTTAAGGTTGATAACCAAGCTTAAGGCCCTTGATCTCCAAAACACTAATCAGACTTTCTCCTATAAAATGAAAGGTGAACAGTGTTATGAAGGTAATTGCTTTTAGAATGTTCAAAGCATTCATACATTTCTTTCTCTCGAGATTACTCTCACGCCGGAAGGAATTCGTCGGGCAAAACCCGGTAGGTCCTATGTAGGTACACTTCTCGAGGTCAGGTTGGACAGTGCCTAGGACAGCTTGGTCAGATCGCATATTTGAAGACAAATAACACATGGATCTCCCAGGTTATCTCGGTAAATTATAGAGATCTAAAGATAAAGGCCCTACAGAACTTCCCTCCATCGAATACAATTTCTAGATCACTCACAACTCTCCACGTGGATTCTAATTGGACCATACTATAGGTGTAAACCATTTTATGACACGAACAGGTTGGCCCCGTCTATGGGAACATTACAAAAAGCTTCCCTCTAATCATAAACTCCCTGTTCGACTAAGACTTGATGATCACAAGGTCTGCTCAGATCATCCAACGAAGAGATCAAAACGTCGCTGTGAATAGCAACCCGATTAGAGAAATGTCAAGGATTCCTTGGTCAGACTTTAGACTTCCAATCCCCAGCCCAGTTGAGGATGAGAACATTCCAGCCACAGGACAAATGGGCCCTTCTACTTTGCCCTCAGATGTCGTTGTGGGTCAAACTTCTGGAGCCATTAAAGCGTAAAAGATTGATAATCTAGAGTGCTGCCTTGGTGAGTTCCAAACTATTTCTAAGTTATTCTTTTCTGTCTGTTAACGACCTCTGCCCAAAAGGAACTGGCTCTTCAGACCGCAGGGGGAGAGGAGTAACCTCAGGAGTTAGAAGATCGCATGATCCACTCTCATTGACATGTGCCCAAGGCCTGACCTCGGCCTTGTAATTGAACAGTGAGGGAGAGGGATTTAGCCCTCTATTGTCTCAAGATCATCTTCTCAACCCTCGCAAAGATACTAAGCTGAGGGCCGTCATGAGTTCCCACCGGGAAAAGTGCCCAGTCACGTCGCCTCGTCTGAGTACTAGGCCCACTGTGTTCGCGAGGTTGAATCTCATTTCTCCACTAGACAAGAGACAGGGAGCCTGGGCAGCTACCAGCCAAGTTGTGGCATCGCTAGAGGTAAAACTGTTAAAGAACACCGCCTTGCCAAAATAGAAGCAGCTCTCCACCAACTGCAAGGCTCAAGGGGAGTAGCTCGGCTACCTGATAAGGAGATGTCACCTTTCATGGATGATATTGTAGATGAAGTGGTACCTTACAAATTCCAACACCCCTAGATGGCTTTGTATGGCAGAACCACCGACCTAGTAGACCAACTCTCCATCTTCATATCCTATATGGATATGCACATGGCCTCAGTAGCAGTACGATGTAAATCTTTTCCCCCACCTTTACCGGGACAGCCCGGTCATAGTTCGGAGATCTGGCTCTGGCCTTGATTTCCAATTTCTCCCAGCTCAAGCAGCTCTTCCTAACTCGGTTCAACAGCTCCCAACGAAGGCCAAAAACTATAACCCACATACTTACGCTCCAGCATGAGGTCGGTCAAAGTCTGGGAGATTACGTAGATAGATTTCACAAAGAGATAATCGCTTGTGAAGATCTCTAAAATATAGTGGTATTGAATGCCTTCATCAATAGGCTGAGGCATCGAAGGTTGTTGGTAGCAGAATATTATGTAGCTACTTTCATCGCAAATGTACGGGTCAAGTTTTAGTAGAGTAGGGGTTGTCGTATCCATAGGGATTGGATTAGATGATCGTTGAGTACCGCGATTGTCATAACCTAACTTTATCTAGGCAACTCAATTTATATTTTTGTTAAAATAATATGCTAAACTAATTAACCTTATATACTAATATTGACGTTTAAGGGAGTAAATTGTCTAGGGATTAACTTTGTTCATTTAAACGCGTTCGATTCAATCTAATTTACATTAATGGCATTCACACTATCCGACAATCTAGGTATCAAAATCTCAATCACTAGCTCTCCCAAATGTAAAGTTAAAGAAAATGCGACTTCGCGTCAATGTCGAAGTCTCTCTCGAGCGTCTATACGACACTTGGTCACATGAGTCTCACCCCAACCTCACGGATTGCATACTTTCTAATGCCCTCCCGGGTCATTAGATCGTCACATTGTGTTTAAACCCTAACCCGAATCCGAGGTTACCTCTCTCGAGTGTCAAACCCCGTATTCTCAAACCAACCACAATACCATAACAAGCATATAATGATTGTAATAAAACGGTAAACACAATCGGATAAAGATAAACAACCGATAACGAAACAAAGATTCAACCAAACAACGTTTTCATAAAATCAATCAAGCCCTAGACAATATATGTTTAGTTTCTCATGGCCATAACCACATATACAACAATATACAAGCTAAACATATACAAAACTATCAACCAAAACTAAGAAATAAAAAGAGAAACAAGAAGACTAGCCGTTATCAGAAGAACCGCCGCTAAAACCGCTCCGAGAACATTTTCTCTTCTTGGCTTTGTGATCTTCTCTTGGTTTATAGGGTTTGGAGCTCCCAAAAACCTCCCAAAAAATGTTTTTGTAGGTATGGGAGAGCAAAGGGGTATAAGACAAGGATCAAAATATCTAAAAAATATCTTAAAGCAGCTGGTATTTGACCGCTGCAGCGGTGAGCGACCAGTAGGCCATCTGTCGTTTCACCGCTGCAACGGTGAAGTTGCTGCAACTAACTTTGATCCTCTTGATCATTTTTCATCCGATTTCCTACCAATTTGCTTGATTATCAATCGTTTATGTCCCTACACTTGATTTACATCAAAACAAACATAAACACAATTAAATATTACTAAAACACTCAAAAACTACCAAATTCGACTTGGGAATATATAGACAAATTCTACCTATCAGTTATCCTATGACCTCTACTTGCACCCCGCAATAAACCTGCGTGCCGCCCTAGATCGGGGCATTAATTTCTATGAGGCCAATATAAGAGACATAGTGAAGAAGGACCAAGAAATGATCCAAAATACGAAAGGTCGGGTTGAGAAAGGACCGATCCGATCTTAGGGCTTGCGAAGGCTCCAAGGTAAGGGGTGGTTAGGACCTCTGCCCGAGGATCGAAGACCTTTCCCACCCCTAGGGCCTCGACAACAAGGGTTCACCTCCGTCACGGCCTCAATAGAAACAATCTATGCAGAAAACACCAAAAATGGATCTTCCTTCCTGCTCCTCCCCTGATGGAAAAACCTATGGGCAGACCTATCAACAAATACTGTGAATTTCATTAAGACCATGGTCACTCCACTGAAGAATGCTTCCAACACATGGAGGAGATAGAGGTTCTCATAATAATGGGGTACCTCGGAAGTTATGTTTGTAGGGCGAATAGAGAACCCCAGTTCAAGGAGAACGATCGCCAAGAAGAGCACAGGGGCTAAAGAATAAAAGAAAATCGTAGCCGACCTCCACCCCTGGAAAATAAGGTTAGGGGTGACGACGACCAGCGCGTGGATGGAGAAATCAATATCAGCCATGGTGGGATTGGCCTCGAGGGGGAAACCTCTTCCTCTCAGAAGAGGCACGAGCATAAGGCTAAAATGAAGGTTGATCAGGACGTGTACAAGGTGAGCACGGTTGATACCACCTCTCATAACATCATCTTCTTTAGCGAGGAAGATCTTTGTGGGTTCTACACGCCCCATGACGATGCTCTGGTTATCTTTGTTCTGATCGATCATTATAAAATAGGACGTATCCTGATCTATGAAAGTAGTTCAATCGACATCATCTCCAAGTGAGCCTCCGATAAGATGAAGGTAGAACTCAATTATGTTCAACCCACAAAGTCTCCTCTCGTCGATTTTGGGGGATACATCGTCAACTTGCTCGAATGGATTTATTTGCCCATTACAGTAGGGACCAAGCCCGGGTCAGTCACAGTTTGGACTAAATTCCTCATCATGGATATACATTCTCCTTACAATGCTATTATTGGACACCCAATGTGTTCCACCGTAAAAGCCGTATATTCTCTATACTATCAAATAATGAAATTTCCTATTGACCATGGGGTTAGGAAAGTAAGAGGAGATCAGGAGTTGGCCAAAGTGTGTGCTAAAAGGGCACTGGAAAATAAAAAATAGTAATTATCATTTGGGCCTGAGCTCGGATGCTTTGAGCTCATGGCCCTAGACGGTGATGCCAGGTTTATACCAATTGATGATCCCCATAAAGAGGAGCCTGGCCCCCGACCTTATGAAGAACTTTTGAAAATACTCATTCACCTTTCTATCGAAGGAAAAATTGTGAGAATAGGAGCTAAGCTCATCCCCGAGCAAAGGACTGAGCTCACCAACCTGCTATGGAAGAACTACAATGTATTTGCCTCATCTCACAATAAGGCTCCAAGGATCGATCCTGGGGTGGCCATGCACCGGTTTCATACTGATGTGCATTACCCCCTCCCCCCATCTAGCAGAGGCAGAGAAAATTCCATCCTGATCGGAAGAATATCATTGAGGATGAGATGAATAAGCTCATCAAGTCTAACATCATAGAAGAGGTCAAATTCCCTGACTAGTTGTCTAACGTAGTCCTTGCTCTTAAGGCTAGGAACAAATGGCTCTTTTGTGTAGATTTTAAAGACTTGAATAAGGCCTGCCTAAAAGACTTCTTCCTCCTGCAAAGAATAGACATCGTTATAGACTCCACAACTGGGTACAAGCAGTTGAGCTTGCTCGACGCATATACCGGCTAAAATTAAATTTTCATGTACCCTCCTGGATAAGAGTAAGGCCTCGTTCATTATCGACCAAGGAATGTATTGCTACAAGGTCATGCCATTTGGGCTACGCAACGCTGGAGCGACATATCAATAGTTGGTCGATAAGATGTTCAAGGAAGAGATTGGGCACATCATGGAGGTTTACATAGACGACATGTTGGTTAAGAGAGCTCAGAACCACCTTGAACATCTTCAAGTCTGCTTCAACAAACTCTGAGCCCATTACATGAAGCTCAACCTAGCCAAATGCGTATTTGGAGTATCTACAGGCAAATTCCTTGGGTTTATGGTGTCTTAGTGTGGCATCGATGCTAATCCTAACCAAATTAGTACTGTGCTCAAGATAGAGTCACCCCATACCCAAAAAGAAGTCCAAATGCTCATGGGAAGGCTGGAAATGCTAAATCGATTTATCTTCTGTTCCTCTAAGAAGTGTCTCACATTCTTCAAAGTCCTTAAGGGAAACAAGGGCTTCAAATGGACTGAGGAGTGCAAAACGGCATTTGATGAGCTTAAAAAGTACTTTTCAATGACTCCTCTACTTTGCACGCCTAAAAGCAGAGAAGAGTGTTTCCTCTACATCTCGGCATCCACCACGGTGGTTAGTGTGGCCTTGGTGAGAGAAGAGAGTGGAGTTCAAAGATCAGTGTACTATTCTAGTAGAGTGCTCACCAATGCCAAGACCATATATTCATTCTTTGAAAAGCTGGTGTGTGCCATGTTAATCGCCTCGAGAAAATTAAGGCAATACTTTCAAACCCATACCATCGTTGACCTGACCTATCAGCCACTAAGGCAAATTCTCCATTCTCTTGATCTCTTTGGGTGATTAATGAAGTATAGTTTCGAGCTCAGGTAGTTTCATATCGATTATTAGCCAAGGACAGTAATCAAAGGATAGGTCTTAGCGGATTTCATCGTCGAGCTCACCTGTCCAGACGATCCTATGGATACCGACCAGAAATCCCTCGAAGAGGTGTCTTGTCCTTCCAGGGAGGTCGATGAACCCCTCAGCATAGAGACCGGCTTGGGACAAGATTCCTGGCAACTATTCACGAAGATTTCCTGAGAAGATAATAGGCATGCAGACGCTCTAGTTAACCTGGCCTCAACAGTAGAGTATACCCTAAAAAAGGTCATACCCGTGGAATACCTAGATGAACTGAGCACAGCGGCATCGGATGAGATGAAAACCATATGTGAGATCAGTAACGAGCCAACATGGCTTGACCTAATCAAAAATTTTATTAAAAAAAGTGGCCTACCCAGCGATCATGCTGAGGCCAGAAGAATGAGATATTATACCGCGAGGTATGCCTCCCTAGATGGAATACTATATCGGAAGTCCTACTCAGGTCATTACCCTAGGTATCTTCGACTTGAGAAGGCTGAATATGTAATGAGGGAGGTTCAAAAGAAGTGTGCGGCAATCATGCAAGTGGAAGATCCTTAGCTCAGAAACTCCTTCGGCACGGGTATTACTGGTTAAAGATGTTGGAAGATGCAAATGAATTCGTGAAGAAATGTGACAAGTGTCAGTGATTCGCTGCCCAACCACAAGCCCCACCAATTGTGCTGGGACCCGTGACTAGCCCATGGCCATTCGCTCAATAAAGAATTGACCTGCTTAGTCATTTTCCTCGAGGGACATGCCAGTAAAAGTTTTTGGTCGTGGCTATTGATTATTTTACAAAGTAAGTAGAAGCCGAACCCCTAGCCAAAATTACCAAAGAGAAGATCAGGGATTTCGTATGGAAGAGCATGATTTTTTGGCTCGGAATCCCCAAGGCCATCATCTCAGATAACAGCAAGTAATTTGACAATGACCTCTTTGCCGACCTCTGCTCAGAGTTGTAGATCAGCATGCACTTCTCCTCCCTAGGTCACCCTTAGGAAAATGGTCAGGTCGAGGTTACCAACCAAACGATCTTGCGAAACTTGAAGACGTGGTTAGATAGACACCCTATGGCATATCATACAATGGCCAAAACCCCAACACGAGAAACATTATTCGCAATGACATTTGGGTCTGAGACCGTCATCCCAGTTGAGATCAGTATGCCATCATGAAGAACATCGACCTCCTTTAACTAGGAAGAAAATGAAGTAGCGTTGGCACTGAATCTAGATCACTTAGAAGAAAGAAGAAAGAGAGCTCAGATACATCAAGCAGCTTATCAACAAAGAATAGCAATACACTACGACAGAAGGGTCCGACCTTGGTCCTTCAACGTCGGTGACCTTGTCCTCAAAAATATCACTCTGGCCACAAAAGATCAAAATGCCAGAAAGCTAGCTCCCACCTGGGAAGGACCGTATAGAGTCACTCGCACAGCTCGGCCCGATACCTATGAGCTCGAGATCAAAGAGAGAGTACCCCTGAGACATCCTTAGAACACCGAGCATCTTTTTATAAAGAAAAGATATCAATATGGAGAATAGAAGTTTCAAGTTCTGGAATATGTAATGATATTTTCCATCAATGAAAAGGTGTTCAGTAGAATTTGTTCTCGACTCCTAAAAATCTACAAAAGTGGCATCCCAGTGCAAATCGCTAAGGGTGATAAACAACCCCCCCCCCCCCCCCCCCACCAAGTCGGTAGTCCATACCTGGGGACAAACTACTGTCATCCACCAAGGCGAGACATCGATTGGGTCTGAAGACCTGCAACTAAGCATCTGCCCTTTCACAGCCGACCACGGTCAGGCAATACAAAGGGACGACGCTCTTCCAAAGACTAACTTGAGATAACACGAAAAGGCTCAAATATGCGTTCGACTACGAAGAACTCACCTATGACCGGCCACAAGAATCCGCCGACGTGTTGAAATCCTGTACACCGAGCGGGCCTAACTTAGGTCGGACACCCTTACTAGTTAACCGACCACCCAAACACGGCCATACCAAGCTCATGTAGTCGGTTGGGGGCCAGAATGACTGAGGATTCTAAAGGATAAAGATCGAGTTGATTCATAAACACTTGAGTGAGATCTTTTTCTTCTCAGTGTTGCACTTGATCGAGGTTTAATGCTTCTCGGTGTTATGATCTGAATGGTCCTAAGTCCAACTTAAAATTAAACTCTACTCGATATTAAAACTAAGGCCAGTGTAAAATTATGCCCGGTTCTTGAAATTATAGGTTGAATGGGATGAAGAATTTCATTGTCATGAATAATTTCATTGTCAAGTGCTTAAAAATGACCGAGCTTGGTCCCAGTTCTGAAGACGTTTAATTAAGACCGATATGATTGTATGTTCGATTCTCAAAGTTTCAAAAGGAATAAAGTGTTGAAGTTTTTCCAAATTAACAATTATCGATCTAAGTCCTGATGATAAAGTCAGTTAATTGAAACCGGTCAGTTAAGTGATGTCTCCAAAACTTAATCCAAGTGATTAAAGGTGACCGGTCTGTGTTCTGGAAGTAAGGTCGGTTAATTAAGGCCAGTATATTTGGGTAGGTCCTAGTTACTATTGTAAGAATATTCAAGTGACAAACTTAAACACACACAAAGTGACAAAAGTAGACCAACCAGACTATATTACCAAACAAATAAAGCATTACCAGGCTAAGAAAAAAGTTTCATTACTTCAAAAATTGTATGTACATCGTGGGGATCCAAGCCTGGTATTACAACCCGATCTAGGCAAAAAAAAAAAAACTACAAAGTTTGATTGGTTGGTTGATTGATGAAGTCACTGGGTTAGCCTGGCCTAATCTCATCTATCCCTGCCGCCTCTAGCTCTGGCATATGTGCTCAGCCCGACTTGACTACCCTAAGTATACCCATCCTTCTCCTTAGAGTCAAGAAAGTCCATTTGAATTAATTGATAGGGGATCTGGGGGAACTGGCGTTAGAGAGATCGGATGGTGACATTATGATCATCTTTCATCACATCAGCCCAGATGCTGATCTAGAGGTTCTTGAAATCCTGACTGGTCTGCTCACATCCTCCATCTCAATAAGAGACAACTTCATTTTTCTCTTCTTTGGCAGTGGTCAACCGATCCATCATCCCGGCCAGGTCGTTTTTCAGCTTTCCAGCCAGGTTGCTGATCGCACCTCATTTTGTGCGATCTAATACCACTAAATTAAGTTTTGTTAATCTTTTAAATAAATTAAAATATTATAAATTAAGTTGTTTTATTTGTTTTTGTAGGATTTTGGAAATGATACAAAACCATGTTAATTTGGAGCAAAATTCAGAGAAAATGATCAAACGGATAAAAGTCGCGATTTTCGGCACTAGAATGAAGACCACTGTCCACTCTTTTGGACATAACTAATTATACAGTTGGAATTTTGAGATGATACAAGTTTCATATGAAAGTAGACTCTCTAAACTTTCCAACGACTGGTTATAGAGCCAAATCGGAGTTCGTATGAAAAAGATACAACCGTTTGAAGATGGTCCTTATGTGCAGCCACATAGTGCTGCGGGTCAAACTATTTTGACCCGAACCCGGCCCGATCCGGCCCGACCCGCGCCCACTCCGGTGGACAAATTCCACAACAACCCCATAGGCCTCCATATTTGATTTTTTGCACCCCTAGCCTCCTCTTTTGACTCAAATTCACCCCAAAACTCACCTTTTTAATTCTATAAATAGAAGGGAAGTTTGAGAGCAAAAGAGAATCCATTTTCCTACTTCATTCTTAGAAGTTGTAGCATTTTCTTGTGATTTATCTTCCATTTTTGTATTTTTAGTTTTTTCATATAATTCTTGGGGGAGGAAATTGTAGTTGTTAGAATACAAAAGGGATATGGCGTTTTTAAGAATTTCATTCAAGGAAACACCATTCCATGCATTCATGAGCGGCTAAATTTCCTTACATCGGGTTAGGATGTGATGAGGTATTTTGTATTTATGTAATATTGTATTTCTATTTAATTTTGGATTTTATATAAACAATTATGTGACAGGAATTCTATTCGTAAAAAATGAATTTAATTGTGCTTGAATTTATTATCAAAATGTTCTGATAGAGATTTTGGTTTGAATTCAATTACTGCTAGAACATTAAATCTTGTACCTGTGGTCTTGATTTAATGGTCACATAATCGTATTCGTGGGAATTGATTATTGGTCTGGATGGTTTATGCCTAGATTTTAATTCACTTTAGATTAGTGTAGTGTAGGAATTAAATACCAAAGATAAACCATGCCGGAGAATAACAATTCAATCTTTTTGAGTAGTTCCGGCTTGTAGTTAGGAACACTCGTTTATACAAATCCGAGTTAAAGTAGAAAATACGAAAACAACATAAAATCTCAAAATACGGATTCATAATTCCTAACCCGATCCCCAATTTTTATTTAAATCAAACTTTATTTTCTTGCAATTAAAAATTTCAAAACCAAATCAAAAACTCAAATCATTTCGATAAAATAAGAAAAATAATTGAAAATTAATAATTACAAGATCAATCCCTGTGGTTCGACACCCTACTTGAACACCGTACTACATCAGTATCGCGGTACCATTTAAGGGTATTATTTTTGAGCGATCAAATTTTGGCGCCGTTGCCGGGGATTGGCATCGCTAATTATTAATTTTTGTTATTTTTTTTTTCTCCATCTGTATAAATTCATCGATTTTTTTTCTTGAGTTTTATTTTTTGCAGGTTAATCGAGATCCAATCTTTCATTTCAGATCTTCAAGCAAGGATTCAGTTTAATCTGTTTAATTTTTCTTTAAAAAAAAAATAACAACAAAAAAAATTAAAAAAAAAAATCAAAAAATCAAAACAATTATTATTAGAAAAATTAGTTTATTAAATTGTTGACAGGTAGGCTGGGCCTCCGTCATTCATCTTTATTCTGTTATCTGGTAGGCTGAGCCTCCTGTTCGCATTTATTTATTTTAATTTTTTTTTTCTTAACTGGTAGGCTGAGCCTCCAGATCGCTTGTTGATATAATTGTTTTAATTTGTTAAAAAAATATAAAATATAAAAAAAAAATAGACTTGGGTAAATGGAAAATTACTTTGAGAGATTTGCTATTTCATTTGCAGATTCTCAACAATATTTTCTTTCAAGACCCCAACCTGACCTTTACTCATGTACCACAGACCAAAATCCACACCATTTCACCAATCAATTTACGTACAATTACCATAATCCCACGGACCTCTATAACAATGTTTATCTCGATCCATATTATTCGCCGCCTGAGTCTAGTCAATACTCGAATAATTATGGATGGGATCAACAATATTATAGTGAGCTTTCAGGGTCGTATTGTTACGATCAATCATTTTACCAACCTCAATGTCAACCATCATTTTCCCAAGAAGCTAGGAATTTTGAACCCACTGTAATGCAACAAATGCTAACAATCTTGGAAGAGCAAAACCAATCCCTAGTAGAGACTAACCAAGCCTTAACAGAGGAACGTCAAACCTTAACGGAAAATCACCAATCCTTAGTAGAGCAAGGCCAAATCTCAGAAAGGCAAAACCAAATCTTGGAAAGGCGAGCTCAATCCTTGAAAAAACAATTTGAAGAGATAGATTGGAAAGAAACCCTAGTTAGGCGAATCATTGAATTAGTAAAAGATGAAATTGCAAAAAATGGTCTAGAGACTGACATTCGGGTAGGTGATAAGAAAAGTGGTCTAGAGCACGAAAGTGAATTTCGAAAGTTGTCAAAAGGACCACAGCTAAGCAAAATTGGTGAGGAACCCAAACGATATGATCACGAGTTTGAGCCGTTTTGGGCTCAACCATTACCAATTTGTGAGGCAGAAAAAAAAGTGGGGAACAAAAGTGATGGTGAGCAGGTGAGCGCAAAAGTCAAAAATACGTACATGGAGGAGATCAAGGTAGAAAGTCATAAGGAAAATGAGATCCAATCATCCGAGACACATTTGGGTAATCTTCCTTTGATAGGGACATCCATTATATCCTTACCACCGCATCCAAAATTAAGGCATATCTTTTTGATGCAGTGGACCAACCGTCAAACCAAACCACAAAAAAATCATGTCGTTTTGTTTGGGTTGATGTAACTCAACTTCTATTTGGGGGCCTAATAAAAAGACCACCAAGTAAGTCCCAACGAAAAGAAATGGGATTTGATCCGGGAAAGAAGTTAAGAAATTTAAGTGTCGGCCGCTATCCATCACTCACCGACTGGAGAGTAACTCAACAGAAGGTAAGAAGTGGGTTACTTCACTACGGTTAGTGGGGTTAAGACACTCAACGTCCGGCTAAAGACGTTAAAATTAGCGCTGAGTGGGAGGCAACCCACTGTTGTGTTAGTTTTCTAATTTTAGTGTTTATATTTGATTTAATAAGATTTCTTTGAGTGTTCTATCTGACAGATTTACGAGCAGTCCACACCGACTCAGTACAAATAAGCAATTCCGATACGTCAGGTTGTATCTCTCCTTGCTAATTTAATTTTGTCATTTTCACATTGCGGACAATGCAAGATTCGGGTTTGGGGGGGTAAATGCTTGTATTCTTTCTGATATTTTATTTCACACTTAATTTTGTCAATCTATCATTTGATAACACATCTGTCGGGTACAAACTAGAATTTGCTAAATAATTATTGGAGCAGAGCACTGATTTTTAAAAATATTTCATTTTTCAACGCTTACATGCATGCTAACTTTATTTTATTTTAAATTTAGTACAAGAGTTAGTTTACTGAATTTTGATAAGAAAATAACCTATCCCTAAAGTTTAAACAAAAAAAAAAAAAAAACAAATAAATCATTTTTAAAAAAAATATATAAAAAAAATTGTGATACTAATAAAGATTTTCTGTCTTAATAATGAACTTTCGTTGAGTAACCGGACCTCTTGCCTCAGTAAGCTTTGAGTGTTCGCGTCAAAAGGGGAAAGCAATTTATTAAGACGATAAGAGGCTTGTTAACTTCGAAGCCTAAGTTGTTCGAGTTATTAAACCTGAAAGGTGCTTTAACACCTAGTGCCCCGAGCCAACTGGATTAGGATCATTGGTCCAACACTCGCTACACGGACATCTTAGAAAGCCCAGTGGGGTTAACATTGCACATGTCACTTATTTAAAGAAAATTACTTATAAAAAAAAAAAATTAAAAAAATATAATTAAAAAAAAAAAGAAAAAAAAAAGAAGAAGAAGAAACAACACCGATATAAACAAATATTTTTTTTATTTTGGGGAAAAGATTGTTTGAATTGTACAAAACCAGTTGACTAACTACATGTGTTAAATTCATTATAAACGAGAGTTGTATATATGTCGTGGGTACAAAAATGAATATTGTTAAAAATCACGTGCTATGAGATTAATGACTATTTCAATAACTCTTGTTTGCCTTTGATTTGATATGTTAGCATTGGATAAGATTGATAGAAATTTTGTGAGAGATAATATGCACGAAAAGAGATTTTGAGATGTTTGTGGGTAGCATCACTGTAAACCCTCACGAGACTATACTCGTCCACTAGGGGTGACCTAGGGGTTTAAAGGCTTATTGCATACGCTAAATGCAATCGTGTTCCCTACGAAAATGGCTTTTTATTTAATTATTATATTTAGTTTTGCTTGAGGACTAGCAAAATTTAGGTTTGGGGGTGTGATCGCACCTCATTTTGTGCGATCTAATACCACTAAATTAAGTTTTGTTAATCTTTTAAATAAATTAAAATATTATAAATTAAGTTGTTTTATTGGTTTTTGTAGGATTTTGGAAATGGTACAAAACCATGTTAATTTGGAGCAAAATTAAGAGAAAATGATCAAACGGATAAAAGTCGCGATTTTCGGTACTAGAATCAAGACCACTGTCCATTGTTTTGGACATAACTAATTATACAGTTGTAATTCTGAGATGAGACAAGTTTCATATGAAATTAGACTCTTTAAGCTTTCCAACGACTGGTTATAGAGCCAAATCGGAGTTCGTATGAAAAAGATACAACCGTTTGAAGATGGTTCTTCTGTGCAGCCACATAGTGCTGCGGGTCAAACCATTTTGACCCGAACCCGGCCCGATCCGGCCCGACCCGCGCCCACTCCGGTGGACAAATTGCTCAACAACCCCATTGGTCTCCATATTTGACCTTTTGCACCCCTAGCCTCCTCTTTTGACTCAAATTCACCCCAAAACTCACCTTTTTTATTCTATAAATAGATGGGAGGTTTGAGAGCAAAAAGATCCATTATTCTTACTTCATTCTTAGAATAGTTGTAGTATTTTCTTCTTTGTTTTTCTTTTATTTTTATTTTTATTTTTGGAGGGGAGAATAGTTTGGGGTACAAAGTGTAAATGGTATTTTTGAGGATATTATCAGAGAAAATACCACTCAATGCAACAATGAGAAGCTAACTTCCTTCAACCAGGTTAGGGTTGTGGTATTGTACTTTTGAATTTATGTAATATTGTATTTTTCTTATTTAAATTTGGATTTCGTATAAACAATTGTGTGGAAGGAATTCCGTTCGTAAAAATGAATTTAATTATAATTGAATTTATTGTCAAAATGTTCTTGTAGAGATTTTGATTTGAATTCAATTATTGCTAGAACATTAAATCTTGCACCTGTGGTCTTGATTTAATGGCCACACAATCGTATTCTTGGGGATTGATTATTGGTCTGGATGGTTTATGCCTAGATTTTAATTCACCTTAGATTAGTTTAATGTAGGAATTAAATACCAAAGATAGATCATGCCGGAGAATAACAATCCATATATTTCTGAGTAGTTCCGGCTTGTAGTTAGGAACACTCGTTTATACAAATCCGATTTAAATAGAAAATACGAGAAAAACATAATTCTCAAAATACTAACCCCACAATTCCTATCCTGGTTCTTTATTTTATTTTTATTTTAGATTTAATATTTTCTTTTCTTATTTTAAAAAAATCAAAATTGTTTTCACTAAAGAAAGAAAAGTAATTAGAAATTGATAATTACAAGACCAATCCCTGTGGTTCGACACCTTACTTGAACACCGTACTACATCAGTATCGCGGTACCGATTTAAGGGTATTATTTTTGAGCGATCAGTTGCGCATCTACTCTTTTACCTTGGTCAGCTGCTCAACTTGGGCCTTCATCTTAAGGTCGTCGACACTTAGCTCGCGCATATTTTCATGAAGATTATTGAGGCCCTTCACCGTATTGGATTTTTCCTTGGTGAGGACCTTGTTCTCCTCGTTGGCACGGTGCAGACGAAGGCCCAGCTCAGCCACTTAGGTTTTGCATTTGAAGGAAATAAATGTTATGGTATGAAAGAGAAAAAAAATTTGCAAGTCAAGAGAGATTACCGAGAAGGACATTTACAGCCGTGGCGTCTTTATAAAGCTCTGTGATCAGCTTTGCATTGCTCTTCGAAGTAATTTTTTCCTGGTCGTCGAAGGGGTGATCTTGTGAACGAAGCTGGAAAGGAGCTAAGGGAAATCAAGAATTCTTTGCCCGGTCTTCAGGACGGTGTTCAGAAATGAGAAAGATATGTTTCTCTCCTTGTGCTTCAGTTAACCGTCCTTTTTGTTGCGCTTTGTTGTCAGCTCAGCCTTAGTCTCCGCCATCTTCCTCTTCTCCTTGTCCCTTTTCTCTGCAGGGACCGAGCTGTCTTCATCCACTGGGATGAGGGGGACTACTGGAGTAAAGGTCTCCACCTCAGGCATCGGCCTCGTTGGGGTATTTTGGGGCGTGGTCAAAGTCGAGATAGGCTCCCCCTCTTGGGCCCCCTCTGGGCCTGCATTTCCTTCACGAGCCTCCTCATCGCAGTTCAGTCCACGACTGCAAAGAATGCAACTTAGTTAGAATAAGAAAATAAGTAAAATTTCTAAGTACGTTGAAAGAACCGAGAAGGGATAAAAAACCTACTATTGGTGGATTCCTCATCAAAGACAAGCTCGGGTAGAGAGGGATCAGCCTTGAAGTATAGATTGTATAAGGACAACTTGATCAACTCCTTGACGTGGGTGAAGACCGTCTTCAGAATTCGATCTCTATCCTCAACATCTTTCAGGCTAATGATATGTTTCTTTTTGGCTTTCTCTGGCTCTGCGAATACAAGAAGTGACACAAGTAAGATGAAAGTACTGAGAACAAAGTTCAAACTCAAGTTGAGATAGACTCTTACCCACTTTTCCCTAGTACCTCTGGATGGGGTAGTCCATGTCCTCTCCCGAGCTGAACTCTCATCTCGTTCCCCCAAAGAAGAAGAATTTCAGTTTTTAGCCCTTAATTGAACGGTTATAGCTACCCAGGAACTGCTGCCGAGCAGCTATGTAGTACCACCCCTGGCCCTCAGACATGAATTTAGAAAAAAATAGGGTCCGAAAGAGGTCTAGGAACGGATCAATGCCCTCAGTGCCTAAGATGATGTGGGAGACCACCACCATCCTCATACTATTTGGAGCGAGTTGTGACGGACACAACCCGTGCTCCCAGTAGAAGGCCCGAACCCATAGATAAATGGGAAATCATAGGTCAGCTAAGAGTTGATCTATGTAAATCGTGATATACCCTTTAGGAGGTGCACAAACATGGTCCTCAGCCTGAGGAACTCTTAACTTCACCAAGCTGGGAAAATAGTATTTAGTTTGGAGCTTCTTCACCTCGTCCTTCGTCAAACTCAACTGAATTCCCCAAACCAGGCTTTTTGGGAGAATCTAATTGAAAAATTAGTAGGGATCGATATTGGCCGACGTAACCCAACCGGACGAAGTAGAAGGAGGGCTAGCTTCCGGGTTAGCCGAATTCGAAGAACCAAGATCGTCGATAGGACCCATACCGAGCTCAATCGAAGGATCCCCTGGAGAACCCACCCCTCTCTGAGCTCTAGATCGACCAGGATTGCTAGTCGCTACAAAAGACTGGGAAGGCCCAGCTTCGGATGACCTATGGGCTCTTTTGGATGACGAAGTTTTCTAGTCGACTTCTTTCGGAGACAAGATGAGCTCAATCTGCTGGATTGGGGACACCGTTCGAGTCTGTTCAAAAGAACCAAACCTCGATGGGTTGTACCTGGGAGAAAAAGAAGAAGCAGACATTGAATGAACAAGAGAGAAGATAAAAGAGTATCGTGCTTAGGAAGCGAAACTCTTGTGTGAATGAATGAGCATAGGGAGGTTTTATTTATAGGCGGGTTGTCCAATCAAACCGTCATGCTATCGGATATCGAACAACGCTCCAATCCTCATGCCCGTCAGAAGTTACAGGCCACGTGTCATGTATCTGGGGAGTTACAGCAAAGATTTTCAAGGAAGCTAAGTAGAACTCAGCCGAGCTCTTCTGGTACTGAGCAAAATCCTCCCGAGAATGGAGTCCCATCTTTCGTCAAATCGCGAGCAGAGTAGAACCCTCAACGTCTCGTGTTCCAACTCCATGCTAAGGGCTAGGGGCAACTAATGTGGGTAAAAATCAACCAACCCCAAGTTGTTCCACCTAAGCTTGCCACGTATACCAAACGTATGACGTGTCATGTGGAATCAACTACTTGAATAACATGATTCTTGTTCAGCTCGATATATTCTGGCCGATCAGTTCTCAAGACTTGGACGATTACTATCTGAAAGCTCTCTACAATCAAGGAAGAACCAACCGATGAAACCCTGGTCAATGTACCCACTTCAGCATCCGCACTCATGTCTAGGTTAGTTCATCCGTTGTTTTGGCAGCACGGCCCATGGACTTCTCCATGAACGTTGAAAAGCCCAAGCCCATAACTCTAATCGTTCACGGGCCCTTTTTTTCCACCACGCAGCGTGTTAAGGTCGATAACCAAGCTTAAGGCCCTTAATCTCCAAAACGCTAATCAGACTTTCTCCTATAAAAGGAAAGGTGAACAGTGTTACGGAGGTAATCGCTTTTAGAATATTCAAAGCATTCATACATTTCTTCCCCAGAGCTCTTACTCTCACGTCGGAGGGGCTTCACCGGACAAAACCTCGATGGGTCCTGTGCAGGTATGCTTCTCAAGCTCAGGCCAAACAATGCCCAGGACAGCTTGGTCAGATCGCATATTTGAAGACAAAGAACAAATGGATCTCCCAGTTCAGCTCGATAAATTACAGAGATCTGAAAATAAAGGCCCTACAGAACTTTTCTCCATCGAAGACAATTTCCAGATCACTCACAACTCTCTACATGGATTATGACTGGACTATACTGTGGGTGTAAACTATTTTTCGACACAACAACATGCTAGGAACTATTTTAAAATGATAAATTGATCAGTAGTCTAGTATCCACTAGGAACCAATTCTAAAGTAAGAAAATTAGCGTCGTTAACAAAACGTAATGATAATTTTTTCGTTACAAAGAAAAAATATTTTACGTTTTTTTTAAATCAATAACATATTTTTTAACTGTAAAATAAATAAGCTCTCCAACCTTATATTTACTTATTTATTTGAAGTATGTCTAAAAAATGATAATTTTGTACGTATTCACAAAATAAAAATATTTAATTTTTCAAAACTAAATATTATAAAATAATTATTTTATAAATTGTATTGAAAAATGGTGAAAACACTTTATTCTAAAAGAAATTGAATTCAAACACCCAAATTTATAAATCTTATCAATTTTTCAAATTTATTTTCGTTTGATGCATAGTAAAATACTAAAATAATATTTAAGAAACTCTAACATTTTATTTTATAACAAATTAAAATAGAAACGTATGATTTTCATCATATAAACAAATAATAATAAAAAAAAAAATTAATTTATATGATGAAAATAAAAATAAATGAACAAAAATTATATCAACCATTTTTACCTTACATACGTATCCACGCATAACCCCGACATTTTCAAAGTATCTCATTTTCAAGATAAAAATAATATAAATGTCATAGCAACTAATACAATTGGAATACTAATCAATAAAATAATTTTGCATATAAAATATCACAATAAAATATTAATCAATATATACCAATTCATATAACAAACAAAATTTTACAAAAAAAAAATATTTCAATGGGAAAAATGAAATAAAATTAAAATTAAATATAAGATGAAATATTGATGACAACAAAAACATAAATTTAATTTATCTTGCATCTTTCATAAATTTAAAATTAAAACAAAAATGTGTAAATCATCAAATACGCTAAAATTACGTTAGAAACAAATTCAAGTAAAATCCAACTTTTACAAAATTATATCTCTTCTTAGATATCACATGTTTCTTGAATATTTTTAAATAACTAAGAGCAAAAACAACTAAATAAATAAAATAAATCATAAAATAGAGAGAAAATACATATCTGTAGATCGAGGTGTATAAACATTGTCCCACGAAGAGGTACGCTCCCATCTATGCACAAGGTTGAATGGAGAGCCCTTACCAGGATAAGACGATTCAGGAAGTTGAGGTGCAAGCAGAATATCTCTATATTGAACCGATCACGAACCCTATAACCCATATAAAATCATCAACTTAATAATATATGTATATATTACAAACATCACTTATCTCTATTATTAGATATCAATAATATCATACTTACTATTTTATATTGTATGATATTATCTTCTCCATTTTTCTTTCATCCTCACACACTTGTAAAATCATAAATTTAATAATATATGTATATATAACAAACGTCACTTTTCTCTATTTTTAGATATCAATAGAATCACACTTACTATTTTATACAGCATAATACTATCTTCTCTATTTTTCTTTCATCCTCACACAGTGTATGGATTATGTAACTCTTACGACATGTTTGGTTGAACGGAATCGAGGTGGAATGAAATCGTCATTCTACCTTCGATTCTGATTATCTTATTTGGTTATGCAATAGAATCAAAAAATTGATTCTATTGGAATGAGAAATGATGGAATTGAATTCCACACTTGATGGGGCGGAATCAACCTAGGACAATGGAATCAAAAATTAATTTTCACAGTTGTGTGTGTGTGTACTTTATATATATATATATATATATATATATATATAATATACACATACATATACATATATAAATATATGTATGTATATGTGTGTATGTGTGTGTGTGTATATATCTATATAACATTGTAGCATATATATTTATAATGAAATTCACACAGATATTCTAATAAATTTTATAACTTAATCAAAATAATGTTTAATAAACATGTAATTAGGACACATAATTATAATCATTATAAGTATATATTAATAATAATTTATTAAATAAAATAATATTTATAAATAATATAATAAATAAAATATTTAATTTCAAATTATTTTTCTAACAAATTGTTGAAGAAGTTTAAGTACTTTAATGTGAAACCTCTTAGCACACCTTATGATTCTAATGTACATATGAAGAAGAACAAAGGATAACCAATATATCAATTGAAGTATTCTTAGATGATCGAACCAAGTTTATATTTATCTAATAAGTCTAGACCTGATATCGCGTATGTTATTGGAAGATTGAGTAGATATACTCACAATCCTAGTAAGGGATAACGAGTAGCATTACAAAGGATTTGTAAGTATCTTAGAGGAACTTTAGAGTTCACCTTATGTTACAAAGATTTTGCTAGTCTAGCTGAAGGTTTTGATGAGGTGAATTGGATTTCTGACAGTCTAGATGTGAACTTCACTACTAGGTTTATATTTTTATTAGGAGGAACTATTATATATCCTGGATCTCTAAGAACCAAACTATTATTTCAAGGATTACAATTGAGACAAACTTATGGCGCTTGACACCACAAATATGAAAGCAAAATGTTAAAAAAAATAATAATAATAATAAAACACAACAACAACAAACAGACAAACTTACCTCTAGATTTACCTTAGTTGGTAAACCTCTTCCTACTATATCCATCCATTACCACAATAGAGTTAGTTGTTATTGACTTAGTAAAAGAAACACGTACAAATAAGAAAATGAACAAACATATATATATATATATATATATGGGATACATGTCTGTTAAGAGTATGTTGAGAAGAGATATAATATCTCTAGATTTTGTGAGATTAGAAAGTAATATCGTTGATCATTTGACCAAAAGGTTTGGCCCAATCCTAGATTTGTCGGGGGGATGGACCTAAGTTCACAAAGAAGTCACTTATGGGAGTAACACATTCTCCATATTGGGAACCCCATAAAGGAGGTTAAATAATCTATATTGCGTGACTTATTTACCAACACCTAGTATCATAAGATATTCTCCTACTCATTTCTATAACAATGCTGATGACGTGTGATGTTAAAGAAAAGGTTTAACCTTGAATGAGACTAAGGCAGGAAAAAATCTTGCAGGGCATAGGTCACATATACTCTTAGATGACTTACCTAAGTAAGAGTTATTGTGGTCATGACTATGGGAATTGGGTCGTTCCCTAGTAACTCTCATGAGAATCAAAATGAAAATACGTATCTATTAAAAATACTACCCCCGAACCATGTCTAAATATCGATGTTATGTGTGTAACAATTGAATTTTGACTCAAAGGTTCTAGTTGAAAACATATTTCACTATAATTCTTCAAAGAAAAACTGTTAATACTAAATGAGGTTCAAGTCTTAAAGATACCTTCACCTATTGTGTAACATAAAGTTGCCCATATTTTTCTATATATGTTTATTAAAGGTTTTAAAATTTGATTCGAGATTGTTGTAAGTTTTTTTAAAAGTATTAATCAAAATTTCAAAACCACCATTGTAATATATTAAATTTTTATTTTTTATTTGATAATTATGATAATAATTTTTATTTTTTTATTTTTTTATTTTGTAACTCCTATTTTTTACACTACTATATAAAAAGAGATTGCCTACTCTTTGGAGAATATATATCATCCAAGTGTTTTTCATTTCTTCCTAATTATGCACATTCATATTTCTTATACGGAAAATTCGATAAAGACAATTAATTAGTCTTTCGGTGGACGTGAACTCTAAGAATATGTGCTTATGAACATTGGTTGCATCTTGGAGCAATCATAGCCATCAAAACATTTACGTTGTTTAGGAAAACGATTGTTCTTATCTCCTTGAACTCACGGACCAATGTATTTATTCGTTCTTATTTTATTATTTATATTCATTTGATAGATTAAATGTTTGTTTAAATCATTGTTAAAATCATATTATTTTCTCAAATGATCTCTCCTATTGTTTAAATAAACATGAAATTCTTGTGATCAAGCCTAGAATTCTTACCATAAGCATTGTGGATATTTTTTCTCCCGTTGTATTTATGAAATTCCTCATTGAAAGTCGCTTACAAAATTTTTCAATGACCACAACTCAATCATGTTTATAATTTCATTGCGTTGGAAAAAATGCAATCTGACATATTATACATTACTTTTTTTTTTACTATCTGTCACAATATAAACTGAACACGTGAAAAAAAAAATGTACTATTAGAACAATTACATCCCCGACTGTTTTTTATAGAACTACTTATTTGTGCTAGTTTTCGTAAGAGAAAAAAGAAAGTGAAGAAGGGTTTTGTGGATAAAGCTAGAATTTTCTAAAACCGGTTGAATTAAAATTACATAAAAGCTTATAGGTTAAAACTATAATTTTGGTGAGAAATGTGGGGGGTAAAGTTAATGTTTTATCTTTTTGGGGGGTTCAATATATAAACATGTGAGATGAAACCGGAATCAGTCGTTCCACGAGGACCACCGCTCTATTATTTATCCCACGATATAAATCGAGAAACCCGCACGGCTCTGAAGGAGGGTTCGGTCGTTAATTCATTGAAGCTTCTCGTCGCGTGAACTAGAGAAGAGAGAGAGGAAGAAGAACAAGAAGAAAGATGCAAGCAGCTGGAGTGCTGAATCAATCGTATTCGTATTCATCTTCGTTCGTTATGAGGGGCCACCAAACGCTAGATCCTTCTCCATGTTCATCATGCTCTTCTTCTTCTCCTTCTTCTTCTTATCCAACTGGAATCCGCCGTCCTCCATTTAAGGTCTGGTTTCGGATTTATATTTATGTGGACATGTTTTGTGCTTGATTATCTATTCACGCGTCTAATTTGATTCGATGTTCTCAGATTTCCAACTTATATGTTTCAAAGTGGGGGAATCGATCTCAGTGGAACTCGTCGCGTTCCGTGCGTGTTGGTTTACCCGCTGGTAAACGCCATTGTCGTGAGTTTTTTAATCGATTATTTTGAACTTCTTGAATTTCAGTAGTTTGAATCATAGTACAACGGGTTTTTTTCCCGGTGAAGTTGGAGGATCTTATTGGCTCGATTCAACTATGAATTTGCTGAACTGCTAAAATATGGATTTAGGATAAGACGTGAAAGGAATATTACGTTCTGTCTGATGCATCTAAAGCTTTTAGTTAAGGAACTATGGAGATTTTATTTTTTTGTTTATAAGTCCCTGCTTCACTTTCAGGTAGTATTCATCGCTTGCATAAGAGAATCAGGGCTTTGAAAATAAGTATAGCATTAAAGAAGATGCGTAATGAAATAGCAGTAGGATCAGGATCAGATGAGATTCCTTCAGCGATTTGGAAGAGTTTGGGAGAGTTTGAGAGAAATTGGTTGACTAATTTATTCAATGACATTAAAAAATAAGAGAATAGTGGATTGAATGAAGGAGAGTTTTTTAGTTCCCATTTACAAAAACAATGGAGATATACAAAGTTGTACAATTATTTAAGCATAAAGCTTATGAATCATAGGTTGAGGTTTGGGAGAGATTGATAGAACATAAAATAAGACATGAGACGGGCATAAAAGAGACTCAATTTGGATTTATAGTTAGCCGGTTACTTAGGCAATTGATGGAGAAACATAGAGAAAAGAAGCAAGGTATACATATTTTTTTTGTGGATTTGGAAAAATCTTATGATCGGGTGCCCATGGAAGTGTTGTGGTAGGTTCTAGAAAAGAAACAAGTATTCAATGCTTATATTGAGGTGATTAAGGAAAGGTATGAATGTTTAGTTACTAGTGTTCCAATAGTAGGAGGTGATTCTTGTGCCTTTTCAATTACTATAGGTTTACATCAAGGATTGTGTAAGTCCTCATCTCTTTGTTGTAGTAATTGATGAACTCATGAAACATGTTCAAGATGGAATGCCATGGAACTTGTTTTTTGTCAAAAAACATAGTACCAGTTGAAATTAGTAGAGGTCTTAACGTTGAGAGTTGGAGAGAAACTTAGTCTAGGGGTTTAAAGATCAATAGAACTAAGACGGAAAACATGTATTTCAATTTTAGTAATACTCAGAGAGATTATGGTATGGTAAAAATTGGAGATCCGGATGTCTCTAAGATTGATCATTGTAGATACTTAGGTTCTATAATTCAAGGGAGTGGAAAAATCGAGGTGGATATTATGCATAGATCAAAGTGGAGAAGTGCAATTGGGTGATTTGTAATCGTAGGATATCACTAAAACTTAAAGGAAAATTAAGATTACAATAAAGTTGGCGATGCTCTATGATTCATAATGTTGGGCGCCAAACGAGTAGCTTGTTCAAAAAATAAGTGTAATGGAGATGAGGATGTTAAGGTGGATAAATGGTAAGGCAAGAATGGATAAAATTCGGAATAACACCGATTGAAGAGAAGATGAAAGGAAATCATTTATGATGGGTTTTACATGAGCATTGAAGACCTAAAGATGACTCACAAAGGAAATGCGATTAATTCAAGTGGAAGGTGGTATAGTAGGGAGACTCAAACCTAATAGAGCTTGGACGAGACAAAATAGGAATTATGTGATCCCTTTGAACTTAAAAGGAAGGGGTGGCCCTTGAAAGATCTGCATTGCTACTTAGGTATACAAAGGCTTTGTTGGTGGTGGTGTAAACTTATCAATGATGATCGTTCTGGCTCCTGTTACAATGATCATATTGTTCCCCTGGTATTACAATATAGTATTTCTTTGACCACAACAGCTATTCAACTCGAATGCGGATATGTAGAGGTGTGACTTGGGTAGTGTCGTTGAGAGGGTACTAATGTTATGTGATCTACTATGGACAAGGAAGCTTTATTTGGAACTTTTTAGCTCTTAGGCTCAAATAGCCCTAGAAATTGAAAGCTGATGATGTGCTTGCTTAAGTTATTGCAGTAAATTGTGCAGTTTTAAACATAATATTTTATTCAAGCGTCGGAACATTTTGGTCGAGTTGCTCAAATTAATGAGTGCTCTTTTCAAACATATAAACATTGAAGAAAAAGAAGAAAACAATGATTTCTTGATTGTTGCATAATCATAGAAACAATTGTCGTGTGGAAATTCTGAAGAATCTGAACAACTGGTGAATTTAGAGTTTTGACATGTGTACAGATTCTATTTACATGGACCAATTCTGTTTTAGAAATCTGAGTAAGAGTAGTTAAAATGTGTTCTTTTGTGCCTGAAATAGTATTGTTGTGTGCTATTTTATTGCCTGCAAGTGTTTATAGTTACATTTTCTGATATGTTTATTTTTTCCTCATTTTTTTGTTCTGCAGTTGTGAAGGCTGTTGCGACTCCAGATTCAGGGGTGGAGTTGCCTCTCACTGCAGAAAATGTTGAGAGTGTACTGGACGAAGTTCGACCTTACCTCATTGCTGATGGGGGTAACGTGTCATTACATGAAATTGATGGCAATGTTGTAAGGTTGAAGTTACAAGGGGCATGTGGCTCGTGCCCTAGTTCTGTAGTGACAATGAAAATGGGCATTGAGCGCCGTTTAATGGAAAAGATCCCTGAAATTGTTGCTGTTGAACCTATAGCTGATGAAGAAACTGGACTTGAGTTGAATGAAGAAAACATAGAGCAGGTAAAATATTCCTATTAATTATTAAATCAGGGCAGCTTTATATGCGTATATCTATATATAGATAGATAGATACATACATGTATATGTGTATATTCAACCCCCCCCCCCCCCCCCCCCCAAAGCTTGATACTGCTCTGAAGCATGATTTTCTGCACATGCAAAGTATTCACAATCTTGTTGGTTCACTTACATGGTACTGCTATGTTGCTTCAATAGAATTTATATCATTCTGTTATATAATTAAACATGGGCATTAAGAAATTATTCAATTACTGACAATGGCTCTTAGAATTTTGAGGATGCAACCACAAAAGCGAAGGCTGCTTATATAGTGTTACTGGAAAAAAATAATCTGAGTCATCATTGTCAAGTCATTGAACTTGTCCAATAAATGCCCAGGTTAATTACGGTTGCTTACACTGTAGAATTAAAAATTAATGGTGTTCAGTCTCTTACGTTGCATTTGGTATGCTGGAATAGGATGGAATAACAATAGGATTAGAATTATTATGGTAATGGAATGGAATGGTCATTACCATTTCTATGTTTGGTGACAAAAGGGATTAGATATGGGATTAAAATGACCATTCCCGTTCTAATGTCTGGTTAGTGTTGGGTATAAATCAGGAATGGAATGCATATACACACTTACACAGTAAAGTCTCAACTTGAAAGACATAATTGTTTTTTTTAAATAGAGAATATACAAACATAAACTAAATGAAGCTCCAAATAAGATGTGTATACATCTAGGAGAGAAGAAAAAGAAGAAGGACAGGGGTTGGGGGCCTGTGGGCATTGGCGGTGGTGTTACCGGCAGAGGGTTGGAAAGGGGTTAATTAGAAGAAGAGAGAGAGAGAGAATCCGGCGTCGGATTCTCATCGGAGAAGATGGTGTAGGGAGAAAGGAGGGGGGAGGGAAGTGTAAAAGTAAAAATAAAAATAAGAGCTATATGTGTTAGAAATGGAAAGGCTAAAATATTTATTTAATTATTTTTTCATAAGGTAAAAGAGTAATTTAATTAAATTTTATTCATTGCAATGTTTGGTCCTTTTTTTTTGGCCGACAAAGGAATAAAATCTAATCACATGTAATTGGGATTAACTAATACCAAGTTTAATCTCATATTTTGTGAGATTAAAAAAATTTCAATAATAGAAATAAAATTTAATCGCATATACCAAATATAGGAATGGAATGGAACTTTCCAATCCCTTGTTGAATTCCCTCTACAAAACATGTTGTTAGAGCATGATGGTTGGGTCCTCAATGTCCAACTTTGGGTTTTTGGTAGTTCACTTTACTTGGATTTTTTTTATTTTTTTTTTTGGGTCTGGTGATTGCTTTGGTTCGACCGATAACTGTATAAATGAAAATATAGAAAAATTACCAAGTATTTCTAAGAATTTACATACCTAGTAAAAAATCCATGAATTCACATAAAATAGACACAGGTTATAGGAAATTATAAAAATTCTAGTCTCAAATGTGGTTCACTAGAATTCTTCACTCTATATTTCAAATTTAGCAAGCACAATTTGGTTTAGTGGCGGAGCTATTAACGTTGCATTTGGTATGCTGGAATGGAATGGAATGACAATAGGAATGCAATTAGTATGCTAATGGAATGAAATGGAATGGTTATTACCATTCCTATATTTGGTGATAAAAGGGATTACGTGTGGCATTAAAATGACATCAAAGGGTAAAATAGTAATTTAATTAAATTTTCAAATGGTATAATAGTTAATTTAATTAAATTTCATTCCATTTCAAATATTTAGTTAGTATTAGTTCCCTTTTTTGGCCGATGAATGATTAAAAACCTAATCCCAGGTAACTGGGATTAACTAATACCAAATTTATCTTAGTATTGGTTAATCTCATATTTTGTAGAATTAGGGAATCATTAGTCATGAAAATGAGATTTAATCCCATGTACCAAACATAGGAATAGAATGACCAATCCGATCTTGAATCCTGTGTACCAAATACAGCGTAAGGGTCTAGTAGGGAGTCAAGTCCCTCCCCAAATTTTGAATTTTTTTACTATTACCCCTTTATTAAAAAACTTTCTTAGAATTTTACATGAGCAGCCCCTAAATTATAAAAATATTTAATTAACTCTTTAAAAAAAAATAGCCTGACCTCAACCAATTGTTTGGATCCGGTGCTGGTCATGGTTCCATGGGATTACCAAGAACAAGGAAATCTGGTTTGACCCAGCTAAGTTACAAGTCTCAACATGATATTTTATTTTATTTTTGGAACCACGACTGTGGTTAATTCTTGATATCATTGAAAATGATACTGCAACCTCGATAATACTTTCTTCTACGACGGATTAAGACTTACATAGTGAGGATTGCTTTTATTTAGGTTGCCAAAAAACTATATTTAATGCATGTGACATTTTGCTTGTTCTGCTTTATTCCCTGATTGTTTCCTGATAAATTTTCTTGGCAAACAAATTTCAGGTTCTAGAAGAAATAAGGCCATATCTGGTCGGGGCAGCAGGTGGGTCCCTTGAATTCGTCGCAATCGAAGAGCCCATTGTGAAAGTTCGAATCACGGGCCCTGCTGCTAATGTCATGACCGTCCGAGTAGCTGTTACTCAGAAACTAAGGGAGAAAATCCCAGCCATTGCCGCAGTTCAACTTCTACAGTAAATGATCACCAACACCACTCTTCTTCTTTTCAAGTATCTGCCATGATCAAAAAATTGTGGTCGAATTCGTGGAAAAAAATTTGATAGTCTTACGAGTTGAATTGTTTGTCAAATTCATGAGTTGTTGCACCGTGTGCAATTCCTTGTATAGTTTGAATACAGAGTGTGATAAAGAAAGATTTTAATGTCTACATACATTTTGAGCTATAAGTTGAGGATTAATTTATCTTTTTATGGTTGTACTATTTTATTTTATTTTATTTTAAACGGTAAGGTGGGTTCGGGTCAATTTACGCGCATCTCGACTAATCATTTTTCCGACCGATCTTAAGGGTGTATTCCCCCACATCTGTCTCGTGCATTTACGGTTTTGGTTTCGGATTGAAAACTAAAGCAGCTTTGGTTTTTATTTTGGTTTTGGTTTTGGGATACTAATTATGAAATCGAACTGCGTAACCAAATCGCGTAACTGGTATTTTAGATATATTTTTATTATCTTCACTTTTTTATTTATTTATATTTTGATGTGTGCGCGCGCGTATTATAGGATTAATTGGGTTAATTTTAGGGTTTTGATTAAAAAAAAAATTGTATTTTAGTTATTTTTTTGCTTATATATAAAAAAAAAAATAACAGTTCGCGGTTTGATTCTGTATTAAAACTATATTTTAAAACCACTCTCTAAGCAACAGGCGGTTTCGGGTTTGATATATTCATATGTCCCAAATTAAGCGAAAATCTCACAAATAATTAGATCATAAAATATCCAAAAAATTATTTTTGTATGACATTAGTTTCTAGTGAAACCGGTAAAAACCGAACCGTTGCCATCCCTAACTAGGATTAGATTGGTTTATTTGGTAGGTAGTATTTGGTTAGTGTTTCTGTTCACAGAAAACTTGGAAAAAGGATGAAGTTATGGAAACAGCACTATCGTGTTCTCAGAAATTTTTTAGAGAAATCAGGGAACAAGATGGAAACAGATTTTTAACTGTTTTCGTAATTCTACTATCCCAGTTAAACAAACGGGGCCTGCATTTTAATTAAAAAAGGAAACATGAATTGAGTGGGGAGAAGCTTCTCTTTCAGCCTTATCAGAGCCAGGTTTCGATCCTGGGACCTGTGGGTTATGGGCCCACCACGCTTCCGCTGCGCCACTCTGATTTGTTGTTTGAAATTAGTTTTAAAAATATTTATTAACAATTCAACTTTTGTCTCGCCTCCCATTATTTTTCAGCTGTTTTAAGTTTTTAATAATTTATTTAACATTAAGTAGACTAAATATATAAAATTAATGTAATCTAATATATAGAATTTATATTTTAAAACGTATTAATATTAACTAAGAATTAAAAAATATGTTGAAACAAATTAGTAAGAACTAAAAGATGATTTGCTTTATAAATAGAAAAAATTAAAAACCAAAAAGTAGAGGACTACAAACCCAATAATTGCGGACTGTAACATTGAGGTGTTTTGACTTTCGAAATACTTCGTTTGACCTAGAAAAAAATAAAAAAATAACAGTCGTTATAAGTGGTCAATTTCACTTTTACGGATATCTCTTAACATTATATAAGTGTAACAACTCTTAAAAAAAATAAAAATAAAAAAGCGTTTACAATAGATAGGAGTATACGCCTAACCATTTTTTTTTAACCTTAGTCGTAAAAAACAATAATCAAATTACTTGCCTAATCATTTTGAATCTAATTTAAAATTAATATTGAAAAAAAAGTTATTAAATTATTCAATTATAATTTTTGTGGATGTTGTTAATTGGGGCCCAAAGGCCCAATACATTATTATGAAAATACATTTTAAAAATATTTGAATGCCATCTTAGAAGAACGGTTATAGACACCCGTATCGTGTCTAACAAGGGATACGACAAATTTGACAAAAAAAAAAAGGGGATACGCGTACAATTAGGATACGACAATGTGTATATACATACACATACACATATAATTATGTGAAATTTTTTTCAACACTATGCTCCCATTTTCGTATCAACACAACAAAAACCAATAATATAAACTTAACAAACGTTTTTTTTTTAAATGACAGCTCCCTTGTTTATACAATATTCCTTACATGATTACAACAATTGAACAATGATTTCAAACATACATGTAATGCAAATGAAAAATAACAGCAATTGAACCTGATTGCAAGCAAAATTAAAACTAAAATTTAATGTGAAAAATAACCAATTGAAACAAAACGATATAGGAGAAAGAGGAAAAATATAATTGATAATTTTTGTACATTCTGAATATGTTCTATTCCCTTAATTATATAGTCTCAAGAACATGCTAAATTAGGAATAATATCACCAAAATAAATGAGTTGATGAAGTTCTACAATAACGATACCAAAAATAAAAGATAATTTATAAATATAATATTTCAACATAAACTAATTTGAAAAAAAAAAAAACTAGATAATAGAAATGTTGGTGACGGTTTTCGAGGCGTACAAATGACCTCTATATTTTCCTCTGATTTGGAGAGAAATCAGAAATGAAAACTTTAATTTAGAACATTGTTGGTCCATAAAAATTAGAAATGAACACAAAAATATTTTAGAAAAACAAATAGATTTGATGAGAACATGCCTGACTGCGAGAGCAAGAAACGAAGTTGAATGCAAAAATCAATTTAAAAAATCAGATTAACAATACTACTTGGAATATATAATATTTTACTTAGAAAAACATAATTATGAATACATATCGTTAAAGATAGAGTATTTAATATATTCCAATTTTACCTGGCTAATTCATGATATGATAATATATAAAGCACATCCTTTTTTGTTTGAAGCAACATAGCAGTACTATGTCAGTTAGGGGAGAAAGTCGGTCGGATCGGTCGGGGATGGAGTGCTTTGGTGGCCGACCCGAACGATTTTGAGGGATCAAAATTTGACCGTCCCCGAGCCGAAATAGTCAGCCATCCGAGCGGGTTCGGGTGCTTCGGGTGCGGGTGGTTTCGGGCGGTTTTCGGGAGAGAGAAAACAAAGGTTTTGGCCAGAGAAGAAAACGGTGTGAGGAAAGAAAAAGTGAAACATACAAGAAATTCAACAAACAAATCTAAACATAAATGAAACAATTGTATGAACAAGATCTAAACAAGAATCACGTACCTGAGGTTAGGATTGAGAGAACGGAGACGATGGTCGAACCAATCATGCATCAATCGATCGAAGAAACAGTGATCAATCGGAGAACCGGCAATAGTACGATCTATCCAGTCATGCATCGACGACAGCGACGAAGAGAATCGACAGAGAAGCACGACCAAAATCGGAGAAGTGGCGATTGTCATCTCTGATGGGAGGAGAGGTTTGAGAGAGAGCGAGACAGAGAAATGAGAGAGAGGCGGCCAAGAATGAACTAGGGCATCAAAATTTTCTATATATAGTAGGGTTGGTTTGTAATATAGCAACTTTAGTGGGGGTATTTGGTAATTAACATGGGATCTCGGTCGGGTTCGGGGATTTCGGGTTGGACATGTGGGTATCCAACCGATTTCTCTTTGTAATCGGTCGGGTCGAGTTCGATTATGGGCTAGGTTTTTCTAGGTGTGCAACCGACCAAATTCGAGCAGGGCGGGGCGGGTAGGCGGGTATTCCTTTCACCCCTAATGTCAATGAACCAACAAGATTGTGAATAAATTTTTTTTAGTTATATTTAACTTAGTGAGATCTTTTTAATATACCTTTTAAATATCTTTTTAATTTATATTTAACTAATTTTTAATTGTCAGTCATAAAAGAAAATACACGAAAGTAACTAAAAAAAATTAGAATTGTCCCTAAAAAATGTACCAAAATATAATTAAAAATAAACTTAAATAATGTAACCAAAAAATACATTATAAATAATTATATATAACTAAAAAAATATACTAAAAAAATAAATATAGTTACATGTAACTAAAAAAAATATGGTGACCGGTAGTCGGACTTAGGTAACCGGAGGCCTAAGGTCCGACAGTGGATGGCAACGGGTGGAAACAGAGGATGATTCCGGCCACCGACGATATGAACCTAAATTGGAAGCATTTGATTGGAAATATAAGGAACATTGTTTATGGGACTGAAACACAAGGCAAAATATAATTAAGAAATTTATACTCCACTTAACACCTATTGTAATGATAAACGACTCGTCTCACTATGACCTTCTCTTAAATTCTCAAAACTTATGTCGCTCCATCCTCGCAGGGGCAGAGAACCTGTCGCTATTTCAGTTACGCTATCGAAGACTCTGGGAAAGTTGGAATAGGAGAGCACTCATCTTGGGATGAGCTTACTACTTAAACACTTTTAGTAGTTATTTGCTCCGCACTTGACTACCCAGCGGTTATTGTAGGGACAATAACAACTTAAGATAAATAATGAATTACACAATATTGACCAAGTCTCTCTTCTTTCAAATTGAAAAAAAAAAAAACACTCTTTCCTTCCAATATCTTCTTGATTTCACTATTTTGTTGTTATTTAATTTATTTTTTGACAAATCATTTTTTATTAATTTTCCATATAAAGTGTATAACAATAATATTATATAAAGTAAAGTAATTTTTTTTTCTCTTTTTCCAAACACAACAAAGAAAAGATAATTTCCCTCCCCATCTCCCCCTTCCCTCCACTCCATTAGAACAGATAAATGGGTCATTGTGTTTCAAGAATTAAACTTATATTTGCGATTAGTGTGAATTAAATCATAATTAAAGATAAATTGGTAACAAATATTCATTTCTTTTTTACTGTATTGCATTATGTATCATTTGATAATCCCTAAAATTCTTAATTTTCGGTTCAAATCTAATTTAAAATGGAGAAATTCCAAAGATCTTTACAACTAGATACATCTCCCGATCTCGACTTCTATATCTACTCATCTTTCCTTCTACCTCCACATGGCATTTGTAGACACAACATTTTGACCATCCAGCAAAAAATTTATGTTTTATTTTAAGTTTATTTTATTTTTATTTTCAAAAAAAAATAGAGAAAAAATAAAAGAAAAAATGAAAAAAAAAAAAAAAAGGATAAAAGAAAAAAAGAAAAATAAATGAAAAATAAAAGGTTTCCTTGTCAAAATAGAATTAGGTTTCTTTTTTTCTTTCCTTTTAGGTTTTGTTTCATTTTTCTCGTCGAATTGAAACTAGGGTTTCTAGGATTTTTCACTCCACATCCTTCCTATAAATAAGACCCTCCTCCTTATAGAAAAAAAAAATTAGAGAGAAACCCTTCGGGGAGATTCAAAAATTGAGATGAGTCATCTCCTTTAGAAGAGTGATTCTCAAAGCTTTTTTGGGAAATCGTCTGTGAGAGAGAAAAAGCCCGAGCGCTGGAATTCTTGGCCTAGAACAGAGGAAAAGCTAAAAAAAAATAAGTCGTTCGATGATCCAATGAAGATGTCGGGATGGGTTTCTCGTGCTTAAACCTAACCCTGAGCGTTAGGTAAAAGATGTTTTATTATTTATTTTGTTGTATTTTTTTTATATTTTTATTTTCTGCTTTTTTTATTTATTTGTTTCATTCTTCTTATCAAAACCCTAAAAAAATCTAAAAATCAAAAAAATAATAAAATCTTTTATTTGTAAGAATTAATCCTTACGAACCTTAAGTTGAATCCGACGATTCGATAAATCGTGAGTGAGTTTCCCATAGCCTCGTTTCCATTCCCTGACCCGAGTGTAATTTAAAAACGAATGGTTTTAGGAAATCTCTTCCCTCGGTAAAAGTTTTCGTGGGATTTCGTTTAAGTTTCGGCAATATTAATTTCAATTAAATTATTTCCGCAAACCTTCCTCGACTCTCATATCCATAGAATTTGAGGGAATTTCAAATCAGGACTTCTTTAAATTAATTAGGCAAACTTAAAATAGATATTTTTGCATCCATCTAGCATATTTACTTCTTGCATTATTTAGACGGCATGTTTAGTACACTTTCATCACTCACACATTTTTTTTTTTTTTCATAAATATATATTACTTTTTCATATCTAGTTACAACACGTGCACCACTTACGTTTTTTGTTATAATTAAATCATTATCACATATAATCAGGTTAATTCACGTAGTATTCATATCAGTTTACATTGACATATTTAAATTAAACCCTTTAATTCTTTTTTTATCATTTTTGCATATAAAATAAATTCATATAATTTTAGTTTTTGCATTCATATATTCATATTTATTCATTTATTTGAGTTTTCCCATTGAAAGTAAAGAAGTCTTTATGAATACCCCCCGGGGACCATCCTTATCGAATCCTTAATATTCGATAAAAGATTATACCGGGGGAATATTCCAAAAAATCCGAAAACTTGTCCCACCTTATTTATGAAAATACCAAAAGATTTTATAAGAAGGAAATGATTTCAAAATAAAATAAAACACTCGGACTAAACTAATTGGACTTAATTGGACATAAGGTACCGTTTTCGGACGGGTGTCTTGAGGTGGCTAACACCTTCCTCGAGTGTAACTAACCCCCGAGCCTTTAAATGAATATTTGGTTTGACCGTGTTTTTTGGAGTCAATTTTTTACTTAGGCCTTTTAAATTGTTTTCTAAAAATTCGATAACCTAGCACACCATTTAAACCCTACACTAGGTGGCGACTCCTTAGTTTTAAAACGGCCTAAGTATATTTTTTGAGAAAATCGGTGCTTAAACAAAATTCTCTTTAATCTAATTAATTATTATTTAATATTCTTTTTCTTTCGGAAAATCGGGACGCGTCAGCTGACGACTCCGCTAGTGATAATTAGAGGGTCGAGCCTAATATGTTCAAATAAGTCCAACTATTCCATGTTCGAATGTAATATTTTATTTTGTTATCTTTTTCTTCTACTTTTGTAAATAAGTTGTAGCTGACGCGCCCCGATTTTTCGAAAGGAAAAGAATATTAAATAATAATTAATTAGCTTAAAGAGAAGGGATTTTTTTTTTAAGCACCGATTTTCTTAAAAAATATACTTAGGCCATTTTAAAAATAAGAAGTCGCTACCTAGCATTGGGTTTAAATAGTGTGCTAGGTCACCGAATTTTTAGAAAACAATTTAAAAGACCTAAGTAAAAAATTGACTCCAAAAAATACATTCAAACCAAAGATTCATTTAAATGCTCAAGGGTCGGTTACACTAGGGGAAGGTGTTAGGCACCCCAAGAAACCCGTCCAAAAATAGTACCTTATATCCAATTAAGTCCAATTAGTTTAGTCCGAGTGTTTTATTTTATTTTGAAATCATTCCCTTCTTATAAAAAATTTTTGGTATTTTCACAAATAAGTTATGACAAGTTTTCAGATTTTTTGGAATGTTCCCCTGGTATAACCTCTTATCGAATATTAAGGATTCGATAAGGATGGTCCCCGAAAGGTATTCATATATGTTTCCTAAAGACTTCTTTACTTTAAATGTGAAAACTCAAATAAGTGAATAAATATAAAAATATGAATGTAAAAACTAAAATTATATGAATTTATTTTATATGCAAAAATGGCCAAAAAATAATTAAAGGATTTAATTTAAATATGTCAATGCAAATTGATATAAATACTATGTGAATTAACCTGATTATATGTGACAATGATTTAATTATAACAAAAAATGTAAGTGGTGTATGTGTCATAACTAGATATGAAAAAGTAATATGGATTTATGAAATTAAAAAAAAAAAAAAAAATATGTGTAGAAAAAAAATGTGTGAGTGATGAAAATGTACTAAACATGGTGTCTAAATAATGCAAGAAGTAAATATGCTAGATGGATGCAAAAATTTCTATTTTAAGTTTGCCCAATTAATTTAAAGAAGTCCCTATTTGAAATTCCCTCAAATTCTATGGATATGATAATCGATGGAGGTTCGCGGAAACAATTTAGTTGAAATTAATATTTCTGAAACTTAAACGAAATCCCATGAAAACATTTACAGAGAGAAAATATTGCCTAAAACCATTCGTTTCTAAATTCCACTCGGGTCAGGGAATGAAAACGAGGCTATGGAAAACTCGCCCACGATTTATCGAATCGTCGGATTTAACTTAAGGTTCGTAAGAATTAATTCCTACAAATAAAAGATTTTATTATTTTTTTATTTTTTTATTTTTATTTTTATTTTTTAGGGTTTTGGAAAAAAAAAAAAATATATATATATATATATATATATATATATATATATATATATATATATATATATATATATATATATAAAATAAAATAAAAAATGCAGCAAAATAAATAATAAAATATCTTTTACCTAACGCTCGGGGTTAGGTTTAAACACGAGAAACCCACCCCAGCGTCTTTATTGGATTATCAAATGACTTGCTTTTTTTAGCTTTTCCTTTATTCTAGGCCAAGTATCCCGATGCTTGGGCTTTTCCTCTCTCGCAGACGACTTCCCGAAAGGGCTTTGAGAATCACTCTTCTAAAGGGGGTGGCTTCCCTCAATTTTTGAATCCTCCCAAACGGTTTCTCTCTGAATTTTTTTTCTATGAGGAGGAGGGTCTTATTTGTAGGAAGGATGTAGAGTGAAAAATCCTAGAAACCCTAGGAAGCCCTAGTCCCAATTTGACGAGAAAAAGGAAACAAAACCTAAAATAAAAGGGAAAAAGAAACCTAATCCTATTTTGACAAGGAAACCTTTTCTTTTTCATTTTTTTTTTCAGTTTTCTTTTTTTTCTTTTATCCTTCTTTTTTTTCATTTTTTCTTTTGTTTTTTTCTCTATTTTTTATTTTTTCGAAAATAAAAATAAAATAAATTTAAAATACAGCATAAAATTTTTGCAGGATAGTCAAAATGCTGTGTCTACCCTACCCCTCTTTGTCATGTGAGTTCCACTTGCTTGACAAAGACAAAAGATCACATCATTTTGATCGTCCCATTTTCTGTATTTTTTTTTTCCAAAATGTATTTTTCAACGACAGAACAAATAAAATAAAATGACTCATGACGAACAAGTGTCCGCTTAGAAGATCGTTTAGAATGATAAAAGAATGACTCATGACGATACTCATGACGAACAAGTGTCCCTTTAGAGTAATCAAAAAGAAAAGACTCATGACGATACTCATGATGAACAAGTATCCGTTTAGAGGATCGTTTAGAGTAATGAAAAAAGACTCATGACAATACTCATGACGAACAAATGTCCGTTTAGAGAATCATTTAGAGTGATAAAAAATAGAGACTCATGATGAACAAGTGTCCGTTTAGAGGATCGTTTAGAGTAATAAAAAATGGCTCGTGACGATACTCATGACGAACAAATGTTCGTTTAGAGGATCGTTTAGAGTGATAAAAAAACAGAGACTCATGACGAACAAGTGCCTGTTTAGAGGATCGTTTAGAGTAATGAAAAAAAAGACTCATGACGATACTCATGACGAACAAATGTCTGTTTAGAGGATCATTTAGAGAAATAACGATACTCATGACAAACAAATATCCGTTTAGAGGATCGTTTAGAGTGATAAAAAAGATATTCATGACGAACAAGTGTCCGTTTAGAGGATCGTTTAGAGTGATAGAAAATGGCTCAAGCCCCAACCCTCTTGGCTGGGGGACAAAAGAAAGTCCAACGGTATAAAATATGCCCCAACTTGTGGCTGGACAAAAATGAGATAGCAAAGATATAAAATGTGCCCCAGTCGACTCTCAGATGACCAAACCTTTACAGGTTGCCTACGTACCTTAGTATTACGCCGAAGATCAAGTTCAGCGTAGTTCACTATATGCCCCAAGCGAGGCAACACAGATACCTAGATGCTCATTTAGAGCTTTTGAATTTTCTGCACTAGGAGTCTCCAACTTGAGTCGGCAGGAAGGTAAGAGGTCCTAATGACAAGGAAATCTATGCTCCTAGCCTTTTTGAAATCCCTGTAATGAACAAGAAAACACTTCCAAAACAAAACCTTAGTCTGAAAAATTGTTACCTTTGATGACTCATAATTTTGTTCCCCCCATTTCGGCCGTAATCGCTTCGGCTGATGGTGCTTGGATTGGAGCGATATCGGGAGATTTTTCCGTTTGAATTTAGAAGCTTCTCTTTCTAACTCAGGTTCGATATGCCTTGGGGTGATTCAATGAGATTTTTTTTTTTTCGACTTCTGAGATTTCACTTTTCAACTCATGGGAAGGCCCACAATGCCTTTATCAAGGTCTCATTGGCTTGCACAAATGGATTCTTGTCTTTTCAAATTTCTAGGTGATTCGATGCTTGGGGTTCTAATACTCCTGCATGCTCTGTGTTTTCTCAAGTTCTGCAAAACTAATTTAGTCCAAAAAAAAGGACAAATGGCGAAAATTACTAAACGAATACCTTTAATGTTTGATACAATTTTTTGTGAGATCTTGAGTCGGATTACACAGAAATATGCTTCCAATACACTTCTTGACCACAACCAATTATTCTTTTCACAAATTTTGATTCCATTCAAATCCATCAAGTTCTGATCCTGAAAAACGTTGTTTGCCTGCCAAATTGAGTTGAGGCAAAAATCTTGAACGGATGAAACTATCATCTTTCTTTCATCTTCTAATCACTTCCATATTTGCACGAACGCTTCTTGCTCGATTACTCCACAATTTCATTTTTCATTTTTATTTTTTATTTTTTATTTTTTGAAATAGATAATCGAACTTACAATGGTTCGGGAACAACCAAGCTTAAAAATGAACTTGATTTTCTTTGCAAATTGAGGCCTTCTTGCAACATTTGAACTTATTCATTGGGATCATTAACCTAGAATAATTATGTTCCCTTCTCGCCATTGGGGTTCGACAGTAGGAAAACCAGTATGTTTACACTCGATTTTATCAAATCACTAAAGAATCACCAGAGACGGCTTAATCAGCTTGCAACGATATATCAAGGAATCGTTAGGGAAATGGAAGCCAATCTTGACTTTCGAATCCTCCGGTACTCTGGAATTGCTATCGGATTTGGTTAAGGGCCTTTTGGACCTCACCATCATTTGGCTGAACAAAACCTTTCTTTGTTGTTATTCCTATTGGATCATAGTCTAGCTCTGTATTGAAATCATATACTTGCACCCTCGCTTAGTCACATCACATACAACATATGCAGGCAATTTTGGGTACCTGAAAGAGTAATATTCAAACATTAGATCATAGTTTTGGATAAAACGGTATTGCATTTATTGAAATTTAAAAGTTGTTACAAAGAAAATTATTTTTCATCCAAAAGACCAACGGGATGGAAAGGTGAGTACGTGAAGATATCCCAATTTTATCAAAACACCTATCAGATTGAAAGTAAACACGAACCCCAGTTTTGCAGCCTTTAGATTTTTTCAAATCGAGCCTTGAACACATGACTCACTCCCATATCTGCCAACGTTTTGCTAAAAATCGATTTTACCACTCCCTGAAGGTGCATGCTTAGGCAGCGGATTCTGCTGACAATTTGGCGCACCAGTCTTAGGGTTTTTAGGAAATGTGATGGCTTATATCCGTTTGAATTCCCAGATCTTGTCCTTTAACTAAACGCATTGTTTGATCACATGTCCTCTAGTTCCCAAGTGTTATTCACAGAAAGCATTCGAAGAAGCTGCTTTACTTCCAGGCTTAAGTTCGTATGATGGAAGGGGTGTCAGCATTCCCTACTTCAAACAACTCTGATACAACTTGGTGATTGAGACCGAAAGGTCTAGTAGTTCCTTGTCATCGTTATGGAAGTTTCCCCAGTAGCACGAGATAAATAAGCTTGGTGGTATTTGGTTCCTAGCATCAGTGTATGGTTAGGAATTTGAAGTGGTGGATTTTGGTTTGTCTGATATGAGGGTGTATTGTAAGCAAGTGTTTAGTAGGCTTGAGGGTAGTATTGGGGAGTGTGGTTTTGGGAAGGTGGTGGCACGTTTTGGTAGTAGTAGGGACGATTTTCGAAATATGGTTGGTTACGGGGATAATATTGGTTTCGGGGATTTTGAGAGAAGTGATTACGGTATTGGTTATTTTGGTTTGGATAGATTTGGGGATAGGAAGCTTAGGGATAGTTCTAGTGATGGGTTTGCTTGGGGAAAACAACGACAACTACTTTATCTTCTCTTTTCTTCGGTAGAGCTGACCTCTTTGTCGGGTCGGGTGCGGCCCCTTCAATCTTTTTGCTTTTTATTCCTTCTTTCGTCACTTCGGCTTGCTTGATCGCATCGCCGAAGGAAACTACTGCTATGCTCAAGAGATCTCGATAGAAAGACAGCATCTGAATTAACTTGAATATCTCTAACTGAGCCTCCTCGCTTAGCCTAGGGACAACTTTAGCAGCCTCCTCCATCCAGCGGGCAATATACCTCCAGAAACTTTTATTTTTTTTCTTCAGCATCTGGTAAAAGGTATTGCGGTCCGCCGCGACATCCTTATTGTACACATACTGCTCATAGAAGGCCTCTACCAGATCCTCGAACGTTTTAATCTGTGATAGGTCCAGGGTCATGTACCAGTTGATAGCCGGTCTTTTCAACGATCTCGAAAATATTTCCAGACAAAGGTCTTCGTTCCAAGCATGGACTCCCAATTCTTCCTTGTAAATGCTGACATACCACTTTGGGGGGCCTGTATCATCATACTTCGTGAACTCTAGAACTACGAAGTTTTTCGAGTATAGCACTTGGGGTGGTACTGACAGTTCCTGCTTTCCTGGATGACTTCTCTTTTTTCAAGTCTTCTATGGTCTTCTCCAATTCCTCCATTTTCATAACCCAGGCCGGAGAGGGTCCATTCTCTTCTTCTCTATTTTCGATTTCAATGGTCGGACCGGTTGATTAGCATTCGAATCGTTTGGTGGAACAACGACCCTCTTCGAGTGGATGAGGATCTACGGTGCAGTAGGGGCCGAGCCTTTTGGTGAGTCCTGATAGACATCCCCTTGGATAGGATATGTTGGCGCTCTATAGGCGAAATGATAAGGGCCCATCTGGGGTCCATAATAGACCGGTATCATGAAGTTCGGGCCGACGTGGTTCGGATTTGGCACTAAGTTCTCCATCCCGACACTTAGAGGGTTTTCATTTGGTGATTCAGTCGCAAGAGTTCCATTGCATGGGGGAACAGGCACCTCTTGGGGTTAGCTAAGTTCGTTGATTCTTTCCCTCAGCATGTCGATGGTTTCCTCCATCCGAGCCATCTGGGTCGTACATAGAGATTTGGGATTAGCTTCTAAGGCCATACTGGAATGAATCTGGGCCTGGCTGTGAGTAAAGACCAGACTTCGGATGGGGGGAACCGAAATTTCTTTTCTGGGACCAATTTTTCTGTCTCTTTCTGTTCATACAACAAACCCATTTATTAGTCCACATGGGTCTTAGGTAGTCTTAAAATCCATTCGAGTTCAAAATTCTCAATTCCGATAATGATCGATCAAAATAGATAATGATTTGTGAAAATTCTTTCGTTACTTAATTAGTATTGAAAACTTTGAACTCGTTTGGTTTTCAAGACTTCCTAAGACATCATCGATCCATCAAGTATCAAACTCCCTTCCACATCTCGTACTCATAGAATCCTATGGGGATATTATGGATACAAGACGACCGTACTTGTGTCGGAGGTTTTTCAACAATATAAGAGCCCGAGAAAAAAGAAAGAAAAGAGAAAACATCACAACTTATTTACAAAAATAGAAGGAAAAGATAACAAAATAAAATATAACATTCGGACATGGTATAGATAGACTTATTTGGACATATTAGGCTCGACCCTCTAATTATCCCCAGCGGAGTCGCTAGCTGACGCGCCCCGATTTTTCGAAAGGAAAAGAATATTAAATAATAATTTGCTTAAAGATAAGGGTTTTTTTTTAAGCGCCGGGTTTCTCAAAAAAATATACTTAGGCCATTTTAAAAATAAGGAGTCGCCATCTAACATTGCGTTTAAATGATGTGCTAGGTCATAAAATTTTTAGAAAATAATTTATAAGGCCTAAGTAAAAAATTAACTCCAAAAAAAACACGGTCAAACCAAAGATTTATTTAAAGGCTCGGGGGTCGGTTACGCTCGAGGAAGGTGTTAGGCACCCCAAGACGCCTGTCCGAAAATGGTACCTTATGTCTAATTAAGTTCAATTAGTTTAGTCCGAGTGTTTTATTTTATTTTGAAATCATTTCCTTCTTATAAAATCTTTTTGGTATTTTCATAAATACGGTAGGACAAATTTTTAGATTTTTTGAAATGTTCTCTCAGTATAACCTTTTATCGAATATTAAGGACTCGATAAGGATGGTCCCTGGGTGGGTGTTTTTATATGTGTTTTCGATAAAATTCTTTGAATTGAAGTGGGCAAGTCAAAATATTTTCTAAGTGATGCAAAATCAACATGCAAAATGACGTGAAATATTATATAAATTTTCTACAAATGCAATGTCACAAAATGTCAACTTTCTTAATTTGCCCAATTAATTTAAAGAAATTTCAATTTGATAATCCTTTAAATTCTATGAAAGTGAGAATAAGGGAATATCACGGAAACGCGTTTTGTCAAAATTAATTCTACCAAAACTTAAATAAAATTCAACGAAACAACTCGGTGAAGGAAAACGATTTACTAAACCAATTATTTTTTAAATTTATTTTATTTGGAGAATCAAATTGTCGGTAGAGAAATCTTTTCTTCATTGTATTGAATCGTTGAATTCAACCTAAGGCTTGTGGGAATTAATTTTTACAAAATAACTAATTATTATTATTATTATTATTATTATTATTATTATTATTATTATTATTATTATTATTATTTGTTTCATTGAAAAGAAACAAATCCAGAATAGTGAACATGAAAAATAATGACCGCCTAATTTCATCACTATTTCCTTATCTCAAATTTGCTTTTAAAAACTAGAACCAAAAACAACTTGTTGTATCAAATGTTTTCAAAACAAGAATAAACAATGATTTCTTTTCAAGACAAATAAAAATCAAAAATTACAAAGAAAGGAAACAGTGTAAGCAAAAGTTGCCTTTCTTGAATTGGGCAGGCTCATCATCCTAGTGTACCAGATTTATTATTATATTTTTTTTAAAGGTTTTTGTAAGGAAAAAAAATAATTAAAAAATAAAAATAAAGAGTCAAACATCCTTCACCTAACGTTCGGGGTTAAGTTCAAAACGAGAAGTCCACCCTGGCGTTTTCATCGGATCATCGGATGACTTATTTTTTTTAATGAATTTGTAAACAAAATAAACAAAATCAAAAAAAATGCAGAAAATAAAAAAAATACAACGAGATGGTATCCTCGTCTAAACGCTCAAAGATTCAGATTAAGAATAGGAAATCTCATCCCGGCGTTTTTCATCGAGTCATCGGACAAATATAAAAAAAATAAAGCTTACAGGAATTTAACTTGCGAAGAGAATAAAATAAACTAAAAAAATAATTAAAAATCAGAAAACATAAATGTTCTAGGCCAAGAATCCCAATGCTCGGGTGTTTTCTCTCGCGCAGACAGCTTCTCGAAAGGGTTTACAATGAGAAGCACGCTCTAGGGGGTTTTCCTCTCAATTTTTGAATATCCCCGAAGGGTTTCTCTCTGAATTTTTGTGTCTAAACTATGAGGAGGAGGGTCTTATTTATAGAAAGAATGTGGAGTAAAAAATCCTAGAAACCCTAGTTCCAATTCGACGAGGAAAAGAAAACAAAACATAAAATGAAAGAGAAAAGGAAACCTAATCCTATTTTGACAAGGAAACTTTTTCTTTTCTATTTTTTTTTTAGTTTTATTTATTTTATTTTTTTTTCTTTTATCTTTCTTTTCTTTTTTCATTTTTTTTTTCTTTTTTCTCTATTCTTTTATTTTTTTGAAAATAAAAATAAAATAAAGCATAATTTTTTTGCGGGGCGGTCAAACTGTTGTGTCTACAGCATTACTTCGTAAGGCTTTTGCCCATTACGAAAAATTCCCCATTGCTGCCTTTTGTAGGAGTATGGATCGTGTCTCAGTCCCAGTGTAACTAATAAACTATCACATTCAACGGTCAAAGATGAATTCAGAAGAATTCTTTACACAAAGTGCATTCCACTAACCTTATAATAAAAGGATAATTTTAATAATGTCGACTCACACTATAATATAAGAAGGATACTTTTGATAATGACCACTCACACTATAATATACGAACTTATAAGAGATAATGTCCACTTAAACAGATAATGCCCACTCACATATTAAAATAGAAGTACGCCCACTCACATTCTCTACATATAAGACTCCCTCAATCGATAGCACGATCAAGCCCCTCGCCCTCATTTCTCTCTCAATTGTGCTTAATGATTGACTGTCTTCTTTGCCACTATCTTTCTACTTCCTCAAAACTGCTCCCTCAATTTGTGGTTTGAGATCCACAATAAATGGTCATTATTAATATTGATTATCTTCTTTTTTAATCTTTTAGTGCAGCACCTTTGTCTATATAATATTAAAATATTTTATCAATCACATCATACCTTCCCACCCAAATAATATTCTACTTCTCCAAGAATATTCCAACTCTAAAAGTTTCACATCCAAAAATACCAAAACCCCTTGTTTTAGCAAAGACAAGTCTACAAAGTCAAGCTAACAGAATTCAATTAGTTTTGATTGGAATTTACCGAACCAAATTTCGACATCATCAGTTTGGCGCCCTCTGTGGGAACAAGCAAGAAGTTTACAACAATGCCGCAACTGAGATCAAGTCACGAAACCGTCGACGACGTGCCAAATGATGACATATTGGCAAAAGACAATCGTGTTGCTAAAATCGTTGCCCTCAATCTACAGATTGGGGAGTTGCGAGCTTTGGTAGTACAGCTGATGGAAGATCAAGCGTCGAAGGAGTAGTCCAAAGAGTAAGGGGCAGATCAACACAATTTGCCCTATAACTCAAAGATTGAGATAATTGGGTCTCGCTCCAGAGTAGGAGAAAGATTCACATCAGTGAGACCAATCGTGTGGAGGAATCAATCAACTCTAATCGAAGAGAGAACAATAAAAAAAAAATGAGAAGAAGCCCGCTACAAGGATGATTTGGAAAAGTTGCTCAGAATAACAAAACCTCTATTTATTCAAGAAATAATGAAGGAACCCTTTTCGCAAAAGTTTCACCCTTCTAAACTAGATAAATATGAAAGGAAAACGGACAAGACGAACCCGATGGATCACATCAGACATTTCAGGCATATTATGGCTTTATATGAAGTAGGGGATTGCATTCTTTGCGGAGCATTCGTTACCATGCTGAAAAGATCAACCTTGGAATGGTTCCATGGGTTGGCCCCGCGATCAATCAGTTCATTTGTTGAACTAGGAAAATAATTCATCAATCGATTCATCACTTATCAGAGGCTGAAGAGAGGAGCGAAATACCTATTAACGTTTAGACAAGAAAAAAGAAAAACGATAAGGCAATATATGACAAGGTTCAATGAGGAACTGACCTATATTGAAAGATGTGGAACTAACCTAATTGTGAATGCTTTCAACACTGGACTACGAACTGGGCGTTTCCAATATTCGCTTATAAAGCATCCACCTCTGGATATGACAGAGTTGATGGAAAGAGCGAAGCCCCAAATGAAATTGGAGAATGTTAGGAGAGCTAGAGAATGAAGGTCTTCCAATAAGGAATGTTGGAGCAAAGAGCAAAATAAAGATCATCCTAAGAAGTAGAAGGACAAAAGTTACAGATACGACAGATCAGAAGGACGAAGCTCTCGAAGGGAGCCTGAACCGGGTCTTCTAGGATTAAAGGTTCCCATTTCAAGGATCTTACATGAGATAACGTCTTCAGACAAGTTGACCTGGCCTCAAAAGATATTTAATCATCCGAATAAGGGGGATAAAAAAAATATTGATGCTTCGACCAGGATCATGGCCATAACACGGATGAGTATAAGCACTTAAAAATGGAAATCAAATTGTTGATAGAAAACGGGCACTTAACTAATTACCTCAAAGATAATCTTAAGGAGCAGAGGAAAGAATAAAGAGAGCACAGAAATGACAATCATGATAAGATGAGGAAAGAAGATGAACCCAATTAAAAGTATGATGTGATCTACATGATCAATTGTAGCTCATCTCTCACTAGAGAATCAAATAGAGCAAGAAAGAGGAAGGTACGAGAAACAGCTCTGGAAAAAGATTACGGCGAAGTCTTTGCGGTTCACCAAAATAGAGTTCAAAAGGACCCATCTCCTTTTCTGGTAATGATCTTCATGGTGTAGTCCAACCACACAATGATGCACTAGTAGTGACACTATGGATCTCGAGCTTCCAAGTAAGAAGAATTCTAATTGATACTGGTAGTTCGGTCAATATTATATGTAATGGTGCCCTACGTAAAATTGGGGTACCAGAGTCAGATGTCAAATCAACCCAGACAATCATGATTGAGTTCAATGGGGAACTAAGCTCTCCAGTTGGGAAAGTGGTATTCTCTATGTCCACCGGTGAAGAAGAATCAAGAATAACTCAGGCAACGGAAATCATGGTGATGACCTGAAACTCTCCTTACAATGCCATTTTGGGAAGACCTTAGCTCCATGCAATTAAAGCAATGGCTTTTATGTTTCATCAATACCTTAAATTCCCAAGTCCCAGGGGAATAGAGACTATTAAAGGAGATCAGTAGCTTCACGAGATTTTTTTGAGATAGCTCTGAGGGGGAAGTCGAAGATTCAATAGTAATCAATGAGCAGGGCAAGCTCTCCCAAGAAGAAGAGCTCTGAAACTGAAATGGATGACTTCAAAGAAAATTCAAGAACTGCTCGCCCTACTGAGATTATAGAAAAAGTAAACCTAGATGAAATGGGTCAAAAAAGATAAAGATTGGTACAACTTCGTCATATGAAGGAAAAAGACAGATCATCCAACTACAAAAAGAGTTTGAGCGCGAGTTTGCTTGGACTTCGAGAGACATGGAGGATATCGATACTTCTATAGCAGTACATTGGCTAGACGTAATGAGTTCACACCCTCCAGTGAGATAGAAATGAATGATCTTTAGCGATAAAAATATATGAGTGATCGAGGGAGAAGTAGATCAGTTGCTAAGCATTGGTCATATTAGAGAGATCACATACCCTAAATAGCTAGCAAATCGAGTCCTAGTGAAGAAGAAAAATAAAAAGTAGAGGATGTGCGTAGACTTCACTGATTTGAATAAGGTGTGCCCTAAAGACTGCTACCTAATGCCCCGAATAGATCAGTTGGTCAATTATGCTTCTGGGCATGAGGTCATGAGCTTTATAGACGCTTACTCTGGTTACAATCAGCTCAGGATGGATCCTCTAGATGAAGACAAAAGGGAAATCGTCACTGACAGAAGGACTTACTGCTACAAAGTAATGCCATTTAGCCTAAGGAATGCTGGAGCAACATACAAACGGTTAGCAAACTAGATATTTCAAGAAAAAATTGGAGATACGATGGAAGTATACATTGATGATATGCTAGTAAAGGGAAAGAAGAGTTCCAACCATGTAAAGCACCTAAAAAAGGCGTTGAAGGTGCTACAAAAGTACAAAATGAAGCTCAATCCAGAGAAATGTGCCTTTGGAGTATCTTCTGCAAAACTGTACGTCATGAACTAGTTCAGAATTAAAGCTAACCCGGAGCTAGTAGACGTTATTACAAAAAATGGGGTCTCCAACAAATGTCAAAGAAGTACAGATACTAACTGGGGGGTTGGCTGCATTACATCGGTTCATCGCAAAATTTACAGATAGGTGTCATCCTTTTTTTAAAGTGTTGAAATGAAATAAAAAATTTGAGTGGACTGATGAGTGTGAACATGCATTCCAATCATTAAAGGAATACATGGGCAAGATTGAACTTTATCGTGAGTGGAACTGGGAAAGGAGCTCTACCTGTACTTAGCAGTATCTAAATTGGCTGTCAGCACAGTACTGACTAAGGAGGAAGGAAAGGTCCAACACCCCATGCATTACAACAGAAAATCCTTGCTTCCAACAGAGTCTAGGTACATAGACTTGGAGAAACTCACCTTAGCGCTCATCATTGCCGCTAGGAAACTCGTATATTACTTCCAAGCTCATCCAATTAATGTAATAACTTCCTATCCATTAAGAGGAGTAATGCACTGACCTGATGCCTCTAGAAGATTGATGAAGTGGGTAGTAGAGGTTGGGGAATTTGATATCAAGTTCGTTCTAAGAACTGCAATTAAAGATCAGGCTTTGGCTGACTTTCTAGTAGAGCTAACCCCTAGAGGAGATGAAGACGACCAGGTACCTCAGAATCAAGTTCAAATTTGTGGGACCTTTGGGTTGATGGAGCTGCAAATTCATGAGGATATAGAGCTGGAATGGTAGCTATTAGCCTAGAAAGAGACGAGATCAAAAAGGCGGTCCAGTTCAGATTCAAGATTTCAAATAACAAAGTTGAATATGAGGTTGTGATAATCAGACTAAACATAGTCCGGTCTTTGGGAGAAGAGAGAGTCAACGTCAGGTCAGACTCTCAACTGGTGATAAACTAGATAATTGGAACCTTCACCGTCAATGAAGAACGTATGCACCTCTATTTAGAGCAAGTCAAAGGATTGATTGTCCTGTTCAAAGAATGCACTTTTAAGATAATTCCCATAACAGAAAATAGAAGAGCAGATGCGTTGGCAATTCTCGCATCATCAGGAGGTACTGGATCCAGCTCGGACTTGGTAAGTGTTTTGGAATTTCCATCTATAGCAGCATCAACTATCCTATGTGCAGAAATAGGGTAAATTAAGGAGGAATATGATTAGCGAAAACCTCTTATCGATTTGTTAAAGGATTGAACTCTACTTAAAGAAAGAAGATCAATAAGGAAAGTTAGTTACAAGACTGAGAGGTACTTAATTGTTGAAGGAAAATTGTAGGAGGTCCTACTCTCAACCATTGGTTCTTTACTTGGGAGCAAGAGAAGCCAACTACGTAATACATGAGATACATGAAAAAATTTGTGAAAATAATCAAGGAGCTCTGGCACATAAGGCCTTTTCTATTGGATACTATTGGCCCACGATGAGAAAAGAATCCAAAGAATTCATACAGAAGTGTGATAAATGCCAAAGGTTTGCCAGAGTCATTCACGTGCCAGGTCAATTGCAATACCCTATCTCAAGTTCATGGCCTTTTGCAAAATGGGGAATGGAGATCTTAGGGCCATTTCCCCAGCACTACGGAATAAGTGGTTTGTATTAATGGTCATAGACTACTTAACGAAATGGGTAGAAGCAGATGGATTCACCACAATTAGGGAGAATGAGGTAAATATTTTTTGTGGAAGAACATCATATGTAGGTTTGGAATCCTAGCGGCGCTGATCTCTAACAATGGAAATCCAGGAAAGGTAAAGAAGTAATGCAAAGAGTGGGACATTAATCACAAAAAAGGCAATCCAACCCAACCACAAGCCAATGGTCAAGTGGAGGTAACAAACAGGACGATCAAGGAAGCAATAAAAAAGAGGTTGGATGAAGCCAAGGGAAAATGGTTGCTAGAGCTCCCTACTATATTGTGGTCTCATAAGACAACGCAAAGTGAATCTACTAGGGAAACTCTATTTTTCACTAACTTACGGGACAGAAGCACAGGTCTTAGTGGAAATTGGATTGCCCCGCTACAGGGTCCGTCATTTTGATCCAAAAAAAATAAAAATCAGATCAAAGAAAACCTAAATCTGTTAGAAGATAAGAGGGATGGAGCATTAATGAGAATGGTTGCTTATAAGTCAAGAATGGCGGGGAAGTTCAACCAAGTAGTTCGATCTCGATACTTCGACATTAGATATCTTGTGCTTCGAAGAGTAATGCCTTATAGGCTACAAGCATGATTAGGAAAGCTAGCTCCTAACTGGAAAAGAACCTACAAGGTAGTCAAAACAAATAGGCCACGAACTTACTGTTGGAAGAGCTTAATGGGACTTAGATACCCAGACCTTGGAATATTGAACATTTAAGAAAATATTTTGTTTCAGTTATTTTCTATTGTATGTTGTTTTCAAACCATGTCATTAAAGGTTATTGAATGAGCATGTCTCTACAAAGTTAACATCATATTATAAAAGTTCAACACGAATCAGCGAAGAAGGCAAAGTTCAGTTGTGAACTCAAATGCTGAATAAATTGAAGTCAATTTCAGCCTATGAACTCAAGTACCTCCAAGCTAAGTTCAGTTGAGAACTCAAATGCCAAAGGAATGAGTTGAGGTCGAGTTCATCCTATGAACTCAAGTGCCTCAAGACTAAGTTCAATAATGAACCCAAATGCCTTAAAAAAAAAAAAAAAAAAAAAAAAAAAAAAAAAAAAAAAAAACCGTAAAATTTCAACCGACGAAGCTCTTTGACATAAGAATAACCCAGAATATATTTCTTGAAGAACATCCAAGAGGAGGCAGTTAAAAAAAAGGGAGGGAATGTATTGGCCAAACCTTCGAAAATTGGCTCATCACTTGTCTTCTAAGTTCAGACAAACTAATAAACCAAGGGGGCAAATGATGAGGGTAAAAAACACAACTCTCTCTTTGCGTTTTCTGAATTCTGGCTATTTCAAATTTTTTATGGATTAATTGCACAAACTACCACATTAAATGGTTAGAATCAATTACATAAACTATCACATTCAATGGTCAGGATGAATTCAGATGAATTCTTTACACAAGGTGCATTCTACTAACCTTATAATAAAGGATAATTTTGATAATGTCCACTCACACTATAATATAAGAAGGATACTTTTGATAATGTCCACTCACACTATAATATAAGAACTTATAAGAGATAACGTCCACTTAGACAGATAATGCCCACTCACATATTAAAATAGAAGTATGCCCACTCACATTCTCTACATATAAGACTCCTTCAATCGATAGCACAGTCAAGCCCCTCCCCCTCATTTCTCTCTCAGTTATGCTTAATGATTAATTGTCTTCTTGGCCACTATCTTCCTACTCTTCCTCAAAACTGCTCCCTCAATTTGTGGTTTGAGATCCACAATGAATGGTCATTATTAATATTGATCATCTTCTTCTTTAATCTTTTAGTGTTGCACCTTTGTCTATATAATATTAGAATATTTAACCTTCCCACCCAAATAATATTCTACTTCTCCAAGAGTATTCCTACTCTAAAAGATTCACATCCAAAAATACAAAAACCCTGGTTTTGGCAAGGACTAGTCTACAAAGTCAGGCTAACATAATTCAATTAGTTTTGACTGGAATTTATCGAACCACACCAAAATTGTCACAAATCGATCCCAGGTGATCTAATGGTCTGGAATTCAAATTAATCACTTCATTTCCTCCCACCAATGTTTGGCTTCCTCCTTTAGTTGAAAAGTGGCTAGAGGGACTTGACTATCATCAGTGATGCTCATCACCTCTAATGTGTGTCTTGTACTTCTCAACCAATTCTCATCATCAGCAGGTCCCATAACTCCCGTAAAAATTGGAGAGTCCAGCTCCTTGAATCTTTTCAAGAGTACAGTGTGAAGATTGACTGTAAGACCCGATTATTTGGAAGGTGCATATTTGTATTTTTATTTTATTTTAATTTGCATTTTAAATCCTTTACAAATTAGTGGATCTAAAATCATGAATATTTATATGTTGGCCACTACGTTCCAACTTCTTTTGATCCGAATCCATTAAATGAGTATGAATATGTTTGCCACTATCTTCCAAATTTCATTTTTTTATCCAAATCATCCTCGGGCTAAATTTGTAATTTGACACTTGATCTAAAATTTTACTATTCTTCCTAACAATTTCATACATCAATTGAAATTCTGGGATGGTTGATTTTTCAATTCTTCTCATCATGCCTGTAAGGTCCGATTTTGTATTTTTATTTGAATTTCATAGTATTTAGAAATTTTTGGGTCAATATGCTATTTTAAAATTTACTTAATTTTTAAATGGGTTTATGTGCCAATTTAAAATAATCTTGTTACTTTAGGGTATAAATAAATAATTATCAATTCTTTGTAGGCTGTGAGTTTAATTATGGTTAATGATCAATCAATATGCTATAATCATTCATTCTAGTGAGAAAAGATATCACTTTTGTGGGTGGAAGATCAACTTACCTTATTTAAAGAAAATAAGTAAATCCAAAAGAAAGACAAGTATCCACTCTTCCTCTCATTTTCTTATTCGTGGATTTACTCCTATCTGCCGATTTTTCTTCTCTCTTCTTTCATCTCTCATTTAGAGGTTCTCAAGCAACGTCAACAACGTCAACGTTTCGACAATAGTATTATAGCAATGCAATTATCAAGGTAAGTATACTGTCTTTTAGGTAAATTACCAAATTATATTTTCGTACTAAATTGTGAAAAAAAATATTAAAATGGATTGTCTTATAATGTTAAATGGATCAAGTAAACGATTAAATGTGAAAAGTAATTTTTATTATTATAATATTATGCCATAGTGGGGTCCCGATAAGAGGGCATGTCCTACGGGATATTGTTGGTTCTAACAGGAGGGCATGTCTTGTAATACGTTGTTATGTTGAGACCCAACAGAAGGGAAAGTCCTCTATGTGGTGGTTATTGTTGTTGTTGTTGACGATAATGGTTATTATCATGGTATGGTGGTTTACACCACATGTTGACTCCTACAATGGGAGATATTGAATGACCCTGACACTTAAGGCAACCTTAAATTGCATAGATGTATAGATTACGGTACCGTTATAACTCCCGATCGTGAGGTGAAATGATCTTATGACTAGTAGGGATCTATGTTTTTGGTATTTTATTAAATAAAAGTGACTTGATTGGTTGGTTTACATTCCGTTGCTATATTTTGATGATATCTAGGGATCTAACCATTGACCTCAATTTTCTCGAGCTCTGGTGGGTGGCTAGTTGGCTAGGAGCCTAGGTCAACGATAATTTTATTTAGGGCAACGACAGAATATTCCTGGACAAAGTTCAGGTCAGCAGTGGCAAAGTAAGGGCCAACCATCTAGTCGTTCTGGGATAGTTGTATGCTATCAATGTGGGTCACCAAATCATTTCGTTAGAGACTATCCCATGGAAAACCCAATATGTTATCGTTGCCATGAGATGGGTCACACGTCTCTATATTGTCTGAAATCGGCTACTACACCTTCTGCGAGCAATGTTGGCCCTAGTGGTGTTCAAGGGCGAGGTAGAGGACCTACTGGTAAACCTCTAATTTGGGGGGGTGTATTTGCTATTTCCCAGCAGGATACCTAGGCTAATCCAGATGTGGTTACAAGTATTACGTCGTTATGTGATAAAGATGCACGTGCACTTATTGATCTAGGATCCACTCATTCATCTGTTTCCATGACATTCATGATGCATGTAGGAAATTTTTCTACTTCTCTATCATATAGTATTATTATTTCTACCCCTGTGGGTGAATCAGTGTTGATAGATATTGTGTACAAAAATAGTCTACTTCACATTAGAGAGAGAGAATTGTCAGTGAATCTATTACCCCTGAGTATTCACGATTTTGATGTGATACAAGGAATGGATTTGCTATCCGGCTATCATGCCACAGTCGATTATTTTAAAAAATAAGTTAATTTTCGAGTCCCAGGCGAGTCAGAGTTTGTATTTTCAGGAGATAAAATCATTACCCCTATCAGATTGATTTCAGTTCTTGAGGCTATGGAATTACTAAAGAAGGGCTGCCAAGAATAACTCGCGCATATGATTAACACCAGTGAAAATGAGATACAATTGGTAGATATCTCAGTGGTCGTGGACTATCCCGAATTATTTCCAGAAGAATTGTCAAGGTTGCCAGTCGATAGTGAAATTGAATTCACTATTGAATTACTTCTAGGTACATCTCATATATCAATTTCTCTCTCATCGTATGGAACCTACCAAGCTGAAAGAACTAAAGATTCAATCGAAAGATATGTTAGATTGAGAGTTTATCAGACCAACTATTTCTCTCTGAGGAGCTTCAGTACTATTTATAAGGAAGAAAGATGACACTCTGAGGATGCACATCGACTACCAACAAATGAATAAGGTGATGGTTCATAACAAATACCCGATGCCTAGAATTGACGATTTATTCGATCAATTGAAGAAGGCTAGTGTATTTTCAAAAATAGATCTTCGATCGAGATATCACCAGTTGAAAATCAGAGATAGTGATGTTTCGAAGACGGCGTTCCATATGAGGTATGGACATTATGAATTTTTAGTTATGTCATTTGGGTTAACAAATACCCCTTCTGCATTTATGGATCTGATAAATCAGATCTTCCAACCTTATTTAGATCAGTTTTTCATCGTATTCGCTGATCTACAGACTTTGAGAGAGAAGCAACGATATGCGAAGTTCGATAAATATGAGTTTTTGTTGGATAGAGTCGTATTTTTTGGACATGTTATCTAAGGTGATGGTATACAATTCAGCCCAAAGAATGTTAAAGTCATTGTTAGGTGGAAAAAGCCAAAAACTGTGACAAAAGTTCGGAGTTGCCTAGGATTAGCAGGTTACTATCATCAGTTTGTACAGGGATTTTCTGTTATAGCAGCCCCGTTGACCCGTTTGACCAGCAAAGAAATTAAGTTTGAGAGGACTGACAAATGTAAACAGAGATTTCAAGAACTAAATAATATATTAACATTAGCACCTGTACTCTCTCTCTTTCTCTCTCTCGATAGAAGCGGTGGTTTTGTAATATACAGCGACGATTCACACTAGGGTCTGGGTTGTGTATTGATGCAACACGGGCACGTGACTGTGTAGGCCTCCCGACAATTAAAAAATCATGTGCATAACTACCTGACGCATGACCTAGAGCTGACGGCAATAGTATTTGCCTTGAAACTCTAGAAACATTAGCTTTACGATGAGACCTGTGAGATATACACTGACCACCAGAGTTTAAAATATTTATTTACTCAGAAAGAATTAAATCTGAAACAGAAGCGTTAGACGAAATTAATCAAGAATTATGATTGTATTATCCATTATCACCCTGGAAAAGCTAATGTTGTAGCAGATGCATTAAGTCAAAATTCAGCAGGTTCGATTGCGCACCTTTGAGTCATTCACACTAACCTATATGCCGACATGAGATCCGTGCGAGGCCAATTGGCGGTGGGTCAGACTGTATCGTTGCTTGCAACTTTAACCTTAAGACCAACGTTAATTCATCGTATTACAGAAGCGCAGAAGTCAAATGCCCAATTGAAAAATATCAAGGATGAAGTGAAAAATGGTTAGAGAACCGACTATTGCACTAGGAATAATGATGAAGCATTGATGTTTGGGAATAGATTGTGTGTGCCTAATAATACTAATTTAAAGAAAGATATCTTAGAAGAAGTGCACAGCTCAACGTATGCATACATCCAGGGAGCACTGAAATGTATCGGGATTTGCGAGAACACTATTGGTAGATGTCTTATCTATTAGCAAGCCAAGATTAAGAACCAACGTCGAGGTGAGTTATTGTAGCCTTTGCCTATCCCAGAATGGCAGTTGGAATACATCAATTGATTTTGTTTCGGGACTGCCCCGTACTCAAAATGGGCGTAATTATATTTGGGTTATTATTGATAAGCTTACAAAGTCTGCTCATTTTCTAGTTGTAAAAATAACAAATTCGATGGACAAGTATGCACAATTGTATGTTGACAAAATTGTTAAGTTACATAGCGCACCAGTTTCTATAATATCATATAGAGATCCGAGATTTACGTCAAAATTCTAGCCTAATCTTCAGGCTACTCTGGGTACAAAATTAAAATTTAATATAGCTTTCTATCCTTATACCGACGGCCAATCAGAGCGTACAATTCAGACTTTAGAAGATATGTTGATGAGTTGCATTTTTGAATTTCCTGGAACCTGGGATAATCATTTGGCGTTGATGGAATTTGCTTATAATAATAGCTATCACTCGACAATTAAAAGGGCATCGTATAAAGCGTTATATGGTAGAAGATACAGAACTCCAGTCTATTGGATGGAAGTTGGAGAACGAAAAATGTTGATGCCATACATAACCCAGATAACAGCAGAAAAAGTAAAGATGATTCATGAAAGATTGAAGATTTCTCAGAGTTGACAAAAGATTTATGCAGACAAGTGTAGACATGAATTGGAGTTTGAAGTGGGCGATTACGTATTCTTACGCATATCCCCGTGGAAACGAATAATGAGATTTAGAAAAAAGGAAAAACTAAGTCCGAGATACATCGAACCGTATGAGATGTTTTAAAGGGTTAGTACATCGGCGTATCAACTAGCCGTACCGCTAGGGTTATCAAGATTGCAAGATGTTTTTCATGTTTCGATACTCTGGAAATATTTGTCAAACCCTTCTCATGTGTTGACTTCTCAACCAATCAAATTTAAGGAAGACTTGTCTTATGTTGAGCAGCCAGTACAAATCCTAAACCATAAAAATCAAGTATTGCAAGCGAAAACAATTCCATTGGTAAAGGTGCTATGGCGCAATCATTCCATAGAGAAAGCAACATGGTAAAGATAAGAAGAAATGAGGAGTACATATCCACATTTGTTCGTCTAAGGTAATTAAATTTTTTAGATGAAATTTCTTTTAACGGAAAAAGATTGTAAAACCCTATTTTTGCATATGCATATTTTTAATTTCATTTTATAACATTTAGAAAATACTTTAGTCTAGTAGATTGTTTTTATTTTATTTTAAAATTTTAGAGATAATTATAGTATTTAAAATTTATTTTAAAGAAAACTTGGGGGGCCAATTGTTATTTTAAAATATTAATTCCAATTTTTGGGTTTAAATTAAATTTTTAAGGTTCAAGTGAGGGGATATATGTAATTTTCCATAGGTGGACTTAATGATTAGGCAAGAATCAATCATCCACATTTGGCGCCTTTTGTCTTACTAGGACACCATAATTTGGTGTTTGATCAAGACAAAATATTAATAAAAAAAATAAATAAAAATGTTAAATTGATTGTGTTTTTTGACAGCATCCCTAATTTATGTTGATAGTGTTGTCACCATTTATATTCAACAATAATTTAGGTTGATAGTGTTATCACCACTTATATTAAAAAAAAAAAAAAAAAAAAAAAAAAAAAAAAAAAAAAAAAAAGACACTAATTTAGGTTGATAGTGTTGTCATCACTTAAATTTAAAAAAAAAAATGATTGTGTTGTCTCTTAATACATCATTTATAATATTTTTAAAAAAAATTGGGTAAGGGTGGCTAAGCTTGTTATCTCCATGTATATATAGAGAGAGGTTAAGAAAAAAGAGAGAAAGAATGTATTTTCTCTCTTTGTGTTGTCTTTTCCCAAAACAAAGAAAAAAAAAATATGTGTTTTTTTTATGTATACATACATGTATATTTAGTTAGAGTTAAATATAATTCATGTTTAGATTAATATTGTAGGTGTATAAAATTTCAATTAAATGAATTAACTAAATGATGGCAAATATTATTTTTGGCATCTAATTTTTTAACAATTTCATTGGTATTAATTTAATATTTATTCATAAGTTAGATTATCAATAATTGGTTTTTTTTTTTTTTTTGTTAAATAAAAACTTTCTAATTAAGTTTAAATTAAATTGTTTAATTATTGATATATTTTATGTAGGTAGTTAATTAGCAAGTTAATATAATTTTGGTGATCATTAGTGTTAAATTATAGTTATTAGATTATATTTAATATTTTTAGAGTTAGTTTTTTGTAAGAATTTAAGAGGTTAAATTTTCATGTTAAAAAAATTACTAAAATTATGGGGTTGAATTTCTATTTTATAATTAAATAACTTAGTGAATTAGATTGTTAATTTAAGTTGATTTTATAAATGAAGAAATTATTTTTAATTACTTATTTAAAATTAATTTGAAAAGGTTATGTTGAATTTTTTAAGATTTATATAAATTTGAAAAAAATAACAATAAAAAAATAAATATTGGATTAGGAAATAATGCATTTATTTAGTTGGCATGCATTTCATTTCACATTTAAATAAATTCTTAGTTAGATCATGTCGTTTGATAGGTTCTCAGGCAACACTGACTACGTTAGTGTTTCGACAATAGTATTATAGCAGTGCAATTATTAAAGTGAGTGTACTGTATTCTAGGTAAATTACCAAATTATATTTTCGTACCAAATTGTGAAAAAAAAAAAAAAGATTTGTTAAAATGGATTATCTTATAATGTTAAATGGATTAAGTAAACGATTAAATGTGAAAAATAATTTTTATTATTATAATATTATGCCATAGTAGGGTCCCAAAAGGAAGATATGTCATACAGGATATTGTTGGTCCTAACAGGAAGGTATGTCTTGTAGGACGTAGTTGTGTTATGATTTGACAGGAGGGCAAGTCCTGCAAGTGTTGGTGGTTGTTGTTATTATTGACGATGATGATTATCATCATGGTTTGGTGATTTATACCATATGTTGGCTCCTACCATTGGATATATTGAATAGCCCTAACATCGATGGCAACCTTAGATTACACAGATGTACAAGTTACGGTACCATTATAACTCCCAATCGTGAGGTGAAACAATCATATGACTAGTAGGGAAGTATGTTTCTGGTATTTTATTATATAAAAGTGACTTGATTGGTTGGTTTACATTTAGTTGCTTTATCTTGATGATATTTATGGATTTGATATTACTCAGTATATGATTATATTATGTTTTGGAAAGTATTACTGTGGTTATATTATGTTTTGAAAAGTGAATTTTCGCTAAATGTACTTGATTCATAAATTATTTTTATATTATGAAGACAGTAAACTGATAAAATATTTTGTCTCAGGTACTCTGATTAAAGACGGGTCCACTTCTGGCTTTTGAGATTGTCAGTGCAGTTATTGATAATGAGGAATTTGGACTTTTATGGTTTATTATGGTATTCTTGTATGTGTAAAATCCTTGAATTCTAAGTTGATAAAAAAAAATTAAAAAAAAAAAGTCTATGTCAAGCGACAGTTAGAAGTACAATTATCATCCAAATTATGTTTGTTTATGGTTGAGTAATATCAAGTTGAGGTCACGCCTAGCCTCGAGCGTGGAGTTCCGGGGTGAGGTGTGACAGTTTTGGTATCAGAGCCTAGGTTATAGGTTCTGTAGGTTTGTTAGGTTGTCTCGTCAGTAGTGGACCATAAGATTGAGTGTTGAGTTGAAATGTTGGTTCAAAATGTGAGTGGTAGTTGTTTCTACTTTATTTATAAGTAGTATCTTTGCAACATGTATTATTTGTTGCCTTTTCGACAGTTTAATTGATTAAATTAAATTTACAAATCTTGAATATGGAACGTAGAAATAAAAAGTAGTGGGAATTTTGGACCCCAAAGAAAAAGGGGTAGGACGCATAAAGATTGGATGTTGTTGAGCAAGTGTTACAGGTTGTCGCACAACTACCAGAGCAGTAGACAAAGATGGTTAAATGACAGAGGGCCTAAACCGAAACAGTCAATCCTTAGACTGTACTCTTGAAAATATTCAAGGAGCTGGACCCTCAGATTTTTACGGGAACTGCAGGTTCTATTGATGATGAGAATTAGTTGAGGAGTATAGGACACGTATTCGAGGCGATGGGCATCATTAATGATAGTTGAGTCCCTATCACCACTTTTCAACTAAAGGAGGAAGTCGAACATTGGTGGGAGAAAATGAAGCGATCAATTTCAATTCCAGACTATGAGATCACCTGGGATTAATTTGTGTCAGTATTTAATGAAAAATATTTCCTTGAATTCTACCAATTCGAAATGGAAGAAGAATTCACATTATTGAGACAAGTTAAAATGACGGTTCTTCAATATGAGATTAAATTCGAAGTTTTGTCTCGATTTGCCCCTGACTTGGTAAAGACAGATGAAGCAAGATGCAGAAGATTCCAAAAGAGTTTAGAGTTGCCAATACGTTCAAGATTGATAGGAAGACAGATCAAAACTTACTCTAAACTCGTAAATATGGAAAAATTAATAGATAAAGATATGCAAGAAGTTGCCCAGAGTCATGAGCAACATAAGAAAAGCATATTTGAGCCACCTAACAAACATCTAAGTGGTGCATCTTGGGGATCTAACCATCGACCTCAATTTTCTCAGGTTCCGGTAGGTGGCGAGTCAGCTAGGAGCCTAGGTCAACGATAATCTTATTTAGGGCAACGACAGAATATTCTTAGACAGAGTTTAGGTCAGCAGTGGTAGAGTATGGGCCAACCATCTAGTCGTTCTGGGACAGTTGTATGCTATCAATGTGGGTCATCGGATCTTGTTAGAGACTGTCCTATAGCAGGCCCAATATGTTATCGTTGTGATGAGCTGGGTCACACATCTCCATACTGTTTGAAACCTGCTACTACATCTTCGGTGAGCAGTGTTGGCCCTAACGGTGTTTAGGGGCGAGGTAGAGGACCTACTAGTAGACCTCCAATTCGGGGGCATATATTTGCTATCACCCAGCAGGATACCCAAACTACTCCAGTTGTGGTTACAAGTATTATGTCGTTATGTGATAGAGATGCACATGCACTTATTGATCCAAGTTCCACCCATTCATTTATTTCCATGACATTCATGATGCAAGTAGGAAAATTTCCTACTTCTCTATCATATGGTATTATTATCTCTACCCCTGTGGGTGAATCATTGTTAATAGATAGTGTGTACAAAAATAGTCTGCTTCGCATCAGAGATAGAGAATTGTCAGTGGATCTATTACCCCTCATTCACGATTTTGACGTAATACTGGGTACGGATTTGCTATCCGGCTATCATGCCACAGTCAATTGTTTTAAAAAAGAAGTTACTTTTTGAGTCTCAGGAAAGTCAGAGTTTATATTTTTGGGGGATAGAATCATTACGCCTGTCAGTTTGATTTTAGTTATGGAGGCCAGAAAATAATTAAAGAGGGGATTCCAGGGATACCTCGCACGTGTAATTAACACCAATCAGAATGAGGTACAATTAGCATATATTCTAGTGGTTAGGGACTATCCCTAAGTATTTCCAGAAGAATTGTCAAGGTTACCAGTCGATAGTGAAATTGAATTACTTCCAGGTACATCTCTTATATCAATTCTCCCCTATCGTATGGCACCTACCAAGCTGAATGAACTGAGGATTCAATTGCAAGATCAGTTAGATCGTAGGTTTATCAAACCAACAGTTTCTCCGTGGGAAGCTCCAGTACTATTTGTAAGGAAGAAAGATGACACTCTGAGGATGTGCATTGAATACCGACAAATGAATAAGGTGGCAGTTAGTAACAAATACCCGTTGCCTAAAATTGATAATTTATTCGATCAGCTGCAGAAGGTTAGTGTATTTTCAAAAGTAGATCCTCGATCGGGATATCACCAGTTGAAAATCAGAGACAATGATATGTCAAAGGCGGCATTCCGTATGAGGTATGGACATTATGAATTTTTAGTTATACCATTTGGGTTGATGAATGCCCTTCTGCATTTATAGATCTAATCAATCGGATCTTCCAGTCTTATTTAGATCAGTTTATCATCGTATTCACTGATGATATACTAATTTACTTCCAAAATAAAGAAGAGCATGTAAAGTATCTCAAAAATATGCTACAGACTTTGAGAGATAAGCAATTATATGCGAAGTTCAGAAGATGTGAGTTTTGGTTAGATAGAGTCATATTTTTGGGGTACGTTATCTCGGGTGATGATATACAAGTCAACCCAAAAAAAGTTGAAGCCGTTATTCAATGGAAAAGGCCAAAACCTATGACAGAAGTTCAGAGTCTCCTTGGATTGGATGGTTACTATCGCTGGTTTGTATAGGGATTTTATGTTATAGCAGCCCCGTTGACCTGTTTGACCCGCAAAGAAACTAAGTTTGAGTGAACTGAAAAATGTGATAGAGCTTCCAAGAGCTAAAGAATATATTGATATCAGCTCCAGTACTCTCTCTCCCGATAGAAGACGGTGGTTCTGTAATATACAACGACGTTTCACACCAGAGTCTGAGTTGTGTATTGATGCAACATGGGCACGTGATTGCATACGCCTCCCCAACAATTAAAGAATCATGAGTGTAACTACCCGACGCATGACTTGGAGCTGGTGACAATAGTGTTTGCCTTGAAAATCTGGAGACATTATCTTTACGGCGATACCTACTAGATATACACAAACCACCAGAGTTTAAAATATTTATTTACTCAGAAATAATTAAATCTAAGATAGAAACATTGGATGGAATTAATCCAGGATTATGATTGTACTATCCATTATCACCATGGAAAAGCTAATGTTGTGGTAGATGCATTAAGTCGAAAATCAACAAGTTCAGTTACGTACCTTCGAGTCATTCACACTAACCTATATGCCGACCGGATATCCCTGCAAGTCCAGTTAGTAGTGGGTCAGACTGCATTGTTTCTTGCAACGTTGACCTTAAGACCAATGTTAATTGACTATAACATAGAAGCACAGAAATCAGATGCCCAATTGAAAGATCAGGGATAAAGTGAAAACAGTCAAAGAACCGACTATTGAGGTAGGGATAATGATAAGGCCTTAATGTTTAAAAATAGATTATGTGTGCTTAATAATGTTAATTTGAAGAAAGATATCTTAAAAGAAGCGTATAGCTTAGCATATGTGATACATCTAGGGAGCACTAAAATGTATCGGGATGTGCGAGGACATTATTGGTAGAATGAAATGAAACGAGAAATTGTTGGATTTGTTTTTAGATGTCTTATTTGTCTATAAGCCAAGATTGAGCACTAACATTAGGTGGGTTATTGCAGCCTTTGCCTATCCCAGAATGGAAGTGGGAACACATCACGATGGATTTTGTTTCGGGACTACCCCATACTCACGATGGAATTTCATGTTTCGATGCTCAGGAAATATTTTTCAAACCCTTCTCATGTGTTGCCTTCTCAACCAATCGAATTGAAGGAAGACTTGTCTTATGTTGAGCAGCCAATACAAATCTTAGACCGTAAAAATCAAGTATTGCGAGCAAAAATAATTCCATTGGTAAAGGTATTATGGCGCAATCATTCCATTAAGGAAGCAATGTGGGAAAGAGAAGAAGAAATAAGGAGCACATATCCACATTTGTTCATCTAAGGTAATTAAATTTTGGGATGAAATTTCTTTTAAGTAGAAAAGATTGTAAAACCCTATTTTTGCATGTGCATATTTTTAATTTTATTTTATAACATTTAGAAAATACATGAGTCTAGTAGATTATTTTAATTTCATTTTAAAATTTTAGGGATAATTATAGTATTTAAAATTTATTTTTAAGAAAACTTGGGGGGGAAATTGTTATTTTAAAATATTAATTTTAACTTTTGGGTTTGAATTAATTTTTAAAGGTTCAAGTGAGGAGATATATATAATTTTCCATTGGTGGACTTAATGATTAGGCAAGAATCATCAACCATCCACATTTGGTGTCTTTGTCTTATTAGGACACCATCATTTGGTGTTTGATCAAGACAAAATATTAATAAAAAATAAAAATAAAAATATTAAATTGAGTGTGTTCTTCGACAGAATTCCTAATTTAGGTTAATAGTGTTGTCACCACTTATATTAAAAAATAATTTAGGTTGATAGTGTTATCACCACTTATATTAAAAAAAACTAATTTTGGTTGATAGTGTTGTCACCAATTACATAAAAAATAATATTAATTTAGGTTGATAGAGTTATCACCACTTATATTAAAAAAAAAAAACACTAATTTAGGTTGGTAGTGTTGTCAAAACTAATTTAGGTTGATAGTGTTGTCATAACTTAAATTTAAAAAAAAAAATGATTTTGTTGTCTCTTAATTCATTATTTTTAATAATTAAAAAAAAAAAAAAAAAGAATAATTTGGGTAAAGGTGGCTAAGTTTGTTGTCTCCATGTATATATATATATATAGAGAGAGAGAGAGAGAGGTTAAGAAAAAAGATAGAGTTTATTTTCTTTCTTTGTGCCATCTCTTCCCAAAACAAAGAAAAAAAAAGATATGTGTTTTTCTTATGTATACACACATGTATAGTTTGTTATAGTTGCATACATTTCATGTATAGATTAATATTGTAGGTGTATAAAATTTTAATTAACTAAATTAACTAAATGATGACAAATATTATTTTTGGTATCTAATTTTTGAACAATTTTATTGGTATTAATTTAATGTTTTATTCATAATTTAGAATATTAATAGATGTTTTTTTGTTAAATAAAAACTTGCTAATTAAGTTTAAATTAAATTATTAAATTATTGATATTTTATGCAGGTAGTTAATTAGCAAGTGAATATAATTTTGATTATCATTAGTGTTAAATTATAGTTATTAGATTATATTTGATATTTTTAAAGTTAGCTTGTTGTAAGAATTTAATGGGTTTAATTTTCATGTTAAAAATTACTAAAATTATGGGGTTGAATTTCTATTTTATAATTAAATAACTTAGTGAATTAGATAGTTAACTTAAGTTGATTTATAATCATAAATGAAGAAATTATTTTTAATTACTTATTTAAAGTTAATGTGAAAAGGTTATGTTGAACTTTTTAAGATTAATATAAATTTGAAAAAAATATTAAATAAATAAATATTTTGGATTAGGAAATAATGCATTTATTTAATTAGCATGCATTTCATTTTATATCTAGATAAATTCTTAGTTTAAATCATGTGGTTTGATAGGTTCTCGGGCGACGCCAACTGGGTCAGTGTTTCGACAATATTATTATAGCAGTGCAATTATCAAGATTAGTGTACTGTCTTCTAGGTAAATTACCAAATTATATTTTCGTACTAAATTGTGAAAAAAACAAAATTATTAAAATAGATTGTCTTATAACGTTAAATGGATCAAGTAAACGATTAAATGTGGAAAGTGATTTTTATTATTATAATACTATGTCATAGTGTGGTCCTGACAGGAGGGTATATCCTAGAGGATGTTATTGGTCTTAACAGGAAGGCATGTCCTGTAGGACGTTATGTTGTGACCTAACAGAAGGGCATGTCCTGCAGGTGGTTGATATATATTGTCATTGTTGTTATTAACGATAATGATTATCATCATAATGTGGTGGTTTATAACACGTGTTGGCTCCTACCATTGGAGATATTGAATGGCCCTAACATTGATAGTAACCTTAAATTGTACAGATGTACAGGTTACTGTACCATTATAACACACCGATCGTGAGGTAAAACGATCATATGGCTAGTAGGGAAGTATGTTTCTGGTATTTTATTATATAAAAATGACTTGATTGGTTGGTTTACATTCACTTGCTATATCTTGATGAAATCTGTGGATTTAATATTGCTCAGTATATGATTATATTCTGTTTTGGAAAGTATTACTGTGGTTATATTCTGTTTTGAAAAGTGAATTTTTGTTAAATGTGCTTGATTCATTAATTATTTTTATATTATGAATACAATACACTGATAAAATATTTGGTTTCAGGTATTCCGAGTAAAGACGGGTCTACTACTAGCATTGGATAGAGTTAGAAGGGTTGTGTGGCTTTTGATACTGTCAATGAAGTGATTGATAATGAGGAATTTGGACTTTCATGGTTTATTATAGTATTGTTGTATGTGTAAAATCCTTGAATTCTAAGTTGATAAAAAATTTAAAATAAATTTATGTCAACAGACAGTTAGAAGTATAATTGTTATCCAAATTTCGTTTGTTTATGGTTGAGTAATATCAAGTTGAGGTCACGCCTTGCCTCGAGTATAGGGTCCGGGGTGAGGTGTGATAGACGGAGTCAAACTGATGATATCAAAATTTGGTTCGATAAATTCCTGTCAAAACTAATTGAATTATGTTAGCTTGACTTTGTAGACATGTCCTTGCCAAAACAAGGGTTTCGGTATTTTTGGATGTGAAGCTTTTAGAGTAGGAATATTTTTCGAGAAGTAAAATATTATTCGGGTGGGAAGGTATGATGTGATTGATAAAATAATTTAATATTATATAGACAAAGGTGTTGCACTAAACTATTAAAGAAGAAGATGATCAATATTAATCATGACTATTCATTGTGGATCTCAAACCACAAATTGAGGGAACAGTTTTGAGGAAGAGTAGGAAGATTGTTGCAAAGAAAACAGTCAATCATTAAACACAACTAAGAGATAAATGAGGGGGAGGGGCTTGACCGCGCTATCGATTGAGCGAGTCTTATATGTAGAGAATGTGAGTGGGCATACTTCTATTTTAATATGTGAGTGGGCATTATCTGTCATGTAAGTGTGCATACTTCTATTTTAATATGTGAGTGAGCATATCTGTCTAAGTGGACATTATCTCTTATAAGTTCTTATATTATAGTGTGAGTGGACATTATCAAAATTATCCTTTTATTATAAGGTTAGTAAAATGCACTTTGTGTAAAGAATTCATCTGAATTCATCTTGACCATTGAATGTGATAGTTTATGTAATTGATCCATTTAATGTGGTATTTTATGCAATTGATCCATCAAAATTTTGAATTAGCTAAAATTTAGAAAACGCAAAGGGAGAATTGTGGTTTTTACCCTCATCATTTGCCCTCTTGGCGTATTAGTTTGTCTAAACGTAGAAGACAATTGATGAGCCAATTTTTGAAGGTTCGAGCAATACCTCCCCCCCCCCCCCCCCCCCCTCCCCTCCCTTTTTTTTTTGACTGCCCTCCCTTGGATGTTCCTCAAGAAATATATTCTTGGTTATTCTTATATCAAAGAGCTTCATCGGATGAAATTTTACCTTTTATTTTTTTAAGGCATTTGGGTTCATAATTGAACTTAGTCTTGAGGCACTTAAGCTCATAGGCTAAACTTGACCTCAACTCATTCCTTCAGCATTTGAGTTCTCCATTGAACTTAGCCTGGAGGTACTTGAGTTCATAGGCTGAACTTGACCTAAGCTTATTCCTTCGGCATTTGAGTTCACAACTGAACTTAGCCTTCTTCGCTGATTCGTGTTCAACTTTCATAATATGATGATGTTAACTTTGTAAAGACATGTTTATTCAATAACTTTTAATGACATGGTTTGAAAACAACATAAAATAGAAAATAAATCAAACAAAATATTTTCTTAAATGTTCAATATTCCAAGGTCTGGGTATCTAAGTCCCATTAAGCTCTTCCAACCAGTAAGTTCCTGACATGTTTGCTTTTACCATCCTATAGAGTCCTTCCCAATTCCTAATCTTGCTTCTGGCCTATGAGGAATTACTCTTCAAAGTACAAGATCTCCAATGTTGAAGTATCGGGATTGGACTGCTTGGTTGAACTTTCTTGCCATTCTTAACTTATAAGCAGCCATCCTCATTAATGTTTCATCCCTCTTCTCTTCTAGCAGATTTAGGTTTTCTTTGATCTGATTTTTATTCTTTTCTGGATCAAAATGACGTACCCTATAGCTAGCAATCTAATTTCCATCGGGATCAGTGCTTCTATCCCATGAGTTAGTAAAAATGAAGTTTTCCCAGTAGATCAACTTTGTGTTGTCTTGTGAGACCACAATATGGTGGGGAGCTCTTGCAACCATATTCCCTTGGCTTCATCCATCCTCTTTTTTATTGCCTCCTTGATCGTCCTATTTGTCACCTCCACCTAACTGTTGGCTTGTGGATGGGCGGGGCTGCCTTTTCTATGATCGATGTTCAACTATTTGTATAACTGCTTTACTTTCCTCTTATGAATAGAGTTCCATTGTCAGAGATCAGCACCGTTGCGATGCCAAACCTACATATAATGTTCTTCCACAAAAACTTCTTTACCTCATTCTCCCAAACAGTGGTGAATCCATCTGCTTCTGCCCATTTCGTGAAGTAGTCTATGTCAAGGCCATTCAATATCTCCAATGGTAGGAGTCAACATATGGTATAAACCACCACTCCAAGATGATAATCATCATCGTCAACAACAACAACAACAACAACCTGCAAGACTTACCCTCCTGTCAGGTTACAACACAATAAAGTCCTACAAAACATGCCCTCCTGTTAGGACCAATAACATCCCGCAAAACATGTCCTCCTGTCGGGACCACACTATGGCATAGTATTATAATAATAAAAATCATTTTTCACATTTAATCGTTTTTTTTTTTTATCCATTTAACATTATAAGACAATCCATTTTAACAAATCTTTTCTTTTTCACAATTTAGTACGAAAATATAATTTTGTAATTTACCTAGAAGACAGTACACTCACCTTGATAATTGTAATGTTATAATACTATTGTCGAAACACTAACGTAGTCGGCGTTGCCTGAGAACATATCAAACGACATGATCCAAATTAAGAATTTATCTAGATATGAAATAAAATGAATGAAATGCATGCTAACTAAATAAATTCATTATTTCCTAATCCGAAATAATTATTTATTTATTTACTATTATTTTTTTAAATTTGTATAAATCTTAAAAAATTCAACATAACCTTTTCAAATTAATTTTAAATAAGTAATTAAAAATAATTTTTTCATTTATGATTATAAAACAACTTAAATTAACAATCTAATTCTCTAAGTTATTTAATTATAAAATAGAAATTCAACCCCATAATTTTAGTAATTTTTTTAACACGAAAATTAAATCCATTAAATTCTTACAACAAGCTAACTCTAAAAATTTCAAATATAATCTAATAACTATAATTTAACACAAATGATAACCAAAATTATATTCACTTGCTACTTAACTACCTACATAAAATTTCAATAATTCAATTATTAAATTAAATTTAATTAGCTCATTTTTTTATTTTTTTTCAACAAAATAAAAATCACCTAATTAAAAATATTTTTTTAGTTTAAATAATATATTTTGATATTTAACATAACTAAAATACGATCTCTTAACTAAATTTTTAAATATATACATACAACTAAATACCCAATATATATACTATTTTATTTACTTATAAATATCCATAGTAGATGTAGGTGAACTTACCTCTAAATGAGAGATGAAGGAAAACAGGAAAAAAAATCGGCAGACTTGAGGAAACTCACGAATAAGAAAATGAGAGGAATAGTGGTTATTTGTCTTTATTTTGGATTTACTTATCTTTTTTAAATAAGGTAAGTTGATCTTCCACCCACAAAAGTGACATCTTTTCCCACTAAAATGAATGATTATAGCATATTGATTGATCATTAACCATAATTACACTCATAGCCTACTAAGAATTAATAATTATTTATTTATACCCTAAAGTAACAAGATTATTTTAAAATAGCATAGAAACTCCCTTAAAAATTACGTAAATTTTAAAATAGCATATTAGACCCAAAAATTTCTAAATACTATGAAATTCAAATAAAAATACAAAATCGGACCTTACAGGCATGATGAGAAGAATTGAAAAATCAACCATCCCAAAATTTCAATTGATGTACGAAATTGTTAGGAAAAATAATGAAATTTTAGATCAAGTATCAAATTACAAATTTAGCCTGAGGATGATTTGGATCAAAAAGGAAATTTGAAAGATAGTGGCAAACGTATTCATACTCATTCAATGGATTCAGATCAAAAGAAGTTAAAAGGTAGTCACCAACAAATAAATATTCATGTTTTTGGATCCACTAATTTGTAAAGGATTTAAAAATGCCAATTAAAAAAATAATTGAAAAAAATATGCCCCTATTTTTGTATACGCATATTTTTAATTTTATTGTATAACATTTAGAAAATAATTGAGTCTAGTAAATTATTTTAATTTTATTTTTAAATTTTACTGATAATTATAGTATTTAAAATTAATTTTTAGGAAAACCTGGAGGTCAATTTTTTTTTTAAAATATTAATTTTAACTTTTGGGTTTAAATGTTCAAGTGAGGGGATATATTGAATTTTTCACAGGTGGACTTAATGATTAGGCCAAAATCATCAACCATCCACATTTGGTTGCTTTGTCTTATTAAGACACTATCATTTGGTGTTCGATCAAGACAAAATATTAATAAAAAGAAATTAAAAAAAAATGTTAAATTGAGTGTGTTCTTCAACAGCATCCCTAATTTAGGTTGATAGTGTTGTCACCACTTATATTAAAAAATAATTTAGGTTGATAGTATTATCACCACTTATATTTCAAAAAAAAAAAAACAAATTAGGTTAATAGTGTTGTCACCACTTATATTAAAAAAAATTAGGATGATAGTGTTATCACAAGTAAAAAAAAACAAAAAAACAAAACTAACTAATTGAGGTTGATAGTGTTGTCATCACTTAAATTTTAAAAAAAAAATGATAGTGTTGTCTCTTAATACATCATTTATAATAATTTTTTAAAAAAAAAGAATAATTTGGGTAAGGTTAGCTAAGCATGTTGTCTCCATGTATATATAGAGAGAGGTTAAGAAAAAGAAAAGAAAAAAAGAGTTTGTTCTCTCTCTTTGTGCCGTCTCTTCCCAGAACAAAGAAAAAAAAAAGGTATATGTTTTTCTTATGTATACATACATGTATATTTAGATAGAGTTAAATATAATTTATGTTTAGATTAATATTGTAGGTGTATAAAATTTCAATTAAATAAATTAACTAAATGATAGCAAATATTATTTTTGGTATCTAAATTTTAACAATTTTATTCATAAGTTAGATTATCGATAGATTTTTTTTGTTAAATAAAAACTTGCTAATTAAGTTTAAATTAAATTATTAAATTATTTATATTTTATGTAGGTAGTTAATTAACAAGTGAATATAATTTTAGTTATCATTAGTGTTAAATTATAGTTATTAGATTATATTTGATATTTTTAGGTAGTTAATTAGCAGGTGGTTGATATATGTTATTGTTGAAGATGATTATTATTATCATGATATGGTGGTTTATACCACGTATTGGCTCCTACCATTGGAGATATTGAATGGCTCTGACACTGGTGGAAACCTTAGATTACACAGATGTACAAGTTACGATACCATTATAACTCCCGATCGTGAGGTGAAACAATCCTATGGCTAGTAGGGAAGTATGTTTTTGGTATTTTATTCTATAAAAGTGACTTGATTGGTTGGTTTACATTCAGTTGCTATATCTTGACGAAATTTATGGATTTGATACTGCTCAGTATATGATTATATTTTATATTGGAAAGTATTACTGTGATTATATTCTGTTTTGAAAAGTTATTTTTTGCCAAATATAGTTGATCCATAAAATATTTTTATATTATGAAGACAGTACACCAACAAAATATTTGGTCTCAAGTACTCCGAGCAAAGACGAGTCCACTATTGGCACTAGATAGAGTCAGACGGGGTGTGTGGCTTTTGAGACTGTCAGTGCAGTGATTGATAATGAGGAATTTGGACTTTTATGGTTATTATGGTATTGTTGTATGTGTAAAATCCATGAATTCGGAGTTGATAAATTTTTTAAAAAAAATCTATGTCAATCGACAGTTAGAAGTATAATTGTTATCCAAATTTCATTTGTTTAAGGTTGAGTAATATCAAGTTGAGGTCACGCCTAGCCTTGGGTGTGGTGTCCTTTGCGTTTCTGAATTCTGGCTATTTCAAATTTTTTATGATCAATTGCATAAACTACCACATTAAATGGTTAGGATCAATTACATAAATTATCACATTCAATGGTCAGGATGAATTCAGATGAATTCTTTACACAAAGTACATTCCACTAACCTTATAATGAAAGGATAATTTTGATAATGTCCACTCACACTATAATATAAGAAGGATACTTTTGATAATATCCACTCACACTATAATATAAGAACTTATAAGAGATAACGTCCACTTAGATAGATAATGCCCACTCACATATTAAAATAGAAGTATGCCCACTTATATTCTCTACATATTAGACTCCCTCAATCGATAGCACAGTCAAGCCCCTCCCCCTCATTTCTCTCTCAGTTATGCTTAATGATTAATTGTCTTCTTGGCCACTATCTTCCTACTCTTCCTCAAAACTACTCACTCAATTTGTGGTTTAAGATCCACAATGAATGGTCATGATTAATATTGATCATCTTTTTCTTTAATCTTTTAGTGCAGCATCTTTGTCTATATTATATTAAAATATTTTATCAATCATATCATACCCTCCACCCAAATAATATTCTATTTCTCCAAGAATATTCCTACTCTAAAAGCTTCACATCCAAAAATATTGAAACCCTTGTTTTGGCAAGGACAAGTCTACAAAGTCAAGTTAACAGAATTCCATTAGTTTTGGCTGGAATTTACCAAGCCAAATTTTGACATTATCAGTTTGTCACCATCTGTGGGAACGAGCAAAAAGTTTACAACAATGTCGCAACTAAGATCAGTTTGCGAAACCGTCAACGACGTGCCAAATGATGACATATTGGCATTAGACAATCATGTTGTGGAAATCATTGCCCTCAATCTACCGATTGGGGAGTTGTGAGTTTTGATAGTACAGTTGATGGAAGCTCAAGCGCAGAAGGAGCAGTCCAAGGAGAAAGGGGCAGATCAGCATGATTTGCCCCTTAACTTAAAGATTGAGGAAGAGGGAGAAACGATCAGGTGATATATGATAAGGTTCAATAAGTAACTGACCTGCATTGAAGGATGTGAAACTAATCTGGTTGTGAATGCTTCACCACTGGACTACGACCTAAGCGTTTCCAAGGTTCTCTTATAAAGCATTTACCTCTGGATATGACGGAGCTGATAGAAAGAGTGAAGCCTAAGATAAAATTGGATGATGTCAAGAGAGCTAGATAATGAAAGTCTTCCAATAAGGAAGGTCATAGCAAAAAGCTAAAGGAAGATCATCTTAAGAAGCAGAAGGACGAAAGTTACAGATACGACAGATCAAAAGGGCGAAGCTCCCGAAGAGAGCTTGAACTTGCTCTTCCAGGATTAAAGGTCCCCATTTCAAGGATCTTACATGAGATTAGGGATGGGCATGGGCCTGGGGGCCCGCGAAGCCCGCCCAACCCGGACCTATTTTTATAGGGCTTGGGCTCAAACTTTGAGCCCATGGACAGGGTTTGGGCTCAAGCTTTGAGGCCCAACGAAATCTAGGGTCGGGCTTGGGCTAGGTAAAAAAAATTAGGGCCGGCCCGAGCCCAGCCCGAGTATTTATATATATATATATAAAAAAAAAAAATTGTCTAACACTAATTAAGTTAAAATATAAGCAGTGCATTAAGGGCCCTATTGGACAATTAAGGTCACGTGATCATTTCCATCACTTTATTTTTTTTTATTCACCCACTCTATCAAATCAACAAAAGTCTCTTTTCACCCCCCCAATTCACGTGATCATTGTCCCATTTTTTTTTCTTTTTTCTCTCTCACGGATTCTAATTTTCTCCGCTCCAATTCAACCCCATACAATCTGTCATCATTGTTGGACTTTACCCAATTTCTACCACCAACCGGTAACCATTTTCTTATCTTCACCGGCCAAACCAGTCTACTCTCACTTCCAACATCCTAGAATCCCTGCCTCAGTCCCGAAAGAGAAAGTTGTTATATGTTATCTCCCTCCATGCTTGTCTTTGTCCTTGCCTTGCCTCGTTACTACTCAGTTGCTCATCGCCGATTGTTGTCTCGTCTCGCCTCACTGTCAATCGCTGGCACTTGTCTTGCCTTGCCTCGCCGTCGATCTCGCCTAGCTATTTCCACCGTTGACAGCTCAATCCTGCCGTTCAAGGTTTCGTGGCAACAGAGTTTAGGTAAGCACATATCCCTAGATCTGTTTGTGTTCATGCTTCAGAATAACGATTCATTGTTTGGCGAGTACTTGACCAAAAAAAAAAAAAATTGGCAAGTACACGATTCATTGTAGGAATTATTATTATTATTTTATTTTATTTTTGGTAGAAATGAATGGTTTTTATTTTTGTTTAATTTTTAAATTTAAAAGAAAATTATAGGGTCGAGCTTAGGAATAAAAATAAGGCCCGACCATAGGGCCGGGTCGGGCTAGGGCCTTGTATATTTTTATAATACCCTAGCTAAAGTCCGACCCAGCCCGGCCCATGACCAACCCTACATGAGATAAAGTCTTCAAACAAGTTGACCTGGCCTCGAAAGATCATTACTCATCTGGATAGAAGGGATAAAAAGAAGTATTGTTGCTTCCACTAGGATCATGGCCATAACACGGATGAGTGTAAGCACTTAAAAATGAAAATCAAACAATTGATAGAAAATGGGCACTTAACTAATTAGCTCGAAGATAATCCTAAGGAGCAGAGGAAAGAAGAAAATGAGCACAATAATGGCGATCGTGATAAGAGGAGAAAAGAATATGAACCCAATCAGAAGCATGATGTGATCTACGTGATCAATTGCAGCTCGTCTCTCACTAGAGAATCAAACAGAGTGTTGGCCTAGTAAGCTACCCAAGAGGGGGTGAATTGGGTAATTCAAAAAATTTATGCAATTTAAATATTTTAACACTTAATTTATCAAATAATCAATTTATCCTAAATTAATTGTTATCTTCGTTATGCAGCGGATAAGTGTTTAAATCTAGGTGCACACCCAAACAAAATGTAAAGAAAGTAAACAATGCAACACACCAAGATATATCCTGGTTCAACAAGCTAACCTTGCCTAATCTAGTCCCCCGAGCTCCATGGAGATTCGCACCCTCTAAATCCCTTGATTCCTTTAAAGGTAGGAACCAAACCCTTACAATAATTCTTTTCTCAGGCTCAGAATCAACCTTTACAATTCTCTTTTCTCAAGTTAAAGAACAACCTTATCTTTTTTCAGGTTTAAGACTAACCTAATTCTATTACAGGAAGAATCACAACCTAATCCTTTTAACATGCTAAAGATCAAACCTCACAACGCTCACAAATATCTTTTTTCCAAGTAAGGATTGAACCTTTACAAATTACTCAAAATTAATTCTATTCAGAAAGAATTAGTACCTAATTCTTTTCAAGGGAAAAAAATAACCTAACATTTTTATACCTTAGGCAAATATCAAACCTCAACCTTTTTCCCGAAAAAGATTGAAACCCAAGCTATCCTGACTAGATACAGACCCAACCGTATCTAATCCGCACAAACTCACCAATACAAAAAAATAATTAGTTTCTTCCCACTCGGAGCTTTTACCACCTCAAAATAATTATACTCGATTAATGTCTCAAAATTTACTACGAGATAGAATTTAAGTGATGAATTTAATATCTGATTATAACAAGTGTAGCTAGCACAAAATTAAGTACGTAATTAAATAATATCACAAAATCATTTTAAAAAGAATTTTTATGCTCTTAAGTTTAAAAAATGATTTTGCAATGATCTCAAAACCAAGTAATAAACAATATGTTAAATCAAATGTCAACACAATAACTTGGAAAGATCTCACCAGGAAAACACCGAAAGAATAGAATCAGAATCTCAAGACAGCACAGATCGGTGATGCCAACTCAACAGCATTTTAGCTTAAGAACTTTTGACACAAATGATCTCACGAATAACCTCTCAAATAAATCTCAGAATCATAACTCTCAGAAAGCTTAGGAACTTGATAGTTCTTGATGTGATATGATGTGATGTCATTAGATCTCAAATTCGCAGATCTATATATAGTTATTTTAAATAAGCCCTCCAACAGCTAATTTTGACAAGATAAGTCTTTAAAGAGCACTTATAGACTTCATATATCATATATTTTCAATCCTGGTATAATTTACTTAAAAACGTATTTTAAATCTCTCAATTAAATTCACAAATTATTTCTTAAACTTCAAACACAAATATAAGAAGTATTTAGTTGCTAAAATTGAGAAAATCTAAAATTATATGTACCAAATCAATAGGGATATCAAAATAGCTGTGTCATATTCTTAATATCTTCAAATCTCCCAAATATCTCCATCAGATTTGCCAAAAACAGCTAGTAACGGCTACTTTTTTATTGAAACCTTAAAATCCTCGAAATCTCAACCAACACAGTCCGTTGACCGAACCCCTACCAGTCAGTTGACTGAACGATTCAGCATATAACATAAGCCAAACCCAAAAAGGCAGTCGGTTGACCGAATACCCCACGGTCGGTTAACCGATCGATTCAGGTTGCAATCCAGGACAAAATTAAACCACAGTCGGTTAACCGATCCTACCACGGTAGGTTGATCGATCTATTCAGAGATTTTCACTTGGCTAATCAGTTGACCGATCTCTCCTGGTCGGTTGACCGATCGATTCAAAGAGATACACTTTTTCAGCCCAAAACCAATCAGTTGACCGAACCTCTGTAGGTCGGTTGACCAATCAAGGCTGGATGCTCTCTTTTCTACTTATTTCAGCTCCAAAATTCATCGTTTAATCTCGTTAACCAATTTATTTTCTCAGTTAACACAATTGACACTAAAATTCAATTTTAAACACTATTTTCACTTAGGTCAATTTTTATTTTTCAATTTCACATTGGAGAAAATATTTGAACACTAATTAGGATCCTAAATTTCATTAAATCAAATACACATAAAGATAACTCATCAATTAGTGTCGTGTGTAATCCTAATTCGGGATACATTAAGAGTATTTGAGTTGTTCTCACCTAATTTCTTTGGAATCTTCAATACTCTTCATTTCTTCATTGTCCATCTTTGCACCCTTGATAATTTATTCATGATTCAATCTTTTATTGGAACTCTTATACTAAAACACTCAACAAATACATTAGTTCCAAAAAAACATCAACCTTTAATTGTCCATCAAAATCTCAGGATCAACACAGAGCAAGAAAGATGAAGGTACGAGAAGTAGCTCTGGAAAAAGACTATGGAAAAGTCTTTTCGGTTCAACCAAAACAAAGTTCAGAAGGACCGATCTTCTTTTCTGGTCGTGATTTTCATGGTGTAGTCCAGCCACACGACGATGCACTAGTAGTGACACTATGGATCTCGGGCTTCCAAGTAAGAAGAATTCTAATTGTTCTTCTAATTGATACTTGTAGTTCGGCCAATATTATAGTTAATGGCGCCCTACATAAAATGGGGGTACTAGAGTAGGATGTTAAATCTACCCACACAGTCATGGTTGGGTTCAATAGGGAACTAAGCTCCCCAGTTGGGAATGTGGTATTGTCTGTGTCCCCTGGTGAAGAAGAATCGAGCATAACTTAGATAACAAAATTCCTGGTGATGACCTGCAGCTCTTCCTACAATGCCATTTTGGGAAGACCCAGGCTCCATGCAATGAAAACAGTGGCTTCTATGTTTCATCAATGCCTTAAATTCCCAAGTTCCAGGGGAATAGAGACTATTAAAGGAGATCAATTAGCTTCACAAGACTGTTTTGCAATAGCTCTGAGGGAGAAGTCGAAGATTCAATAGCAATCAATGAACAGGGCAAGCTTTCCCAAGGAAAAGGGCTCTGACACTAAAATGGATGACTTCAGAAAAAAAATGGGGAATTGCCCACCTTGATGAGATGATAAAAGAAGTAAACCTAGATGAAACGGGTCAAAAAAAGGTAAAGATTGGTGCAACTTTGTTAAAAGAAGGAAAAAGACAAATGATCCAATCACTAAAAGAGTTTGAGCACTAGTTTGCTTGGATTTCGAGAGACATGGAGGGAATTGATACTTCTATAGTAGCATATCGGCTTGATGTAATGAGTTCACACCCTCTAGTAGGACAGAAACAAAGAATCTTTAGCGATGAAAAGATACGGATGATCGAGAGAGAAGTAGATCAGTTGTTGAGAATTTGTTATATTAGGGAGACACCCTAAATGGAAAGCAAATCCAGTCCTAGTGAAGAAGAAAAATAGAAAGTAGAGGATGTGCATACTCTTTACTGATTTGAATAAGGTATGCCCTAAAGACTGCTACCCAATGCCCCAAATAGATCAGTTGGTCAACTATGCTTCTAGGTATGAGGTCATGAGCTTCATGGACGCTTACTCTGGTTACAATCAGATTAGGATAGATCGGATAGATAAAGACAAAACAGCATTCATCTCTCACAAAGGGACTTACTGCTACAAAGTAATGCCCTCTAGCCTAAGGAATACGGGAGCAACATACCAACGGTTAGCAAACCTGATGTTACAAGAACAGATTGGCAATACGACGGAAGTATACATTGATGATATGCTGGTAAAGAGCAAGAAGAATTCCAACCATATAGAACACCTAAGAAAGGCATTGGAGGTGCTACGAAAGTACAAAATGAAGCTCAATCCAGATAAATATACCTTTAGAGTATCTTCTGGAAAACATTTAGGGTATTTCGTGGACCAGTTCGGAATTAAAGTTAACCTGGAGAAAGTGGACACCATTACAAAAATGAGGTCTCTAATAAACGTCAACGAAGTACAGATACAAACTGGGAGGTTGGGTTCATTACATTGGTTGTGTAAGACCCCGATTTCGCACGTACGTCAATTTAGTTGCATTATTGAGCATTTAGAAAAATACGAGGGGTAAATATGCAAATTAAAAATTCAAATTAAAAGTTTAGGGGTCAATTTGCAAAATTAGAAACTTTTAATCCAAACTTTGGGAGGTAAATTGGCATTTAACTTCTTTCTTAAAAATTTTAAGGGGTAAAAATACAAATTAAAAAAATCATAAATGATAAGTTTGGATTAAAATAAAGATTTAAAGAATGAGGGAGAGAAAAGAGCAATTTTAACAAAATATTTTTTTTAAAACACATATATATATACACATATGTTCGTGCATGTGTGCATTGAGAGCCGATGAGCAGAGGGTTTGGGAAGTGGACGACGTGGCGTGACGATGAGGCATTCTGGTCCACTAATTACATGCATGCAGTGAGTTTGAGGGGAAGAAAATCTGAGATCAAACACAGAAAATCTAGAGAGAGAGAATTGGAGGCGTTTGGTCAGCGGTGTGCTCCTTTGGCGGCGCGTGTCCCTTCGGTTAGTATTGCTCCGTCGTCACCGGCGTATGTGGGTTACGGTGTTCAGACATGGGAGTGTGTGTGTGTGTGTTGTGTCGGCGAGAACCCAGCCAAAATAGAGACGGAGAGAGAGAGAAGTCGATCGATCAACGGCAGTGGCGGTGGTATGAGCTGGGTGCGGCTACGGTGTGCCGCTGAGTGTGTGTATCGTCGTTGGCAGTGGTCGTTCGGTCCGGTGATGCATGGGGTGTCGATCGTCGGCGATAAGGGTGTGATCGGCGATGGTAAGGAGGTCTGTGTGTGTCCTATCGGTGGTAATTGTATGTGTGTGTAGACGATGGGGGTGATCGATGATCGTCGAGGGGTGTGTCGTCGGTAGGTTGTCGTGTCATGTTCATCGTGTGTATGTATGTGGGATTGTCGTGCATGCTCTGTTCTGTTTCAGTCCAGTGTGTGTGTGTGTGTGTGTGTGTGTGTGTGTGTGTGTGTCTGTGTGTGTGTGCGCGCGTGCGTGTGTGTTTTGTTATGTGCATGTGATCAGACCTATGTATGTGTGAGGTCCGTGGGTGTGTTCAATCGAGGGTGTATGCGTGTGCGATCGTCACCGTTTGTTCGGTGATTGCATGTGTAAGCCGTTGTCGACAGTGTACGTCGGTGAGGGTCGTTGGTCGGTCGGCGTTGTCTGTAGGAGTGGTTGCAGTTGTGAGCGTGTGCATGTGTGTTCAGCTAATTGGGTGCCGGCGGGGTGTGTGGGTGTGAGGTCGCCAGCAATCGGCGACAGTAAGAAGAGAGAAAAAGGGCCGGCTGGAATTGAAGTGGAGCAAAAAAATAGGAAACAGAACGGGAAAAAAGGAAAAGAAAGAAGAATGGGAAAAAGAAGAAAAAAGAAGAAACTACACAAATAACCCCCAACAAATTCAAAATTCGTCTCGCGACCCGTGAACGATTCGGAATGGGTAACGTTTTTCGTTAAATTTATTTTAGTTTTGTTAAATTAAATTCTAGCATAAAAATATTTAACCGGAATAATAAATTTGGGACTGTTCGTATTACAAATTTTATGCAGTAATTTTTATTGAAAATGAAAAATTAACCGAATAATAATTTTACATAATAAAAAATGGAGATGGAGAAATTGTGAAACTTAGGGCCTGCATTGCCTGATTAGGTTATTTTTGCATAAAATATTAATTTAGGCCCTATTACTATTAGGTTCGCAGGCACCGGAGTCTCGGTAGGGAGTAGTCAGTGAAAGTTTTGCGGAGCAAATAACCAGGTAAGTGTATTATCTTCTTGCCAAACTATATATATATATATAATGGAAAATGGTTGTAGTTAAATTAAATGATTTCAAAATGATATGGATCAAGCAGGTTTCTTACCTAATGGAAAATGGTTGTAGTTAAATTAAATGATTTCAAAATGATATGGATCAAGCAGGTTTCTTACCTAATGAAAAATGGTTGTAGTTAAATTAAATGATTTCAAAATGATATGGATCAAGCAGGTTTCTGGGTAAGTTAAGAAAATGGATTTTCGATGAATTGTGTTGGTTTCGAAAGGAAGTTAAAAGTGATTTTTCGCTGAAATTTGGTGGCTTTAAAAGAGAGTGGAAAATATCTGTTTTTTCTAAATATGTATGGTTTTCAAAAAAAAAAAAATATTGAAAAAGTGGTTTTGGTAAAATCAAACGTTTCCTTTTAAAAGAAAGTGAGAAATATGATTTTCGGATAAAAAGTCGATTTTTGGAAAAGAGATGTGGATGTGTGATCTGACGATGTTGATTAGACGATATCATTACGTTGTGATTTGATGATGATGTTATTAATTTGACGATGTTGTTGATTAGACGATGCTATTGATTCGTAATTTGATGATGTTATTGACTACACGATACTATAGTATTTATCTGCTTCGACAAAGTGATGATTATCTGCTTCGGCAGAGTGATGGTATTGATTTGACGATACCATAGTATTTATCCGCTTCGACGGAGTGATGTTATCCGTTTCGACGGAGTGATGTTTATCTGCTTCGGCAGAGTGATGTTAGACGTTTATACTGCGCAGTGATTATCCGCTTCGGCGGAGTGATGGGTGTCCGTTAGAAAAGCAAATCCTACGGGTGGTACGGTATCATTGCAACTCCCGATCATGAGGTTAAAACAATCACTAGGGCTGGCCAGTGTGTGTTTGAGGTGTGTGTTTGAGTTGTGTGCTTAAAAGTGTGTTTGAGATGTGTGCTTGAGATGTGGTGTTTTACGTATATTGGCTGATTTAATATTTATTATCATGGTGATTGGTATGATTTTTATATTAGTTGGATTTGAATGGAACTTAATTATGTCGCTTTATTTTCCCTACTTTTATACTGGGGAATTACGAGTTATGTGGTATTTATAAACTTATGCTTGATCCATTTAGATGTTGTAGAATGAGTTTTTATTATTAAAGATATTTTTACTAAGAAGGCAGTACACTCGCAGATGAAGCAGTTAGGAGTCGGTCCCCTACTGGCGCTAGGTAGGGTCCTACGATGGAGTCGTGTGGAGGGTTGAGATGAGCTTTCTGAGGCGAACCTGTGAAGAGTTCATGGTATTATATTTTGCTGTTAGTATATTTGGAGAACGGGTGTGTTCCCAAAACAGAAATATGTATAACTTCATATAGATTATGGTTTATTTATATATATGCATATTGTGGTGTAATAGATGGTTGGTTGGTTGTTTTCGGTGATGTTATAATGTCGTCACGCCAGCTCGGGATGTCGGGATTTCGGGACAAGTCGTGACAGGTTGATCTCAAAATTACTAATAAATGTCATTTCTTCAAAATATTAAAAGGCAATAAAAAAATTTAGTTGATTGATGAGTGTAAACATGCCTTTCAATCATTAAAGGAATACATGGGCAAGATTGAACTGTTATCGCGAGTGGAATCGGGAGAAGATCTCTACTTGTACTTAGAGGTATCTAAATGGGTTGTCAGCATAGCGCTGATTAAGGAGGAAGGAAAGGTCCAACGCCCCGTGCATTACATCAGCAAATCCTTGCTTCCAACAGAGTCTAGATACACAGACTTGGAGAAACTTGCCTTAGCACTCATCATTGCTGCCAGGAAACTCAGTTATTACTTCCAAGCTCATCCAATTAACGTAATGACTGCCTATCCTTTAAGAGCAGTGATACACTGACCTGATGCCATTGGAAGATTGATGAAGTGGGCAGTAGAGATTGGAGAATTTGATATCAAGTTCGTTTCAAGAACTGCAATTAAAAGGCCAGGCTTTGGCTAACTTTCTAGTAGAGCTAACCCCTAGAGAAGATGAAAACGATCTAGGTACCTCAGAATCGGGTTCAAATCTATGGGACCTTTGGGTTGACGGAGCTACAAATTCAAGAGGATGCGAAGCTGGAATTGTAGCTACTAGCCCAGAAGGAGACAAGATCGAAAAGGTGGTCCAATTGGATTCAAGATTTCAAATAACGAAGTTGAATACGAGGTTGTGATAATCAGGCTAAACATGGTTCAATCTTTGGGAGCAGAGAAAGTCAGCGTCAGGTTTGACTCTCAACTGGTGATAAACCAGATAATTGGAACCGTCACTATCAATGAAGAACGTATGCATCTCTACTTAGGGCAAGTCAAAGGATTGATTGCCTTGTTCAAAGAATGCACTTTTCAAACAATTCCCAGAACAAAAAATGCAAGAGCAAATGCATTAGCAGTTCCCGCATCATCAGGAGGAGTTGGATCCAACTCAGACTTCTTAAGTTTTTTGGAATTTTCATTTATAGCAGCATCAACTAACCTATGTGCAGAAATAGGGCAAATTAAGGAGGAAGACGATTGGCGAAAACCTCTTATCGATTTTCTAAAGGATGGAACTCTACCAGAAGAAAGAGGATCAACAAGGAAAGTCGCGAGGTACTTAATTGTTGAAGGAAAATTGTACCAGAGGTCCTACTCTCAGCCATTGCTACTCTGCTTGGGAGCGAGAGAAGCCAACTACGCAATAATAGAGATAAATGAAGGAATTCGTGGAAATCATCAAGGAGGAAGAACTCTAGTGCAGAAGGCCTTGTCTATTGGATACTATTGGCCCAAGATTAGGAAAGATTCCAAAGAATTCGTACAAAGTGATAAATGCTAAAGGATTGCCACAAACATTCACGTGCCAAGTCAATTGCAATACCCCATGTCAAGTCCATAGCCTTTTGCAAAATGAGGAATGGACGTCTTAGGGCCATTCCCCCTAGGTCATGGGGCCCGAAGGCCCGCCCAGCCCGACCCAATTTTTTTAGAGCATGAGCCTTAGTTTTAAGCCCATGGGTAGAGCTTGAGTTTTAATTTTCAGACCCAATCAAATTTAGGGTCAAACTAGGGCAAGGCCAAATTTTTTTAGGGCTGGCCCGGCACGAGGACTATTAATTTAAAAAAAATTATATATATACATCAAACAAACTCAACCTCAATTGGTTCGACAATGTTGGTTTGACTTGATTTCATGTGAATGACAATATTAGTTTGATTTGATTTTATATTTTAGTATTTATTTTTTAGATTAAAAATATATAAATATAGGGTTGGGCCGACCCTAGGACCGGGTTTGAACTTTATTTTTTTTAGTAAGGCCGGACTTGGGCATCAAAGTAACACCCGATCATAGGGCCGAATTAGGACCTAGTATTTTTTTTATGATACCCTAGTTAAAGCTCGATCCGAGCCCAGCCCGGCCCATGATCACCCCTGTGACTTATCATCCATTAAATAGCCAAATGAATTTTTGAATTTGATTACATTATTGGTAGGTATCAATACATTCAAAATATACTGATTTAAACAACAAAGGAGCCCCTATTATAATTGACGTCAAATAATATACCTGAATAGTCGGAAGCTACAAAAAGAGATACAAGCAATACTCAGACACACAGTTCAAAATTGGAAAGAGGAATAATGGGGGAAAAAAGGTACAAAATCTTCTGTTGAACAGCTAAACCAAAATACAAACTTTGACCATGTCTCCCATGAGCCAAACACAAGAGAAACCAGAAGAACCCTAGAGGCCTAGTCTGGAAAGAAGATCTCGCCATCTCGGGGTTTCTTCGTCGAATATGTAGGTCAGTGGAGATACCAGCACTCCGCTGCCACCAATCTGCACCAAGTTCACCAATTAATAAAATTAAGGCATGTCATGAGCTTCTCAAAATAAAAAAGGTTAAGTAAAAGCAAAAAAATTAGGAGTGTGGTTGAAGCATATATATATATATATAATGTCTCAGTATTATCCCTATAAATTATCTCTTAACCGAAATAAAAATATCATAGATGATTGAAAAAAAAAAAAAATTGGATGAAGTCCTAGCAATGATTTATTGGCCGTTATCCCTATAAATTATCTCTTAATCGAAATAAAAATATCATAGATGATTGAAAAAAAAAAAAATTGGATGAAGTCCTAGCAATGATTTATTGGCCGTTAAGTAACATAACGGCCAATATGTAACGTAAATTTGGCCCTCCGTTACTGTTACGGGCCGATAAATCGGTTGCAGGCCGATTCACATGTGAATCGGCCTATAACGGTACAATACCGGGCCGTTACGTCCAATACTTCATAATCTGACCTAGACAGCTCATTCTCTTCACTTTTCTTCTCACACTCAGCCCTAGGGACGCCACTGGTTCAGTTTCGGTCCGGTTTCACATAAAATCAAAACCAAAACTATTAGAAATATATCAAACCAAGACCATAACCAAAACCGGTGGTTTTTTTTAAACGGTTTTAAAACCAAACTATTTAAATTTACACAAAACCAAAACTGCGAAACGCAAAACCATTTAAGATTTTCCAATTTTATAAAAACCATAAACAAAAAAAAACTGTGAAACCGTGTAACGTTTTTTATATATAAACTAAAATATAAAACATAAATTCTAAAAAATAAAATCAAACTACAAAATAAGCATAATTAAAGTTTCTAAAATAAAAAGGAATGGAGGAACGGACTGAACGGCTGTGAAATCAGAAATGAAAATTATGAAAACTTAAGTCCCTTTACACCATAAGAGGGTTGAAAGTGTAAATAATTAAAAAAAAAAATACTAATACATTAGGGTTAAACTGTAAATATATATATATATAAATATGTCATAAAAATATATCTAAAATATCGGTTTCACGGTTCAGATTCGTGGTTCGGTTTTGTGGTTCAATTTCACAGTTCGTTTTCGTGGTTTCTATCCCAAAACCAAAATCGCTTCAGTTACTAATTTCAAAACCACAACCAAACCATTTAAATTCGGTTCAGTTTCTCGCAGTTACCCTCGGTTTTTTTGTAGCATCCCTACTCAGCCCTTCTCCATTCCTCCTCCAACCCAGCCAGCCAACTTTTGACCACGAAAGTCTTCACACAATTCGTTTTTGGTATTAATCATTGAATTTGAGTGTAATGCTTGTAAGACGATAATATGATGTGCAATTTACTCTTTTATTATATTTGTTTATCATATTTTTCATTAAATGTTGTGTAACAGTTCTTACTTCATATTTTTTGTCTATTTTATATTTTTAATGTGTTGTATATATAGTTAAATGTCATAATATCTATTAGTATGTATTTATTAAGGGTTAAATGAAGAGAACAATTACAATTATTGAGTTTTTGATGATTTTCTCGTAATTTCAAAAAATTCAACACCGTCACGGCTGATTCCCGTTACTGATAGGCCGATACTCCCGATACCATTACACAGCAATCGTTACCTTTATGTAACCTGATACCGCAATTTAAAACCTTGAGTCCTAGTCCTTTAATCACCATCAATCTCTTATAATATAAAAATGAAAGAAACATAAAACAATTTTTTTGGCTTTTCAAAAAACAAATACATAAAATCATGTTTTTTACTTCTTTTTTAAAAAAAAAAAAAATTCAATGCAACACAAATGCTACTTTTAAAAATAAATACAATACCTAAAATTAAAAGATCCGTATTGTTTTCTCAAATTTTTAGAACAATTTTTTGAGATCAAGAGAGAGACAGATTGGTTTTGTTTCTGTTCCAAGCTTTATAGGAACAAAAAAGAAAAAAAAAAAAAGAAATCTTACCGCTCTCAGTTGTTGTACAGACTTGTAAAGTGCCTTTTTTGGTACGCATATGACTATGGCATAGTAATCAGCTACCACCCGCCCAACACGTTTGCAAAAAACCGGACTAACGGTAGGCCCCTGCATATTTAAACAGAAAACAATGTCCATAAGCCTCTTAAATAAATCATTTGGGTAGTATTTGGTTCCATGGAATTGGAGCTTTGGAATTTGAACTCTAATTCTAATTCCAAGGCTTCAATTCCATCCTACCAAATGCTACCTTAGTTTTATGAATAGTTATTGCCCTGTGGCAATTTGGTTGTCTTTCACCTGCAATCCAGATAAAGAGGGTTGGCTCAGTATCCTCTCAGCCACTTCCTTTGCACTAGTTCCCCTCATGTTAGCAGTTACCTACAACATTACAAACTATTGGGATAACAGAAGCTACGGTGGCATTTGTTTGGAGTTTCTGTTGTCAGATTTTTTAAACTGAAACAGAAATCTGGGAACAACTCTGGCCTGTTTCTACAATTTTGTTAGTAAAAATTGGAACATAAAATAAACAGATTTTCTTGCTCAACATTTCTTTTTCTGTTCCCAGATTTTTGAGATAAGAAACAGAAACATTAAACAAACAACGTCGAAGGAAATTGTAAGGTGATGTTTGGTACACTCACGGCAATGGAAATAAATCCCACATGAATAGAAGCAAATTTTGAGTGCATGCTAATTCAAAAAGTGAATTCATTAATTTGGGATTCGATTTATTCCCACCTACCAAACATGGGATAACTGTAATATAATAAGGAAAGTGTGGCTCACCATGAACTGACCAACTGCCCTCAAGTGTGCCTCAAATCTTTCGAGAATTTCATGTGTCGTGTCAAGTGCACCTTCCCGCTGGATCAATGACTTCCTGCTAGCAACTAGAACAGCCTGAATAGGATTCGATCAAAGGTCAACTAATAGCAACCGTAAGATTAGGTGGTGCTTGTTTCTAACTTCTTTCATTTTTATATTTATTTTTTTGGTTTCCAAAATACTGGGAACATACACAGAAAACGAGTACAAAAAAATATGTTTCTGTCTTGTTCCCAGATTTTAAGAACAAATATATGAGAACGTACACCACCTTAATTACTAGAGACCTCGTAAGAGCATTACTGAAGACCATGGATTGTGTGTTTTCAAAATTTATTTACAAGAGTCCACCTGACTTTCCAAGATAACACCGCCTTCAATTTCTTTCAAATTGTTCTCTCTCAATGTGGTACCGCTACTCACAAGGTCCACGATAGCATCAGCTATCCCCATCTAATTTAAGAGGAAAAACAAGCAATCACTATGGATAATAGAATAGTTTATATATCCAGTCATATACACAAAAGGCATCAATGTTGATTGCCTCAGGAGCCCTAGGCAAAACACAAGCAGGTCAATCTTTCAAAATGATTTTTTGTCTCATGAGCCCCCGACAAAAACACTAGCAAGTCAATATTTCGAAATGATTTTTCTTTATCCTTTCAGTATCTTTCGCGTTTTCTATTTTCTCTTATCACCTTCTTCCCACACAATTTTCACACGCTCCGAGAACTACATACTATAGGGATGCACCCCAAACATCACAAACTTCAGACCAGAGCCACACTGTACATGCACATACTGCACCCAAAGCTCTCACACAATGCGCATTCAGCAAACACGTGCATATATAATTTACACTACCACATAATGCACATTGAGCAGCAACCACTTGCATAGATAAGTTTAGAGAAAAATTGTACCAAATACAGTTTTTGAGAGAGCAAGAGAGTAAGCTTCATAACATTGTATTATTGCAACTACACAAAGACTTGCCACAAGTACAAATAGTAATCTTACTATTTGAGCTTTGTTCACATTTTCGACCATCAAAGCTTCTAGTAGGAACCTTTTTTTTTTTTGTTCAACTCCAATTGCACTTATCCTTCACATATCTTTCTCATACTTGGGTTTTGATCCTCCCTTTCTGTAATTTTTTTCCTTTTTCTGTTATATCATGTCACACAAGCACGCAGGAGATGACATCCCAAGCTTTGAAATTCCACCTATTTGCTCATATGACAAAAGGTGACCAACATAGATGAGTATAAAGATTTTAGAGAATGCATGCAAGATATTCGTGCAGCTACAGGACAAAATAATGACCAACTACAGTATCATCTATCATGGGTCATGCACGATATGAGGAATATGTGACCATCACTACGAGAATTTGAACTGTCGAAACAGAATATATTCAACAACCTCGACTTACTCGCCGAGATAGTTACAATAATAAAATAAGTGAAGCAATTGGCCCCACCATCATCAGGAATAATATTGTCCTCAAGTAACAAGTGCAGAAATTGAAATAAAAAAAATAAAAAGTAATAAACTAACCGCAGGAGCTGCCTCCAGGGCTCCATCAGCAGTTGAAAAGGTGACATGCATCAATCCATTTTCTTTCATAAACTTAGGAGCCAGCTGCAAATTGAATTAGAAGAGTAACCCAATGTCCAAATAGAACCCTCTAAACCAAAGCTACTTTAGGAAAGGAAAAAAAAAAAGAAGTCCAGAAAATAGAAAAAACTAAAACCAACATGAAAGAAGAAAAGTGTGACGCATCATACATAACCAAAACCAGTGGCAACTCTCAACGGTCTCTCAGCTGTCCACTGAGGCATTTGTGCTAGCTCTTTCAGTGAATTTATATTCTCAAAAATGCCATACTTGGGTATCTAAAAGGAGGGAAAAAAATAGAAAGTAATCAATAAATTTTTCACAATTTAATTACTTACTGACTATATTAAAAGAAAAGTGATAACTTACAGCCAAAGACAAGTGACAATCCCCGTACTCAAGTGTGTCATGAACAAGGATGAGATCTTCATTTCCCTACAAAAAAATGTATTCTAGTTGTGATTCTAGTACATGATTTTACCATAAAAAGATTACTAGTGGTAAAAACAAGAATATATATATATATACACACACACATTTTTTTGGGTCAAATATACACATATAATATATAAAATAAACTGCCAGAGTTCAACATAACTAATATTAATAAGTGCCAACAGGCTTAAACAATGCTACCTCGATTGTGGAATGTTCTCGTGGGAACACCATTTGTCAATGGCTACATACAACTAATATGATACGCAAGGAATAGCGTACAAATACGAAGGAAAAAATTATAATGCACCCCAATAACATAAAATAGAACTTTCAATCAAGAAGAAAATAATTAACATTACCCTAAAATGACATAAACATAACATGGTATATGAGTATATCTTAGTGCACCACTATTAAGCACCACATTGGTCCAATAGGCTTACAAAACTAGAATCTAAGCTGAAATGGCCACTCCTTGCCGTTTGGTTATGGGAGCATGCTCCCAACATAGTACCAGGACTAGGTTTTGGAGACCTTTCTGATTTTCCCACGAGTCATTTGGTCATCTATGGCATGACCGGCGTCTATAACTTCACATGCACGCTATGATTGCAAGAGAGAGCGCATGTTAACTCCAGATCAGTGAAATTAGGCATAAAAAACTATAATACAAGTCAAATGACTATTCAACCCATTACCACGAGTTTGGGCTACACTCTCCTAACAACAATAAGGTTGATCAAATAAATTATTCAATCTAAAACTTTTGGAATGCCAACTTTACAGTTAAAAAGAAAGAGTACGGAGTTCTGAAACAATTGTTCCAATCCGTATGTACACTTCTATAAAAATGTTTCTAGTAAATCTGCTCAAACTAAAGAATAAATTAGCCTCAAAACACCAAAATACAGAAAAATTGTTTTTCAATTTTCGGTTACATTTCCGTGATAGTTGCTTTCAGATTACTCGAACAAACTCATTCTGCAGAATTGCTTTCACTTTTTCTGCAATTCCACCACCCAGTGGCACAGCTTACCATAGAAGAACATGGAGCAACAATAACCACAACCAGATTTGACTGTCAGAGAGAAGTTACAGACAGGGTTTAATCGAGATCGATTCTCCTATCTGCAGCTCATTTAGTTGTTCAGGTAATCAGGTTTGTTTACTTTGATTCCGAACTACAGTTCTTGCAAGTTGTTCTGGTCAATTTGGGTAAAGCAACGTTCAACAATTTGTAAAGCTACTACCGCTGAACTCAACAAGACTAAATCAATATATGTGGCACTGCTAGTTCATCTTGCAAAGGAGGGTAGGACAGCAAATAAACCAGCCTGAGAAGAGAGGGGGAGCGGAACTTAAGCTTATAATGTGAACAATGCTTAAATTTAAACCTACTCTTTACAAGTTGTCAAACAACACGAGCTCAGCAGCTCCCTACTCACAGATCTTGTTTACGGCCATAGTGTCAGGTATCCCAACTTCCATGACCACAAGCTTATTTTAATCCACCCTTTAACAAATCAAATGTAATTTCACTCATCATTCAATGTTTCAATTCTCACCTGTCCATATTCACTAACTGTATCGAGGCCAACAATGCCAAGGTCTAAATCTCCTGATACCAACTTCCGGACAATATCTTTTGGCCGCTGAAACCAAACTTCTAAATTTGATAACTGCAGCAAACATAGAAAAGAGTCATATTCAGAAACAACAGAGGTACATATAAGCATACCGTGATAATACCTGCTCCATTGCTTAGATAGCTAATACAATGCACGTAAGAACCAAAAAAAAGGGGTATAGGATATATATGTGCCTACATTCATACACTTATATATACATATAAATGTACATATCTCAAGGGCATTCTATGGATCGTACAACCGGTCGCTTCAATTGAACCTTGGTAGAAAAATAGTTAACACTTGCAACTTATTCACAGACAAAGAAAAGGGATGGAAAAGACAATTTGGTTAGAAACTAGTGTGGATGGCTGTAGCAGTGTATTGTGGGAAAACAACACTGTACAGAAGGATTTTATGTAATCGATTATATTGCATTACCTTATGACTCAATTGACATAGCTGCAGAAGCCCCTTTGAACAAATAGACTAGATGGAAAATATGCCTCCACAGCCGCCATGGTAGCATCATAGGCAACATATTTTAGTTTTAGGGATCACTAATGGCAAAATAAAAGCCCAGACCTAGTTCCAAAATACTGATATAGGCAGGAAAGAAAAAAAAATATTGTTGCCACAGGTTGGGTTCAACCCAATACCATGGTATAAAATCAATATTGCACTTCCCATAGTAAATTGCTGATCCACCTAAAATTGGTGATTCGCCTAAAAATGACATCTAATACATGAGTCTAAATTTTCTCTTTTCAGTTCCCAATAACCCGGGGTATCAACAAGCCTAAAATGACATCTAATACATGAGCCTAAAATTTCTCTTTTCAGTTCCCAATAACCCCGGGTATCAACAAAACAGTCTCTCACCTATATGCGCCCATGCTTGACTACCTCCCCAACCAAGTTTGCAGTATAAAACTTATCAAAAATAAATAAACACAGAACACAATTGCCTCCAGTCCAATTGTAAAAGTTCTTCGAGGAAAAAAAAAAGTCACAACAAACCTCCCCTCAGAACAAGGGTGGACCTAGGATTTTCGTCGAGAGGAGCTGTCTTTTAATGAATAAAACAGAAATATAATAAAAAAATCAAATAAATAACCGGAAAAAAAAAACGAATGCATAACTTCTACAAAGCACTATAAAATAGTGAAATGATAAAAAGAAGCAAGTAGCAATTTATCTATCTTCATAATTAAGCAAATTCAGGTTTTGTCTACACATCACAACCAATCACCAAGTAGAAATCATTCTTTTGGTCAGAAAGTCCTTTTGGGGCATGACAGTCATACTTGGTAGCAAATTATTAGGGTAGTGGGAACCGGCAAGCATTTTTAGTATCTTGTTGTGTACCAAAATAATAGTCTTGTTTTCCTTTTTAGGATGTTCCAAAATAACTGTCCACTTTCCTTTTTTAGAAATATATTTTATTATGTTTCCCAAACTACCCCATTTCTAACCCACTTATTCAAGTTTCAAAAAGTTTTAACATTTTCAGAAATTTTCAACAAGAAAAATATAATGAAGTAAACTATATTCAACAACTACCTAAAACCTTGTGCAAAATCAAAGGGGACGATAAATTAGGAACGGAGGGAGTAAATAATATTAGTGGGGACCATGCTGCAAAACAAACCATGCAAGACTCACACTCCTTACCCCTTCCAAGTTTGAACAGCAAAACAGTTTTTCTTCAACTTTCCATCTGCCCCAGGTCTCTCCCACAACTCCAAACCCATTGCATCTCTTACCCATTCAAGAAGACTAAGCTTCTCTATCCATCAAAAAATCTTCAAAGTTGATTGCTTCTAGTGGCAAATCTTCAAAGCCAACTATTCAACAAGCTTGATGACAAGTTCTTGAAACCACTTACACTCACAAGACCTATCCAAATCATCCCCCACTCCAATACATAGCATCTGGAAGGGACAACAGTCCAGCCATACTAGATTATTTGCCTGACCTAATTTCAAAGTGGTGCCTTCTATATATTATTTTATAACAAAATATACAATGAGAAATAGTTCCAAATTCTATTTTTTTCCCCTCTTCAGAATGCACAATGAGATTAAAGAGGGATAGGCTCCCTTACGTCTTTTTCAGTTAAAGTACAACAGCTATGATTTTTGTGTCCTGCATTGGGTTAAAAAAAAAATTGATGCGCGGTGCTAGCAAGACCCTAAATCCTAGGGCCACCCAAATCCATACTCCCACTTCCCCAACCCCTCACCCCTCAACATGCGGAACCGAAAAAAGGGAAGGGAAAGAGAGAACTTCATGATGAAAATACTATGAGGTTCTAACATTTAAACATGAAAAATATGACGGTGAATATTTTTACTATACATTGCAAATGGATATGTTGCACAGAAATCCGAATAGAAATAAAAATGTTCAAGAACCACACTAACTAAACTCAACAAAATAATTCAACATTTTGAGAATGCTTAACACTAGGAAACTCTGAATGAATTACAAGTTTGGATTCGACAATCATCATTTCGACATTGGTCCCTGGTGTTTAAATTAAGTGTGGAAGCAATTCCTAGTAGTCCAAGTTAAACAATAAATCCTAAATATGAGACAAATTCTCAATCAAGTCCACGTTCAAACTTTTTTTTCAGTAAGTCAGGTTCTAATTTGTTGCACCTCCCTCCCCCTCTCTCTCTCTAATTACCCCAACCCATCATCGCCCACACCGTTTATCAGAATCACCATTTCCTACCACCCTCCTAACACTAGAAAAACCGCAAACTAAACCACATATTTTGATAAGACTTTGTCATTGGCCTAACATCCAATTCCTTCTCTACCAACCAAAACCGTGGGACCACGAATTCTATACACCACCAGAAGTACATGTCAAGTTGAAAATACCCGAGACACACACATCACCTATATCACTCACCCAACCACCCTCAAAACAAAAACCTTCTGATTTTTCATGAAACCACAGACTTGTAACTTCACTACTCAACACCAGCGAAGGTGTGTTGTGTTTGGAGTGGTTGAGTCAATGGTGTTGCCAGAAGCCACAAGGAATGAGTAGCAATGACATTAGTTGGGTAGATGTGGAATTTGGGATAACAAGGCATAACGAGGGCATGCTAATTTTTTAAGGTTCAGAGACTTAATTTAATTATGATACCAACATCAAACTTGGTCTTTTACTAAATTATACCAACACCAAACTTCATGGACCACCAACAAAATTTAGCCTTGAACTTCTATCAACCCTTTACTCTTCTAAACGATCATGAAAACATCTTTATCTAACATTCAGAGCTGATTTGGCACAACGTCCATTACTCTTTTCTTTTTTCTTGAAAGGATATTTATCCAAAAAAGAAGGTAAGAGAGCAAAATTTTCAGATCACGTTTACTTTGTGATAAAGCATTTCAGCTAGATCTTAATTCCGATTTTTTAAGGCCTTGGTCTCTTAACTGCTGAATAATAGTTTTCAGCTTGTCCAAATTACTCCCACCAAATGTTCATGCATATTCTCTCCACAAATATACACAAAAGAACTATATCCAATTATGAGGAAGCAATTTTTAGATGGATAGAAAACCAAATAGGCTCCGAACTTGCCTGTATAGTTTTCTTCTATTTTCCATATCGCTGAGAACTAAAAACATAGAGAAAGAAACGTACCATTCCACATGCTATTTATCTGACCATGTACGACTAAATTGAAAATTCACCATATATATAAGTTAACGAAACTCACCTGCGGAATTTCAGCCACGTACTGTCGAGGATTCACCTGCCTGACTGATAATTGACAGTCCTTTCACCAATGTCAAATTAACACCAAAAGAAACAAATTAGTCATATATGCCGGCAGACACGAGGGGAACTACATGCGCCTCTCTGTACGCTTGTGTAGCAAGAGAAAGAAAAAGTGAGATAGAGTGGGGAATTCACCTTGAGCAAATCGAGAGTATCGGTAGCCATTCGACCTTTACTGGGCAAACCGAGGCGAATTTCGTTCCTCTCTATCGCTTTCTTCTCCACGTTTCCATTAACCGTGGTCATCGGATACGCCAGAGAGCAACAAGAGACCGTAAATTTGACAGATACTCGAGGACTCACTGAACAATACGACGGAGACGGCGAAAGAAATGTAGAAACCGAGGGACATTGTAGGAAAATTGTTTGAGTCGCAGCCATGACCGAGCTCGGAGAGCTTCTCTCACTGAACAGCAAGCAAAATGCGTCGATTTTAGAGAGAGAGAATGAGAGAACGGTACGGATATTTTGAGCTACGAAGACGTGAATCGCCGCCGCAGATTAACGTTTATATATTGGAAGCTCTGGAGAAGTATGGAGTCGGGGGTAGATGCTCTGTGGATCTTTGATCCATCATAAGGGGAAATGTTCCTCTGCGCACGCTAGCTTATCCCGCTGACTACATTCGGCTTCCATCAATGATAAAAAAAAAAAGAGTAGAGCTACATTTACCAAATTTGAGTAACAAAGTAACATTCTATGGGTAGTTGTACTTTTTAGACTTAAAACATTTATTTTATTTTTGGGTAGGAAAGAATTGATGTTGCCAAAGAAACTCTGGTACGTGTAACAGTTCCTTACGTGTAAGAAACTTCTACTACCTATAAATTAATTAGTTCTGAGGAGGACACCAGTATGATATCGATCAAAGAACCTTCCAAATGAGAATAAGATCAGACTACTCTTTGATGGATAAAAAAAACTTAAGACTGAATATTAAATATAATATTGAGAGTTGTGTGTATGATACATGTTTTTCATGTGTATAATTGAGTCGATGTACCTCGTAACCGTCATTCCCATGATTCTATCCATATTCTATATTTAGTTGCAGTGATTGTTGTCCATGCTCTCATTATGGGTTATCATAGCGATCACGCCCATGAGCGTGGGGGGAGGGTAGGTGAGGTTGACCTGCCATCCTTAGAATTGGAAACCAAGCCTCTCGGAGGACCTCATTCTATAACGGACCAACCCATGCATGGCTGGGCTTCCTAGACAGGATAAGTGTATTTACATCTGGGCCGTCAACACGCTCGGCTCATGGTTGGTTCTCGGACCATTCCTATCGGGTTGGATTTTATCCACCAACACGGCCCGACTTCTTAACACCGGTTTCATAATTCATGAAGGGAATTTCTCCCACATCAAGAGTTATTACAAAACAACTACGGGCCTAAATCAAAGATTTTTTTGTCCATTTCAAATAGAACAAGCATTTCTATGTCTTCTGGCAGATTCTTCAACATCTTCTTCTCGTCAGTCCCATTGGTTCCTTTTTTAGCAAGGAAGTCTACGTATTGGTTGGTTTCCCTCTAAGTGAATTGGATGCTGTAATTGTTGCTCTCCATGAATCTCTTTCAATCTTCACCCATAGTTTCATTTGATAAGTCTCCCGGCAATCCTCTGTGATTAGTTTTATAGCTTTAGTCGAATCTGTCTCAACAACAACTCAAGGTATGCCCCATGAAACAACTATTCTAATGTCGGCATGAATGCTTCGAAATTCCACAGCCAAGCTCGTGTAAGATGGGATATTCCCATAATACCCAACAATCCAAGTTCCATACTGATCACGAACTAGGCCAGCCCTCCAATTTCGTCTAATTCAGGATTTCGTCGGGCACTCTCATTCGTATTTAATTTGTAGAACCCCGCATTAGATTGACACCAATTAGTATAAGAGTTAACTTCATTACTTTCATAGGATGTTTTGAAGTGAAATGACTCTAAAAAATCTTTTTGATAATACAAAATAAGAAAATCAATTTTGAGAGATTCAGTAACAACCCCTCAATAACTTCAGAGTTCCTTTTCCTTCCAAACATCAATATGATAGCAATGAACATATAAAAACGTTTAATATTATACAATCAATCAATCAATTTTATTTCATCCTAGCATGTAATTCTTGCACGATTTTAAAAAAAAAATCATAATATACTTAAAACATTTAATATTCTACAATCAATCGATTTTATTTCATCTTAGCGTGTAATTCTTGAATGATTTAAAAAATAATCCTACTATAAAATAATTTAAGAAAATCTTTTTAATTATTGTTTGATTATGTGACATTAATTTATTTATTTTTTTAAACATAACCTCATTTATAAGTATTAAATTACATTGGGCCCTACTGATTTAAGCTCAATTAACTGTAACATTTTTTAATTTTTTTACTTTAAGGAAAACCTAGTGGTATATCCCACACACTCTTTAATGTGAGTGGACATGTCTCTTTTCAAGTAGTGATTTTTCATTTTGGATTGGACATTACACGCAGACATGGGTTTTCATTGTAATAATGAGGTTACAGTTGAATAGGTAAAAGTAATGGATTAAAACAGTAAAAGTAATGGGTTAAAACATATCTTTTTATGGGCTTTTAGGGCCCAAAAAACCACACTAAAAAAATCTATAGAGTAAAACAGGACGGACATCAAACATTTTGGATAAATCTTAACCGTTTTTTATATCCCTCATAAAGAGCGGTTCAGATTAATCTACAAAATTAACATAAATATAAAAAGTATAGTTATGTCTAATCATATATATCTTATACGTAATTGTGGAGAGAGTATATTTTTTTGTATAATTGAAGAGAATATATTTTTCTCTATATATATAAATCTATAAAAATAATATATAGACATTAAAAAGTTAGTAATAATATTAAAACATTAAATTTATGAAAATTAAATTAAAAAATAATATACAAAAAATTATAAATATTAAATTTACAAAATTTTTAGAAATATGAATTTATGTATATTAAATTTATGGAAGTTATAGAAATAATAAATGGATATTAAACTTTGGAATAATAAAAATATTAAATTTATGAAAAATATAGAAATATTTTATGCACATTGAATTTTGTAATAATACCGAAACATTAAATTTACGAAAATTAAATTAAAAAATAATTTACAATAAAAATATAATACACAAAAATCTCGGACATAAAATTATAGAATTAATTTATGGACATTGAATTTAGTAATAATACTGAAATATTAAATTTAAAAAAATTAAACTAAAGAAATAATATAAGAAAGAAAATATAATGTACAGAAATTATAGACATTAAATTTATAAAAATTATAGAAATAATATGTTGAAATTAAATTTATCAATAATACTGAAATATTAAACGTATAAAAAATAAATTAAAAATAATATAAAATATAATACATGAAAATTATGGACTTTAATTTACGAAAATTATAGAAATAATATATGAGTATTAAATTTATAAATAATGCAAAAAAAATAATTTATGAAAATTAAATTAATGAAAATTTAATATATAAACCTTAAGAGATATGTAAATGATAATATGGGCCCTGAACTACCATAATAAAAAATTTAGTTTTCAGAGATTTTTAGAAAATAATCTTCTATTATTTATCCATCTATTTTCAATTATTTATGTAAAATGTCATGCTATTAAAAAATCACAATGTAAATATTCATATTTTCATTCTACTATTTTTAAACATTTTAGTAATTTTTTTAACTCTTATTCTGCTGTCATAAATGCTCATCGTTCTTTGCGTGAACAAATCAACAAAAATAAATCTTGGAACACTAAGATCAACAAAAACAAATCAATGTGAATATTTCATCAAACCACATAACCGTTCTCTTAAAACACCACGAACAAATCCCTTAATATCAACAAAATGTAAATCGGCATAAAGATTCACCAACTCCAATGCAACATTCAAAAAAAGAAAATCAAAAAATGTGAAAGAAACCTAAAAAACAACGAAAAAAAAAATATTCAAAAAACATTCACAAAAATCAACAAAATTAAAATAGATTTAACAAAATCAACGTGAACGTCCAACAAATCGCAAAATAAACATCCGCCACATCACATACTAGAATGAAGTTCACTCCGAATGACATTTATTCTGAAACTAAATCAAAACAAATATGAACCTCTAGTGCAAACATTCACAAAAACCAATAAAAAAATGTAAAAGAAACCGAAGATGAAAGAAAAAAAATTCACAAAAATCAACAACGCCAAAATAAATCTAACAAAATTGATATGAACATTTGTATGAAATAAAAAAACATATCGCAGCTCTGAACATTCATGTGCATAGGCACGGCGACCAGCGAGCGCGATGGTGAACAACCGACGACAGATCTGGCAGTAAACAATGCGGCAAAGAGAGAGAGCATGGCGGCACCAATCCCTTTTTTCGTCACCTGGAATGCCAATTTCAAGCTCCGCCTGTTCGCCGTCAACAACGACCCTCTCTCCAACCCATCCATCTCTTTCCCCGCTTTCTCGTCATTGCATGTTTCCCATCAAGATCCAACAACACCCAGTCACCCACCTCCCAAATCCACCTCAAAAACCCAAACAAAAAACGACCCATTTGTCAATGGCCACATCAAACAAAACCCATCTCCCAAAACCAACAAAAAATGCCACAACTACCCTCTTAATTACGCCGCCAAAGCCCTCTTACTTGTTCTGTTCCTGAAAGTCTACGATTACAGTGACCGTATTCATCCAACGCTCATTCTAGTCACGACTGTTGATGGCTCTCGTCCATAACCAGCGCCACCGTCAAGCCACAACCGTGTCCATGACCACCAGATCTGGACACCGCCAGTCTAAAAATGGCGAGAGAGAGAGAGAGTGTGTGTAGGGTCACGGCTGCTAATGGTCCGTGGACCCAAATCGTTCTCCCAAATCCGAAAAATGACGAGAGAAAGAGAGAGAGATGAAATGGCGTCGTCCATGGCCACCGCCACCATCACCGTCAGCCATAGTCGTCACCATTCAGATCTCCGGGCCTCTTCGTCGTTTGTCTCTACCAGATCTGAGAATAGAGAGAGAAAGAGAGGGATTGGAGTGGCTGCACTATGAATGAACTAGACGGTAGTTTAGAAGGACAAATATGCCCTTTCACTATCTACAAATGATTAAATATTGACAATCTTTTGATAGAGAACTAAATAATAATTTTTTTTTGTCTTAAAAGGTTATTGAGGAGAGAGAGTGTGAAATTTGGTTTAAACATTAAAAAAAAATCCTTAAATTAAAAGAATAATATAAATATATGAAAATTATGGACATTAACTTCACCGAAATTATAGAAATAATATAGGTACATTAAATTTAAAATTAATACCGAAGCATTAAATTTATAGAAATTAAATGAAAAAAAATAGTATAAAATAGAAAATATAATGTACAAAAATTATGGATATTAAATTTACTGAATATATAAAAATAATATATGGATATTAAATTTCGTAATAATATATAAACATTAGATTACAAAAATTAAATTAAAGAAATAATATAAAAAATAAAATCTAATATATAGAAATTATTAACATTAAATTTACAAAAATTATAAAAATAATATATTGATATTAAATTTAATAATAATATTGAATTAAATTTATAAAATAAAATTAAAAACACACACACACACACACACACATATATATATATATATATATATATATATATATATATATATATATATATATATATATATATATATAAAGAGAAAATAATAGACAAAAATTATGAACATTAAATGTACGAAAATTATAGAAATAATATATGAATATTAAACTTTGTAATAATAATGAAACATTAAAATTACGAAAAATTAAATTAAATAAATAATATAAAGAGGAAATATAATATACAGAAATTATGGACATTAAATTTATGAAAAAAAATAGAAATAATATATCTTATCTATATGTTATATATAAAAGTGGAAGCCAATGAGTGATAATGAATTACAATCAAGTATTATCAATATCTCCAATCATATTCTCCTTTTAAAATGAATGACTAAGATTCAACCAAAGCTCGTAATAACTTTATTTATTATTTTCTCTCTATTTTATTTTCACTATCTATATAACAATAGAAATAATAATAACTACTACTTATTGTTCATTATTATAATAATGACAAAAAAAATTAGATACAAAATCAATAACCTCTCACTCTACATTTTCACTATGTGTATAGTGAAAATTAGGTAATATTGAGATTAATCAAGTAAAATATAAATAATATTAGTTATAACATTTTCTAACTTGGCACCTTCTCTTTTATTTTTTATTTATATATATATATATATATATATATATATATATATATATATATATATATATATATATTTGCATTTTGCTTAACCTTTATTTTTCTATTTTTGTTTCATTTTTTTCCTAAATATATATTTTAAATTTTGTTCTTTTCTTTTTTCTATGTGGGTTTTGATAGTGTGTGAAATTGCACTAACTAATTGAAGCAGCCAAAAAATAAATACAATAAATAAATATTCTACATTTACAGACCAAACACCCCTCAATTGTTAAATCTCTTATTGTTTGATAATTAATACTCAACTAATCTTACTGGCTTAGTGTTTTTGTACCTCAATAGTTCAAACATTAGTTATACTAGAAAAGAATGTGCTGACATCAATAATATTAGTTCAAATATTAATTAGCAAGAATATACGATTTATTAATAAAAATATGAAAACTAAATCAAAATGTAAATATATATATATATATATATATATATATATATATATATATATATATATATATATCGAAGTGTGAAAAAAAAAACTACCGATAGCCCGTGCATAGTACAGGCATACGATCTAATAGGAAAAACTAAAATTGAAAACCTAATCATCGGACCTAGGGATGTCAATGATTCGATTTTGGTTCAGTTTCATATAAAACCAAAATCATTAGACATATATCAAACCAAACCCATTGATTTTTTTTAAACGGTTTTAAAATCGAACCATTTAAATTTATACAAAACCAAAATGAAAACTGCAAAACCATTTAAGATTTTTCAATTTTTATAAAAAGCCAAAACCAAAATCAAAATCACGAAACAACGGACCATTGTTTTTTTTTTTTTTATATATAAACACAAATATAATTAAAATATAAAACATAAATTCCAAAAAATAAAACCAAACCACAAAACTATTAATTGTTACAATAAACATTTTTAGCCATAATTAAAATTCAACGATACTTAAAATAAACGATTGTAACCATAATTGTTAACAATAATATATATATATATATATATATATATTAGAGGTTAAACTATAAATATATAAAAAGTTAGGTATATATGTCGTAAAAATATATCTAAAATATTGGTTTCGTGGTTACTATCCCAAAACCAAAATAAAAATCATTTCGGTTGCTAATTTCAAAAGCAAAACCGAAGTCAAACCATTTAGTCAGTTTCAAAACTTGACTATTCGGTGTGGTTTTTCTCAGTTATCCATCAATTCGATTTTTTTTGTCATCTCTATTTGGACTGAAGGAGAGCTCAACAAAAGCAATATTTTTGCTCTTATTCATCGTGAAAAATCTGTCATTTTCCTCCATTAATGTTCACAAAATTCATTGTTCTAAATTTTTCTCTCTTTTAACATTTTATTTAAATAAATTTTAAATGATAAATAAAAAAAACTATAAATGTCTATTATTTTTAATAAATATGACATTAAATTAGATAAAATAATTATATTTTCTATTTTATTCTATCTTGATATGATTTTTTTTGTTCATAACCATTATTAAAATTTATAATTATAATAAGTACTAAACAAAAAAGTACAAAACAGACCCTATAATGGCACGAGCCTTCGTGCACTGAGTTGTCCTTTTAACAAGTGTCAAACAACAAAAAATGGAAGCTATTATATTGGTTAAAAAACAAACATTAAAAACACAATTAAAAAACTGAAAATAAATAATAATCTTTAATATTTAAGGCTTATTTATTTCTCCCCTTGTAACATTTTATTTAAATAAACTTAAATATTATGTATAATCAATATAGTTAGCGTATTTAATTATTATTTATTATTAATAAAATAGATTGAATGAATTTTATCGTTGTAAGTTTTCCAAATGATTAGGGATATCACTGAAACTTACCCATATAGTTCATCTTTATTTTTATTATAATTAATTATATATGACTTATCCCTTCATTGTCTTCTCTCTGCCGTATTATTTAATAAAATTCTCTCTCTCCATCTATTAATTATACATATAAAATTTATTAAATTTCATTTGTTCAAAAGAGTTCCAATAATTTTTAACCAAATAATAAAAACTATTAAATAATATAAAAAAAGACCTCTTATATTATTTTAAAACTATTACCTAAAAACATGAAGTAAAACAATTGAAAAAATCCTCTAGGAATTGTTTATTTAATATTTTAAAAAAATAAATATTGGTCAACGTTAATAATTTTAGAGGTCGACATTAATAGTTTTCTAGGTTATTTTTTTAACATTTCTCAATAAATTTATTTTTTCTATACTCTCATAAAATGTATTAGATATAAAATTAAACGATTAATTGTATTTATGTATAATACTCAAATAATATTTTTTTTCCTAGACCCGCAATATTATGCGGGTCTAAAACTAGTACTATATATAAAGCGGAAGACATGGAACCATAATGAAGAATGTACAAACTCTTCAATCTTATTGAGTTTGATCAATGGACGGTTCAAATTGAAACTCTCCCCCATCTCTTTAAACATTAGTTAGTGGGTGAATGAATCATCAAGTTAGTGGGGGACTACTAATTAATGCATCAATTCTCTCTACAAATAGAGAGCTCTCATTTCATATCCCTCACCCCTCTCAAACTCTCATTTCATGGTTCTGGCTCCTCTTTCATTTATCTCATTGTGAACAAACATTATTTCCACAATTTTCACGGAAAAAAGTAATTAAAAAAAAACAAAAAAACATAAACCTGCGACAAAGTCCGTCATCGTCGTATGCTACAAAAATACCTGCGGATCCATCAACAACGCGAACACCAGGCAGACAGTGAAGCCAAAAAAAGCCGTCGACGAACATTATCGCATGACCCATCGCCGACGACGAACACCGTCGCATGAAACATCTACGAATAGTAGCATGTGGAGGTGACGACGAACAGTCACGTATGGCGGTGGATCGACGATAAGATAACAATCGACGACAACAACGAAGAGAAGCAGAAGTGGCGAAAGTGCATTGATAGACGACGAGATAGTGATCGACGGCAACGACGAAGACAAGTGGAAGCGACGAAGAGTGAGCAGCGAACGACGATAGTGGCGAGGCAATGCTGCAGGCAGAGGTCATGCATGAGCTTTTACTGAATAGTTTAAGACTTGGGAGGCGAATTATTCGACTGAAATGAATTAGGGTTAAAAAACTGTGATCTTATTATTATATTACATTTATACTTTTTAAGATAAGACAAAGCCTTGTGGAGAGTGGAAAAGTGTGCAGTCGGCCACTGCAGACATTTCAACATGAATTAGGATTCTCCTTACCAATTTTCATTAATAAGTGATTTTATTATATATATATATATGGCCATGTGGAAACAAAGTGTGCGGTCGGCCAATACATGTTTGTATGAATTAGAACTAGCACTTATCAATTTTCATTAATAAATGATTTTTTTTTTATTATATATATTAAAAAAAAAATAAAGGCCCTCTATTCTATATAATTTTTTTTTGAGTTTTTTATTATATAGTCCCCCATAGAGAGATCATTGAGAAAAAAATCATTTTCATATGTTTGGTTAGAATTAAGACCAAATAGTACAATTAATTAAGTTTTTAGTCCTCCAAAAAAATAAAAAGAACACTAAAAAGACACATGTACCCCTAAACAAACCCTCTCTCTTATTTATATTAATTATCACTCACACTCTCTCTCTCTCTCACTCTAAGCTCACTCTCTAAAGTTGAGCGTTAACACAACTAAATGTGTTGAGCGTTAACACAACTGAATGTATTGAGTTTATAATTGCGTTAACGTTAACACAATTAAGTTAAGTATGCTAAATTGTGATTGTGTTAACATTAACGCAATAAAATTAAATGTGTTGGGTTGTAATCGCGTTAACGTTAATGCAATTAAATTAATGTGTTGGGTTGTATTTGCATTAACATTAATGCAACTAACATTAATGTTAATGCACACAAAACAAATAATGAAAGAGACGATAATATGAAACACAAAAAAAAAAAATGCATTAACGTTAACACACACAAAACATATGATAAATATTAAAGAGAAAAAATATACAATACGTCTGGTGATAAAATGAGTTAACGTTAACGTAATGCACAAACAGATAGATTGGGAGATGATGCGTTAACAAAAAAAAAATGGATTTAACAACGTTAACGTCAATCCCAATGTAATATTGTAATATAGGTAAGTGGTATTTACTTGAACAAATTACGTTAACGTTAATGTTAACATCCTTTATTGTTCAAATTTGTCTTGTTGCATAATGACAAAATGGCAGACTTGTAAATAAATGTTGACATGGAGGATCATAATGAATGACTTTTTTCTAAAAATTTGGTGGGGTCTGAAAATTTAATTGTTCATGTCAGAGGGTCTTTTTTCTCTATTAGGTCTCTATAGAGGATTAAAAAATTAATTACCCTTTTTTTTTGGGTGTATTAATTTTTATATATTTATTTTTAAATATCCCGCGCATTGCGCGGGTGTAACACTAGTGGACATTAAATTAATAGTATTAAAATATTAATTTATAAAACTTAAATTAAAAAATAATATTAAATAAGGTTTAATTTTTTTTACAACCATATCTTCAGGCACAGATCATACAATAGTATAAACAAATAATAGAAAAACATAATTCATGCGTATAATTACTCTCAAATTTTAGAAACAGAAACGTGTTTGCAAAATAAATTTATGTACATTAATCTTAAAATTTTAAAAGCGAAAACAATAACCAAATGGGACTTAGTAATTTGATTTGGTCCACTCAATTTTAAAATTTCAGGTAGTTATTTAGAAATATTGATACTCTCAAACATTAAGGATTAATAATGTATAACAATCGACTTCACCTATGTAACCAGGTCCGAGTACAACTTTCGCAAAGACGTCTTTCGGAGTTGGACACACTTCGCAAAGCCAAATTGCTCTCTCTCCCTCCCTCTGACTGTGGCTGAGAGGTATCGGCCCTTTCATGGGCGTTATTAGAAGAAAATCGGCGCAAGCATTATTGCTGTACCTCGAGGGTTTCAGAGAAGCTTGCTGTCTCCACCGTGTATTCATCTACTGTCTCAGGTACCTCCCCCTCTCTCTCGATTCCATTTGAATCGCCAAATCATCACGTATCGTATTGCTGTCGAGTATCGCATATGATTTCTATCAATTTTGCTGAGTTAGTTTTTTCGTTTCTGGGGTTTGCTGAAGATCGAGGCAGCTTATGATCCGAACCGGACAATGTTTTCTGTTGAACGGTTTCATTTTCTTAGGAAGGTATTAATCTCTTGCTATATCTACATCTCCATATATAAGCGTTGATGTTTTGTTTTCTTGACCGATCCAGCTGATAACTATCGTTATCTTTTTCAAGGTCTAGGCGATTCAGTTTAATTAATGTAATTATAGTCAAGCAATGCCCACAATTGGCTTTTGCCATAATTGTGGTTAGTTCAATGAATTGTTATTTTTAATTTACAATTTGAATTGATCATGGAGGAGCATCATGTAACTTGCGTTTGGGTAAGGGATTTGACAAATCTATGAAATTTGTAATGATGGGATTTAAAAATTTCTGGATTTTGAAATCCCATTCTTTACAAATTCTTTTTTTGGATAATTTTTTTAGATGAAGAATTTAATTGTGTAATTTCATAATTCCTTTATTTGGATAGACAAATATATGTACGTAGAATTTTGAAAATTTATTAAATTTTAATAATAAAAAATGTGAAAATATATTTCATAATATAATTTTTATTTAGTGATTTAATAATATAATTTTTATACCTATTTTAGTAGTGTAATTTTAATAATATAACTTTAATTATACATAACTATTTTAATAATATGATTTTTATACCTATTTTAATGATTTGATTTTTATGCCCATAACTAAAAATAACATGTGTTTTGAAAGGATTTGCAGATCTCTCTTATTCTCCTATTTTATAAATGAATGAATTTCATTAATTGCCCTTCATATTACCCAAACAAGGAAGTTCCTAAACGGAATTTGTGAAATCCCTTGCCCAAATGAAATCCTCCCTTAAATTACTTTACCCAAACAAAATCTGATAGAAAGCATTAGTTCACTCATTAAAAAAAAATTAACACTTTTCTAAATAACTTCTTACATATTGTCCTGAGTAGTCAATTCTAAAATATTTGGTCCCTTTTTTAGTGAATATTGATGCATAGCTTCTGTTGGTAAATTATGAACTTCAAATCTGTTGTACCACATCCTAACTGTTGCAGTATTTGAATTTTGTCATTTGCAGTATATTTACTTTAAAGTCGGTTGTCATTCCAACATTGCAACATATATTACCTGATCATTCACTAATCCACGCTCAAGAATCTTGCACATTCAGGGGTATTTCAGGATTTCATTCCTTCTTACGTCTTGGACTTGTACAACTTGTCTACGTGAGTATACAATAATTTGATATGGATCTGTAGTGTATGCTGTTACAATGCCTTGATACATGGTGCAGGTTATTGTCCTGAGTAGTCAATTTTCCAAATTTGCCTCAGTATTTAATCTATTTCGCATTTGCATTGCCTTCCAAATTACTACAGAAGTATTAGTTCACGATGAACAGTTTCGGGCACATAATTCCTATGACGAATAAGATTCATAATGGTGGAAAAAGATGTATCGGTTTGTATAGTAATTGCCCTATGTTTAATCCTCTGGTTAAGTAAGATACTTTTTGGATCGCTCAAAAAAAATAAAAAAATAAGAGTGTTAAAAGCATAAGTGACGTGATTGATTGAATTATCTAAATTATTTGAGAACAAGTTAAGATTGTGCTATAAAAACTAAAACCAAAAGAGTTTTTCTTTTTGGAACTAACCAACGGTTTTCAAAACGTATATCAAAGGTACCAAACATGACCCGTATTTTGAATTTTATTATTTATGTAGATATAGATTCTACGCATACTTCAAATATTTATTACTTCCTAAGTTCCTATTCATGTTTTATGTGGACAAATTATATATTTTGATTTTATGGAACTATAGATATATAGATGTATATATCAATAATCAAGAGAGGTGCAGTGATGAACCCCTGTTGCACGTATGTCTACAATTAGAGTTATTTGATCTTGCAAATCCACAGCCCTAAATCTATTGTCTCAGATTATAATGCTTCCTGTGATTTACATTGTTCAGTATTATAGGTCAAACTTATGTTACGGAACTTACGGCTATGCTCTGGGTCATATAGGGGCGTGTGGCATTGGGAAAGGGTGAAATAAATAAAATATCAGTTAATCTGTGTCAAGCGATCACGTGATCCAATGATTTTGATACAAATATACTGCTCCCTATACTTTAAGGTGCAAAATATGATTACTTTTTTTTTTTTTAGGAGAGACTTGAGAGAGAAGCGAGATGTAGAAATAAAATAGAAAGTGAGTTCACATATATATTCTTTTTAAAATAAATTAAAAATATGATCCAATGAGAAGTTGGCTCGAACTTTAAAATAGTTAAAAACCCGAAAACTCTAGAAAATTAAGATTCATAGGGAAGACTTCTCATGTCTCCTACTTTCTAATACAGGCGTAGATTAATGAAGTACTATGAGCAGTATCCAGATAAACAACTGTGAGACCATGTAGAAGCATGTCTTGCAAGGCATGACTCCTGCTAGTTAGGGATACTGTAATTCATTTACGAAAAATTAACAAAATCAATATTAGAATTGTAATATCCCAGAAATTCATATTTTGAAAATATTATTTTATATAAGTTTAATATTTTTGGGATTGTTTTGTAAATTTATGTTATAAATAATATTTAATAATTTTCGAAGTTAAATGTTAATTTTAAATTAATTTTAAAAGTTTTGGGACTATTGTGTTGTTTAAAATATATTTTTTTAGAATTTTGTGATATAATTAATATTTTCTTTATTTTAAGGGGGCATTGCGTAAATAAATAAATAAAAACATATATGCACATTTTGAAGTATTAGAAGGAATCAAACTAAAACCGTTTATTCATGTGGTTGCATGTGTAACCACGTGGATGGTTGTCATAAATAATAAATAATAATAATAATAATAGTAATAATAATAAAAGATCAAAGAAAAAAAACCAACCAAAAAGAACCCATTATATGTACATACATATATGGATCAGGAGAGGAAGGGAAAAAGGGAATAAATATGATAATAATGTATTGACTCTATATACAGGAGCCTACCGAAAACAGTGATAGAAAAAGGATGATCATATTAGTAATATACTGATTCCTATTAAACAAAGGATATATGATTAGATTTTAAGAGTTTTGAGCGAGAAAAAAATATTTCGATCTGGATTTCAGTTTCAGATTTCAGATAGAATTTCTAACCCTTTTAATATACGTATTTAATTTCTCTATGATGAGAATAAAACTGCGACGTGATTTATATTCGAATTTCTACTTAAATTGTGATAATTATATTTATTATTTACTGTTGTAAAATTGATTCGATAATTTGATAAATATAATTATTAGAATTTTTTTTCAGACTTTTCGCCATTTATTTAGTGTACCAGTTTCCCAGATTTCTTTCTCTGTCCGCATATGGAAATTAAAGGCCCATTGAAATATGTATTCATTACATATAGGATTAATCATGGTAATTATATTGATATTTACCAATTATTAATAATCATTCGCACCATGTCAGAATTGATCAATATGTGGTCAATTAGTATATAATTATTAATCATATATTATACCAACTATTAGTCATAGATGATTATTACAGGGTATTTGATATTTGTTTAGGGGTATAATATACTATTATAATTTAAATAATTAGGCCCCACTAATATACATGGTAGTAGAATTTTTATTTGTAATAATTGTAATTAATATTTACTGTTGTAAAAATTGACTCGATAAATTGAACATAATTGTTGTCGTCGTATTGTAAAATTTAAATAAATAATTATAAATGAATTTAGATTTTATTTATTTTTAGTTATATATATACCTGAGCATTATGTATATAGAAATTGGATTTGGATTTGGAATTAGAACTTGGACTAGAATAGATTTAAGACTAATAATAACAAATTTAAGACTAATAATCATATTAGAAATTAAGTTATTTTTGTAATAAAAATATTTGTTATTTCGTAATATTTCGATAAATATAATTATCACCGTAGCTATAAAAATTGTCGGTTTTTTATGAAATGTCGGTTTTAGTTGTGAATTCTCCGAGGGGAGAAACCGTGTAGTGGCCCTGGGAAACCGGGTCGTTATAAGAATAACTAGAAAGTTAAGTGATACGCTCTAGCTATCTATTGTATTGAAAATGAAAGGAAATTGCTTACTAAATCTTGAAAATGAAATGAAATACATCAAAACATACCAAGTTTTCGAGAGGCTTGGCACTCTTTGATGAGCTACGCTCAATTTTCTTAAGAATTCTCTACCCTTTCTCACTTCTCCTCCCCTTAAAGGCTAATCCCCCAAACGCCTAACAAACTGCATAACATAATTAAAACAGAATTTAACCAATATTCCCTACCCAACAATCTGACCGGTACTCTCAGATTCCCTTTGTCCCTGTTGCCTGACTTGGCCCTTGCGCCTGGAATATGTAAAACGTATTTGGGGCCTATCATTAAGCTCCTCCTGAAGCTTGATACATGTAATGGTATCACGGTCTTGAGATCTATGATGAACTTGTAGCATAAATAGGTTTATAGCATTTGCTATAAGTTATCTGAAGTTAAAGTTAATTATGTCATTGTACGAGCGAGGAAGGTCTTTAAGGTTAAAAGTTCACAAATCATTAATGAACTGGCTGGCCGCTGGTGCTGCTTAGGAAGCTTCATTACATGTAATATGGGTATTGAAGGCCCCATTGGTTACTGTTTTCGTTCCCTGATTTCTGTTCCAGCTTCCAAAATTTTGCGATTAATGTACAGAAATGCATTAGTAAACATATTTCTGTTTCCAAAATTTCGAGAGTGATTCCTGAATTCCATAAGAATCTAAGAAACAATTTTTTTTTGATTCCCATTCACTCGCACAAAACTATTCCCACTACCACCCTGCCGGTCAACACCACCATGCCGGCTACCATACATTTAAAATTTCAAAAGAAAAAAAAGAACAAAAATGTTACAACCAAACGAGTTTCTCGTTTCTGTTCTCATAAATTAAAAGAAACAATTTCAGGACAATGGTCGTTACCAAGCATGTTTCTATTCTGGGAATACTCTAGAATAGAAATAGAATTCCCTTCGTAGAAATAGAAAAGCAGAAACACTAACCAAATGCCACTGAATTCTTACGATTCTTAATCCAATGTGGAATCCACATATTGAGCAGAGATTAACATTAAGCATGGAACACACCAATATGTAGTTGCACCATAGAGGAGTTTCGTTTTTTTAGTTATTTCCGTTGGTATATATATCTTTCTTAAAAGGGCACGTGCAATACATATAGAACGTTTCAGCTTAATTTTTTTGGGTACTTATTGCTTCAATTTTTTTGTCCCCCCTTTTTTGGCTTAAAATTTGAGTGATTCTAATTACTTGATATGATTGCTCCTTGTAGGTATTATGGTTCTATCCGTTGTACATATTTAGCTTCATTTTAAGCAATATCTGGTATGTCATTTTCTTTTTACTGGAGCTTCATCCATCTAAGTGTTTACCTCATTTACTTACTGCAGCTGAATTACAAAATGTAGGAAGTCTCCAACATTCACAGATGTTGCATCTAGGGATGGAAACAGTTCAGTTTTGGGCCGGTTTCACTAGAAACCAAAACCAAAATTGTTTGGCATATACCAAACTCAAACCCAAAACTAAAATTGCCTATTTTTTAGAAAATAATTTAAAACCAAACCGTTTAATTTTATGCAAAACCAAAACCGCGAAACCATTAAGGTTTTTTAATTTTATATAAAACCAAAACCAAAACCAAAACTAAGAAACCACGAACCATTATTTTTTACATATAAACAAAAACATAACTAAAATACCGGAAGAAATTATGAAAACCCTAAAATTAATCCAATTAACCCTATATATATATATATATATATATATGGGGGAACCTCGACGGTGCGAGGAGAGCTTTATTAATTAAACCAAAGAATACAAAACTCAGAGGCGGGCGATGCCCGACCTCTGAAAATGATCAAAACAATAAATAACCTAATGAAAAAAAAAAAAATAAAGACATAAAAAAATTAATCAAAAAATAAAACTTAAAAAGTTCTTTTAATCTTCCAAATGTAAGGAAAGCGGAGTCTGTCCAATCTTAAGCATTCACGAACATGCGCTAGACATTCTGATTCAGATCAGAAGATCTGATTATCTCCACTACTTCCAAGCTTTGCTAACAAGTCAACAACATTATTAGCTTTCCTGTAGCAGTGCGAAATACAAGCATGAACCTTAGATGCCAGATCTTTTATACTCCTAATCAGTGACGTTAATCTCCAGAGGATTTTAGCTCTCCTAACAACCATTTTGACTAGCAGGGCATTGTCATTAACTATATCCACGGAGAATTATTCAAACTCAACACAATACTGAAGCGCAATCCAAAGTGTTTTTGATTCCGTAAGTAAGCTAGATCCAAACCCCATAAATTTTAAGTGAACCCAAATAATAGAGTTTCATTAGCATTCCGCAAAATACTGCCTCCACCAATGAAACCAGGGTTTCCTCTAGAGCTACCATCCAAGTTCATCTTTAGCCTATCACACGGACGGCTCTAGTAAACCAACTGAATCATAGATTTCGTATACTTTGTTGGCGGAGCAATCCTGGATAAGGTTTGATGAATATTAAAAAGAACTTTCTGAACATTACATTGGACCCATCAGATCTAATCTTGTTACACATTTTCTATATTTCCCAGCACAACACAGAAGGAATAAGCATATTATAATTTTTTTCCAGAGGGGTAGATCTATGTTGTTGCTACCAACCAACTAATTTGCCAAATATTTCTCCGTTCCATTGAGTCGCTCCAAAAGCAGTCCACGCACTCTTTGCCAAGTTCCCTTGCTAAAACAGGGGAAGCAGAGATTCAAACTCAGGCCTATAATAACAATTACACTGGGAGCAAATTTACACACCTTTTTGTTGAATCGCCTCATCCAAGGGGACAATTTGATGAAGAAGTCTCCAAATAAAAATAGAGGTCTTTATTAGAAGGGATTTATGCCAGATCTTATAAAAAACGGATGAGTATCTTGTTGTTTCCTTACAACTTTCCAGGCAGTTTTCACTGAGAAGATTCTCGAATTAGAAGGCTGCCAAATCATAATATCCTACTCAGACACATTTATAACCTGAATATTTTCTAGTTCACTCACATAATCTGCAGGGATAAGATTCTGAATAAGCTGCATGTCCCATCTACCACTAGCTAACCGGACATCTTTAACTAAAAGTTTCAAAAGATGCGTATCTACTACAACTATTTCCAGCGGTACCGAGATTAGCCAAGTATCCTACCAAAAAGATGCACACCCCTTTCCTAGAAAAACCTAAATATTGTTGTCGGCATAAAATTTTCCTTCAAGTAGAGCCCCTCACACATGGCTTTGGTGCGAGAACTTTCTACATTTAGCTGCTGGACTGGTTTGGTTGTATTTTTCTTTCAAAAATCGAGCCCAAAGAGTTTTACCTTCTCTATATCTCCACAAGAGCTTTTATCTGGAAAGCCCGGACAACATCTTGAAGGTCTCTGTTCCCTAGGCCACTCTCCTCAATAGAGAAACAAATATTTCTCCATTGCTTCTAATATAACCTTTTCTTTTTGGGACCGAATCCCCAAAAAAATTTGGCCAAGATCTTTTCAACTTCTCGGACAACAGAGATTGGCGGGGAAATCGCCATGAGCAAGTAAAATGTCATACTTTGAAGCACATGTTTCAATAGGATTAGACGCCCACCACTAGATAAAAGGATGAATGAGGATATCAATAGTTGGTTTTAACTTTCCTTTTACCTGTGGAGCCTATTTCAAAGACAAACCTTGTTTGACCTCCTATGAATTGGAATGAGGAATCCACCTTCTTCCCCATAGTCTGTTAAAAGTCATATTCTTTGTATGTTGTGCTTGAGAAGGGGAAGATTGTGTTCTGTGGATAGTTTTATCATTTTTGTAAGTTTTGTCAACCTAGTTGGCAATTGCAGTATAACCAGGACCAAAAGAGGATGAGGTGGCTTAGAAAAGCAATATAAAAACCAAATTGCTATTTAGGCATACCATGGGAGGTCAAATTGTAGTTTCTGAAAACATTTTGCGAATTGGACAGTGCACCTCTGCTCTAGATTACCCGCTGTTTTGGGATGGAAAATGGAAGCAGCTTGCCTTTATTTTTTCTGTTTTTTTGTTTTACGGTAAAGTGTGTTTGGGCCAACTTACGCGCACCTCGATTGATCACCTCCTGGGCGATCTTAAGGGCGCACTCCCTCACATCGACCTGGTGTATTTAGGATTAAATTCAAGATTTAATTTCTGCAGTGTTCTTCAGGAAAGTCGAACCCTGGTTGACAAAGAAAGGGGACCTCCCCTAGCCAACCGAACTAACACCGCTTGGGTTGAACCAACTTGCCCTTATGAAGCCAAGCTAATCTACTTGGTTTCTCTCCTGCCCTCTAATATATAAACAATATTCGTTCAGTGGAAGTCAAATCTTTCTTTGTTAATCTTCATCCACCTGGTTGAGTTTGTTTTCACTTCCTCCAGTTAAAAAAAAATAAAAATTGAGGAAACTTAAGAGACTCCCCCACATCGGTTTGGAGCATTCATGATTAAATTCAAGATTTAATTTATGGAGTGCTCTCCAAGAGAGTCGAACCTTGGTTAACAAGGAAAGATGATTACTTCTCCTGGCCTCTAATATATATATGAACAATATTCGTTCAGTGGAAGTCAATTTGTTCTTTATCAATTTTCATCCACCTGGTTGAGTCTGTTTTCACTTCTTCCAGTTATTTTTTTTTTTTTGAGGAAATTTGAGGGCGCACTCCCCCACATCAACTTGGAGCATTCAGGACTAAATTCAAGATTTAATTCCTAGAGTGCTTCCCAGGAGAGTCGAACAAGAAAAAATGGTATCTCTCCTTGCTAACCGGACTAACACGTCTTGGGTTGAAGCAACTTGCCTTTATGATGCCAAGCTAATCTACTTGTTTTCTCTCCTGGACTCTAATATATATTATTAACAATATTCGTTTAGCGGAAGTCAGATCTTTCTTTGTTAATCTTCATCTACCTGGTTGCGTCTATGTTCACTTCCTCCAGCTAAAAATAAAAAAGATAAAAATGTGAGGAAACTTGAAGCCTATAACCTTGAGTGAACAAACTAGCCAATGTTACATCTCGTTGCGCCTGTGTTGCAATCTGAAAGAGAAACTTTATTGATGGATGTCTCTTTCAACGTCTTGATGCAGGTACAATGACATTGCTAAGTATGGCTTTTTTGCCAATTATAAGGATGCGTCTATTGCTAAAGAATCAACTAGCCAAAAGGATTTATCGGCTTCACAAAGCACACCCGATATTGGAGGGTAAAGGTTTAAGTTTATATTTTGATGGCCATTACTTATTGGTACTTAAAATTGGTCTTTGAGTCTGCATGCATTATTCCTTTTCTGAAGTTGTTTTTGGCAGATTGGTGATTGGAATAGCAGAACAAGTCTACTCTGTCCTTCTCTTAACCTTCTTCTTCTTAGAGGTGAAATAGATCGTGATTTATTATTATTTTTGTTCTTTTTGTATTTTCTTGCCGAAGAGGGTGAGCCTTGGGTACAATAGTAAGGTTGTTCCATTGTGATCTGGAGGTCTGGGGTTCAAATGTTAGAAACAGCCTCTCTGTATACAGGGGTAAGGCTGACCCTTCTCTCCCTAGACCCCGCAATGGTGGGAGCTTTCATGCGTTGGGCTTCCTTTTTGTATTTTTTTGCCAAATTTTTTGAGCTTAAAGATAACCGCTTTTTTGCCTCTTGGGGATTGCATGCAGGTTTACCTTACAGGATTCATACCTTTTGTGGGGAAGGGACTCAATTTCCTACTTCTTTCGTGGATGTATGCTTATTACTGCTTTGAGTAAGTGGTGAATTATCAAGTGGCAATTATTACATTGAGCTGCGAATTGGATCATTTTCTTATTGAAGTTTTCCACTTCTAGATACAAATGGAATCTTTCCGGATTGAGTTTGGACAAAAGGCTGGACTTCTTTGAATCCAACTGGGCATTTTTTGCTGGTTTTGGTAAGTATACTTTTTTTCACTAATTTTGGTTGCGTTCTGATGAGTTTGTAGTATTCTATTGAACATAGTAGGGTAGGGGAGGGTAGGGGTTTTGGGTTTGGGGTTGGGGTTGAGTTAGGGGTAGGGGGCAGGGTAGGGTAGGGAGGGGAGGGGAAGGGGGTAGGGTAGGGGTAGGCGGTAGGGTCGGGTTGGGAATAAATAAAGGAAACTGCTAAATTGTTCAACATGACCTAAATACTAAATAATACTTTAAATGTAAATATTAAATATTCCAACAATTTATGTTTTAAAAAACCAGCTCAAAAACAATTTTGTAAAACAATTTCACAATTCTCAGTTAATCATATTTTGATTTTTTTTCTTCCTTGACTCTCAGAAAATTGATTTCGAGCTCTAAACCAATGATCATGTGAACTACTTCTGAGCATATACTGTTTTTCTTTATTTAGGATGTTGAAATCATGTTCTTAATGGAATTGTGCTCGATTCTCCTTTCAGGAAGTCCTTGTGTTCTGGCTATATTATTTTTCTCTCCTCTTGTGAGTTATGGGGTCATGGCTATACTCTTTCCGCTGGTAAATTTCAACTCTGTCCATGCTTGTATATTCTCAACCTAGTCATTTGCATATACTGAGATTCTGATATTGGCTAATTCTCAACCTGCGATGATCCTGTTTGAACATGTTACTTCCTTTGGGCTGAAATATGCAATATCTCCATGGGCAGGTTATGTGTTCTAAAAATCAGGAAACAGAATAAAAACTCATCTTATTTGTTCCTATTTTAATGTTTCTGATCCCAATTTTCGGGGATAAAAAAAAAAAAAAAAAAAAACAGAAGCACAAAAAACTAAACAAAACCCACCTTATTGTGTCGCTTTTATTGCAAAATGACATGTCAGCTGGGAACAAAACGTAAGCAGTGTTTTTGTTCAATATTTCTGTTTATGTTCCAAGTTTTCTGGGAATAGAAACACAAACCCTAAACAAATGCCACATAGGAGGCATGTGATCTTTATATTTGTTATATGCATCTATTTCCTTGTATCTTTTAGCTGTTATTTCTATCTTGGGAATTTGAGATTCCATTTCGGATTCTGCTCTACACGATGGTGTTGACTTTTTTTTCCCTAGTTTGTTCTGACTGCAACAGGATCAGACGCCGACAAAGACATAGCTTCTCAAAGAAAAAAATGGAAGGGTGCAGGATTACGAAGGCTTCCAATTTTTTGCGCTGCTGATTATTTGTCGTAAGCCATCTTATTCAAATTTTACTTGGAATGTGTTTCAAATTTCATCAGAATCCATGTTTTGGTAAATTCTTAATACGAGAAAATAAAGATAAGTCATTAGCCGATTTTTATTGTATATTCTATTAATTTATCAGTCATTCTTGGTATCATCCAAACTAAACCTGTAAGATTATTTCGAGTTTATAGAACCCTTAGGTGACACATGTTTATGTGGCATTTATTAATGTTTTTGTTTCTATTTCTTGTTTTTTCTTTAGCAAAAAAAAGAGCTGTTTCGGTTTTGTTCCCAGTTTTTTTTGAAGAAATTCATGGGAACAGAACCTAAACAATTTTTTTTCTTGTTCTCAAATTTCTGTTTCTGTTCAAAATATTGTGGGAGCAAACAAGGTGGCGCTTTTTTTTTCATGTGTATGGTTCCAGATTTCTGTTTCTGTTCTCAAAAAAGTTGGAACAGAACAGAAAGTATGGGGACGAAAAATATGGTTTTTTTCAGTTCCCAGAAAATTATTCAAAAAATTTGAGAACAGAACAGAACATAAACAATTTTCCCCCCATCTTTTTCTTTTTGTTCCAAGCTCTACTTCAACAGACGCAGAAATTTGGGGACAGAAAAACTAAACAAATGCCACCCTCGTGTTTTTGTTTCCGTTCCCAGCAAACTTGCGAGCCATCTTGTTTAGGTTGTTTCCAACAAACCCTTAAAATTTTTATTTATTTATTTATTTTTTAAATGTATGCATATACATATATTTTTTTTCAGGATGCGGATATTGTCTCTCATACCTATGAAACCCAGGGAGCAAATGCTATACAAGGCCCACTAAGTAGTAAGAATTCGCTTCCGGATTTCCACATTTACTCCAGTGCTATGTTTAAATTTTAAGGCCCCAGTTGGTTATTGTTTCTGTTCCCGCTCCGAAAAATTTGGGATTAATGTACATAAACACGTTTGGTAAACACGTTTCTGTTTCCAAAAAATTTGGGACTATTTCTTGAATTCCATAAGAACTTGAGAAACAAAAAAATGTTGATTCCTATTCACTCTTACAAAACTATTCCCACCACCACCCTATTAGCCACCACCACTGTCCGGCCACCATCACCGTGCTGGCTGCCATACATTTAAAGGGAAAAAAAAAAGAACAAATATTGCAAGCAAAAGTGTTCCTTATTTATTTTCTCATAAATTAAGAGAAAGAATTTCAGGATAATGGTCGTTACCAAATATGTTTCTATTTCCAGAATACTTAAGAACGGAAACAGAATTCCTATCCCATCCCATCCCAATTTATTAGAAGCAGAAACAGAAAACCAGAAACACTAACCAAACGCCACCTTCCAAACCTAAACTTTTCTAGAATTGCCCCCTTCGTCTCATTAGTACGGGTATTTGGAACCTTTCAGAAGCCCCTAACCACGAAAACAAATCATTTTTTGATTTATTTTTTTCAAATTTTGATTTTAGGGTCTTGAGCCAAATGAGTCTTTTTGGTTTACCATCTGAATTTTTTTAAAAACAATTTTTAGAAATAGCTGATGTGATGAGTTGAGAAAATTGTTTTGTAAAACTCTTTTTGAATTGTGGACAGAGAGCAAAAATCAGGCATTGGGTGAAGCTGAAGCAGCAGGTTCTGCATTTGGAGGGAAACAGAAATAATAAGTATCTTAAAGTGTATATATTCAAATAATATATGTTATATGTTTATGTTATAGACTCAGTAGCTTTTGGATGAAAATTAATATTAAATATTTAGAATTGTTTCCTGTGAATGAATCATTTAGGCCCCTTTTCATTCCTCTTTCCGTTCCTTGATTTATATTCTTGCTCTCAAAATTTTGGGATTAATGCATAAAAATACGTTTCTGTTTCCAAAATTGTTTTCTATGAATAAATCATTCATTTATCCTTCACGTTTCTTGTTTCAGTGGCATTCTGCAACGCTTTGTGGTGTTTGGTTGTCATTCTATTTGTAAATTATACTATTTTTCAATTTTACTCATTTTATGAGTTATTATTGTTCGGTAGTAAGAAATAAAAATACTTAACAATTTTAATTCTACTTTAGATTTTATTTTTTGGGAGCAATATATAACTTTGAAATGTTTGTTAAATTAAAATAAGAGGCTTTTGCACTTTTAACCTTGAAGTAGTGGAGAAGTCTCACTTTAGCCTTTGTACTTTCAATTTGAATATATTAAATCCTGAAATTGGGTCAAGTCAGTCATTTCGTTATTTTTTTATAAAAGAAATTAGTCATGTGTTGAACACGAAATCACTTACGTGGGTGAATTTTACCATAAAAATATGACGGAAGGACTGACTTGACACGATTTTTGTATTTCAAGGTTTAACCTGTTCAAATCGAAAGAATGAGGACTAAAGTGGATTTTTTTTTCTATAATTTTAGGGGTGCAAAGTGCAAAAAGCTCTTAAATAATGACATGTTTTATTTTAAACAAATGATATGTAAATTTGATTAGATGATATGAAGAAATATATCTAAATCAGTTTATCAAAAATAAAATAATTTATAAAAGAATTAATACCATCGACAAACCCTATTATTATCTTAGAAATCACGAGAATTCCCTATGGTATTAAAATAACTTGTGACACCCTTGTAATATTATATTTAAGCCCATTAATACCCCTTCAACCAAAATCAAGATTTAGTTGTCAATTTTGCCCTCTGAAAGTGGCCTTATATTTTGTTTTACCTAAATTACCCTCTTTATTCAATGACCAAATTACCCTTATATTAAAGATGAGGATTTAAAGTAAAATATAACAAATATGTTAGGGGATGTACTGTAATTAGGTCTTTGTTTTTCTTCTTCATCCTTGTTATTGTTCCGTCTTTCAAACTCTTAGGCTCCACTCTTGATGGGGAATCAAATATTAAAATCAATAGATTAGCGCAACGAAAAATAAAATAAAAAACTTAAACCACATTTAATATCCAATTCCTCAAAACCGGATCTATCGGTATATACATCATAATGATAAATTAAAAAATATTAAATCACATTTAATATATTAAGGTATTTCTTCCAGTGCTTCAGTATCAAAGCTAGTAGTTTTCGAAGCGTGATTTGAGTGCGCTCGTCCGAGAGCGCTTGAACACGAACAAGAATCTGTAAAGAAGATTGATCCTCTTAGAAATAACACAAATGTATTACCTCTAATAGCACCAGCAGAGAGAATTTAGGATAGAAAAATGTTATTGGGATTTCTAAGAATGAATCTAATCCTAAGACTCTAGAGTAGCTTTGATTTAAATCTATGGGGTACTAAGATTCAAAATAGTAGGTGTTAATTCAGAAAATGAAATCTCTTAGACCCAACAAAAAGGGGCTATGACAGAAAATTCACAAAGGTGGCCGAATCTATGAGGTGGGCGGCCATATTAGTCTCGGGACTTGTGCTTCGTAAGATACATAAAACCAAACCTAGAGTGATTGTTGGTAAAAGTAATGACGTATAAAAATTCACCTCAAGTTGAGGAGCTTATGGGTCCACATACATCAATATGTACCAGACTCAATATATCGGTAGCCTGTTCTCAATGTCTAACAAAAGGTGACTTGGTCGTTTTACCCATGAGACAAGACTTATAAGTTGGTAATAACTCCATGTCAAATGGGCCCAAGAGCCCATTTTTAACCATCTTGTTGATTCTTTTCTCACTAATATGACCTAACATGAGATACCATAAGTAGGTAGGATCCTCATCTCTCAATATTTTCTTTGTTATACTTTCAATTGATATGTTGTTAATTTCACCATATGTTTTTTTAATAATAAAGATTCTTATATTATATACCCAAGCCAATCAACTTTGAATGGAAATAAATAATACATTTATTATTCTAAAAAACAACCCTATAATAATCATTTACTAAAGAAGGAATATAAATAATGTTTCGCAAAACTTTAGGCATAAACAAATAATCACTAAAATTTAAAATATGCGATAACAGTAGACTCGAGTGAAGGATTCTTACAGCTAATACAAAAACTCATAGCGAATGTCTCATTTACTCATCCTTCTTCTTCTCTTTAGACCCTGCATAATATTACGCACGTTTGAACTAACACCATAGTCTAAAATCCAATCTAAAAGTGAGCATGTTGTCAAACAAACCAATAACAATAAGTAAATCTGGCATACCTTTAGAACATTTGTACTTGGAACTCAATACTCATTTTCCAATGCCCTTGTTGGCCCCAGTAAAAGAATTAGTTTCCTTTGTTCCTCCTTTAACTTTTGGTTCATTTTCAAAGACAAGTCTGGTTTCTTTTTCTCCTCCTCCTCCTCCTTCCATTTTGAGGATGAAGGCCCGTCCACTACAAGCAATGAACTCTTAGTTCACACCATGGTGCACCAAATATTGTTGATTTGTTCTTCAAGGAAATAGTTAGGTTGCATGGCATGCCTAAGACTATTGCTTCGGATAGAGATGCAAAGTTTTTAAGTTTTTTTTGAAAGACTTTGTGGGCTATGCTCGGAACTAAATTTTTATTTTCTACTACTTGTTATCCACCAACTGATGGTCAAACTAAAGTAGTTAATAAGATTTTATCTACTTTATTGCGTGCTATAATACCAAATAATTTGAAAACAAGGAAGATTGTTTGCCACATGTAGAGTTTGCATATAATTGGATTATGTATTTTGCAACTAAGTTTTCACCGTTTGAAATTGTGTATGGTTTTAATCCATTGACTCTTTTGTATTTAACTTATTTACCTATATATGAGCGTGTCAACTTAGAAGAGAAGAATAAGACTAATTTTGTTAAGTAGATCCATGAAAAGTCCCTACAAAACATTGAAAGAAGAACTGAGCAATATGCCAACAAGCTAATAAGGGGCGTAAGAAGGTTGTATTTGAACCTGGTGATTGGGTTTGGTTGCATATGAGGAATGAACAGTTTTCCCAAAGGCGTTCTAAGCTATTTCCAATGAGATATGGTCATTTTCAATTGATAGAACGGATCAATGACAACGCCTACTAGTTGGATATTTCAGGTGAGTTTAATACAAGTGCTACTTTTAATGTGACTGACTTATCTCCGTTTGGTTTAGGTGAAGATTTGAGGAAAAATCCTTTTCAAGAGAGAGATTATGATGAGAATATATTAGCTGCACCAAGAGAACCGTTGCATGTTCAGTCAGCCTAATAACAAGGAAAATAGCTAAAAGATTCAAAGAAACAGTTAATGGATTAATTCAAGAGATTTGAGATGAGTCTACAATAGTGAAGCCCAAATGATGATTAGGGCCTAGTCCACTTTATCAAAGCCCGTGAGTGGGAAGAAACATGAATTTGAATGGGCTTAGGCATGAGGGGCCACAAATTGTAGCTTATTTATTTTATTATTTTAATTCTATTTTAGGCTGATTAGTAAAGCATAAATGCCAATTAGTTTTTTCCTTTTCAAACTAGGAGTGTAAGGCAAGTTAGGAAGCTTCCATATTCTTTTGTTTTGTCTTAGACACTAGGGTTTCCTTTTTCTTTATGTGTGGTTGTGGATTTTCACAAGGCAAGTAGGGTTTTCTTGTTCATTGGCTGCCCATCCTAGCTAGGTTTTACTTGTTCTCTTGGCTGCCTATTTAAGAGGCGTTGTAACCTTGAGAAAACACAACTTGGATATTGATTAATATAATTGAGCGGGTTTTTTTCTCTTAAGTTCTTCAGAGAACTTTTATGAATTTATTAAGAATTCTTGTGACGTTCAATCTCTATATCTCTGGTTTGTGATTCTTTATAATCATTGAGTCAAGATCGTTACTTATACCTTTTTCTTTCACGTTTCATTCATAAACGTTGGGTCAAGGTAATCAATCCAAAATTTCTGTATTTTTATTTCATTATAAATTTGAGTTTAGTTTGATCCTTCGCGAAAAAACCCTAAGTTGGTTTCAGGTCTCACTAATTCTCGGTGAGGTTCGCATAATTTTTTTAATTGATTTTATAAAATTATAAAAAGTGGGAAAATCTAGGGTACATCATCGCGGTTAAAAAAAGGGCTTTGGTGGGAGTCAAAAGAGTTGGACAACAGTACATGTGGCATCACTGCTGCGAGTCACCGTCCATAGCGGTGCCCCTCCTCATGGGTGCATTGCTGGTGCCATTTGTGGTTGTTTGTTGCTTGCAGAGCAACATGTGCCACTGCAATGCTCTGGAAATATGATAGTTTGTCTGCTATGATGTAAACTACTACGACAACACAGTAGTGTGATGGTGGTTCCCAACATGGTGTTTCATTTTTTATCCTGGCGATATTCGAATGCTTGCAATTCTATTAGATTCTGTAAGATTTGGTCTTTCAGAAATTTAGGAAGAATAGTCAAATGTTCACTTACAAATTTGAATTTTAAATTGTGCCTGTATCGAATTTGATATCTTTTAAAATTTTGTTTGAAAACCTATCAAATCAAATTTTTAATCTTATTTAAAATTTTGAATTTTAAAATTTCAAAATTAAATATTTAATTGAACATTTTAAATTATTACTAGATAATAATTTATAGATAATGATTATTATTAATTACATAAATTTGATTATTATCCATATTTATTTTGGAATCTTTTTTAAAATTTATTTGATGGATAAATATTTTAAAATTCTATTATTGAATAATTTAAAAAAATTTACACGTTTATCGGTTAGTTTTATTTTTAATATAATGAGATAATGTTAATGGATATAAAATTAGAATAATTCAAAATTTAAATTAAATTCCATTTTATAATCATGCAATAGTTTTTAATAGATATAGAATTGAATTTAATTTGAATTAATATTCTTATACGATGCGAATTATTTCCTAATTTAATAAGAGAAAGTCAATGCTTATCGATCCAATCAGATTTCAAAATAGGATTAACCAGTTTTTGTATATTTTACATGGGATATATTATATATGTTAGTTAGGGAATGATCATGGACTAAAACCGTTTAGCCTATGTGATTGGTCTATGGATCGCTTGTAATTTTGTAGAATGGTCTTTTAATTCCAATCAAGATTGTAATTATTTTTTAGGGGTTTTTTTTTCACGAGCTTGCATGCTCTGTCTCTTTTTTTTTTTTTTTTTTTTGAACCCCTTCTTGATACCCCTTTCTCCCTCCGAAATGCATCACTTTCTTTGTATTTATAACATTGAATTTTGAATAACATTGAATTTTGAGCATTTTTTAGTTTTCACCCTATTCATGCATCCAGACCATCTTATATTTTAAATTCAGTATGCATAATGGTTTGCTGAGTATTGCTTGATAATAACTTGTCCACTAGAAAAGTGTTTAATAAAAATGTGAGCGTGAGCATCTAAAATAAATAAATAAAATAGTAATTGGCTATCTTAGCATTGAGCTTCCCTGAGTAATCGAACCTCTTACCTAAGCAAGTAGTGAGTGTTCACGTAAAAATGAGAGAGTAAATTTTAGGACAGTAAGTAAGTAGTTAACCTCGAAGTATACAATATTTGAGTTAGTAAGCCTTTTGGGTGACTTTACACCTAATGCCTCGAGATAACTGGATTGAGATTATTGGCCCAAAGTTCGTTACATGGATATTTAAAAAATCCCAGTGGGATTAACATTACACATGTCAGTTATAAAAATATTTATATCATTTCAGGTATTCACATCACATTCTTTTTGTAAAAAATAAAAAAGATATAGGAAAAAAGTCGTTTGATTGATAAGATTCAGATAATTAATGGATTCATTATGCCTTAAGGTCAATTTGCATGTTGAGGATAAAATTCTAGACATTGCAGGGAGTTAAATGCTAGGAGATCAGTGATTACTCTAGATAACTCTTGTGTTGTCTCAATTTATGTGCTATCATTGGATATGATTGACAGATTTTTGGGGTTATAATCGATCATTGAGAATTTTGAGATGTTTGTAGATTGACTGTGAATCTTTACGAGACTAAAACTCGTTCACTAGAGATTGCCTAGGGGTGTTTACAGGATTATTGCATACACTGAATGCAATCATGCTCTGTACGAAAATGATATTTTTATTTGATAATAGATTTTTGTTTTGTTCAAGGACTAACAAAATTTAGATTTGGGGTATGATTGTTGATTGTGTCACATTTGATGTGATTTAATGCTGTTAATCTGAGTTTTGTTGATCTTTGAATTAATTAAATTAGTAATAATTGTTTTGTTTAATTTGCTTTCGTAGGTTTGAAAAATTAGAGCAAAAACACCAAATTTTAAAGCAAAATGAAATCGAAAAGGATTGAAAATAGAAGAAAATATCAAGGCCCGCGAACCGTCACCTGAACCACGCTGTCTCAGGCCATTTTTCAGCCCAGACACTGGTCCAACGACCTAGTGCCTAGTCCACAATAGACCAAGCCACGCTTGGTCTGCCCTTGCTTTTGGGAACCGTTACAAAGGATGAGAAGAGAAATTAAGCCCATTCAATTTTGGGGGGTCAAGGTGTAAAAATGAAAGAAAGTTCAAAGTAATGATGTCATTCAATTAGTTTTGATTTCGACTTTAGATAATAGCTTTGGGAGAAATATAACATTCAATCCTTTTTTTTTTCTATTTGGTTTTTGGTATTGACAGTAGCAGGGAGAGAGAGAATTCATATTTCATTTTTCTTTGGCTTTGTTTTCTTTTTCGGCCGGAAAGAACAATGACCTTTCTCTTTCCTCCTCACCTTCTTTGACTATTGAATTTGGTTTGAGAATTCTTCAATGGAGCAAATGAATATCTATGCAGAGGAACATCACTCCATGAACGGGTAAGTTCGTTAATCGGGTTAGGGCTGTGTACTTTCTCCAATTTATCCATGTAAACTTTATTCTTGTTTCAATTATATTTTGTTCTTATGTGTGTAAGATTGTAAAATGATGATTGTGATTTTAAATATTTTTCTTGAATTAGTTTATGTCTGAATGTTGTTATAGAGATTTAGATATGGGCTTATTCATATCCGTAATGTTAGATCTAATACTTGTGGTTTAGATCTAACAATTTTACAATCAGTTTTAGTGGTATCGATACAATTTAATTGAATAAATTATGCTAAACGGTTAATTCATCTTAGATTAGTTAATGTAGGAATTGAATCGTGAAGATAGTTTATCCCAATCAAATGATCGATTTATCTTTCACCGTTAGGAATTGAATCGTGAAGATAGTTTATCCCAATCAAATGATCGATTTATCTTTCACCGTAATATTGACTTGTAGTTAATATTACCTAATTACACACCGAATAAAAAGAAACAAGAATGAAATTTACGGGATAGATGGATGAATTAATGCGTGTCTCTAACCCGAGCCGTTCTATATAGGCTTTATCTCAATTAATTAATTTTCTGCTATTTAATTATTAAAATTCAAAAGCCAAACCAATTATTGATTATTTCACTACGAAAAATAAGATACAAAAATTAATAGTTACAATCCAATCCTTATGGATTGAGCCCATATTTAGGCGCTAAACTACAATATTTTTACGCTTAGATTGAGAATTAAATTTGAGCGATCAAATTTTGGTGCCGTTACCGAGGATTGACAACGTTAATTATTAATTTTTGCTTATTTTTCATCTATTTGGGATACTATCTTAGACTCTATTTTAGACAATGTTCCTAGAAAAGTGAGATCTAAATTTAATAATCCTATACTAGAACCAATTACCAAAGAAATCAATATTGGAGATATACTAAAATCCCTGAAGGAGTATTATACCCATTCAACGTACGTATCCCCTTCATGTATCCGCTTACTAACTATTGCGGGTGAGAATAACTTTGAAATCAAATCGTCAATAATTCAAATGTTACCTAATTATTAAGGAATGAGCAACAAAAACCCATATAAACATTTGGATGAATTTTTGGAACTTTGCACAACCTTTAGAATCTCTAATTTATCTGATGATGCAGTTAAGTTAAGATTATTCCCGTTTTCCCTAAAAGATAAAGCTAAACATTGGATGCATTCTTTATCTCTAGCTTCCATTGGAACTTGGGTTAACATGCAGAAAGAATTCATTTGGAAATATTATCCTATATGAAAAATAAATCAAGTTAAAAAGACCTTACTACGTTCACCCAATCTCTGGGTGAACAATTCCATGAAAGTTGGCAACGATTAAAAGAATTATCGCGCTAATGTCCACATCATCAAGTCCCGAGATGACAATTAGTGCAAAACTTCTACGAAGGACTAGATGGGAGTAACTGCCAAATGGTGGATGCTTCATGTGGAGCCATATTTCTATTATTTGAAAACCTAAGTAAAAATTCACTACAACATGATGCGGTAGGGAGAAGAGATAGAGGAAATTTAATCTCACCGATTACCAACCAAAGAGTTGGGGTTAACGAAATAAATCAAAATTGGTTGTTAGCAAATCTCTGAAAAGCCCTAGGACAATTGATGGGTAAAAATCAATTTTGTTTCCTTAATCTCAAACCTTTGAACGATGTGCGTTGTGTCAAAGTGTTTCTCACCCTATAACTGATTATCATCTAAGTTCTCAATATCCTAAATATGTGCAAGAGCAAGTTAATGCTGCTCAATTAATGTCGAGAAATGAGAACAATCCGTATTCTAACACCTACAACTCTGGGTGGCGGAATCTTCTTAATTTTTCGTGGAGACAATCAAATCAAGGCCCATCTATAAATCAACCCCAAGACAAAATTTTCAAAATCAATCTTAACGGTACTCACAATCTCAGCTATCCCATCAAAATTCTCAATCCGCTAGGGACCCACAAATGGATGAGTTAATATCTATAATAAAAAATCAATCTCAAGATATAGCAACGCTAAAGACTCAAATGGGTCAACTAGCTAACCAATCCCAAACTATATCAAACTTAGAGACTCAAATGGGTCAGCTAGCCAATAATATGCATCATATGGATTAGGGAAAACTTTCTAGTCAACCTATGAGTAATCCAAAGGGACATTACATGACTGAGACTAGTGGTGCCAATGAACAAGTTCAGACCATAACTACCCTTAGGAGTGGGCGGGTGATAGACAATAAGGTGGTAAGTAAGTCGAATGAAGAATTAAAGGAGGATCATAATAGACGTGAAGAGAGAGAAAAAAGAGAGAAAGGGAGTGAGAAAGTAGACTCACCGAGTGAGTCGGTAAGAAAAACTACTGAGGAGGACCCTGTTTCCACATCAATACCTACCCCAAGTGGTAAGGAACAATCTAAGTCTTAGCTAGAGGCATCTTATATACCTCATGTCCCATTCCCTAATGCTTAGACAAACCCTTACCAACTAGTAAGATATTTAAGAACATGGAAGAAATTCTTGAAACATTCAAGCAAGTAAAAATAAATCTTCCACTACTAGATGCGATTAAGAAAGTACCATCATATGCTAAATTTCTAAAAGATTTAAGCATACAGAAAAAAAAAGTAAAAAATCACGTGCTTAAAAAAATCTTTCTTATCGAACATGTGAGCTCTATTTTGAAATATGACACTCCACCTAAATTTAAGGATCCAGACACACCTACCATTTTATGTGTGATTGGTGATTATATCATACCATTCATCGTGCTTTCTTGAATTTAGATGCAAGGGTGATTCTTTTGCCATTTTCGATTTATCAGAAACTTGGGTTAGGAACTTTGCAACCAACATCAATTACTCTTCAATTGGCTGATAAATCAGTGAAGAAACCTTGAGGGGGTGATAGAGGATATCCTAGTTGAGGTAGACAAAATTTTCTTCCTTGTTGACTTCGTTGTGCTAGGGAGCTTATAACGAATATATCTCGACAAATCCCAGTTATTCTTGGGAGACCCTTTTTTACTACGGCCAATGCATGCATTAATTGTAGAATTGGGATCATGGATGTATCATTTGGGAATATGAAAGTGCGACTAAATATGTTTCACAAGCACCCTCAGGGGAGACTAACTCAGAATGCTTTGTGCTTAACATTATTGATGAGTTAGTTAAGGTAGCAACACCATTTGTTACATCCCGAGATCTAGTTGAGACAACTCTTTTCCATTATGGAGAATAATGTTTGGCTACGGAGGAGAATATGAAGAAAATTAATAGTGCGTTAGCATATGTCTCACAATCAGAGTCGTTTAAATGGGCATCTCAATTTGAGATACTGCCAATGTCATATGCCCACATCTTAAACCATCCATTGAATCACCACCACAACTAGACTTGAAATAATTACTTAATTCACTCAAGTATGTCTTCTTAGGTCAAGATAACACTTTACTAGTGATTATTTTGTCTACCTTGATGAAGGAACGTGAAAGTAAATTGGTTGAAATGTTAAATAGGTATAAGAAGGCGATTGGTTGGTCAGTTGCCGACCTTAAGGATATTGATCCTTTTATTTGTATGCATAGGATCCACTTAGAATAGAACGCCAAACCATCAAGAGAATCCCAAAGATGGTTAAACCTGAATATAAGGGAGGTAGTGAAAAAAAAGGTGTAAAGTTGATAGATGTGGGTATTATTTACCCAATCTCTTATAGTCCTTAGGTTAGTCTAACCCAATTTGTTCCTAAAAAGTCTATTATCACTGTGGTACCAAATTCTGAAGGTGAGTTGATTCAAACATGTGAGGTCACGACGTGGAGCGTGTGTATTGATTTTAGAAAGCCAAATCCCATGACACACAAAGATCATTTCCTGCTGCCATTTATTGATCAAATCCTTGAGTGTTTAGCGGGTCAGATCTATTTTTGCTTTCTAGATGGACATTCGGGATATAATCAAATAGCTATATACCCAAAGGATCCAGAGAAAACGACATTCACATGTTCGTTTGGGACGTTCATCTACCGGCGAATGCCCTTTGGTTTGTGTAGTGTACCTGCGACTTTTCAAAGGTGTATGGTGACAATCTTTTCTGATATGATAGAAAAGTTTGTGGAGGTATTTATGGATGATTTTTCTGTGTTTGGAACCTCTTTTGATGATTGTATTTGAAATCTATCTACAGTCTTGGAGAGATGTGAAGAAACGAACCTCGTGTTTAGTTGGGAGAAGAGCTATTTTATAGTTCAAGAAGGAATACTTCTAGGACATATAGTGTCTTCTAGGGGAATAGAAGTAGATAAAGCCAAGGTTGATTTAATAACAAGTTTGCCACCACCACAGACGGTGAAGCAAATTCACTCATTTCTAGGCCATGTAGGTTTCTATCGATGATTTATCAAAGACTTCAGCAAAATTGCTCGTCCATTGTGCCATTTCCTTGCACAAGATACTCCATTTGTCCTTGATGAAACGTGTTTAGAATCTTTCAATAAATTAAAGAAAATGTTATCTACTGTCCTGATTATTTAGTCATCGAACTATGCTTTCCCTTTTGAGATCATGTGTGATGCATCCGACCATGAGATTAGGGCAGTTTTGGGACAACGGGTAGAGAAGGTCCCGAATGTAATATAATATGCAAGTAAAACTCTTTTCGGTGCTCAATGAAATTATACAACAACGGATAAATTTTTTTTCACCGTAGTATATGCTTTGGCCAAATTTAGATCCTACTGCCTAGGATCTAAAGTTGTGATATTTTTGGATCATACGACATTGCGGTATCTTTCATTCAAGAAGGAAAAGAAACCTTGACTAATAAGGTGGGTACTCTTACTCTAAGAATTCGATTACGAAATTCGAGATAAAAAGATAATAGAGAACGTTGTTGTCGACCACCTGTCGAAGATAGTTCTAGAGGGACCTAGAGATGAGGAACCTATTCGAGATACTTTTCCAAACGAACAACTCTTAGCTATATCACACACGCATACACCATGGTATGCCAACATTGTTAATTATCTGGCTATCGAAAAAACGCCATCTTAGTGGTCAAAGCAAAATAAAGATCATTTCTTTTCAGAAGTGAGATCTTTCTATTGGAAAGATCCTCGTCTCTTTAAATATTTCTCAGACCAAATCATCAGACGATGTATACCAGAAAGTGAAGTGGAAAGTATATTGAATTTTTGTCACACTCAAGCGTGTGGAGGCCACTTCAGATGAAAGAAAACCGCAACAAAAATATTACAATGTGGGTTTTATTGGCCAACGCTCTTAAAAGATGCACACAACTACTGTCGTGCATGCCTTCAATGCCAACAATTAGGATCTATGACTCGAAAGGATATAATGTCCCTTCAACCTGTTTTAGTTGTAGAATTGTTCGATGTTTGGGGAATTGATTTCATGGGACCCTTTCCACAATCTTATGGTAATCTTTATATTTTGCTAGCTGTTGATTATGTTTCCAAGTGGGTGGAAGCAATAGCAACAAAAACAAATGACCATAAGATTGTACTTCAATTTCTAAAAGAAATATTTTGTCGTTTTAGGGTTCTACATGCATTAATAAGTGATGAGGGGAGCCATTTCTATAACCGTCCATTTGAGGCGCTTATGCAAAAATATTCAGTTACTTACAAAGTAGCAACCCCTTATCATCCCTAAATGAATGGGCGAGTTGAGGTATCCAATAGGGAGGTTAAAAATATATTAGAAAAGACGGTTAGGCTCGATAGGAATGATTGGTCATTAAACTTAAATGACGCGCTATGGGCTTATCGTATCGCATATAAGACCCTGATTAAAATGTCCCCATACCGGTTAGTATACGATAAAACGTGTCATCTCCCGGTTGAATTAGAACACCGAGCGACGTGGGCAATTAAGGCCCTAAACTTCGACTTAAAAGAAGCCGGTGTACTTAGAAAGCTGCAACTAGCAGAATTAGAAGAATTGATGAATGATTCTTATGAGAGTTCATGAGTCTATAAGGCTAGAACTAAAGTTTTCCACGACAAAAATATTCGATTAGTGTACTTGTGTGCAATCCAGATCTGAATATGATTGGTGGGGAGGTAATTGTTGGTGCATAAAACTGGTACACACCTCAAGTATGGTCCATTCGGATGAAGGGTGGGTCCTCTTGCTGAGGTGGAGTCGTTAGTTGGAAATTCTTCGGGTGAGCTGTGTTGGATCCTGGGAAGACTGACCTGCTGTGTCCAGAGTCCTGCTCCTTAGGGAGTGTACCTACAGAAGGGTCAGATCGGGATTTATCCTAGTGAAGCCCCTCCCAGCGTGGTAATCAGTGCTCAGGAAAAAAAGGTATAAAATATGGCAAGTAAACAAATGAACTCGTGCGTAATCTAAGTGTATTCAAACGTACATCGAGATTACATAGCCCCCGATATATATAGGTATCAGAGATGATTAGTCGGGCCTAAACACGATTAATTAGTCAAAACCTTGTGTTTAGCCAGTAATCCGGGGCGTTTAGGAGATAATTGTTGGGTTTGGGCTTTTGGGCATATTTGGTGAAGCCCGTGGGCCGTTGTCAGGCCTGTAGCAGTGAGCTGGTAGAAGAGAACGGAGATTCGTGGAGTCTTGGAGAAGAAATAAGGTGAAAAGAGGGGCCGATAGAGGTAAACAATTGAGTCCCCGAAACTGATCGCCAAGGGCATGGTGCAGAGCTCAAAGCGGCACGTCCCTGCGAGGCTTCTCGCTCCTCCCTGGGTGAAAATAAGATTCCAGGGAGGACTTGTAGTCAACATATGCTCCAGCGTGGCGTTGTAGATTCTGAAATGCGTCCCTATCATTGCGAGGGTTGACACGTGGTTGGGTCCCAAATGATGACTCGGAGGTACCCAAAAATACTCTCATCAGTTGCCCCCTAGCCCTGTGCGGCGAGGGAAGCGAGGCGGTCAGGAATATCAATTCCTGGATGAAACAGGCATCCTGGAGATTTCGAAACGCGAGAAACACCTATGATCGACATTTTTTCAAGAGTTAGTTTTTTCTTGAGGATCTTATTCGAAATAGACCTCCATATGGTCAAGATCCAGGGTCAGGTAGCACGGCAGGACGACCCCAAATTTTTTCGATTTCACGGCGATAATTTTTCAAGAGTTAAATTTTTTTAGAGAAGCTAATTTGAAATAGGCTTCTATACCACCGGGGTCAGGTAGCACGGCAAGACGACCCCAAATTTCTTCGATTTTTAGGGCGACACACGTTCACTGTGAACAGGCCCTAAGCACGGACTAGCCTTAGCGCGAGAGAAAAAAAAGTAAGCCCTGGAGGGACAGGCACGCGACGAGTGGCCTGGAGCTCGCCGATTGCCGCCGTACAAAGGGTGACGGCCCAACTGGGCTGACCAGCTCCTAAATGGGCTCTAGGCTGTCCCCAACGCCCACTTTGGGTGCTGGTCAGACCCCAGCACCTACTTATAGGTGTTGGGGGTGGGCGCTGGTATCACCAGTACCCTTAGAAGGGCGCTGGTCATGGGGCAAGCCCCTTGGCTTGCCCCCTCCAACTTTAAATTAATTTTATTTATTTATTTATTTATTTAATTGTTATTTTTTCATACTGAATTTTTTTAGGGGAGAATTTGGGATAGACCCCCATCTGCGCTCAGCCGGCCGCTTGAGGCAGCACAGCAGGACAGGGAAGTTGGATTAGAAGACGCCGGCCCGAGGAGATGTGGTGCAATTTCTGGATGACACTCCTAGACAATGTTCTTGGAAAAGGTTGTCACTGGGCCCTGCCGGCTAGGATTAGCACGGCAGGGCGATGTCCGTCGCTACCCGGACCCTGCCGGCTAGCAGTATTGCGATAGGGTGGTGCCTGTCAAAATTGATAGTTCCAGTTATGGGGCACTGAGGCTGAACCTTTAGATGGTGCCACGCACAACGGTGCCGAGACGGACAATGCCGACGAGGGGGCTCTTGAGGAGGGCGAGATTGACTTCACTTCTCCTCGCACGGACGCCCCTTGCAACGAGGGCGGAGAGAACTGAGCTCGGACCCTCACTTTTTTAGGACTTAGGATTTTGTAGACTCCTTTTCACTTATTCCTATTTTTCTGCGCGCGAGCATGTAAGCTTTTGAGCAGCATAGACAGGGTACTTCAAAGTCTACTTTTTTTTTCTCGATGTTTTCGCCAATTCGCTTTTCCGCTTGATCCTGTTTTCAGAGTTGTAAAATTTTAAAAATTTCTCGTCTCTGCCGAAGACCACAGACCACTAGCCCCCCAGTTCGGGACACGAGTTAATTATAAGAAAATTGTGTCGTGGACTTAGGATGAGGGTTTCCTAGGATACTTGGTCCTCTTGGGTCTGCAGGGGCGCAACGCGGCTGTTGGACCTTTGTGGCCGGTCATTGGGGAGTTCTCTGTAGTCAGGCTCATTCAAGAACCCTTTCAGTTTATCTCCATTTAGTCCGTGCAGGAGCACCTTCATTTTTAGAACGTCGGACTTATAGTCGACTGGTGGGGAGAGGTACTTAGCTGCAGGCCGTAAGACCGGATCAATGCCATACCTTTGATGGATGACCTTAGTCTATCTCTGGGTATGGATTATTGACTTCTGGAGAGGGTCTGGTTGTCACCCTCGATGCTGAGCGTCGGGATGAGACTTGTAGAGAGTTACTCGCGACGCCGAGAGTCGGGATGTTGGGTGGAGAATTATCTGCCACGCAGGGGTTCAGAATGCAACCACAAAGAATCATTCGCGAAGCCGAGAGCCGAGATACGGCTCAGGGGATCAGAATGCAGCCATGGAGAGTCACTCGCAATGTCGAGAGCCGGGATGCGACTCAGGGGGGCGAAATGTAACCGTGGAAAATCACTCGCGATGCCGAGAGCAGGGATGCGACTCAAGAGGTTGGAATGCCGTTGACCGAAGAAAACACAAGGTATGTCGCACAAAACGCATTCTTTATTTTGATAAGCAAAATTACAACACTTTGTACAAACTGGAAATTGTTTACAAAAGTGGATCCTCCCTACAGAAGTTGCACGTCAGCTAGTCAGCATTTCGCGGGTGCGTGATCGGCACATTCTCTTTTGTTTAAAGATCGTATATGCCCAGACGTGTGACCCTAGTGACTCTGTATGTCTCTAGAGTTGAATCCGCCGTGGATGTGGTTGATTTCACCATCCACGCGTTGGTGATTCTCTACGGCCTTAGCCTCCTGAGGTGGTGGACAGTTGCGGTTTTCCCTTCTTCTCTAGGCCAGGGGATCTTCCTGTGGTTTATCTCCATCAGACTGCTCTTGATTTCCTCTTCGGACGTAGTTTCGGAGATAGCCTCTTTGGACAAAAGTTTTAATCTCCTACCGGAGCTGGAAACAGTTCTTTGTGAAGTGACCTCGGTCTTGGTAGAACTCACAGTATTAGGTTATCGATCTCCCGATCGGCCTTCTCCTCAAGGGCGGCGGAGGAGGAAAGAAGTCTTGCCCTGAGTTTTCTATGAAAATGGTGGCCACTGAGGACGTGAGCGGGGTGAACTCTGGTTGGTGACGCCCTGGAAGAGGAAGTAGCCTCCTGTCTCCGGGCAGAGGTCTGAACCTTCCTTTAGATTGTAATCTTCTCGAGCCTTGGGCTTGATTCGAACCTTTATTCCCTGGTTCCCTCGGCTTGTTTTCTCCTTCTTGCCCTCTCCTGGTTGCAGCATGGAGGTCAGCACCATGGAATCTAGTCCCACGGTCTAGAGCTTGATCGAGTGTGAGAGCAGGGTTAGAGTAGAGATCGTAAGATAATCTCTGATGTTGGAGCCCGTCAACAAAGATATTTAGCGCAATAACGTCAAGAAGGTCATCGCACAAATTTACTTCTTGGTTAAAACGCTCAACGTAATCACCCAATGATTTAGTGGGCTCTTGCCGAAGAACGAGGATATGAGCCATAGTCCTTGGCCTACGTCAGGAACGGCTGAAACGAGTCAGGAACAATTGCTTGAGTTCCCTAAAGATGGAGATGGACGTTGGCCTCAGACTTTGGAACCACGATCTTGCAACACCTATAATGGTGGTAGGAAAGGCTCTGCACTGCAAAGCTACAGAGACCACCTGCATGTCCATATGAGACTTGAACATAGATAGGTGGTTAACAGGATCTGAAGTCCCATCATACAGACTCATCTGGGGTTGGGTGAAGTGCCTCAACGCTATTTCTTCCAGAACCTCATCCACAAAAGGAGAATTCACCTCCAGAATAACACTCGGTCCTACCCGACCTCCTTGCACCTCCTAGAGACGGGCTTCCATGTCGGCCAGGCGGTGTTCCACAGTTTCTCCTACTCGAGGCTCTCTCTGGATTCGAATGTCCACAGCTCGGGCTACAGGGTAATGGGAGAAAAGTGAGTAGGAGTCAATCTCACGCTCACGCCGACCCTTGTGATCGGACCTGGCAGTTCGATGAAGAGCTCGACTATTAGGGGACACCAACATATCCCTTGACACAAATTCGCGTGGTGGTGGAGGTGGAGATCTCAACATTGCAGGGGGGGACCTCTCTTGGCCTACAACCTCAGCATTGCAAGGCGGATGATGACCCTCGGACTCCTGCCCATTCGGAGTGTCCATGAAAACATTGCGGTCTTGAGGTGGCCCCTCGGGTATTGCTGGCTGGAGAGTGGGTCTACCCTAAGTAGGGGGCGGTGACAAGCGCGCGAGGATGAGTTGTATATTTGACTTGAACTCTTGTATTTGGCGTTCAAGAAGATCAACTCGATATATCTCTATAGTTCTTGAGATTTATCCCGCAGCCCCAAGTGGCAGAGTGGATGGTCCTGCCTGACCATGGGGGGGAGAGTTATCCTCGTTGGTGGAAGCTGGGGAGTATGCGCTTGAATTTTTCGACATGTCTTCTCGTTCTTCTGTTTTGTGTTTATCTAACTAAACATTGTGATCACTCAAGCTTAGCAGAGTAGAGAGCAGTGATCAAAGGAAGACTTTTTGCTCAGTTCCCATAGACGGCGCGAAATTGTTGGTGCATAAAACTGATACACACCTCGAGTATGGTTTAGTCGGATGACGGGTGGGTCCTCCTGCTGAGGTGGAGTCGTTAGTTTAAAATTCTTCTGGTGGGCTGTGCTGGGTCCTGAGAGGACTGGCCTGCTGTGTCCAGAGTCCTACTCTTTAGGGAGTGTACCTAATGAAGGTTCAGACCAGGGTTTATCCCAGTGAAGCCCCTTCGGCGTGGTAATCAGTCCTCAGAGAGAAAAGGTACAAAATATGGCAAGTAAAGAAATGAACTCACGCATAATCTAAGTGTATTCAAACGTACCTCAGGCTTACATAGCCCCCGATATATATAGGCATTGGAGATGATTAGTCGGGCCTAAACATGATTAATTAGTCAAAACCCTATGTTTAGTCGATAATTCGGGGCGTTTAGGAGATAATCGTTGGGTTTAGGCTTTTGGGCCGATTTGGAAAAGCCCGCGGGATGTTGTCAAGCCTGCGGCGGTGAGTTGGTGGAAGAGAGCGAAGATCCGTGGAGTCTTGGAGAAGAAATAAGGTGAAAATGGGGGCCAGTTGAGGTGAACGAGTGAGTCCTTGAAACTGATCGCCAAGGGCACGGCGCAGAGCTCAGAGCGACATGTCCTTGCGGGGCTCCTCGCTCCTCCCTAGGTAAAAATAAGATTCCAGGGAGGAGTCTTAATCGGCGTATGCTTCAGTATGGCGTTGTAAATTCTGAAATACGTCACTGTCATTGCATGGGTTGACACGTGACTGGTCCCCAATTGATGACTTAGAGGTGTCCAAAAATACCCTTATCAGTAATGATTGGTAATAATTACTAATCATTACCAAATCTTTGGCAATATTTTGTAATGATTACCAAATCTTTGAGAATTATGCCTTCCATTCTAAAATCGTTCAAAGCAAAACAAGACCGAAACAAGAGACCAAGTCCCCTAGGCTAAACACCACTTAAGGAATAGGTTGGATGTGCCTGCCCATTGATGAATGCGTAGGCATACCAGGCCTATAAATAGGGGGCCTGTTTTCATGATTTTCAAGCCTTGAATGCCTAGTTTATCTCTTTAAACTCGAGCAACTCTTTTAGGTGCTAGGATTTTCAAGCTCCTTTCTCAAATAAGACACCTTTATTCTGCTAAAATCCTATCCTAGAGGGTGTTCTTGAAGTTCTTGGAGAAAGAACACGAAAGATCGACAGTCACCGATCAACACCGAGCCAAGAGAATCAAGGAGAAAGGGAGATAGATACTTAGGGACGACCACATCTACTAAGTAGGGTGTTCTTGAGGTTCTTGGAGCAAGAACTCGAGAGATTGACGATCACTGATCAACTTCCAACCAAGAAGATCAAGGAGGAAAATGAGGTAATCACTTAGGAAAAACCGCATCCCCTAAGTAGGTATGTTTCATTAAAAAAAAAAAAAAAACCTTTGATCTTGGTTTAAACTTGTGTATGTTGCTTGTATATAGCATAATCATGTAGTTAGATCACTTAATTTTCATGTACATAACACATAAAACCTATAAACAACCAAACAAACACTTAATTTTTGTTAAACAACCAAACAAACACTTAGTTATCGCTATCATAACCAAACTATGTTCAAATCATACAAAATCATTCCAAGCATCTCAAGAACATCCGAGAATATGTTAAGAACATATGAGGACCCAAATCATCCGAGAACATGTTAAGAACATGTGAGGATTCAAACAAAACTTTAATCGCACCATGAGTTGTACATACTCTTTATGATTCTCTCAAGAATTTTACACTGATTCTTTACTAACTGTAAATACTAACTATATAACAGTTAATAACCGGTTTTACTTTCTTCTAAATGTCAAGATCACAGTCAGGTTGGCTTGTGGACTGATACCTATATATATACACACTTGTATACTGCACGGACATACCTTTGTGGCTAAGAATTTGGGATAAAGGGAGGAGGAGCTCTATTCTTTTGGGAGTATGTGTGATTCTTCTTCAGAAAGTTTCCCGTTTTCCTTAGTTACGAGTAGAGCTAACATAAATATATGGTATTTCTTTTCATTTTTTAACTGACAACTCATACACTAACACTAACTAACCAAAACAATGAGTTTGTTTAAGGTGTTCTTGACAAAATCAAAGAGGTTATGTACATGTCATGTTGTGATTCAGGTTGTTCACAACCTAAAAACGATTAATAATAAACCTAATTCAGGTTGTTCGTAACTTTAAAAACTGTTAATAATAACTAACTAAGCTCTTCTCTTCTCTCTCTAATAGGAAAACCAAGGATGGTGATTACCTTTCTTTGCTCCTAGGTACATTACCACTTCTCCTTTTTGTCAACTTCTTTTTTATTGTTTCCCTTTTTTTAAATAGTGGTCTTCAATTTTGGTAAGTTTTTGTTCTATTTATGTGCCGTTCTTTTTTCCTGTTTTGCCCCATTTTTTGAACAAATTTGATATGTTATATTCTCATTACTATGCATGTGTGTGTATTCCCAATTCTATTTGTCATCATATTTCTCATTAATAACCTTCCTAATTTAAATTAATCATTTACCGAAATTGGTTTGATCCTCCTATTTAATTGTCAAATTATTCTTTAATTCTGAATTGCACAAAAGGTAATAGGTATTAATGGCCTTATATGGCCATTAATTGATTATCATAGGTCTATGGCAATATATAGAATCCTCCCCCTTGAATTCTCAACACTGTTGAATAATACCCTTTAATTCTCGTCAAAGTCCATTACTCTCCTTAGCCTTTAAATAACCACTAACCATATGAGACCGTTGTTTCAATTTCCAACAATTTTTTTCTACAAGTTCCACAACCACATTCATCCACTCCACCTCTACCAATGTCCTTAAAGAAACACCAGTCCTCCGACCGCGAAACTCCATCTCCTTATATTACTAAAATTTCGTTCCAATACGAAAACAACTTTGATTTGGAGTATATCCACGAACTCGGTGAGTGTCACCTGACACTCTGATATATTTCTCAAATGAAACTCCACTCCATAATTTCTGCGCCAAACGTTCCTATTTATCCTCGAATCATTCAATTTTTTTGTTTTTTTTTTTAATGAAAAGTGGAGTTTATCGCCGAAACAAATACTATTGATGGCCATAAGCGTATCACCGCGGAGATTGATGAACAATGAATCTACATTTCTGTTGAAGGAATTGCGTGGGCATTGAAACTTCAAACCAAGTATGAAGACTATTCTGGGCTTCTACCACTACACATGTCGGATTCATCTGCAATTACTAATCATATGATTGACGAACGACTAATAGAAGATGAAGGCTTGGAAATCGAGCGAACTCTTCTCTGAGTAAGGGTTGAAATCCTCAACATCATTTTCCACCACAACCTGCGACCATCGGGCAATAATGCCCAACGTTGCGGTACGATGATCCAATGCTTAGTCGCCGCTTCATAAGACCATTACTTCTCAGTCGCCGAAGTAATATTTAAAGGAATCCTACACTCAAAGGAGATGGTGCATGCCTGTTATTCAAAAAATGTCCGTCCACACCTTTGGTACCTGCAATTTCTTACTCAAATATTGGCCACTGACGGTTTTCATTTCGCACTAAACGAATCGACCAATCTCACTCCTATGCTAACTTTCAGGACAAGATAATAGACGCCACACTTCAAGTTTATGACACGATTTTTACCACAAGCCCCCGTGTTTAACATCGTCAATCCTTCCGACTAGATGAGCGTTTTACGAGCCAAAATGCGATTCCAACGACACCTCTTGTAAAAGTTTGTGCGTCACATGTATCCTAACGATATTGACAAAATGGATTCACCAAGCTCATGAGTATGCTAATTCGTCCACCACCCACCCTTAACCTTAATCGACCAACTGTATCTCTCGCATTACTTTAATTTATTTTCAATCTTGTGTTGTTGCTTTTCATTTTGATTACTTTTATTTCATGATTAGTTGAATTTTCTCCAATTAATAACGCATGATTCAAATTAATCGTTTCAGGAATAGTTTTTCTTTTGATACTACCTCTAAAAGGATTAAAAAAAAAATTGAAAAGAAATACATAAAGCAACAAAGAAGAATGAAAAAAAAAAAAAAAACAAAAATGAAAAGAAAACTGGCCGCATGCACCTATATCGCCACTTCCCAAGTTTTTCTTTTTCCTTAATTACCTATTATGGCCATTTAATATCATTATTGGCCATAACTTTCAAATGCCTCCTACTGCCAAATCCTCTTGATTGATGTCCTTAATTAATGGCCACTAATGGCTTTCATTGTTCAAATGGTAACTACCAATTTCAACTGCTCAATTGTCTTTTTTTTTTTTTTTTATCCCTTGATTTAGTATGTTGTAAGGGTTATATAATAGTTTCTTTAATTCCTATAAGCAAACCTTAATTTCTCCAAAATTACTCCAAATTCTCTTTTTTCTTAAACCCCCTTTATTTTCGGTCTTATATCTGTAAAACCAATAAATTGTGCTATGACTAATTAACAAATGCTAAAGAGATTAACAAAGTTATAAACTGTATATGATTTGCCGAGCAAATTTTTCTTCTTTTCTACCATAATCTCCAATTGAGAAATTACACATAATTAAAAATATTAAAAACTAAAAAAAATTAGAATTCATGAAAAACTTACTCTTACCTGCTAGATTCTGTGAGGTATATACATAAGAGATATAATGTATGAGTTTTAAAATTTAAAAATAATAAAAAATAATATAATAAAAAAAAGTGCTATTATGAAACTAATGGACATTCATATGCTGCTTGATCCTTCTGTTTTCATGTATGCACATTTCACAGGTTGGATGCAATTCAAGGACTATTGACATCAAGTCCAAACCGCTTCTTACATCAGGTTGTCCTGCTCCTTTACTCACCTTCTTATTGTTCATTATATTAAGGACAACGTTAGAACTAGGTTTGGCATGGTTAATGCTCGTATTCCTTTTGAGAGTTTGTTACGCACTTAATTTTATCAATCTATCCATTGATAAAATGTATGTTGGGTACAAACTCGAGTTTGCTGAATAGTTGTTGGAGTATAGCACTGATTTTTAAAAATATTTCACTTTTCGACCCTGCATGCATGATAACTTTATTTTATATTTTAAATTTAACACATGAGCTGGTTTACTAAGTTTTTGTATGAGAATAACTTAACCCTAGAATTTAAAAAAAAAATGTCAATAATAATGGTTTTTTGTCTTAATAATGAATTTTTGTTGAGTAACTGAGCCTCCTTCCTTAGTATGCTTTGAGCCTTCGCATCAAAGGGTGGAAGTAATTTGTTAAAATGATAAGTGACTCGTTAACCTTGAAACCTAAGATGCTCGAGTTATTAAGCCTAAATGGTGTCTTAACACCTAATGTCCTGAGTCAACTTGATTGAGATCATTGATCCAACACTCGCTATATAGACACCTTAAAAAGCCCAGTGAAGTTGACATTGTACAAGTCACTTATTTAAAGAAAAATTGTGTGTGTGTGTGTGTGTATATATATATATATATATATATAATAATAATAATAATAATAATAATAATAATAATAATAATAATAATCGATATAGACAAATATATTTTTATTTCACAGAAGAGATTGTTTGATTGTTTAAAATTAGTTGACTAGTTACTTGTGTTAATTTCATTATAAATGAGAGTTGCACGTTTGTTGCGGGTACAAAAATGAATATTGCTAGAAATCACGTATTATGAGATTAATTACTATTTCAACAACTCTTCGATGATCTTGACTAAATATGTTAGCATTGGATATGATTGATAAATCTTTTGTGAGGAATAAAATTAATAATAAAGAACTTGAGATGTTTGTGGGTAACATCGTTATAAACCCTCACGAAACTAAAACTAGTCTACTAGGGATCTCCTAGGGGTTTAAAGGCTTATTGTATACGCAAAATGCATTCGTGTTCCCTACAAAAGTGGCATTTCAAAATTAGTTAGATTTAAGTTTTGCTTGAAACTAGCAAAATTTAGGTTTAGGGGTGTGATCGCGTCATATTGGATGCGATTTAATATAGTTAATCTAAATTTTGTTGATTTTTAAATTAATTAAATTAGTATAATTGTTTTGTTTAATTTGCTTTCGTAGATTAAAAGAATTGGAGCAAAAACACCATATTTCAAAGCAAAATGAAATCGAAAAGGATTGAAAGTAGAAGAAAATATCAAAACCCGCGAACCGTGACTCGAACCCCACTGCCTCAGGCCATTTTTCAGCCCAAACACTAGGCTAACGGATGAGTGCCCAGTCCGCAGTAGACCAAGCCACGCTTGGTCTGCCCTTGCTGTATAATGGTTCCCAAATTGGGAACCGTTACAAATGATGAAAAGCGCAATCAAGCCCATTCAATTTTGGGGGGCCAAGGCTAAAAAAGAAAGAAAGATCAAAAGTAATGATGTCATTCAATTGGTTTTGATTTCGGCTTCTGACAGTGGCTTTGGGAGCAATATAATATTCAAGCCTTTTTCTTTTTTTATTTGGTTTTTGGCGTGGACAGTAGCAGGGAGAGAGAGAATTCATATTTTCTTTTTCTTTGGCTTTGTTTTCTTTTTTGGCCGGAAAGAACATTGACCTTTCCCTCTCTTACTCATCTTATTTGATTGTTGAATTTGGTTTGAGAATTCTTCAATGGAGCAAATGAATATCTATGCAGAGGAACATCACTCCATGAGCGACTAAGTTTGCCAATTGGGTTAGGGCTGTGTACTTTCGCATATTATCCATATAAACTTTATTCTTGTTTCAATTATAATTTATTCTTATGTGTATAAGATTGTAAAACGATGATTGTGATTTTAAATATTTTTCTTGAATTAGTTTATGTCTAAATGTTGTTATATAGATTTAAATATGGACTCATTCATATCCGTAATGTTAAGTCTAATACATGTGGTTTAGATCTAACAATTTTACAATCAGTTTTAGTAGTATCTATATGATTTAATTGAATGAATTATGCTAAACGGTTAATTTATCTTAGATTAGTTAACATAGGAATTGAATTGTGAAAATAGTTTATCCCAATTAAATGATTGATTTATCTTTCGCAACAATATTGGTTTGTAGTTAATATTACCTAATTACACATCAAATAAAAAAGAATAAGAATGAAATTTACGAGATAGATGGATAAATTTATGTATGTCCCTAACCCGAGCCTTTCTATACAGACTTTATCTCAATTAATTAACTTTCTACTATTTAATAATTAAAATTCAAAAACCAAACCAATTATTGATTATTTCACTACGAAAAATAAAGATATAAAAATTAATAGTTACAATCCAATCTATATGAATCGACCCCATACTGAAGCGCTAAACTATGATATTTTTACGCTTAGATTAGGAATTAAATTCGAGTGATCAATTGTTCCAAATTTCATACCTATTTATCCCCTAAAATTTATATTTTTCTATGTTTTTGAGTGTTTGTTTATCTATAATAAAGTTTATTTTTGTGTTTAGGTAGGCTTTAAGTGTTTTATAAAAAATTGGAGCACTAAGGCGCATTTTTAAGGCATTACAATATTGACCACCGTATATTATTTCAATCATAACTTATTCTCCAAATGGAATTTTGGGATGGAACAAATTTCACATAAAGGTAGACTTCTCAAGTTTTCCAACGCGTGGTCATACAGCTAAATTGGAGTTCCAACCATAAAGATAATTGTGTTAAAAAATTGAGATGGGTAGTCTACCAAAGGTCGTGGGCTCGACCTGGACTAGAGAGGTGCGACCTGCACCCCAAAACTGGGGATTTTAATTTCATGATATCTAGAGAATATTGCAACACATTGCTAGGAGTTTTAAGAACATATCTACATTTTTAAGGTCATTCTTCACACTCAATTGAATATTTTAAAGCTATTGGCAAGGAAGAAGGAAGAAACAACGGTGTATTGCGATTCCATGAGCAGCTAGACACCAAAATTGGGTTAAGGAATGTATTTTGTTTAGATTTTCTAATGTAGTTCTATTTCTATTTTATTTTATGTGTATAAGTTTGCATAATAAGAGATTTATGTTCTTGCATTGTATATCCAATCATTTCATGTTTTATCATTTTCTAAATGTTAGAAATAGATTATCGGTATTTGTGGGTTAGATCTAATACCTGTGATTTAAATCTTATCATTATACATTCCGTTTTCATTGGAATAAATACAGTTTAAAAGGTTGGGTTATGCTTAGAGATTGATTCACCTAGATTAGCAAGAACAGTTTGATAGGATGGATTATGCTAGAGATTGGTTCACTGTAGATTAGGAATCGAATTCCAAAGATAGTCCATGATGATTAAATTGTTAAACTATCGTTATAATCTGGCTTGTAGCTATATTACTTCATTGTACACATAATCAAAATAGAGGAAGAATCGAACTCATTGGAATAATTGAAAAATAAGTACATGCCCCTAACCTAGTCATTTATCATATCATATTTCAATTTAAATATTTTTTATGCATTTTTAATTTAAAAACTCAAAAACCAATTATATTTATTTTATTCGAAAAATAAGAGAAAATTAATAATTGCAATCCAATCCTTGTGATTTGATACCCTTACTAAAGTGCATTGTACTACAATATTTTACGCTTAAATAAGGGTATAAATTTGAGCGATCAAGAGCATGCCCAGCCCTCGTCGTACGTTGAACAGACTAGGACAGGGCGATGAGTGTGAATGGTTGGAAGATATAGTTCGGTAAAAATGATATTGATTAACCCACAAGCATATAGACGATTTTTGAGCAATCTGGTCAATCGATGCTGGGTGGTTAAGTCTAGAAGATGAACAGTGCCCCGTTGACACGTGGAGTAACAAAATTTTGACTTTTTTTTTTTTCCATTCAAGGGATATCCACATGCTTTAATGAATGTGGTTCTAACTAGGAAAAATACCCCTCTTGAGTCTTAACTCTCAAGTGTGAGGTTAATAAATTGTATAGCTGGACACGAGCACGGTAAAAAGCATATCAATTACTTGCCTCGATTACTCCTATTTTTAGTGATTCGATAGCAAAACAAAAGAAATAGGCGAGTTGAAGAGAACGAAGTTTGACATCGTATCTAGATGGGTTATACAAAATCAGAGCCCATTTTTCCAGTTCCATGTTGTGCCCAGATAGGTTCTACCAAGATTGGATCCCTTTGCGATTTGTAGTCGTCATTGTCTCCGCCATAGGATTGTATGAGACATTGATTAGTTTGGCGTAGGAATGTGGTAGTGTCAGACGACGATTAGTTTTGAAATGGTAACAAAGTCGTTGTTGGTTCAGTAATGCGAACGAGAGAAATAAAAAATAAAAGATTAAAAAAATAAAGAATAATATTAGTAGAGGAAATTTTGTCTTTGTAATTTTAATTAAAGGGGTTATTAAGTTATTTTACATTTTTTTTTTTGAATTAAGAGCGGAAAGAGGTAAAGTATGTGTTTCTAAAATAAAAAGTAATAAAATGATATTAACTCAAAATATAAGGGTTTGAAAGGTCCATTTTCAATCCATGAAGCACACATTTTGCTCCCCTTTTATTTCCCACACACAATTCCGACATGACGGAACGCTCACACAAATATTACCTGTTCACCGTCTCCACCACGCCCACCACCGTCTCCGCCACGCCAGCGTCTTGATGAGAAGGGGCATGCCCGCTTCGGTATCCCAAACGCTAAACACGCGCCCACACGCTTTTCTCCTCCTCATCCTCCTCTTTTTTCTGTATAAGAAAATGGTGATTCCTTCCCAACTGGTTGAAATGGCCGTTGATAATGATCTCTAGCAGCATTAACCGAAGGAAGGCACTCTCTTCGAACCTCAGTCTTGTTCGTATAGAATAGACATATTTGCAGCTCCAAATTAGTTTTTTTTTTTGGACTTCTGATCTAGGGTTTTTGTGCGGATCAGCGAATTCGTTTTCAGAAGCAGGTAACGTCGTTATTTTCTTTTTATTGTTCTATTCTTTAAATTTGTGGAATGCTTGTTCTATTGGATTCGAATGTTGAATGCTATCCTCCTGCATCATGCTATGAAATTCGTTGTGCATCCTTCTTTTGGGGTGGGTGGATGGGGGTGGCGGGGTGGGGGTGTTGCGATTGTGTTGAAAATGCCAGAACCGCGGTGTTGTGATTTTTATAATGGTTTAATATGATGAATATAATGTTGATTTGCGCTTTCTGTTTTTGGTTGTACAATCTACATGGTTCGTATTTAATAGTTCTTAGAGCTATTGAGGCTATCCTAAAATGGCCTTTTTTTTTCATAGTTTCTTTTGTAAGATGCATGTTTGACGATTGTAAAGATGGATATTATGCATGTAATCTATGTGTAACGCCCATACACGAATAGCAATTTGAAAAAACTGAAATTATGTTCCTTACTCCCTGTAAAGATTTTTCTTTTGTATGTTTATTTCTCCCTTTTGCTTATTTGCCTTACCAGCTCATCTGTTTGTACTTTGTGTCATGATGATTTGATAACTTTCAATCGTTTGTCCAGGTTTAGGTTGTTTGTACTGTTGATTCCTTTGCTCTCCATTCTGTACTACATTTTTGTACAAATTATCTGCAGCCATCATTTTCTAATTGATCGCATCCTCTGAAATACTGTCCTTCCATTTTGTTTGATAATTGAATCAAACTATTTGGACTAGTATCTTAGTATCGTTTCACCTCTTATCTCTGTTTTTTCTTGTAAGCAGGATTAGCAGAAGGTGGAGCCAGAATCAGCAATATCTTGGCCCTTCAAAATTATGAGTACTGCCTTTTTCTCATACCAGAATCAGAACCCCTCCCAATGGCTGGGTCGGGGGCCAATATGCAGTTTTATTTATTTTCCAAATTATTGGAAGACTGAGTGGTTTTTTTAAAAAAATAATCCTTCTTCCTTTTGCAGGAATGAGGAGGACTGTGTATCATGATGTTGCATCACAAGCACAGGACCAATGGCCAATCAAGAAGGCCCTCACATTGTCTGATGTCGATATAACCCACCCATTCCTCACTTTGGCTCGCCAGCCGGTTGAAAATCATATCGTCATGCACTTGACAACTCTAGAGCAGGAGCATTTAAGAAGTTTCAGCCAAGTAGATATTAATGCCCGAGATGATGATACTGGCGAAATTTATGAGATGAAGTTGAGGTGGAGAGGGAGTTATTATAATCTCATCGGAAAATGGGGCAAAGTTGTAAGGGGAAAAGGGCTAGACGTTGGAAGAGAAATCAAAATACGATGGTCTAATGGATGCTTACACTTCTCAGTTCCTCACCAGCAGATTGCTGCAGTACAACCTTTGCGGATGGTAGCAGCACCCCACGTGCAGGACCAATGGCCTATTAAGAAGGTCTTGACACTTTCTGATGTGGATACCCATCACCCATTTCTCCCTTTGCCTCGACGATCAGTTGAAAATCATATCCTGGTGCACTGGTCACAGCAACAGAGAGAAGAACTTAGAAATGAGGAGCAGGTAAATGTTAATGCCCGAGATTATGATACTGGTGAATTATACGTGATGAAGCTCAAATGGCGTGGAAATTATTATAACCTTATTGGGAAATGGGGAACTATTATCCGACAAAAGGGGCTTGGTGTTGGGAAGGAGATCAGAATACGGTGGGCAAATGAATGCTTATACTTTTCGGTTCCACAGGATAGATATGTGGCAGTAGCACAAGGGGAAGAGCAATGGCCTATTAAGAAAGCACTCACTTTGTCTGATGTTGATACAAATCATCCTTTCCTCACTTTGCCTGGCAAAGCCGTTGAAGATCATATTCTCTTTTATTGGACACATCAAACACGAGAGCAGTTGAGAATTGAACGTCAAATAAATGTTGATGCTCGAGATGATGACACTGGCGATCTGTATTTGATGAAGTTGAAGTGGCGTGGGAGTTATTATAATCTTATTGGCAAATGGGGGAAAATCATTAGAGGAAAGAGACTCCATGTAGGACAAGAGATAAGAGTACGTTGGGATAATGGGTGCTTGATCTTCTCAGTTCCGCAGTGATAGCAACACTGTTTTAATGTAGGTCAAAATTTCAACTGAATCATATCTTTTAGTGCATTAGTCTCTGTTTGCTTTTTCTTCCTAGATTACTCGTTTGCGTTTAATTGTTTTGCTGGTTGTGGTTTTAGGTTGTAAATTTGAATGCACTGCGGATTTGGAAATTACGATGAGAATGGTCAAAGAGAGCCTGAAGGCACCTTTGAGAGTACTGCAAGCGCCCCTCAAATTAAGGAAGAAAGCCTGAATACAAGGTAAGGCAACATAGCCACTATTTGCTGCATTACATGAACTGTTTTCCTCTCCTCTTTCTCCTTTTGAGTTTTCATTTCAAACCGTAATACTAATGTGTTTAGAACGGATTAAAAAATAGAGTGATTATTCCGTTATTTGGGTGGGAGGAAAATTAAGCTATTAATTTGGCTACTGATTTAGGGCCCGTTTGGTTCTTCTTCAATTCCAGGTTGTACTATTTTTCAATTAATCAAATTTATGAATTGTTATAGTTCATTGTTTGATTGTAAGAATTTAAAACACTTAAAAATTTGCTAACTAAACGTTGTAGTTCTAGTTCAAAGGCTATTTTCTCATGTAATATGAGAGAATATAGCTTAAACATATAATTAAACTGAAACAATTGTATATTTCTTTGTTTAAACAAGCAATGTGTAAATTTGATTAATTTATAGATAAATAAAAGAGATTTATAAATTAATTCATTAAAAATATGATAATTTAGACAACCGGGCCCTTACCTATTTTACATGAACTAAGATAAGAAATGCATACCGCAAGTTTACCATGACTAAAGAAAACAGGCATATAGAAGAGGTGATTCATGTATTGATAAACGAATAAAAGGATTTTGGAGAGGAAAATAATTTTGTTAATATGAAATACTTTATACAATAAGGCTCTACACTCTCTATTATATAGCCATGATAGTGGGTTAAATTAGGAAAAATATCGTTCTAAATAATTAGTTTATTAATGGAATAAAAGAAGTTACCATGTTGGTCAAAACTAAATAGTAAATAATAAATAATGCATCAATGAAAATATTAAATATTGCAACGCCCCCTCAAGTTGGGATGAAGATGTTTGGGATTCCAAGCTTGCCAAAGATTGACTAAGGGATCTTTTTCCTTTTCAATAGCCATGAAAACGAATGGTACTACGAAAAGACAAGGAAAAACGGTTGTTGCTAGAAACAACAACAAAGATGAGACGAAGGTAAGTGTTAGAAGACCAATGGCGGTAACTGGAACGTTGGGCGACCAATGACGACAACTGGAATGACGGATAACCATCGTAAGAAAGATGATCAGAGAGAGAGGCCAACGTGAGGTGAAGGAGAAGGCAGTGTTGCCACGGGACAGAGGGTGCAACAACGACAGTGACTGGAAGGTGGTTCGGTACCATAGGAAGGCGGTAGCCTAAGAGGGGTTCGGCACTGCTAGAAGGCGGTGGCAAGAAGAAGGTTAGGCACCGTGGGAAGGCGGTGGTCGGAAGGTGGTGAGGTGTTGGGGGATAGGGGTTTCTTTCTCCCCTCCCCTCACGTTGTTTTTCTCTTTCTAGGCCTTGATAGCGAAAAGGATTTTTGGAAGGAAAAGAATAGTATGTTATCATGTAATATCTATTAAAACAAGGTGGACATAAAAGCTCTAAACATTTTTCAGCCGTCTGATATCCGAAGAGATGAAAGGGGGTTCAGATCAAAGCAAAATATAATATAAATATAAATATATATTTATATTTGACCTTATATATCTTATAACTAATTAAGAAATAAATATAGTTTTTTTTTAAATAATTGGGAATTATTTACGGAAATATTAAATTAGAAATAATATACGAAAGTTTATGAAAATTATGGATATTAAATCTACTAAGATTATAAAAATAATATATAGACATTAAATTTAATAATAATACTGAAATATTAAATTTACGAAAATTAAATTAAAATTAGAAAATAATATAAAGGAGGAGATAGATATAAACACTAATCTATATAAAAAACTAAAATTGAAAGACTACACTTGAGAATGAATAAGAGCTCACAAAACTTTTTATCTTAATTCTCCTTAATTTCTTTTTCTTTTAATATTTTATTTTGTTTAAAAAATTTTAAGTATTATTTGGCATTAATATAATAATTTTAGTGTATTTAATTGTCATTTATTATTGCAACAGTCGGTTCAAATAATTTTAAAAGTTTTCTTATATTTTAAGTAGTGAGATTTTCCATTAAAATAAAATATTTTATTTTTTTTACAATGCATAATAAAAAAAAATATAAATAATTCACTTATTAGACTTTTTATTTTAAAAAAAAATTGAAAAAAATATATTTCTTCCTCATATAAGTGTTGATGTTGACAAGAGTAATTAAAAAGTTATTTTCTTTTTTTTCAAAAAAAAAAAAAAGAAAAAAATCTCAAAAATTACAAACATAAATTTAAAAAAATTATATAGCAAAACCTTAAAGTTGAAGGCTAACCCTTCAAATTAATGAGAGCACTTCAACACTATTTTTTATTTTATTTTTTATTTTGAGTATATTTAAATTAGTAAATGTATTTTTTAATTAATTTCATTATCATAATTTTACTAATTAATTCATTGTCATATTTCCACTCATTTTTTACATTCTATCCACTCATATATATAATTCGAAGTTCAAAATCCAGCACAACTTAGAATTTAGAAGGATTTCATAACAAAATTTTAGAGTTTAAAATTTGAAAAGATTTCATAACGGCTCCTAAAATATCCTCCGCTAATATGTGGAATTTATAATATTTCATGGTCAACACACCTTTCTCCCCTTCTCATTCACGTGTTCTCTCTCTCTTTCCACCAAAGTTTTGCAATACAAGTATGATTTTCATTTCTTCTCCGTCATATATGGATTGAAGAGAAAAAATAAAAAATAAGGATACAATGGTGGTGAAGGTTTTGTTGGACATAATGGTAGTGGTGAAGATGGACGGGACGTAGAGAAAAATATAGAGAATAGAGTGATATGCAAATGCATTCATGGATTTTCTTCTAACCGGTAAACCCTAAAGCTCACTTTCGTTTTTAATGCTAAACATAAAGTTGATATGAAGATCAAGATCTATAAATAAATTTTCTTATTTTCTCCAATACACATTTGTTTTTGTTTTTTTTTTATCTTTTTGCTTTGTTTTTAGAAAATATTATTGTGGATTGACAGTGACAAGTTTTGAGTAAAAATTAAAAGAAAAATCAAACCAAATTAAAGGAAATAATTTATACATTGTCGTACAATACATTAAAATTAAAATTATAAAATTAATTATACATTATGTGTAATATTCAAATAAAAAATAAATATTAATAGAACTTTTTAAAGACCCGCATTATATGCGGGTCTAAAACTAGTTAACATTAAAATAGAGTTCCTCTTTCTCTCACTTTCTGTAAGAGTCGGGTATAGATTATGATATTTCTTTCTATTTTATATGTTTTAGAGATTTGATTACATAGAACTTATCTCATATATTTTTTTTAATAAACATAAACATAATTGAGTAATCAAAATTGCCACGGTCTAATAAAACACAAAATCCACAAACAATTCACTTTGTAAGAGAAAGAAAAGAGTGAAACACATAATTGTGATCAATCACAACACGGGACTGTCCTTTTAAATTTGAATTTAAAATTTGATCCTTGATATTTGTGTATAAGAAAGAATGCAGAATACTGTTATATATTAAAGAAAAATGTATTATTCTTAAATGATATTTCTGTTGTTGAGTCCTTTGATCTTTTTGCTTCATTGCCTAAATATCAAAATTTATATTTTCGAATTAATTTGTTTCCTATGCCTTCATACACGTGTTATACGTTTGTATGTTATACAATAAGGTCTACACTCCCTATTATATAGTCATAACGGTGGGCTGAATTAAGAAGAATATCTCTCTTATAAATGGGCTAATTGATTAAATAAAGATATCAAATCGGTCAACACCAAAATAGTAAATAATAAATAATATATCAATGAAAATATTAAATATTTCAACATGAATTTAATGAAATAAAATCCTATATCCCATCCTTAAATGTTCTATCAACCTAGTCAAAATGTTTGTATAAAAATTTGGCATAACGTAATATCTACGTGTTTTGCTACGTTAGCAACGACAAGCCGGTGATGGGAGTAAATGTCAGTAACCACAAGCTGTTTTTTTTTTTTTAATTTTTTTTTTTTTTTTTGGTATACCCACGAGTGTCTCCACATTCACACAGGGTATAAGACTAATCTCGTTCAGGGTGCATGGTTGTCCTTCCTAACAAGTATTTTTCCGCAGACTCGAACCCTTGACCTTACAAAGGTCCCTCAACTGTTTTAATTCAAGCGTGTCTTATCACTTGAGTCACACTTTGTTGGTATCCACAAGCTGTTGATGGGTGTCAATCTCATATTTTCACTAATTCATCATGAGGATTCGGTTTCTCTTGAGACCAGTGGGGAGGCACCCACAGATGTCATTAGTCGATTAATGAGAAAATAATAGATATTTGTGGTTAATGTTAGTTAATGCAGGATCAAGTGAATATTATTTTATAGGAATTTCACCATTGTTCCTTGAGCTTTATCTTGAGTCTTAATTTTGTCCTAGAACTATTTTTTCTTCAATTTCGTCCCCAAACTAACAAATAGTTTCAATCAAGTCCAAATCCGACACACTGTTTATTTGGGGGCATGAATTTTATTTTCTATTTTATTTTCTCTAATTTTACAACTCAAAAAAAAAAATTTATTCTGAACATTTGGATATCCCACCTAGAACAATTAGGAGATTTTCTAGAAGAAATATGGTAATCTACAGTTGGCGGCATGCTATTGGAGCTTTTTCAACTCTCTCAAAATGGAGTCTATTCCAAACATATATGCCACATGGTTTCTTACTTTGACGGGGTACAAATATATAAATTTGATATTTTTGGATACTTTTTTAGACCTATTGCTGATACGAAGTAGCCGTAAAAAATTGTGAGCTACCCTCACCTCCGTACCTCCTTCTACAATGTGGCTCCGCCACGTCCTTCCCACCCATCCCTTGACAAAGATCTATTTTCTCCCCTCCCCCCGCCTCTCTTTCTCTCTTTCTAGTATGTATACGTACACCAGTTGCGGATCCATCCAAAACACGCCCTATCTTCACCATTTGCTCTGTATCTGGGTTGCCGTCTTTTTCCGCAAGCGGTGGAGGGAATTCTGTGAAGATTGTCGTAGAACTTCTTCCTTGCGACACGGCAAAATCATTTTATTCGAAGGTTACAGTCTTTGAAGCATGGTGTTGCTTTTCGTGTTTTCTTGGTTTGAAGGCATCATGGGAGATGACTCAAACAAAAGATGGTGAGAACATTGGGATTTCAGTTGGAGCAGAATCGTGGGAGGATGTGGGGGTGGTCGGCAGGGTGGGGGAACATGGGGTGGAAAAAGGATGGGGATCCAATACCCGCAGATACCAGTTTACATACAATTTAATGAAAGGAGAAATTATAAGATTATCCGCTAATTTTTTTATCCCTCCTTTTGTTTTTATTTTTTAGTTCTTATGAGTGTAAGTTGTTAGCCCTTGAGTATTATACCGAGTATTTATTTAGTTTTTTAGTTAATATTAACTAGGACTAAAAATAAATGCTCTGAAATATGACCCAAAAAAAAAACATCAATATAGCGGATTATATAATAAGAACTCCTTAATCAAATTTCCATATTGTTTGGTTGGACAATGATAGACAAACGTTTTAGTTTTACTTATATTGTTTGGTTGGACAATGAAAAACACAAACGTTTTAGTTTTACGTAATTTTTTAGTCGTAGGAAGGACAACACCAGAAGAATTCCCATGAAAGAACTTCAGAGAAGAGGGTATATACTAGCATCGTAAATAGCCTTCCTGCCCGACAGAAAGACCACCTCCTCATATGTTTACCTTCTGGACAAGACAATAGCTATACTTGTTCATCGCCCCAAGCTCCTCACTCCAGTACAACAAGACAATGAACAACCTTTATAAAAGAGTCCAATCAAAAAAAAAAAAAACATGGTTTAAACTAGAATCAAATAGCTAGCTAACCAAATTTAAATGTTTTAAATTTTTACAATTGAGAGGGTGAATCTTGGGTACAATGGTAAGGTTGCTATATTGTGACGTGGATGCCCCGGGTTCAAATCTTGGAAGCGCTGCGTATATCCGACCCTTTCTAGACCCCGCAATGGCAGGAGCATTCGTGCACTGGACTGCCTTTTTAAATTTTTACAACCAAATACCAAAATATAACAATTCATAAATTGGTGAATTGTAAGATAAACAAATTCACTAATTGAAAACAACCAAACAGGCCCTAAGTCTTCTTGAGCGGGAAAAAAAATTTGGTCAATATACCCATGAAACTATTTATAATTTCCAATAGGAAAAGTTTGTCCATTCTGGGTCATTCAATGCTCAACTGGTGCTATTGTTTCATTGATTAGTGAAATTCCATGGACTACAATAATTCGCTTATGTATGTGTTTTGCCATCAACTATCCTCAAGTTTGAGTTTATGTTTCATCAGCTTCTGAAAGCAAACACCAATCATGTCTAATGCAGGTTTCATCCAAACATGAGTTGAATTCCTAGATATTGGAAGAGAAATGTTGAAGGCAAAGATGGAGGGAGATCTTTCAAGGGCTAAGATAACATTTCAAAAGCTCTGTATTTCGAAGGAACGGGCGTTGCGAAATAAGTCGAAAATAGCTGGCGAAAGGCCATTGCAACCGGATGGAGAAATAGAAAGGCGTCAACTCATTTTGGCACGTCGTGTTTGGAGAGGCGATTATGATGGCACCGTTACACGTGGAACATTTGAATGTGAATTTGCGGAAGTTTGTTGAACCGAATAGACCTTAGTTGGGGGAGGAAAAAAAGGCAAACGACGACCGGATGCACTTGACTAACTCTAGGTTTATATTCAAATAAAGTCAACATGTTACTTTGAGATGTCAGCCTTAAATTGGTTGGACGTAGGTTTATATTCAAATCAAGTCAACATGTTACTTGGAGATGAGCCTTAGCATGTTAAAGTGGTATAAGTGTGTTTTTTTTAATCTTATTTTTTCATCTTCAAAAAAACCTCATTTTCACATCTTCATGTGCTTAAAATGTCCATTTGAATTTACATGTTTGCCTTTTATCATTGTACTACAACTAAAAGGGGTCTCCAACTCCAAGTGCTCTCTTATTAAATGCATCTTTTAGCATGCAAACTTTGTTGTTATTGCGACACTAAACCAATAATCTAAGATGTGGGATTCCTTCATTTGATGTAAGGTTAATTGTTTATTATTTATCTCCATATATTTTGATTTTGTTTAATTTTAAATGTCTGCCCTTTATCTATTTCTACTTATACTGAATTGGAAAATTATCATTTGTTGTTTTAATTTTTTTAAAAAAATTACTAAAAAAGGTGAAATTTAATTATCCTTCTAATTTTACATAAAATAAGTAGATTTATCTTTCTATTTTATTTTTCCTTTTATTTTAAAGGAAAAAAGAAGTAAAGAAAGAAAAAAGTGATTGAGAGAGCGGGGATGTTAATTTCTCCCTTTTGCAACCTTTAAATATTAATTTAATGACTTTTTTTTTTTTTTTTTTGTCAAAACTTAATTCATTATTCATCCAATCTACTCGGTATATTATTTTTTTAAGAAGTCCAATAATTTTGTCAAAAATCTAAAATTATTGTACGTTATAAAAGTTACTGTAATTTTTTACATGAAAAACTTACAGTGAATTTTATGTAGTACAATAATTTTAGATTTTTGAAAATATTATTGTAGCACATGGACAATATGGGCTAAAATTTTAACTTCGTAGACTGTTTACCAACCCCCAAATTTAATTTGTAAAAAATAGAAAAAGTAAATTATTTTATATTTTAAGACTAAATATTATTTAATTATACATTTCTTTTAACTTTAGAAATAATATAAATTTTAAATTGCTTTTTATATTTTTACTGCAATATTATTCATTAAAATTTTGAAAACCCCTCCCAAAAAAAAAACTATTTATAAGAAGAATTTTTTTATTAAGAAATCACTTTTACCTATACATTGACAATTGGGATTCTCAATTATGTATGGGTTCAACTCGTGGTTAAACCATGACCTCATATTCATATAATCAAAAAATAAAAGTACACAATTAAAAATATCTAAAATATATGTAATTAAACAATAGACAAATATAAAAAACATAAAATAAATAAAACATAAATATACAGAAAAATAAGATTATTTGAACAAGGAATACAAATTTTAAATCAATCAAAACCCCCATATAAATTTTATTAGGTTAATGATTGAACTATCAAAATTTGAACGTAAAAAAAAAAAAAAAACGGTTAAAGATTTAATAGTTAATATTAAGTCATGGGTTTTTGGTAAATTTCTTTTTTTGGAGTGCAAGTTTTTTATTTTGTCCAAAAAGTTGTGTAAATGATTCATTATTTGATTGGTGTGCTTTAATTAAAATCAAATCAATGATAGTTATTTTTTTCATGCTTTTTTTTTTTTTCTTTCTTTTTTTTTTTTTTTTTAAGATAGAAACTTTTAATTATAATTTTCTTGTTCGGATTTTCGTGATTTAATATCTTGATCAATAATATATGGTAATCTTGGTTTCTACTTTAAGGCATGTGGTCAATTGCTTGGATTTGGGACTTTCTATATCCTTTTTGTTTGTGACAATGTTTCTTCTATGTTGATACTAATGCATTATGGCTAACTTTATGTAATTCACATTTATCCCTCTCCAAAATGCCAATTTTTTTTTTTTTCCTTTTTATAAAAAATTGCCTATAAACCTAGGAATTTACAACTCTGTGGTTAGATGGAATGAAATCAATGTGAAATGAAATGAGAGAAAGAATGAAATGATTTTGGCCCAAAAATCTACACAACTGGAGAGTGGATTGGGTAGTTAAAAAATTAACAATCAAATCCAATTAATCCTAAATAAGCTTTTATCTTTGTTAATATGTAGAAACGCGAATTACTAAATTTGCATAAACAAGTTATAGGGATAGAGAAATTGACACAAGAAATTTATAGTGGTTCGTTAAGCTAATCTTACTTACGTCTACTCTCTTGATTTCTCATAGGGAATTTGCAATCAACTAACTACACCTACTTCTTTTCCTATGTAAGAATCAAACTCTTACAATAATTCTTTTTGCAGGTAAGAATTAAACCTTTACACCCTGATTAATTATGGTCCCTTTATGTTCAATCAACACTCACATAGACTAGTTACCTTTAGGTTTATACTACAACTCATAGAATACAAAAATAATCATTTTGTTCTCACAAGAGCTTCCATCAACTTAACTCAAAGAACTCCAGTAATGTTCACCTACTTCTTTTCCTATGTAAGAATCAAACTCTTACAATAATTCTTTTTGCAGGTAAGAATTAAACCTTTACACCCTGATTAATTATGGTCCCTTTATGTTCAATCAACACTCACATAGACTAGTTACCTTTAGGTTTATACTACAACTCATAGAATACAAAAATAATCATTTTGTTCTCACAAGAGCTTCCATCAACTTAACTCAAAGAACTCCAGTAATGTTCCGATACTAGTGATTGAAGTGTATGGAATAATGTGATAAACTAAATCTGGAATATATCAAGTTAAGCGCAAAACTATTTTGAAACTAAATTTCAGAAAAATCATTTTAAATGATTTTCAATTAATTTCAGAAAGATCGATTTTTTATCTCAGATTTAACTAACTCAAAAATTATATATATATATATATATATATATATATATATCAAATAAAGCATAATAATTTTGAGCACACAAAAAATAATTACCGAGATCTCTCTCACCAAAATTTTCTTAAGAAAGATAATGAGAATGATAGCTACGTAGTAATATTGGTTTTGCAAAAAATACATTTTTCACGATCAAGAATACTCTCAAAACAAAGGCTCAATTTTTTTCCAAAAAAATTACTCTCTCTCTCTCTAAAAATCTATTGATTCTTGTTGATTTAAATTTGAATTTCGCAGGTCTATTTAAATATAAATTACAAATTATAATAGACTATAACGGTTAGCTTTTAAAAGATATGCCTAGAAATAACACATATAAACCCCATATATAAATCTAATTTATAACAGATATATTTGACCATAAATACAACTTTTAAAACGTTCAATTTAGTCCAAAAAATAATTGATTTAAACCCAAAAAGGATAGAAAGAAGTTTTTCCGAATATAAATCACATAATTAGAAAATATATGGACTAAATAATGAGATCTTAAAAAAATATATGATATCTTTGAAAACTGTTCTCATCTATTAAAATATGATTTTTTAACATTCAAATGCTTAAAATATGGTTGAAAAATCTTTGAAAAACGTGCAGGTCAAATGAAAAAATCACACAAATCGGTCGATTGTTTAGGCCAAACGTTTGAATTTCTAACTGTTTTCAAACAAATTCGATCGACTGGAATCTTTGGTCAGTTGATCAATTTCTTTTTTATATCTACCATTCAGTCTATCTGTTGACCAAAATGGCTCAAAACCCGAATCTCTGAAAACCTGAATCTGGTAGCCAATAGAAATGTCGATTGGTTGACTGTTTCGGCCTTTTTTTGGATATTTCTTTGATTTTTAAAAACTTTGTTGATCGTTTACTTAGAAAATCTTTTTCTTAAGATATTTTTGTCACTTCTGATCATATTCATATCATCATATAAGTATATTCATGTGTTGTGCGTGATCATAATCGGATTGCATTACGAGTTTACAAAGAATTAAGTTGTTTACCTAGTAATACAAAAAAAAACTCCTTTCAAAATGTCTTCTAGCTTCCATTGCAACCAACTTGAACTTCAAAAATGCTTTCTCATTTAAAAACATGAACTAAACTCTGAAATCAATATTCAGTAAAACCATTAGTTCCTTAAAACATTTAAGTTTATTGTTTCATCAAAATATCAAATAATGTTTTAAGGTCAACAAATGGATTTACCAATAGAATCACTATTAAATTCTTTTGTTTGGTTGTTATTGTATGGTTAGAAGAATAGAATGGAATAATCTTTTTTACATATCTGTTTTGAGATCAAATTCATTCACAATATATACTTAATAATAATAATTTATTATAAAAAAATAACTATAAAAAATATGAGTAATATCCCATGTGAAAAATATTCAAAATCTACCAACAACTAAAATTATTTCTTAAATTTTTGTTTTGCTTTTGGAGTATAAATATATTTTTTTACTCAAATACTTATTTTTGTTTAGGAATTGAAATATATTTTTTGTTCCTATATTTTCACTTTCATTTCCTATATAGATTTTTTTTATCCTCAAATTTCTATTTTTAATTAGGATAACAAATAGATTTTTTTCTCAGATTTTGTTTTCTGTTTCAGGAATAATAACATATTTTTATTCTCAAATTATGTTTTCTATTACGGGAACATGAACTGAATTTTTCACTCTCAAATTTTAATTTGTGTTTCAAATATAACTTTGTGAACAAGAAAATATGTTTTTGTTTAGGAAACATAAACAAAAATTTAAAAACAAAAAAACATATTTCTATTCCCGAAAAAAATCAAGAACAAAAAAAAAAAATATTTCTATTCTCGAAACAAAAACAGAATATTAGAAAAAAAACCTATTTAGTTTTTCAAAATAAAAATGTAAAATTGATAACAAAATATTTTGTTTCCATTATTTAATGAATAATGTATATATATTTTTATTTTTTTAAATTCGAATTAATATAGGACTAAATTGATAATATTAATTTGTAGGAAATATGGAAATCATTGTCAAATTGAGAATTATAGGCATAAATAAGGTGAAGTATTTTAAGTGTAACCCAAAAATAGCTCTACCATGAATAATGGAATTCAATTTCAGTCCATGAAATATGGAATTTAATTCCATCCATTTTAATTCTAATGGAATCAAATTTTTTATTCATTAGATAACCAAACAAAAGTTGGAATATGAAGTGAAATTGTGATTTTATTCCACCCCATTTCGTACAACTAATCGCACCATTAGTTAAATTACGTGTAATTTCAAAAGAATATTAGAAAATAGGAGAGTATTGTATTCGTATATTCAGAATGAGTTCTATTCCCCTAATTATATAACCATAGGAGTATGCTAAATTAAGAAAGATGTAAATGGGCTATTAAAGCCCTATAATAATGATACCAAAAATAAAAATATTTTTGGACTGAAGAATAAAAATATTATATTTCAACACTCCCCTTCAAGCTGGGGCGAAGATGTTAATGAGTCATAACTTGCCAATAATTGACTGAAGAAGAGATGGTCATGTGGACTTGGAGAATGTATCAGCAGCCTATTCAGAACATTGGATGAAGGTAGGTGTGATGATTCCTGATTGGACTTTCTCACGAATGAAATAGATATCCACTTCGATGAGTTTTATCCTTTCATGGAGAATGGAGTCCACGGATAGCATTATAGTCGACTTGTTGTCACGCAATAGCTTAGAGGAGTTTCTTACGGGAAGTCCAAGCTCGTTAAAAAAGGAAAGAGGCCAAAAGAGTTCATATGTTCCCTAATCCATAGCACGATACTCAGCTTCAACAGAAGATCATGAGACTACGAATTGCTTCTTACTCTTCCACGAGACCAGGTATTTTTCATGAAAAATGCACAGACCAAGGTTGAATGTCTATCGTCATTCGATCCTACATAGTCGGCATCTATAAAGCAGTAGAGTGCCTCTTATGTTCCTATCACATAAAAGAGGCCAAGGTCGGGGAATATTTTGAGGTACCAAAGGATATAGTAAACAACATCCAGGTGTGGTGTACGTGGTGAGTGCGTAGACTGGCTCACAATACTGATAGCATACGTAAGATCTGAACCTGTATTAGTCAAATAGATAAAGCGACCCACAAGCCGCTGATATACCGATAGATTTGATAATAATTCTCCTGAGTTTGTTGTTAACTTAAGGTTTGGATCCATGAAATTGGAAGCAGGTTTACATCCAAACACCCTAGTGTCCTGAAGAAGATCAAGTGTGTATTTTCGTTGGGATAGAGAGATAACTTTCCGAGACCGAGCAACCTCAATATCAAAAAAGTAGCGGAGAGAGCCAAATCCTTGATGTTAAAAATCTGACTAAGATTATTCTTTACCTACTTAATGCTAGGAGCGTCGTCTCTTGTGATAATAATGACATCAACATAGACTGAGATAATGATGCACTGTCCCTGGTGCTGACAACGAATGAAGTAGGTAGAATCTAAGTGACACTGAGCAGACCCCATAGTGAGGATGACTTTGCTGAATTGGCTTAACCATGCACCGGAAGACTGCTTAAGTCCATAGAGGGATTTTTGGAGTTGACAGACTTTGTCTGAATACTCTCCTAGAGTCCTAAATCCCGGTGGTGGCTCCACATAGATAGTCTCAGTCAAGTTTCCATTAAGGCAGGCATTCTTGACATTTGATTGGTGCAAAGGCCAAGAATAGGAAGCAACCAATGAAACAAGGAGCCGGACAATAGTCAACTTAGCAATAGGGAAAAAGTGGCACCAAAGTCTACCTGGGATTTGTGTGTAACCCTTCATAGCAAGCCATGCTTTATATCGATCAATCGATCCATCAGCCAGATATTTGACACCGAAGACCCACTAACAACCAACCGGTAGTTCACCAAGCGGCAAGTCAACCAATTCCCATGTCTGATTCCGTTGTAAGGAATCCATTTTTACTTGTACAACAGCAACCCACTTCAGATTCTAGAGGGCCTCATGGACACTACGAGGAATGACAATTGAATTAATTTGTCCAGGGAAGAATTTATATTGATTCAAGAGATCCTAAAAAGACGAATACTTAGAAATCAGATGATTAGTAGAACATGAAATGAGGTAACATGATGGTAGACGACATTCCCAAGTCGGGAAACGATAGGGAACGGAGTCAGAAATAATGGAAGATGGAGATATACCTAAGTTTGGAGAAGATGTCAACAGGGGATGTGAGACACAGAGGCGACAAAAGTAAACCCGTAATGGGCCTGGTCAGGAGTCAAGTGGTGGGTGTGATGTGGGCGGTAAAGGTATATCAGATATAAGAATAGGGTGCAGAAGTAAAGTATGATCCTCGATAGTAGTTGCCTCAATAGGTGGAAAATGTACAGTACCAGAGAAATAGGGTACAGTTTCTAGGAACATAACATCAAGAGAGTGGTAAGTATCATGAGTAACTGGATCGTAGCACTTATATTCTTTCAACATGGAGGAATAGCTGAGGAAAACACACCGAATAGGTTTATCATCTAACTTGGTTCGAGTAGGGCTCCGATTTTGGTCAAAACACATACAGCTAAAAACACGGGGTAAGATAGAGAAAATGGTATTGGTGTGTTTTAGTATATGAATGGGATTTTTCTAGTAAGGACATGACTCAGAGTGCAATTAATAAGATAGGTGGTAGTAAGAACTGCCGTGTGCTAAAAATATTTTGGGAACATTCATTCTTCGTAAAAGACAACGGAGTATAGACATGATGTGGTGATTTTTACATTCTACCACACTATTCTGTTCAGGGGTGTAGGGGCATATAAGTTGCTGAATGATGCATTGCTTATTAAGCTCAACCTGAAAGTCATCGAATAAGTATTCTCGTCCATTATCAAACCTGATATTGCACACGACAGTTTTATATTGGGTTTTTATCTTTTGAAGAAAAGGGTAAAGTAAGAGTAGACCTCTGATTTGTGTTTCATCAAATAAATCCAAGTACACAGACTATAATCAGTTATGAAAGTGACATAGTAGTGGTGTTTGGAAATGGTTATAACATGAGAGGTTCTCCAAATATTAGAATAGATAAGATCAAAGGCTTGGGACGCACAGTGCATGCGAGGAATATAAGAGGGGTGTGTGTGTGTGTTTAGAAAGTTCACAAATCACACATTGAAATTTAAAATTCTTGCAAGCTTTATTAATAAAGGGAAACAACCAATACAAATACTAAAAATTCGCATATCCTAGACAGGCATGCTACATGTTTAAATTTTTTAACGAATAAATATAAGAATAAAAAACAGGCAATACATAAGCTTGTATATTAAAAGGTGGAACGATTGGTGGTGGAGAACTTCCAATGCAGTAGAGACCATTGCGTTTGCATCCCCTGCTAAAAATCTTCCTCATAGTCAGGTTTTGCAAGAAGCAATAGTCAAGTAATAAAACAATAGCGCAATTAATATTTTTAGCAAGGAGACTAATAGATAGAAGATTATAGCAAATTTAGGAACATAGTAAAGTGAAAAGTGATATTGGGAGGGGACAAACAGGCATCTCCCTAACAACGAATAGAGATAGAGGTATCATCTGCAATACACATAGATTGGTTGATACGCAAAACAGGAGAGATAAATGTAGAAAACTCACCAGTCATGTGATTGTTAGCCCCGGAGTCCAGAATCCAAGTAGGATGACTAGATTTACCATGAAGCACAGTAGAAGTACCCTGAGGCAAGAGCATCCGTGGGGCTAGAAGACGATGCCTAAGGGGTTAACTGAGCCTGAAACTGGGCAATTTGGGCCTAGACATGGGAAAAATCTAGGGGAGCCGGTGGTGGATCTGTCGGACTGGGGACAATATCAGCAATAACATCAGTACGTGGTGCTCATTTTCTTTTCCTCCCCCCTAAGTTTTGAGGTTTTAACTCAGGATGGAGATTATAACAGTGGTCAATGTGATGACCAAGCATGCCACAATGCTGACAATATGGTCACGTTCCTGATGGCGGAGGACCGGATCAGGGACAAAAGGAGTGACTTCAGGTGAGAGAAGTATCTGGTGTTTGGAATTGTTGCCAATAGTAGAGAATGCACTATATAGATCAGGCATCAGTGATATATTTAAGATTTGAGTGTGAAGATTCTTGTACTCTAGATTTAAACTCATCAAGAAATTATATGTGTGATGACAATCCTGATGCTTGGACTCGATCTCAGCAGCGTTCTCAAGGAATTCACTAAGAGGTTCATACAGTTTTTACATTTGTGTTGAATTCAACATGATGTACTTCATCAAAATTTCATAAATCTACTTTGTTGTTTTAATAAAAAAAAATGTTGAATGTCATTAAATGAAAAAATTAACCAAAAAAAAGATTAAACAATGATGCATGTTATTGAATTCAACACAGAACTTATTATCATGATGAATTTAACAAATATTAAATTATACAGTGTTGGATTATGGAGCGGGTTGGGTCTAGCCATAGAACTTCCACATGAGCACCAAGTTCCATGTATAGCCATTATGTGAATGGGTGCGACTCTTGGTCTCAAAAATCATGTCTATTCGGTAGATATCCATTCGAAAAGACATACCCTTTAGGGTTCTCTCTATGAATAGGTATTGATATCTCTAAAATTTCTAATCACATCAAATTATAGAAAATTCAACTGACCTTGGTTAGTGAGTATGTGGATATTATTGAAAATACTCTAGTAGCATTTTTCATGCCGATGAGAGAAGAAACGAAGAGTAGGTTGTAAACAAGCCTTTCGAATCCGAAAAATATGCTTTCATTTTAATATTTTTGCATCAGTTTACATATAATAAAATATATACATATGGATGTTATTTTGAAGTCAATGACCCAACGATGATAATTTTGTAATCAAATCAAGCAAACAATATATAAAGAAAAGTTATTTTTAATTTGGTAACAATTCCTACTTTTATGGCATGAAACGAGATGTTGTCAAATATATGATTTTGAAATTGTAGGAGGCATTATCGTCACTTCATTTTATCCAAATTTGAAATTGGGATTAAACGGTATAATTAACTTGATTTTGTGGTTTATTTAGTGCAATTAAAAACGTATAAGATAATTAGATAGATTGACCCTCTTAATGAGATCATCTTGTCATTTCCCATTAAACAAAGCATAATAACTGTTAGATTCCTTTCCAACACTGATAATTTGAGAGTGTCAAACCATTATATAAATTTTAAAAATTGTTCCACTTATAACCATATATTTTTAAGTTGGAATGTCCTAACATGGTATCAGATGTAATGTTATGAGAATTTATCTCTCTTATCTCGTAGTCAAATCTTCTTTGCAAGCTTGAAATTGCACATTTTTAATCATTCACTCATAGTTAAATCTTTTGTGCAAACTGAAGTTTTGTATTTAATGGCAAGTGTTAGATTCTTCTCTCACATCGATTATTTAATAATGTCCAAATCACTATATAAATCAATAAGCTTATACCACTTGTAACCATATGATTTTAAATTGGACTCTAAAAAAAAATTAAATTTGAAAATGCTAGTTGCATTTAAAATAAATAATAAATTTTAAGAAGTGCAAGCTTTTATCACTTTAATTAATTCATTAAAATTCATATTTCTATAAAACAATTTAAAAATTCACCCTAGTTAATCAAAATATAATAATGAACTAATATTATTCATGAAAAAAAACCATGGGGTTTACAATGATTGCCACACTATTTTGGGTTGTCAAACATCAAACAATTTGGTGTAAAAATCACAAATGTAATATTAAAAACGAAATTCTCTTGGTGTAAAAATCCTCAAAATAATAATAAAAAATAAAAAAATTGGTTGAAATGTGTTGGATTCCTACAAAAGTTTATGGGGGGCCAAACTGTAAATCCAGTAAATCATTGGAACATCTCATTTGGGCTGTCAAGCCAAGCCTCTCCATTCAACCCCAACCCGAGGCGTCGACAAAAAGGAGAGAGAGAGAGAGAGGGAGAGAGTGGATTATAGAGAGAGAGGGAAGAGGAGGAGGAGGAAAACCTAGCAGAGGTGAACAGTGCTTCGATTCTTGATAATTGCTGCTCTCTTCATCACATTGCAATTGCGATCGAGGTGAGAAAACAATTCGCTCGGATTTCTTGAATTTTTCCGTGTCAAGTAATTTTTGCTTTCAGTTAAAGCAATCGATTTGGAAAAAAGAGCATGGGAAGGTGAATTGATAATGGGTTTCAATCTTAAATGTTTGGTTACGTTTGTTTGACTTGAGAATATATGATAGAATTGGAAATCCATGTTTTATTTCGTTTGTTTTTCTCTTCATTCTGTTTCCGGAAATGCCTTTGGTAGTTTTAGGAGCTTCCTTTTAGATCATTGACGAATGCTGTGTTGTAATTTGGTGTTAGATCATTTTCCTTCTTATATGAGCTTGCTCATGAATATACGGTTCATACTTAATAGGCTCAATCCTACCTGCGCAATTAATGGTTAAATCCTCTGTGAAATCAATGGCAGCTGGTGCAAGCCATGTATAAGCCCACATGGTCATTCCCCAGAAGAAAATGGCCTTGTACTAATTTGAATGGTAGCTCCAAGGACTTGGATATTTCATTGTCCAGCATGTTTCCGGTTATCAGGGTTTCTGGGAATGCCGGAGTTGGTATCGCTGAAATATCTTGGCTATTTCACATGAAGTGGCTGTACTGAAGGTTTCTTTTTAAGTTGTAGGCATGCGGCTATAACCGGGATTATTGTATTTAATTGAATTCAATATTCAAACTGAAGGTCAAGGTCAAAGATAGTATCTCCAAACTTGATTCACTGAAGTTTGTTCTTGGCTAACCGTGAATTATTGATGCAGATTATATTGTTGACTTGGTTCATTTTTCCTAGTACATATCATTGCCACGCTGTAAGGCACGAAACTAGAGCTTGAGTTTATTTGCAAAAATAACAAAAAAGAACTTCAGTTTTAAGAGAACTATGAAAAGAGTTTTCCGACTCTCTTATCCAAATCTTCATCCTGAATATTTTCATCATCTGAAACCTATACAATGAGTTAAGATGTTTCTTAACTTAAATCACTCTGGCCATTAAAGGCAATGAATTCCTTTGATATGTGGTCCTTAAGTTTCTAATTACTCGGAGATCGTTACAATAGAAAAGAATAAAATGAAATTATATCATTTCATCAACCAATATATCGGCCATATGGTATGCTAAACTTCTATGCTTTTGGATTTGTCTGATTTTCTTGTTGAAAACATTTTTTTTCTTCCCTTCTGATCTGCTCATATATAAATGTTTTGTAAATACATAGTGTGACTTAATTTCACTAATGGGTGAGGTGTACAGTACGGGTTGTTGGAAGATTTAGTATTTGTGAATTTTTTTAATAGTTATGTTGCTTTGTAAATATGCTAAATTGTTGGAACACTTCTGTGTATTCCTCTGATGCAATATTCGATTAAGTTAGTCTACCCTTGAGATGTAATATTCCATCTCACCCAGCTGCATTTGGGTGAGATGGTCGAAACCGCCATGAATCCTCTTGAGGCTTATAAGAAAGTTAATGTTATCTAAGACATACATACTGAGAGTTTCACAAATTGAGTTTCAAATACTCCCCCTGGTCCCAAAGTATTTTCCAATTTGGCTAGGCGCGATTTTAGGGAGTGCTGGATTTTATTTTATTTTTTTATTTCTTTGACTTTAAGATATTGCGCTTATTAAGAAGTTGACTTTTTGAATTTTGAATGAAGGTTGCAGTGAATGTTACCTTGGAGAAAGTGATAAAGCTTTGTTTCTTAAAAGAAAAAGTATACTATCATTTTGGGACGTCCCATAAGGGAATTTAAGATGTTTTATTTCCAGACAAATGAAGTGTTTTTTTAAATGGCATTCTTGATTGGGAAAAACATATGGGTCTGTTTTTAGAAATAGTTGGCATTACGAAAAATTTTAGATTTTAGAATTGTCTTGATGGGGTTGTCTATATATATCTCTAGCATGTTTTGACATTGCTTTAAACCTGTCGTTTCGCCTGCCGTTCTTCTATGGGTTTAAATTTGTATTTACTCTGGCTTTTCAAGAATCTTCTCTTGTTCATGGTAGTGATGAACTTTCCTTTTATCTCCACCTCAGTTTCTCATTTTATTGGATGCTGTTAAGCTAAGATTTCTTATGATGCTCTTATGCTGCATAGTGCATGGAAATTTTCTGTCTTTACAACATTCTATATTTTGATAGCTAAGGTATCGTTGTATCGCCTTATGTTCTTCCTATTTCCATTTTTTTTATGTATTTTATTTTTAATCATTTATTGATTTCTTTTTCATTTACTATAGTTTGACAGACGTTGGTTTTCCTCGGGCTATGGCAAACTTCAAGGGGCCGTCACATGTCAGAAACATGATGCACAATGGAAAGAACTCTTTACTTCCTCCTAAAAGTCCATTTCCTAGCATGTCCCCTTCTTATGTTGATTACGTCCCTAACCCTCCAATTGGACCGAAAGGTATCCCAAAGCCTAGAGACACAAATCCACACCACCACCGTACTTCGTCAGAGAGTTGTCTGATAGAAGAACAACCTTCTTGGTTGGATGAGCTTCTCAATGAGCCAGAAACCCCTGTCCGCAGAGGTCACCGACGTTCATCCAGTGACTCCTTTGCCTACGTAGATGCAATTAATGCTGTTAACATGGATTATGTAGTTCAAGACGAGTATAGGACTTCTATTCCTTCATGGAGATCTAACGATTTAGACCATTACAAAGATTTGCAGCATGCTTCTGTATATGCAGAGTCGAACTCCGTGGGAAAAACAAAACATCGAGTGTGGGATTCATCTTTGAATTCAGTCAGGCATCCAGCTGGCATTCATTCTCCGAGGGACAGCATTGTTCTTCAGAGCTCTGGATCATCACATGCTCCACAAGAAGGCGATGGGGTTCCATCAACAGCTACCGAAAAGCAAGATCCAGCTCAATCTGGACCACATGATCCGAAGAGTTATTCTGAAAGAAAAGATTCTTCTAGTGTTAAGGCTTCAGTGTCTGAGGCAGATACAAAGCGCGCTAAGCAGTAAGTCAAATCAGCTCCTCGTCCTCCATCTTTGGGTTCTGACAGTAGTTACCTTCCCATTTTTATCAGTGTTTTAGTAAAACTGACTTTTAATTGGACCGGGGTTGCCTGTGGAGGCAATGTCGGGGTTCATTAGAAAGCCATGCAGTTTATCCATGCAAATAAGGTTCATGAACATCAATTCTGTTAACTGCATATTGTGGGATGACAAGCCTGAAATATTTTCCTTTGCAGGCAATTTGCTCAACGATCGCGAGTCCGAAAGCTTCAATATATAGCTGAGCTGGAAAGGAATGTACAAGCTTTACAGGCAAGTGCTCGCAGAATCCAGAGAAATCTCAAGATAAATTTTCAAGAAAAGATTGAAGTATTTTATCTGTTTCTGTATTACAGGCAGACGGTTCTGAAGTTTCTGCTCAGCTTGAATTTCTGAACCAGCAGAATCTTATTCTAAGCATGGAAAACAAAGCTCTAAAGCAACGTCTAGAAAGTTTAACCCAGGAGCAGCTAATTAAATACTGTAAGTTATTATTTTATGATGTTAGGTTGTCATTAATGGTTAATTGCTGCTTATCATCGTGCAGAAACCACATGCAGTTTTGAAACAGTTTTGTTCTCCTGTTACTGTCTGAATGGCGATTTGATGTCAGTAGCTACTAGGTAGTTAATAATTATAATGCCTTTTTGTGAAGGTTTTGGCACTGAAAGCTACGAGTGTGAGTGGGGCTCATCAAATACGGAGGTTGCATTATTGGCGGGTCTAGAAATTGTAGCTAAAATCCTAAACAATGTAGGTAGTAAATGAGTTAGTTGGATCTTTGAGATGTTTTGGCGAAATATCGTGCGAGTTTGGGAATTTCCTTATGAGGATTTTCAACCTTTTATTTAGGAAAAAAATCCATAATTGTAGGCTCCTTGGAGACAAATCTTGAGGAAATTATAGGACCCCCCGTTGTTTACATATTTGGGTTATCTCACAGCAGGTAGGATTTTCTTCAAGAATAGAATAGGAAGCTTGAGGGTAAACATGGGGCACAATAGTAAGGTTGCTCCATTGTGACCTAGAGGTCTCGGGTTCAAATCTTGGAAACAGCATCTCTGTATACGGGGATAAAGGCCGTAAGGCTACGTACATTTGACCCTCTCCAGACCTCGTAATGGTGGGAGTCTTTGTGCACTGGGCTACCCTTTTTAATAGAATAGGAAGCTTCTTGTGTGTATTAAAAAGTATCATGTGTTGCCCTCTCTTGATATTTCATTATATACAATTAATATTCTTTTCTTTAGTTAGCAGAAATGTGTTGCCATTGTGCTGCATGGCGCAATGGCTTCAATATAGGACATCAAATGTCCTTGTTGGGTCTTCCTAAGCCTGGTGCACTTGTTTGGCTGGCCGGCAGCTAATGAGTCTTTAATTAAGTCAATATAGGGCCCTTATTGGTGCCCCTAGGCTCCAGGTGCCTAAAACCACAACTCTTGTACCTCGCCTAGTCTCAGGCTAGACACCTTCAACAAGGCATGCACCTGAAGAACCTAAACACATAGCAGAAGCCGTAAGCAAAGGTCGTGGGGGTAAAGTTGTCAAAGAACTTTCATTAATGCTTATAAAACCATTTATTTGTTTAGTTCACTTAAAAGTGTTCTATGGGTGGATGGGTTGGATCAATACCTAAAATATAGAAGTTACTAAGATTAGAAACTAGAGAGCTAAGTTTCTAGGGCGCATTTCAATTACAAAAATATTGACTTCACTCTTTTAGTTACAAACATTATTTATATAAATATTGGGTCTGATCTCTTTGATTTTTCTTTTGGCACGTGAACCATGTTCGATAACTGAAGATATTAGACAATTGTGTTATTTGAAGTTTGGTCGTATCTTTATATGGTTTATAATATATGTGTGTGTATATATGCATTGTCTTGTATTGCCCTTTAAAAAAATGTGTCATTGTGATCTACGCAATATTTTGATCATGATATGTCTTTACTCTCTATTGTTATAATATTCAATGAAAACTATATTTTGCATGTTCTTTATGATGTGTTGGCCATGCACAAACCTCACCTTGCGCCGCCTAGGTTTCAAGGAGTCCTTGTCGTCCACTTTGCACATTAAATTATTATGGTCTGAACAATGAGATTTTGTATTAAGGCTCATCCCGTGCTTTGAATCCTTACCAGACCCATCTTAGACTCGAATCATAGATTTAGGGCGTATTTTGATAACACTGAAGTTAAGTGTTGAATATTTGTAAGTGCTGAAATTATAAGTGCTAAATTTATTGAATATTTACCTTTGTATACTTTTAATTTCAAAAAAATTCTCAGTAAAAAATTTGTTCCTAAAATAATTTTTACACCTTTATTTTTTAAAAATATTCTCTCAAAAATTTTCTCCCTTGCTCTATCTATCATTGTTTGTCTATAACTTATTTTTGCAACATTTTATATAGTATTGATGTGAGTGGTGATTGTGGTAAATAGATGTTTAATGATTTTAAGTGAAAGTGTTAAAAAAAATAAAAGAGCCGCACATCATTTAAAATTTTGAACAATTTTTAAATGATACTTATATTTTAAGTGGTTATTTAATTTTGTTATCAAACGCACTTAATATGATAAGTATTTATTGCATTCAGTTTTAAATGTAGTAGAATTTGATTTCTCATAGGAGTCAGTGAGGTTTTTGTGGTCTAAATGAAAGCAAATAAGCCGTGTGTGTTATTCAATGACTGGTATTTAGATGTTTTATTCTTTTAGAAAGTCAATATATCAATCCCAACGGCGGATTTAGAAAGTTGCTAGAAGGGAGATTAAAAATTTACAGAGAGATTTACCAGAGATTTATGTAAATCATAAGGGCTTATATGAAATTTTAAAGGTTTTAATTGATTTTTTATTAAAGAAAAAAGAAAGAAAATTGCGGTAAAAGTTGATTTTCAAAAGTTGAAGGGCGGCTTGAGTCCCCCTCCATTGGGCCTAGCCCTAGGGTGGATCGGCCGGTGATCAAACCATAGAGGATGTAATTTGTGATGCTCTGGCATGTTTAGGATTAACATTGAATCGAAACCCATGTTTATATAATCGAAACACATGTTTATTTACTTCCATAAATGTTCAAAACCTAAAACACTCGATTCAATATTTTTGCAGTAGAGCATGAGGTACTGGAGAGAGAGATCGGGAGGCTCCGAGCCTTATACCAGCAGCAGCAGCAAACACAACCACAGCAAACACATTCCAGCCACCGCCGTTCCAAGAGCAGAGATCTCGATTCACAATTTGCAAACCTTTCCTTGAAACAAAAGGAATCGACCTCCAGCCGTGATTCAGTTTCTGACCAAATCCACACCTGAAAAAAATATTGTGCTTGACATGTCACTTGATTGTGTTTCACTTTGATCGTTGGATTAGTTAAGCACAGTGCTTGGCTGATCTGGATCCACATATAAATAACTAGAGATTGCTAAAAAAAAATCCCTAACTTATCTCAACTGACAATCCCATGCCGGTGACACTAGTGGTCGCTTTCCTTCTGTTAGGTCAAGCAAAAACATTTCCGGTATTGCTTCATTTCTGTGCTTTTATTAGCTTTTTCTTCTTCTTCTTGCCCCATTTTCGTTTTCAGGGTTGTGTTATTTGTTGTGCCCTTTGAAGATCAGTGTTTGCAATTTGCACCTGGTGGTTGCTGCCGGAAAATTGTATCTCCAGCAGGTGATTCGCCGGAGGTGATGTTTCTGACCAAGATTGATTTTCTTGTCTCCTGTATCTCGAGTTGCAATTTGCAAGTAATGTTGTGTTCTGGAAGATTGATTGTCATGTACTTTTTTTATGTATTCAAATCTAAATTTGTAACAATAATTAGTCTCTTGTAATAGGTGGTGTTTGAATAAATTATATGTTTCTAATCATCTGATGAATTCTATTGAATATATTACCTTTCATTTGATTTCTTTTTTTGAGGATTTTATTATTTAGTCATTTGTTAGGCAGGTGTTTAGGATTCAGATCAGAGGATCACTTTTTTTTACCCGTAAAATGTTTAAAAAAAAATTCTTGCATGTTGTCAATTCTGTTCTGTAATATTTACGAATATGTCAACAAAATATATATAGACAAATAATGAGTTAACGTTAACGTAATTATTTAGGCATTATATTACAAAAATACATTTTGAATTTACGTTGTTGTATTCAAGTTTTTTTTCTTTTTTTTCACGTTAACGCTAACGTATTTTTCATATTTTTAAAAATCATTCACATGAATGTTAACAGTGAATTAACGTTAATGTAATTATTCAGGTATTATATTATAAAAATACATTTTGAATTTTTATTACACGTTAACGTTAACGTATTTTTATATTTTTAAAAATTATTCACGTTAACGTTAACAGTAAATTAACGTTAATGTAATTATTCAGGTACTATATTACAAAAATATATTTTGAATTCACGTTAACGTTATTGAATTCATATTTTTTTTTTACACATTAACGTTAACGCCTTTTCATATTTTTAATAATTATTTATGTTAACGTTAACCGTTAGTTAACGTTAATGTAATTATTCAAACACTAATTATTCACGTTAACGTTGTTGAATCCATGTTTTTTTTTTTTTTTTTGCACGTTTACATTAAAGTTTTTTTTATATTTTTTTAACGTTAGAGCATTTTTCATAATTTTTTTTTGTGTTTCACGTTGCCATATATATCATCTGTTTGCGTGTATTTAACGTTAACGTATTTTTTGCCATCGAGCTGTAGGTTTTAATGTTAACGCATTTTGTTTTTAGGGGTTTTGTATGTTAACGTATTTTACTTGAATATTTATATCACACCCCACCCCGGACACTCATTACTCTCATCACCTAAACGTCAAACCAACTAGAAAACGACAAAGGGCATACATAAATATACAACCACAAAATCAAACCATATACATCCTCTCTAATTAGGGACACACCGGTCCTTAAATTATAATACTAACAAAAATATAACAACAATGAACCTCACACAGGTTCGCCTCACACAGCTCCTCCCAAAATACTCTCACACTACACCATCGTCGGACTCTACCTAGTGCCAATAGGGGACCGACTCCTAACTGCAGCACCTGAAACCAAAATTTTTATCGGTGTACTGTTTTCGTAATAAAAATATTTTTAATATGGATTAAGTATAAAACATATAAATACCAAATATCAAGCAATAACATAAAAATCACATACCACAAGGAAAACTCCTTTTTCCTGTCACCACATAAACAAACTCGTATATATTATACACGGACACACCTAATAAATGTATACAACCGGTTCACCAGATACGACAAAACACCACACACCCTCCGACTAACCACAAGATCGTTTAACCTCACGATCGGGAGTTGTAACGGTACCGTATCACCCGTAGGATTTTCCTTCCAAACGGGTCACAACACTCTGCCGGACTATGTTAAGCAGATAATCACCACTCTGCCGGATTATGCCAAGCAGATAATCACCACTCTTTCGGACTATGCCAAGCAGATAATCGTCACTCTGTCGGACTATATCAAACAGATAATCGTCACTCTGTCGGACTATACCAAGCAGATAATCACTATGGCGTAGTCGGACCCAACACTAATTTCCATCTCAACAACAAAAGACTTTGTCCACAATCAATTTCCACTTCTTTAGAAAACCAATGAAATCCACAATTTCACAAACACCCAAAATCGTTTGATCCATATAAGTTACAAATTCGTCCAGTTTTTAGGTAAACACATTTTTCGATCATATATATGAAAATAGATTTTGTAATTCACTAGAAGACAGTACATTCACCTAGTGATCCGTTCCGAAAAGCTTTTACCGACTATACTCTACCGTTACTCCGGTGCTTGCGAACCTATTAGTGATAGGGCCTAAATTAATATTTTGTGTAGAAATAACCTAATCATGCAATGTAAGCCCTAAGTTCCGTAATTTTTCATTCCCCGCATTTTGTGAAGAAATATTATTATTCGACTAATATTGCTTCGTTAAAGTTTACTCTTTAACATTTATTCATGTGGACGGTCTCAATATTTATTATCGTCAATTCGACATTTTTTATGCTAATTTAATTTAACAATCACAAAATTTAACGAGAAACGTTACCTGTTCCGAAACAGTTGTCGATTTCATTAAAAATTTCTTAATTTTTGCTCCTACCCTCACTGCCTCGGCGAAAGATCCACTGTCGCGGCGAACACGCTTCTTCTTTTCCCTGATCTGCTTACTGACGCGCCACCGCCTAGGCCGTCGTCTTCACCGCCTAGGCGAACACCTCCTATTTTTTCTATTTGCATTCTGATGCTTCACCACCTAGGCAAAGCTTGTCACCGCCTAGGCGAATAACCGTCTTCCTCGCTTTGCTTCCACTTGCGATTAGACCAGTCGTCTCTCTTTCTCTTCTTCCCTAACTCCAGCGGCTCTTTCACCACCCCACCTCAACGTTTAAAACACACCTACACAGCAGCCCGTTCTACCAACAACACCCCCCTCAAGCCTGATCAAAACACACCACAACACAACACCTTCACACCCACACACACCTGATACACCCAGAATAGAAGAAAAATATAGCACATACACACCGTTTCACACATATCTGCTGTCAAATGAGACAAATGGACAACACACACACATATCCCACCGAACCAAACAACGATCAACACCAAAACACATCCTCACGCTGAAGAACCCACCATCACCGGCGATCACGAACCTCCAACGACTGTCTTCCTCCGATTCTCTCTCTAGGTTTTCTAGATCTTTTCTTCTTAAAATTTGTGATCACTTCATGCATGAACCAATATATATATGCATAAATTTGTGGTGATCCTACTGCCATGTTGCCTACTCTTCTCTTTCCCTCCGGCTGATCTCAAGATCACACACACACATGCATAATTGCATATATATATATAAAAAAAAAAAAATTGGTTAAATTGTTCTTTTCTCCCCCTAGTTTCTCACAATCTTTTTCTTAGTCAATTTCCACTTTTAAAAGTTTCTGAAGTTGTAATTTCACCCCCAAAATTTTTATTTTCAAAAATTAAATGTTAAAATTTTGGATTGAATATTTTCTAAATTTTCAATTTGACCCCCATACTTTTGATTTGAATTTTAATTGATCCAATTTTATCCCGAATTTTTCAATTACTCTAAAATGCAACTAGAATGACGTACGTGCTATGATTGAAGTCTTACAATTTACGTTACCGTCCTATCACATATTTTATCGTGTGCGCGTTAACGTTAACTACCATATGTGGGTATTTATCCTTTTAAACTGAATGTGTGTTTGGGTTGAGTTTATATTAACGTTAATATACATTTTTTCTGGGAGTCTCCTGTGTTAACGTTAATACATTCATATCCTTGCATTTGACGTTCTTTTTTGTATGTTGACCTTTTTTTTCACGTTAACGCATTTTTTCTATTTTATTTTGTGTGTTACGTTAATATTAACTCATCATACCTCATCTACTAATGTTAACGTAAAAATAAACATCCCCCCACCTCTACCACTAATCATATCCCCCACCATAAAAAAAACATGTCCCAAAAAACATATCCCAAACACAATCACTAAAAAAAAAAAATCAAACAAATGCCAAAACTCTTCTGTGTTAAATGTTAACGAAATCATGTTGTCTAAAAAAAAACACTGACGTTAACGTTATTGCAAACTTTTTTGGGGTATCGTTAACGCATTCATGCTTTCTGACCCATCACCCACAAACCTTATTCCTCTTCCACCGCCAAACAACACCTCTGAATTGAACATTAATACCGCCAAAGAACACCACCAAACCCAGATTGATAAAAAGTCATAGGGAAGTAAGTGTAATAATTTGCAAAAAAAATTAAAAATCAAAACTAAAATTAAAATATGGGGGTGAAAATGTAATTATACCATCATCTTCATCATCCTCTTTATGGTCTCGGAATGCAAAACAAGCCACTGACGATGGCTTCGGTGGTGGGATCTGTTTTGGTTTGGAGCAGCATCTTGATGGCGGTGGTGTTTCGATAGCCGGATTTGGTGGTGGTGGCTTTGGTGGTAGGATCTGGTTGGGTGGGATTTAGTTTGGTTTGGTTCGGTGGTCAGATCTCTCTGGTTCACTCCGATTGATGGCGAGGACAATGGCTCATCTTCTTTGCCGCCTTCTGGTGGTCAAATCTGGCGGAGAAGACGTTGGCTTCTTGGTCTCCACGATTTCGCCTCCTTCGACGTCGACATTAGCCTCGGTGACCTCTGCCCCGACGGCGTTAGTATTCCCAGCGTCGACGGTATCGAAGTTAGCTTTGTCTCCGGCCTCTCCTCCATCTCCGAGTCTCTCTCACACACAGACACATAGTGTGAGTGGAAAACAATGTTGGTCGGACAAAGACAGTGGGTAGAGGAGAGAGAGAGGTGTTAGAGTGAGAGAAAGATAGAGAGAGAGAGAGAGAGAGATGTGTTAGAGTGAGAGGGACGAGTTTGGACCTCTTGATATCTATAGAGAGAGATGTTAGAGTGAGAGTGAGAGTTAACGTAAGTGTGAAAGCATAATATATTTGTCATTCTACGTCATATTTTGTCTGTCCAAGGGTCAAAAACTTAATTGTGGTCTGAATTATAAATGGACAGTTGAAAAATATTTTTTTTTTCTCAATGATCTCTCTAATGGGGACTAAATAATAAAAAACTCTTCTTCTTTTTTCTTTTTTTTCTTTTTTTTTTTTGTATTTTACTCAGAAAACTATGAACATAAGTGGCATGTATTATAAATTTCATCTATTTTTGAATATATTTTGTTATTTTTTGGAATAAGAAATAAAATAATATTAATACAACATATAGGAAAATAAAAGGCATTTTTCTCTCTATAATTGTTTATTTTTTATTTTTAATTATGTTTCAAGAATACCTAGATATATATTTTTTTAAGAAATTGAATAAACGAGGTTGACAACCTTGTAATCTGCATAATAAAAACATTTTATAACGGAAAAATAAAACGAGATTTTTAAGAAAATGGGAATTAAGTTTAGGATTAATTACACTTTATCCCGTGATTTGGCCTATTTGCACTTTACCCCTTATGATTCAAACGTCGTCACTTACCCTCCATGGTTTGTGGACCTAAGTGCAACCCTCACTTCGTTGACGGAAATCGTAGAATGTCGATTTTACCCTTCTGTAATTATTCACAATTATTGGGGTATAAAGTGTAATTAACCAACCATTATTTATCTCAAATTAGTCAGCTTAAGCTCATCCATCGCCTCCCCTGCCTGCCTGCTTCGAGCTTACATCTCCTCAGATCTCTTACTCATTCGTATGTCTTCTGCCGCTTAGATCTCCCACTCAGCCGCCGCCAGTCTTCGTGGCCTCCAACTGCGACAAATCGGTCACCGGATCTCACGGCCGGTACTTTGAAGGTCCGATTTCATGGCCTCCACTCAGATTTCTCCACGGTGGCTACTTTGAAGGTCCGACAGTCACCGGATCTCCAACGGTGGTTCGATGGTGTCAGAAAAGTGGCAATCTAGGCGGGAAGACTTCGATCCATTTCCGACGGTTCGTCGGCAACAAATTGGGCCAGACTCGCCGAGATTTTACGTTCGTTGAGGTGGATCTCGGTGGTGGCGCTGTCGTTTCTCCTTCTGCAAAAGACCCTAGCAAATAGCGATGGCCGCTACTTGGCCCCTCCGCCACCGCCACTGCCTCTTCAACCAAGTTAGAACTGTAGGATGGTTCCCCCAATCCATCCTTAGTACAGAAATCTTTCGCAAATTGATCTTGCAAAAACCCCAATATTCCCAAAAATCGACTCCAACATACCATGGAGATCCGACGCTTTTCGGATGACAAAGAGGCGGTGCTCTCTGGCTGTGGTATGGTTTTGTCTTTGTTTTTTGCTTCCCCCCCCCCCCCACGTTCTTGAGGATTCAATCACATCTGAATTGTTCAATTTTTCGATTTGGTCACTGGTACGTTAATTTCGAACTTCGCCTTCGTCCTCTCTCTCTCAGTTATTGTTTTCTCCTCTATTTCCCCCCTTAATTTCAATTTATATATAGAGATAAATAATGTGGTTGTGTGTGTATCATGGTTTATATATCTATTTGTGGTTGTGTATGTATCATGGCTTATATATTTACCTGGATGTACATCAAAATGCACATTTGTGTTAGAGGCATCCGGATATAGATACCTGAGCCTTCAATTTGATTGTAATTTTGTGTACAAGCATTTTATGGATTGTGTTGGTTGTAATCACTCTCCTTCTCGCTCGCTCTCTTTGGTCGGCGTTGGTAGTAGTGAGATCGGATCTAGATGGCCACGCCCGGCGGTGGCTTGCCTTCCATAATTATCGTCGTCGCCTTCTCCAGCCACCGTCGTCGTTGTTGTCTTCTCTAGCCACCGCTGCGTCCTCGTCTTCATCGCCATCTTTGTCGTCTCCACCACCACCATCGTCGTTGTCTTTACCGTCATATGTAAGCTATCTCTCTCTCTCGATTTTGATTTCCTTACTAAAATCGATTTCATAATTCAATATTTATTTAAATAATAAATTAAGAATTAGATGTGGGCTTCGGTGGAAGAAGAAGAAGAGTTTCAGCTTGATTTGGTTCGTCGATGGCTTTCTCTTCAAGATTGTCTCTGTTTTCGAAGCCATAACTCTCGTCTCCACCCTCTGTTTCTTTTTCCTCTGTTGCGACTGCCATATATTATGATTATTCAAACAAACAAAACCCATTTCATTACGTAATTTTTAGTCATAAATCAACTCTTGCACAATTGTAATTCTGGGTTTCTAGAGAGAGAATTATGATCTAGGTAGAGAGAGAAAGTTTGGTCTGAAATTCTAAAAGTTCTTGTTCTCTCTCTCTCTCTCTAACACTGGGTGTATCAGGGACTTGAGACTAATTTTGTGTAATTTGGAGGTAGTTTTTGGAATTTGTGATTAAGTTCTAATGGATAAATTTTTATTTGCTTTTGTAATTCATTGTGTTTTTTTTTAGCTTGGATAAAGGTTTTTCCTACTGTAACCTACATTCTTTAATTTACATTTTTATCCCATAATATGGGTCAATTTTCATTTTGACCTCGTCATTATCACATTCACATCTAAATAGTCATCCCAACATTATATGTTACGACGGCAAATAAATAATAAATTAAGAATTATTGTGGTGAAATAATATAATTTAAATCGATATTATAATGTAATTGAAAATATATTTTTTTATATTTATTTCATATCATAGTACATCACGATGAAATGTAATTTTTTTTAATGTATTTTGCTATATTTGGATATATTAACATGATATATTTTCATGAAATTATGTATTTTGAAGAAGATTACAAAAATATATTAACATGGTTTATTATGGTGTATTATTGTTATTAAAATGGTGTATTTCACAAAAAAAAAAAAAATTGTCGGGGAAAAATAAAAATACTTGAACAATGTAAGAAATTGTATTTAAAATACTTGAAGAAGACATGAAAAATAAAAATATGAATTGTGGATGAAAAAAAATAAGCGAGAAGTGTTGGTTTGGTGCAAAAAATGAGTGAGAAGTATTGGACTTATATAGAAAAATATAGAGAATAAAATGAAAACAAGGAAAATGTATTTTAGAGGGAAAAAAACATAAAAAACACGCCCATCCTCGTTGCTGGCGCGTGAGGCGTACTTCTGTCAATTTTAACAGAAAGTGTTAGATTTACACTTAGATCCAAGACCACAGGGGAGTAAGTGGCGATGTTTGAACCACATGAGGGTAAAATGCAAATGGACAAAACTATAGTGGGATAAAGTGTAATTAACCCTTAAGTTTATATGCCTACATATTTATTTTTTTTAAGTATGAATCCCATCTTTGACGAAGACAGGTTTAACACCCCCTTTTTCATGTTTGGTAGGAGTGGTTATGGGCCCAAGGGCCCGCCCAAACCGCCTATTTTTTTTTTTTTTGGGGGGGGGGGGGGGGGAGTTGTGTCATTAGATTTAATACCCCTTTTCCATGTTTGGTAGGGATGGTTATGGGTCCAAGGGCCCGCCCAATCCGCCTACTTTTTTTTTTTTTTTTGGGGGGGGGGGGGGGGGGGGGGGGGGAGGGGGGGGCGCGGCGTTGGATTTTTGAGTTCATGAACTAGACTCCAAAAATTAGGCCATTTATTTTTAGGCCCTGGCTTGAACATGGTCATTTTTTATTTATAACCAATCGGTTCCAAGCAAATCATTTATTAAAAAAATAACATATATATTTATGATTAAGTAATAAATTGGTTCAGATTTTTTGAATGTATTTTTTTGTTGAATTATAATTAATTATGATGAGGATATTTTTGAGCACAACTGAGTCAACACTTGGGACCCTGTCACTTGTCCGTTCTCGTAGTGACATAGACGCATTGCGGAATCCGAGCGTCACGCTAGAATATACGCTGACCACGGCTCATTCCTAAAATCTCATTTGCACCCCGAGCCGAGCAAGGTGCCTCGCAGTGACGTGTCGCCCTGAGCTCTATATCGTGTTCCAGGCGACAACTTGAGGCACTTAACCATTCATCTCGACTGGCTCCCAATTTCAGCATTTTTCTTCCCCAGGACTCCACGGATCTCTACTCTCATCCACCAGCTTATCACCACAGGCCTGACAGAGGCCTGTGGGCTTCTCCAAATGGGCCCAAAAGCCCAAGCCCATTGATTATCTCCTAAACGCTTCGGATTATCGGTTAAACACATGATTTCATCTAATTAACCGTGTTTAGACCCGACTAATCATCTCTAATGCCTATATATACTAGGAGCTATGCAAACCCAATGTACGCTTATTACACACATACATTGAGTTCACTTGCTTATTTAACGCATTACTATACCTTTTCTCTCTGAACTTTTATTCTCGCGCCGGAAAGGTTTTATCGAGACGAATCATGGTCAAAACTTTTTACAGGTAACTCTGGGCATAGCAGGTCAATCCTCCTAGAACCTAGTGCAACTCACATGAAGAATTATCAACCGTTGACTCCACTTCAGCAAAAGCACATCTGTCACCTAACCGGACCATACTCGACATGTATACCGATTTTATACACCAACAAATTAATATAGAATTATAAATGTATTTATTTTATAATATTTTTATTAATAGTCTTTATTTAAGAGTTTATCCAGAAAAATATTGTTTTAAATAGTTATATTGTAATTTAAATTTTTTTGTGAAACATGATTAGTGTATAATTTTATGACCATTGATCAAATTAACGAATAGAAATTTATAAGTTGTATAAATATATAAAACCCTACTTTGTCTCCTCAAATCGTCCTCTTCCCGCCACCTCCATCTCTCTTCCTCAACCGGAAGCCCCACTATCGCAACCCGCTCACCTCCGCAACCACTATGCAGCAGACCACCATCACGATGGTCCCAGTCTAGATCCAGCCTTTGCCTGCAACCACCTTGTCTGCAACCGCGCGTATCTCTTCTCTCTCTAGATCTTGATTTCTCCAAACCGCCGGTGTCCGGCTTTTAACCGTCCGGCCACTTCTACCGTTGCGATTTTCCGATCGGCAGAGAGCCGCCATCGTTCGGAAATTAGGTTCAATTGGATGAAAACGAAACACCACCATCGTTGCTATTTTCTCAGATCTAAACCATCTTTACGGACGAAGTCGAAGCCAAATTGTTCGGAAATCGGATGAAGACAGAACAAGAACACTGCTGTTTTGGAAATTGGGGTCAAATTCAGTGAATGTGCAGGGGAAAAGGATAACTAATTACATTTCTACACTCCCTTTTGTTTTGGTTTTAATTTCTTAGCGCTTTTTTGTTTTTGTTTTTTTCTCCTTAAACATTTACACTACTCAAACAATACTCATGTGGATTGGTGAAATATTCACACTGGATTATTTTTCGTTATTCTTTTTATTTCAATATTTTTTATTTGCTCTTGATTGTGCTTCTAGTAAGATTTGTTCTGAAAATTTTGAGTAAAAATTTATTCTGAACATTTTTGAGTGAATATTCACATAGAAATATTAAGTCCACACTGATTTAATTTTCAATATTTTTTAATATTTCAAATCTGAAATATGAGTGAACATTTATACAGAAGTATTAAGTGAAATATTAGGTGAATATTGAGTGAAATATTGCTCTGAGATGGAAGTTGCAGGGGTCAGAATGACAGTCTTTGTAATTTCGAGTGAACATGGCAGGCAAAAAGAGAAGGATAATTTCCTAAACATTCTTTGACAACCAAAAACTTAACGTTTGAAGTCAAATGTTTACTTTCTAGTTTATACATCTATAAAGATCCAAATAATAAATTATTCTTATTTTATTTCAGTATGGATAAATGTATTTTATTTTAGTGTGGAATGTGAATGATTTTTATTTTTTTGATGAAAAATAATATTGGTAAGTACTAATTACTATGCATGAATGTATTTATAATTTTAATTTTTTATTTTAGTGATTATTTTTTAAATTATAAAAAAAATTATAGGCTCGAGTTTGGATTTGAAATTTTTTGTTTGGGGCCAGGATTGGACATAATAATAAGGCCTGGTCATAGTGCCAGTCCGGACTTGGGCTTACCATTTTTTCCAAATAATTTTCCAAAAACCTACTAAATAAAACATAACATCTATTTTGAGAAAAAAAAAAAAGTTTGCACCAACTCCACCTACCACTTTTTAATAACAAAATTACCCTTCTCTCATTCATAGCCCTAAAATTATCTCTTTTCCTCCCTCGATGCTCTCTCTGTCACAGCAACACTCCATCTCTGTCGCTGCCGCTACCACGTCGTTGCAGTTGTCGCCACCATCACTTCGTCGTCATCAACATCGTTTATGAAGGATGTCACTGGTTCGATTTCGGTCCAATTTCATATAAAACCAAAACTATTATAAATATAGCAAACCAAAATCGCCAACTTTTTTTAAACGGTTTTAAAATCAAACCATTTAAATTTATGCAAAACCAAAACTGCAAAACCGTTTAAGATTTTTCAATTTTATAAAAACCAAAAACAAAGTCAAAACCAAAAAATCGTCGTTTTTTTATATATAAATAAAAATATAATAAAAATATAAAATATAAATTCTGAAAAATCAAATCAAACCACAAAATAACCATAATTAAAATTTCTAACTCGTAACCATAAATAAAGTTTCTAACCATGGTCCATAATTAAAAAAATGGGTGAACGGCTGTGAAATCACCAATCATAAATAAAACCCTAAGTCTCTTTACACACATATATATAAGAGAGATAAAAGTATAAATAAATAAATACATATATTATGGTTAAACTATAAATATATATAAAAATAAAGGTATATATGTAATAAAAATATAACTAAAATATAGGTTTTGCGGTTTGATTTCGTGGTTTGGTTTTGTGGTTCAGTCTCGCGGTTCGATTTCACGGTTTCTATTCCAAAACTAAAACCAAAATCGCTTCAGTTGCTAATTTCAAAACCACAACTGCTATCAAATCATTTAGTCGGCTTTAAAACCAAACCATTCGGTTCGGTTTCTCGCGGTTACCCATCGGTTTGCTTTTTTGTGGCATCCCTACTGTCTATGCTTCCTTTGCTGCCACAACCACTCGAATTCGTTGCCTCCATCCATTGTAATCATCTCCATCATCACTTTGTTCGTCATTATCTCCATCCATTGATTTGTTCGTCGTCTCCGTCCACCGCCTTCATTGCTTCTTCTTCAATCCACCACATCATTGGCTTGGCAGATTTAGGCTAAATCTGGCTAAACCCAGCCTGTTAGATCTGGTTAGATTTAGGCTACATCTAATTAGATCTAGCCTAAAACATGTCATCGTCGTCGCCGTACCACATGTACTACCTTTGCCGCCACCAATACGCTCGCTTCTTTCATGCCGCCGCCACCACCGAAGAATGTGGAGTAGTTTTCGATTTTTATATCTATTTACTACTTATTTTGTGCTTGTTTTTTATTTTGATTTTTTTATTCTTGAATTCAATAGATTTGGGTTCTCCAATTTTGATTTGCAATGAATTTATTCATGAGAATGTGGTATAGTAATGGCTTGATTGGTGTTGGTTCGGTTTATAAATTCTTCGGTTCATAACCTATATTTTTGGGTTCTAGGTGGATTTTCACTTGATTTTTTAGTGTATTTCTACTTCATTATTATGTTGATTTATATAAGTGATTTTTAGTTGTTTGAATTTTTTTATTAATTTTTTTTTAAAATTTTAGATTATGTAGATGATGAAATATGAGTTTTTTTTCCCAGTAAATTTGTTTTATTTCTCATATATAATAGAATTGTTAATAGTCAATGGAAGTATAAAATTTTAGTGGAATTGTTATTGATCTTTCATAACTTTTTGGTAATTAATTTATTTATAAATATAATTTTGCATTACATATTTTTTATATATTTCAAAATTTTTAGTGGAATGTTATACAATTAAAATTCAATGGAACGCATAAAGACATATGTAAGGGTATTTATTGGTATTTAAAAAAATATATATTGCTTTGAATAAAACATAAAATTAAGTGAAATTTTATTGAAAATTAAAATTCAATGGAATTACAAAATTTCAATAAAAAATATTTTTCTATATATATAAAGCAGAGACAATTTTGGAATGATGTAAATTTACATGGTGTTTAAAAATATGTTTTTTAAAATTTTGAGAGCTATAAAATCTTTCCCTTTTTTTTTTTTTTTTAACAATTAATCCCTTGAAAGGATGATTAGTTGAAGTGAGTTTAGCTTTCAAATCTCACGAGAGCACGTTTAAGTCATTTTATATTTCTAACAGAAAGTTAAACTCCCTTCGTTTATGTTTAGTATTTCCACTCCCTAATTTTTGTTCCCGCTCTAAAAATTTTAGGATTTAATATGTTTTTGTTTCCAAGTATTCTCAAAATGAATGCTCCCAAAAAATTTAGGAATTTGAGAAAAAAAAAATATTGACTCCATTTCACAACCTTAAAATCATTCCCAAACCATTTCTTAAGGGTCAATAGTGTATTTTTCTTTTCTTTTCTTTTCTTTCTTTTTCAATCTTCATCTTCATCATCTTCTTCTTCACAAACCACCACCTTAGCCGAACCACCAACCATGTGGTCACCACAAACCAACCACGACGGTCACCACCAACCACGCCAATTCACAACCACCACCCCGCATTTTTATCTTCTTCTCTCTCTCATTATATATGTATACACACACGCACACAATCTAAGCTACGGATTTGTTAGCTCCGTTTAGATATTTATGTGTGTGTGTGTGTGTATGTGTGTGATAGAGAAAGAGAGGGGGATTTGTTGGGGATAGAATCAACTCTTTAACAATACAACAATAATTTGAAAAACAAGGAACACCAAAGATTCACGAGCAAAGAAAGAAACGACACAAAAATTTAAAGTGATTCAATGTAAATCTAATCGATGCCACAAGAATAAATTACTATGTTGAGAGAATGAGAGATTTACAAGAAAGAATACACAAGTGAGATTATTGTTTCTTACTTCACTTGACACACTTTCATATATCACCACTACTACTCAACTATTTATTTATAGGAGAAGAGTTCAACAATCAACCACTTTATTAATGGGGTTAACCAACAATCTCATTAATGAGAAAGACAATTCTTCCACTGCATTAATAATACTTGTCAACTACTCTCATTAAAGATATTAGTCAACCTTTTTCATTAATGATACTAGCTAACCACACATTAATGATGATGGTCCATGGTAATAACATTATTTTAGTCTCCAAATCTTAACAGGATTGTGATTTCTGGTGTGGTGCGGCAAGTGGTGGTGTTTGCCGGTGAAAGGGAGGAACGGGGTTTCAACGGAGTGGAGGAAAGGAAGAGAAAAGGGGAAAGAAAGAGAAGGAGTGAAAGGAAAAATACACTTTGACCCATAAACCCCATTGAAGTAGTTGGAACCAAAAACAATTGTTTTTGTTCAGAAAAATTATAAAAATAAAATAAGAAAAAAATTTATCGTTACCAAAAATGATTCTGTTCCCAAAATATTCCAAAATGAAAACATAATTCTCATTCCATTTTATTGGTAGTAGAAACAGAAAAGCAAAAACGTTAATAAAAAACCACGTTAATTTCTCACTTTATCTAAAGTAGAACCAAGTAAAATGTAAGTTTTTAAAGTGGAGGGGGATAAGGTCATACTAAGACAGAGTAGAGAGGAGAAAAAAAACATTTTCCCCTCTTTTTCCCCCCTTTTTTTTTATGAAATAATAAGTCAGCACAAATAGTAATACATGAAAATTCATTTTGGTACAAGAAATTAGTCATAGTGGTAGTTGTGGTGGTATGCTAACATTAATGCTCGGTCGTTTTATGTGTTCTCACCTTTCTATTTATGTTCCCCCAAATCTTGAAACAGAAAGAGAAATCTGGGGGGGGGGGGGGGGGGGGGGGAGTCTCTCATTTCTCAGAATTTTATTCTTAAAAATCGATAACAGAACAAAAACATACTTTTCGTCCTCATATTTATGCTTCTGTTCCCAAAAATCTGGGAACAAAAGCATGTAACAAACGGGGCCTTTCTTTCTCTGAGGTGTGTTAGTGTGGGGAAGGGATTACACTGAACTTATATGGAGCTGATTGTGACGTCCCTTAGATTTTGGCACCCTTCCTTGAAGAATTCTTTAAGTATGGAGGTCAAGTCATGTATATATAAGGGTAGGAAAGAAGGTTACCATAGAAACTTCATAGTTTCTAAAATATTCTAGGATATTGTAGAGAATTATAGAGAACCCTAGATAACTCTATTATCTTCCCCACTCTTCTAAAGAAAGTCATTCTAGAATACTCCTTTGTAAATATCTTATAGAATTCTCTAGATGATATATTATAGCTATTAAATTGAAATGATCTTGTTCATCCATTGTAAGGCCCTTGGCCTATATAAAGCAGAGGGAACTCATTTGCTCCTTACCAAGTTGAAAATTGCAATGCAAACCTTCTTATTCTCCCAAACTCTCTCTCTCTCTCTCTCTCTAAAGCTTTCCAGTTTCATTTTCTTCCTTTTGTTTGGTTGGTTGTCTTGGCAAGGCTTACTTAGTCCTTCGAAGGGGTTGGAATCGAGACTAAGTGTCGCACGGTTACTTTGGGGAAAGTAAGTTCGTGAGAGCTGGTATCAAAGCTCGAGGAATCGAGCTTGGACGGGGGTAATGACATCAACCGGAACTTCAGCTTTGGAGGAACCTGTGATGGAACACGGTCGAGAGGAGAGTTATCCCAACCCAAAACAGTAAGATGAACAAGTCTAAGGACGCTGCCTCGAGCCTTGAGGGTAGGGTGACCCATCTTGAGGAGACCTTGGCGAAGGTGAAGTCCGATTTCGAGGACATGGGATAACAACTTCAAAGCTTAGAGTCGGAGGACCAAACAATCAACGAAGCTATGCGGATGTTTCTTCGTGAACATAGTGGTTCACTACGAGGAGAGGTACGTGCCCTTCGAGATCAAGTCTTTTTAGAGTTAAAGAACCTACGGAAGCACTTTGAATGTGAACTTTCCAGCATTCGAGCCGAGTTGGGAGGAAGCCTAAGAGGCCACTATAAAGGCGAACTCTCCAACATTCGGGCTGAGTTGGAAGAAAACCTAAGATGTTATTACGAAGGGGAACTCTCTAAAATTCGGGTCGAAATAGAGGAGGTCCGATCGGATTGGTCTTTGTGTAAGCGAGCAATATGGTCGAGGATCGTTACCACTTGCAAGGTTTCGGACATCAACATTCCAAAACCAAACACTTTCTCGGGTAGGCGGAATGCTCAGGAATTGGACAATTTTCTTTGGGGACTAGAACGTTACTTTGCCGCAAAGCTGATAGTACGTAAAGCCTCTAAAATCAACAATGTGGTGACGTACCTTACAGATATGGCCTTGTTGTGGTGGCGCCAGAAAGATGAGGAGATCTCTAAAAGTACGTGTATAATTAATACTTTTAACGATTTCAAATGGGAAATCAAGAAACAATTTTATCCTGAAAATGCCGAAGCGGAAGCAAGGGGAAAACTTTGTCCGCTTAAACAAACTGGGTCAATCTCGGAATACGTGAAAGAGTTCACCGCTTTGACACTGGAAATTCCAGATTTGGCCGATAAGGATAAATTGTTCTACTTCCTTGATTGATTGCAAAATTTAGCCAAGACGAAATTAAGATGTCGAGGCGTGCAAAGTCTCTCTGACGCTATAGCCACAACGGAATCGCTCATAGACTATAGTTCCAGGGTCTAAACACCCAAGGTGAAAGATAAGCTCACTAAATTTAATCCGGTAAAGGGCGGGGGAGACAAGGCATCTCAAGATGTTGGGGGTCACAAACCCTCGTTCGAAAAAGAAAAGTCATCAGATGCCAAAGACAGGGACCGTTCTCGTCCCAAAAGCAATTGTTTCCTTAGCGATGGGCCACATTGGATGCGGGAGTGTCCTAAATGGAAGGCCTTTAATGCTATGACAATGGAGCACGAGGAACAACATAGATAACAAGAAGATGAGGTACACATGGGCTCCATTCGTTTCTTAAACGCCATTAAGGCTAAATGTTTCATGCCGGATGTCACACCCCACCCCGAGCACTCGTCACCCAAGGCCGGGGGTGACGTCAACCTGACGTTACCGGATCAACTCACGAATATCCAAACAAACACATATACAAACACACTTGCCTATTTGTAAATTTTTCCTTATAAAATATATAAATACATGAACCTTTCACGGTTCACATCCGACCGACTCACCTCCAACACAACACTACCTCCGGACTCTCCCTAGTGCCAGTAGTGGACCATACCTAACCGCGGTACCTACACCCCAAAACTTTTATCGGTGTACTGTTTTCATAAAAAAAAAAAAAAAAAAAAAAAAAAAAAAAACATTTCATGGATCAAGTATAAATAATAAGCACCATACTTCGAAATATAAAATAATATAATCACATACTCGGTTCCACTGCCACCAATGAAAAGAAATAATATAACGATAATACCACATATCGCACACCACATTCGGAACCCATTCCCCTTTATCAACAATATAAAGAAATAATGTATTTAAAACACCAAATATAAATATAATAAAATCACACACCATATGGAAATCCAATTTGCATATCCCCAATGAAATAAACCAATATATATATATATATATATTGAAAATATCCAATCCAAACATTATAAATCAATCAACCTGATTATTTTAGATCAATTAATCCAGATATTTTAAAACATCCAGTTCAAAATATTTTAAATCGACTCGTCCAAGTATTTTAGACCCGCCAGTCCAATATTTCGTCACATGATAAAATATCCCACCATTCAACCAAAATAATATATATTTATACGCCAATTCATTATAAAGTAATATATATCCAACTCAAATCAATTCAGTCAATTCATCATATACTACAATACACCACACCACTCTTTTACTAGCTATAGGATCATTTTAACCTCACGATCGGGAATTACAACGGTACCGTACCACCCATAGGATTTGCCTTCCTAAAGGGTCACAACAACGCTTTGCCAGATTTTGCCTAGCAGATAATCAACAACGCTCTACAGGACTTTGCCTAGCAGATAATCAACAACGCTCTGTCAGACTTTGCCTAGCAGATAATCAACAACGCTCTGTCAGACTTTGCCTAGCAGATAATCAACAACGCTCTGCAAGACTTTACCTAGTAGATAATCAACAACGCTCTGCAGGACTTTGCCTAGCAGATAAAAAACAATGCTTTGCAGGATTTTGTCTAGCAGATAATCAACAACGCTCTGTCGGACTTTGCCTAGCAGATAATCAACACTTTGCAGAACTTTGTCTAGCAGATAATCAACATCCCTTCCAGGAAGAAAATACTATTGCATAGTCAGACCTAACATGAATTTCCACCTAAAAAACAAACGACTCGATCCACAATTATTTTCCCACCTTTAAAACCAACCTATCGATCCAAAAAAAATTATTTTTCACCCTTTTAGAAACCAACTAAATCCACAAAATATTTTCCATCTTTTAAAACCAACTTGATTCACAAATCACAAAATCATCCATTTCAAATAACCATATTTGTCCACAATTTATACGAAAATAAAATTTATAAATTTACATAGAAGACAGTACACTCACCTCGATATCCGTTCTGCCAAATTGCTACTGACCACACTCTATCGGGACGCCGGTGTCTGCGAACCTAATGGTGATAGGACCTAAATTAATAATCTATTTAAAATAATCTAATAATGCAATGCAGGCCCTAAGTTTCACAATTTTCCCATCCCCACATTTTACTATGAAAAAATTAACATTCAGCTAGTTTCGCTTCGTTAAAATTTATTGTATAAAATTTAGTAATACAAACGGTCCCAAAATTTATTATTCCAGTTACGAAATTTTGATGCTAGAAGTTAAATTTAACGAAAATAAAATTTGACGAAGTCGTTACCCGTTCAGAAACGTTTTGTCGATTTTTCTCTTTTTCCTTATAAAATTTGATTTTCTGCTCTTGCACTCACCGCCTAGGCGAAGAACCCACCGCCGAGACGAACACATTCCTTCTTTCTTTACTCTGCTCACTAACTCATCACCGCCTAGGCGAACACACTCCCTAACTCTCTGTTCGGCTTTCTGATTCTTCAACACCTAGGCGAAGCTATCACCACCAAGGCGAACGACCGTCTCCTCTTCTCAGGTCCCTGGTTCAGTTCTTTCTTCTTCTTTCCTATTTTGGTTTTGGGTTCCACCGATCAACCTTCTCACCACACTCACCATCGACGATCACCACCACCCATGCCGACCATCAAACTCACGCCGTCACCGCCACCGTCGACTGAACGAGCCGAACTCACACCATCCTACGACGAAGCATATGCATGATCCAAACACACCACATTCGAACCACCGTCACAAACAGATGATACACATGTTGCGTTTTGGTTCTCTGTTTTGAATTCTCGCCGCCAGCTAGTTTTCTCTCTCTAACCCACCGCCGGTGACAACTCTGGGGATCAACGACGAGCACACCCACACCTACACACATGCTGAACGATAGGGACACCCACACCCACACTCAACGTCCACATCAATGCTCACCATCTGATCAACACACACACCCGTTCAACACACACACGCTTTCGTCACACTGACGACGAACAACCAAACACCCACGACGATCCCTCCCACCGGATGAGCGGAGCACCTTCGGCGACTGCAACGATCACGAAACATGCACACCCCCTCACCAACTGCACACCGTCGACCAATCACACCCACAACCGAAACCCAGCTTCTTTTTCTCTCCTCTCGATTTTTTTTTTTTTTTCTGATTTTCTCGATTCTTCTTTTTGAGATTTTTTTCTGATCACCACTTTGATGGATGCATTTATATACATGATTTTCAGTGCTTCTCTTCAATCTTTCCGGTTGCCATGTCGCTCATTCCTCCTCTCCGTTCTCAATTTTCCCATGTCCTATGTTTTTTATTTGTGTGGTTAGACACACACACACACACACACACACACACACACACACACACACACACATATATATATATATATATATATATATATATATATATGCATATTTGGTTAAATGACATTCACCCCCCTTAAGTTTCTTTAAGTTTTTAATTAAAACCAAAACAAAAACTTAAGTTTTGTAAAAATTCAAGATTAACCCCCTAAAATTTTCAATTGAATTTTATTTACGAAATCGACCCCGTTATTTTCTACATGCTTCTACAATGCAGCTAAAATTATGTGTATACAAAAATTCGGGTCTTACACCGGAAGCTCCACCGAAGGGACTAATATTCGTTGAAACAAAAATCAACGGAATGCTTACTGAGGCCATAATTGATATTAGGGCAAGTCATAACTTCATCTCGGCAGACGAGGCAAAACGACTAAAGCTCAATTTCATTGACGAATGAGGTACAATGAAGGTCGTGAACTCGGCGGCCCAACCGATACAAAGCGTGGCACGAGGTGTACGTGCCAACATTGGACAATAGAAGGGCACAATGGACATGTCAGTGGTACCCATGGATGACTCAAGGTCGTGATCGGGATAGAATTCCTTGACAAGGTAAAAGTTTTCCCTATTCCTTTTGCAAATTTAGTGTGTATTATGGATAATGGTAAGGCTTGCATGGTTCCTGCCGAACATACCGCTAAGATCGAAAATCATGCCCTATCCGCTATGCAATTCAAAAAGGCATTTAAGAAATGGGAAGTCAGCTACCTTGCAGTGATGAAAGAAACGTCCGAAGATCCATTAGTCCCCGACTTACCCGAGGTGCCGAGAGAGATCAAAGGTGTCCTTGAGGCGTACAAGGACGTTATGCCAAAAGAGTTATCGAAAAAGCTACCACCATAGAGGGAGGTGGACCACAGGATTGGGTTAGAACCGAGTGCCAAACCTCTGGCCATGACACCCTGTCAGATGTCACATCCCAAACTTGAGGAGCTAAGGAGACAACTAAAAGAGTTGTTGGATGCCGGACACTTACGGGTGTCCAAAGTACCGTACGAGGCACCAGTGCTATTTCAAAATAAGAAAGACAGATCGTTGCGAATGTACATTGACTATTGGGCGCTCAACAAGGTCATGGTCAAGAATAAGTACCCAATCCCTTTGATCGTGGACCTCTTTGATCGACTTCCTAAAGCCTGATACTTCTCTAAGTTGGACTTGCGATCGGGATACTATCAAGTCCGAATTGCCTAAGGAGACGAGTCCAAGACAACATATGTAACAAGGTATGGTTCTTTTGAATTTCGCATAATGCCCTTCAGCCTTACCAATGCACCGACCACTTTTTGTACCTTGATGAACAAGATTTTCCACCCATTTCTTGATTGTTTTGTTGTAGTCTATTTGGATGACATCCTCATCTATAATGAGACCTTGGACGAACACGTCCAACATCTCAAACAAGTCTTCCAAGTACTATGAGAAAACGAGCTTTATGTCAAGTTGGAAAAGTGTTCGTTTACCTAAGAAGAAGTATTCTTCCTCGGCCACAAAGTATGACAGAGAAAGATAATGATGGAGACGTGCAAGGTGAAGGCAATTCAAGAATGGGAACCACCCACGAAAGTGACGGAGTTACGTTCTTTCTTGGGACTTGTCAACTATTACCAGCAATTCATAAGGATTTATTCAGCCCAAGCCGCCCCTCTCACCGATCTATTGAAGAAAGGCAAGGCATGGGAATGGTTCAAGAAATGCCAACGTGCCTTTATTGATTTGAAGAATGTTGTCTCAGAGAAGCCGGTTTTATGCTTGCCCGACTACTGATAGGTGTAAAATACCTATCTAATTCTAAACCGAATTTGCCAGTTTTCGAGTATTTTATTGAAGTTTGAATACCGTTTTAGTTGTTTTTATTAGTCAGGAGCAGGGACGAAAACAATTGGTAAACCGAGCAAAATGGTGCGAAAGGGGTAGCCAAAAAGATGAAAAAAAGGAGGTTTCAAATAATAGAGCAAATCCGCCTAGGCGAAGTTTCCACCGCCTAGGCGAACATTCATCAGAAAGTTGCAATGTTGAAGATTTGAAATCCGCCTAGGTGAAGTTTCCACCGCCTAGGCGGAAATCCATCAGAAGGTTACAAGGGCTAAAGTATTGAATCCGCCTAGGCGAAGTTTCCACCGCCTAGGCAAAAATCCACCAGAACGCTGGAAGTACTGAACTGCTGGATAGAGCTGCACTGCTGTAAATCCGCCTAGGCGAAGTAGCTACCGCCTAGGCAGAATTCCGTCAGAAAGTTAAGGAGCCAAGAAGTTAGTCCTCCGCCTAAGCGAAGATTTTACCGCTTAGGCGGAATTCTAACCAACTTAAGCACCGCCTAAGCGAAGTTTCCACCGCTTAGGCGAAAATCGCAGAACAGGTCAAAATATCTGTTTAGATATTTTTGAACCCCTAAGCCTATAAATACCCCTTGGCCACGTCTGAAACTTGTTGTTGAAGAACCCTAACCCTAGTAGAGAGCTCTTAAGCTATATTTTGAAAATCAAGAAGGAGGTTCATCATTCGGATAAAGAAGGATAACTTGCAGATCGATCATTAGTGACAGTGAACCGTTTCACTTCCAGATTTGATTGTTTCTCTCTTATTTTATTCTTTGTAATCACTTTTTCATATCTAAGAATGTTGAATCCCTCTTATTTTGTATGGTATATGGCTAAGATCTTGTAGTAGTAGTTAAATGTTACTTATGTGTAGTCAAAATCATGTAACCGTTTAGTTGAGTAAATTTATGTTACTTTAACGAGTAGTTTGTCTAAATCCGATTGTGTTTATCGTTATTCTTGTTATTATGCTTGTATTGATAAACCGAGAATGCGGGGTTTGACACTCGGGAGAGGTAACCCTAGATTCAGACTAGGGTAAATTCAACGTGACGTTCTAACGACCCAGGAGGGCATTAGAACGTATGCAACCCATGACGTTGGCTCAAAACTCACGCGACTTAGGGTCGTTTAGGCGTTGAAGGGGACTTCTTCGTTGACACGAAGTCGTGTAATCCCTCGTTTTACACTCGGGAGAGGTAGCGGAGGAATTATTGATACAGAGGTTGTCGGATTAGATAAAAAAAAAAAACCGTTATAGTTAACTAAATGAAATCGATTATGCATTATATGAAAGAGATTTATATCTAAGTAATTAGTGTAATTAAACTAACTTTATAGTTGTCATTTATCTTAGTATAGTAATTAGAAAACAAACAAAATTTGATTATTCGAGATAATATGAAGCTATTGAAATCGCAATACTCACTTGAATTACCTGCCTGTCCCAGTGGAACGATATCCGATCTCAAAAGATCCATTATATTAAAACCAGACCTCGTATACTTGCGAGTAGTCCAACTACCGCGAGGAGGAAACATAAGTGAATCCGAGCGCATAGCAACTACTCCAAGCCATATGAGGTTCATACGGATGCCTCCTACTTTGCTATTTGGGGAGTTCTTATGCAAGAAGGATATCCCGTGGCGTATGAAAGTCGAAAGTAAAATGAAACTGAGAGACGTTACACCGTCCAAGAGAAAAAGATGATTGTTGTTATTCATTGCCTACGAACTTGGAGACACTACCTCTTGGGATCTTGGTTTGTCATCATGACCAATAATATTGCCAAGAGTTATTTCCAAACGCAAAAGAAGCTGAGCCCAAAGCAAGCACGGTGATAGGATTTCCTCGCAGAGTTTGACTATCGGCTAGAGTACAAGCCCGGACGAGTTAATGTGGTGGCCGATGCCTTAAGCCGTAAAACTGAGCTAGCATCTATCAGTAGTCCAAAATGCCCTATGGTGGATCGCATAAAAGAGGGACTACAACATGACCCACTAGCCAAGAGCCATATGAATATGGCCAACAAGGGGAAGACTAGGCGCTTTTGGCTAAGGAACAATCTTTTGTATACGAAAGGGGACAGACTTTACGTCCCTAAGTGGCAAAACCTGCAGAAGGACTTGCTAAAGGAAAGCCACAACTCAAAGTGGATGGGACATCCTGGCATACAGCGTACCATGGCGCTAATGGAGGATGCTTATTATTGGCCTCGGATGCGGGACAACAAAGAGGCATACGTTAGAACCTGTTTTGTATATCAACAAGACAATGTGGAGCAACAACACCCAACAGGATTGTTAGAACCGTTGCCCATACAGGAACGCCAATTGGAAACTGTCTCTATGGACTTCATATCGGCTCTACCAAAGTCGGAAAATTGTGGGAGCATTATCGTGGTAGTTGATCGATTCAGCAAGTATGCTATTTTCATTCCTGCACCAATCGATTATACGGCGGAAGAGACAGCCCGACTATTCTTGAAACATGTAGTGAAACTCTGGGGAGTTCCACTATATATTGTTAGCGATCGAGACCCTCAATTCACTGGGCGATTTTGGACAAAGTTATTCAAGCTATTGGGAAAGGACTTGGACTTCTCAACAAGTTTCCATCCACAAACCGATGGGCAAACGGAGCAAATTAACACACTGTTGGAGTTATATTTGCGGCACTACGTGAGTGCCAACCAAACCGATTGGGCCAAACTACTCGATGTGGCACAATTCTCGTACAACTTGCAAAAAAACGAGGCGACAAACCAAAGCCCTTTCGAGATTGGGAAGGCAACCTTTAACACCCAACACTTTAGCAGCAAGCTATAATGGAAAGAGTTATGTCGCGTACAAGTTTGCGAAGGTGTGGAATGAACAGACCAATATGGCTAGGGCATATCTAGACAAAGTGGCGAAGAAGATGAAGAAATGGGCGGACAAGTCTAGACGGCCGCTAGAGTTCAACGAGGGCGACTTGGTTCTTGTGAAACTTTTGCCACAACAATTCAAAACTCTAAGGAAAGTTCACAAGGGCCTTATTCGATGCTACGAGGGCCCCTTTCTGGTAATAAAACGTGTAGGGAAGGTCTCATACAAACTCCTTATCCCACAAAAGCTGAAGATTCACCTATCTTCCATGTTAGCTTCTTGAAGTCGTATCATGAAAATATGGAAGAGCCAAGACGCGGGGCATCAAAATGGGCGCCAACTGCCATAATAACCTCTTTTAACAAAGAGGTTAAATGCATATTAGCTTATCGAGTCATACGGAGGAGAGGCGTGCCAAACTACCATGAGTACTTGGTGAAGTGGAAGAACCTTTTGGATAGCGAGGCGAGCTGGGAGCGTGAAAACTTACTATGGCAATTCACAGATCATATCCAGAGGTTCAAGGACGATCTCGGCCGTCCATTGTAAGGCCCTTGGCCTATATAAAGGAGAGGGAGCTCATTTGCTCCTCACCAAGTTGAGAATTGCAATACAAGCCTTCTCATTCTCCCAAACTCTCTCTCTCTCTCTAAAGCTTTCTAGCTTCATTTTCTTCCTTTTGTTTGGTTGGTTGTCTTGGCAAAGCTTACTTAGTCCTTCCAAGGGGTTGGAATCGAGACTAAGTGCCGCACGGTTACTTTGGAAAAAGTAAGTCTGTGACATGATGCTGGAAAATTAGTCCAAAGCAATATGCTCAATACACAAGAATATTTAACCTTAGTGAGTATACAAATCCGACACAATCTTCATTTTCTTCACACATGGGTAAAGGATATCAGAGAAGGAAAATGGAAAATGGTTGCCTTATTCATTGTATTTTGACCGGATATAAATACAGTTACAATGAGGAATATCATAAGTATAAAACTACCCACTTCTACACTAAACAAAACACTATAATTAAATGAGTAGTGGCTAGAGAAGTTCAATCAAGGAGCAATTACAGTCCAACAGTAGGGAGTTGGAGTTAGTGGAGAATATCATGTAGAGTTAGTGGAGAATATTATGGAGTAGATCATGTTCTATCATGTCCCCGCAAGCGCAAGCCATTCGATAGAATACTAAACTTGGAACGGTGAGATTCAAACTGGGCCCGGGCGAGTGGCTTGGCGAGGTAGTCTACTAGCTGATCAGAAGTATGTACATGAGTAACAGGAAGTTGCTTTTTGAATATTTGATCTCGAACAAAGTGAAAATCAATGGCAATGTGCTTCATTCAAGAGTGAAATACCGGATTAGCATAGACATAAGCTGCTCCAATATTACCATAGTAGATGGTTCGAACAGTAGGAAGAGAGAAACCAAGTTCTTGAAGTAAGTGAGATAACCAATTAACTTCAGCAGTAGTTGAAGTTATGGCACAATATTCAGCTTTCGTTGTAGACTGAGCAACAATCGGTTATTTCTTGGAGCTCCAACTTACGAGATTAGGACCGAGAAAGATTGCATAGGCAGGTGTAGAGAAATAATAATTGTCTTTGTTGCGAGCATAATCAGCATCGGCAAATGCATGGAGAGACAAAGAATAATGACATACCAAAGAAACACGTCAAAGTGCAGTATACCCTTAAGATAACGAAGAATTCATTTGACTGCATTCCAATGATTAGTAGACGACCGATGCATGAAATAAGATAGCTTATTGACTGCAAAAGAGACAACAGGACGAGTAAGAGACAAATAATGTAGAGAACCAAGGACTTGTTGATATTCTGTGGCATTGTGATCTGGAAAACCATCATGAAACATGAAAGACTCAGTCGAAGTACTGTAGGGAACCAAAGACTTGCCGATACTCTGTGGCATTGGGGTACTAACGGGTTTAGCCTTACTCATCTTTGTTTTGGTTAGAAGGTTAGTAATGTATTTTTGTTGAGAGAGATGGAGACCAGAAGATGTGCAAGTAGCTTCAACTACGGATCTGTCCTAAATCGCATGCCCTCACCTACTATCAATTTTGACACCCCGTTTCACAAATTGTTCAATCAACATCCTAATTACACTTCTCTGCATGTATTTGTTTGTCTCTGTTACCCAAGGCTTCATCTCTACACTTCCCACAAATCAGAACCCAAATCTCTCGACTTTGTGTGTTTCTCCGCTATTCCATTGCCCATCACTCTTTTTATTGTTTTAACCTGTTTGAATAAACTATATTTCCTTTTCAAAAACTTTATCCTTCTCCTACTCGGGTTGATTCTATCTCTACTCAAGAATTCATTTCAACAATCTTCCATCCTACCCAGCTTGACTCATCTTTGCTCCATCAACAGGCCCAGCCATCATCAGGTCCAATAATCCCATGGCCCAACCAAACTACTCAACACCTCTCTTATCCACAAAACCCAGACCCCTCACCAGGCCCACCAAGAAATCTAGACCACTCACCAAATCTCAAAGACCTCTCACCAGGCCTAACACACAATCCGCCCAACACTCCCCATAGTACTCTCACGCTCAGTGATCCCTCACCAAGCCCACCAAATAGTCGGCCCACAATCTCTCCACTCTCACTAACCTTGCTCTCCTTTTCTAGCAGCCTCCCAGACAAATTGCTTCCCAACCGCTGCATGCTCAACGACCGGTTCTCACTTCTTCCTTTTCATCCCTTTAGTAACTCCATGATATTCTCCATTAACTCCAACTCCCCACTATTGGACTGTAACTGCTCATTGGTTGAACTTCTCTAGTCACTACTAATTTGATTATAGTGTTTTGTTTAGTGTAGAAGTGGGTAGTTTTATACTCCTGATATTCCTCATTGTAACTATATTTATATCATGTCAAATACATTATATAAGACTATAATTTTTCATTTTCCTTCTCTGTTATCCTTTATGGTATTAGAGCAACTTCTGTCTTGAATAATTTTTTTTCTTCATTTCTGTATTCTATCTTTAAAATGTCTAACCCTTCATCTCCTTGATCGAATTCATCAAATGCAACTCTAGATGCTTCTCTTCTTCATTAAACTCAAAATGATTATCCTCCCAATCAACCAATGGCTCAATCAAACTCATTATGCTTGGTAATATTATTATCCCTAGTACTAACCTGATTTCTCTGAATGTCTTTTTCTCAAATTCCCTTCAAGTTAGCAAAAGATGGAGCTAACTATTCCTCCTGGAAATCTCAAATGACCAACCTCTTATATTTGGTTATGATTTGCTTAGATTTGTTGATGGTTCACGCCCATATCCACCACCAACAGACCAAGCATACAATATATCGCTCAGGCAAGATCATCTTGTGCTTCTTGGCATTCAAGCCACAGTTAACAATGCAATTGGCCCTACTATAAACAATTGTCTAACCTCTGTAGATGCATGAGACAAGCTTCAAGCAAACTATGCAAATCGATCCAACACAAGAATGCTGACTTTCTTCAGCACATTGATGAAAACAACCAAGGAAGGTCGCACCGTATCTGAATATATGACAAAGATCAAAAGTGTGATTAATGATCTAACCTTAATTGGGCATCCTATGAGTGATGAAAAGATCATAGGCCATTACTCTCAATTGACTTCAAGATGAGTTAGAAGAACTGACTGCTGCTATTCAGGTTCGTGACTCAACTATCAGATTTAAAGATCTCTATGACAAACTGCTAGATGAAGAGATGATTCACAAATGAGGTGAAATCAAGAAGACAAAGACTCACATTACTAATCAATTCACTCAAAGAAGCGGTGAGAACAAGAATAAGTGTGGCTATACTTGCCTCAAAAATTTTTTCTCAACCTACAGGACACATTAAGGATCTCCTAGTCAACAACAATTTAATTTGAACCAAAGCCAATCTCGTAAGTTTCCTTATCAAGGTACTAGCTACAACCCTGGAACTTTTTCTCAACAATCCAATTTCTAAAGGCTTAACTCCCAATAGGGACAACATAAAGTTATTTGTCAATTGTGTTACAAAATAGGTCATACCGCTAAAGTTTGTCGCTCAAAACTGAAACCAACCCACCAACAATCTTGGCCACAGGCCAACATGACTGCTAATGACATTGGCACCTCGAATGACAATTGGGTATTTAACTCTGATGTAACCCATCACACTACCTCTGATCTGCAAAATCTCTACATGCACTCAGATTATGCAGGGAATAATGACATTATTGTTGGCAGTGGCATTGATATTTCTATCTTTCATACGGGATCTTCTATGATTCATATACCTACTATCACATTTACTTTAAATAATATTATGTTTACTTTTTTTTCTTTTCTTTTCTTTTTCTTTTTTTTTTAAAAAAAAAAAAAAAAAAAAAACCCTTATTTCTGTTTCTCAATTATGTAACCAAAATAACACCTTTATTAGATTTTTTCCTCGGCATTTTCTTGTGAAGGATTTGAGTACGGGGCATCCTTGGTATGAGGCAGGAATATGAACAATCTATATGAATGGCCGACATCAACTACAGCATCACTGTCCTGCTCATCTCACCACGACATCTACTTTGTGACATCAAATACTCGGTCATCCATCTCTGCTCATTCAACAAAAGATTATTGCCAGCCAACAAATCTCTTGCCCAAGCTCTTCCTCTTGTAAGTTTCAATGTGCTTCTTGTGCTTGTAACAAAAGCCACAAATTATCTAAAAAAATTCCTTATATTCAATGTCAAGAGTCTTTTCAAATTATTTATTCAAATGTTAGGGGTCCGTCTCCAATTATTTCAGTTGATAAAAATCGCTATTACGTAATCTTTGTTGACTATTTTATAAAATATACTTGGTTTATCCCATTAAAATCTAATCTGAAGTTCCCGCTATTTTTCAACGCTTTAACACATTAATTGAAATTTTTTTCTTCACAAAAAATAAGACGGTTTACACTGAGGAAGGTGGTGAATATCAATCCGTAGCACATATAGTTGCCAAATATGGTATTCAACATCTCACATCACCCCCTTACACTCCTGAACATGTCGGCTCTGCCAAACGAAAACACCGTCATATCCAGTCTCACTCTTCTTCACCAAGCCTTCGTCCCCCTTCGTTTTTTGGTCCTTTGCTTTTGAAACCGCTACTTATCTCATAAATTGCATGCTCACAAATTGTTTCGCCAACATCCTAATTACATTTCTCTGTGTGTGTTTAGTTGTCTCTGTTACCCATCGCTTCATCCCTACACTTCCCACAAATTGGAACCCAAATCTCTACCTTGTGTATTTCTCAGTTATTTCATTGTTCATCACTTTTTTTATTGTTTTGACACGCAAAGCAATACAACGTTTGTCTCCCGCCATGTTAAATTTGAAGAAACTGTATTTCTTTTTCAAAAACTTTATCCTCATCATACTCAGGTTGATCCTATCTCCACTCAAGAATTCATTTCAATACTCTTTTATCCTACCCAACTTGACCCATCTTTGCTCCATCATCAGACCCAACCATCAAAAGGCAGGAGAAGTTCATGGGCCAGTGAGAGGAGGAGAATGAAGGAGTGGGAACAGGCGGTTTACCAGGCAGCGGTTGGGAAGGAACTTTATTGCCCCCAAACATCTAAATAAATAATTTGAAAATGCTCTTCACATTAAATAGAAGGAAATTTAAAAGATAATTTGTGGCTTTTGTTACGAGCACAAGAAGCACAATGAAACCTACAGGAGGAAAAGCATGGACAAGAGATTTTTTGACTAGCAAGAATCATTTGTTGAATGGGAAGAAAGGGAGACCGAGTTGTTGATGTCACAAGGTAGATGCCATGTTGAGATGAACGGACGGTGATAGTTTAGTTGATGTCGACCATTCATATAGATTGTTCATATCCGACCTCATACCAAGGATTCCCCCCGTACTCAAGTTCTGCACAAGAAAATGATAAGAAAAAAAATTCAATAGAGGTGTTATTTTGGTTACAAAATTGAAAAACAGAAATAACATTATTTTTTTTTATTATTGAAGGAGCACACAGAATATTATTTAAAGTAAATGTATTAGTACGTTTATGAATCATAAAAGATCTAGTATGAAATATAGAAATACAATGCCATAGCAACAATAATGTCATTTGAGGTGCCAACATCACTAACGATGATATTGGCCAGCGGCCAAGATTGTTGGTGGGTTGGTTTCGGTTTTGAGTAACAAACTTTAGCGGTACAATGTATTTTGTCACACAATTGACAAATAACTTTATGTTATCCCTACTGGGAGTTAGGCCCCAAGAATTGAATTGTTGAGAAAAAGTTCCAAGGTTATAACTAGTACCTTGATAAGGAAAACTACGAGATTGACCTTAATTGGAATTGAATTGTTGTTGACTAGAATATCTAAGTTGTCATGTTGGTTGAAAAGAAATTTGTGTGGTAAATAAAGCCACCTTTATTCTTATTCCCACTGCTTCTTTGAGTGAATTGAGCAATAATGGAAATCTCTGTCTTTTTTATTTCACTTCGTTCCTGAATCATCTCTTTATCTAGTGGTTTGTCATAGAGAACTTTCAAATCTGATAGTTGAGTCACTAAACCGAACAATAGCAGTCAATTCTTTAAACTCATCTTAAAGTCCATTGAGAGTATTAGCCTATAATCTTTTCATCGCTCATAGGATGATCAATTAAGACTAGGTCATCAATCACATTTTTGATCTTCATCATATAATCAGATACGGTGCAACCCTCCTTGGTTGTTTTCATCAATGTGATGAGGAGAGTCAGCATCCCTATGTTGGATCGATTAGCATAGCTTACTTGAAGCTTGTCCTAAGCATTTACAGAGGTTATGCAATCGTTTATAGTAAGGCCAATTGCACTATTGACTGTGGCTTAAATGCCAAGAAGCACAAGACAATCTTGCTTAAGCCATATACTGTATGCTAGGTCTGTTGGTAGTGGATATGGGCGCGAATCATCAACAAATCCATGTAAATCATAACCAAATACAAGAGGTTGGGTCATTTGAGATTTCGAGAAGGAATAATTGGCTCCATTTTTTGCTAACTTGAAGGGAATTTGAGAAGAGGCATTCAGAGAAATCAAGTTAGTGCCAGGGACAACAGTATTACCAAGCATAGTGGTATTGCCTGTGTTTGGTAGAGCCATTGGTTGATTGGGAGGATGATCATTTGGGTTTGATGAAGATGACAAGCATCCAGAATTGCATGTGATAAATTTGATCGAGGAGATGAAGGAGTACACATTTTAAAGATAGAATACAAGAATGAAGACAAAAAAAATTGTTTGAGACAGAAGCTGCTCTGATACCACAAAGTATAACAGAGAAGGACAATGAAAAAATGATAGTCTTATTCATTGTATTTGACCGGATATAAAAGGAATATCATGAGTATAAAACTACACACTTCTACACTATAATCAAATGAGTAGTAGTTGGAAAAGTTCAGCCGAATAACAGTTACCATCCAGCAATAGGGAGTTGGAGTTGGAGTTAGAGTTAGTAGAGAATATCACATGGAGTTAGTGGAAAATATCATGGGAGTTCGTGGAGAATATCATGGAGTAGATCACGTTCTATCAATAGGGAACCATAATCCAATAAAATGCACCATTGTCAATAATCCGTTCCAATATTTTTGTTCTTGTTCCAAAACACTTTAAATAGAAACAGAAATTGGGGAAAAATTATGTTCAATTCCCCAAATTTTGTTCTAAAAATATGAGTGGAGAATAGTAACAGTTCTTTTTGTTCCCACATTCCATTTTCGGTACCCTAGTTTTGTAGGAACAGAATCATTACTCCGAAACATAAACACTAATTAGCAACAAACGAGGCCTTAGCAATGAAATTGGTACGATAAGAAGAAGTGAGCAAGAGGAGAAATGGTTAACAAATTAACATACCATTTGGTAACACTTTTTTCAACTATTCTTTTATTTTTTTTCAAATAAGCATTTGTTTTGAACTTAAAAAAAAAATTAAAAAAAAAAATAAAAAAAAAAACTTTTAAAAAAAAATTTTAAAAAAAAAATGTAAAAACATGATATTAATTGCTTTTCTCGAAAAGCAAAAAATAGTTACCTTTTTCTAAATTTTTATATTATAACGGATGGATGAAGTTCCATCGATTGTCTAAGACCTCTCCACCCCTATTAACATTTTAGTAATTAAGAGATTGTTTCCGGGAATAATATTGAGATATTATTTCTACACTGTCAAACGCCTTCTGATTTTTTGATTTTCCTCTTAAGTAAACGTAAGTTTTATGTCAAAATAACTTTATTTTATAAAGTAGTTAAAAAAACCGTTACTAAAAAAATGGCCAAGATAAATCAGCCTTTATCAAGTCTTTTTAGCTAGGGCAAAAGGTGTTTAATTTTTGAAAAAACAAAAGCAAAGGCAAAAGCGATTACATCTATTGAGCAAAATTGTAAGTTCTAGACATTTTAAGTGCAACTTGTGAAGTTGAGAGGCGGAAAAGGTATAAAGTACACATATTTCACAGCAAAGGAGGCATTTGGTTAGTGTTTCAGTTTTTCTGTTTCTATTTTCAAAATAGTGGATGAAAATTATATTTTCATTCTCAAGTATTCCGGAAATAAACACATGCTTGGTAACGAGTAACGACCATTGTCTTGAAATTATTTCTTTTAATCTATGAGAAGTGAGAACAGAAACAAGAAACACATTTAATTGTAACATTTGTTCTTTTTTTTCTTTAAATGTATAGTGGGCGGCGTGGTGGTGGTGGCCGGGGACGGTGGCGAGAATAGTTTGGAAATAAATAGGAATCAACATTTTTTTATTTCTTTGGTTCTTAAGTAATTCAGGAAATAATCTTAAATTACTCCAAAAATTTTGGGAACAAAAATATGTTTCCAAAATACATTTTTGTACATTAATTCCAAACTTTTGGGAGCGGAAATAGGAATGAGGGAACAGAAATAGTAACCAAACTGGGCCTAAATATCCAGACTAAACTGGATTTCCCACCGGAACCAACCACAAGTTCAAGCAATAGCAAAAAATTACCAAAATCAACAAAGACCGCATCATAAAAACAAATTGATAGCCGTTGGTCCATCAACAACCATAATAAATATGAATTTACGATACATTTTTGCCTAGAAACAGCTAATTTCACGTGATTTGTGTACAAAGCACATTCTTACAGGCAAAATGAACTGCATCTATGGCAATGGAACCATATAAGTAATAAAAAACATACCTCAAAAAGTGGACGTTTCTGTTTCATATGGTGGTCAAGTATGTCTGCGTCTCTTGGGATTGTCCTCGTTGTATCTCTCCCAATACTTGTGGTCTAGGCCGCTTAGGTCATCCAGATCCGCAATGGCGAGCAAGTATTGAGTCAGCTTCACAAGCTCCTGGTCACTGTCTCGATTTGCGTGGGCTTTCCTGAATGGCTTGATTGCTAAACCATTCTGTGGGTTCATTGCGAAATTTCTCCGCAAATCGTCAAACATTATTGTGTTCTTTGAATTGTAATACTGCAGATACATGGAGCAAAGTGAAAGTCGAAACTGCAGACCCTTTTAGGTAGCATTGGAAACAAAATCTATCTTTCCACGTCATATCATAGCTCATTGTGACTTGGAGGTCACGGGTTCAAATCTTAAAAACATCCTCTCCGTATACAGAGGTAAGGCTGCATACATCTGAACCTCCTCAGACCCCGCAATGGCGAGAGCCTTCGTGGCTGCCCTTTTTGATCATAGCTTATTAAATATGAGGCAATTGTCTTTTAGAAACTTAAGAAGATGGATAGCTGAATATCATAGAATGATCGTTTTGATGGTCGGATGGTTGCCGGTGTGTTTGGTTTACAATCCGGACCTATACTTGGTACCCTTTGTTCTTGAAAAAAAAATAAAAAAATCAACTACTTATATTTTCACTTTTACAAATAACTTGAAAACGAGTTTACAAAACAAATTTCACGATTTTCAATCAATCACATCACATCTTTTTTAATACTAAAGGGCAGCTTGGTGTTACAAAGCTCCCGCTATGCGTGGGATCCGGGGAAAGGTCGGACCACTTAGGTTTATTGCCTTTTATTATTTTGAAAAGTTACTTTCTACTCATTCTTTTATTTAAACACATATTTTATAAAAATTCTATTTTCAAAAATTTTTGAACACCAAAACAAACAAGTTTTCACAATTTTCAAAATCTATTTTGAGAAATGCTTTCAAATTTTGCAGTCATTGGAGAAAAAATCATGAAGGAGGCATAAAATTTTATGCAGTACAGCAGGATTCCGAGAATGCATCTATTTAACCTTTGCATTAGATTTAAAACATAATTTGGTTGACTTATGACAAGTAGCAAAATATTCCTTTACTAGGGGGAAAATCATTTGTGTCTCATCAAGTGCTAAGGAAATATGAAGATGACACTCTCTAACAACTGATTAATGGACCAAACAAAGAAATCAAACTAAATAAATAAAACTAACCTCGGGAAACTGAGCCCAAATTAAGCCGAGAGGCTTGCAGTCAAAGATGCCACGGGAATCTGATTGAACTGTGATCATGGCCATATGGTCTAAGAGGGCGGTAATCTTGTAGTTAGGATTATTAAGTACTCCAAGCTGTTCCATCTTCAATTCAACCCACTTCATGCTGAAAGAAATATTCAGTCTTTGAGTCATCCAGACACTCATGCATTTTTTATTTTTTTACGAACAAAACTACAACATATATTTGAATTTTTTGTGATAATAATATCGATAATGGTAAGGCCCATGAACAGAGATACAAGTCCTCATAGATTACTCATACAGGATCAACATTTTTAGTGGAATCAATTCAAACACGAGATTTCGATGAGTAGAGAAATAAACTAATAAAGGAAATACCTGGTTGCAGACCATATAATGATATCGTACTCCGCATAAACCGCCGAAAGGAACTCATGAAGATCTGAGCAAGGTGATGTAATGATAAATTTCAAAGCAAACAAGTAATTGGCATATTTCAACACAAGCAACTACTTACAAGGCCGCATGAGTTCAAGAGGGTTCTCTGCTGTGGACCGGTGATCAAACAGGGTATAATCAATGTCCAGCACGACTAATTTTTTCCCTTCGCGGCATGGATTTAGGAGCTTAATCTAGAATATCAAGCAAACAAAAGAGTAAATGATGTAATCATTCATTAACCCAGATGCAAGAACATCATAAAGAGGCAGACTATTCTATATAATTGTTTATGTAAAGTGATTAGTATTTGAATCCATCCAAAGACCTGCTCAGCAGCATCCAACAACTACCAGGAAAAGAAATGGGATTTGTTGTTTGCTACCTAAGGGTACTACAACAAGTAGGGACAAATTCAACGGGATGACAAAATCTGAGATTATTAGGCTCTGTTCTGGAGGATTAAAGTACTAAGCTACTTATTGACTCTAGTGAACTCCCAACAGACATGAAAGTCAAATTGACTTGTAGAAAATGCAAAATGTCAGTTGGAAGATCTTAGAGGATTCAGCACTGCGGGAGCAAGTGAAAATTACATTAGAAAAGGAAACCAGAAATTACTTGCCATTGCCATTGCCATTATCATTTGTAAATGTTTCTTTAGAAGCACAAGTAACTAAGAAAGGAATGGCGGGTAATAACAGCCACCTAGCTAGAAAAAGAACTGCTTTTAACACCCTCCTCATCTGATACATCTTGTCAATCTTATTGCATTTTATATTGACAAATATATAATACCTTGTAGTGGCTACTGCGTCTTCTCAGTTTCTGCTTATTGACCTCCTTATCTTTAATGGCCACAACTTCTTCTTGCCCAAGTTCAAAATCATCAATAATCTCGGGCGATTCCACAGGATCCATAATTATATCATCTTCAACAGTACTGTAAATCCATTATAAGATATTAAGTCCAACTCAAGAATAGAAGAAATAAGATATAAGATACACGAAGGATTGGTCAAAACTTGTCCCAAGTTCTTGTCACTGGAAAATATACCATCTAAGTAATTTTAGAATTTAGATGACTCGTACTTTAGTATCATGGGAGGCAAAATTAAATTAGGTGAACATTTCAGTAATATCTTCCGTCATCTGCTCTCGCCTCTAAGGAACATTTCGTAGAATAATACCAATCTCAGTGCAGAAATAATATGTCTGTTCATGTGTAACCTGCTCTTCAAAAATCAGAGACTTTACTTGTCTCTTCTCTTATCAAACAGATAAGTACCACACATGTTATGCTCCTATCTAGTATTTGTTTGCCACAACTTGTAAACAAGCAAGCAAGGAAGCATATGCTAAACTTCAGTACCAACCAAGTAGTAAAACTCTCCCTAATAGCTTAACTTGTCATTGCAAGCATAATACATGAAAATAGAAAGACATAAATTGGAGATTGCTCCTTTTAGAATGTCTCTTCAGATATGCCACCACGGCGTGCCACCCACACCCACACCCACACACAAGAGGGGAGAGAGAGAGAGAGAGAGAGAGAGAGAGAATACTTGCATTGTAATGTTAGTAATACTCATATAGATGAGGATAGCGTAAAAATTGGAGATAAAGGTGTTTCTAAGGGTTGATCATTTTTTATACTAATATTCGAGAAATTGAGGAAATTGCACATAGAATCAAGGGAGGGTAGTTAAAGTAGAGAATTGTCATTCAAGTGATATGTGACCTAAGATACCATTGACAATGACATTGATGGGAAATTCTATAACTACATTAAAATCAACCAATTTATATGGTTTATGTTGGCGGAAAAGAAGAAACATGTCCATAAAGTAAGTGTCGCTGAAATGAAAATGTTCAGGTGGATGAGTAATAATACAAGAATTGACAAAATTAGAAATGAGGTTATAAAAAGTGGTTAGAAATGTCAATAACTGAGCACAAGATGCGAGAAAATAATATAAGATAGTTTTGACATGCAAAATTGTAAATAGAATAATTATTGAAGCACCGATTAAAAAGTGTGATTTAATTCCAATGAAAGGTGTTAAAAGAAAGAGGTAGACTTAAAAATGCTCAGGAAGAGAGAGATATTAAGAATGGTTTGATGTCTTGAAGCTAACGGATGCAGTGGATAGAACAATCTTTATGAAACAAATAGATTCATTTAGTTGACCTTACTTAGGCGGGACAAGGTTTTTGTAGTTGTTAGATATTTCATGAATTGTTTTCTTCTTTCTGTTGGTATTATATCTTTAGCAGCTCGGTAAGTGATAGAACCATTAGCATTCTACTAGAACCAGAACATGCCTTTGAGACATGCACTGATATTGATTAATCAACTAAACCTAATGACCTCCAGAACTGTGATTCAATCACATTCATCAGTTCATTTTTCATATTTCCATAAGAGTTCATAGGCTGCCAAACTAGTATTACTTATTCCCAAAAAAAATGAATTAGATATAACAATGGATCAAAGTCTCTCCGTCTTCAGCGAAAATGTGACTTACCAATAACAATCTAATTAAGTTGGCACAAGTCCATCTTCATCGAACTTGGATCCAATTTGCTACCCCAAGTTCATGCATGCCCATCAAAATTAAGTTAAACCTCGAAGGGGCAGAGAAAAAAGACATTTAGGTGTTAAGTTCTATTCTTTGCTTCTTAATCGTTTTCCCGACGTTACAGAATTACTTCTTTCAAAATGTTTCATGCCAACTGCGGGGGGAGAGATAGAGATAGAAAAAGAGAACAATCTAATCTCAATTTACTATTGCAATAACAAAAACAAAGGGGTTGTTGCGGGAATAAGCACTGTGAAATGAGAAATCAATTACACTAGAGAGAGGATGAAGTCATCCAACATTAAATTCATAGCCACCATAACCACAGAAGCAATCAAACAAGAAACTATTTACAAGGGTGATAAATAATACAATCCCAACTTGTAATTAAATATTATACAAAAACAGAAAGGAGGAAGGAATAAAACAAGCAAGTTATACAAGAACCCATTTAAAATAGAAACTAGATAGAATAGAATCCCTAAAAAGAAAATAGAAAATAATCTCACCTCAAAACATATTCTCGATAAATAAAAAGAAGAATCAAAGCATCAAAACATAAAAGCTTTTCAAACAAGAAGAAGAATCTCATGCCAATTCTTAGAAACAAAACAGTTCAAGAAGCAAAATAACTAAAAAACCAGGAAAAAGAAAAAGCAAATCACTAAACAAGAAAGGGAACAATTGTATTTTAAGAACATAATATAGAACTCATATCACCAAATAGGAACTCATTCAAATTAAGAAAAATATCAGTCCGGTTTGAATCACAAGCACTGTAATAAGAAGAACAGAACAGTTAAATGAACCCAAAGCCAGCGAGAAAAACCAGAGCTCTTAGCTTGATGATCACATGTAAGCTGTTCGACCCACCTTGAGTTCGTGACATGGAAGTATGGAACATCACTCTCAATCTCTTTAACACTAGAGACTCAGAGAGAACAATCTCATCCCAAATTGTATTGACAAGCGATAGAAGCAATGGCATCTTCTCATGAATTAACGAAACATAAAAAAAAAAAAAATGCAATCAAACAAGAACCACTTACAGCATCAAATAATAAATAGAACAACGGAGTTCTAAAAAATCTTGATTACACAGAGTTAAAAATCTGTATACTCTTACATCTATTAGTTTGTAGTCATGTATAATGCGCTGTGTGTGTGTGTGTGTGTGTGTGTGAGAGAGAGAGAGAGAGAGAGAATCGAACCCCATCATTGTCATCTTGAGAGCCGACTTCAACGGGAGTTGAGAGAGAATAACAGTGTCATCGGCGAGTTTGGATCCAACTTTGGGATAGAGAAGCTTCTGGCGTTTCGGGAGTACATTTGTGACTTCGCATATCCGTCGCTTGAGCTCTCCGACGGTGTCGTCGCCGCAGACTCTGACAGTGTACTCCTTGCCGCTCCACTTCACTGTCAGGGTGAGCTCCTCCTCCGTGACCGAAGACGACGCCATCGACGATTCACCGGCCATCCAAAACGATCGGAATTGGTCCTGCAGCTACGAGAGGCTCACTCGATGAAGGTTCAAAACCTTGGGTGCGGGAGACCACCACTCTCTCAGGGTGTCCTCTGACGAGCTTGTACGTTGGGCCGACTCTAATCAGGTAACCACCATCCCAAATGATAAATCGGGACAAAACTTTTTGTAGTCCAAGCCCAATAGTAACAGGGGGAAAAGGGTGATTTTTTGGGGCCAAAACCCATAACTTTTTATATTTATGCTCACCCTTCTTCTTTTTTATTTTATGAAAATTTCAATTCAAAAAAAAATATTTTTTTTTTATGATAAATATCTCTCAATTAATTTTTTAATAATAAATACTAACCACCTTAGAAAATATTCATTATCTTGTCAAAACCACTACAACCATTCGTTATCACTGTCGTCACCACCACAACAAATATTCTTATCATTGTCACCACAACAGCAAATATTCACTATTACAATGGTTACTACCACAACAAACATTTAATATCATCACCGCCACCACCATAGTAAATATTCACAACCACCACAACAAATATTTAATAGAGTATTTTATAATAGGCCATACTAATTCATTCTTATACCCATGTAGTCATTTAAGTTTAGAGAAAAACCTAATTGGCATGTGGTAATTGTTTGTTGTGTAGTAACATTTACATCCCCCCATTCATTATGTTGTTATTGACATTATTGTCATATAACAACATTGGCATTCCCCCATTCATTGTTAATAATTGTTGGGACAGTAATATTTGCATTCCCCTATTTTTTATAATGTTGTTGGTGTAGTGAGAGAATATGTATCTGGATTTATCTTAAACAATAAATATATAAGTGGTGTTTTCTCATATGAGCTTGCAAATAGTGACTTATTTTCTCCTATTTAATATCACTGTCACCATTAACATTTCTATCACCGCTACCACTATAGTAAAAATTCACTATCGCCACTACCACCACATCAAGTATTTGTTATTACCACAACTACTGCACTAAATATTCACTATTACCACTACCACCATAGTAAATATTCATTATCAACGCAGCCTCCTCCATCACTATAACAAATAATGAATTTTTTTTTTTTAACAAAAATAGTAATAATAACAAAGTCTTTGTCCTATTTAAGTAAGATTGATTACATGAATCCATTTACGCCATAATGAACGATCAATGGTCATCCCCTCAGTCTGGTTTAATGTCATCAAATCAATTCTAATAGTCTCGTTCCAAATCTTCTTAGGCCTACTTTTCTCTCTAGTGGCCCCTCGTAGTTGAACAAAATCGCATTTTAACACTAATGCTTCTATGGGTCTTCTATGCACATGTCCAAATCACCGTAAACGATTTTTTCTCATATTCTCTTTGATATGTGTTATTCATTAATTATCTCTAATAGTTTCTCTCATATTCTCTTCGATAGGTGTTATTCATTAAGTCTCTCTAATAGTTTCATTCTTAATTTTATTCATTCTCGTCTTATACCAATTTTCTAAACATGTTTTGTTTTTATAGCCCAACATTCTGAATCATACAGAAGCGGCGATATTATTACAATTTTGTAGAATTTTTCTTTGAGTTTCAATGGTATCCTACGATCTCATATCACCCCAACTACACTTCTCCACTTCAATTTCCTGCCTTGACTCTATGAGTAGTATCCTCATCGATTTCGCTATTACTCTGAATCATTAAATCTAAATATCTAAAATAATCCACCTTTGGAACCTACTCAGCTCCAATTTTGACCACACCATCATCTCTTCGGGCATTACTAAAATTACAATGCATATATTCCATCTTACTTCTGTTAACCTTCAAGCCTTTAGTATAACAACCTGGTTTCCTAGGGCCACCAAGCTATATTCAAGTTATCTAGATATTTTGATCAAAATATATTAGGTTTAACTGAAAACCTTGAATTATGACTATCTGTTACCGAAACCAAATCGAATTAGTTTTTCACCTAGCCAATGCATTAAATGCACATCCCATCAAGCAATAAATTATTGGGATGACATGGAATGGCTAGGTTAAAATGATGTATATATTTTCAGCAAAATATCTTAGGGTTAACTAAGAATTGAAAACCAGTTGTCGATTACAAGACAAATTAACCCGATTCCATCTGAAACCAACGATAGGAGTACTCACCAAGCAATGACTCATCAAAGAGCATTAAATGCAATGGTGACACGTTAAGACTAGGTTCAATGTAAAGCATTAATAGCAACTTAACCGAAATAGTAAAACTAACCGGTACTTAACCCCTAAACCGAACCGAATGTGTCACATTGAGCCATTAATGTACCCATGTGCAAGGAATATGATTGGTGGGGAGGTAATGATTGGTAATAATTACCAATCATTAGTAATGATTGTCAATCATTAGCAAATCTTTGACAAGATTTTGTAATGATTACCAAATCTTTGATAATTATGCCTTCCATTCTAAAATCGTTTAAAGCAAAACAAGAAACCAAGCCCCCTAGTCCAAACACCGCTTAAGGAACAGGCTGGATATGCCTACCCATTGATGAATGCACAAGCATACCAGGCCTATAAATAGGGGGGTTGTTTTCATGATTTTCAAGCCTTAAATACCTAGTTTCTCTCTTTAAACTCGAGCAACTCTCTCGGGTGCTAGGATTTTCAAGCTCATTTCTCAAATAACACACCTTTATTCTGCTAAAATCCAGTCCCAGAGGGTGTTCTTATCATGGAGCAAGAACTCAAAAGATTGATGGTCACTGATCAACACCGAGCTAAGAGGATCAAGGAGAAAAGGAGATAGCTACTTAGGAATGACCACATCCACTAAGTAGGGTGTTCTTGAGGTTCTTGGAGAAAGAACTCAAGAGATCAACGATCACCTATCAACTTCCAACCAAGAAGATCAAGTAGGAAAATGAGGTAATCATTTAGGGAAAACCGCATCTACTAAGTAGGTATGTTTCATAAAAAAAACAAAAACAAAAAACCTTTGATCTTGATTTAAACTTGTGTATGTTGCTTGTATTTAGCATAATCATGTAGTTATCACACTTAATTTTCATTAACATAACACATAAAACTTATAAACAACCAAACAAACACTTAATTTTTGTTAAACAACCAAACAAACACTTATTTATCACTATCATAACCAAACTATGTTCAAATCATAAAAAATCATTCCAAGCATCTCAAGAACATCCGAAAACATGTTAAGAACATGTGAGTATTCAAACAAAACTTCAATCGCACCATGAGTTGTACATACTCTTTATGATTCTCTCAAGAACTTTACACTGACTCTTTACTAACTGTAAATACTAACTATATAACTGTTAATAACCGGTTTTACTTTCTGCTAAATGTCAAGATCATAGTCAGGTTGGCTTGTGGACTGATACCTATATATATATATATATATACACTTATATACTACATGAACAAACTTTGTGGCTAAGAATTTGGGATAAAAGAAGGACCTCTATTCTTTTGAGAATATGTGTGATTCTTCTTCAGAAAGTTTCCTATTTTCCTTAGTTACGAGTAGGAGTAACATAAATATATGGTATTTCTTTTTATTTTTTAACTAACAACTCACACACTAATACTAACTAACCAAAACAATGAGTTCGTTTAAGGTGTTCTTGACAAAATCAAAGAGGTTATGTACATGTCATGTTGTGATTCAGGTTGTTCACAACTTAAAAATGATTAATAATAAACCTAATTAAGGTTGTGATTCAAGTTGTTCACAACTTTAAAAACTGTTAATAATAACTAAGGTTGTGATTCAAGTTGTTCACAACCAAAACCAACTAATAATCAACCAAAATTAACAAAAAACAAAACAGTTTTATAACTGAAACCAAACCAGTTTTTAATTAAACCAACCAACCCAGCCTGCCAATTTTTTAACTTAACCAAGATGAACTTTGTTTGACCTGATCTTTAGTAACCACCCAAAGTACGTAGGCAACCTATAAGAGTTCGGTCACACCTTTAATAACATAAACCATATCCTTTAACCTAACACAAACAAACTATGTAAAGACTTGATTCTCATTTGAGATACGTAGGTAACCCACGTGCAGGTTCGGTCGCATATCCAAACAATTTAATCTTAGTTTGTATTTTATTTAGTATAACTTACATATTTATATTCTTGTCTCTTATAAACCGATACTGGGTGTTGCTGACTAATATTGGCTATAGTGTTTAACTACTTATCATTTCATCATGATAAAATACATAAAAGAGGAAAAACGTTTAAAAAATGAATTATTCTTGTTTAAGTAAATCAAAGAAAACTGATTGGATATGTTTAACAAATAATATCTATTTAAACCAAGGTACTATTTACGGATGGGTGTCTTAGGGTGCGTAAAATCTTCCCCAAGCATAACTGACTCCCGAACTTAAAGAATTTCTCTAGTACATAGACCTTGGGAAGTCAAAACACGGATCAATTTAAAAGGAAAAATGAATTTCCAAAATCTCAATGACCTAACATACTATTTAACCCCATACTAGGTGGCGACTCCGTTTTTAACATAAAATTTTGGTCCAAGAAGTTTTTCAAAACCGACACCTAGAAAACCCTTGAAAACACATTTTCAAAATGAACCGATTTGAACGACTTAGAGAGGAAGGGATGAAACTTGTTTTCATCTTTTTCCCGATTCTTTACTTCTCTTACTATCAAAATCTGGAGTGCGTCATGGGGTGGCCATGACTTCGCTGGAAGTCGCACCACTCATCATCTTGATAATTCTTTCCACGGGCCTTAAAGGGCTGAGGCCACTTAAGTAGCTTCTTATCATCGATTTGCATCAAGACGGTCGCTATCGAGGCATTGAGGGGCGTGAAGTTGTTGAGGTGCGAGGGGATTTGTTTTCTTCCTCCCTCTTGTTGGCCAGGCCCTTCTCTACCTCGTCTTGCTTCTTCTTTCACGGGAGTCGTTCTGCCCGGGTTTGTGATTGTCGGGCTCATCAACTTTTCTCTTTTCGCTGACGCATTCCTCTTCCTAGGCTTGGTCCCTGCAGACATCATTCACAGCAATGAAATTGGTGGAGAGGGATAAAACCACGACTAGGGTCTTCAGAGAGGTGCGGGCCATTTCATGTAGGAACATGCCCGGCCATACCCCAGTTATAAGGGCAATGATGACCATTTCGATGTTTAGCTCCTCGAGTTGGTCCGACTCATGTTGAAATTTCTCAATATAGGCCTCTAGTCTTTCACCCTCTTTCTGTCTGATCGACATGAGGTGCGACAAGTTCTTGGCCCTTAACTTGTTGCTAACAAAACTGTGGTTAAAAGCAAGATTAAAAGACTCAAATGAATTAAAACTACCTGGCTTTAGGGGTTTGTACTACTTATGTGCGGCTTCGGCTAAAGTAACTTGGAAAGCTTGATACTTTGTTGAGTTCGACGCTCTTCGAAGGTCCATATGTGTATGGTAGGCGTCGAGGTGATCTGCAGGATCAAAGTCTCCTTAGTTCGTCCTGATCTAGGATGACATCTTAAAGTTGGCAAGATGGGCTCCCGTAACATATGAGAGGTAAAGGAAGAAGCTTTTTGCTTTATTATCTCGTAGACGCTTGGCTCCTTCCTCCCAATTTGTCCCAACTTTCCATGAATAGATCTGACCTACTCCCGTAGGTCGTCATCGGTTCGATAGGTTGGGTCACACCAATGGGGCCTCAAATGGGTTGTCAAGGAAGTCTCCTCCAAGCATAGGGGGTTTGTCGGGAAACCCCGTGACATAGGCGCACCGTGTTTTGTTCCTTCGTGGAAGAGCCCTATGGGTTTTGTTACTTGTTTCTTCTGAGGACGCTTGTGGGTTTAGCCTAGAATGAACTTTAGGGGTTTGACTCGACCTCGGGGGTTCGGTGTCGTGCCTACAATTTCTGGTGTACTAGTATGGTTCATCTTGCTCTTTACGGATCATTTCCAACTCTTGTTAGAGGTTTTTTCTACGTAGGGCAACATTCTTTCTCTTGGTCTTGTTCGTGTCGAGTCCTTTGTCCCTTGAGGACAAGGGGTCGCGCCTTACAGATGGGCGGCGCTACTTCTTGCAATATCAACGAGGTTAGATGGGGTTGTTAAGGGTACTTTTGCTCGATGTAATTGCATAAGTTTTGGGCGAGATTCAAAACTTCTCTCAATTTCTCTGTCAAGAATGCTGGTGACTCTCCGGAGGGACCATTCTTGGGGACAGCCGTGCGAAGCGGCTTCTTTGTTTTTTTTTGCCATCATTAGTCATGATTCTCGATCTCAAAGTGAACATTCAATTGGGAACGTAAAAACAACTGTAAGTTGTTCCCACATATGACACCAATCTAATGATGCTTAGAAGTGGATCACTGGACACGTGAACTTTTGAGATCAAGGAGTGATGGATGGTTGTGGTTTCTCACTATCTCTCAGTCTGGATCTTGCAAAACAAGGCACAACGGGTGGGTCTGCCGGCGTAGCACTTCCAGTGTGAGAATCAGTAAAGGGTAGTGAGAGTAGTATAATGTAGTAAGCGTAAGAGTTGTTTTGTATTAAGGTGTAAGATAGCCTATGAGTTTTCACATACCTCAAACCTTTAAGGTTCTGATCTTTATATAGAAAGAGAGAAGGCACGTTAGGTAGCCTTCTCTGATTCTTTGGATACCGATATAGTAAGTGGCTTAGATCTCGATTTCCTTTCCATAGAGATGGTTGGGATGGCAGATAGAAATTGTGGAACCATTATGGCAACGATATTTTCTTTTAGCAGAGAGGCGTCGAATCGCCTTTAGGGCGAAAGCGTAATAGTGCTCGTGTGATGAGAATCAACGAGCACCATCAGAGGATCCGTTACATGTTCAAGTTGGGCTTATTATTAGGCAAGATCAAAGAAAAATTAATGCAGCAGTTAATGGGTTAATTCAAGAGACTTAACCCATATCTACAATAGTTAAGCCCAAATTAGGCCTATTGGACAATCAAAACCTAATTCATCTCATCAAGGCAAGCGAATGGGCTTAAAACGTGATCCTAAACGGATCAAGAATGAGACCCACGAATTTTATTTTATTTATTTAATTATTTAAAATCTTTTAATTATTTTTTATGTCACACCCCACCCCGGGCACCTGTCACCCGAGGCCAGGCGTGACGTCGACCTGACGTTACCGGACTAATCCACGAATATCCAAACTAACACATATACATACACACCCGCCTACTTGTAAATTTTTCCTCAAAAATATATATACCTGTTCCGAATATCCACAACCAAAAACACCAAAATACTTGAACCTTCCACAATTCACATCCAACTGACTCACCTCCAACACAACACTACCTCCGGACTCTCCCTAGTGCCAGTCATGGACCAACTCCTAACCGCGGTACTTAAAACCATTTTTTTTTTATCGGTGTACTGTCTTCATAATAAAAACATTTCATGGATCAAGTATAAATAATAAACACTATGTTTTGAAATATAACATTATATAATCATATACCCAGTTCCACTACCACAAATGAAATGAAATGAAATAATATAACAATAATACAGTATATCGCACACCATATTCGGAACCAGTTTTTCACTGTCACCAATGTAAATAAATAATGTGTTTAAAACACACAATACAAATATAATTTAATCACATATCGTATGGAAATCCAGTTTTTCAGTCACCAATGAAATAAACCAATATATATTTAAAATACCCAATCCAAACATTTTAAATCAACCAACCCGATTATTTTAGATCAATCAATCCAAATATTTTAAATCAGCCAGTGCAACCAAAATAATATATATACGTCAATCCATTTTAAAGTAATATATCCAAACCAAATCAATCCAGACAGTTCATCGTAAAATACACCACACCCCTTTTCTACTAGCCATAAAATCGTTTTTACTTCACGATCGGGAGTTACAACGGTACCGTACCACCCACCAGATTTGCACTCCTGACGGGTCAACCACCCTGCAGGACTTGCCTAGCAGGTAATCCACATCTCGTAGGTCATATCCGCCTAACGAGAAGAAAATTCACATCCCGTATGTCATATCTGCCTAACGGGAAGAAAATTCACATCCCTTATGGGAAAAAAAATCCACATCCCTTATGGGAAGAATATCCAAAAATCATTTTCCACCTTTAAAACCAACACGATCCAAGAATCTTTTTTTTTTCTACCTTTTTAAAATCAACCTGGTCCAAAAATCATTTTTTTTTTCACACACACCCAAAACCGCTTGATCCATATAAGTTGCAAATTCGTTCATTTTTAAATAAACACATTTTCCATAATTTATAAAAAAAATAAAATTTATAATTTATATAGAAGACAGTATACTCACATCGATTTCTGCACCACAGAAATATTGCCGTCAACCACTACCAGACGTTGGCGCTTGTGAACCTAACAACGATAGGCCTAAATTAATATTTTACTTTAAAATAACCTAACGTGCAATGCAGGTCCTAAGTCTCATATTTCCCATTTCCCAAGATTTTATTATGAAAAATTGTTATTTTGCCCGTTTTCGACATGTTATTATTTACCGTACCAATTTTCCCAAGATCAACGATTATAACAATACTATTACGATTATGAGGGTCACTATTTCATTTGCAATAATTATTAATACCCAACAATTTAATTTAATCAATAATAATACCCAAGTAAAATTTTACCTATTTTGAATCGTTCATGGGCCGAGAGATTGGATTTCCGAATTTATTGTATTTTTTCCCTTCCCTTATTTTCCTCTTCTTTTTTCCCTTTTTTTTCTTGCCTTACTGACACTCTACTACCTCGGTGATGCGCCACCACTGCGGCGAACAACTATCTTCCTCATTCTGCTTCTACTTGCATTTAGACTAGCCCCTCTCTCTCTCATCACCAGCTGCGGCGGCTCACTCACCGCCTCTCACCCACGATTAAAACACACACACACCCCACTCCGAAACTCCCCTTCACTCATCATCCCACACACATGCAAACAACAAACAATTAAGAGAAACACACGCCTGAACAGGGTCGATCACACACCCACCGTCACACACACATGCACCGACGATCAACAAAATGCACTACCGACACACCAAACAGCGAACAAAACACAGAATACTCACACACACTGCCGATCATCCACACACACAGACTGCCAGACGGGTTGGACAGGGCACACACACTCACACAATTACCTGCAACGAAAACAGAACAGAGACGATCGCATTCTCACCCACACCCAGTTGCGACATCCACATGCTCGACGGACACACACCAAACGGCGACGACACACCCAACCCACAATCGCTAGATGATCGATAACAAACCCACATACTCACACCGAAGAACCCACCACCGCCGACGATCATGAACAGCACCAACGACCCCCCTCCGATCCTCTCACTCTCTCTGTTTTTTTGTTTTTTTGATTTCCTTATTTTCAGATTGAGATCACGTTTTGCATGGATTATTTATATACATGGAATTGGTGGTTCATCTTGATCCTACACCCTACCACATCGTCCACTTTCCTTTCTCTGCTCCCGATTTTTTGTTGATTTTTACAGCAAATCCATATATATATATATATATATATATATATATATATATATATATATATATATATATATATCTTTTCTCAAATTAATTTTAACCTCCCCTAAATTTTCTTTATATTTTCATTTTAACTCAATTAAAAATTTAAGTTTTCTTAAAATTATAAATTCACCCTTAAAAATTTTATTTGAAATTGAAAATAACACATACCACCCCATTATTTTTTAAATGTTTCTAAAATACAGCTAAAATTATGTAAGTGCTAAAATTAGGGTCTTACAATCCTTCCCTCTTAAAAGAAATTTCATCCCAAAATTTTAGTTACCTTGGTCGAATAAGTGCGGGTATTTGTTCATCATCTCGTCCTCTCGCTCCCACGTCGCCTCCTCTATCGAATGACTACGCCACAACACTTTCACTAGTGGAATCATTTTCGTCTGCAACCCTTGATCTTTACGACTTAAAATCTGGACCGACTTTTCAACATACGTCAAATTCTCTTCCAATTCGATTGGTTGAGAAGTCAACACGTGTGAAAGATCTAGCACATACTTCCTAAGCATCGACATATGAAAAACGTCGTGTAATCTAGATAGTTCTGGCAGTAAGGCAAGTTGATAGGCCGTCGTACCAACCCGTTCTAGGACCTCATGCGGCCCGATGCATCTCGGACTTAGCTTTTCTTTTTTTCCCAAACCTCATTATGCCCTTCCACGGGGATATACGCAGAAATACATGATCGCCCACTTCAAATTCCAACTCTCGCCTACGCTTGTCAGCATAACTCTTTTGTCGACTCTGAGCAATCTTCAATCTTTCCTGAATCACCTTTACCTTGTCTGCTGTCATTTGAACGATATCTGGCATCAACAGTTTCCTTTCTCCCACTTCGATTCAGTCTGTTGGACCCGAGTCCTACATCCCTCTCATACAACGATGCATACGGTGCCATATCGATTGCCGAATGGTAGCTGTTACTGCAGACGAATTCCATCAACGTCAAGTGATCATCCTAGCTACCAGGAAATTTCAAAACATAACTCCTTAACATACCCTCTAACGTCCGAATCGTACGCTCTGATTAACTGTCAATTTGCATATGAAAAGTTGTATTAAGTTCAACTTGGTACCTAAAACAGTTTGAAGACTTGGTCAGAACTTCGAAGTACATCTTGGATCTCTATCCGACACTATAAAAATTGGTGCACCATGTAGTCTAACAATCCCGTCAATATACAATTGGGCATTCTTATTCAGAGAATACGTCATTTTTACAGTAAAAAAATGAACAAATTTAGTAAGCCTATCAACAATCACCCAAATGGAATTATGTCCCTTTGAGTACGAGGTAATCCCGAAATGAAATTCATCGTGATATGCTCCCATTTTCACTCTGGTATAGGTAGAGGCTGCAATAACCCACCTGAATGTTAGTGCTCGATCTTGACTTGCTGTCAAACGAAACACCTGACAGCAAATTTCGTAATTTCCCGTTTCATTCTATTCCACCAGTAGTGTTCTCGCAGATCTCGATACATTTTGGTACTATTTTGGTGTATTATGCACGCTGAATTGTGCGCTTCCTCCAAGATATCCTTCTTCAGATTGGCATCATCAGGTACACCCAATCTATTTTTTACCATCAAAGTCTCATTGTTATCCTTGACACGATAGTCAGCTCTGTGACCACTCTTTATGTTATCTCTGATCTTTCCCAATTGGGCATCCGACTTCTATGCTTCGATAATATGGTCGATCAATGTCGACCTCAAAGTTAAAGTCGTAAGCAACGCTGCCGTCTGATCAACCGCCAACTAAACTCGCAAATATCTCAGCTCGGCATATAGATTGGTACCCGCTGACTTTCGACTCAAAATATCTGCTACAACATTGGCCTTTCCAAGGTGATAGTGGATGGTACAATCATAGTTTTTTGATAAACTCTATCCAACGTCTCTGACTCAGATTTAGTTCCTTCTAAGTAAACAAGTATTTCAAACTCTGATGGTCAGTGTATATCTCCCAAGTCTCACCATACAGGTAATGTCTCCAAAATTTTAGGGCGAACACAATCACCGCCAATTCCACATCATGTGTCAGGTAATTACGCTCGTGATTCTTTAATTGTTGGGAGGCGTATGCAATTACATAACCATGTTGCATTAGTACACACCCTAGTCCCTAATGTGACGCATCACTGTAGATCACAAAACCACCACCTTCAATCGGAAGGGAGAGTATTGGCGCAGATATCAGTCTATTCTTCAACTCTTGAAAACTCTGCTCATATTTATCAGTTTGCTCGAATTTGGATTCTTTGCGGGTCAATCGGGTCAACGGGGCAGCTATAACAGAGAATCTCTGCACAAACCGACGATAATAACCCGCTAATCCCAAAAAGCTTCGAACTTCAGTCACACTCTTCGGCCTCTCCCATTGCACCACGACTTCGACTTTATTTAGATCCACCTGAATACCATCTCCTGAGATCACATGCCCTAAGAATACCACTCGATCCAACCAGAACTCACATTTACTGAATTTGGCATACAATTGATTCTCTCGCAATGTCTGCAACACAATCTGGAGATACTTGACATACTCCTCTCTATTTTGGGAATAGATCAGTATATCATTAATGAACACGATAATAAACTAATCTAGATAAGGTTGGAAGATCCGATTCATCAGATCCATAAAGGCAGCAGGGGCATTTGTCAATCCAAATGGAATCACTAAGAATTCATAATACCCATACCTCATACGAAACGTCGTCTTTGCCACGTCACTGTCTCTGACTTTCAGCTGGTGATGTCCTAACCGAAGATCTATCTTGGAAAACATCCTGACCTTCTGCAGTTGGTCAAACAGATCATCAATTCTAGGTAACAGGTATTTATTATGAACCGTCATCTTATTCAATTGCCGGTAATCGATACACATCCTTAACGTGTCGTATTTCTTCTTCACGAATAGCACAGGGGCTCCCCACGGAAAAACACTAGGTCTGATAAACCGACGATCTAACAGATCTTGCAACTGAATCTTTAGTTCTTTCAGCTCGGTAGGCGCCATACGATAGGGTGGGATTGATATCGGAGCAGTTCCTGGAAGTAACTCAATGGTGAATTCCATCTCCCTATCCACTGGTAACCTTAGCAATTCTTCTGAAAACACATCGGAAAAATCCCTGACCACTGGAATATCCGCCACCTGAACTTCATTCTGTCTGGTGTCAATCACATGCACGAGATATCCCTGACATTCCTTCTTTAAAAGCTTCCTAGCCTCTAGGACTAAAATCAAGCTAACAGGGGTAATGATTCTATCCCCCGAAAATACCAGCTCTAGCTCACCTGAGGCCCAAAAGATAACTTTCTTTTTAAAGCAATCCACCGTGGCATGATAACCGGATAGCAAATCCATACCCAGTATCACATCAAAATCATAAATACTCAGGGGTAGTAAATTTACTAATAACTCTCTATCACCAATCTGAAGCAGACTGTCTTTATGCACACCATCTATCAACACGGATTCACAGTTCTCAGTTGCTTCCTGCATCTTCTTCTCAATTAATTTTGTTGTGTTTATTAATTCTGCATAACTTCTAATCCGCCTACCCATCAAACTGGAACATATTTCTCAATTAAATCTTTTCTAGGATCATCTACGTCTTGTCTCTTCCGTTTTTACCAAATCGGAACTAAATATCAAATTTAATTTCATACTATAGAACGGTCATTTTTTTGTTGTTTCAATAATGTAAATTCTTCCCTCCAACACAATTACAAGGTTTCCCCTCAGTATGGCCTAGAGGGCAGTTTTATACACACCCTTAGATGTTGTTTAATAATCCAACTTAAGTGTGCTCTGTCACACTATTGGTTTATTCAACTAAAACATTAAGACCTACCGATAGTGACTCCCAATGTCAAGTAATACCAACATGATCACTTATCAGTTATAATTTAATATTTAAAACCACTAGTACCCTCACAAACGCAATCCATCCGTCACTACTACCGATAGCACCACCCAATCCATCACTACTATCGACAGCACCCCCAATCCATCAACTAGTAGTATCACAATTTCGTTGCACCCACTAAATGCCAATAAAACAAATAACAATGCACGACGCTAATGTGCTATCTAATACAATATAATAACTATCACTCACGTACCGAACCCACCTATCGACACCCTATCGCATGGTCCACCACTGGATTGACCAACTGACATGTCTACAGAACCTATAACCTAGGCTCTAATACCAAAAATGTCACACCCCACCCCGTGCACCCGTCACCCGAGGCCGGGCATGACGTCGACTTGACATTACTGGACCAATCCACGAATATCCAAACTAACACATATACATACACACTCGCCTACTTGTAAATTTTTCCTAAAAAATATATATACCTGTTCTGAATATCCACAACCAAAAACACCAAAATTCCTGAACCTTTCACGGTTCACGTCCGACCGACTCACCTCCAATACGACACTACCTCCGGACTCTCCCTGGTGCCAGTCATGGACCAACTCCTAGCCGCGGTGCTAAAAACCAATTTTTTTTTTTTTTTTTTTTATCGATGTACTGTTTTCATAATAAAAATATTTCATGGATCAAGTATAAATAATAAACACTACGTTTCGAAATATAACATTATACAATCATATACCTGGTTCCACTACCATCAATGAAATAAAATAATATAACAATAATACCGTATATCGCACACCATATTCGGAACCAATTTTTCACTATCACCAATGTAAATAAATAACACAATACAAATATAATTTAATCACATACCGTATGGAAATTCAGTTTCCCAGTCACCAATGAAATAAACCAATATGTATTTAAAATATCCAATCCAAACATTTTAAATCAATCAATCCGATTATTTTAGATCAATCAATCCAAATATTTTAAATTAGCCAGTGCAACGAAAATAATATATATACGTCAATTCATTTTAAAGTAATATATCTAAACCGAATCAATCTAGACAGTTCATCTTAAAATACACCACACCCCTTTCCTACTAGCCATAGGATTGTTCTTACCTCACGATCGGGAGTTACAACGGTACTGTACCACCTGTCAGGTTTGTACTCCTGACGGGTCAACCACCCTGTAGAACTTGCCTAGCAGGTAATCCACATCTCGTAGGTCATATTCACCTAACGAAAAGAAAATTCACATCCCGTAGGTCATATCTGCCTAACGGGAAGAAAATTCACATCCCTTACGGGGAGAAAATCCACATCCCTTATGAGAAAAAAATCCACATCCCTTATGGGAAAAAAATTCACATCCCTTACGGGAAGAATATCCACATCCCTTACGGGAAGAAAATCCACATTCCTTACGGGAAGAAATTATGGCATAATCGGACCAAACATCACTCTCTACCTTAAAAACCGACTTGATCCAAAAATCATTTTTTTTTCTACCTTTTTAAAATCAACTTGGTCTAAAAAAAAAAAAAATTTCACAAACACCCAAAACCGCTTGATCCATATAAGTTGCGAATTCGTCCATTTTTAAATAAACACATTTTCTATAATTTATACGAAAATAAAATTTATAATTTATATAGAAGACAGTGCACTCACCTCGATTTTTGCACCACAGAAATATTACCGTCAACCACTACTGGACGTTGGCGCCTGTGAACCTAACAACGATAGGCCTAAATTAATATTTTATTTTAAAATAACCTAACGCGCAATGCAGGTCCTAAATCTCATATTTTCCATTTTTCAAGTTTTTATTATGGAAAATTGTTATTTTGTCCGTTTCGATACGTTATTATTTACCGTACCAATTTTCCCAAGATCAATGATTTTAAAAATACTATTACGATTATGAGGGTTACTATTTCGTTTGCAAGAATTATTAATACCCAACAATTTAATTTAATCAATAATAATACCTAAGTAAAATTTTACCTATTCTAAATCGTTCACGGGCTGAGAGATTGGATTTCCAAATTTATTGTATTTTTTTCCTTCCCTCTTTTTCCTTTTCTTTTTTCCCTGTTTTTTTTTTCCTGCCTTGTTGACACTCCATCGCCTTGGCAATGCGCCACCACTGTGGTGAACAGCCATCTTCCTCATTCTGCTTCTACTCGCGTTTAGACCAGCCCCTCTCTCTCTCCTCACCAGCTGCGACGGCTCACTCGCCGCCCCTCACCAATGATCAAAACACACACACACAGCACTATCACACTCCCCCCTACTCATCAGCCCACACACATGCAAACAACAAACAATTAAGAGAAACACATACCTGAACATGGTCGATCACACACCCATCGTCACACACACACACACACATGTACCGGCGATCAACAAAACGCACTGCCGACACACCAAATAGCGAACAGAACACACACACACTACCGATCATGCACACATACACACACACACACTATTGGACGGGTTGGACAGAGCACACATACTTACACAATCACCATCGATGGAAACGGAACAAAGACGATCGCATTCTCACCCACACCCAGCTGCGACACCCACATGCCCAACGAACACACACCAAATGGCGACGACATACCCAACCTACGATCGCTGGATGATCGATGACGAACCCACACACTCACGCTGGAGAACCCACTACTACTGGCAATCACGAACAACACCGACGACCCCCCCTCCGATCCTCTCACTCTCTCTATTTTTTTGTGTTTTTCTAATTTCCTTATTTTTAGATTGAGATCACAATTTGCATGGATTATTTATATGCATAGAATTGGTGGTTCATCTTGATCCCACACCCTGCCACGTCGTCCACCTTCCTTTCTCTGCTCCCGATGTTTTGTTGATCTTCACAGCAAATTCATGTATATATATATATATAAATATATAATATTTTCACAAATTACTTTAACCTCCCTTAAATTTTCTTTAAATTTTCATTTTAACTCAATTAAAAATTTAAGTTTTCTTAAAATTATAAATTCACCCCTAAATTTTTAATTTCAAATTGAAAATAACATATACCATCCCATTATTTTCTAAATGTTTCTAAAATGCAGCGAAAATTATGTAAGTACTACAATTAGGGTCTTACATTTTAGGTTGATTTGTAAGGCTTGACTGCCAAGTAAATCTTTTTCTTTTCCAACTAGGAATGTAAGGCAAAATTAGGAAGATTCCTTATTCTTTATTTAACAATTAGATTTTAGAATTTCATTTTTCTTCCTTGTAGACCCATGAATTCCCAAGTGTACTAGAGTTTATTTCTTTTTCTCTTGGCCGCCTATTTAAGGGGCTTTGTAGACCAATGAATTTCACACTTTTGATATTGACTAATATATTTTGAGAGGGTTATCTCTTGAGTCCTTCAAAGAACTTTTCTGAACTTATTAAGTTTTCTTGTGGCGTTCAACCTCTTTCGTTTGTGATTCTCTTGTAATCATTGGGTCCAGGAATATTTTATACCTTTGGTTCATATTTCGTTTATAAATGTTGGGTCAAGGTAATTTATCTTTTAATTTCTGTATTTCTTATTTCGTTATTGTTGATCCTAAGATTTTGATAAACAATTAAGTATTGATGTTTTAGTGGAACTAATGATTGATTAAGTGTTTTAGTGATTTAAAGTTCAAATAATTAAGATGTAAAATTGAATGGATGCTAAATGAAGATATCAAGATGATGAAGAAGTATTAAGAGTTTGAATAAATTAGGAAAAACAACCCAGATAAATCTTAACTCTTAATATCCCATTTAGGAACACACACGTGGCACAAAAAGAATTTTATCTATTATGTGTGTTTTGGTTAAGTGTAATTATTTGTTCCTATGTGAATTGAAAATAAATATTTTTGAATGATTAAAATGGAATATAAGAATATTAGTGGAGCTTATTTAAAGATAAAAATGGATAAAGGGGTAAAATCATAAAAGAAAGTGAGTAAAAAACGAGATCAGAGAAAAGATCTAGAAGGGAGAAGTCGACTGGCCAATGGTGGCTGAACTCTCTAAATCGAAGAGTTGACTGACAGGTCGACCGGTAAAAACAACTAAACTCTCTGAATCGAAGAGTCGATTGAGAGGTCGACCGGTGAAAGCATGACAAACTCTTTGAATCGAAGAGTCGACCGAGCAGTCGACCGATGAACTATATGGGCTACTTCTAATATATTTCAGTTGACTGGGCAGTCGACTGAACGCGTAGTTTCAAGATACTGTTTGATCCGAGTTTAAATCCAAAAGTAGCTATTTTTTGTTAGGATTTGAGAGAGATTTTGAGGATATTCTCTATATTTAAGATATGATTCATATATTAATTAAGTTCTTTCAATATGGTTCATTAAATATTATTTTTTCTCAATTTGATACTTAAAATGGATTCTATACTTATTTATTTTGATTGAGAAATACTTTGGGGTCTAATTAAGTGTTTTGAAAGTTGTTATTAAGTGAAATTGAACTTAAATGAAGTCCTTATGTTATAAGGGTCTATAAGAGCTTTTTATTGTCGTGACACTTGTAAATTAGCCGTTAGAAGGCTGATTACGTGTTCCTTTAAATAGACTTGCGAATTTTATTAGAGAAGTGAATCATTCTAAGAAAGTTAATCATTCTATATCATTTTGAAAGAGTTTTTATAAGAGTTAGTATTCTACATTATTGTGAGCTATTCTAAGAGTGATTCTAATAATCAATTGCGATCTATTCTTGTTGATGTCGGATTTGAAACTATACGGTTCTAATAATTATTTATGTGGATTCCGAGTGAGATTTTTCCATATTATTTATTGTTTATTATTTTATATTTTGGAAATTGATCTTAGAAATTATTTTTGATTTTTGAAGAAAGTATTTTTTCAAACAATTTCTTGAATCTGACTACGTGTTTCAATTTGCTACCTATATTCTTGTTAAAATCAGATTTTTGTATCTCACATATTTCTATCACTAGTTGGGATATTAATTGAGTTTTTATTTATTTGTGGTGGTAGAAGTTTCGAGTGAGATTTACTACTTATCAATTTTTGTATTGATGAGTTGTGATAGGTTAAATATTATTGGGGATATATAATCAAGGGTAGTTAGGTTGCAGTCTCTTTTTGTAAAGAGATTGAGATATTAATTACTCATAAATAGAATTAGTATGAGTGTTTTGCAAAGATTCTATCCTTACCTATGAAAATGATAATTGAAGTGTTTTGTGAGGTTTTGATTCTTGTGCCTTAGTGTAAAAAAGAATTAAGTTATTCTTTAACCTGTAAAAAGTAGAGGTTCTTCCTTAACCTGAGATTTTTTTTTTGTAAAGGTTGATTCTGAACTTATAAAAGAATCGGTGTGTGAGTTTAGTTCCTACCTTTAAAGGAATCTTGGTTTTAGTGGGGTGCGACCTCCGTGGAGGTCAGGAGACTGGATTAACTAAGAGTAGCTTGGTGAACCAGTATAAATCTTTTGTATGGTACATTACAACTTTGTTATTTTTATTGTTTGGTGTGCACTTAGATTGATTATATTATTCCGCTGTGTTATAAAGATAATAATTAATTTAAACTTAAAATTAATTATTTGATTTATTCAAATTTTATTCTGATTATTTTTTTAATTACCCAATTCACACCTCTTAGGTATTCTACTGGGTCAACAATTGACATCATGAGATGTATACTCGCTTCAACATCATATGCAATAGTACGAACCAACTCAGAAAACCATACTCCATGGAGGATAGAGTACGAAAGGTCCTAAGGTCCTTGACAAAAATATGAGAGTCAAATGTGACGGTAATCGAGAAAGCCAAGGATCTTAGCAAATACGACATCGATGATCTAATTGGTAATTTGATGACTCATGAATCGACGATCAAAGGCTACGAGAATGATACCAGAAATAGTAAGAGAAAATCCTTGACACTAAAAGTTCAAAAAATTGAAGAAGAGGGTGACAGTGATGATAAAAGGCTTGATAGTAAGCAAGAGAAGAATGTATCACTTCTCACAAACGATTTTAGAAAAATGACTCGGCGCAGATTCTGTGAGAAAAGAAATCTCAATATGTCCAAAGTGGAATACTACAACTGTCGTAAAATCGATCATTTTCAAAATGATTGTCCCGAACCAAAGAAGGATAAAGAAAAGGAAAAAGAAAAAAGAATAAGAAGAAATTGATGAAGGCTACCTGGGATGATACTGATTCAAGTAACTCGAAAGAATCAAATAGTGAGAATACATCCATGCTTGCATTAATGGCCACTGGTGGTGAGGTTATTCTAAAAGTATCAATAAATACGGATAAATGGTTCTTGGATAGTGGTTGTTCTCGACACATGACGGGAGATAAAGAAAAATTTACATCTTTGACACATAAAGATGGAGGTCATGTGACTTTCGGAGACAACACAAAGGGTAAAATTATCGGTATAGGTAATATCGGTAATGACACTACTATGATTAAAGATGTGTTACTAGTTGATGGACTTAAATATAATTTGCTTAGTATTAGTCAACTTTGTGACAAGGGTTATAATGTTATATTTTATCATAATAGATGCATCATTAAGAATAGTCACGATAGTAGTATCTTGCTAATTGCATCATGTTTTGAGAATGTGTATACTTGCTCTTTTGATGATTTTAATTCTTAAAATTTATCCTGTTTGAATGCTTCATTTGAAAATAGTTGATTATGGAAAAGAAGACTTGGGTATGCTAGTATGGAGTTAATTTTTAACTTATGTAAGAAGAGTCATGTACGTAGCCTACCTGATTTGAAATATGTGAAGAATAAAGTATGTGATGTATGTCAATTAGGCAAGCAAGTTAGATCATCATTTAAGAAAATATGCACAAATCCACGTCTAGATGTCTTGAATTATGGCCTCTTGATTTATTTGGGCCTAACTCTGTTGCTAATTTTAGTGGTAAGTTTTATGCATTTGTCATAATTGATGATTATTCTAGACTTATCTGGGTATATTTTCTTGCTAAGAAAAGTCAGGTTGCTCTCGTTCTTGCTAAATTTTGTAAACGTGTTCAAAATGAGAAGTAATATTCTATCATTAACATTCGTAGTGACAGAGGAAGAGAATTTAAGAATGATGAAGTGGTAAGTTATTATGATGAGCATGGTTATGCTCACAACTTTTCTGCACCAAGATCACCGCAACAAAATGGTGTAGTGGAAAGGAAGACTAGAACACTTCAAGAGATGGTCAGAACAATGCTAAATGAAAATTGTTTACCAACCTACTTCTGGGCCGAAACAGTAAGTACTGCTTGTCACATTGTAAATCGAGTATCAATTTGTAGAGGGTTTAACAAAATCTCATATGAAATATGGAATGGTAAGACTCCTAATATTTTCTATTTTAAAGTCTTTGGATGCAAATGTTTTATTTTGAATGACAAGGATAATCTTGGTAAATTTGATGCTAAATCTAATTATAGGATTTTCCTGGGATATGCTACTAATAGTAAGACTTATAAAGTTTATAATAAACGTACTTTAGTAGTAGAAGAAATTATGCATGTTATTTTTTAGGAAGTTGATCCATACTTGTCGAGAAAGGTTTTAGATGATGATAATGCAAGTATCGTAAAGAACCAAAACCAAGGTATTGATGTACCAAAGGAGTCTCACCAAGAGGAATAACCTAAAGAGAATGATTCGACTTTACCAAGAGCTATAAAGAAAGTAAAAGGATATTCAATTAAAGAAATCATCGGTAATTTTGAAAAAGGTGTAAGTACTCGATCTTCTCTTAAGGATATAATCAATCTTGCTTTCTTATCTCAAATTGAGCCTAAAAATATAAATGAGGCATTAATTGATGAATCTTGGATTTCCGCAATGCAAGATGAATTAGTTCAATTTGAGTGGAACAAAGTGTGGTGTCTTGTTCCGAGACTGGATTTTTATCCAGTTATTGGTACTAAATGGGTATTTAGAAACAAAAAAAATGAATCTGGTATGGTAATTAAAAATAAAGCAAGATTAGTGACACATGACTATAATCAAGAGGAAGGAATTGATTATGATGAAATTTATACTCCTGTTGCTAGACTAGAAGCAATTAGAATGCTACTCGCCTTTACATGTTCACATAATTTTAAGTTATGTCAAATGGATGTAAATAGTGCATTTCTAAATGACTTTCTAGTTGAAGAAGTTTATGTGGAACAATCTCTGGGATTTGAAAGTGATAAATTTTTCGATCATATATTTAAATTACGCAAGGCTTTGTATGGGCTCAAATAAGCTGCAAGAGCTTGGTATGACAGACTTAGCCAATATTTGATCGAAAATAGTTTTCGAAGGGGTATTTGTGATATTACACTATTTGTTAAGCAAACTGATTCTGATATCCTATTAATACAAGTATATGTTGATGATATTATTTTTGGATCTACTAATGAGGATTTTTGCCAAGAGTTTGCTAAGATAATGCGAGTTGAATTTGAAATGAGTTTGATGGGAGAGTTCAATTTCTTTCTTGGATTGCAAATTAAGCAAACCAAAGAAGAGATATTTATAAATCAAGCTAAATACACCAAAGAGTTGTTAAAGAAATATGACTTGAAAGAAGCTAAAGAGTACAAAACTCCCATGGCAACGGCTACAAAAATTGAAAAAGATGATACGGGCGAAAGCGTAAATGAAAAAATGTATCGAGGTATGTTTGGTAACTTATTGTATTTAACTGCTAGTAGACCTGATATTATATATAGTGTTTGTCTTTGTGCTAGATTTCAGTTTTGTCCTAAAGAATTGCACTTGACAGTGGTTAAGCGAATTTTTCGTTATTTAAAGGGGACGACTGACCTAGGATTATGGTATCCTGAGGGGAGTGATTTTAAATTGGTAAGTTACTCCAATGTTGACTTTGCTGGTTGCAAAGTTGAGCGAAAAAACACAAGTGAATCATGTTATTTGTTAGGACATGTTTTGGTTTCTTGGTTAAGTAAGAAACAGAATTCGATAGCCTTAACTACTACTAAGGTTGAATACATGGCAGCTGATAATTGTTGTGCTCAAATTTTCTATATTAAGTAACAGTTAAATGATTTTGGAGTTTGTATGTAGGAGGTACCGATCTTTTGTGATAATAAAAGTGCTATATGTCTAAGTAAAAATTCTACACAGCACTCACGAACTAAGCACATAGAGATTAGACATTACTTTATTCGTGATCACATTTAGAAAAATGATATTATTATTGAGTATATTGATACCTCCGATCAGCTTGCTGATGTTTTTACCAAACCACTAGCAGAAGATTAGTTTGTAAAAATCATTTGCGGTTTGGGTATGGTTAGGAATAATGATGTTTGCCTGGACTAAGTTACATGTGTTGTGTTCTCCCCCTCCCTAAATTTATTTTTGAAGATGACAAAGGGGGAGAAATTAGTGATATTTTATTAGGGGGGAGTAATGTGTTATTAAGAGGAAGTATTCCAAAACTATGTTTTAATCACAAGGGAGAAATTTAAAAAAAATTGTGCTTTATTGAGTATTTTAAAATTATGTATTATTGAAATCTTCATTATGATGTTTTATCGAGTTAAAAAACCCATCCTCAGATTCAGGGGGAGTGTGGTTATATTTTATTTTGAAGAAAAAATCAAAATTAATTGTCATCATAAAAAAGAGGGAGATTGTTGATCCTAAGATTTTGATAAACAATTAAGTATTGATGTTTTGGTGGAACTAATGTTTGATTAAGTGTTTCAGTGATTTAAAGTTCCAGTAATGAAGATATTAAATTGAATGGATGCTAAATGAAGATATCAAAATGATGAAGAAGTATTAAGAGTTTGAATACATTAGGAAAAACAACCCAGATAAATCTTAACTCTTAATTTCCCATTTAGGAACACACACGTGGCACAAAAAGAATTTTATCTAGTGTGTGTGTTTTGGTTAAGTGTAATTATTTACTCCTATGTGAATTGAAAATAAATATTTTTGAATGACTAAAATGGAATATAAGAATATTAGTGGAATTTATTTAAAGATAAAAATGGATAAAGGGGTAAAATCATAAAAGAAAGTGAGTAAAAAACGAGATCAGATAAAAGATCTAGAAGGGAGAAGTCGACTGAGGAGTTGACCGGCCAATGGTGGCTGAACTCTCTAAATCGAAGAGTCGACTGACAGGTCGACCAGTGAAAACAACTAAACTCTCTGAATCAAAGAGTCGATTGGCAGGTCGACCGGTGAAAGCATGACAAACTCTTTGAATCGAAGAGTCGACCGAGCGGTCAACCGATGAACTATATGGGCTACTTCCAATATTTTTCAGTCGACTGAACGCGTAGTTTCAAGATACTGTTTAATCTGAGTTTAAATCCAAAAGTAGCTATTTTTTGTTAGGATTTGAGAGAGATTTTGGGGATATTCTCTATATTTAAGATATAGTTCATATATTAATTAAGTCCTTTCAATATGGTTCATTAAATATTAATGTTTCTCAATTTGATACTTAAAATGGATTCTATACTTATTTATTTTGATTGAGAAATACTTTGGGGTTTAATTGAGTGTTTTGAAAGTTATTATTAAGTAAAATTGAACCTAAATGAAATCCTTATGTTATAAGGGGTCTATAAGAGCTTTTTATTGTCATGACACTTGTAAACTAGCCGTTAGAAGGTTGATTATATATTCCTTTAAATAGACTTGCAAATTTTATTAGAGAAGTGAATCATTCTAAGAGAGTTAACCATTCTATATCATTTTGAGAGGGTTTTTATAAGAGTTAGTATTCTACGTTATTGTGAGCTATTCTAAGAGTGATTTTCATAATCAATTGCGATCTATTCTTGCTGATACCGGATTTGAAGTTATATTGTTGTAATAATTATTTCTGTGGATTTCGGGTGAGATCTTTCCATATCATTTATTGTTTATTATTTTATATTTTAGAAATTGATCTTAGAAATTGTTTTTGATTTTTGAAGAAAATATTCTTTCAAACAATTTCCTGAATCTGATTACGTGCTTCAATTTGCTATCCATATTCTTGTTAAAATCATATTTCTGTATCTCACATATTTCTATCATTAGTTGGGATATTAATTGAGTGTTTATTTATCTGTGGTGGTAGAAGTTTCGAGTGAGATTTACTACTTATCAATTTTTGTATTGGTGAGTTGTGACGGGTTAAATATCATTGGAGATATTTAATCAAAGGTAGCTGAATTTTAGTCTCTTCCTATAAAGAGATTGAGGTATTAGTTCTTCTTAAATAGAATTAGTATGAGTGTTTTGTAAAGGTTCCATTCTTACCTGTGAAAATGAAAGTTTGAGTGTTTTGTAAGGTTTTAATTTTTGTGCCTTAGTATTAAAAAGAATTAGATCATTCTTTAACCTGTAAAAAGTAGAGGTTCTTTCTTAGTCTGAGAAAATAAAATTGTCAAGGTTGATTCTGAGCCTATAAAAGAATCGGTGTGTAAGTTTGGTTCCTACCTTTAAAAGAATCTTGGTTTTAGTGGGTGCGACCTCCATGGAGGTCGGGGGACTGGATTAGCCAAGAATAGCTTGGTGAACCAATATAAATTTTTTGTGTCCTGCATTATTATTTTGTTATTTTTGTTGTTTGATATGCACTTAGATTAATTATATTATTCCGTTGTGTTATAAAGATAATAATTAATTTAGACTTAAAATTAATTATTTGATTTATTCAAGTTTTATTCTGATTTTTTTTTTTAATTACCCAATTCACCCCTTCTCTTGAGTATTCTACTGGGCCAACAGTTACAAATTTGAATTTAGTTCGATTCTTTGCAAAGAAACCCCAAGTTAGTTTCGGGTCTCATTAATTCTTGGTAAGGTTCGCATCATTTGGTATCAGAGCAAAGTTTAAATCAGATTTCATCTATCTTTTTTATATTTTTTTTAATTTTCATTCATTTTAATCAGTTCATTCCTACGTTAAAATTTTATTGGCCGAAATATATAATCAAATCTGGTCAATTTTTGTTTTTTTTTTCTTAGTGTGCATCTTCAAATCTCAATTTAAAGTTACTGTATTTAAAAAAAAAAAAAAAAGTAGAAATAGAAGAGAAAAAAAACAGAAACAAAAAACAAAAAAAACAAAAAAAAAATTGAAAATTATTTCTTTTTGTTCTATATCATAAACTTTTCTTTGTGCTCTTTTTATTCGCTTTGTTTTCGTTCCTAAAATCTCATTTTTAGTGAATCAATTAGTTGAGTTTGGATTGCTACAAGAAAATTTCTAATTGAGATTGGTTAAGTTCAATAAAGAACTAAAAGAGTGAACTAAATAGTGGGAAAAGGCAATAGAGTATGAGCTTATAAAAGGGTAAAAGCCGAATTTGAGTGATACACGAGTGAAATGACATAATTTGAGTGTAAACACGTAAGGGAGTGTTTGTGAGGTTTACTAACTTTGTTTTGCAGGTTACTAAACATGTCCGAAGAAACAAACAAAGGCTCGTCCGATGAAGCACTAGAAATGATAGAGGTCATGGACGTAAAAGTTTTTTACAAGGCCTTGGAGCATAAGCTTCAACGGTTGAACTTGCAGTTTGATGAAGTGCATGAATGACTAGATAAAGTTGAGTCTAGTGCACAAAAGGGGCAGCCATCGAGAGTACGGCTGGCAAAACAAGTATTTACAAGATGACACGACACGAGACCGACACGAAATTATCAGATCTGAGTTTTTCTTATCAGGTATCGGGTCGTTATCGTGTCAGACCCGATAACCCGATAAAAAATAGTGTAAGTTATCAGTTTTATCTGATAACCCAATAGGTTACACAATATGACACGATAAATTTTTTGTGTATTCAGATTACACGATAACCTAAGATCTAATAATTTACCCATTAATTTCATAAATTATTTTCACACCCCCAAATTATCAAATATTATAATTTAGTACCTAATATATATATTCACATTTCCCTAACCTTATTCATTTAGACATTTGATATTCGTTTTACCGCCGTTGGCCGCTCACTTCGTTCTCTCTCTTTTTGCCGTTGCTCCACAAGACGACGACGACGACTGCCATTGCTCCACTACGTTCTCTCTCCCTTCATCGCTACTTCATTTTATTCTCTTTCCCTTCGCCGCTGCTCCATTTCGTTCTCTCCCTTCGCTGCTGCTCCACAAGACAACGACGACCGTCACTGTTCGAATCTCAGTCGTTCATTCGACTCCAGGTAGCTGTTATCATTGCATTTTTATTTTTTTTGTAGATCTAAAGGGTTAGGGCTACGTTCGAATCATGGTTTTTGTGAATGATATTTGTGTTGGTGTTTTTTTTTTGTTTTTTTTTTTTTTTTGTAAATAAATTTTGTTAACATGGTGTCAACTTAACAGGTCATTAACGTGTAATGGATTAATGTGTAATGGATAGGTTAATGTGTAATGAAAACCTATCAAGTCTTATTGTGTCGTGTTTACCTCATAGGTTTCGTGTCATCGTGTAACATGAAAAATTATTGTGTCGTGTCGTGTTGACACGATAATTTTCGTGTCATGTTCGTGTTTGGGTAGTTTGACACGATATGTTTATCGTGTCGTATTCGTGTTTGAGTCTTATCGTATTTCGTCTTATCGTGTAATGACCTGTTATACGACTTGTTACACGAATTACCAGTCCTAACCGAGAGCTCCTAATGTGCAACGGAGAGACAAGAATCCGCATAAGTTTGATTATAAAGATGACATAGATGAAGAAGATCGCGCTTCTAATGCGAGCTTGGACAGATTTGGACGTGGATATGAGAATAGAAGAGATCGATATGGGGAGCGAATTGATAGTAACTTGGGAAGTATCAAGATGAAGATTTCATCGTTTCAAGGGAAGAACGACCCTGAAGCATACTTGGAGTGGGAGAAGAATATGGGATTGAACTTTGAGTGTCACAACTACTCTAAGCATAAAAAGGTAAAACTCGTTGTAATTGCATTTGTTGATTATGTTATAATATGGTGAGATCAACTTTTGATGAACAAAAGGCGAAACCATGAGAGGCCTATTGAGACGTGGGCTAAAATGAAGGCTATCATAAGAAGGATGTTTGTCCCTAGTCACTATTATAGGGATTTATACTAGAAGTTACAAACTCTTACTCAAGGATATCGGAACGTAGATGATTACTACAAGGAGATGGAGATCGCTATGATCTGGGCTAATGTCAAGGAAGATAGAGAAACTATCATGGCAAGGTTCTTGAATGGTCTGAATTGGGAGATTGCCAATGTGGTGAAGTTGCAACATTATGTGGAGTTGAAAGACATGGTGCACATAGCAATAAAGGTGGAACGACAACTTAAAAGGAAGGGAACTCGATCATTTCAAAACCGGGCTCTTCCACTTCATGGAGGCCTAATAGGAGGAGAGATGAATGGGCTGTTTTTGAGTCCCAAACCGAACCGCCGAACATGAGAGATAATGTGCCCAATACCAACAAAGGTAAAATCTAAATCCAAACTCGTAATCGTGATATTGAATGTTTTCACTGTTTGGGAGTAGGTCACATAGCTTCACAATACCCAAATAAGAAAATCATGATAATACATGTTGATGGAGAAGTGGAAACCAAAAGCAAGAGTGATGATGACTATATGCCACAACTTGAGGATGCTTGTGAAGATGAAGTGGAGTACCTGGTGAAGGGAGAGATACTCGTGACTTGGCATGCTCTAAGTGCTCAAGTTGTAGAAGATGACATGGAACAACAAAAGGAGAATGAGAATCAAATAAAATTGAAAAGAGAGAATGAGTTGAAAAAACCTTGTGAGATGAGTTCAAAAAAATATGAGAAAGAGGAGTGAAAAAGAAAAAGATAGTGAAAAAAAATGAGAGAAAAACAGAAAAAAAAGTGAGTTTTTATGTTAAGGCGAGTGATGTCAAGAGGTTTTTTTTTATACAAATCAATCTATAATTGTACTCTTGTACAAAGAGACTTGTTTTACTACTAACAAAATTGACAAATCTTTTCCTAATGTTGTTGTTTATTTGTTGCAGGAATACAAGGATATGTTTCATAATGATGTGCATAGCGGATGTCTTCCTAATAGATGGATCGGACATCAAATCGATTTTGTGGCCAGCGCAATGATTCCTAACCAACCAGCCTATAGGCATAATTCAGAGGAGACAAAAGAACTTCAAAAACAAGTTGAGGAATTGACGGCCAAAGGACACATACGAGAAAGCATGAGTTCGTGTGCGGTACGAGTGCTACTTGTGCCTAGGAAGGATGGGACTCGACAAATGTTTGATGATTGTCGAACTATTAACAACACTGTGTTGAAGATTCGAGGATGAATCCTTTTGAAAAGAGAGGGAATGATGAGAATCAATGAACACAATCAGAGGATCCATTACATGTCCAAGTTGGGCCTATTATTAGGGCAAGATCAAAGAAAAATCAATGTAACATTTAATGAGTTAATTCAAGAGACTTGACCCATATCTACAATAGTTAAGCCCAAATTAGGCCTATCAGACAATCAAAACCTAATTCATCTTATTAAGACAAGCGAATGAGCTTAAAACGTGATCCTGAATAGGCCAAGAATGAGACCCACGAATTTTATTTTATTATTTTAAGTTTTTTAATTATTTTTTAGGCTGATTTGTAAGGCTTAATTGCCAAGTAAATCTTTTTCTTTTTCAACTAGGAATGTAAGGCAAATTAGGAAGCTTCATTATTCTTTATTTAGCAATTAGATTTTAGAGTTTTCTTTTTCTTCTATGTAGACCCACGAATTTTCAAGTGTACTAGGGTTTCTTTCTTATTCTCTTGGCCGCCTATTTAAGGGGCTTTGTAGACCTACGAATTTCACACCTTTGATATTGATTAATATATTTTGAGAGAGTTTTCTTTTGAGTTTTTCAAAGAACATTTCTGAACTTATCAAGTTTTCTTGTGGCGTTCAACCTCTTTAGTTCGTGATTCTCTTGTAATCATTGGGTCAAGGATTATCTTATACTTTTGGTTTGCATTTCGTTCATAAACGTTGGGTCAAGGTAATCTATTTTTCAATTTTTGTATTTCTTATTTCGTTACAAATCTGAATTTAGTTCGATCCTTTACGAATAAACCTCAAGTTGGTTTCGGGTCTCACTAATTCTTGGTGTGGTTTTCATCACCGTGCCTTAGGAGGAATGACCCAGAACAGGTATGGAGATTGATAATTGACATGGAGACCCAAAGTTGGTATGTAAATGGGCCTATCTGATTAATCAATTCTAGAGTTCTCGGGGCGATCGTGTGTTCGAGGACACGTGGCACCCTTGTAGCTTCTAAACAAATTTTCCCTCATCAGTAGTGGGATGTCTTTTGACATATACGTGAAATTCAGTATTTCCAACAGGAAGCTGTAACAATGGGCTTCGATTTCCATCTCAGAACCAAATAACCATTTTCTTCAACAACAGTGTACCATTCCCCAACCTCAATCTTCCCAATCACTGCTTGGCCTGAGTCAATATCTTGATAGGCATGGGCTGAAACCCAACTCGGCTCATCCTCCTCTGCCATTGGTCTATTCTTTTGTGTCACTCTACTTTAGCCGACCTCTCGCAGCTCACAATGTTCTTGATCTCCTCCTCGAAGTAGAACTACTCTATATTCGCCCTTTTGGTTGGCTAATCTGGGGAGGATAAATGTGGGTAGTTGGTGGTGGTCTTAGATCTGCATGAGAGAGAGAGCTCATCTAGGTCCTCATGGTGCCTTCATCCAATCTATGCCCATAGCATAGATCCGTTATGGATCAGTGCTGGCGAGAACAAATCTAAGAAGGGAGGAGAAAGAAAGAGCAAGGAAAGATGAAGAAAAAATGGTGGTGGAGAGAGAGAAAGAGAGGATAAAGAAGAATAAAATCTTTTTTTTTTTTTAATTTGTGAAAAATAAGAGTTATATATATATATAAATAGGGATGTTAGTGTAAAAAATAAATGATGAATATATATATAACAAATTTAAAGGGTTATTTATGTATCTTAGTTTTCAATTATTTAATTATTTTTAAATGGCAAGGGTAAAATTATCATTATAATAAATATTTTACTAATTTTTTACTTATAAGGGAATTAAGTGATCCTTGAAAAAAAATAATAGGGGATTAACTAGTATTTATAAAATGATAAGGTATATATCTGGTCAACGACAAAATGACAGGGGAGATAAATGATATAAACTCTTAGTATCATTTTACCACCATAGAAACCTATACTTTATATCCTTTTATTTTGAGAGGAGTGAACATTAACATTTCAAACAAAATCATGTGAAATTACTTAACTACCCTTTGTTGTAAATCAAAGTTTATTGTTTAAAAAGTAAATTAAACAAAATGCATAAATTACTTATACACAGGGTCATATATGAATTTATCAAACTTTTTTATTATGTAAACACAAAATTTTCGTTAAAACCAACATCAAAGAACAAAATTATCAACTACTTCGATGATTTTTTAAAAATCATTCATTAATCTGTTTTTAGTTTCGTAAGTTGTGTTACAAAGTGTTATGAACATGTAAAAAAAAAAGTGGATTAATTTTGGAGATGGATAAGGTACCATATGTACATTAATATTTGAACACCTTCGACTTTTTAAAAAAATGTGATAGGAACCGTATTCTTTAAAAATTAAAATTTATTTAAAAATGAATGAAAAAATATTTCTTTAAATATATTATAAAAAATGATTAAATAGGATAAATATATTAATTCTTAAAAGTATTTTTTTTCTAAATTACAAGTTTGAAAAATAGCCCAATTTTACAAAATTAAATATAAATATTCTATTTTCAAAAAAATTAATTTTTTTCTAAAAAATAATAAAAAAATATATTTTATAAGAATGAAACATATTATATTTTTTTTATTTTTTTGAGATTTAAAAAAAATATAGGTGTTAAAGAAATCAATGGGTGGATGTGGGGGATTTCAAAAAATAAAGAGATGGGGGGCTGAAACTTTGTCACCCCTATTAGCCACACTGTGGCCGGTTTCTTTGTGTTATATATAAAAAAAACGTAAATTACTGTAAATCTACAGTTTTGTTTTTAAAAATGCAAAAAACTTTAAAGAAATATTAGTGGATTCGGTATTTTTGCAACTTTAAAAGTGTAAAGAACCCGTCCGTCATATTTAATAGAACGCACGATCATATTTAATAGGAAGTGGATTTCACACGTTGTGCCCCTAAGGTTTGACCATTATGTCACTATGGTCCCCCTAGTTGTAATTTGACCACATAACACCACGAAGTTCCGTAGTCATCCCACTTCAATCCAAGCTAACAACACAATTATGATTGTGGATGAAAAATAGTGAACTGGGCATTCAAAATGATAGGAAAAAAACACACTCCAGTTGTTTGTTTTCTATTTTTAAGGAGACTTTACGAGTATTTCTAACCTCTTTATTTTTGGAGATTTTATGAATATTTTTAATCTCTTTGTTTCTCCCTTCTCAGTTTTGAACAAATCTCTGGTTCTCTCTCTATATATAAATATTTGGACGGGATGAAGGAAGTTAAAATTGCTAATAAAATCACTTAAAAACAATCAAGTGCATAACATGTGATTGTTTTCCGTATAAAATTGTAACAAGGATAATGACTTGGACTAAATGATCAAGAAACTTTAAGGCGCTATATGTTTAAATTAAAATCATGGGGACCAAAGTGACATTTCGGTCAAACTTCAGGGGTACAAGGTGTTAAAATATCGCCTGTTTTGCACTTAGTGGAAAGTATAAGGGGTAAAGTGTATATTGTTTAAAGTTGAGGGGTTAAGTAACACTAAGTTCAAGTATAAGGGTATAAACGGCTATTATCCCAAAATTGAATTGCGGTTAGAAAACCTACAGGTTTAATGGTTTCTACTACGCCCGCCCCTCATCTCTCCGGCGACTGTTCACTTCCTAGCTTTGGCTCTAGCTCCCGGCTCCAACGCTCGGTGCTGAAGGTATGTCTCTCTCTCTCTCTCAATATCACCGCCTTTCACCATGCCGTCGGCCCCATATCGATCGCCCTCTCTCTCCATCCCCTCACTGAACCATGCGCCGCACCCACTTGGCCAATCCATCAACGCAGGTAACCACGCGCCACCGCACCCTCCGATTTCTAACCTCGTCGACGCACCCATCCACCTCTCTGAACCATGCTCCACCACCAACCCCCTCATTAAAAACGCACACCACTACCCACGAACAACTCTGCCACCACCTCTGAATGCCTCCTCCACGCTGCACCGATTTCTGATTAGGGTTGTTTGACTGTTTTCATTCCTTATATGTTGGAATTTTTGTTTTGTCTCAACCCCCTTTTCTATTTATTTGGTGGTCCATTTCCAATTTTTGTTTTAATTGCTTAATTTTAGAATTAGGGTATTCATAGTTGTTACAGAATTTTGTTGGCTGTTCTAAAATCAGTTTCGTTTTTAGTTTAGGTCAAAGATTTAGGGTTATAATTGTTTCGGTGTAATTTCATTATCTACAGATTTTTTGTCAATAAATTTGTTTACTTTTGATTCATTCCAATTTATGTTTCTGTTTTCTATTTTTTTTAATTTTTATGAGGTTAAAGAATTAGGATTCATTGTTCCTTTAGGGTATGCTGTTAGACTTCTTAGTTAGAAATGAAGCTTTCAATTCAAAATTGAGAGACATTTATGGAATGTTTGGTTGGGAGGATGGAAAAGAGAAATGAAAAGAAAAATGAGAGTGATATTTTTATTCATTGTAAAAAGAAAATTATTTTTCCTAGTGTTATTTAGTTAAGAAAGAAAAATGACATGAAGGAAAATAAGTCACTTTAATGTACTTTACTATATTACCCTCATATATTACAAAAAAAAAAATGAAAAAAAAATTAAAAATTCTATTATCAAGGGTACGGTTATAATTTTACTCTATTCTCAAAAAACTCTCTTCATTTCCCTTCATTTTCCTCTCCCAAGTTGGTGTGAAAATTTTTTTGTTTTGGAAATTGTGCAATTTCCTTTCAATTTTATTTTTCTTCTCATTTTCTCTCCATACCAAACAAGTTTTTTTTTTTTTTTTCATTTTCTTATCCAACTTTTTTTCCACTCAAACAAATGAAACCTTAAGGGTGAAAATTAGTCTTTACCTTGAATTGCATAAAGAGGATCAAAGTCTCCCATAAAATCTAGATCTAGGTCAACACGAGGAAAAAAAAGACTAAAAAAATGATCTATTCCAAATCGGGTCAATTGTCATAAAAAGGGGATTGATTGTACATTATGATCTTAGAAATTATCTTAAGTGCAAAACAACAGTGTTTACTTTGCTCTTCCGTAGTTGTTTATTATTTTTCCTTACTATTTCAATTCATCTGTTTGACTACTCCCAAATCAATTGATTTTTGAGGATGCCCTGATTTGGAGAGATCACAGTAAGATGAAGAAGATTCCTGCTCCGTTGCTCCTCGTCGAATTCTTACATTGAGGGGTTAGTTTTCTCTCGGCCAATAACTTCTAGTGTAAGAGTAAGTTTTTGGCCCAGTGAGAGGGGGGTGAATTGGATAGTAATAAATATTTAAACAAATTTAAATCTTTAAACACTTAATTAATCAAATAATTAATTTTATCCTAAATCAATTATTATTTTGTTACGCAGCGGATAAGTGTTTAAACCATGTGCACAACTAAATAAAATGTAAACGATGTAGAACACAAATATATATCTTGGTTCACTAAGCTACTTTTGGCTAATCCAGTCTCCCAAGTTCCACGGAGATTTGTACCCACTAAAACTCAGATTCCTTTAAAGGTAGGAATTAAAGCCTCACAATAATTCCTTTTATAGGCTCAAAATCAACCTTTACAATTCCCTTTTCATAGGCTAATGAAGAACCTTATATTTTTGCAGGCTAAAGACTAACCTAATTCTATTACAGGATTCACAATCTAATTATTTTACCAGGCTAAGAATCAAACCTCACCAACACTCCAAGTATCATTTTCACCGGGAAGGATGTAACAATTACAATTTACTCAAAAATGAACTCTATTTAGGAAGAATTCACACCTTATTCTTTTTAAGAGAAAAGAATAACTTAGCCTTTTTATTCACTAGGTAAGTTCAAACCTCAATCTTCTTCCCGGAAAAGATTGAAACCACAGTTACCCTGATTAGATACAACCCAACTGTATCCAATCCGCACAAACTCATCAATTACAAAAATTACTGAGTTTCTTCCCACTCGGAGCTTCTACCACCTCAAATCAATTAAACTCAATTAATGTTCCATTAATTACTGCGTGATAAAATTAAGTGAGGAATTCAATATCTTATTATAATATGTGTGGGTAGCACAAAATTAAGAACGTAATTATATAATCACAAAATTGTTTTTAAGAAAGATTTTTATGCTCTTTAAAATTCAAAAATGATTTTACTACGATCTTATTAACCAAGCAAATATAGTAATATAAATTCACAATAAAGAATAATAGCCTGGAAAGATTTCATTAGGAAAACACCGAAGAATATAAATTGAATTGCTAGACAGCTCAAATCGGTGACGCCAAAATAACCAACGCTTTATCTCAAGAACTGCTCACAAATAATCTCACAAATGATCTCTCGAAATAATTTCAGAATAATAACTCTTAGAAAGCTCAGGAATTTCGATAGTTCTTGATCGATGTGATATGTTGATATGAAATTCGCAGGTTTATTTAAGTTGATTTGAAAGAAGCCCTCTAATGGCTAGTTTCCTCAAGATATGACATTTAAATGTACCTATAGACCCCATATATCATAACCATTCATTCCTGGTATAATTTACTCAGATATGGTTATAAAATCTTTTAATAAAGTCCTCAAATTAATTCTCAATTTCAAATCGAATAGATAGGAAGTTTCAAATGTACCAAATTGAGAAACACTTCAATTTTATGTACTATATCTATAGGGATATTAAAATAAATATGATATATCTCAAATATATTCAAATCCCAAGAATATCTGAATCAGATATGCCAAAAATGGCTAGTTTTGATTTAATCCTTAAAATCCTTGAAATTCTAACCAGACAGTCGGTTGACTGACTTCCAATCATCGGTTGACCGATCAATACAGATTGTAACCCAAGCCAGCCTTTCATAGGCAGTCGGTTGATCGACCCATCCATGGTCGGTTGACCGATCGTTACAGAATGCAATTCTAGGCCAATTTTAAGCCCTAGTCAGTTGACCGATCCACTACGGTCGGTTGACTAATCGATACAGAGAGTTTCACTTCGGCCAATCGATTAACCGATCTCCCTTGGTTGGTTGACTGATCGATTAAGAGATTTCCCAATTTCCAGCCTACTCCAATCGGTTAACTGAACCTTCTATGGTCGATTAACCAAATCTTCTATGGTCGGTTGACTGAACACTGCCGGAACACTCCTTCTCAATTTATTTCAACTCCAAACTTCATCGTTTTAAACCCTTTAACCGATTTCTTTTCTCGGTTAACTTAGTTGACACTAATATTCAATTTTAAACACTAATTTTACTTAGGTCAATTTTCATTTTTCAATTTCACATTGGAAAAAATAATTTAACACTAATTAGGATTTTGATTTCATTAAATTAAGGACACATAAATATAACTTATTAATTTGTGTCGTGTGTGATTCTAATCGGGATACATTAAGAGTAAAAGAGGTTTGAGTTGTTTTCACCTAATTTCTTCAGAATCTTCAACACTTTGTCTCTTTAATGTCCATCTCTGTATCTTCAATAATTACTTCATGTTTTGATTTTTAATGGAACTCTTAAACTGAAACACTTAACAAACACGTTAGTTCCACAAAAAATATCAATTTTTAATTGTCCATCAAAATCTCGGGATCAACAATCTCCCCCTTTTTGATGATGACAATTAGATTCGATATTTTCTTCAAAACAAGAATGTAACCACGCTCTCTCTAAATCTAAGGACGGGTTTTTTAACTCGTTAAAGCATAATCACGAAGATAATTCAATAAATTTATCGGATATTCAACAAAGCACAAAATATGATCAATTCAACGATTAAGATATTCAATAAAGCATAACATAATTATTTCAACAAAGTTCTCTCTCTTTATTAGTGCAATGTTTAGGTGAACAAATCCTAAACATTAATTAACTCGTTTTAAGCATAATTATGATTTTCCCTTTATATATTCCCCTTTGTCAATTAAATTAATTCAATAAACATAAAATATCATTCTAGGCAAATATCATTATGCTTAGCCATACCTAAACTTCGGATAATTCTCTGATAGACCATTAATCAAACATACCTATGTGAGAAACAGGAATAAGGCATAGAAGCTTCTATTTTTCAGTTAGGTAGTAAGTTGTTAGGTTGTTAGTTGTTAGAATAACTGAATTGGTTGTTAGTTGTTAGTTTTTAGTTGTTAATCTGTTAGTTGTTAGCTGTAATCTGCTGCTATTAGGCTTATAAATAGCAGAGAGGAAGAAGGAAGGGGTACCGAAAATTTGAGATAGAAATTGGGAGAAAACCAGGTTCTTGAATCCCTGGCTGTTGTTCATTTCCCTTACTGTTTTCATTTCAATTAAGGCTGATTTGCATCTCATTATAGTGGTGAATACAATTCAATCCATTTCTCTACAACAATTCAGCTATTTTTTCCTATTTGTATACAATTGATCTATCAATTGGTATCAGAGCAGTTCAAACCTGGAAAATATGGCTCAAAAAAAAGTTGAAGCATTGGAGGAGAAGATGGACCTTGTTCATTTAGAATGGCAGGGGGAATTCGAGTCGGTTCGGACTGAAGTTCAGAAGATTGGAAGTCTGGAGAAGGCAATCACGTTGCTGTTGGGAAAATTTGAGCAGTCAGTGAGAAGAGATGAAACGTGTTCTTCATCATTGATGGAGGAAAAACAGAATCCGTCTGTGATGATGGACTCACAGACCTTCGGAGGAGGAAATACGACGGAATTTATGGGAAATCGATCGTTCAGGAGGTTGGAACTACCAATCTTCACAGGAACTGATCCTGATGGATGGATTTTTAGGGCTGAGAGATATTATGCGATGAATCGAATGAATGATGGAGAGAAATTAGAAACCGTGGCTTTGAGTATGGAAGTGAAGGCTCTCGCATGGTATCTATATGTAGAAGATAGACTCAAATTTCATACCTGGAATGATTTCAAGATGGCTTTTCTGTATCGTTTTCGATCGTGTATGGAGGGATCCATTTGCGAGAAATTTCTGGCAATCCGTCAGGAGTCTTCTGTTGAAGATTATCAGGAACGATTCGAAGTCCTGGCCTCTCCATTGAAGGGACTCTCAGAGGAGGTTTTGCAAAGTACATACCTCAATGGATTGAATCCATCGCTACGAGCAGAGGTAAGACTTCTTAAACCTAGAAATCTATTAGAAATGATGGATGCAACTCGTTTGATCGAAGATAAGAACAGGATCCTCCAATCCACTCGAATCGGGTCTGGTTTTGCTGGATCATGGAGCAAATCGTCGGGAGTTGGGTCGGGTTCATTTTATTCCAACCCGAAATATTCGTCGAACGTAACAGCGACGACGATTCGACCTTCGCCGTCGTTCCGATCGCCGTTGACGACGAATACTGGACAAGGAGGAGCAGATCTGAGGAAATCGCAAACAGCAGATTCATCGGCGACACGATTTTCGTCGAATTTCCGGCAGTACACTGATGCAGAGTTGATGGCCAGACGTGCGAAAGGGCTCTGTTTCAAATGTGACGATAAATTTTCTCCAGGTCACGTGTGCAAGAACCGCAAGCTACAGGTATTGATTGTGGCTGATGCTGGCGAAATCGAAGAAGCCGGAGGTGATTATGAAGGAGAAGAGGATCTCGAGTTGGTGGAAGGCGCAATCGAATTATCAATAAATTCTGTAATGGGATTTACTGACCCGCATACTATGAAATTGCGAGGAAAAATTGGACCACAAACAGTGACTGTGTTGATAGATTGCGGCGCATCGCATAACTTCATCTCTAAAGATGTTGTACACCGGTTGGATCTACCTGTAACGGCAACCACGGCGTACAAAGTGATTATTGGAACGGGAGAAACAGTGGGTGCAGGCGGAATTTGCAAAGGGGTGTTACTGTCCCTTCCCGAAGTAGAGGTGGTGTAAGATTTTTTACCACTGGAGTTAGGCAAAGAAGATGTTATTTTGGGAATGCAGTGGTTGACGAAATTGGGGGCAATGCAAGTTAACTGGAAAGCTTTAACTATGAAATTTACTGTGGGACAGACCCCGGTGACATTAAAGGGAGAGCCGGGATTATGCAAAACACAGATATCGCTCAAAGCGATGATGCGTACTATACAACATGAGGGACATGGTTATTTGTTAGAGTTGGAGTCTTTAGTGACACAAAATGACAAAAACAAAGCGGCTATGGAAGTTCCCGATATTTTCGAGGAGTTGTTACAAGGATATCCAGGAGTGGTGAACGAGCCGAAGGGATTACCCCCTCAAAGGGCGTTGGATCACTGTATCATTTTGAAGGAAGGAGTGGAACCGGTGAGTGTGAGACTATATCGGTATCCACAGGTGCAAAAAGACGAGATTGAATGATTGGTCGATGATATGCTGGCAGCAGGTATCATTCAACCAAGTCATAGTCCATTTTCCAGCCCTGTTATTTTGGTAAAAAAGAAAGATGGCAGTTGGAGATTTTGCGTGGATTATAGGGCTTTAAATCGGGTAACTGTACCCGACAAATTTCCTATTCCGGTAATAGATGAGCTCTTGGATGAATTATGGGGGGCCCATTTTTTCTCTAAACTAGATCTCAAGTCGGGATACCACCAAATTCGAGTGAGGCCACGGGATGTGCCTAAAACGGCATTCAGGACACATGAGGGTCACTATGAGTTCCTCGTGATGCCGTTTGGTTTAATGAACGCTCCAGCCACTTTCCAAGCATTGATGAATGAGGTATTTAAACAGTACCTTCGGAAATTTGTGCTCGTTTTTTTTGATGATATTCTCGTATATAGTAAGTCCATGGAAGGTCATATGGAGCATTTACGAACGGTCTTGGAGATCTTGAAGGCACATTCATTGGTAGTCAACCTAAAAAAATGTGTTTTCGGGCAACGGGAGTTAAAGTACTTGGGTCATATAGTTTTGGCAGCAGGAGTGGCAGCTGATCCCAAGAAGATTCAGGCGATGGTAGAATGGCCAATCTCGACCAACTTGAAAGCTCTCTGAGGGTTCTTGGGTTTAACGGGGTACTATCGAAAGTTTGTGCGAAACTATGGGCACATGGCGGCACCCCTCACAAATCAATTAAAAAAAGATCGATTTGGGTGGAATGATGATGCGCAAAAGGCATTTGAAGTTTTAAAGGTGGCGATGACAACGGTACCTGTATTAGCTCTTCCTAATTTTCATCAACCGTTTGTGGTGGAAACTGATGCTTCTGGTGTTGGTTTGGGGCCTGTGTTAATGCAAAATCAGCAGCCGATTGCATTTTTTAGTCAGATCCTTAGCCACAGGGATAGGACTAAGTCCGTATACGAACGCGAGCTAATGGCTATTGTCTTTGCGGTCCAAAAGTGGCGGCCTTATCTTTTGGGACGCAAATTCATTGTGCGTACTGATCAGAGGAGTTTAAGATTTTTACTTGATCAACGCATGGTATCTGAGGAGAATCAGAAATGGGTTTCAAAATTGTGGGGTTACAATTTCGACACTGAATATCGCCCCGGAATTGAGAACAAAGCGGCCGATGCTTTATCGCGAAGAGAGGAAGGTTGTGAGCTTACCATTTTTACGGTTTCATGCTATGCACAGGTTGATATGCTGCAAAACGAGATTGATTCCGATTGCATTTATGGACCCATCAAGCAACAGCTACTACAGGGGTCCGACTTGTTTCCTAACTATAGTATTCGACAGGGCATTCTGTTGTACAAAGGACGCATGGTGTTTCCGTCCGATTCCACTCTCATTCCACAATTATTGGATGAATATCATGGGGGCAAGATTGGAGGCCATTCTGGGGTTTTGAAAACATTTCAACGTTTATCTCGAGATGTTTATTGGCGAGGAATGAGGAAACACGTCCAGAGTTTTGTTGCTGAATGTTCCATTTGTCAGCAAAATAAAAATGTGTCTCTCAGTCTCGCCGGATTACTACAGCCACTCCCTATTCCAGATCAGGTTTTTGAAGATTTGTCCATGGATTTTGTGGAAGGATTGCCGAAGGCCGATGGGTTCAATTGTTTGTTTGTGGTGGTCGACCGTCTTTCAAAATACGCTCATTTTATTCCACTTAAACATCCTTTCACTGCGGCCGATGTTGCGGCCATATTCGTAAAGGAGGTAATCCGTTTGCATGGAGTTCCCCGTTCTATCGTCTCTGATCGTGGTAGAGTTTTCCTCAGTAAGTTTTGGAAGGAGTTGTTCCATCTGCAAGGCACAACGTTGAAACACAGTACCGCTTATCATCCGCAAACAGATGGGCAAACCGAGGTGGTCAATCGCAGCATTGAGACCTATTTACGATGTTTTGCGAGCGACAAACCCAAACACTGGGTTAAGTGGTTACCATGGACCGAGTATTGGTACAATACTTCTTTCCACATATCTACTCAGACCACTCATTTTCGCGTCCTCTATGGTCGTGATCCACCACCATTGCTGCGTTTTGAAATTGGATCCACTCCGATATCTGAGGTGGATTTTCAATTACAAACAAGAGATCAAATCTTGAAGGAACTTAAATACCATTTGCATCGTTCTCAGAAACGCATGAAGGATTATGCGGATAAGAAGCGCCGCGAAGTAGAGTTTGAAATAGGAGACTGGGTTTATGTGAAGTTTCGGCCGTATCGTCACAAATCTTTGGCCAGTAAAGCCAATGAGAAGTTGTCTCCTAAGTTTTTTGGGCCTTATCAGGTACTGTCTAAAGTGGGCGCAGTGGCATATCGGTTGGCCCTGCCGTCTACTACTTCTATTCATCCTGTATTCCATGTGTCGGTGTTGAAAAAAGCCGTAGGTTCTCATGTCAATGTACAACCTATTCCGGAGATCCTTACGGAGGAATTGGAGTGGCAGGTGCAACCGGCTTCGGTAGCCGGACTGCGTTATAATGTGCACGGAAAGTTGGAGGTATTGATTCAGTGGCGAGATCTTCCGGATTTTGAAGCATCGTGGGAAGAGTTTGACTTCTTGAACATCCAATTTCCTGCTTTTCACCTTGAGGACAAGGTGAGATCTCGAGGGGGAGGTATTGATAGACCATTAATCAAACATACCTATGTGAGAAACAGGAATAAGGCATAGAAGCTTCTATTTTTCAGTTAGGTAGTAAGTTGTTAGGCTGTTAGTTGTTAGAATAACTGAATTGGTTATTAGTTGTTAGTTTTTAGTTGTTAATCTGTTAGTTGTTAGCTGTAATCTGCTGCTAATAGGCTTATAAATAGCAGAGAGGAAGAAGGAAGGGGTACCGAAAATTTGAGATAGAAATTGGGAGAAAACCAGGTTCTCGAATCCCTGGCTGTTGTTCATTTCCCTTACTGTTTTCATTTCAATTAAGGCTGATTTGTATCTCATTATAGTGGTGAATACAATTCAATCCATTTCTCTACAACAATTCAGCTATTTTTTCCTATTTGTATACAATTGATCTATCATTCTCATAAACTGATCTTGCGCTAAAGGTTTGGTAAATATATCGACAAACTGATAAGAGGTATCAATATATTCAATAGTAATGTCCCTTTTCTGAATATGATCACGAATAAAATGATGTCTAATCTCTATGTGCTTAATTCGTGAGTGTTGTGTAGAATTCTTACTTAAACATATAGTACTTTTATTATCACAATAGATCGGGACTTCCTCCATACATACTCTAAAATCATTTAATTGTTGCTCAATATATAGAATTTGAGCGCAACAATTACCAGCCGCCATGTACTCAGCCTCAGTTGTAGATAAAGTTATGGAATTCTGTTTCTTGCTAGATCAAGAAACTAAGGCATGTCCTAAAAAGTGACATGACCCGCTTGTGCTTTTACACTCGACTTTGCAATCGGTAAAATCGGCATCGGAGTAACTTATTAACTTGAAATCACTTCCTCTAGGATACTATAATCCTAGGTCAGCCGTCCCTTTCAAATATCGAAAGATCGCTTAACCGCAGTTAAATGCGTTCTTTAGGACAAGACTGAAATCTAGCACACAAGCAAATACTAAACATAATATCAGGTCTACTGGCAGTAAGATATAGCAAGTTATCAATGATACCTCGGTACATTTTCTCATTTACGTTTTTACCAGTATCGTCTTTGTCTATTTTTGTAGCTGCTGCTATGGGAGTTTTGTATTATTTAGCACCATCCAAGCCATATTTTTTCAACAATTCTTTGGTGTATTTGGCTTAATTTATAAAGATCTCTTCTTTGGTTTTCTTAATTTGCAACTCAAGGAAGAAGGTCAACTCTCCCATCATGCTCATCTCAAATTCGACCTACATTATCTTGGCAAATTCTTGGCAAAAATCCTCATTAGTAGATTCGAAAATAATACTATCAACATAATTCTTACTAATAGGATATCAAAATCATTTTATTGTTAAAACACAATGACATGAATCATATCTTAATAATACCATACATATTTAAAATTGTTATCTCTTATTATTCTAGATCCCGTCATAATAATAATCATTTAAAAATCAGGAGACATGAAACGTATGAGAAGAACATATTATTATGCATGTAGCTAGGTACTTAATGTCTATAAATATATTCATATACAGAAAAATATCAACTTAAAACACTAAGTACAGACTGATATGTCATGTATTCAAAGGATCATCTATATGATATCGAAAAGAATTATTATGCTTTCATATTAATATTCACCATACAAGTATTATCAATGTCATGATCAATTTAAATAATTCTATAATCATTTGAAAAACTTTTATATATCACGATATTATGCATTATAATGAATCAAGATATCATTTCGAGATGTATAAAATATTAGCTCAATTCAACACATTTGTATAAAAGATATATTCATGAATAAGAACACATTATACAAATGGTCTTGCTAATATGCAACAAGTCATTAAAAATACTTAGTGAGAGTACAAACACTTAATTCATTTTCTAAATCACGTAACATGTTTTAAAAACAAACATATGATCACTACTCGATATAAGCGCATCATAAAAACATGTTAATACACTTTAATTAAATGTGATTATCAGAATCACCATGCAATGTTTTTAAGACAACAAGTAACGCATAATTTAAAATAGGTCTTAGAAACCATTACTAACTTACCTATTTGGTAAGTCCACTTTCCTCTTTAACAAATTTAATGAATTTAAAATGTGGAGGGTAAGGAGTACCTCTAACGTCCTTTTAGACGACTTTACTTTTTACCTTATTTGTACCAACGATTAATTTGGATAAGCAATTTCTCTTGACCTGTCTGTATCTTTTAAGCCTTTGATTGTTGCTATTTGATTAAATGATATTTGCACGTCACTTGTGGCTTCCTAGTGATATTCCATTTTGGTTTTGGTAAATCTTTTTTGTTTGCATGTTTCGCTTGTGGCTTCTTTGTAACTTCATATCTTGGCTTTGGTACATCTTTTTCCTTTGTACGTGTCACTTGTGGATTTTAGGTGATTTCCTGTCTTGGCTTTGATATAACCTCTTCGTTTATTCCGTCTGGTCCATACACGACATTATGTAACTCTGCACAAGACACTTGCATATCTCTTTTTGGTATCTATTTCATTTTGGATTCATTCTTGTTAGATATAAGCTTAGGGTTCCGGAACAGACAAGATATTTTAAAATGTCCAACTCTATTACAATAATAACATCTCAATTTCGATTGATTATCATAGATAGCATGAGACGTAAAACATGAATTATTTCTAATAATAGCAACATTATAATCATTGGCCTGTGATGAAGGATGAGACGATGAAATATATCTACTTCCATAAATTGTTTTAAAAGATGAAGAAACATTTTCAGAAGCTCTTGAAATAGACTTGAGGTCGGATTTTGATTTTTTGAAATTTTTCTTAAGTAAATCGATTTTTAATTTAAGATCTGACATTTACCTGGAAATCAGGTCAAAATTATTTTTTAAAACTCTGTTTTCATTTTCAAGAAAATCCACTTTAGAAAGTAAATTATTTATTTAAAAAATGACATCCGAAAACTCTTTTGTTCCACAATAGTTATCCAAATGCATTTTAGATTTCTGAATACTTTTTTTTCCATTTTCAAAAGAATCAATTTTTCTTTGGCAAAAAGAAGTGTGAGAGAAAACAATTTTTTCATGACAATATGAATATTTTCATTATCATCATCTTCATCACTACCACTAATATCACAAGAATCATAAACAACATTTTCATATATGAATCTATCACCATCAAAAGAGGATACACAAAAAACATTATTCGTGGTGTGTGCCATGTGATCGATTTAGCTAAGGTGTCAACCCTATCTAGTTAAAACCAGTTCTGATACCAATTGTTGGCCCAGTGAGCTACCTAAGAGGGAAGGGGGGAGGGGTTGAATTGGGTAGTAATAAAAATTTAAACAAATTTAAATATTTAAACACTTAATTAATCAAATAATCAATTTTATCCTAAATCAATTATTATCTTGCAACATAGCGGATAAGTGTTTAAATTACGTGCACAACCAAACAAAATGTAAACAATGCGGAACACAAAGATATATCATGGTTCACCAAGCTACTCTTGGTTAATCTAGTCCCCCGAGCTCCATGAAGATTCGCACCCATTAAAACTCAGATTCCTTTAAAGGTAGGAACTAAACCCTCACAATGATTCTTTTCACAGGCTCAAAATCAGCCTTTACAATTCCCTTTTCACAGGTTAAGGAAGAATCTTATCTTTTTGCAGGTTAAAGACTAACTTATCTATTACAGGAAGAATCACAACCTAATTCTTTTGCTAGGCTAAGAATAAAACTTCACAAACACTCTAAGTATCATTTTCACCAGTAAGGATGAAATTGTTTCAATTCACTCAAAAACGAACTCCATTCAGGAAGAATTTACACCTAATTATTTTCAAGGGAAAATAATAAACTAATCTTTTTATCCACTAGGATCAAACCTCAATCTTTTTTCCGGAAAAGATTGAAACCACAGCTACCCTGATTAGATACAATCCAACTGTATCCAATCCGCACAAACTCACCAATTACAAAAATTACTGAGTTTCTTCCCAGTAGGAGCTTCTACCACCTCGAATTGATTAAACTCAATTAATGTCCCAATAATTACTGCGTGATAAAATTAAGTGAGGAATTCAATATCTGATTATAATATTTGTAGGTAGCACAAAATTTAGCATGTAATCAGATAATCATAAAATCGTTTTTAAGAAAGATTTTTATGCTCTGTAAAGTTCAAAATTGATTTTACTACGATCTTATCAACCAAACAAATATAGTAATATAAATTCACAATAAAGAATAATAGTTTGGAAAAATCTCATCAGGAAAACACCGAAGAATATAAATTGAATCGCTAGACAGTTCAAATTGATGACACCAAAACAATCAGCGCTTTAACTCAAGAACTACTCACAAATAATCTCTCGAAATAATCTCAGAATAACAACTTTTAGAAAGCTCAATAATTTCGACAGTTCTTGATCGATGTGATATGTTGATATGAAATTCGCAGGTTTATTTAAGCTGATTTGAAAGAAGCCCTCTATTCGCAGGTTTCCTCAATTTCAAATCGAATAGATAGGAAGTATCAAATGTATCAAATTGAGAAATATTTCAATTTTATGTATCATATTTATAGGGATATCAAAATAAATGTGATATATCTCAAATATATTTAAATCCCAAGAATATCTGAATATGCCAAAAATGGCTAGTTTTGATTTAATCCTTAAAATCCTCGAAATTCTAACCAGACAGTCGGTTAACTAACTTCTAGTCATTGGTTGACCGATCAGTACAGATTGTAACCCAAACCAGCCTTTCACAGGCAGTCGGTTGACCGACCCATGCATGGTCGGTTGACCGATCGTTATATGATGCAATTCTAGGCCAATTTTAAGCTCTGGTCGGTTGACTGATCCACTATGGCCGATTGATCGATCGATACAGAGAGTTTCACTTCGGCTAATCGGTTGATTGATCTCCCCTGGTTGGTTGACGAATCGATTCAGAGACTTCCCAATTTCCAGCCTACTCCAATTGGTTGACTGAACCTTCTATTGTCGGTTAACCGAACACTGCTGGAACACTCCTCAATTTATTTTAATTCCAAACTTCATCTTTTTAAACCCTTTATCCGATTTCTTTTCTCGGTTAATTTAATTGACACTAATATTCAATTTTAAACACTAATCTTACTTAGGTCAATTTTCATTTTTCAATTTCACATTGGAGCAAATAATTTAACACTAATTAGGATCTTAATTGCATCAAATTAAGCACATATAAATATAACTCATTAATTTATGTCGTGTGTGATCCTAATCAGGATACATTAAGAGTAAAAGGGGTTTGAGTTGTTTTCACCTAATTTTTTCAGAATCTTCAACACTATTCATCTCTTTAATGTCCATCTCTTTAATGTCCATCTCTGTATCTTCAATAATTACTTCATGATTTGATCTTTAATAGAACTCTTAAATTGAAACACTCAACAAACACGTTAGTTCCACCAAAAACATCAATCCTTAATTGTCCATCAAAATCTCGGGATCAACATTAGTGTTTGTACGGAGAATAGTGATTACTAATTTTATTCTGAGAATTTTAACTTACCTGGCGTACCTCATCTATTGAGTATTTATAAACATTTTTTGGCGGGAGAGGAATTCCTCGGGAACAACCTTCCAGTGGAATCTGTTAGCATAGGTCCACTGGTCGTTGGAGGGGTGACATGCATCACGCATGAAATTATCCACGTAGGGATGTTGATCGGATGACCTTTTTTAGGTGGGCATGAGGTGACCTAGGTAAAGTGGATTTGAACTCTTTGGTGGGTTTTGGGTCGACCCACTTCTTCTATGGAGTAAGGATAAGGACCATTTTGCCTCGTATTAGTAGCACCCACTCTCTAGGTCAAGATTGCTTGGCCCTGGGAGTTTTCTGACACAGCCTCCTTCGGAGTGACACATGTATTCATTTCGTACACACCTCTTGCCACAATATCGTCACTTTCTATCTCAATTTCTTAACTCAAGAATTCTACCAACTTTTGGCTCAACTGTCTATTGAAAGTGAGAACTTTCTTTTCAGTATGCTTGATGATACTCATCTGAATGCCCGTGAAGGAAGGAAACCCGTTAAAGGATATTTATGTCATTCCTGTTTTATTTAAGGTTTTATGTATTGTTTAGGGTTTCTGTGGTATTTCCTGTTTTTTGTTATGAATTGAGAGATAGGCTAACACAATGATTAAACCTTTTCATTCTATTTGTAATTTTTTTTTTTTAACATGGTATCAAGAGCAAGTTATGGGACACTAATATTAAAGTTTTGTTCAACCATTATTGGATTTTTTTCCTCTCCTTCCATCCCTCTTTTTTTTTTTTTTTTTTTTTAAAAAAGAGTCTGAAAACCCCAATACCTGCCATTTCCAACCCACAAATTCCCGCCGCCGAAAACCCTAGATCGCCATCGCTCACCTACCATTCAGATCCGGCACCGTCTAGGCCAGATCCTACTGCGCCGGGGGGCCTTTCCGACCTTCGCCATCAATTCAAACCTCTACCACTTCTTTGAAGCTGCAGCCGTCGGGAGTGGAGAGGGCTATATCTAACGTATACGAGGTGGAGAATGGCTGGCGGCGATGGAACAACCTCGGCGAAGTGCTTGTACGGAGGTGGCAAAGCAATATTTGGTCGGAGCAATAGCGGCGGAGGTCCGAACATCGATGGCGAAACCAACCTTTAGTCTGTAAGTAAACCAAAAAAATAAAAATTGTTCAATGTCTTAAAATTAGATCTAAGACTTTATTTATCACTTGTTTTATTAGTTTTTTGTATGGATCCTCGTTTGTTCGTTTTCTGTATTTGTTCACTTCAGTTAGTTGTTGTATTGATGCATACTGTCTCAATTGTTTAGTAGTGAACTAATGTCGACTTTGTCACCATAATTGTTAACCACTCGTAAGTTGAATGAGACCAATTACTTACAATGGTGCAAAGTTGTACAAGTTGCCATTACCGATCAAGTGAAACGAGGTGGCCGAAGAAGCCGTAGTAATGGCTTTCGAGGTGGGCGAGACCATTGTTGTGGTCAACATCGTCAGTGCTCATTTTGTAGCAAGGGAAATTATACCCAAGATACATGTTGGTACCTAGTTGGTCGTTCTCCTAAGTATGCTCATTCGGCAACTTCTAATCAAGTTGTTCCCATTCGATCATCTGACTCTTCAACTACCAGGGCAAATTTTGATGATGAGTATTCTCAGTTCCTTCAGTTTAAGGCATCCTAGCAGGTAGATGCCCCCATTACTTCTCTAACTCAACGAGGTAATCCTATTATATGTTTTTCCTTTCCTCCTTCCCCTTCTACACCTTGGATCATAGACTCCGCTGCCAATGACCACATGTCAGGCATCTCCGAGAATCTTCACAGGTCACATCGATAACTGTAGCCAAGCCTTACCCCCTTTGTGTAATTTAAATTCTTAGAATCTCTCATTTCTCTGCGTTTCCGACTCTCCTGCAGTTGATGGATGAGTACACGGATTTAATTTTAGAGTTAACAGAAGCTTTTTTTCCCTACATCTGGAATACTAATTTGTTACACACAGTGACGACACACACATATGCAAACATATTATGCTCGAGGCCATTCTTATATTGTCTGTATTCGAAAAATTTATTCAATTTTTGCTATATTATTTGATTAGTTGAGTACATTTATATGATTCATCTTAAGGTATATCAGTATATGAGATTAGGTTTTATGGCTCTTTTCAATGATAAACACAATCTGAATGGAAGCAATTAAATCTTATTTGAATCAATTATTTAATTTTAACTTAGATTGTTGTTTAAATTACATCCGGTGTTCTAATTTGTTAAACAAAGCGACAAACACAAATATATGCATACATATTATGTTCGAGGCCATCCTTGTCCTGTTACTCAAATTTTTTATTAATTTATGTTGTATTATATGATTAGTTGAATACACTTACATGATTCATCTTACAATATCTGGGATTAGTTTCATGGTTTTATTCAATGATATCAGGCAACTCAGGTTCACACAATTTGAGAGGGAGCAACCAAATTTCCATTTAAATTAATTATTTGATTTTAAATTAGATTGTTACTGAAGATGAAGAAGATGATTGCACTGGGGTTTGAGGGTTCAGCCAATAAGATTGCTGTCGGTGTAGTGACACTAGACGGAATGATCTTGTCAAACCCTCGACACACCTATATTACTCCTCCAGGCCAGGGGTTTCTCCCCCGAGAAACTGCCCAACACCATCTCCAGCATGTTCTTCCACTGGTGAATTCTGCTCTTGAGACTGCCGGAATCACTCCAAACGATATTGATTGTCTTTGTTATACAAAAGGCCCTGGTATGGGGGCACCACTACAGGTGTCTGCTGTTGTTGTTCGTGTTCTCTCTCAGCTATGGAAGAAGCCAATTGTTGCTGTGAATCATTGTGTAGCGCACATCGAAATGGGGAGGATTGTGACGGGGGCCGATGACCCTGTTGTGTTGTATGTGAGTGGGGGAAACACACAAGTGATTGCATATAGTGAGGGACGGTATCGTATCTTCGGAGAGACAATAGATATTGCTGTTGGGAATTGCTTGGACCGGTTTGCGAGGGTGTTAACACTGTCCAATGATCCAAGTCCCGGCTACAACATTGAGCAGGTATGTGCTGCTAATTGGTTTTAACCTCTATTTCTCTTTGGGCCGACATCTCAATACCTTCGTTTAATACTCCCTTTTGTTTCTAAATAATTGACTTTCACTTTGCCCATATGTAAGGGAAAATGTGGAGACGTGCTGATTTTTTTTTTAATTTGAATGTGTGGTTGAGAAGACAGTAGATTGGAAATAGTGATGAATATATCTTTTAAAAAAGCATGAAATCGATGACATTATGTTACCATGTTAAAAAAAATAGTTGCTCAAATGGGAAGTTCTTCTGGCCATACTATATCCTATTTGTCCCTAAACTGGTTTCCGACCATTTGATTTTACTTAAATTCGCCGTGTTTGCAAACCAGGAGTTTATTCTTACTGCTACTCACCCGTGCAACCAAAAACGGATTAGAAATGTGAAAATCCATGAATATTAGCAGTGAATAATAGAAGATGAATCAAGAGAAATTTGGATATGATTATTTGTAAGTTTGCAAAACTAAGTATTACTCAAGTATTAATTGTGCTACTTATGAAATATGATTATATGAAGAGGTAGTCCTGAATCAGGTAGACCTGAATTAGAGTGCAGGAAAATTGTAGGAGGCCGACCAACGGGGATATAGATTCTGGAATTCTATTGATGGCACTTGATAGTGACCGTTGCTCTTGACTTTTTTTTTTTTTTTTTTCACTTATAACTTTGGTATTATTAGTTACAGAAATGTCCATTTTTGTTTGTTATTTGGTATAATTGTGGTTATACAGAGAAATTTTCTGAAAGACTATATTTTGAGTGGTTGAGCAAAAGTCGGCAGCTCAAATCACCGCCTAGCTTTTTGTGAATATCCCTTAGACAAGCATTATTTGTTTCAATGATTCAAAATAGGATTAATTTCCACAACACCTTAAATTTTCACTATAGATATGGGAACTTTGCGTGGCGGTTGTTTAGTGTTTTTGTTCCCAAAAAACTTGGAATAGAAATAGAAATGTATTTTAAACTCTATCATGTTCCCAAAAATTTGTTCAAAAAATCTGGGAGCTGAATATAAATAGATTTCTTTGTTCCCGTTCTGTTTCTATTGAATCCCACATCGCTTGTGTTACCTGATCCTGAACTATATATAAAGCCTAAAACAATCCTTATCTTACAAGGCGTCTTTTGAGAGTGAGTTTGGCCCGTTGGGTTTCTACATGGTATCAGAGACAGACTTTCTGTCATAACGTGTTGAATTCCACATCAATGTTGGGCCACCCGATATCTGTTTGCAGTGGTATGTCAAAGTCCACCCTGTGCGTGAGGGAGCGTGTTGAATGCCACATTGATGTTGGGTCCCTTGATATCCGTTCGCGGTGGTTTGTCAAAGTCCACCATGTGCGTGAGGGGGCGTATTGAATCCCACATCATCGCTTGTGTTACCTGATCTTGAGCTATATATAAAGCCTAATGCAATCCTCCTTTTAGAAGGCGTCTTTTGAGAGTGAGTTAGGCCTATTGGATTTCTACAGTTTCAATTCCTAGTTTCTTTCCTGAGACAACAAACTTAAATTAGGGAGCAGAAACACTGAACAAGCGGGGCCTTAGGTCCTTATAGCTTTCAAAATTCCAGTGATACGTTGCATCTTGGAGTTGGCGTGTCATTCTTGATAAATTTTTCTTTTTTCCCCTCATTTCATCAGCTTGCAAAGAAAGGAGAACAGTTTATAGACATCCCCTACGTTGTAAAAGGAATGGATGTTTCGTTTAGTGGAATATTGAGCTACATTGAATCCACTGCAGAAGAAAAACTCAAGAACAACGAGTGCACCCCTGCTGATCTCTGCTACTCCCTTCAGGTAATTTAGTTGGAGCAGAAACAGTAGTTTAGGAACAATCCGGTTTTGTTCCCACAGTTGTGTTCTAAAAATCTGGGAGCAAAACAGAAACAATTTCTTTTGCTTCCATATTCCGGTTTTTGCAGGACAATTAAACAAACAGAGCCTTAATCTCTTTTTTTTAAAAAAAAAGGGAAACCCCCCTCAACTTTTAAAGCTTCACATTTTTACCCATTTATGCTTTGGAAAATCCTCTCCACCTTTGAGTACAATGTGTTAACATATCCTTGTTCTTACACGATCTCTCTTCCAAATTAGGAAACCCTGTTTGCAATGCTTGTGGAAATCACGGAACGGGCAATGGCTCATTGTGACAAGAAAGATGTACTGATTGTTGGTGGCGTGGGCTGCAACGAGCGCTTGCAGGAAATGATGCGAATCATGTGCTCCGAAAGGGGTGGAAATCTCTATGCAACCGACGACAGGTATTGCATCGACAATGGGGCGATGATTGCATATACCGGTCTCTTGGCTTATGCTAATGGCACTTCAACACCGTTGGATGAATCTACATTCACCCAACGGTTCAGAACTGATGAGGTGCTAGCGATTTGGAGAAGCGATTCGAAATTGAATGGCCATTCGGAGGAAAGTTTATGATCATCTCTTCTTAAAATTCATTATCGTTGTCTTGGGAACTTTCTGTTCTTCTAGGGTGAAATTTATGTAATTAGGATGGGTTGAACCATAAAAATATGAGAACAAAACATAAATATATTACCCTTTGTTCCCATATTTTTGTTTTTTGTTTTTAATTTTTGGGAACATAAACACTTATTTTAAGTTGTTAGTGCTTAATGTTTTCTAATATTTATGCAGGTTGTGTAAAGCTATTTGGAGGGTGATTTGACCAAATTGTAATCTAATTGATTTTGATTTTCATCATTAGTGGTAAGAAGACTTCTATTTTGGAAATTTAATTTGTGGAAAATTGAAATTGAAAAAGTTGGGGGGTGCTTTTCTGTATTTTGTTAAAACTTTATTTTTCCACCTTATGAATTGAAGGGCTAATTTAAAATCATTTTGGATTTAAAAAAAAAAGAAAAACTAAGATGCTGTATCAATAATTTTATGACATTGAATAACAAAAAAATGGGTGATCAACGTTTTTTTTGAGAGAACAATGGGCTTGCAATAATGATTTTTGGGATATATTTGCTAAACGGTAGAACGCTTAAATCTTCTCGCTATATGATTAATATTAGGGAAAGTGGACCAAAATTAAGAATTAAATTATCAATTAATACTAATTATTTGTAGTTAAATCAATTAATCTCATTGACTTTGAATAGTTTAATCCCACTTTTAAAAGAGCCAAAAAATTCATGACCGAAATATCTGAGAAAGATCTGCGGAATTTAATAGTTTTCTTTATTAAACGATGTTAAAAAAAAATATAGTTTTTACAAATAACAAACGTCGTAGTCAACAAATGTTATATTCAACATCCAAACAAAGACGATGGTTATGATTCTGGCTTCGTGGGATATATATATATCCTAATTATAAACAATTCATGTTATATGTAACACTAGCACACAAATGTAACAATGTATTTTTTTGTCTTGTAATGTATTTTTCCGACCCTTCGTATAACGGGAGTTTTGTAGGACCGAGTTGTTTTTTTTCTTAATGCATACCATGTTGAATTTAACATAAATTTCTATCAAGTGTTCAAAAAATAAAATAAAAATGATTTACATCTCATTTTAAAGATATTGAAATGGAGATCATTCGTGTATAAATGAATGATGGATCAATGAAGACAGTGGGGAAAAAATATGTGATTTTTAAAAAATGTTTTTTTTGCAAAATTGTTGCGTAACCATTTTACAAATTTATGGAGTGTATATACCAAAATATTGAGTAATCTGGAATGGAAGGTTGTTACACATTAATGGGGGCAAATCAGTCCGTATTTGTTAACAGGATCTCTTGGTTCATTCGGTAATTTAGATAGCCAATTAAGATCAGGTGCTAAGCATCCCTTAATATTATTTTAATAAACAATAATTTTTATATGATATAAAATTATAAATTTAAAACATAATTAATTTTTATATAATATAAAATTATAAATTTAAAATATAAGTAATTTATTATCTTAAATTATTTATTTTTTTATTATAAATAATATGGGCTTCACAAAATAATTAAGTTCAGTGTGACAAAAACTAAGATCTCTTCAAATATATAATATAATGGATACAAATATTTTTTCAATTGAATGGTTGAGATATAAGTCACATCTCCACTAATAAAATCTCAATCACTCTATTGATAAAAATTATTATTTAGCGTTTACATCGTCATGCATTATAATATTAGCGTATAACCCGTATTTGAAGATACGATTTTTAAAAATAACCATAATATGATACAAACATTTTTTTTCTTCAAATTGTGGCTTTTGGTTAAAATTATGTGCTAGTAAAAAAATATAAAATAATAATAAAAAAATAATAATTCATGCACGTTTACTCAAGAATTAAAAATAAAATTCAAAAAAATATAGTCCAATTGATTTTTTTTTTTTCGAATTCATACTTGTCTTTTTTGTTGTCAATGACAATACACACACAAAATTAGATCCTCATTGATCAATTAAAAATAAAAATAAATAAAAATACAAAGTATTTTAAAAGTACCCATACATTTTTTTTTATATAGAAATTACCTGAGAGCAATATAATTTTTAACTCTTGGGTAGATCTCTCGCTCATTCTCTCAAAACAAAAATTAAATAATCTATCATCAACTCTATTAAAATCAACAGATAATTTATTACCAATTCTATCAAAACCAATAGATAATTTATTACCAATTTTATTCCAATTTGACTTCAATTTGTTACAATTAAATATTTTGTCAATAAATTGGACAAAATAAATTACTTTCGAGGTATTTTTTTATTTTTTTTTTATCGCTTCTTCTCTTTTTACAGTTATAAAAAGTCAATTTTCTCCCAAATTTTTTTATTGTACTCATACACATGATAATTATTGAGAATGGAGAATAAAAACTTTTATCCCTATATTTAATTAAATTCAATTAAAATTTTAATTTTTTGTATGAACCCCTCTTGATTCCAATTGATCCACTTGAAGATGAATTATAATATAAGAGGCCAAATGTACCACATCTAAAAATCTCATGGTCAATTTAAAAATTCATCCAAACTTAAAAGAGAAAAATTGATAAAAATACCCCTATACTAATAACATTTTCATCTGATTTCGTTAACAAAATTCACAATTAAACCAGATTGAAACAAAAATAAAACTTGAGTGACTAAATGTGCAACTTTATAAACTTTAAGATCCACATAAACACACCACAAAATTTAAGAACCAAAAGTGCAATTTCTCTCCAAATATATATTGACTACTATACCTTTAATTTCTATAATTTTTGTAATTAATACTCAATAATTAAATAAAAATTAAATACTTTCAATTAATAAATCTAACTAAAATTAAAGAGTAAAAACGATTTCTATTAAAAACAAATTTAATATATATTTTTTAAATAATTGTTAAAATATGTAACCAAAATGTGTTAGGCAAAATATATTATGTCCTGTTTTATCATATAGTAGTGTATAACTTGTGTACGAAGACACGAAAGAAAAAAAAAAAAAAAAATCTGTAAAAATAATTTTTTTTTTAAAAACTCAACAAAATCAAAGATACCACAACAAAGTTACATAAACTCCCACCACAATCAACAACAAAAATTGCAAAAATCCAATAAACAACAAACAATATGAAACCAAAAAAAAAAAAAAAAAAGCCCTAAAATTCTAGATATGTGACAAAACAAAAATCAACATCAAATAAACTCAATAAAAAATAAAATTAAAAATGTTGCAGATTTTGATTTTTTTTTTTTTGAAAAAACACTTTCCAAAAATATATAAATATTGAAATATGATGTTCTTGTTATTACAACAACTAAATTTTTGTCCCATTTAAGTAAGGTCGACTATATAAATCCCCTTATGCCATAATGATCAATCAATTGTCAGTCAAATTGTTCTTGATACTCAAAATAAAATAAAATTATATACTCTATATATAGCCATTCCATTCTATGACAAAATGAGGAATGTATCCTGCACACGAAAAAGACAACAATAGCTGCCAAGTGCCAACTCAAAACACTAACCAAATGCCGCCTAAGACGCCGAGTGTGGAATCGGCTTCATGGCGGTCCGAATCTTCCTAAATGCCGTTCTCACCCGTTCCTTCAAACCCTCGTTTTCGCTCTCCACCTCCCCATTTTCCTTATCCAAACGCGCCACTACCCCTTCAACACTTATCACCACCTTCCCATCTTCCCCATACTTCACATCTCCAAACAAAGAAACCAAAAGCGCATGAATAATCTTTGCAGCCTTCTTCTCCTCCTCCGCTGCTTCTGCCACCTGCTCCTCCTCCACCACCACCTTTGGCATCTCGCGGCTGGCGTTCAAAACCAGAGCTATCACCGAATCTGATACCATGTCGCTAATTGGATCTGCCCTCCAATGAACTGACACGTGTTTCTCTGACTCCTGCATCACTGTGACCTGATCATGAACCCGCAAAGCCAGAAGCCCAGGCCTGGATTCTTCATCGGTTAAAGACTCCACAATTTCGTAAATTTGTTTCAACCTGTGTTTTATGACGCCGAAAGTGCCGGAATACGGTATGGTGATTCTCTGGGTGACATTAGCAGTTGATAACTGTGAAAAAACATGGAGGTCATCAGGAGCCACGATCTGGTAAGTGAAGCCCTTTTTTACCAGTAATCCAGCAACTGTTTCGCCGGATTCTGGCGTCTTCTCGGCCAGTTTTCCGATGGTTTTCGCCATTTTTTCGGAGCTAAAATACATCTCGACCGACTGACAATTCTTCGGCGATATGATTTTGGTGTTCCGATCCGAGAAAAGAGAGATCAGCTTTTGCTTGAGCCTACCCATCTGATTGGCTTCACCATGAACAAGAATTATGTTTGGAGGCATTAACTCCTCCAAGAATGTGCTTGTCTGAGCATAATCGGCATGAGCCGAGAACGAAATGTAATGAACCTGCATATTCAGAGGAGCGGAAAGCCCGTTCATCAAAGTAACTTCTTTCGGTTCGCTTATAATTGTTTTTGCCAATGTTCCTTCCACAACATAACCAGGAAGAACACAAGCGTTTTTCTTGTCCGAACACCACTTGTCAAAAAGCTGCCTCGAAAGCCCGCTCTGAAGCCCACCCGGGCTCGCCATCACCACTGACGGGCCCATGTCCTCGAAATTCTCTATACTCTTCAACGGTGAAATGTGATTGAAATCAAACGGGTTCGAATTCGCAAATTGGGTTTGGATCCTTTCGTTCATGGCATTGATATACGTTTGATACACCGCCATACACCGTTTTGCAAGGGGCGACGCGTAATATATAGGGATGTTATGGAGCTCAGGATGGTTTGACCAATACTCGTCGAGTATGAGGAGTAATTCTTGGGTGCGGCCAAGGGCATAAGCGGGAATTAGGACTCGGCCACCTTGGGAAACGGTGGAGTGGATCACATCGGTGAATCGTTTCTCTCGGATGTGGCGGGACTGGTGAAGTTGGACGCCATAAGTCGATTCGATGATGCAGATGTCGGGGGGGGGAGAACTGTGGGATCTCGGCGGCGCGGAGGTGGCGATCTTCTTCCCGAGAGTAGTCGCCAGTGTAGAGGACACGAACTCCGGCAATGTCGACCATGAACATGGCGGCGCCGAGGACGTGGCCGGCGGTGTAGCACCAGAAGCGGATACCGTTCACTTCTAGGGTTTGATGGAAATTGATAACCTTGGAAAGTTGACAAATTAATAGTTTAATACACTTCTTTTTTAAAAATAAAACTAAAAAGAAAGAAGAAAGATCGAATTGCTTCTTGTGTTCTCCAAATTTGGATGGAAGAAATATCCCTCTATCTAAGAACCAACAAACATGGAAGTTTCTCCACATTTGCTATCAATCTCCATCATTCTCTTCCCTATTACTCTCAAATCAGAAAACCCAAATCTTCATTTTGATGGTTTAGTTGAGTTTGAGACTAGGTTGTTGATATCGGTAATTTTCCTATTTGTTCTTTATCGGGGATGGCAACGGTTCAGTTTTGGGTTGGTTTTACTTGAAACCAAAAACAAAACTGTTCGGTATTATATCAAACCCAAAACCGAATTGTAAATCGCTAGTTTTTTAGAAATCGATTTTTCAATCGAACCGTTTAATTTATATAAAACCAAAACCAAAATCGCAAATCCGTTAAGGTTAGTTTTTTTTTTTTTTTTTTTTTTTTTTTAAATATTCATTAATTGTCTCTAGCAATGGAAGTTCGTAAAATTGTAAACAAAAACATAACTAACATATAAAATATAAATTCCAAATAAAATAAAATTAGCCACAAAATCATTAATTGTTACATTAAACATTCCAAACATAATTAAATTACAACACATAAAGTTAATATGTAATTAAAAAACAAACAAACAAAACAAAAACCAAAAAGTAGAGGTAGAAGTATAAATAAATACACACATATAAAAGTGTAAATATATAAAAAGGTAGGGGTAATATATATAAAAAAAAAATAGATTTAAAATAAAAGTTATGCAACTCGATTTCACGATTACCATCCCAAAATCAAAACCAAAATCAAAATCCCTTTTGTTTTAAATTCCGAAATCAAAACCGTAACCGAAACCATTTGACCGGTTTCAAAACCAAACCATTCGGTTCAGTTTAGTTTGTTTACCTGCCGGTTCGGGTTCAATTGCCATCCCTACTCTTTATTCTTCATCTTTTGTTTCCATCAGTAATAGGTATTAATTTTGAGTGGGGAAGATAGAGATTTCACAATCAATTAATTTCGAAGTGTAATGGTTTTGCTGAAATACCAAAATGACAGAAACAGGTGCAGCCATGGACAATGCCCACATAAGTTAGTTTGCCTTTGCTCTCTTTCCTAATTTTGTTAGAAATTTGAGTTGGGGAATCCTAGGTGGCGTTTGGTTAATGTTTCTGCATTTTTGTTTCTACGTCCAATAAACTAGGATGGGAATTCCATTTCCGTTCTTGAGTATTCCAGGAATAGAAACGTGTTCGGTAACGACCATTGTCCTAAATTGTTTCTTTTAATTTATGAGAACAAAAACAAGAAACACATTTGATTACAACATTGGTTCTTTTTTGGGCGTGGGAACAAAAATTAGGGAACAGAAACAGCAACCAAATGGGGCCTAAGGAGATTCTCCTCTTCTCTATGTAATTTGGTATTCATCCACGTATCTTCTCGATCCTAAGAAGATTGATTTTGAGTCTTTGATCTTAGATTTTACGAAAGCATGTACCTGTCTCTTTGCATCCTTAACAATTTCTTCATGATAATATCATTAATGAAACTTTTACACTTAAATACTCAATAAACTTATTAGTTTCATAAAAAATATCAACACTTAATTGTCCATCAAAATCTCGGAATCAACAGTAACGTTCTCATCCCATCCCACTTGGGATGGGATCGAATGAGATGAGATGAAAATTTTGTTTCTTAGTAAGGGCAGAATCGCGTTTGATAATGACAATTTTTTTGGTTATGGGAACATAATCGCGTTTGGTAACAATATTATCCGAGAAATCAAGAACACCAATTATGAGAAATCATCAAGTAATCGAATCCTGAATCCCAATCGAAATCCAAATCCTAAACCCGAATTGATATCAAATTCCGAATCGAAATCGAAATACTAATCCTAAACCCTAATCGAAATTGAAATCGAAATTTTAAACCCCAAGCGAAATCAAAATTCTAAACTCCAATCGAAATCGAAATCGAAATTGAAACCTTTATCGAAATCGAAATTGAAACCCTAAATCAAAGTCGAAATCGAAACCCAAAATCACGACTAAATCGATTGGCAAAATCGAAATTGAACCATCGAAATCGAAGAACCATTGAAATCGAAACCCTAATCAAAATCGAAATCAAAATTGAAACCCTATATCAAAGTCGAAATCGAAGTCGAAATTGACGTCGAAATCAAAACCCTAAATCACGACGAAATCGATTGGCGAAATCAAAATTGAACCATCGAAATCGAAATTGAAGAACCATCGAACCAACGAAATTGATTTCGTCATGAACCCTAAACCTAGTGGCGGAGATCCAGCAATGAAAATGGAGATCGAGCAACCCTAAGCTCAGGCGATGGACGAAGACGGAGATGAACGAAGAAGATGAAGATGAACAAAAAAGCTTATGCAACTGCTGCAACCATGAACAAAGAAGCTCAGGCAACCATGAACATGAAGAAGACGATGGAAAAGGAAAAAAGAAATAGGAAAAAAAAAAAAATGTGGCTAACAAGAGTTGAATGCCAGACCTCATTAACAAATTTGAAAATACCGAGTGCGTCTTTTTTTTTTTTGGGATGGGAATAGGTGGAAACAATTTTTTTTTTGTTTCTTACTTCTTAAGAAGAAATGAGAATGATTCTTGGTTTTGGAATGCAAATAGAAACGAAAACATATTTACTAAATGCTATGCCCAAACAGAAATCCCTAAAATATGGGAATGTGATAAGAATTTTTGGGATGAGAACGGTTACCAAACATGACCTGAATGTCTGAGTATTTATAGGTGAGAAGCACAATTAGCGCCGTAGAGTTAGGGCCCTAAACATGATTAATTAAGATAACTTAGCGCGTTGTCAATGAGAGGGAGCGTGGGGAAATCTCTTCAAGTATGTAATCTAATGGATAAAAATATATTTTCAATTGAATGGTTGAGATTTAAGTCACACCTCTACTAATAAAATCTCAATATGCTATTGATAAAAATTATTATGTGGACTTCACATCACCATGATTTAAAATATAACCAATGTATAATCCGTGTCTAAACTCTAAAGACGATTTTTAAAAATAACCATAATATGAAATAATCTTCTTTTTCTTTTTCTTTTTTTTTTTTTTTCAATTTGTGGCTTTTGGTTATGAGTCATTTTTTGGTCCTGGGCGGTCGAAAGTTTGAGTGAGATGGACTGTTGTACCCCAGCAATCATCACGTTGCTGCTGAAAGTAGGAATTTCAGTTATGGTAAGTTTCATTATGTTATTTTAGGCAGTTACCATTTATGTGTTATAATCATTGTGGCAGGTGGTTCATTCCATATAAATACATTTTATTATGGAAGACGATTCATTCCATTTGTATTCGTGGGTTGAAGTTGAGAGGATGACGGCTAGAAAGAATTTCGAAGCTGAGAAGACTGACTGCGAAGAAGAACTCGCATATTTGCGACAATTTCTAGACTCTAACAATTGTTTATTACGGTAAGTTGATTACTTTTGGTTTGATCATAATATGGGACAATGCTCATATGCAGTTCGTTTTGTTGTTACACGCAAATGTTTTAACATTAAATCTGTAATGATAGTTAGGTGGATTGGAACAAAGACACATGGACATCCACACATGCAATGTATACATGAATATTTTATACATCCGTAATATTCATATTGGGTGTTATCGTTTGCTGTTTACTATGTGTCGTTTTACCATATTTTCATCAAAGTTAATCGAAAACGTTAACATTCATTCACAATGATAATTTTTAGTCCATATGCGACGCATACTGGCGATTGTTGTATGATTTATGTGGTCAATTGGATGCGTCTACTTTTTCACGTCTTAATATATTCGCAAGTGCACGAGGTCAAGTTTTAATATAGTGAACCTTTCGATCGGATATCGTCCTTTGGGAAACGTATTTGATTAATTGAATACCACAATTTGCATAGTCTTATATTATCTCGACAGTTAAAGAAATGTTTGAAGTTAAATATTTAAAAACTAAGTTAAACTAAAAACTATTGAGTTAGTTCTAATCAAGTGGATTCCTTAGGGATTGATTTCATTTACTTAATACATGTTTGACTTTGTTTAATTAATAATAATGGTGTTTATCCTATTCGACAATCTCGGTATCTTAAACTCACTCACCACCTCTCCCAAGAGGAATAAATAATTTCACTTAATCAAAACACACATAATTAATAAAATATATTTTGTGCCATATGTGTGTTCCTAAATGGGATATTAAGAGTTGAAATTTACCTGGGTTATTTTCCCTAATTTTTTCAAACTCTTAATTCTTCAATATCTTCAACTTCATCATTTAGTATTCATTTAATTTGTCATCTTCATCACTGGAATTTTAAATCACTGAAACATTCAATTAAAACATTAGTTCCACCAAAATATTAATACTTAATTGTTTATCAAAATCTTAGGATCAACAACTAGGTTCTATTTATTTTTTCGGTGGATTCCGGGTGAGATCTTTCTAATTACTTTCTATTGTGTATTGCTTGTTTAATTTTTGAAAATTGATTTTTAGAAATTATTTTTGATTATTTATTGAAGAAAATATTTTATAAACAATTTCTTGAATCTGATTATGTGCTAAATTATTTACTACTCATCTTTTGTTTAAAATCAGATTTTCAATCTCACACTTTTCTATCACTAGATTTAGGATATTAATCGAGTTTTAATTTATCTGGGGTGATAGAAGCTTCGAATGAGATTATTTGTTTATCAATTTGAATTGGCGAGTAGTGTGACAAATTAAATACTGTTGGGGGTATTTAATCAAATGGTAGCCGGCTTTCAGTCTCTTCCTGTAAATAGATTGAGGTAGTAATTCTTTTTGGATAGAATTGAGTTTGAGTGAATTTTGTAACAGTTTAATCCTTACCGGGTAAAAGGATATTTGGAGTGTTGGTGAGATTTTAATTCTTTTACATTTGTGTTAAAAAGAATTAGGATATTCTTTAACCTGTAAAAAGTAGAGATTCTTCCTTAGCATGTGAAAATGATTTTGTAAAGGTTGATTCTGAGCCTGTAAAAGAATCGTTGTGAGGGTTTGGTTCCTACCTTTAAAGGGATCTTGAGTATTAGTGAGTGCGACTCTCCGTGGGGCTCGGAGGACTGGATTAACCAAGAATAACTTGGTGAACCAATATAAATCTCAAGTGTGCTGCAATCTTTAATTTGTTTATTATTGTTGTTTGGTGTGCACCTATTTGACTTTATAATTCCGCTGTGATATAAAGATAATAATTAATTTATGATTAAAATTAATTATTTGATTTATTAAGTATTTTATTCTGATAATTTTTTAATTACCCAATTCACCCCTCCTCTTGCGTATTCTACTGGGCCAACAATTTTGATTTGTCTGATCTAAAACGTTATTACTTCATATCACCACCAAAGCACACAACATTTAGAATTTTGTGAAGTCTATTTCGCTGAAGTTTTTGGTTTCAAGTGTTTGTACCAAAAACTTGAAGATCGTTGCATTCTGGGAGACAAATGTCCATTTAACCATTAACACCAGTGTGGGGGGCGCAATCTACTTTAAGGGCATAGAGTCAAACTCTAACCACGATCTACTTTAACTCTATTCATTATTTCAATATCCGGGTAAGTTTTATTTAAAGTTTATTTTACAATTTCTGTTACATAAATATTCACATATTCTGTCACTGTTACTTTTTATGTTTCTGTTACGTAAACGTATACTTCTTTTCTTTATTGTTGTCTCTGTTTCTGTTACATAAACATTCACCTCACATTTTTGGCTATATATACATTTTCAAATCTTTCACATAATTTTCATATTTTAGTTTTGTTGTCCATACATGATTGGTTAATGTTCACATTAATATTGTTTTAACTATTATTAATTTTATTCTATGATTATTTGAGTATTTATTTTGAAATTTCAGTAATTATGACCATTAAAAATATTTATCATTTTTTTTTTTCCTTCAAAACCACTTGGTAAAAATTGAAAATGCTTTCTGGGTTGTAGGTTATTTTTTATGCAAGGCAATGAAGAAGAAATTGAGGATATTGTGTAAAAGAACCAAGCTAAATACACTTCCGGGTAATATTTGATACTAACATACATAAATTTTTAAGGGGAATTTGGGTGAGTTATTTGAGGAAGGAATGGGATTTGGAGATTTGTAACTTTACCCAGATGCACCATAGAAATGTTAAAGCTGCCGGCGGACGGTTTTGGTCAGCAGCCCGCCTTCCTCGTGGCCGACGTATCCAGGCAAGGCCTCAACGAGCCTAGAGACAACGTGTTTTTCCATGTACTCACTCATGTCTATCCTCACAAGGGCGTTTTCTATATTGAAGAGGTACCCGGCGAGGGCCTTTGCAAGCTCGGTCTTGGCGACGCCAGTGGGTCCCATGAACATGAAACTTGCTATGAGTCAGTTCGGATTGGAGAGTCTTGCTCTCGACCATCGGGTTGCATCGGCAACCGATTTAACCACCATGTCTTGACCGACGACCCTCTTGTGCAGGACTTGTTTTAGAGAGACGAGATAAAATTGAAATCTGAAAATCTAACATGAAAATTAAAAATTCTTGAATTACCTTTATTAATATAACAAGAAATGTGAAAATTAAAAACTTTGGAAATATCAGGTTAAATGTGATAACTGAAATAAATGAAAAAAAAAATATTAATTTTGATATCATTTTACAGATTTTATTTAAACGAATCTGAATGTATTATTAGATTGTGGGAAAAAAAATGAGTATAACAATAGTTATTTTAATTTTAATAAAATATTTTTATTGAATATGAAAATCCTCAATCCCTATAATCTCGTGAAGGGAAAATCTATCTACTGAAAATAAAAAAATTTCAAATCTAATATTAAACGATTCATATAATCTGATTAATAAGAGTTTTTGGTCTAATCTAAATTAATTGGAATGTATTAGTAATAAGATGTTTAATATAGGTTTAAGTGGTAATTTCTCAAAAGAAAATTCTCCACCTTAAGTATTCAAGTGCTAATTTAAAATCATTTTGAATTAAAAAAAAGAAAGAAAAAAGAAGGCTTTATAAGTAATTTTATGACATTGAATAACGGAAAAATGGTGTTCAACCATTTCATTTCTTTTATTTTTTTAATTAATTTTTTTCTCAAAAAAAGAACAATGGACTTGCAATAATGATTTTTGTGATATTTTTGCTAGATTGTGAAACGCTTAAATCATCTAGTGATATGATTAATATTATTTTAGTAAAAAATATTTTTAATATAATATACAATTTAAACTATAATTAATTAATTATCTGAAATTATTTAATTTTTATTGTAAATAATACAGACTTCACAAAATAATTAAGTTCAAGATGATGAAAGCTAAGATTTCTCCAAATACGTAATCTAATAGATAAAAATATCTCTTCAACTGAATGATTGAGATTTAAGTCACACATCTATTAATAAAATCTCAACTGTTCTATTGATAAAAATTATTATGTGGAGTTCACATCATCATGATTTATAATACAGTTAGCATATAACATGCGTGTGAAAAAAAAAAAAAAAAAAAAAAAAAAAAAAAAAAAAAACACTTAATCTGAAAAAGAAAAAAGAAAAAAAAAACTTTAATATTTGAGAAATAAAAGAAAAAGATCGACGGACTACACAAATAAAATATCATTTGAAAAAATAAGTCTAATCCAAAAAAAACAAATATCAAAACCAATAATTAATATTTTAGTAAGTTTGTACTGGAGACACCTCCATCATTTCGACATATATCAAAGTATCTCTTCCTATAGTTTTCATAATACTTGACCTATTATCATATTTTGTTGACAAAGATATCTTAATTTTTTATTTATTTATTTTAAATTTTCTATTTTTTTATTGTATTTTTTAACTCTTTGTTTTTTTCAACATTTTTTCTAGATATACCGTTTACAGATAAAAATGAAAAGTAAAAATTAAAAAAAAAAAATAAAATTTTATTTATCAAATCCTATTTTTCATTTATAATTTTTTGCATTTTATTTTCAATATTTTTATTTTTTATTTACCAAAAAAAAAAAAAAAAACAAAAAAAAAAAAAATACAAAATAGAAGTATCTACAAATTTAAAAAATAAAAAATAAAAAACAATAGCGATATATAAAGAGTAGAAAATATGTAGATATTTTTATTTTTCTCTTAATTTTAATTTTAATTCATTTTTAAAAAATATTTATGATTAAAAAATTAAATTAAAATTAAGATAAAGGACAATTTTGTCTATTTCATCCAAGAAATTGAATGAAAAATTTAACCCTACCCAATTTTTAAGTCCATTTCAGAAAAAAAATAAATAAATTAATTTCTCACTTTGTTTAAAATGCAAATAGGTTGCAAATAGGTAAATTGTAATTTTTTCAAGTGAAGGGAGGTATAAGTGATGATTAGAAAAAATAGAGAGAAGTAAAAGACAATTTATTCAAAATATTCTATATCTAAAAATAAAAAAATATTGAAATATGAGGTTCTTACAAAACTATTGACCCACTTAAATACGGTCAGTGATATGAATCAATTTACGTCATAGAATCCATTTACGACATAATGATCTCATTGCCTCAATCAATTTTTTTTTAAAAAATAAATTATATTCTTTATAGCCATTCCATTCCATTCTCACAAAAATGTCCTGTTACTCAATGGACTCGACCGTTGTACTTGCATATGAAGAAGACAACAAAACATGGTTACTAACATTTAAACAGTACATCTAAAAACATAAAATAAAAATTATGCTCCCAATCCCACGCATGCATAGCGTTTAAAGATAAGATTTACAGGCATTCCGCTAACCGGAAATATGAATAAATCACACCCTCACACTCTATTTAACATAAGAAATACCTGGAATCAGTTCATGCTTTTCATTCTACAAAGCATTCAGAACAACTAACCTTCAAGTGCCCTAAAATAAGCTTTTGTTAGTATATATCCTACATTTTTTTTCTGTTCCCCAAAAACATAAAAAAAAAATGTTCCATTCCCAGATTTTTAGAACAAGTTTTCAGAAACAGAAGAAAAAACACATTTTTTTCCCCTCATATTTCCGATCCGATTCCAAATTCTCCAATAACTAAAAAAACCAGGAGGCACAGAACCGCCTAAGACGCCGAGAGTGGAATTGGATTCATGGCGGTCTGAATCCTCCTAAACGCCGTTCTCACCCGTTCCTTCAAACCCTCGTTTTCGCTCTCCACCTCTCCATTTTCTCTATCCAAATGCGCCACTACTCCGTCAACACTTATCACCACCTTCCCATCATCCCCATACTTCACATCTCCAAACAACGAAACCAAAAGCGCATGAATGATCTTTGCAGCCTTCTTCTCCTCCACCACCGGTTCCTCCTCCACCACCACCTTTGGCATCTCACGGCCAGCATTCAAAACCAGAGCTACCACCGAATCCGATACCATGTCACTAATCGGGTCTGCAGTCCAATGAACTGACACGTGTTTCTCTGATTCCTGCTTCACTGTGACCCGATCATGAACCCGCAAAGCCGGCCCGGATTCTTCATCGGTTGAAGATTCCACACTTTCGTAAATTTGTGTCAGCCTGTGTTTTATGACGCCAAAAGCGCCAGAAAACGGTATGGTGATTCTCTGGGTGACATTAGCAGTTGATAACTGTGAAAAGACATGGAGGTCATCAGGAGCCATGATCTGGTAAGTGAAGCCCTTTTTTACCAGTAATCCGGCAACCGTTTCGCCAGATTCTGGCATCTTCTCGGCCAGTTTTCCGATGGTTTTTGCCATTTTTTCCGAGCTAAAATACATCTCGACTGACTGACAATTCTTTGGCGATATGATTTTGGTGTTCCGATCCGAGAAAAGAGAGATCAGCTTCTGCTTGAGCCTACCCATCTCATTGGATTCGCCATGAACAAGAATTATGTTGGGAGGCATCAACTCCTCCAAGAATGTGCTTGTCTGAGCATAGTCGGCGTGAGCCGAGAATGAAATGTAATGAACCTGCATATTCAGATGAGCGGAAAGCCCGTTCATCAAAGTAACTTCTTTCGGTTCGTTTATAATTGTTTTTGCCAATGTTCCTTCCACAACATAACCGGGAATAACACATGCGTTTTTCTTGTCCGAACACCACCTGTCGAAAAGCTGCCTCGAAAGCCCGCTCTGAAGCCCACTTGGGCTCGCCATCACCACTGACGGGCCCACGTCCTCAAAATTCTCGATACTCTTCAACGGTGAAATGTGTTTGAAATCGAAAGGGTTCGAATTCGCGAATTGGGTTTGGATCCTCTCGTTCATGGCATTGATATACGTTTGATACACTGCCATACACCGTTTCGCAAGGGGCGATGCGTAATATATGGGAATGTTATGGAGCTCAGGATGGTTCGACCAGTACTCGTCAAGTATGAGGAGTAATTCTTGGGCGCGGCCAAGGGCAAAAGCGGGAATTAGGACTCGGCCACCTTGGGAAATGGTGGAGTGGATCACATCGGTGAATCGTTTCTCTCGGATGTGGCGGGACTGGTGGAGCTGGACGCCGTAGGTGGATTCGATGATGCAGATGTCGGGGGAGAATTGTGGGATCTCGGCGGCGCGGAGGTGGCGGTCTTCTTCCCGGGAGTAGTCGCCGGTATAGAGGACACGAACTCCAGCAATGTCGACCATGAACATTGCGGCGCCGAGTACGTGGCCGGCAGTGTAACACCAGAAGCGGATACCGTTTACTTCTAGAGTTTGATGGAAATCGATAACCTGGACAAGTTGACAAATTATTGGTTTTATACACTTTTTTTTAAAATAAAAATAAACAGAAAGAAGAAACATCAAATTACTTCTTGTGTTATCCAATTTGAAGGGAAGAAAAATCTCTCTATCTAAGAACCAACAAAGTGTAATGTTTTTGCTGAAATACCAAAATAACAGAAACAGGTGCAGCCATGGACAATGCCTACATAAGTTGTTTGTCATTGCTCTCTTTCCTAATAGTTAGAAATTTGCGTTGGGGGATCTTAACGAACGATTCTTCTCCTCTATGTAATTTCATATTCATCCACGTATATTTGATCCTAAGACGATTGGTTTCGAGTCTTTGATCTTAGATTTTAAGAAACCATATACCTTTTTTGGTTACATCGATTAATTTTGGATGTTTCACATTCGACCAAAATTACAAGCATAAATTTGAAAATTTAATAGAAATAATCAAAATTAGCTTTTTTAAAGCCCCGGTGCTAGTTATTAAGTATAATATTCATGTTGGCCTCCACACATAACCCTAATTTCATTTTTAAGCATACAGAAGAAGCAAATAGATATACACATACTCAACCCTAAAAAATATATACATACAATTACAAACTAGAAAAAAATGCCGAACACGAAAAAGAGATCAAACACATAAACAATTGATGATTTAGCATACCTCGATTTTATCCATTGAGCGAAGAATGTCTTGTTCATCAAACAACATATCTTCCACCGAAACTTTGCTCACTTTCACATAATCCGAGAGAAGCAGCTTGTAGATGGCCTTTGTCGCGTGAGTCATGAAAACTCGGCCTTTGAATGTTGTCTAGAAAAGCAAACAATGCGGAAAGGGAAAAAAAAAAAACTGAGAAAAGTTAAATGGTGATAAAATGTAAAGATATTACAGAAGAGACTTCAACCTTTTCAAGAAAATATGGAAGGGATGCTGCATGATCCAAGTGAAAACTGCAATGATAAAACCATGAAGATTAATTGAGGGATTCAATGGTTTTTCTTTTCAAATAGCCCTAAATGAATAACAAGCTAGAACACCATAATATAGGTTACAATACAAGTCATTGCAGCGAAATTGAGTTAGATTAAAGAGACAAGGAATATCGTACTGAGTAACTAGAAGAACATCAATGGTAGAAGGGTCGATTTCGTCGAAGTAAGGCAAAGCAGCCATGCCTGAGTACGCGGGATGAATTCCACAATCAAACTGTTCAGAGAGGCACAAAAATACAAAAAATTCAAATTCAAATTCCATAAACAACACTGATAAATCTCTAATAGAAACGAAAGTTTAATTGAAACGTACCAAAATGGTTTTCCCCTTGTAAGACATGTAAACGCAGGAGCGACCGACTTCATTTCCAGCTCCTAGAGGTGTTATAATAAGCTGGTCCCCTTCCCTCGTCGCCGACGAATCGCGTCTCTTCAGAGACGACGAGGACGGTGGCGGTTGCGCCGTTGACGCCATTTCTTCACTGAATTACGTGATACCCTTCAGTCGGCTTTAAGAAATTGATTTCCAACAAATTAGTATGTGATGCTGGACCAAACTGGAAGAACAGGAATTGAGTTATTCAGTACTACCAAATCCTCGCCGTCTGGACCAACGTCGTCTTCCGTCGCAGTCGTCTGGACCAGATTCGCCGGCGCAGAGGTCTTCTCCAGATCTCGTCGCCGTCTCCGTCGTCTTCTCCAGATCGCGTTGCCGTCGTCCTCGTCGTAAATCACTGACGAGGTGCCGGCGATTTGGAGAGGCGATTCGGCTAAATTGAATGTCCTTTCAGAGGAAAGTTTATGATCATCATCATCTCATCTTAAAAATCCTTCGTGTTGAGTTGTGAACTGTGTGTTCTTCTAGGGTGAAATTTAATGTAATTAGGATGGGTTGGACTTTGTTTAGTGTTTTTATTTCTAAATTTCTCTTTGTTGCAAAGGGGAACGAAAATAGAAATATTATTTTGTTTTGTACCATAAAATATGTTCTAAAAATATGAGAACAAAACATAAATATTAATCCCTTCCTTCCCATACTTTTGTTCTTTGTTTTTAATTTTTGGGAACGTAAACACCAAACAAGCTTATAAATTGTTAAGTGCATCTTCAACAGTTATACAAAATTTGGTGCGCTATTTATTAAATGTGGCACATGAATAATATTATAGTATGTCTAATTTAAAGTGAGTGTTCCAACAAATGTGACAAAATCGATGTGCCATTTGAAAAAAAAATATATTTTTATATTAAAATTAAAATTAAAAATTAACTTAATATATTTTTATATTAAAATTAAAAGCAAAAATTAACTTAAAAATATTTAATATTACGATGTAGGATATAGTCTCGCATCATCGTCTGTAATTGTACCTGTTGGCTTAATGAGCTACACAAGAGGGGGGGTGAATTTGGTAGTATTAAAAAATTATCAAAATAATAATAACACTTAAAAAATTCAAATAATTAATTTTATCCTAAAATTAATTATTATCTTTATAGCAGCATATATGTGTTATCAACTAGATACATACCAAACAACAATATAAGTAAAATAAATAAGGCAACACACCATGATATATCCTAGTTCACCAAACTACTCTTGGCTAATCCAGTCTTCCGAGTCCCATGGAGATTCACACCCATTAAACTCAAGATTCCTTTAAAGGTAGGAACCAAACCCTCATAATGATTTTTTTTATAGGCTCAGAATCAATCTTTACAAATTCATTTTCCTAGACTCAGGAATAACCTCTACTTTTTACAGGCTCAAGAATAATCTATCTTTTTCACAAGTTAAAGATTAACCTAATTCTTTTTATACCTTAAACTTAAGAATCAAAACCTCACAAACACTTCAAATATCTTTTTATCCAGTAAAGATTGAACCGTTACAATTCACTCACAAATTCAATCAAGGAAGAATTTAACACCTAATTTTTTTATATTTTAGGCAAAGATCAAAACTTCAATCTCTTTACCGGAAGAGATTGAAACTAGCTATCCTAGATTAGACACTCCCAATAGTATCTAATCTGACACTTAATTCACCAATTACAATAAATTGATAAGTTATTCTCACTCAGAGTTTCTACCACCTCAAATCAATTTAAACTCAATTAATGTCCCGATATTTACTAGTGATAGAATTAATATGAGGAAACAAAAATCTGATTATAAAAATAATATGGGTAGCACAAAATTGAGTACGTAATTAGATTATCACACAAATCATTTTAATTTTTTTTTTTTTTTTTTTTTTTTATGTTTTTAAAGTTTAAAAACGATTTATCAACAATCAATTAACCAAGCAAGTAATGATCGCAATAAACTCAATTAAGAATATGCTTGGAACACTTTCACCACGAAAACATAAAAATCTGATTATGATAAATATGAATAACACACAAATAAGTATGTAATCAGATTTTCACCAAAAATCGTTTTAAAATATTTTTATGCGACTTAAAGTTCAAAAAACGATTTTATCAAAATCTTATCAACCAAACAAATATAAAAAAATAAATATGCAATAAAGACTAATGACTTGGAAAGATTTCACCCGAATAACACCGACGAATTAAAGATTGAAAACGCTAGACAGCTCAAATCGGTGACGCTCACAATCGGTGCTTTAACTCAAGAACTCCTTAACAATTGATCTCACAATTTGATCTTTCAAAATAATATTAGAATAATGACTCTTATAAAAATTTATGAACTGAATAGTTCTTGATATTTTTTTTTAACATGTGAAATTCGCAGGTCTATTTATAACCACTTGAAATAAGTCCTATAACGACTAGTTTCCACAAGATAAGTATCTAAAAAACATCTATAGACCTCATATATTGATTCCTTTCATTTTAGGTATATTTGACGTAATTATGGCTTTCAAAACATTCAAATTAGTTCCTCAAATATTTTTCAAACTCAAATAAATAGGATAGAAATAATTAAATGTACCAATATGAGAAATACTTAAAATATATATACCATATCAATAGGGATATTCAAATAGGAGTATCATATCTTTAAAATATTCATATCCTTAAAATCTCTTAATCAAGTAACAAATAACAGCTAGTTAACGGCTAGTATTTAAATCAAAATCCACAAAATTCTCAAAATTCGAAATTGGCCATCAGTCGACAGACACATATCCATCGGTTGACTGTCCAATTCAGGATGTAGTCCAAGCCAAAATTCCATCATCATAAGTCGACTTACCTGTTGACCTATCGATTCAAAGACTTTTATAAGTCGACTTATCTGTCGATCTAGACATATAGAGAGTTAATCTATTAAGCATAGGTCGACCTACCTGTCGACCTGAAGATTCAAAGACTTCTTCTTTTAAGCACAAGTCAAATTACCTGTCGACTGCCCATGCTGGAACTTTTCTCTTTAATTATTTTCTTTGACATTTTACCCTTTTAACTAATTTCTTTTCTCAGTTAACTCCACTAAAATCTTAAAATCAATTTTAATCAATTATCTTTATTTCTTTTTCAATTACGCATAGGAGCAAATAATTTCACTAATTAGGATCCTATCAAAACGCACATAAAAATAAAATAATTTTCATGTCGTGTGTGATCCTAATCGGGATACATTAAGAGTAAAAATAAATTAGAGTTGTGTTCACCTAGATTTTTCGGAATCTTTAATTTCTTAGTTTCCGTCTCTACATCATTCACAATTTATTCATGATGTTATCTTCTCTGCATCTTTTACAATTACTTCATGATGTAGTCTAGAACTCTTTAAATTGAAACACGCAATAAATATATTAATTCCACAAAAAATATCAACATTTAATTGTCCATCAAAATCTTAGGATCAACAATCTCTCATTTTTTTTATGATGACAATTAACTTTGATGTTTTCTTCAAAACAATAATGTAACCATACTCCCCCTAAATCCAAGGACGGGTTCTTTAACTCATTAAAGCGAAATAATGAAGATAATTATAAGATTTTCAACAAAGAGCAAATTTCAATGTACTCCTCTTTAAAATATTCAACAAGATAATTCAAGATCCCATTTGAGATATTCATTAAAATATTAACTAATTCTCCCCTTTTGTCATCTCAAAAAAGAATTGGGGAGAGGAACCAAAAATACCACTACTCTAGGCAAATGTCATAAAATTCAATTTTCCGCTAGAGATTTGGTGAGTATAACAAATTCATCAAAAGTATCAAAATCTTCAATATCATCTACTTTAATTTAAGCATAACACATTATTGCCCCCCACTTATAAAAATTTATTCTCCTAAATAATTGTAAACAAGTAAATTCATGTATAGGAAAATAATCATGAGGCAATCAAAATATTTCAATAATATATTATGCAATTATATAATTTCAGTTAAATCCGCATGCCTCACTGATGATACTAAATAATATCTTCCCTTTATAGAAACAAAATATTTGATCTTTAACACACTAGAATAGGAAGCATAACTTAGGAATAATTTATCAATCATAAATTTAGTGTATGCATAGAAATTTTTTAAAACCCTTCCAAAATAATAATCATTTGAAAACCTTTAATATATCATGATATTATGCATTATAATAAATCAAGATATCATTTTAAGAAACATAACATATCAGCTCAATCTAACACATTTGTAAAAAAGATATATTCATGAATAAGAGCACATTATACTAATGGTCTTGCTAACATGCAACAAATTATTAATACTACTTAGTGAGAGCACAAACACTTGATTCATTTTCTAAATTATGTAACATGTTTTAAAATCAAACACATAATCACTACTTGATTTAAGCACATAAAGACATGTTAATACCTCTTAACTAAATGCGATTCTCATAATCACTATGTAATATTTTTAAGACAACAAGTAACATATAATTGAAACTAGATCTTAGAAACCATTACCAACTTACCTATTTGACAAGTCAGACACCTCATTTTTTAATAAATTTAAATCGCAAAGGGTTAGGAGTACCTCTTATATTCTTAGTGACGATTTCTCTTTTTACCTCATTTATACCACCAATTGATTTGAGTGCACGATTTCTCTTAGCCGATGGATTTGGTACATCTTTCTTACTTTCGCTTGTTGCTTGTGGGTTCTTTGTAACTTCACATCTTGAATTTGGTGCATCTTTTCTGTTCACATATGTCACTTGTGACTTCTTTGTAGCGTCACATTTTGATTTCGGTACATCCTTTTTGTTTGCACATGTCGATTGTTGCTTCTTTAAAATTTCACATTTCGACTTTGGTATACCTTTTTGCTTGTGGATTCTTGGTGACTTACCGTCTTGATTTTGATATAATCTCTCTGGTTGTTCCTTCCGATCCAGTCCTAAAACTATGTAACTCTGCACAAGCCAATTGTGTAGCTCTTTTCGATATCCATTTCACTTTAGATCCATTCTTAGCCATAAACTTAGGGTTTTTGAATGGACATGATAGTTTAAAATGTCCAACCCTGTTGCAATAATTGCATATCAACTTTGACTCAATTCTTTTGGTAATAAGGGCAAATATCGGACTTCTCTTATCATTGCTTGATGCTTCAGAACTACTGGAATCCGTATCATCCTGTGTTTCTTTCGTAGGTCACTCTTTTATCTTTAGGTTACTTTCTGATCCAGCCTCATACTATTGCACAACCGTCTCATGGGTTATCAAATCGATGATGAGTTCATCGGTAGTGAGTTTGGTGAGATCTTTGGCCTCCTTGATTGCAATCAATTGATCAATTCCCTCATATGTGTCTTTCAATGTATCCCATATTTCTTTCGGAGAAACACAACCTGATATTTTCCTGTACATATTTGCATCTAAAAAACAAAGCAAAATATTAGTAGCCTGTGAGTTAGTAGATAATTTTTCTTTATCAAAGGAACTCAGTTGCTCATTTCTCTTGGCTATTCTATTTTTCATATGAGTGTATGGACCGTCTTCAATAACCAACCATGCCTCATAATTAGTGGCCTGTAAAAAAACAATCATTCTCTTCTTCCAAACATCATAATTACTATCTGTAAACAACGGTGGACGGTGCATAGAAAGCCCCTCACCTAGTGTGCCTATCGTGCATGTGTTCTTTATTAGCTAGTGTTTTAAGCTAATCGAGCTGAAGCAACTCTGATGCCAATTGTTGGCCCTGTGAGCTACCCAAGAGGAGGGGTGAGGTGAATTGGGTAGTATTAAAAAATTATCAGAATAATAATAACACTTCAAAAATTCAAACTATTAACTTTATCCTAAAATTAATTATTATCTTTATAGTAGCGGATGTGTGTCATCAACTAGATTTATACCAAACAACAATATAAGTAAAATAAATAAGACAGCACACCATGATATATCCTAGTTCACCAAACTACTCTTGGCTAATTCAGTCCTCCGAACTCTACGGAGATTCGCACTCACTAAACTCAAGATTCCTTTAAAGGTAGAAAAAGGAACCAAATCCTCATAATGATTCTTTTTACAGACTCAGAATCAATCTTTACAAATTTATTTTCACAAGCTCATGAACAACCTCTACTTTTTACAAGCTCAAGAATAACCTATCTTTTTCATAAGCTAAAGATTAACCTTTTTTTTTTTTATTATTATTATTTTTTTTATTTTTATACCTTAGGCTCAAGAATCAAAACCTCACAAATACTCCAAATATTCTTTTACCCAGTAAGGATTGAACCGTTACAATTCACTCACAAATTCAATCAAGGAAGAATTTAACACCTAATCTTTTTATACTCTAGGCAAAGATCAAAACTTTAATCTCTTTACAGAAAGAGATTGAAACCAACTACCCTAGATTAGACATTCCCAATAGTATCTATTTAACACTCAACTTACCAATTACAATAAATTAATAAGTTATTCCCACTCGAAGTGTCTACCACCTCAAATCAATTTAAACTCAATTAATGTCCTGGTATTTACTAGTGATAGAATTAATGTGAGGAAACAAAAATCTGATTATAAAAATAATGCGGGTAACACAAAATTGAGCACATAATCAGATTATCATACAAATCATTTTAAAAGAATTTTTATGCTTTTAAAATTCAAAAACGATTTCTCAACAATCAATTAACCAAGCAAGCAATGATCTCAATAAACTCAATTAAGAATATGCTTGGAACATTCTCACCAACAAAACATAAAAATCTGATTATGATAAATATGAATAGCACACAAATAAGTATGTAATCAGATTTTCACCAAAAATTATTTTAAAATATTTTTATGCGATTTAAAGTTCAAAAAATGATTTTATCAAGATCTTATCAACCAAGAAAATATAGAAAAATAAATATCCAATAAAGACTAATGGCTTGGAAAGATCTCACCCGAATAACATCGATGAATTAAAGATTGAAAACGCTAGACAGCTCAAATCGGTGATGCTTACACAATCGGCGCTTTAACTCAAGAACTCCTTAGGAATTGATCTCACAATTTGATCTCTCAAAATAATATCAGAATAATGACTTTTATAAAAACTTATGAACTGAATAGTTCTTGATATTTTTTTTAAACATGTGAAATCCGCAAGTCTATTTATAGCCACTTGAAACAAGCTCTATAACGGCTAGTTTCCACAAGATAAATATCTAAAAATCACTTATAGACCCCATATATTGATTCCTTTCATTTTAGGTATATTTGACTTAATTATGGCTTTCAAAACATTCAAATTAGTTCCTCAAATATTTTTCAAACTCAAATCAATAGGATAGAAATAATTAAATGTACCAATTTGAGAAATACTTAAAATATATATACCATATCAATAGGGATATTCAAATAGGAGTATCATATATTTAAAATATTCATATTCCTTAAATCTCTCAATCAAGTAAACAAATAACGGCTAGTATTTAAATCAAAATCCACAAAATCCTCAAAATTCAAAACTAGCCATCAGTGGACAGACACACATCGATCGGTCAACCGTCCAATTCAGGATGTAGCCCAAGCCAAAATTCCATCGTCATAAGTCGACTTACCTGTTGACCTATCGATTCAAATAATTTTATAAGTCGACTTATCTGTCGACCTAGAGATACAAAGAGTTCATCTTTTAAGCATAGGTCGACCTACCTGTCAACCGAGAGATTCAAAGACTTCTTCTTTTATGCACAAGTCGACTTACCTGTCGACTGCCCATGCTGGAACTCTTTTCCATAATTATTTTTTTTGACATTTTTACCCCTTTAATCGATTTCTTTTCTTGGTTAGCTCCTCTAAAATCTTAAAATCAATTTTAATCAATTATCTTTATTTCTTTTTCAATTACACATAGGAGCAAATAATTTCACTAATTAGGATCCAATCAAAACACACATAAACATAAACTTATTTTCGTGTCGTGAGTGATCCTAATCGGGATACATTAAGAGTAAAAATAGATTAGAGTTATTTTCACCTAAATTCTTTGGAATTTTCAATCTCATAGTATCCATCTCTACATCCTTCACAATTCCTTCTTGATGTTATCTTCTCTGCATTGTCTTTGCATCCTTTACAATTACTTCATAATGTAGTCTGAAACTCTTTAAACTGAAACACTTAATAAACATATTAGTTCGACAAAAAACATTAACATTTAATTGTCTATCAAAATGTTAGGATCAACAGTGTCTTCCATAACTATTTCAAGTGGAGATACAGATGATGAATTGGATTATATAGGAAGTTATAGTAATATGTTGTCAAAGAATGACAATAAACTAGTATTATCTAATAATGACTTGTCGTATCCATTTTCCCCCACACAGTGATAGCGAGAATGTCGGCATCATTTGTTTCACTATGTAAGTATGATGGTGTTACAACAGTTTTACGTCTTGACGGACAAAGTGCGATAGGGACTATTGTTTAACGAATAGTGGAAAAATTATCAAAAATGTTGGATGGCAAGTTTTCCATTACATATGCAATTTCAGGCTACCTAAAATGCATATTATCAAGTCAGAACGATTACATAAAAATGATTTTTCTTGCTAGACACATGAAGATTAATATTTTGGAAATTAATATGGCGAGGACGAATAACGATAATGTGGGATCTAGCCTTGCATCATCGTCTTCAATTGTATCTTCTACAACTATTTTACGTGGAGATACAAATGATAAATTGGATTGTATAGGAAGTTACAGTAATATGTTGTCAAAGAATGACAATAAACTAGTATTATTAGATGTTGACTTGTACAGTGATAGCGAGAATGTCGGCATCATTTGTTTCACTATGTAAGTATGATGGTGTTACAACAGTTTTACGTCTTGACGGACAAAGTGCGATAGGGACTATTGTTTAACGAATAGTGGAAAAATTATCATAAATGTTGGATGGCAAGTTTACCATGACATATGCTCTTCCAGGCTACCCAAAATGCATATTATCAGGTCAGAACGATTACTTAGAAATGATTTTTCTTACTAGACATATGAAAATTAATATTCTGGAAATTAATGTGGCGAGGATGGACAATGATGATGTAGGATCTAGCCTTGCATCATCGTCTACAATTGTACCTTCTACAACTATTTCAAGTGGAGATACAGATGGTGAATTGGATTATATAGGATGTTATAGTAATATGTTGTCAAAGAATGATAATAAAATAATATTACCAGCTGAATGGGCGAAGGGGATACAGGAAGAGGGTTAGAAATTTAGGGGTGGAACGAATGAGTTTTGGATGGTCCTTAGAAAATACGCAATAGAGGTGGGATTTAATTTTCATTACATAAAAAATGATAAGACGCGTATAACAACAGCGTATTCGTTACGAGAGTCAAAGGGTTATCCGTGGTTCATCTATGGAAGGGTGAGACCTGAAAATAGATTCTTTTATATACACGGTTTGATAAATGATCATACGTGTGGTATTGCATTCCAAACATTGAAGAACAAAAAGATGAGGTCAGACGTTATATTCAACTGTTTGATAGATGAGATGTGTGAAAAATCAGAAACAAAACCTATTGATGTTGTTCAAACCTTTAAAAAACAAAATAGTTTTGAGATAACATATTGTCATGCATGACTTGCTATGGAGAAGACTAGAAGCAGTGTATTTGGAGACCATTTATCCACGTATGATCAGTTACGATGGTATGTTGTGATGTGTAAGAAAAGAAACCCTGACAACCATATTTTATTGGATTATGACATGAGCACAGGTAATTTCAAACGTGTTTTTGTGTCATTCTATGTATGCATATATGATTTCAATTAATGTAGGCCTCTCATGTTTTTAGATGACACGTTTCTCACAGGGCGATATAAAGAAACTTTACTGGCAGTATGCACAAAAGATGGGAATCAAGGTAAGTAATAAGATGTTTTAAATCATATTATATTCAATACATAGTATTTTATATTCAACATACTGTACGTTATATTCAACATGATTATTGTCTAGCAGGAATGTTCCTAATTGCATTAATATCATGGATACGGAGAATGAAGATAATTGGGAGTGGTTTCTTTTAGAGTTCAAAAAAATTATAGATCCAATTCGGGTAATAACATTTATATCAGATCGTCACAATGAAATTGTAGAAGGAATACGTAAGGTGTTTCCCGATTGTCACCATGGATATTGCTTAGTTCATTTGAAAAAGAATTTAAGGGCAACATTGTCTGGAAAGAATACGGCATGGAAGCAAACAATGATCCACAAGCTAAATGGCCTAGCATATGAACACAACATGGATGTTTACACGATGTTATATGAACAAATAATGGTAGAGGATGGTGAAAAAGTTCAGAGGTTCATGAATGAATTATCTGCCTTGAATTTTAGTAATGCATTTTTTAGGGGAAAGCGTTATGGAGAGACGTTATCAAATTTGGCAGAGTGTTTCAATTTACGGATAACTGATTTTCGACATTTGCCTACAAATTTATTGATTAATAAGATTAGGGTACGATGGATGGAAGCGATGATGGAGATGAGAGAATTTGTTGAACGGATAAAGGGTGAGATAACACCATATTGGGATAACAAAACTGATGAAATGATAAGTGAAGGATAAAATATGTCTTTCGGCAAATGATGTTTTTGAAGGAAGTTCATCCCCATCAGTGTTGGTGAACACTATGGAGTTAAAGGGATTTTTATGTGTCCATGCAAGCACCTTGTTACAACGTCGTGGATTACCTGTGTATTCATTGTTGGTGTCTCAAAGTGGTCAACACCTCGAGTATAGTTCAATCAGGTGACAGGTGTTTTTTTGCTGAGGTAGAGTTAAAGGTTGAAAATTCTTCACGTGAGTTTTACTAGGTCTTAGGAGAATTGACCTGTTGTGTCTGGAGTTCTGCTCTTCAGGGAGTGGTACCTACAGAAAGCTCGGGCTGGGATTTATCCCAGCAAAATCCCTCCAGCGTGGGAATAAGAGCTCAGAGAGAAGAGATATGGAAATGCGTCAAGTAAACAAATAAACTCAAAGTATTCGCGTAATAAAGCATATCTCGGGCTTGCATAGCCCCTGATATATATAGGCATTAAAGATGATCAGTAGGGCCTAAACACAATTAATTAGGTAAAACTATGTGTTTAGTCGATAATTCAAGGTGTTTAAGAGATGGTCACTGGGTTTGGGCTTTTAGACCAATTTGGCGAAGCCTGCAAGCCTCTATCGGGCTTGTGGAGGTGAGTTGGTGGAAGAGAGTGTAGATTTGTGAAGTCTTGGAAGAAAAATGAGTTGGGATGGGAAGCTGATTGAGACGAATGGTTGAGTGCCTAGATTTGGCTGTCTAGGGCACAACGTAGAGCTAAGGGCAACAATGTCCCTGCGGGGCACCTTGCTTCTTCCTAGGTGTAAAGGAGATTTCAGAAAGGAGCCTTGGTCGGCGTATGCTCCAACATGGCACTGAAAATTTTGGAATATGTCCATGTCACGACGAGGATGACCTTGTGGCTAGATCCTAAGTGCTGACTCAGTGGTGCCCAAAAATACTCTCATCAATTCCCCCTAGCACTGTGCGGCAAGGGAAGTTAAACGATCAGGGATATCAATTTCTGACTAGAACAGGTGTCCCAGAGACTTCGCAGCATGAGTAGTACCCCTAGTCGGCTTTCTGGAGTTCTTTGCTGACTAGAGGTTAGTCCCCCAGGCCAATAAGTCCTAGGTCCCGCAGCATCGACCTCTAGGTCATTGGAGCTCCTAGGAGATAGACACACCTTCTGGGCGACCCTGTCGATAGCAGAGTTCTGTACGACACTTTTTCAACAGTTAATATTTTCTCGAGGGCTAATTTGGAATAGGCCCTCATACGACCGGGGTCCATGGTCAGGTAGCACGGTAGGCCAACCTTGAAATTTTTACGATTTTCTGGGCGGCACTTTTCCAATAGTTAACTTTTTCTTGAGAGCTAATTTGGAATAGGCCCCCATACGGCCGGGTTTTGTGGTCAGGTAGCATGGTAGGGTGACTCCAAAATTTTACCAATTTTATGGGTGTCATTTTTCCCACGGTTAACTTTTTCTGGAGGGTTAATTTGGAATAGGCCCTCATACGGCCGGGCTCCGGGGTCGGGTAGCACAGCAGGGCAACCCTGACATTTTTTCGATTTTTTGGGCAACACTCATTTGAACCGTAAATAAATCCTGAGAAAATACTTTCTTTCACCGTGGAAAAAATAAAGGCGAATCCCAGAGGGTGCGTAGACGGCTAGAGGGGTAAGGTAGGTACACCCCCTAGAGGACGCCCGACACTCCCGATAACTGGTCAACTGGCTAGGGGACAGACCAACCACCGCTGGGCATGCTAGCCTAGTTGGGGCCAACACGACATCGGCCCTTGGGCCAACGTGGTGCTGAACTTGGGGCCAGCCCATCACTGACCCCCTAAGGACAAGCATGTTGCTGGCCCTTTTGGGTCAGTTGGCACGCTGACTATGGGCCAGTGTGCCGCTTAGTGGTGAGAATGCTTGTAGCCAGTTAGTTGCGTGCTGGCCAACGCACCGCTTAGTGGCACGAATGCTTGCAGCCAACGCGTTGTGTGCCAACACGTGTGGCACCACCTGACCTCACTGGCACCCCCTTTTGGGGGGGCTCCTGAGTCTTGGAACCACCACTTTTGTACCTTTTCACATTGAAAGTTTTGGGTACTCGAATTTTTACACTTTGCACTGTCGAAGCTTGCTTATTATTTCGTCACGGCATTTTTTTGCTGTTACCCTCTTGATGGGTAAGGTGTGAGAGGAAAGCGTATTGAGCTCGTCAGGGCACTGATCACTTGGAACTGGTCGATACATTTCGAGAAAGCCCCATCTGTGCCCTGCCGGCTAGAGGTAGCATAATAGGGTATTGGGCGCCGGATAAGATGATGTATACCAGAGGAGATGAGGTGAAACTTCTAGACAGTGCTCCTGGACAGCCTTTTTAGGAAGACACTTCTTAACAGCACTTTTGGAGAGGGTCGCCATGTAAATCTTGCTATTCGGGTTAGGGAACAGACCAGACTGGAAGCGGTGGAGCAGTGGAGAAAGATGTCAAGCACAAAGCCACCGGGAAGAGAGATGCCAAAGAGGATAGTGTTGATAAGTGGGCCCCTAAAGAAGTCGAGATTGATGCTACTTCTCCTCGCACTTATGCCCCTCATAACAAGGGCGGGTATAACTAAGCTCTGGACCATCGCTTCTTCAACACTTAGGATTTTGTAGACTTTTTTTCGCTTATTCTTGCTTTTATGTGCATGAGCGTGTAAGCTTCTGAGTGGTATAGCCAGGATACTTCAGAGTTGACTCATTCTTTCCGGTGATTTCACCAAGTCGCTTTCTACTTGGTACTATTTCAGAGTTGTAAAATTTTGAAAACTTTTAAAAAAAACTTCTCGTCTTTTCCTAGGGCCATAGACCACTAGCCCCCCACTTTGGGACACAAGTTAATTGTAAGGAAATCATGTCGTGGACTTAGGAGGAGAGTTTTTTAGGGTACTTAGTCCTCTCGGTCCGTAGGGTCGCAACGCGACCTTTGGTCCCTCGTGGCCGGTCATAGGTAAGTTCTTTGTAATCAGGTTCATTCTTGAACCCTTTCAGGTTATTTCAATTTAGTCCATGCAAGAGCACCTTCTACTTTTGAATGTTGGACTTACAGTCGACTAGCAGGGAGAGGTACTTAGTTGTAGGTCCTCTAGACCTGATCAATGCCTCACCCTTGGTGGATAACCTTGGTCTTTCCCTGGGTATGGACTATTGATCTCCGGAGAGGGTATGGTTGTCATCCTTGATGTCGAGTACCAGGATGAGGCTTGTGGAGGGAGAATCATCCATGACGATGAGTGTCGAGATGCTATTTTTGGAGATTCATTCGCGACTCTAAAGGTCAAAATGCTATTTTTGGCATGCGGCACGAGTGCGTGTTTTCTTAATTGGACATTTGTATTCATGTACTGAGTCGCCCTTACCTTTAGCCTGTCTACATTTAGCTTTCACCCATTTAGCAATTGAACTTGGTGTCACCGAATTACGCATAGAGCATGTAACCTTTTTGGGGAGAGGGCATAGATGATTACGATAAATTTTTGTCTTTTGAAAGCCATGTTATCTTCTCCTGTTACTCCTAAATAATTTTATCTCTATCATGCATTTCCATCTAATAAAACTCACTGGTGCTTTCAACTGTCTCATTGTGTTTTGACTTTAATTCTTTAGTCTAAGTGATTGAATGCACAATAATTTCTATCAACATCTCTTCCGACTGTTTTTTCTTTCCAACTAGCCTCTCTTCTTGAGTCACAACATGGACTTCAGTCTCCAATACCATGTCATTAAGGCACCTTCGTTCAATATTCAATTCATGGATTACTCCTTGTAATCTTTCAATTTTTGTCTTCATCTTCCTTCGTAGTTCCCATTTTTTCTTCTTAACACATTGATGTTTCTCTCTTAAACTTTCATTTTCTTCCACCAATTCCTTCACATTTGTTGTTTGTGCAAAAACATCCCCCTCAAAATCTTGACTGATTCTTTGGTTGAAAGATGGAAACTCATCCATTTTTTGCTTGCCCTTATAGACGAGCTCCACATCTATTTTCTTCTTACCCTTATTGATGGGCTTTTCATCAACATCATCATTTCTAGGAAGGGCAATTCCCACCCTCATTTCCTCAAGTTTCTCTTCTAATTTACTAACAATAATCTGTAAAACAACAAACAATGCAATTTATATATGATGTATACAATTGAGAAATGTGATGTTACATATAGCACAACACACATTACCGTTTGAATATAACACAATTTGATGTTGAATATAACACAATACACATTGACATGTTGAATATAACATGAATATAACCAAGTTAAATGTAACATAATGTTCAAGATATATTAAACACAAACATTCATAGTTTTGCATACCTCTTCAGGACGAAGTTCAAATAGTTGTCGCGAGTTGATTGTATTCGACATGTGTACCATATCCCACGTCTCCCACCTTGGCACATGGGTGTTACCAACCGGTGAACATTCAATCAAGGTTGTATGCTTGTAAAGCCAAAACAAATTTAAAATAAAATTAGTAGGGAAGACAAATTTTTTTCCTGAGAGAAGTATGGTGTCAATAAATGGAAAAAAAACATATCTATAATGCAACAACACAACCTGTGACGGACGATGGGTTTTGGTAACCCATTTCGATTGATGACATCAGCATTCCATGTATTATTTCAGTCCAAGCAAAACTAGACATTGAATCAAGGTCTTCTACCATGAGTAGGTCAGAGACACCATTGACTTGTCCCTTGTTTGCTAGAAAACATGTCGTCAAAAGGGGGCGTATGTAAGACGTACTACGTTTTCATAATCATCTTTTGTCTCTCTAAAAAAAAGCTTATTTTATCTTCTTTTTTTCACCTTTACAACACTAAGTTTGTTATCATTTATACTACGGCGGGTTAAAAATAAACTTTTACCCTTTCTCGCATACATCTCAGTAATTTGCACACCACCTGATGGCAAACCAAATATTAGTTGGACATCACTGGCTCGGAATGCGACATATGAATTGCCAAGTTTAAATGATTTCCTTGCAGGGTTGTATGATGACACCCGTACTTAAGCACACTATATTACAATATTTTGTGCTTAATAAGGGTATTAATTTTGGGCGATCAAATTGTGGCGCCGTTGCCGAGGAACGGTATCACTAATTGTCAATATTTTTTTCTTTATCCACTTGTATAAATTCATTTTTTTAGTGTGTTTTCACAGGTTAACTGTGATCCAGTTTTTCACTCCATATCTTCAAGCAAGGATACAGGTTGTTCTATCCGTTTTATAAAAAAAATATATATATAAATATTGAAAATATATATACCACCACCCTCATTTTTCTTTTCTGTTTATTATTAGTGTAGAGATCGGCTGGCTAAGACCACCACTCTCATTTTTCTTTTTTGTTTATTATTATTGTAGAGATCAGCTGGCTAAGACCACCACCCTCATTTTTCTTTTCTGCTTATTATTATTGTAGAGATCGACTGGCTGAGACAACCACCCTCATTTTTCTTTTCTGTTTATTATTATTGTAAAGATCGATTGGCTAAGACCACCACCCTCATTTTTCTTTTCTGCTTATTATTATTGTAGAGATTGGCTGGCTAAGACCACCACCCTCATTGTTGATATAATTAATTGCTTTTAAAATAATAATAAAAAAAACATATAAAACTATGCAAAAAGGTTGTGGGGTGTGCTTGTTATATGCCTGGGAAAAAATCCGACTTTCACGACAACCTTGAGAAGATTTTTGAAAGTGTGCCTAGGAGATCTAGAACTGAAAAAACACATAAAACCAGAACTAAACGAAATGGCTGAACCACCTAGACCACTCTGGGAATATTACATTCTCTCAGTCTACACCTCACCCTCATGCATAAAGTTACCCGAACTAGGGGGTGCAGCTTCATTCGAAATTAAGCCAACTATTATTTAAATGCTTCCATCTTACTATGGGCTTAATAGAGAACACCCCTATCAGCACCTCAACAATTTCCTAGAGGTTTGCACCACTTTCAAACTGCCCCACTTATCTGAGGATGTGGTTTTCCTCAGACTTTTCCTGTTCTCTTTAAAGATCGGGCTAAAGTGTGGCTCCATTCTCTGCCCCCTGGGATCAATCACTACATGGGAAGGGCTTCAAAGGACTTTCTTGCAAAAATATTTCCCAATTGGCAAAACCAATCAACTTAGGAAATCTATAACTTCATTTGCCCAAAAATCCTCTGAAGAGTTCCATGAAAATTGGGATCGAATGAAAGACCTTTTGAGATAATGTCCACATCACGGGGTACCCAAATGGAAAATAGTGCAAAGTTTCTATGAGGAGTTAATCGAATGCAATCGCCTTATAGTGGATGCGTCATGTAGAGGAACTTTCCTTGCAAAAAGCGAGGATGAGATATGGAACATGTTTGAAAATCTAAGTAAAAATTCTTTGCAACAAGCATCCACTGTTAGGCGAGACAGTATTGGACAAGTGTGAGAAGGAGTGTACGAGGTCAAGCAATTGGATCCCAATACACAGTGCATTGATATGATGAAACAAATAATAGGACAATTGCAGTTACAAAATTAATCAATCACATCCTCCTACACTACTGCTTGTTCGATTTGCCTGAAGCCATTCCATACTGTCCTTGAATGTCCTGTGGGAACACAATTCCCTGAATATGTTCATGAGTATGCCAATGCTACTTAAACATTTCCCAGGTAGAACAATAATCCATACTCCAATACTTACAATTCGGGGTGGCGAAATCACCTCAATTTCTCATGGAAAACTTCAAATCAAGGATAACCCCTCACCTCATCCTATAAGCCTCAGTATCAAAATCAACCCCCAGGATTTAACCAATCCCAAGGTCAAGGGACATCTTCCCAACCAGCTCGAAATGATCAACCCACTGAAATACACCAAATCCTAAAAATCTTAGACCGACAAAGCCAAATATTAGAACGACAAGACCAAAGGGGTAAACTCAAATTCCTAATCCATAACTCGACTAGAAAGCCAAATCGGACAGCTCGCCGATATTATACAAAAAAGAGATAAGGGGAAACTTCCTAGCCAACCACTGAATACACGTCATTGGAGAGATGAACGAGCCTCGCAAGCACGTTCAATCCATTACAACCCTTAGGAGTGGGCGAACAATTGATAATCGGGTAGGAATTGAGGAGATGAGTCTGGAAAATGAGAGTGAAAGTGAATAAGCGGCAGAAGGGTCACCCCCAAGCAAGAAAGTTGAGGAACCCAAATGGTTGAATCCTAAGCTTGATGCACCTAAAAAGATACATTCATCATCTCAGGCACCGTTTCCTCAATACTTGAACCAGTCTTTACCGTTTAACCGAAATAGCGCTAGAATAGAAGATATCTTTGAGACCTTTAAATATGTCAAAATTAATCTTTTGTTCTTGGATGCTATCCAACAAATCCCCGCGTATGCAAAGTTTTTGAAAGACCTTTGTACACGGAAGAGAAAGTCTAGAACACATGTGTCGAAAAAGGTCTTGTTAACACAACAAGTGTGTTCCATCTTAGGATGTGAAACTCCACCAAAATATAAAAACCATGGCATCCCGACCATTGAATGTGTAATAGAAGCCCAACCTATTGCAAAGGCTCTTCTATACTTAGGCGCAAGTGTAAATTTGCTGCCGTTTTCTGTTTACGAGTGTCTCGATTTGGAGGATTTAAAACCTACATCGGTGACACTTCAGTTAGCCGATAGGTTAATGTGGAGACCAAAAGGGATTATTGAAGGCATGCTAGTAGGGGTAGAAATTTTTTTCTATCCCGTGGATTTCATAGTTCTGGATATGGAACCAGTCCCCAACCCAAATTATCAAATTCTCATTATTTTAAGATGACCTTTCCTTGCCACCGCCAATGCCTGCATTGACTGTCGATCGGGTGTTATGGATATTTCATTTGGAAACTTGAAGGTACGACTCAATATTTTCAAAGCGATTAATCAACCCCCTGATAAAAACACCTTTGATTGTTTTTGGGCTGATCAAATCGATGAGTTAATGGAAAAGTCTCTACCTTCAATGTTATCCTGAGAGGATCTTAGTAGCAATAAAAGATGGGAATCCAAAGAACTGAGAGACAAAATTCATGAATTGCTAGCAATTTCTAATACTGATATCCTGTGGTTTAGAAAGATTGAACCACAACCACCACTAGAGTTGAAACCACTCTCGGATTCACTCAAGTTTGCATTCATTGGCCACAATAATACCCTACCTGTAATTATCTCAGTCGACCTCACTGGAGTGCACGAAGAGAAACTGATGAATATTCTTCAACATTTTAAGAATGCCATAGGATGGAATATGGCAGACTTAAAGAGAATTGACCCTTCGGTGTGTGTGCATAAAATCCACCTCGAGGATAATGCAAAGCCAACAACGGAGTTTCAGAGAAAGCTGAATCCTAATATAAGAGAGGTGGTAAAAAAGGAGGTCGTGAAGTTATTAGACCCAGGTATTATTTACCCCATCTCTGATAGCAAATTTGTAAGCCCAATTCAAGTGGTCCTAAAGAAATCAGGCATCACAGTAGTAAAAGATTTCGGGGGGAAATTAGTTCCCACTGGAGAGACCACCGGGTGGTGAGTTTGTATCGATTATCGAAAGCTCAACACCATGACAATGAAGAATCACTTCCCGCTACCATACATTGATCAAATTATTGAGAAATTGGCGGGGTTTCCTTACTGTTGTTTCTTTGACGGATACTCTGGATATAACCAAATTCCAGTGTTTCCAAAAGACCAAGAGAAAACGACATTCACATGCCCGTTCGGCACCTTTGCATACGGAAGGATGCCATTCGGGTTGTGCAATGCACCAACGACTTTTCAAAGATGCATGATTGCAATTTTCTTAGATATGATTGATAACTTCCTTGAAGTCTTCATGGATGACTTCTCGGTTTTTGGGACATCATTTGAAGGATGTCTTGACAACCTTGAGAAGGTTCTATCAAGGTGTGAGGAAACAAATTTGGTGCTGAGCTGGGAGAAGAGCCATTTCATGGTAGAATAAGGCATTGTATTAGGACATGTCATCTCCAAGAAGGGGATCGAGGTGGACCAAGCGAAGGTTGGTTAAGCAAATTCAATCCTTCTTGGGTTATGCAGGATTCTACCGATATTTTATCAAGGAGTTTAGCAAAATTGCACGACCCCTCTGCAATCTGCTTGCCTTGGATGTGCCTTTTGTTTTCAATGAATTATGTCGAGAGGCGTTTGAGACACTTAAGAAAAAACTGATCTCCGCTCCTATAATTCAACCTCTGGATTACTCTCACCCCTTTGAGATTATGTGTGATGCATCTGATTATGCAATCGGTGCTGTTTTAGGGCAAAGAGTGCACAAGGTACTGCATGTGGTATATTATGCAAGCAAAACACTTATGGAAGCACACGTGAACTATACTACTACTGAGAAAGAGTTGTTGGCCGTTGTCTTTGCTTTAGATAAATTTCGATCTTATATTCTAGGGTCGAAAATTATCATTTTCTATGATCATTTAGCTCTAAGGTATTTCTTGTCGAAAAACAAAAACAAAGCCTCGATTAATTAGGTGGATTCTCTTACTGGAAGAATTTGATATTGAGATTAGAGACAAGAAAGGAGTAGAAAATGTTGTGGCTGACCACCTATCTCGAGTTTTTATCGAGAAGAGTAAGGGACAAGAAGCAATTAGGGATTCATTCCCTGATGAGCAGCTTTTCTCTACGACTCAAATGTCGCCGCCTTGGTTTGCGAACATGTCAAACTACCTCGCTACAAGTGAAATTCCTTCTCAGTGGACCAAGCAGGATAAAGACCGATTTTTCTCATGGGTCAAACATTTTTACTGGGAGGACCCTCACCTATTTAAGCATTGCGTAGACCAGGTAATAAGGAGATGTGTGCCTGAAAATGAGTTTGATAGTATTTTAAATTTTTGCCACTCCCAGGCATGCGGGGAACATTTTGGGGGGAAAATGACGGAAGCAAAAGTACTTCAAAGTGGATTCTATTGGCTGTCCCTGTTTAAAGATGCACACCGATTCTCTCAGTCTTGTGACCGATGCCAACGCACGGGATCAATATCCCATCGAGATATGATGCCCTTCCAACCTATTTTGATAGTGGAGATTTTTTATGTCTGGGGCATTGATTTCATGGGACCGTTCCCAACATCCTTTGGTCATGAATATATCTTGTTAGCAGTAGACTATGTTTCAAAGTGGGTTGAGGCAATAGCTACTAGAACAAATGATCATAGGATGGTGCTTCACTTTTTGAGGGATAATATTTTCAGCAGGTTTGAGACACCCCAGGCGATCATTAACGATGAAGGAACACATTTTTGCAATAGGCCATTTGAGGTATTGGTACAAAAGTACTCCATGACTCACAAGGTGACCACACCTTATGATCCTCAAACTAATGGTCAAGTGGAGGTTTCTAATCGAGAAGTAAAGCAGATATTAGAGAAAATGGTATGTCCCGACCGTAAGGATTGGTCAGAGCGCTTGATTGATGCATTATGGGCGTACTGTACAGCCTACAAAACTCTTATCGGTATGTTGCCTTATCGGTTGGTGTATGGAAAAATGTGTCATTTACCTGTCGAGTTAGAGCATCATTCTTATTAGGCTACGAGTGCATTAAATTTTGAGATGAAATGGGTAGGGGATGAACGTAAGCTTCAACTCTCAGAGTTGGACGAATTGCGAAACGAGGCCTTTGAGAATTCAAAAATTTATAAGGAGAGGATGCGAGTTTTTCATGACAAAATCATTAATAGAAAATCCTTTCATCCTAATCAAAAGGTTTGGTTGTTCAATTCAAAATTGAGACTTTTTCCAAGCAAACTTCGATCTAGATGGGATGGCCTTTTTAAAGTTGAAAGAGCATATCCCAGTGGGGTAGTGGAAATCATTGACTTGAGAGACGGCTGGAAACTTAAGGTTAACGGCCAGCGGTTGAAACATATGGTAGGCCATGAAGAGCGAGACATCATCGAAGCAGAAAAATTGGTTAACCCAATTTATTCATGATGCCCCATCACGTCCAGCTGAAGACGTTAAACTTAGCGCTGAGTAGGAGGCAACCCACTGTTATTTTAGCTTTCTTATGTTAATTTTTATTTTCTTTTAGTATTTTGACAAACAGGTTTACAAACATTCAAGTCAGGCTAATCAGTTCAGTTACACCAGGGTTGTATCTTTCCTTAATTAATTTTGTAATTTTCTTATTGAGGACAATGTGAGATTTAGGTTTGGGGACGGTAGCTGATGCCGAGATGGGGAGAAGTTGGAGTCAACCAGGAAGATACCAAAATCGGAACGGGAGTAGTAAACGTCAGCCTGGATGAAACGGGTACCGTTCCAAGGAGTATTGTGGCCGGGCAGGATGAACCTCCCGTTGTGAAGGTGAAGTCGATCCTTCCCCCATCGACCAAGAACAAACCTCAGCCCCAACACCCCATTCCTAAAAAAAAAAAAAAAAACAAAACTTGAACTTATATTTTTCTCCTCTTTTTTTTTCTTCTCTCTTTTTTTTTTTTTTTTTTTTATTTTATTTATTTATTTATTTAAGATTCTTGCGTCCTAGCCTTCTCTGCCTAGAAAAAGCCTTTTCGTAATGGGATTTGGGACCCCTTTTGGGAATGTAACAAACACTAAATGAATTAATGAATCTTTCATTTTCTCTTCCCGATAGACTCTGAACACTTGTAGTTTTTTCTTACTGCTTTTGTGTTTGTGAATGCACATTTCTACCTATAAATAGAAGGCTTCTCCAACACATTTGGGGGATCAGAGAGAAATTCTATAGAGAGAAACTCCACCATAGGTAGCTCAAATAGGTCGAGGTAACAGTAACTTCTCGTTCTATATTTCTACCCCGAGCTCTTACTCTCACGCCAGAGGGGACACGCCGAGAAAAATCTGGGCCGTCCTGTGTGCAGGTAACAGATTGGAACTCAGCCCGGACAACAACTAAGAGCATCAGGCCAGGAGCGCAAGACCCAGGCTCGGACGCAGGTCGAATAAAACCTGTCCAGCCCAACTGCAATACACAAGAACGACGATCAATCAAGCACCATATCCCTTCTCCCCGATTCGAGGGTGTCCGGACCATACTTTTAGTCGGCCAATTTCTGAAACCAACAACAAATAGAGTTGGACAATTCAAAAAATTATGATTGTGTATATATGTTTAGAAAGAAATTACAATCGAAGCGGTTCGTGGCTATTATACGAGTTTAGAGTAAAAAAAATACACCAAAAATAAAGTCCTAAGTCTCCTAAGATGGACAATCAGAAACCCTATTCATTTGGCCTCTGCTCGACCATTGACTCTAGCTCCGGAGATCCTTCAAAGACTTGCTTGGCAATGGCTTCACCCTCCTCAGCTACCCCTGCTTCTGTTTTGCCAACACCTTTCTCAGCGGCCCCTGCTCCAACCTCGACACCTTCTTCCTCCTTACTTTCCATCTTGATCTTCTAGTATGTGAACTGAGGGAATTGGCAACGGAGGTATCGACTGCTAGCCTAGAAGCCCTTCTCTATCACATCGCCCCGATCTCAACCTGAAGACGTTTGAAGTCTGGACCGGCCTTCCAGCGGTCCACAGCCTTCCGCTTAGCACGATCAACGATTACCCACTTCTCCTGCTCGGCCTTCTTTAGGCGTAGACAAAATATGTTCGTCTCGGATGCTTATTCCCAAGTTCAGGACTCTAGATCCACGGAGAGTCAATTCTTCTTCGTTGTCATGATTTGGAGCTGGGAGCGGAGAATGGACTCACACTCACCAACTTTCGCTAACTTGTCATGAAGTAACTCGACATTGGCGAAGAGACTATCCCTTTCAATCTTCAGCTCACAATTTTTCTGCCTCTCGAGCTTCACCAATTGCCCGATCACAGTCAAGCAAACAAGACTTTACACCAAGAATGGAAAGATTAGGATACTTGGATTTATTTAAAAAAAAAAAAAAAAAAGGAGAAATACTTGGGAATCCGAACACCCACCCCAGCGAAGTCTTTCTAATGGTCCATAAGGAGTCAACTAGAGTATGTGACCTTTAGCTTGCTGGTCCTCAGGAGGGTCATCCTCTGGAGAAAGTTCGAAATCACCTTCACAGATTCCAAAAGCCACCGACTCAGCAGGCAGTTGAGCGTTCGGAACACTAAAGAAACAGGGGTTGAACCACGAGCTCGGGTGGATGACGTAACCCGAATGTTGAAAAATTAATTAAAATAAGTAAGATAAAAGCATTTTTGTTTTTTGTTTTTTGAAAAAATATTAACGATAGGGGTTTTTAAAGTATCGATTTTCTCATAAAATAACTTAAGTCAACTTTACAAAAATGAGTTGTCACCTAGCATTGAGTTTAAATAGTGTGTTAGATCACTAGATTTTTCTTAAAACATTTTGAAAAATGGTTTATGTAAAATTCATTTTAAGGGTTCGAGGGTAAGTAACCCTAAGAGAAAGTGTTAGGCAATCCAAGATGCCCATACAGAAACGGTACCTTATCCAATTAAGTCCATTCAAAAATTAAATTCAAATGTTCTATTTGATTTTAAAAATCTCTTGTTTTAATTAATTTTTTTATTTTTTATTTTTTTTAATTTTCTTTCCCTTTTTTATTTTTTTATATTTTTCAATTTTTTTTTTAAATTTCGTTTTTAATTAAAACTAAAAAAAAAATCATTTTTTTAATAAAAAAAAAAAAGAAAAGAAAACTCTTTTTTTTAATTACTTTTGTTCCCTTTTTTTTTTTTTTATTATTTTAGATTTATTATTATTTATTTATTTATATATATATATATATATATATATATATATATATATATATTAATTTTTGTTTTCTTTTTATTTTTAGAGATTTTTTTTTTCATTTTTGCTTTTTATTTTTTTTAATTTTCTATTTTTTTATTTTATTTTTTCCAATTTTCTAAAGAGAAACCCTTTTTTTATTTCTTGAAATAAAATGAAAACATAATTTTTTAGTCATTTTTTTAAATGTTCTCCGGTATGATCACTTATGAAATATTGATAATTTAATAAGGATGATCCCCAGGGGGTTTAATGTAGCGAGTTTTAAGTTTGGGATATTTCGATAAAATGAAGAAATATAGATGCATGCCAAAATATTTTTTGAAAAACTCTCTTTTTAGAAGCGGAGTACAAGGGAGTATATTGGTTTAAGAAACAAAATAAAACGCATTTTTGAGAAAATTTTCATTCTTAAATAAACACATTTTTTTGTACGTGAAAACCATTTGGAAGGACTCTCTTTTACTAATTTTTTAAAAATACTCTCATTTCAAAAAGATTATATATTTTTCACAACTTTTTTTGTATTTCTTAAAAACCAAAATGATTTTATATTTTTCAGAAAAACTCATTTTACAAAAAAACTATTTTTTTTTACGTTTTTTTATAATAAAATATATGTGAAATGTAAATAAAAATTTTATTCCTTTCGTTTTATCAACTTATCTCAAGCTCAAAACTCAATTTAGAGAGGTTTTTTTAAACCCACAGTATGAAAATTTCATACTGGTCGAAAAATTCAAAATGGTGGTACGAAAAATGCTCCCATTCTCAGATTTCAAGTTGATGGTTTTTCATTTTTCATGTTTTGATTTTTATTTTTTTTTTGGATTTTTTTATTATTATTTTGTTTTTATTTATTTATTTATTTTAACCAAAATGATTAATTCATTTTTCACTTTCTTATGCGAGAAAGTAAATATATGCAAAATATAACAACAGTACATAAAGTACGTAAAATAAAATTACAAAAATAAAAACGCAGAAAGACACAGAACAAGAAAATAAAAGCACAAAAAGACGTAGATCATAAAATAAATACAACAAAATAAAAGCGCGGAAAGGCGTAGAACAGAAAAATAAATAGAGAAAAGTAAAGTGATTTTTAAGTTTTCCAATGGAACGCTCTTTTAAATTTTGTCTAATTTTACGTCCTTCATTTCAAGCATTTTAAGTAAAAAATAAAAGTGTAATTGAAGAGTAGGAAAAATTTATTTGAACGTGTGGAGTGTTTCTTCCCCTTTTTCCTCTTTTCTCTACTTCAAAACTCTTCTCTCTCTCCCCTTTGTTGCCCAAAAAAATCTCAAAAAAAAAAAAAAAAAAAAACTTCTCACTCTTTATATATACAAACATGTGTGTGTTTAGTCTATCGAAATCCCCACCCCTTTTATTTTTTTTATATGGTTGAAGGAACTTGAGAAACACTTCTCCCAGAATTTTTTGTAGACCTTTTTTTCTTTTAAGCAATGTTTCAAAATGCTCCTACCAACACTTGATCCCTAAACCACCTGCATGGGAAGAGAGAATTTTACCAACAATGCACTTTAGAACCCTTTTCCTATTTCTCTTTTTCGTTATCTTTCCCTTTCCATTTTTTCTTCTCTCTTTTCTTTATTTTAATTTCTTTTATTCTTGATATTATTTTCCCTAATCAATTATACAAAAACACAATTGAATTATCCAAAGTTTAATCGATCTCAAAACGATTTTTAATTGTTCGTCAATTTCGTGAATTTATTTCTATTTGATCAATTTCATCCAAGAAATATTTTTTGTATATTTTCACTTTGACCCCAAAACTTTTTCTTTAATTCTCCGAATCTTAATTGGAATTTCGACTCAAGTTTTTCAAGAGTGAATCATTTTCAAAAATTTATAAAAAAAAATCTTGAATAAAAATTAATCCCTTGTAGACGTCGATTTTGAGTTTTCTCAAAATTTCAATTAAATCCCCCTAAATTTTCAATTTGACAAATTATCTCAATTGACTTATTCGGGGGACCAATTGAAATTATGAGACTTTTATTTAACTTATTTTGAGGATAACCTTTTTCAATTTAGTCCCGAAACTTTTTCAAAAGTAACAATTTTGATTCAAAACCCTCAATTGGATAACCTCTTGTCTTAATTGGATTTTTGATATATTAATTTAAATCTTAGAAACTTGATTTATTATTTCAACCCTCTAATTAAACCAATAAGATTTTCAATTGCAAAATTCAAATTTGAATTAATTCTTGAAACTGTCGAATCAACCTCCATCTTCATTTGGACATTTTTCGAAATTCGTGAACAATTGATGTGGAAAAAAATATATTTTTTATTTTCTTATTATTGTTTTATTTTTTTATAAATGTCATGCATAGGCGAAACAGAATGTGGTGTCTACAGTAGGGGACCTTCCCACCTCAAGCGTTTGTGTTTTTTCTTCTTCCCCCATTCTTTGATCTTCTTTTTCCCCTTCCCCCTTCCCCTTTGGGTCATCTGGGGAGCGCATGACGTCTGGAGCAGGGGTGGAAGAGCGTCGTGAAGACTCCCATATAGCGACACCAGGAAAGGAAGGAGTAGGCGTCTTAGCCCGCTCAGGCCACTGCTCAGTGTGTCTAACCTTAAGAGTTGCACTCTCTGTGGATTGAGCAGCGGCACAAGCCTTCTTCTCCCTGAAGATCTTGATCATATAGGCCTTGTCCATTCCTGAGATGTGCCAACCAAAAAAATGATAAGTTCAGAAAAAAATAGTCAAGTATCTAAAACAAGTTGACCTTCGAAAGAAAGCTAGTGTTCGTGGAGTTCGGAGAGATCTCCGCGCTGAGTAGTAACGGAACTTGGTACAAGTGAATATCGTAGAGTATTGAGGCTATAAGCTCTTTAACCTTGTGAAAAACCATCTAGAGGACCTGGTCTTTTGGGCTACAGTCTCCGGTTACAGGACAACCTTTTTCCTCGTCTTCTTCTCATTCTCTGCAAAACAAACAACAAAAGACAAGTCAGTTGAATTCATCGAGCACCAATTACCTACTACGTCGGGTTATATCCATACCAATTTTTCCCACTAAATGGGGATGCTATGATCCTTATCCTCCGGGCTAAACTCCAAGCTAGTTCTCCCGAGATAGAAGAACTTCGGCTTCCATTTGTGAATGGATTAATCCAAATCGGCCAACAACTGTGACCTTGACAAAATGTAGCACCATTCAACACTTCTAGACAACGACTTGGCGAAGAATAGAGCACAGAACCAGATCTACCAATGGATAGGGAACCAGAGACCGGCCTCAAACTGATGCAAGAATACAATCAGATAGTTGGACGGTGGAAGATGAGCACGGTCCTCGAGGCTAGGAACTTTAAGTTCTACCGAGCCTGGGAACGTGTAGGTACTCTTAGCCGTAGTTAGCTCTGTCTCGGTCACCGTCAATTGGATATCCCATATCGGGCTCCTTATTGGGACATTCGAGATAAACTACTTAGGCCCAGTGCCGTTGAGAATCTAAGACAAGGGAATCGCCTCCGGAAATTTTGCACAGTCACCAAGACCACCCTAGGATCAGGCTTAGGATCCCTAGATAAGCTCTCCTCTCCCACACTCTTTTGGATGGTCGACCACTGCCTGCGTTGTCGGGACTGAACTGCGTCGCTGGCGTAGCATAGCCTATCCGTCGGAGAAGAGGATGGTGTTCTCCTCAAAACCAACTGACGTCCCCATCGCTAAGAGGGAGAAGCGAACGAAGTCTATTCTGAAGAACCGAACTTCGTGCTCAAACCAAAGCCAGAAGAGGAATAATAAGGAAAAGAAGAACAAAAGGATGAAGCCATATTGGAAAGAGGGCAAAGCAATAAAAGAGTATCGTTTGCGATAGAAAAATCTCTCTCAGAAAACTCCCAAGTGTCAAATGAATCCAGGGAATCCGCTATTTATAGAAGGGGAGATGGGTAGCTTAAGCAACGCCAATCTAACGGCTCTATATGCCTCGATTCCAACACTTGTCAGAGCAGATGGGACATGTGTTGATCACTGAACGGTCCTAAACCAAGCTTCTTTGGGAAGCCAAACAATGGAACCGGACAGGGAATCCCGAGCACCGCACCCTTGTCTTCTCGGTACTCAAGACTATGGGGCAACTGATGTAGGGGATTTTGGTCAGCCTAATGCCACCACTTCAGAACATAGCATGTGGCGTACGTGCCACCCTAGAAACCACCTTACCATAATAAAGTATGACAAGTCAGCCGAGCACTGGCTACCGAGCCACCTCTAAGCTACATCTGCTCAATCATCGCTAAAGGGGGACACCCTTGGATCTTTGCCGAGCTCCGGCCTCCGAGTTACCTCTACTTAGTCATCACCAAATAGGACACCCTTAAATCTTTGTTGACCTCCGTCTTTCGAGCTACCCCTGCTCAGACAACTCGTAAGGATGATCCTTAGTGACCCTGCTGAGCTCCATCCTCCATTATGTCTCTACTCGATAATCTTTAATTGGGAGCCTTGGAGGCTTCATCTGAACTTCACCCACCGAGTTCCTCTCTTCAGTAAACTCAGTATGGGAAACAATGAAAATAATCTGAGCTCTACTCTCTGACCTGCTTCTGCTCGGACACGTCTCCTAAAAGCCCCTCTCGGTACCCTTTTGAGCCCAGAAAAAAGATTTCCATTCAGATCTCAGAACTAAGGAAAGATCAACCGATTTCGACATCACTATCGTCTTGGGTCGAGTTTCACCTAAACGAATTAGACTAGCCCATGAACTCTCCTATGGGCAGGATGGCAAAGCCCAGAGGCTTAATATCCTCACTTGCCAGTTTATTAGCCGTGCCCTAAGTTAACGTAATTAACCGTGCTAAGGCCCCTAATCTTGTGGCGCTAATTGAGCTCTTCGCCTACAAAATACTCAAGCATTCAATACTCCACGTAATGCTCAACTACCATATTGAAGCATAATATAGCTTTTCTCCCCTGAACTCTTACTCTCACTCTGTAGGAACTTCACCGGGCACAATCCTCGGTGAATCTTTGTGCAGGTACAAGCTCGAGACCTCATCTTGGATTTGGAAAGAATTGACTATGAACCACGAGACGTTCTAAGAACTCTGAACTCATAACATCTATCTCAGCAAGAAATTCATATGTGGACTCTGATTAGACCAACTCGAAATATTTATCAATTTTAGACACCAACACAAAATAAAAAGTAATAAATTAAAAATAAAAAATATGAGAGATATAAAGACTAGAAAATAGAAAATATGAAATAAAAAACAATGTTGCAATGGTATTTTTGTTAATGAAATATGATAGAAGGGATCGTAGGTAACTAAATTGAAAAGATAAAAGATTTCCTTAAATATTATGAAAATGACAAAGAATGTTCTTGATATTTGTCAAAATAACTAAGGATATTTTAAATTTAAACTCATAATTCAGTTATTAACACATTTTTTCTCCACAGTGAATCTCAAAATTTAGAAAAAAAAAATTGATAAAATTCTCTACATTTTTAAATGAAACCGAATACCATAACAATACCAGGTCAAAATTTTAATTTTTTTATACAATTTTTTTGTCTATACAATATTTTCAAATTCTCCAATATTATTTTCAAATCAACACAACTTTAACAAAAACCACCAATACCCCCTAAGCTGAAACTCACTCCGGTCCAAAAATTACAAATGCGAAAAGAAAAATAAAATCAAAGAAAGAAAGGAAAAAAAAAAAAATCAAAGAAAAAAAAAAAAAACAAAGCGAAAAAATTGCAAAATCAACACAAAAATTATAGAAACACAACAAAAACAATGGACAAAAAATTAACAAGATTCAAAAACTCAACAAAATCAACAGCAAAACACAACAAAGTTGCGTAAACTCCAGCAATGTTGACCATGAAAAAAAAAATCTATATTCAAAATTATATAAATATTGAAATATGATGTTCTTGTAGTAACAAGAACAATTAACTCCTATTAAATCTTTGTTCCACAATTGACTATCCACATGAATTCGTTTAGGTACAAAAATGGGGAATGTATCCTGTTATTCAATACTGACAGACTTGACCGTGGTACGTGCACATGAAAAAGACAACGACAGCTGCCAACTGCCTACGGAAAACATGATTATTAAGTTCTTACATTTAAACATAAAAAATACATGGAATCAGTTTTGCTTCATTCTACAAAGCATTCACCAACAACTAACCTTCAAATGGCTCTGTTAAAATATCAGTTCCTAAATTTTTGTTTATATTCCCCAAAAACATAAAATAAAAAAGAAAATGTTCCATTCCAAGATTTTTAGAACAATTTTTCAGGAACAGAACAGAAAAACACATTTTTTCCTCAGATTACCGATTCGATTCCAAATTCTCCAATAACTGAAAAAAAAAAAAAAACGAGGAGGAACAGAAACACTAACCAAACGCCACCTAAGATGCCGAGAGTGGAATCGGCTTCATGGCAGTCCGAATCCTCCTAAACGCCATTCTTACCCGTTCCTTCAAACCCTCATTTTCGCTCTCCACCACCCCATTTTCCCTATCCAAACGCGCCAGTACCCCGTCAACACTTATCACCACCTTCCCATCTTCCCCATACTTCACATCTCCAAACAACGAAACCAAAAGTGCATGAATGATCTTTGCAGCCTTCTTCTCCTCCTCCGCCGCTTCCACCACCGGCTCCTCCTCCACCACCACCTTTGGCATCTCACGGCCGGCATTCAAAACCAGAGCTACCACCGAATCCGATACCATGTCGCTAATCGGGTCTGCAGTCCAATGAACTGACACGTGTTTCTCTGATTCCTGCTTCACTGTGACCCGATCATGAACCCGCAAAGCCAGCCCAGATTCTTCATCGGTTGAAGATTCCACACTTTCGTAAATTTGTTTCAACCTGTGTTTTATAACGCCAAAAGAGCCGGAATACGGTATGGTGATTCTCTGGGTGACATTAGCAGTTGATAACTGTGAAAAAACATGGAGGTCATCAGGAGCCAAGATCTGGTAAGTGAAGCCCTTTTTTACCAGTAGCCCGGCAACCGTTTCGCCAGATTCTGGCGTCTTCTCGGCCAGTTTTCCAATGGTTTTTGCCATTTTTTCTGAGCTAAAATACATCTCGACCGACTGACAATTCTTCGGCGATATGATTTTGGTGTTCCGATCCGAGAAAAGAGAGATCAGCTTCTGCTTGAGCCTACCCATCTCATTGGCTTCGCCATGAACAAGAATTATGTTCGGAGGCATTAACTCTTCCAAGAATGTGCTTGTCTGAGCATAATCGGCGTGAGCCGAGAACGAAATGTAATGAACCTGCATATTCAAAGGAGCGGAAAGCCCGTTCATCAAAGTAACTTCTTTCGGTTCATTTATAATTGTTTTTGCTAACGTTCCTTCCACAACATAACCGGGAATAACACAGGCGTTTTTCTTGTCCGAACACCACCTGTCAAAAAGCTGCCTCGAAAGCCCGCTCTGAAGCCCACCGGGGCTTGCCATCACCACCGACGGGCCCACGTCCTCGAAATTCTCGATACTCTTCAACGGTGAAATGTGTTTGAAATCAAACGGGTTTGAATTCGCGAATTGGGTTCGGATCCTCTCGTTCATGGAGTTGATATACGTTTGATACACCGCCATACACCGTTTCGCAAGGGGCGACGCGTAATATATGGGGATGTTATGAAGCTCAGGATGGTTTGACCAGTACTCGTCGAGTATAAGGAGTAATTCTTGGGCGCGGCCAAGGGCAAAAGCGGGAATTAGGACTCGGCCACCTTGGGAAACGGTGGAGTGAATCACGTCGGTGAATCGTTTCTCTCGGATGTGGCGGGACTGGTGAAGCTGGACGCCATAAGTCGATTCAATGATGCAGATGTCGGGGGAGAACTGAGGGATCTCGGCGGCGCGGAGGTGGCGATCTTCTTCCCGGGAGTAGTCGCCGGTGTAGAGGACACGAACTCCGGCAATGTCGACCATGAACATGGCAGCGCCAAGGACGTGGCCGGCGGTGTAGCACCAGAATCGGATACCGTTTACTTCTAGGGTTTGATGGAAGTCAATAACCTGGAAAAGTTGACAAATTATTGGTTTTATACATTTAAAAAAAATAAAAAAGCAAGAAGAAACATTGAATTGCTACTTGTGTTATCCAAATTTGAAGGGGAGAAATATCTCTCTATCTAAGAACCGACAAACGAAGTTTCTCTATATTATTTGCTACCCATGTTCCCAACTCTATTTTTTTTTTTTTTTTAAGTGTTTCGGATAATTCCATTGCTATGCTCATTCATCTATTCATCTCCATCTCCATTATTCTCTTCCCTATTACTCTAAAATCACAAAACCCAAATCTTCATTTTCATGGTTTAGATTGGTTGAGTTTAAAACTAGGTCGTCGATCTCCGGTAAGTTTTTTATTTGTTCTTTATTCTTCACCTTTTGTTTCCATTAGTAATTGGTATTAATTTTGAGTGGAGAAGATGGACATTTCACAATCAATTGATTTCTAAGGGTCATGTTTTTACTGAAATACCAAAATAACAGAAACAGGTGCAGCCATGAACAATGCCTAATAAGTTTTTTCTTCTTTTTGCTATCTTTCCTAATTTTGTTAGAAATTTGAGGTGGGGAATCTTAGGTGTCGTTTGGTTAGCGTTTCAGCTTTTCGATTTCTACTTCTAATAAACTGGGATGGGAATTCTGTTTTTGTTTTGGAGCATTCCGGTAATAGAAACATGTTTGGTAACGACTATTGTTCTGAAAAAAAAAAAAAAAATCAAGTTATGAGAACAAAAACAAGAAACACATTTGATTGCAACATTTTTATTTTTTTTTTTAAATGTATAGTCGTTGGCGTAGTAGCAGTGGTGGCAGCGGCCAACAAGTTGTAGTGGCCAGCGGGGTGGTCGTCGGAATAGTTTTGTTGGAGTGAATAGAAATCAACATTTTTTATGTTTCTTAAATTCGTAAGGAATTTAGGAATTATTCCCAAAATATTGGGAACAGAAACATGTTTACGAAATGCGTTTTCTATACATTAATCCCTAAATTTTGGGCGTGGGAATAAAAATTAGGGAATAGAAACAGTAACCAAATGGGGCATAAGGAACGATTCTCCCCTTCTCTATGTAATTTCGTATTCATCCATGTATATTTGATTCTAAGATGATTGATTTCAAGTCTTAGATATTAGATTTTAAGAAAGCTAGTAACTTTTCTTGAATATGTCGATTAGTTTGGGATATTTCACATCTGACCTAAATTACAAGCATAAATTTGAAAATTTACTAGAAATAATCCAAATTAGCTCTTTTAAAGCCCGGGCGCAAGTTATTAAGTATAATCTTCATCTTGGCCTCCACCCATTAACAACCCTAATGTCATTTTTAAGCAAAATAGAACAAGCGAATAGATATGCACATACTCAACCCTAAAAAAATATATACATACAAACTAAAGAAAAATAAAATGCCGTACACAAAAAGAGATCAAACACATAAACAAGTGATGATTTAGCATACCTCAATTTTATCCATTGAGCGAAGAATGTCTTGTTCATCAAACAACATATCTTCTACCGAAACTTTGCTCACTTTCACATAATCCGATAGAAGCAGCTTGTAGATGGCCTTTGTAGCATGAGTCATGAAAACTCGGCCTTTGAATGTGGTCTAGAAAAGCAAACAACGTCGGGAAAAAAATAAGAAAAGTTAAATGGTGATAAAATGTAAAAGATGTTACAGAAGAGACTTATACCTTTTCCAGAAAATATGGAAGGGATGCTGCATGATCCAAGTGAAAACTGCATTGGCAAAAAAACTATGAAGATCAATTGAGGGATTCAATGTTTTTCTTTTCAAATAGCCCTAAATGAATAGGATTAGCAAGTCATTGCTGCGAAATTGAATTAGATTAACGAGAAAATAAAGAACTTACTGAGTAACGAGAAGAACATCAATGGTAGAAGGGTCAATTTCATCGAAGTACGGCAAAGCAGCCATGCCCGAGTACGCAGGATGAATTCCACAATCAAACTGTTGAAACAGCCACAAACAAACAAAAAATTTAAAAATTCAAATTCCGTAAACAACACTAATAAATCTCTAATAGAAACGAAAGTTAACTTGAAATGTACCAAAATCGTTTTCCCCTTGTAAGACATGTAAACACAGGAGCGACCGACTTCATTTCCAGCTCCCAGAGGTGTTATAATGAGCTGGTCCCCTTCCCTCGTCGCCGACGAATCGCGTCTCTTCAGAGACGATGAGGACAGCGGCGGTTGCGCCGTTGACGCCATTGCTTCATTGAATCAAGTGATTAATTGAAAAAAAGGTTGTTTTTTTTCAGGAGTCGTTAAAAAATCAATAAATAAACATATTTCGAAGGAGTAACTAAAATTAGACTTGTGTCAAAAGTATAAAAACAATTATCATTCCAAAATTACTCATCCTTTATATACACAAATTCCACTCGATTTTTGAAATTCCACTTAATTTTTAAAATTCCCCTGAAAATTTATTTTTTAATCAAAAAATTATTTAATTTTATTTTTTATTAAAAATATACAGTTTCTTTTAAAATATCATAAATAACATTATGCACGTTTCACTAAATTTTATTTTGTAATATCCACTAAATTTTAATTTTTAATAGAAACTCCACTTAATTTTATTTTTTATTCCAAATATATATATTTTTTAAAAATACTCTAAATACCCTTAAATGCATTCCATTGAATTTTATTTTAGTTTTTATGACAACCCACTCAAGATTTTAAAATATAAAAAGTATTAAATTTTAAAAATATTTAAATTATTTAATGCAGAAATTATATATATAAACAAATTAATTACAAAAAAATACCAAAAATCAATAAATGTTGTTCCACTAAATTTCTATAATTCCACTGAATATTAACAATTCCACTTAATATAGAAAAAATAAACTATTCCACTAAAATTATTGAAAGAAATATTCATAAAACAATTTAAACAAAATTGAAAATTCACTTATATAAATATGTGAAATATACTATATTCACATTTTAAATTTTAAATTCCATTTTCAGTTATATTCCACTCAACAAAATATAAATATCAAAATTAACAATCTAACAACATTTATTGAAACTCAATCAACTAAAAATCTACTAAAATACTTTCAAATTGAAAAGGATCCCAAACTTATAGTTAAAATATAATTAAAAAATGAATACAAAATCACATAATTAGTTTAGTAGAAATCCACTAAACATAATCAAGTGGAAATCCACAACACATGTGAATATATCTATAAACTAGAGAATTATCAATTAACTACTGAAATTTGAAAACAAGTGGCTACAAATCTATTGAAATCTGAAACAAAAATTATTGAAATCCAATGAATTTCAGTGGTTGTGATCGGATCGCTAACGAGAAGAACCACTTAAATCTAAAAAAAAATGATCCAAGAACAATTCAAATCTAAATGCGTAGAACCCAGAACAATAAATAAATCCACCGAAATCCAAGTTTAGTTCTATTCCAGATAAATAGATAGCTATAAAAAAAAAATAAAAAAAATCAACACAATCAGCCTGGAAAATCAAGGGAAATGGCAGGAGATATGCCCGTTCTAGTAGAAATTTTCCATCAAACATCAATTCAAACAAATGTTATTGAATATCAATGTAAATGTTCTTTCACGACCAAATTGATTCATGAAAAACAGGAGATAATCAGTTGATGACATTTAAAATAAAATTAATCAAAATGTTGAACAAAATTCTACAACAAAAGCTAGGAAATCCAAACAAGTAGTTTAGAAATTCTAAAAACACGAAACTCCTTGAAGCACTTACCAACAGAAAACGGCAGCGAGCGGGCGAACGCAGAGGCGACGGTGACGAAATAGAAGCGTAAAGACGGAAGTGGAGGCGGCGACGGTGGCTGTGACGGAGACGGAAAAACTAACCTTCAGTCGGCTTTAAGATTTCCAACAAATTAGTATCCGATGGTGGACCAAAATGGAAGAACAGCAATACAAATACAAATCAATGTTCAGGCTAAAAGAGAAGAAAAGAGAACAGTACGTTAAACCCTAGCTTGTTGATTGCATCTAGATAAAATTGATATGTTTTCGATGCATACAGCACACAAAGACCGCATAGCGCAGTGGATTAGCGCGTCTGACTTCGGATCAGAAGGTCGTGGGTTCGACTCCCACTGTGGTCGCTTTCATTACCTTCTAATTTTATTTTTACTTTCTACTCTTTTCTCTATTTTTTATTTTTTTTATTTTTTTTTCCTTCTTATTTATTTTTTAAGTTTTTGTGTAATGTATTTATAGAAATTTAAAAAAAAAAATTCAAAAGTAACAAACTTCAAAAAAAAATAGAACAGAAATAAAACAAAATATAACCGAAATATTTTAAATTTAATAGCATTTTGTTTTCTTTTTCTTTTGTCTTTTTTTTTTTTTTTTTTATAGCTTTTCATTTTTTATTTTTGAATTCTTATTTTTTGTTTTTATTTTTGAATTTTTTGCTACTTTTTTATTTCTTAGGTTGCTACTTTTGTTTTATAAATACTATACTAAAAAATAGAAAATAACAGAGAGTATTTAAAATAAAAAAATAAAATATTACATTATAAGAATATTTGTGTCAATAAAATATCGTAGGTATGTTTTAGATAAATAGAGTTAAAAAGATAAGAAGTGTCTCAAATATCTAATACTCTAATCATATAGTAAAACTTAAAATCAGAAGCCAAAGCCTTAGAATGAAGGAGAACAAGCCATTTGGTATCTATGCACTCTCATTCATTGATGCCTTCTTCCACTCTACCATCAATGAGCCGCTCCACCATCAATGAGCCGTTTCAATGCATACTATCGCCAACAATTGAAAAATCCTCCATCGTCCTGATCCGATTCTTCCCTTAATCAATGAGCCGTTTGAAGCCCTACCATCGCCAACAATCGGATTATTTCCCAAAATCTGCCGTTACATACTCCACCATCATTGATTTCGTCAAGTTGCAATGATAGAAAAAACATGCGGATCCCTCATCAATTGCCATTCCAAAGCTCTATTTCAACCTCCATTAATGGGTCTTCAATTGTTCATCAATTATTTCTTCGCCTCCATGAAAGGTAACGACTTCTACCTGTTCTCCTCTTTCAATCTATTCATATATATAAATCAAGATTTCTTCCCTTTTTCTTTATCACTCAAACCTACAACCAAATCTGGTAATCGTTTAATTCTCTTCTTGGCTCTTTTCTTACTGCTGAAATATATCTATTATTGACAAAAGCTTTGACTTCTTCATCTTCTTCTCAATCCTCACTACCTTAAGGTATGGTACTGATAGATTTTTCCTTCTACTGTGGTGCACACCATGTGTTTGATATTTTTCTTCAACCAGATTTTTTACACACTTCCTTAAGATGTTCACACATGGTGCACACCATGTGTTTGATATTTTTCCACAAACAATTATTAGTTTTTTGGATCGAGCAAACCAATATAGTTGGTTCAGGTTCTGCTACAGCTTTTCTTACTGAGAGCAAGATTATTTAAAGGCGTTATTTTGAGTTCAATTGTTAACCGTGACAACGTGTTGATTTTTTCTTTCCTAGCCACTATTTGATGATGTACAACAGCTCTATTAGCATTCAATTTCTATTTTCATTGCTTATCTAGATTTGCTTAATGGGTTTTGTTTTTTTAACTTTGGACTTATTCTCGAGTTATGTCCTGAAAGTAAATTGTAGAAGACAAAATGCAAATGTTGAGGTAATTAACTTTAAAATAATGAATGAAATTGGGAATGCATAAAAGGCTGGTAGGAGTAGCAAATGATATGAGAGAAAATCGCCTAGCATGATTTGGGCATTCAATTGAAGGTTTTATAAAAGGGAATAGTAGAGTTGTGGAAACTTGGAAGAGATAATTAGGAAGGATTTAATTGAAACTATGTAACAATGATCGCCCACCAATTGAAAAATCTTGCTACAGTTACTGTGGTTTATACTGGACTGGGTTGATTTTTGGTTTGATTGAAGAACTGCATGAAAAATCATATTTAGGCCGTCTAATTGCCTGAAACAAACCCATGATTATTTGTATGCGCCTGCCAAACAATCAACTAGGACAGAAATAAAACATTGGGCTATTCATTTTTTCTTTTATAGTTGATACATAGGAATTATGGTTCTATCAAGTTTGCTTTGTGTTCTGTCTCCATATTCGATAGTGAAAGATGCCTATTTCGTTCTCTAACTAGCGATATTGCGTGCTAAAGATACTCATTATTATTAGATTTTTTTTAATCAAATACTAATATTTTTTTAAAATTTAAAAATAGATTTTAATTTTTCTTCGATTTTTATAATTTAAAAGACTGATCAATTAGGATCTCTCAACCAAAATTCACTCTATCTTCTATGACGATGAAAATAAATTATATAAGGATCGGTCCAGAGTGAAAGGAAAGTATATCTGATGCATCACTCTAATCATTGGGTAGGAATAAATAACCACCACTAGATGAAATTATATAAAAATCTTGACTGCAAAGTAAGGAAGCTACTTCCAGCTTTGAAAGAAAAAACCTATCAAGCAAACGAAATTCACTTTTAAAAACTTGATGTTGCCACCATTTCTATTCTTTTTGGCACCATTTTTACATGAAAACTATTTTAGGAATAACATAGTAAGATTACGGAATTAACCTTAGCCTCATTGAAGACGCATGCACAAGAAAAATTGTAAGGCAAAAAAAGAAAGAAAAGAAGAGGTGATAGAAATGAAGGTATGATCCATTTAAATTAATTTCAATTGCACCTTATGACACACATGGTTGGTGGTTATGTGGTTATGTATTTTCACGAACTGAATTCCTTCTGTTAGAAAAGCATATGAAAAATGAGGCTCTGTTAAGGGTGTCTATATAATGGACTGGACATATATATACATTTTTTAAAGTGATAGTACTGTTATGTTAATTGCGTTTTATCCCTTTCTACTTTTATTTTATTTCGTTTTTTCCTCTCTACTTTAAAACTCTACACTCACACCCTTCTACTTATACCTATTGAAAAATTATTACTTTTTGTTTAACTTAAAGAAATATAATAAATTACCTAAATTTTACATGAAATGGACAAAATTGCTATTTCTTTTAATTCCAATTTTAAATATAAAACCTCACCAAAATGCTTAAAAGAGGCATTCTCTAATCTAATTACTTTATTGTACCTAATTTATTTTTGCTTGGAAATATTTTTCAATCATAGTTATTTTTCTAAGTAATTTAAAATGTGCATCTTAAAAATTAATCATATATTTGTGCATTATTTAGGAAAAAAATAAAGATAACTAAAACAAAATTCAATATTAAATACCATCGGCTTCAATATCATTTTCTAACACTTTACAATAATATTATTAAACCCAGTAGTTTAGAATTAAAAAAAAAAAAAAAAAAAATTAAAATTCTAAATTAAAAATTAAAAATTTTAATTAAAATACTAAATTAAATTTATCATTTTTTTTAATCATTCAATTTTAATTCATAGGCAAATTAGTGAAATATTAAAAAAAAATATATATTGCAAAAAAAAATGGTGATATTTGTTTAGAAATTATTATTCATATTTAGTCTTGCTAGCATTTTTTTTTTTGGGTCGCATTTTATTTTATTTTTTTATTTTATATGATTATAGATTTTGATTAAGAAAAGAATTAGCAGAAAGTACATTTAAAAATTATTTTTCGAAAATAAATTGTAAGTTTTTATGTTTGTTTTCTGAAAAATTCAAACATTAGAATATATCTATATATACTTTTTTAGAGTGATGTTACCGTTATGTTAGCTTGGGAATTAGTCCCTATATACACTACTGTGTATAATGCTCATTTTTTAAATCACTCAAAAAATGCATTTTTCCTTATCGTTCGTTTATTATTATTGTGGATTTTTTATGTATAAAGTTTGCTATTGAAGTATGTAGTCCTGTTGATTTTGTAACATTGATGTAAAAACGTCCATTATGTGCAGTCATCATTCACTGTATAGCTTCTCTATATTCGGAATTCAATTGGACTATATTGTCACGAAAAGCGACGTGGTAGAGTTAGGATCAACCGGAGTGTAGAGATGGCCAATTTTGACATCTCCTTCATTGCAAAGCAAGTCTTCCAATTTTAGGTTTCTCTATTAGATTAGATATTAGATTTATTTTTTTTAAATTATATTTTGTTTAAAAGGAATAGAATTGTCATTCTATATAAATAATAAATTATAAAAGCGTAAATATTCCAAACAAAATTAGATGTCATCTGTTCGTAAGAGACTAAGAGTTTTGAGGTGATGTTGGGTTTCTAAAATAACATAGAAACAAAAATATTTTTCTAAATGAAAGGGGTTGTTTTTGTAGTTTTTTCCAAATGACATAGGATGTATGTGAAATTTTTCCATAAAATATTCATTAAATAAAAAAATGAACCACTCCACACACTATATTAATAATAAATAACAATTAAATTTATTAAATTAATGATATAAAATATTTAAAACTTATTTAAATATAAAAATGTTAAAAAGATATAAATTGAGAAAAATCAAGATATAAGTTTTTTTTTTTAAATTATTTAATGGGTTTAGAAATGGAGAATGAATTAGAGGACAAAAATTATATTTGGTGAACTCTCATTCATTTCTGACAAAGTCTTTCAATTTTCGGTATTAGTATTATATATGATATTTCTAACTATAACACAAATAAAAATTTGAACTACAACATCCACATCACTTTAAAATTAAAATTGTGTTGGATTAAAATTTCATCGTTATATCAAACATTAAAAAATGCTCACAATGTCAATGAGGAAAACTAAAATTCTCATAATAATAATTGAAAACAAATATAACCCCCTAAAAATTTAAGGAAAATTATCTAAAGGTCCCATAAGTGGAAAACACCATTTATGGGAGTATCATCCAAAGAATATTTTTGGCCTTAGGATGGGACCTAGAAAGTGGTGTTTCCACTTATGGGATCTCTCAATAAGAACTCCAAAAATTTACAACAATCCAAATAATAGGTACTTCACCACAAAAAATAAAAATCAAACCAAAAACAATACCAAGTTACCAACCACACTAACTAATACAAAACATTCTCTAAACACACAACAAACACAAATTAATCTCAAATAATCAAATAAAAAACACATGAAAATATATTTAAAATCCGCGCATAGCGCGGGTTTAAAACTAGTACTAATATATAAAAGTGGAAGGAGAGATAAACTTTTAATGAGATTTGAGAATGACTCCTTCAAATTTTTTGGTGATTTTTATTTTTTATCATTTTTTTTATATTAATTATTACCACATCTTCCTAAATTCTTATAATTTTTGTTTTTCTTTTTTCTTTTTTCATCAATAAGTCTCCTTCAAGCCTTTTGGAAACTTCACAAAAAAAACAAAAAACAAATAATAATAATAAATTTCAAAAAATAATTATAATTACAAATAGAAAATTCACAAGCCTAATGTTTTTTCACCAAGTAAAAGTAATAGTAAATGAAATCTTATATGAAAACATCACCAAATAATTCAAATAAATAAATTAAACAACTTATATATGAAGTGTAATTAAATTTCATAGATAAAAAATATTTAATTTTTAGAGTAATTTTAAATTTAAAAATTTTAGCAGTAAATACTCTTTAAGTACTCAAAAAACACAAAAAATTATTGTTTGATCCCAAAAGTAACCAAAAAAAAAAAAAATTAGTTAGAATAGAACATGTATTACATAAATCAACAATTTTTAATTCTCATAATAATTTTAAATTCTAAAAAATCAGCACAAGTACTTTTTAAATACTAAAAAACATTAGCAACTATTATTTGATCTCAAAAGTATTAAAATAAATTATAAATATATTTACATAAATAGAATTTAAAAATCAAAATTATAGTTTTTTTAAGAGGGTTATAAGAGTAATTTTTATTAGATAGTTTTAATCAATTGTTTTAATAATATAATATCAATGATAAATATGTAATTTTATATTTAATATCAAATGAAGTGAGGGTCAAAGATATTTTTCAAATGACAGGAGATATCATTGTAAGTTTTTTCAATGACAATGACAATGACATGGACTTTTACTGAAATTTATCCATATTTTGATTGAAAATTATTTTCATTATAACTAATTATACGTAATATTTTCAGTATAACTTATTATACGAAATATTATCTCATCTCTTCATCTCCCTCTCCCTCTCCAACCATTTAATAAAATTCTCTCTCCATAAATTAGTTACATATAACTTTTAAATAATATATATATATATATAAAAGACCTATTACCTTATTTTAAAACTATTATTTAAAGAAAATAGAAAATTTTAAAAATTCTCTAGGAGATTATTTACCTATTATATACTATTTTTTTTAAAATAAAAGTAAGTGATAAACAATAATTATTTTAGAAATTGACATTATTGATTTTTTAGCTTACAATTTTATTTTTATTTTTTAGTATTAACTTTTTTTTTTTTTTTTGGTACTGTCATAAGATAAATTAAATATAAAATTAAATGATTAATTGTTGTACGTGTAATATTTAAATAAAAAATATATATTGATATAATTTTTTCTAGACCTGCATATTATGCGGGTCTAAAACTAATTATTAAAATGGTAAAGAAAGGAAAGAGAGAGGAAGCATAAAGGGGAATGCATTTAAGACCAAATTATAAGAAGAACTATTATTCTATTAATGATAGGTTTATTATAAATTTAATGGAAGGAAATGGTATTTTGAATATTATGTTGGATTATTGCCCTCTATATTTATGCTTTGATCTTGTTTCATTTTAATTTTTCTACTTTATAAACTCATACATATGCCCAGGGTGGGCGCTTGTATCCCCTCAAGTTTAAAAATTAAATTAGAACCTTAAAAAATTAGATAGATAATCCATTTTAATCTTAATTTTACTCATTTCATTGTTAATTAAAAAAAATAGATGTATCAAAAGGCAATTTAATAAATAATTTTAATGTGTTAGATCTGCAAATCATGATACTACTTATTTATTTTTCTTGATATACGGTTCACAAAGTTTGTTATTTTTTCTAACAACTATATTTCATATATTTTTTGTTGTTGTGCCGTCCTTATTAAAAATCATAACTCTGTTCTTACAACTTCCTACTCTTGACTGAAGATCGAAAATCATATTTTATTTAAAAATATATATTTTTTTTTTCAGTAAATATAAAATAAAATAAAAATAAAAATAAACATTATTGTTGTCCATTTCATGTGGAAGTTAGATGAAATTTTAATTTCAACCATTTTTTACATATTCCTTTAAGTTAAATAAAAATATAATTTATGTTGAAAGAGAAAGAGGAAAAAAAGAAAGAACACGAAATCGACCACAGTGGGAGTCGAACCCACGACCTTCTGATCCGAAGTCAGACGCGCTAATCCACTGCGCTATGCGGTCTAAAGATGAATAAAGAAAACATCAATTATTGTATAAACAATTTAAAAATTATGATTTCCCTCACCCTTAAATAAACACTTATTGCACTTTTCATCCAAAACTTTTAAGTAGAGAATATTGTACTCTGAAGTTTATAAATAGCGTCTTTGGAGCTGAAGAGTAAACCAAACAACCCATACAAGATCCACACCCAGCATTTTGACTCTCCCATTAAATTTTAATTTAATTTTATAATTCTTTATTTTTATTCTATACTAGGTTAGACCTCCACACTGCGCTGACTTAAAAAAAAATTATAATAAATTTCTTATATTGAATCATATAACATCATTTAGTTATTTTGTTATTTTAGTAACAATATCGGGAAATTGATGCATATAATTTTAGTGAGTAATGGCGTTTTAAAATTACCAATATAAATATACTACTAAAATTACATAAATAATCATAAAAGAGAGATAATATTTCGACAAATTAACTTTTACCAACAAATTAACTTACACTTAAAAAAAATAACCACTAAATTAGGATCAATTCTATCAATTTTTGCAAGTTAACAAATTCTAATTTAACAAATATATATGGTGTCTTTCGTTTTGGGTGGAAATATTTTTCGAATGACAATTATTTTTTTAAAATAATTTAAACTGTAGACTAAGAAAATTAATTATATATTTATACATTAAATAGAAAAAAAATTAAATTAACTAAAAAAAATGAGTAAGACCACTCATTATTTGATATATAAGAAAAATATGAAGAAAAATATATTATAAGAACTCACCAAAGACTTGAAAGAGACATTTTTTAATCTCATTAAGACATTCTCTTTTCTTTCACTTTTAAGTATTAGTATTATATTAGATTAAATATGAATATGTATATATTTTTCTTTAATATTAAATAATGTATTTTTTAGGGTGGCTATCAATATCTTAATTACGATAAAAAGAAAAATAGATTATAATAAGTATGGGTGTGCAAGTGGTGGTCAAAGAGTTGGCTCCTCCTATTTTTTTTTCTTTTTTTAATATTTAAAAATTATAAAAATATAAAAATATAAAAATTAGGTGTGAGTACCGTTTAATTATTTTTTAATTCTAAGTGTGAGTACCATCTAATTATTTTTTTATTCTAACATATTTGTGTGATAGTAATATGTGTTTCTATCCCTCAGTTATTTTGAGTTTATTGGTCAAATATATGTTAATTTATTTGGACAAATTTTTTATTTAAAATTTAAAATTTAAAATTTGGTCTTTATTTAACTTTTTATTTATCCCATCCCAAAAAAATATTATGTTTATTGCATTAAAAAATCTATATTTTGTGTTGGAAAATTAGTAGGTTATTTTTAAAATTAGTCTATTTTTTTAATATATTGAGTATTTGTTGATTAAATATGAAATTTATATTTCATATCATAGTTAAATATTAACTAAAACAAAAATTGTTCTTTAATAGATTATAAAATTAAAAAACATAAAAGGTGAGACCTATATATTAAGAACCTACTTTTTCAATTTTTATTTTATATTTAAAAAATAAATTAGTTATTGTTAGAATAACTATAAACATATTGTTTTAATTATCTATTTGTATTCATTAAATTTGAAAACAAAACAAAAAAATAAAAAATAAAAAAATCTTGTTTTTTATTCATCTCTTTTGTGTAGAGTGTCTATTAAAAAAAAAATAGTAGATAAAATTTTAAAAAATACATATAAAAACAAAATAAACTAAAAACAAAAATAAAAGAGAAATATTTTCTTTTTGTGATTTTTTTTTTCTTCTAATTCTTACTGTCTATTTTTTTTAAATCTTTTATAAACACTATTAGAAAATATAAATAAAATAAATATTGAAAAGTAAATTAGCATATCTTAATATTCAATCATTGAATAATTAGAATATATCAAATGAACAGATAATAATAATGGATTTAAATTTACAAAAATAAGAGATAAATTATGAGCTTTTTATGAAGGAGATCACTTGTAAGACCTCAATCGTAGCAGGTACGTCATTTCAGTGGTGTTTTAAAGTAATGGTGAAAATTCGGGGTGAAACTAGGACCATTAAAAATTCAAATAAAAAGTCTAGGGGTCAAATTGAAAATATAGAAATAGTAAATCCTAATTTAGGGAGGTAAATTGACATTTAACATTTAAATGAAACCTTCAGGGGGTGAAATTGATAATCTTAGGAACTTTTAAAAGTTGAAAATGATTAAAATCAAGGTTTAAAGGAAATTGGGGGAGGAAAGAGTAATTAATGGAAAATATTTTTTTTATCAATTATACAACATCCACACGCCGACGGACGGGCGGAACACTTGGCCGGCAAGGAAGCAAATAAGAGGAACGACGTGGCACGCTTAGGAAACTCGAATCCACTAATTTCATGCACCGGTGATGAGAAAAAACAGAATCCCATGATAAAAAAAAAAAAGAAATCCGAAAATCTGAAAATCCGAAATCTAGAGAGAGAGAGAGCCAGCCGGAGTTTGGGACTTGAAAAGTAATCGCCGGCAAGGCAGGGTGTTCGGTTACAGGGTTGTGGGCGTGCAGGGGCATGTGGTGGTCGACGGAAAGGGTGGTTCGGCATAGGTGGTGGTGATCGTCGCCGGTCGTCCGGTAAACGTTCGGTAATGGGTTCGGCACGTCGTCAACTAAGTTTGTGTGCGTTGTTATCTATGATGAAGGTTGGCGGAGAGAAATAGAGAGAGAGAGAAGTCTCCGGCGGTCGGCTGAACCAGGAATCAAAAAAACAGAAAAAAAAAAAAAAAAGAAACAGAGGAGAGAGAAGGGTTGGTCCGGCGGTCCGAGGATGGTTCATCGGCGGTGAGCATTCGGTCGGCCGTTCGGGTGCATGTGTGTGCGCGCGCGTGTGTTCATGATTATTGCAGTCGTCGAGGTACTCTGCTCATCCGGGGGGGAGTGATTGTCGTGGGTAAGGTCGCCGGAGTTGGTTAGGAGAAAGAGAGGTTCGGTCGATGGAGAGTTCATCCGGTTGGTGAGGTGGGCGTTCGGTCGATCCATCCAGTTCGTCTGCGGAGTGATCAGACGCGGGTGTGGGGGTGATCATGGACTGAGTGTGTATGGTGTGTGTGTGTCGGCGGTACTGTGCTGTCGTCGGCCGACAGTGCGCTGCAACAGTGTGTGTATACTGTTCACCTGATGTGGGTAACCGTTGGTTTGGCCGGTGAGTGTGTGGGTGGACGGAAGGTGGTCGCCGGCGGTCGGTAAAGGAGGAGCGAGGAAGTGGTCGGCGGCAGACGCTGTCGGAAAGAGGAAGAAGAACAGAAACAGTAGACGCAAAGAAGAAAGAAAAAGGAAAATTGCGGAAACCAGCCCCAGAAAAATCCAAAATCCATCTTGTGGTCACCAAATGTTTCGGAAACAGGTGAAGCTTCGATCGATTATTTAATTCTCATTAAATTAAATTTTAATTAGTGTTATAAATCTTAAAACCATAATAATTTCGTGATGACTAATTAATTATAAGTACGTAATACATAAAATTAGTAACGATTCGGAAAATAGGGTCTGCATTACATGATTAGGATATTTTAGATAAGATATTAATTTAGACTCTGCCACTATTAGGTTCGCAGGCACTGGCGTCCAGATAGAATGCGGACAATGTCAGTGGTGCAAAACGGGGATCGAGGTGAGTGTACTGTCTTCTTACCAAACTATTTTTTATATATATATGAGATGAAAATTGTGATTACCTAAACTGTATGAATTTATAAATGATGTGAATCAAGCAGGATTTAAATGAATTGGTAACTGGACTTCGATAGATTTCGAAAAAGAAGCCGAAAATGAATTCCGCTAAATTTGGTGAAATTAGACGGTGGTTTTAAAAAGAAAATAAGAAATATCTATTTTTCTAAAAATACCTGGTTTTCTAAAAATAAAGGATGAAAAAATGGTTTCGATAAAATCAGATGTTTCTTTAAAAGAAAGTGCGAATATGATTTTTGAATTTAAAAGTGGGTTTTGTAGAAATGTGATAGGCGTGGTGATTTGACAATGTTGAGTAAATGATATTTATTGAGTTGTGTTTTGATGAGGCTGTATTTGTTTTTGACGATGCCATGGTTGTTCTCCCCGTAAGGAGTGTGGATTATATTTCTCCTAAAAAAGGGGTGTGGATATTTCATAGGAAGGCATTCCTATGAATGTTACGGTACCGTTGCAACTCCTGATAGTGAGGTTAAAACGATCACTAGGGCTGGCCAGTGTGTGTGTGTGTGTGTTAGTGGTGTGTGTTTGAGATTGGTGCTTGAGATGTGGCGTCTTACGTATATTAGCTGGTGTGATATTATTCATTATGATGTTTGGTGGGATTTTGTACTAAATGGATTCGGATGAAATTTATCTATATCGTTTTATTTTCATTGCTTATATACCTATGCTTGATCCATACTAAATTGTGGAAATATTTAGAACGTATTAATATTTTGAAAAATATTTTACTAAGAAGGCAGTACACTCGCAGGTACAACGGCTAGGAGTCGGTCTCCTACTGGCACTAGGTAGAGCTGTGTGATGGAGTCATATGGGTGGTTGAGGGAAACTGTCCAAGACGAACCTGTAAAAGGTTCATGGATGAATAGTATTTGTTAGGATATATTTGGGACGGGTGTGTCCCCCTTTTAAATGTTTGTATTATATGGTGGGAACTTATTGTCTTTCATTTGGTTGTTTGGGCATTGGTGATGTCAGGTTGTAGTCACGCCAGCCTCGGGATGACGGGTTGTGACATCACTTACTCGTATGGTGACTTATAAAATGGAAAACAATCTAATAATGATCTACGTGATTGAGTAATAATTTGCATAGATGACATTCAAGCATTGAAGAATGAAAAATACAACACTCAAGAATTGAAAAGTGAAAAAATATTTTACTAAAACTAAGATGTGGACCTAATATTTTTCGTTCAAGCATTTCATCAAATACATAAGAAACATTAGTTAATAAGAAATCATACCCTAAATTAATATATCTTAATATTCAATAATTGAATAATTAGAATATATTAAATAAACAGGTAATGATAATGGATTGAAATTTACAAAAATAATAGAAAAATCATTTATAAAGGAGATCGCTTACTTGTATGGTGACTTAGCAAATGGAAAATTTGATTGCAGAAGCGATCGATGAAGTAAACGTACACTAAAATGTGATCTATTTATATAGATCAAAAATGGGGAAGAGATTGGGAAAAACCAATAATAATGATTGGAAACCTCTCAATTTTCGCACTTTGTAAAGGTAACCTTGGGGGTTTAAGTAACCTTTCATTTTGAATGGTAGTGTAGCCATTACATTGGGGGGTTTGAATAACTTCTTCAATTGTATTAAATAACTATAATTGCATGAATGAAAGACACTTTGACCCATGATAGTGTAGGCATTACATTTGAGGTTTGAATAACCTTGTTCTTCAATGACATTAAATAACGATAATTGCTTGAATGAAAAGTAGAGAATCAATGGTTACCTTGGGGGTTTGATTTGATCTTCAATTGCATGAATGCAAGAGAGAATGAACGGTAGAGATAATGATTGAGGGAGAGAGTAATGGGATGAAAGGATGAAGCAATCATGAGCTCTCTTTTATTCAAAGGCCATGGCTTCCACTTTTAGTTTTTCTTACTAGTTTTAGACTTGCATATTATGCGGTTCCAGTAAAAAAATTATATATTTATTTGAATGTTAGATATACGCACAATTAATCTTTTAATTTTATAATTCATATATTTTATGAAAATATAGAAAAAAATAAATTTGAATATTAAAAAATAAAAATAAAGTTATAGCAAAAAAAAAAAAAAAATTGTTAATATCAATCTTTAAAACTATTAATGTCATCACTTATATTTAATTTTGAAAAAAAATAAATAAGTTTTTAAAGGGGCTTTTCAAATATTGTTATTTATTTATTTTTTCAAATAATTTTTTAAAAATAATATAATAGGCCTTTTATATATATATATATATATATATATATATATATATATATATATATATATATATATATTTAATAGTTTCTATTACTTGATTTAAAATTATTGGAATACTCTTTTGAGCAAATAAAATTTAATAAATCTTATATGTACTTAATAGATAGAGAGAGAGAAATTTATTAAATGGTTGGACAAAGAGAAGGTGAGAAGGAGATAAGTCACATTTAATTAATTATAATAAAATCAACCATAAACTATATGGGTAAGTTTTAATGATGTCCCTTTTCAATTGAAAAACTTACTACAATATCATACGTCATTTGAAAAATATCTTCAACACCCCTTTCGTTTGATGTTAAATATAAAATTACTTATTTGTCCTTATTACTATACTATTAAAAATTTAGTTAAAACTATCTAATAAAATAATTACTCTTTATAAAACTCTTAAAAGAATTACAATTTTGGATAATTTGATTTTTGTATTTAAATTTTGTTTATGAAATACATTTTCAATTCTAATTTTTCTTTTATTATTTTTCTGATTAATTGTTGGTTACTACACATTTTTTTAGTATTTAAAGAGTACTTGGTGCTGAATTTTTTAAATTTAAAATTAATTTGAGAATTAAATATTATTGATTTATGTAATACATTTTCAATTCTGCTTTTTAATTACTTTTGGGATCAAATGATGGTTTGTTACAATTTTTTGAGTATGTAAAAAGAAATGCTACTGATTTTTTGAAATTTAAAATTATTCTAAGAACTAAATATATTTTATTTATGAAATTTACTTGCAATTTATATCTAAACTATTTAATTTAGTTATATATTTTTATTTTTTTTAGAATTATTTGGTGAAGTTTTCATATGAGAATTTATTTACTAATATTTTCGCTCAAATTAAAAAACAATGAGATTGTGGATCTTTTAATTGTTATTTTTTTACTCTATATTATGTCTATACTTTTTATCTTGTTTTGTATATAAAATTATTTGTATAAAAATAAAAAAATCATTACTTCTATCAACACTTAAATAAGAAACAAAGAATATAAAAAAATAATTAAAAAAATATATTTTTTTTAAAAATAAAAAGTCTAGTAAGTATGAAATTATTTGCAAAGAAAGAAAAAAAAAATTATTACTTTTATCAACACTTATATGAGAAATAAAGAATATAAAAAATAAAAATAAAAGATTTTTTTTAAAAAAAAATTAAAAAATCCAGTAAGTGAAACATTTATAGTTTTTATTTATTTATTCATCATTTAAAACTTATTGAAATAAAATGTTAATTAAAGAGAGAAAATTAAGAAAAATGGATTTTGTGAGCATTTAATAGGAATTTTAAAGATGTGAATTGAGAATGAATGAGAGTGTAAGAAATATATTTATTTAGCTCTTATTCATTCTCAAGTTTTGTCTTTCACTTATATATATAGATATAGATTAGAAAATTGAAAAAAAGAAAAAAAAAGAAAAAGAAAAAAAAAAGTCAAATAGAGAATAAAAAAATGAAAAGAAAAATATCGGAAATAAAAAAAAAAAAAAAAGAGAGAGAGAGAGAGAGAGAGGTGATGACAAGGGGAGAGAGAGGGAGGTAGTAAGAGAGAGACGATGACTGGTGAGAGAAGTGAGAGAAAGAGAGAGAGAGAGAAACCTGTCAGTTAGCGAATAAAGAGAGAGAGAGAGAGAGAGACCTGCCAGTCAACGAATAAATAATAAATCTGCCAAAGGTTGTCGCGTGGCAGCGCCTGCTGTAGGCAAAAAAGGGGCATGTGAAAAATTTCAGAAATTTTGATTTTTTTTTTTTTTTGTCTTTTTCAGGTTTTTCCTTTTCCCAGCTGAATTTGGATTGAATTTGGGCGGCCACCTAGGATTTCCTAGGGTTTCTAGAGTTTTTTCATTTCCCATATTTTCCAATAAATAGAACCATCCTCCTCCTAATTTATTTACTAAAAAATTCAGAGAGAAACCCTCCTAGAGAGTGATTCTCAGGAAAAAACCTAGTTGGGAAGTCGTTTTCGAGAGAGAAAAACCCGTACTTCAGGAATCTTGGCAAGAGTTAATATGTTTTCTTATTTTTTAATTTCCTTCATTATTTTCTCATTATCGTACCTTAAATTCTTATAAGCTTAATTATGTAAAAATTGTTCGATGACTCGATGAAAACGTCGGGATGAGATTACCCGTTCTCAAATTGAGCCTCCAAGCGTTAGACGAGGACAATTTTTTATTTCGCTGTTTTTATTTTATTTTTATATCATCCGTTATTTTGTTGGAATTCATAAAAAAAAAAAAAAAAAAAAAAAAAAAAAAAAAAAAAAAAAAACGTTCGATGATTCAATGAAAACGCTAAGACGAGGTTCTGCATTCTTAAGCTTAACCCCAAGTGTTAAATGAGGATGCTTAATTTCTTATTTTTACTATTTTTTTATTAGTGTCATTGTTTACAAAAATCTTTTTTAAAAAAAAAAAAAAAACTTAGTTTGTAAGAATTAATCCCTACAAATCTTAGGATGAATTCAATTATTCGATAAATCGAGTGAAATGTTTCCATACCATCGATTCAATTCCCCAAATAGAGTGGGATTTAAAAACGGTCGGTTTGGGAAATATTTTTCCTCGATAAACCTTTTCATGGGATTTCGCCTAAGTCTTGAAAGGATTAATTTTGACAAATTTGGTTCCGCGATTTTTCCTTAATTCTCAACTCTATAGGATTTGAGGAAATTTCAAATCAATATTTCTTTGAATTAATTGGGCAAATTAAGAAAGTATGCATTCTTCGCATCTGCGTCGTAAATAGTATAATAATTTACAACATCTAACATACTACCTTTTGCATAATTCAGAAGATATTTAGAACACCTTTACCACCTGCACTTTTCATACTTTATTACATTATGCATACTAGTTAAACTCCACAATTCATGCCACCAAACCACGATTTCACCACTTAGTACAAACATGTTTAGGATATGCACACCACTTGCACTTTATATGTCCATTCTCATATAGGCCATTTATATACGTCATATTAGCCAGACTAGATGTCACAACCCGTCCTGGACACCTGTCATCCCGAGACTGGCGTGACTACAACAGGACATCTCCAAAATTCACAAATAAACTAATGAAATAAAACTATACACACACTTAATAATACCACCATCTATTATGGGGGACATGCCCGTCCCGAAATTTATGAACTGAAAATATTTATCCAATAACCTTTTATAGGTTCGCCTTTTGACATCTTCTATCGATCGCCTATATGACTCCATCACATAGCTTGACCTAGTGCCAGTAGGGGACCGACTCCTAGCTGTTGTACCTGCGAGTGTACTGCCTTCTTAGTAAAACATTTTTAAAATAATGAAACGTTCTAAATATCACCATAATTAAATATGAATCAAGCATAAGTATATAAGCAGTGATATAGATAAGTTTCATCTAGTATAAAATCATACCGATTACCATAATAAATAATAAACCATCCAATATGAGTAAAATACCAAATCTCAAACACACCACTCCACCACCACACATACACTGGCTAGCCATAGTGATCGTTTTAACCTCACGATCGGGAGTTGCAACGGTACCGTAACATCCGTAGGAATGCCTTCCTACGAAATATCCATACCCCTTTTGGGGAGAAATATAATCTACACCCCTTGCGGGAAGAAACATCCACATCCCATGGGAAGAATCCACACTCATTTTGGGGAGAAAAATAATCCACACCCCTTGCGGGGAGAACAACTAAGGCATCGTCAAAATCATTAGTATAGTAAAAAATCCACATCCCTTACGGGAAGAAACACATTTTCATACCGTATAGTCAAATTAATAACCTCATCAGCTCACACATTCATCTCAATTTTCCAAAATCGACTTTTTAGTCCAAAAATCATATTTTCCACTTTCGTTTGAAGATCGTTTAATTTCAACAAAAACCCCTTTTTATTTTTTGTTTACATTTATTTTCAGAAAATCAAATATTTTCCATTCTCTTTTAAAAACCACCAAATTGCACAAAAATCCATTGCCATCAACTTACCCCAAAATCCAACAAAAATTATTTTAAATCTATCTTTTTAGAAACCAACACCATTCCCCAAGAATTCATTCTACCAACCTACCCCAAAACATGCTTGGTCCATATCATTTATAAAATGGTACAGTTTTAGTAACCACACATTTCGTCATATATATATATACATAGAAAAATAATTTGGTAAGAAGACAGTACACTCACCTCGATATCCGTTTTGCAAAACTGACACTGACCGCACTCTATCTGGATGTCAGTGCCTGCGAACCTAATAGTGGCAGAGTCTAAATTAATATCTTATCTAAAATATCCTAATCATGCAATGTAGACCCTATATTCCGAATCGTTACTAATTTTATGTACCACATACTTAAAATTAATTAATCGTCACGAAATTATTATGATTTTAGGATTTGTAACACTAACTAAAATTTAATTTCACGAGAATTAATAATCGATTGAAGTTTCACTTGTTTTCGAAACGTTTGGTGACCACGAGATGGGTTTCGGATTTTCCTGGGGTGGTTTATGCAATTTTCTCTTTTTTTTTTCTTTTTTTTTTTTTTTCCCGTTTCCTGTTTCTGCTTCCCATTTCTGTTTTGGGTGTCCACCGACCGGCCACACAATCGTCTCTCTCTCTCACCAACTCCGACAACCCCACTCAATACACACACCCACATACACACGAACACGTTCAAAACACTCACACACACATACAATAACTCAAAACAGAGCACTCACGCAAGGCTGAACCCATACAGCCCACCGGCGAACGGTACCCACGCAGCCAAAAACACACACACACACTCACCATCGAAGGAGCTACACACCGTCAGACCAACTGAACGACGGCATAACAGATACACTTGATAGACACACACACATACAACCCCCACAAACGGAAATGGCAGAGCACACACACACATAGACGGCAGACCAAAATCAAAGAAAAACACACACATATTCCGGTGACGATGGTGACGATTTAAACCATGCACCACCACCACCTTCGTCAGACCCAGAAGCACTGACCAAACACCCACATACATAGCAACACACACCACCGGCCCGAACGGCGACACCCCTTCCGACGACGATCGGAGCACCGGTCGAACCCTCTCTCTCTCTAGATTTTCTTTCTCTTTTCAATTCTCGACATTTCTTCGGGAAATTTCGATCATTAATCTATGCCTTATATATATATATATATATATATATATATATATATATATATATATATATATATATATATATGCATGAAATTAGTGGGTTAAGCTCGATCCTTTGATTGCCACGTCCCTCGTCTCACCCCGCTTCGTCTCCGGCATCGTGCACACTCACGGCCGTGTATATATATATATATATATTAAAATAAATTTTAGTTAAATTGCACTTTCCTCCCCCCTAACTTTTTCCAATCCTTATTTTAATCCATTAAACTTTTAAAAGTTTCTGAAATCACAATTTCATCCTTAATATTTTCAGATTTTTGATTTTTACTTATTAATTTGATTCTCAAGTTTAATTTTTTTATTTTTTTTATTTTTTATTTTTTTAAATTTGTCAATTTGACCCCTAAAGGTTTGATTTGAATTTTAATTAATCCAATTCCATCCCGAATTTTCCCCGGCTCTAGAATGAAATTATTAATGACGTACTTGCTAAGTCGGGGTCCTACAACTCTTCCCTCCTAAAAAAAATTTCGTCCCGAAATTTTCGTCAAGCTACTAATACGTCAAAGTCGCATCACAAAGTTATACTCGTCTTATGTGATTCTAGAACAACTATTTTCGATATATATAGTCTCATTATCTCAAAATGTCCAAAATTTATAACCAACAACTTTTCGTCAAATCATAACTCTTCAACAAATAAGGTGCACTTGGTCGGTTACAGTTAACACGGATCACCCATTGTCAAAGAATCTCATGTTCCTAACTGCTTCCACTGCGCTACTCTGATGAAATCAAAATCAGTAACAACACTATCTGCTAAGATATTTCAGTACATTGAGTCTATTTCATTCCGTCGTAATCGGCACTTATCTATTCCATCCGACCTTTTCTAGTTGCCCGTCACAATAATATTTTCCCATTCAACATTTAACCTAATAATAATTGTCATCAATCTCATAAGCACAGATAGCTCCACTATCATTTACCTTGATACCTATGTCCACTCTTTAATACTCATATCGATATCTTTCATAATACCTAAATATCACCAACCCACATAACTACAACCCAAATATATCAAACAAATAATTTATAAGAATTCCTTTCATATCTCCAAATTTTATCAAGTCTATGACATGGTCATGTGCTTCAAGTTCGTTTCCACCTGCCTAACATGTTTTAAACATATATCCTCGTATATATACGACTCAAAGGACATAGGTACGCCCCAATCATAACGAAATCGATACATCCTAATAGTTACTAGCTACTAACTGTAAAATATTATATCATGTGTACATATCATTTCAAGGATATTTTAAATTCTCCTTGTCCCGTAACATCTCAATAACTCCTAATTTCCAGTAAAAAAAAATAGTCACATCGGGCTATTTTTAAATCCCGCAAAAATTTCATTTTCCTATCTCAGTTCGGTCTATCATATCGGAATCCTGTATCCTTTTCATATTGCACTTTATGCGATGCCACTATGATTGATGACAAGATAATTATTAACATAAACAGATTTTGTTAACATTACACAATCATCCCTCTTACCAGAAACTCCCTCGACACAACCCCTCAACATATCTTCCAACACCTGATTTGTATTTTTTGATACATCATTGATCCACGACTGGAACAAAGTATCAACTTCCACTGGGGCAACTAAAGGAGTATGGAAAATTTTTAACTCGCTTGTGTGAATAACTATCAGCTTCTGACACTACAGTTTCCCCCACGGATTGTTCATACACTGATGACTTATTTCACGTTGATAACAATTATTGTCCCGATCACCATATGGCGCCAACACTTATGATTTCAGAATTCCAATTCCAAAATTTCGAATAACCGATTAATAAAATTTCTAGAATTACTAGTACTTATCCCTTTTGATTTTAAAAGAATATCTTGTCTCTACTTAATTTTAATGTTTGCATTAAATTGGTGCATCACGCAATCAAACAATCTTATCAATATATATATATATATATATATATATATATATTGGACATGCGCATTAGGAAAGCACTCTTTGAACTACTCTCCCTTTTCTTTTCTGGTATAGGTCAAGGCTACCATAGCCCACCTAGAGATTTAATTACTTCTCGACCTTAACTTGACTAACAAATTACCGAATAACAAATGCCATAATTTTCCATTTCCATTCCCATCTACTAATCATACTCACGCCATTACAATATAGTTAATATTATCAGGGTATTGCATATCTTATTCTATGCGCTTCTTTTAAGGTCTCATCTGTAAATTGGCATTATCAACCCTACACATTTTAATTCAAATTTTCAAGCTTCATCATTCCTTTAGACACGCTAATAAGTTCTATAGTCAATTCCCACTGCATTGCCAAACCTTCTTAGTTGGATATCCGACCTTTACATGTCTACACCACGGAAAAAAAACAAAAAATCAATATCGAATAGCGTTACCATCAGACCAGCCGCCCACTAAACTTACAAGGGCCTCAACTTAACCCATAAATCAATATGAACAATCAACTCACCAATTTTTTTTTCTACCCAAAATATTTGTTGTAGTCAACCATGTGACCATCTTCATTCCCTTCCACTCTAATCGTTTCCAATTGAACATCCAACTTCTGCGCTTCTACCACACAATCAATAAATATCAACTTCATATTTACAAGCTCAATTTGAGTGGTCACCCGACCAATTGCCTAATAGACTTACAAAGATCTCAATTTAACACACACATTAGTATGAATAATCCAAATATGCGCAACTCCGCTTTTTTTTTTTTTTTCCAATTCCCGACTTAAAGCACAAATCCCTTCTTACAAGAGATGTCACTAAACGTTAGGACGAATACGGTCTCTACTAGTTCCAAAAAGTTTTGAATTCTAGTCACATATTCTCGGCCTTCTCCATATACCGTCAATCCACCACTTCGACTTCCTTTGGATTCACTTGGATGCTATGCCTTAGGAGCACTAGTCATATTTACTGCACTAGTCACCGCCTTAGTAACACATTCTGGAGATGTTCGACATGCTCTTCTTTATTCTCGATCGGATCACCGTTTTTATCATGTCACAGTCTCTAATCTTCGATTACAAATACCCTACTCAAAAATTTGACACCCTATTTGTTAACAACCTATCCATTCTAACTTTTACGTTACCAATACCGGATCTTTATGGAAACACACACCAGGTCTACATAAATCATTAGTTGATATTCTAATTTATTGTGACGACCTCTTCTTTTTCTATTAAGACTTCCTAAACTGCAAACAAACTTACTCCAATTCCCCATATCCAATAATTAATACTTTATTTTATTTTATTTTATTTTATTTTATTATTATTATTATTATTATTATATTTTTTTTCATACACCCCCAAAATTATTCAAATTCAACTAAATGCAATCAATCGTTAATTCACTCAATTTTTCCTATTCCATAACAATCACCTTTAAAATCCTAAGATTATAATTTCAAATCTTAGTTTCCCACATTCATTAACACCAGTATACTTAACCAACTTACGAGCCGAATGTTCACCTCCTTATCATTATGGAATTTATTTAACAGCAACCACAATTTCTAATCACACTTACAAGCACCCTGTCAATTCTCGATACTATATAGGAAAATTCCCTAGGTATTATGGTATCCACTATCGAAACTTGTTTAAACAGCATCTGCGTACCAACTTGTGATATCCTTTCTTTAACACTTTTCTAACCTCTGAAACCCCCTATCAGACTAACTGAGGTACTAGATATGTCTTCCCAACAATACACACTTTTATTCATCCCAAATTTGACTCCACCCGCAACTCTATATTACTCATTCAAATGGATTATATCTACACGCACCTACTATCCTCCTAGATCCACAATACTCAGCTACTTCTTATCTATCATTTCCTATTACCTTGCTACATGCCACAACTATTACTTCGTCTATTAATCAATCTCAAAAGTGCTACCAAATCAAATTCTTGTCCAGTAACGTCACAGTTCCCTTTCAGATTGCCTAGAAAGCGATTTACTCCTTTTGAATATTATTTCTTATTTTGTCTTAAGTGTGTTCTGTCATATCATCTGGTATATTGATAACGACGTAATTTGTGGTTTGTTTAACTTAGCCTTCTTATCTTGTGGAAGACATTCCTCCCAGCAATATCACCACGTGGTCATATCGTTGCTTGCCAAAAAGACAACCCTCCATGCACCATGCCAAAGCACAAACTAATGAAATAAAAGACCTTACACTCACATGCCAAGCTCACCTATTGACACCCTATCTTATGTCCCCTACTGACTAGACGACTGGCACGTCCTCCTATCTCATCGTCTTCAATCGACACATCTCCTAACAAGTCTACAGAACCTATAACCTAGGTTCTGATACCAAAATTGTCACAACCCGTCCCGGACACCCGTCATACCGAGACTGGCGTGACTACAACAGGACATCTCCAAAATTCACAAATAAACTAATGAAATAAAACTATACACACACTTAATAATACCACCATCTATTATGGGGAACACGCCCGTCCCGAAATTTATGAACTGAAAATATTTATCCATGAACCTTTTATAGGTTCGCCTTTTGACATCTTCTATCGATCGCCTATATGACTCCATCACATAGCTTGACCTAGTGCCAGTAGGGGACCGACTCCTAGCTGTTGTACCTGCGAGTGTACTGCCTTCTTAGTAAAATATTTTTAAAATAATGACATGTTCTAAATATCACCATAATTAAATATGAATCAAACATAAGTATATAAGCAGTGATATAGATAAGTTCCATCTAGTATAAAATCATACCGATTACCATAATAAATAATAAATCATCCAATATGAGTAAAATACCAAATCTCAAACACACCACTCCACCACAACACACACACTGGTTAGCCATAGTGATCGTTTTAACCTCACGATCGGAAGTTGCAACGGTACCGTAACATCCGTAGGAATGCCTTTCTACGAAATATCCACACCCTTTCTGGGGAGAAATATAATCCACACCCCTTGCGGGGAGAAACATCCACATCCCATGGGAAGAATCCACACTCATTTTGGGGAGAAAAATAATCCACACCCCTTGCGGGGAGAACAACTAAGGCATCGTCAAAATCATTAGTATAGTAAAAAATCCACATCCCTTACGGGAAGAAACACATTTTCATACCGTATAGTCAAATTAATAACCTCATCAGCTCACACATTCATCTAAATTTTCCAAAATCGACTTTTTAGTCCAAAAATCATATTTTTCACTTTCGTTTGAAGACCGTCTAATTTCAACAAAAACCCCTTTTTATTTTTTGTTTACCTTTATTTTCAGAAAATCAAATATTTTCCATTCTCTTTTTAAAAACCACCAAATTGCACAAAAATCCATTGCCCTCAACTTACCCCAAAATCCAACAAAAATTATTTTAAATCTATCTTTTTAGAAACCAACACCATTCCCCAAGAATTCATTCTACCAACCCACCCCAAAACATGCTTGGTCCATATCATTTATAAAATGGTACAGTTTTAGTAACCACACATTTCGTCATATATATATACATAGAAAAATAATTTGGTAAGAAGACAGTACACTCACCTCGATATCCGTTTTGCAAAACTGACACTGACCGCACTCTATCTGGATGTCAGTGCCTGCGAACCTAATAGTGGCAGAGTCTAAATTAATATCTTATCTAAAATATTCTAATCATGCAATGTAGACCTTATATTCCGAATCGTTACTAATTTTATGTACCACATACTTAAAATTAATTAATCGTCACGAAATTATTATGATTTTAGGATTTGTAACACTAACTAAAATTTAATTTCACGAGAATTAATAATCGATTGAAGTTTCACCTGTTTTCGAAACGTTTGGTGACCACGAGATGGGTTTTGGATTTTCCTGGGGTGGTTTCTGCAATTTTTTTTTTTTTTTTTTTTTTTTTTTTCCAGTTTCCTGTTTCTGCTTCCCGTTTCTGTTTTGGGTGTCCACCGACCGGCCACGCAGTCGTCTCTCTCTCTCACCAACTCTGGCAACCCCACTCAATACACACACCCACATACACACGAACACGTTCAAAACACTCACACACACAGATAATAACTCAAAACAGAGCACTCACGCAAGGCCGAACCCACACAGCCCACCGGCAAACGGTCCCACGCAGCCAAAAACACACACACACACTCACCACCGGAGGAGCTACACACCGTCAGACCAACTGAACGACGGCATAACACACACACTTGATAGACACACACACATACAACCCCCACAAATGGAAATGGCATAGCACACACACACATAGACGGCAAACCAAAATCAAAGAAAAACACTCACATATTCCGGCGACGATGGCGACGATTCAAACCACGCACCACCACCACCTTCGTCAGACCCAAAAACACTGACCAAACACCCACATACATAGCAACACACACCACTGACCCGAACGGCGACACCCCCTTCGGCGACGATCGGAGCACCGGTTGAACCCTTTCTCTCTCTAGATTTTCTTTCTCTTTTCAATTCTCGACATTTCTTCGGGAAATTTCGATCATTAATCATACCGAGGAAACATTCAAAGATACCAAAATTTGTCCCATCCTAATTTGGAAAATACTAAAAAAGAGTTTTATAAAAAAAGAAAAGATTTTCAAAATAAAACAAAACATTCGGACTTAACTAATTGGATATAAGATATCATTTTTGGACGGATGTCTTGAGATGTCTAACACCTTCTCCGAACGTAATCGACCTCAAACTTTTTAAATAAATTTTTGGTTTAACCAGATTTTTGGAGTCAATTTTATTTAGCTCTTTTAATTGCTTGCTAGAAATTTGATGAGCTCGTATGCTTTTACCTTCCAAAAAATTAGGGCGCCTCACACCCAAAAGCTTTTTCCATTGAAGTTATGTTGTCCTTCTTAAAATTTGACCAAAACCAACAAACTAAGCATTATAATACGATGAGCGCAATTAAAAGTCCCTCTTGGCGGGTGTAAAACAGGCTTTAAAGCATAGGTAGAATAATATCATGGTTGAAGCAACTAAGGTCCCGTTTGGTAACCATTTCCATTCCAGAAATTCCCATTTCATTTCCAGATTTTTGGAAATTCTGTTTAGGAATAGCGTTTGGTAATTTTTGTTTCCGTTTCCATTTCATTCTCATTTGAGAATTGTGCCCACTTTTATCTTAAGAAATGAGAAACAAAAAAAAGTTGTTTCTCATTATTCTCATTCCATTCCCAAAACACATGGTTACTATTCATCTACCGGCCGGCCACCGTTCGCCGCCGGCCACCGGTCATCTCCGGCGACCGTCGCCGGTCACCATCCGGCTGGAAATTTCCCGGCCACTTCCGGCCGTCGCCGGCGACGGCGTCATTGTCTTCCAGCCAGCGTCGCCTGCGCCACTGCCGTCCGGTCATCGCCGGCGGGGGGCCACCGCCGTCTCCGACGCCGGAGCACCGCCGGCAGGCCGACGACGGCACCACCGCAGTCAGGCTAAAACAGAAAAAAAAAAAAAAAAAAAGATTTTAGGATAAAATCGTTACCAAACACAATTCTCTTCTCAAAACAAAACAAAAATTATCGTTACCAAACGCGATTCTATTTTAAAAAAGAAAACAAAATTCCCATCCCATCCCATCCCACTGTTGAAATGGAAACAGAAACGGTTACCAAACGCTACCTAAGTTATTTGTATCAATGAGAGAATAGACACCAAAAGACGACTTAATAAGGTTTGACCGAAGCAATCTATTCATATATGATATATTTCCCCAATCAAAATATTAAAAATTGAAAAAGATTGCATTTCGGTTCTCATAAGTGTGGGTTGGGAGTTTAAGTAGGCCATTGGGTTTTAGAAATGACTCATTTGATCGTTCGTGTTTCAATTTTCATTTTAATTTCATCCAATCAAAAGTTTAGTTCAAAAATAGAAACGGAATCCATTAATTTAGATGTATTTTTGTCATTTCTCCATTAATTTAGATGTATCTTTGTCATTTCTCGGATCCTACTTCTTAATGTCAAAATTTTAAAGTATATGAGGAATAGTATATATATATAAAATTTGGGGCATGTATCAGGAGATTCCTTTTTAAGTTTTTATGTACTAATCAAGTCCACTAATTTTTTTTTTTTGCACCAATAACTCTCATTATATTTTCTTGACCAAAATATCCTTCATTTATCATTCATGCCTAAATCCATTTCCATTTCAGAGAGCGTCATCTCCTCTCCTCTCGCTTCGCCGTCGCCGTTCGTCTCCAATGGTCGTTGATTGAGGAGACAGAAAATCCATCCCTAAACCCTAAAAATCGATTTCTGCATATGAAATCAAACAAAAAATCGAAAAACAACATTGAAATCGACAGATAGATATAGGGATAGAGAGAGATGGAGAAAGCTTACACAAATGGTTGATGGGAGATACCAAAATCATCGTTGATGCAGGGGATATAGAGATAGAGCGAAAGATACCCCTCGCTTCGTCGTTGCCGATCACTTAGCCGGTCGCCGCCGTCGCCGGTCGCTTTGCCTTTCGCCTTCGCCATTTTCCTTACTATTCGTCCTTTGCCGTTCTCTGTCCCCGTTTGTGCCTTCGCCGTTCGTCCTTCTCCATCCGCCTTCGCCATTGGTCCATCGTCGTTCGTCCTTCGCCGTTCATCGTTGACAACCACCGAAGCTCCCACAGCCGCAAGGATGAAAGTTATGTATTACATCAGGCTAGGGTTTAATCAGTAAACATTAATTATATTTTTACCCTCTTATTTTATTTTAGATTCAATTTTACTTTTACTTTTTACACTTTCCTCCCTAACCCTTCGCAAACTGTTTACACATGTTTTAGGGTTTTCTGAAAATCATTTTTTTAGAAAAATTCAACAATTGAACCCCCATTATTTCACCGTTCGCGATTTAAGCTTCGTCGTCGCCGTTCGTTGATTCAAGACTCAAGATTCACAGTTCGCTGTTCACTTTTGACTGTCGCAGTTCACCGTTTTAGATTCAAGGTTTAAGATTCAATTTTTAGAATTCAACAATTTGGCCAACCCCAATTGTTTTTAGTGTGTGTTGAATGTAACACTTCCTAAATTGCCAAAATTCAAAATTCAAAGTACATGATGAATGTAACACTGTCTAGTGTGTTGAATATAATATTGTCTAATATTCTAAAAAAAATCAATTTTTAGAATTCGAACAATTAACCCCTCATTTGTTTTAGTCTGTGTTGAATGTAACACTGTAATATTGCCAATAAAATCAAAATTTGGAATGCGTGTTGAATGTAACAACTGTGCGTGTTGAATGTTATATTGTCTGAATTAAACATAAGAAAAATGACCTATTAATCCCAAACATATGAGATATCTTCTCACCTTCCAAAACACTTTAATCGACCTAATGTATTGAATTAGCAACAGTCACAAAGATGTGGGGTAACTGTCATTAACAAATAATGGCTTATTTTTCCTACAGCGTCTCATGGCGATCAATCGCTTCTCTAGCTCATGCATATTGTACAAAAGATGATGAATCAGTACTGAGTAAATCCAATGAACAAGAGGAACTAAATTTGGAACGCAACCAAGCAAACCTCATGAGAAGTGGGAAACGTAATATGACGGAGTGAAATACAATCTTTAGAAAAATCATGGAAAATCTGACATTTGAAACACAACTAAAGTTGTACATAGAGCCATATTTTCTGAAGAACTTGTGCAAATTATAAAGCGGAAAAATTCTCTACTTTTACATATAATTGCACCTTCTTGGGTAGCAAATGGTAAAAATAGAATAAATACCTGCATCTGTACAAGAAGTTTTGTCTTACTACGTTTGGATGTTTCACTCTCATTACCCTCTCCTCACTGGCCACACAAGGAATCTATTTCATCAACAAAAGATAATGGAAGGAGCACTATCACAAGCCATTTGGAAAATGTTGGAAACCAACTTTTCACTCTCCCCCATCCACTTTGACACCAGGTCTAAAGAAGAAACACTGAATGTAACACTCTCTGATCTTGTTAAACTATTAAAAAACAAATGCTTGTTGAATGTAACACTTCTTAATATTGTCAAAAATCAAAATTCAAAGTTTATAAGAGTGTGTGTTGAATGTAACACTGTATACAAGTTGAATGTAACATTCTTTGATCTTGTCAAACTATTTAAAAACAAATATACTTGTTGAATGTAACACTTCCTGATATTGTCAAAAATGAAAAATCAAAGTTTGTAAAAGTGTGTGTTGAATGTAACACTGTATATGTGTTGAATATAACACTGTCTAATATTCTCAAAAATAATTTTTTTTAGAAAATTCAATAACATTAATTACATTTCTCACCCTTTATTTTATTTTAGATCAAACCACATACCACATGTTTTAGAGTTCCCGTACCCACCATTTGTTTTCAGTGTGTTTTCAGTGCGTGTTGAATGTAACACTCAATTCGAACATGAGGAAAGAGAGATCAAAAATTCAAAATGTGTGTTAAATGTAACACTGCCTACGTGTTGAATGTAGCACTGTTTAAAATGGATTTATAAATTTTTCTTAATAAACATTTTCAATACCTCACCCAATGGTACCTTAGTATCATAAATTGGAAAAAGCAAGTTACATAGATACTCAAGACATTTCATCAAACATTGAATGCTCATGAACTGATGAACATAAAATTCAAAAAGAAACACATCAAAACAAACCAAAACAATAACATCAGATGATCAATGCATGAATCCTCAATAGCATTGAATAGATTTGAAGAACATAATTGCCTCTAGTGCAATAAAAGAGCAAAACAAATATCGAAAAATTGTTCTTCAATGAAGTCAAATTTTCTAATTTCCACAGAAGTTCAGAAACCTGAATACCTCCCCGAAAGAGGGAGTGAACTTCCACCATGGCTGATGGACTTCTACTCGTAAATCCATCAATTGTAAATTTCGAATCCAGCCTAGCAATATGAGAATACCTTCAAATTGAGATAAAATAAAAGGAATATAGAAACCTGTTATACGACAAATGGCTTTGGAAATCTTGCAAACCACGTATAGTGGTAGGGCGTGAAACACACCGCTACTTACTCTTGCAAGTATACGAGGTCTAAGTTTTAATATAGTGGATCTTGAAAATCGGATATCATTCCCACAGAGAAAAGTGTGAATAATTGAATACCGCAATTTACGTAGTCTCATGTTATCCTGACAATTAAAAAAATGAATTAAACATTAAACTAAACTAAACTACAATTAGTGGGTTAATCCTAACTAAGTTGATTAATTAGTGATTGATTTCGTTCACTTAATACATGTTTGATTTTGTTTAGTGAACAATAACGGAGTTTAGGTATCCGACAATCTTGGTTCGTAAACTCACACACCGCTACTTATTCTCGCAAGTATACGAGGTCTAAGTTTTAATATAGTGGATCTTGAAGATCGGATATCGTTCCCACAGAGAAAAGTGTGAATAATTGAATACCGCAATTTACGTATTCTCATGTTATCCTAACGATTAAAGAAATGAATTAAACATTAAACTAAACTAAACTACAATTAGTGGGTTAATCCTAACTAAGTTGATTAACTAGGGATTGATTTCGTTCACTTAATATATGTTTGATTTTATTTAGTTAACAATAACGGAGTTTAGGTATCCAACAATTTCGGTTTGTAAACTCCTCTACTACCTATTCCGAGTGTAAGACGAGGGAATAGGCAACTTCGTGTCGACGAAGAGGTCCCCCTCAATGTATTAACGACTCTAGGCCACGTGAGTCTTGACCCAACGTCATCGATTGCACACTAACTAACGCCTTCCCGGGTCGTTAGGTCGTAATGATGTGTTTGCCCTAGTCCGAATCCAGGGTTACCTCTCCCGAGTGTCAAATCTTAGATTCTCAAATCCAACCCCAATACCATTACAAGCATACTAAGATCGTCATCAAATGATAAACACAATCGGATTCAAAACAACAACCGTTAAAGAAACATATATTAAACCAAATGAGTATTTACACAACTACATCTTTCCCTAACTAATATTTAATTAAACTAACATGTTCTTAGCCAATACAATAGTAAATCAAGAGGAGATCATCAATATCAATAATAAACATTAAGTACAAAGATGGAAACAAGGGAAGAGAGATCAAATCTCAAAGTGGAGTAGTCCACTTTCGCCAAAGAACAATCCTCCCGAGCGCCCTCTTCTCCATTGATGAAGTTCCTCTTCTAGCTCTTCAAGAATTAGCCAAGAACACTTTCTAAAACTAATCTAATCTACTTCCTAAATTATCTAAACCTAACTAAAGTGGAAGGAGCTCTCTAAAACATCTAAGCCCTTTCTAGCATCTAAAGGCCTTTAACAATTGGGGGAGAAAAGGGTTTAATAGGCAATGTTTGGAAAATATCTTCAAAATATCTAAAAATAGATATTTCTACACAGAGTGTCACCGCCTAAGCGGTGGTTCACCGCTTAGGCGGTGACTTAAGTCGGTTAAGCTTCTGTCGGATCTTCGCTTAGGCAGTGGTTTCTCCGCCTAGGCGGTGGCTGCTGGCACAACATTCTGACGCTTTCTCGCCTAGGCGGTGGTTCAGCACTTCAGCACTCCAACATTCTGCCTCTTTTCCGCCTAGGCGGTGGTCTTCATTCACCGAAACCCTATTTTTCACATTTTGTTCACTGTTTCTCCACCGTTTTCACTTATTTATCACTCTTTAACGTCCCTTCACCTGTTTTACACTAAAACAAACTAAAATGCAATTAAATATAACTAATACGCTTGAAAACTAACAAATTCGGTTTAGAAATAGATAGGTTTTTCACACCTATCATATAGTAACCTTAAAAATTGATGAAAGATCCAGATGGTTGATGAAAGAGACCACTCCCAAAACCCTAAAAATTTATCTCTACCATTTGCAATATCGAAAAAAACGCCATATTTTCGAAAAATCAAAAAATTGAAATTGACCGAGAGAGGGAGAGACGGTGCTTACACAGATCCCAGTGGGCGACGACGATAATGGCGGTGTGGACGACGACAACGACGATGGCTGATGGCGACGTGAAGATGACGACGACGACAATGGCGAAGTGAAAAAAGACGACGAAGTGAAACGACGACTTCTTTAGAATACGGCGCTTGCTAGAGGATACGATGAGCATAATAGAAGACGACAGTGAAGGATAAGACGACAGCGGCAAAAGAGGAGACGACAACGATGGATGGGGAACGATGGCCGTCATGACTCGGGAGAGAGAACCGAAGGGAGACGAAGATAGAGAGAGAGAGAGAGTAGGATTGAAAAATGAACAGGAGCAATTTAGTAATCTGACTTTTGAGAATTTTTTTAAATTTGGGACTAATCAGTTCATAAAATAGTTAGGATATGAGTAATCAGTCCATGAAATGATTAGAGTAAAATTTTTGAGTTTATTATAAACAAGTTGATATTCATTGGTACGTGAAAAGTTATTTTAGGAGTGGGTGGCAATTTTCTTATATAATTTTTACTCTTTAATTTTTTTTTTGTGTGCGCAAGCTATAGCACGTGTACTCTTCTTCTATGAGCGAGGCTTTATCCAAATAACTTCACAATGGACACCTTGCTTATCTTCCATCTTAGCCAAGATGGTGTAGTCGGTGAGTGCTCTTACGCCGAAGATGAATGGGACTAAGCGGTTTGCCAAAACTATGGGATATAAAACTAAATCGGTAGGAGATCGATCACTCCACTTCAACACTCGCCAAGTCTCTTTTCACTCTATATCTCTATGCCTTCTCTCTCTTTTCTTTTTGGTATTACTCTCTCTTCTCTTGACACTCTTTGTCTCTCTTATATTCTCTTCTTTTTTTTTTTTTTTTTCTTTTTTTCTTTTCTAATCTTTTTTTTTTTAAATCTTTTTTAATAATAAATAAAATAATGAATAAAAGATAAAAATATGCACAAAAAATTTACACATGTTATACTTTTTATTCTTACAAAGTGTGAGGATGCATGAAATAAAGGAAACACCCATAAGTTAAGTATGTCTAATTATTTTAATAGAATTTTTGGTTGGAGCAAATTGAAATGAAATTAAACCATGAAAAATTAAATAAATTCTCAGAATCCATTTAAATACTCACCTCATACTTGAAGGAGCAAAAATACAATTTTCCGCAAAACTCCATTTGGCAAGGAGGATAGAAAGTTGGAAGGATGTAAAATTGGGTGGATGCAATTTTCATCCTTAGAGAGAGAAAAATCATTTTTGTTTTTTTGGGTATAGTGGAAAGAAACTTTTTCACATCCTTTGGTACAAGAGGAATTCGAAGAGGAAAAGAAGATGTTTACTAAGTACATTTATAATTGCACCCCATACGTATTAATAAAAAACATATCTTGCATTTAACGAAGGGTAACATAGGGGTATAAAAGTATATTTGGTAAACCAAGATAGCGTCATCACAATGTTTCCTCCCTTTCAATCCAAAAATGGGAGGATTTCAAATTATATAAGAAGACAAAAAAAAAAAAAAAAAAAAAAATTATTAACTTTTTTCTTTCACCCTATTTTCCATGCAAACCGTGGGTAGGTGTCTAAAATTGATAAACACCTCGAATTGGTCTAGTCATAATTCATGTGTAATTTTTTTTTACTAAGGTGAGATGCTGAGTTCAAAGTTTAGGAGTCGGAGTCCTTAAGCGCTCTGCAGTCAATGGTCAATCCTTTCCAAAATCTGAGCCGAAGTCCAGAAAGACCTACCGGGGTAATGTTCGATAATATCCATCCAGCGTGAGAGTAAGAGCTCGAAGCAGAAGGCTGTAGTATGTTTCAATTAGACAAATGGACATTACCTAAGACATTAAATGTCTGGGTATTTATACACGAGGAGTACATTTAGAGCCGCAAGATTAGGGTTCTGAGAGCAGTTAATTAAGGTGACTCGGGCCATGGTCAATGAGCAAGCGCATGAGGGATTAGGCCTTTGGGCCTTGTCTTCGACCCATTCAGAAGATTCTATGGGCTGGTCCAAACAATTCAGGAGACTGAGCTCAGCCCATAGGAGTAATAGACCCTTCCTTGGTGGAGTAGGAGATCTCCGATCAGAGAGCACCAGTTGAATGCCAGCATGGACATATTAGTGGAAAACTCCTCAGCTCTGACCGCTAAGCGAAGATCGTTGCTCTCAGCTTGGAAAGATCATGGGAGGTTGGTGCTAGGATGACCGAGCACAGGTAGCTCGAGAGCTCGAGCTGGGCTGAGTTGGTTGACTTAATATTAACAAGCTTAGCCAAATCAAAAGAGTCTTCACGTTGAGAAGCTCCGAGCACAAGTAGATCGGAGCTTGGAGCTCAGCCAACAGTAGATTTTCAAGGAGATGGCTGATAGCTCAGACAAGATCATGAGGTCGGAGCTCGGCCAAGTCATGAGGTCAGAGCTTGGCTAGGTCATGAGGTTGGAGTTCGATCAGGTTATGAAAGACCACGTGAGAATGCCACCCTAAGCTTAGAAATCGACCAGGTCATGGGCCACCCTGAGCTCGAAGCTCGAACAGGTCATGGAAGGCCCTATGAGAATGCCACCCTGAGGTCAGAGGTTGGCTAGGTCATGGGCCACCCTGAGCTCAGAGCTCGGCCAAACAAAAGCTTGTAGGGAGAGTAGACAATCGCTAAGACAGGTCTGCATGAGCTGGGCGCCATGAGGTCAAAGCTCGACACCACGAGGTCGAAGCTCTACAAGGAGGTCAATAGGTCCAGTTGACCCTCTTCTGTCCACTGGTAGGAGTGCTGGAAAAACCCCACAGATTGGCTCACAATGTCATTCACAGGTGAGGTGGATTTCGAAGAGGGTCAACTTACCACGTGGTGTTCGCTGATTAGAACTCGGTGGCCGACAGATTTTCCCCGCATCACATACCAAACTGATTATGATGGAAAATATATTTTTTTTCCCCCCTAATTTTCCTTCATGATTTTCCTTTCCTCTAATATTTTTCACTGTACCAAATTGACCCTAAAAACTAAGGTCCCGTTTGGTTAGTGTTCCCAACCAAATCCAACCCAACCCAACCCAAAAATTCTGAATTTGATTTTTGGGAACGTGTTTGGCAAATACAAAACTCAACCCAACCCAACCCAAAAAATTAGAATTGATTCTCAAAATATTAAGGAAATGAGAAACAAAAAAAAACTTCTTCTTTTTTTTTGTCCAAAAAACTCAACTCAAAGTTCTCAACTTCAGCCACCGTCCGGCGACCACCCGCCACAGGCCGCCACCGTCGTCGCCGACGTCCGGCCGTCCGGCCACCGTCTGACACCACCGCCGTCTCCGGCGTCCAGCCACTGCCAAACACAAAAAAAAATTTCAAAAAAAAAATTAGTTTTAAAATAAAATCGTTACCAAACACATTCTGTTCTCAGCACAAAACAAAAATTGTTATTATCAAACGCAATTCTGTTCCCAAAATTTTCAATTCAACCCAATTCAACTCAACCCAGCCCATTTCAGTTGAGTTCAGAAAAGTGAGAACATTAACCAAACGCCACCTAATTTACTTTGAAGAAGTCCGACTTCCGCCTGTTTGCAAACTCTTATGAAGAATTTGTGCCAGAATTTTCCTTTTTTTAAGTAAAAGTTTAGCCGAAAATTAACCAACAACTTACAATACTTTTGGTTTGTAAATAGTAGTTTAGGAAGCAACCAAGTGTAGACTTAAGGAAGTCAACCTTAAAGCTGCTTTTTGAAGTCCTTTTAAGTCAAGTTTCACACTTTCATTTTTTTCATACCATGCGGTGTATCACATTTTTTTTTTTTGGGTAGATGATAAACACAAACAAACAAAACAACACAAAAACAAAAAATTAACAAGATTAACTGGTCGGGCTCATATCAAAGGCCTGCTTATCCATCTCTTTCATAATTAAATTTTCAATTTCTGGGATTGGGGTCTCCAAAATCTTTAGTTGGTTGTCCTCCCTCACTCCCTTCTTGACCAAGGCATCCGCACATCTGTTCATCTCTCTGGGAGTGAAGTGTAGCGTATAATCATTCAGGGGAGGACCCTTTTGCAATCTCTTATCCAATCTTTGTAGCAATGATTATCCGCACACGGATTTTGCACAAGGTCCACCACTTAAGCCGAATCCGTCTCAACCATCACCTGAGGAAAGCATTTCCCAACTGCAATCTTTATCCTCATCACAATGCTTTTCAACTCTACCTCCAGTGTCGTACAACTATCTAGGCTTCCATAGTACCCCATTTTCTTGACACCAAGATTATCTCTAAGAATGCCTTCAATGCCGTCTTTACCCGGATTTCCTTTCGCATTACCATCCATATTCAGCTTAAGGTATCCTGCAGGGGGAGAAAACCAATCAGTATAGAGAATGGCATCCCCATTTAGAAAATTTGGTTTAGGGAAGGTTTTCCTGAAGTCTTTTACATAGTTAGCAATCCTCCTAAGAACAAGACTCAGAGGGCTACTTTTACCATTAATAACTTCATTATTCATGTCATTCCAAATTTCCCAAATGGTCGCAATGAACTGATAAAAATTAGTATTTAGAAAACTCCCTTTAAGGTTGGATTTGATCCATCCTCAAATATTCGAAGCTTCGTTGTACCTGCTAAAATGGTTCCAACCCACTTGATTCCAAATGGTCCAAGCTTTAGGGCAAGCTCGAATCACACGATCAATATCCTCAATACATCTATTCTCTGACAAGAATTGGACACATCCTTGTTCCTAATAGCTCTAAAAGCATTAGTAACAAGACATTTATGCAAGATAGTCCAAATGAAAATTTTGAAGTTTTGAGGGGCTTTTAACTTCCAACTCTAGTTCCATTTACTCAAATTGTGATTTTTAAGATGATTCTCCAAATTCAAAGAGTAAGCAGTTTTAATAGAGAAAAGCCACAAGTTTTCAAGCCACCAGTGAGGTTTGTCAGATCCGTCAAAAGACAGGGGGCTAGTGTCACGGATACACCTTTTCATATCATCATCAATGAGGTGGAGAATCAAGTTAAGGAACCAATTATCCTCATCATCGACAATATCAAACACTTTGAGATTAACACTCTTGTAACAGTTTGCTACCTAAAGGCTTTTCCCCACACCACCAGTCAAAGCAAAGATTGATGGTAGTACCATTACCCACTTGCCATTTGATGCCTTTAGTCACATGATAATATAAATTCAATTGAATAACTCATAATTTACACATTAAATCTACTGAATATGCTTACACAAATTATAGAGAGCCAAAACTTAAACTATGGCCAAGATCAACAGTGACATATAAATAGTATTATGCAAAACTCAAACTCGTTCTGTACTAGATATAGAATCCCAACGACCCTAACTTACTCTCAAAAGACACCTTGAAAGAGGAAGATTACCCCTACACTAATATATAACTCAAGATTAGACAACACAAGCAATGTGGGATTCAACACTAGCAGAATCAAGAGTTATGATCAATTCAATTAACCCTGAAATTCTATAATTCAGATACCATAAATATAATTTTCATAACCACCATAAACCACAAGATAAAACTTCAAGAGATCATAATTTCCACACACAAGCCTAGAAGCCGAACTACGCAATCTTCACACGGGTATCATAATTGCATCCTCATGGGGAATACCAAGAGTTGTGGTAGAGACTAATTCAACAAAAAGCAATCAAGCTCATTTTGGAAGACTGTTCGAAAACGCATCAACTCAAACCTTGGGTTGAGAATTAGAAGAGATTTTTGGAAAATAATAATTACATTATCCAAGTCACTCCAAGGGAAGCTAACAGATGTGCTGACTTTGTAGCCAAAAGAGGGACAAATGGATCGGTGGAACTGAAAATGATGGAATCTCAGTTTGAAGACATGGAAATATTGGAGCTGTCGGAAATAGAGGAAGAAGCCTTCGACAAAGGCCCTTAGCTTTGTTTCGTATTTCATTTATTACCAAAAAAAAATCCATACATATTCAATCATACATCCCCTACTCTCTATTTGGGATGATTACCCAAGTCCAAAAGACCTATCTTGACATGACATTTCAAGATGATGTCTCGAGAAATCACATTGTGTTGCATCCATCACCAAATACAGTTGAAAAGGACAAAAAAAAAAAAAAAAAAAAAAAAAAAGAAAGAAAAAAGAAAGGGTAATATCTTAGTTACTTGAGAGGTGCAACGGGATTTTTCTTACGTGGTTAGAGCGTCGGGGAGATTGGTGGGTGATCCAAGAATTTTACCGCCAACATCAGGAAACGAGTCATAGCCGGGCAATGGATGGATCTCACCACTTTTGCTTACTTGAACTGGATATTGCATCAAGTGCCCCATCATGACACTGTTTTCTTCTGCAATAAAAGCCTGCCAATTGCATTGGGCTATCTTATTGACACGCTTTACGCATTCAAGGGAATGTGGTTCAAGAAACGAGTCTTCAATCCAACCAAGGTGTTCGGCCCATAGAGACATCCGATACCCATAAACCTGCATTGGAAAAAAAATGAAGTTATGGATAGATATGAAGTAAACATATATTTGTCAAGTGAGAGATTTCAATGTTTTTCACTCTTTTGCTTTTGCTTGTTTTTGGTTCGGTTCATGTTTGCTGGGAAAAAAAACTAGAAAAGTCATTCAAGAAATTGCCACGTTATTTCACTAACCGACACGGCGTCAATCAAAATTTTATTGCCTTGTTATTTGACTGACCGATACTCTCAAAAAACACCTTGAGAGAGCATGATTGCCCTAGACTTATATATGGCTCAGGATCAGATATTACTTACAATGTAGGATTCAACACGCCCCCTCATGCGCAGGGTGGACTTTGCCAAACGACTGCGAATGGATATTGGGGGGCCCAGCATCAATGTCGAATTCAACACGTCCCCTCACGCGTAGAGTGGACTTTGAAAAATCACTACAAACGTAAATCTGGGAACTCAACATTGATGTGGGATTCAACATACTCAACATCAGACAAAAAGCCTATCTCTGATACCATGTAAAAACCCAATATACCAAACTCACTCTCAAAACACGCCTAGTAAGAGGAGGATTGCTATAGGCTTTATAAATAGCGCAGGATCACAAGCAATATGGGATTCAACAAGTTTCAATCAAAATTTTTGGCTAGTCATTAGAAATGTGCCCAAACAATTCCTTCCAATATCAATGAACCAGGTTGAAGGTAAATCTTAATATGAAAACCACAGGTAGTGTTTGGTTTCATGGAATTGGAGCCTCGGAATTGGAATTGGAAATGAACGCATGCTAAAAAATTGAAAATTTCCATTCGTTCATTTCCAATTCCAATTCTGAGGCTCCAATTCCATGAAAGCAAACACTCCCTAAGTGCAGAAAAATTCCATGAAATATAGCAAGCATATATATATATATATATATATATTTTATCTTATAGCTACGCATAGCTAACCTAAATATGATATCCAATTCTCCTCTTTTTATATCCTGCCCATCCCCAAGATAAATCTCTGGAAATTAATTGGGGAAGTTGATGGTATTTTAACCAATAACAAGATCTAGAATCACATCACAAGATAAGCATTTGCCTGTTTGTTTTTTCTTTTTTCTTACTTTATAATTAAAGCTTTATGAACATTTCAATTACTAAACTGTGTATTCGAACGCTAAAAGTGTCCAGTATAAGCGTAAAACCTGGCACAAGTGCTTGCCACCTCGGAAATGAGGTATTCGTAGGCACTTGATTTCCATATGTATATGTTAAGCTATCTAAGCTGGTTACAGTCCTCTATTTTTATTTTTTTATTTTATGTTCCGTTTTTAGAGCCAACTAGTTTTAGTCCTTGTCCACTTATTTTTTTCCTTCTTTTTTTTTTTGGGTATTTACTAATATTTAAGTTGACTTTAGATATGCTATTAAATACATATTCAACATTTTGATATCAAGTTGATGGATTCAATTACTAATTGAAAAACTAAAAAACTGTAAGGACGGCTAAAAAATAAAGAAAGATAAAAACCGGGATAAAAACTAGTGAGTGAATTATTTCAACGACAATATAATATTTTTTCCTTTTTCTTTGTTATTCCGTTAATATATATATGTATATATATATTGAAAAAGTCAATAATTTTTTGCTCTTTGCCCCTTCTATTTCTAAATTAGAGAGTTTAGGTTTCATGAGTTGCTTCATGTAATTCTACATTTTTCAACCACCCTCTTCTATATGAAGTCTTCAACTGCTGAAAATTCCCATAGGTTTTGTGTCTGTTTTTTGTTAACATTTGATCAGTCTGTCTCAGCCAAATCTTTAGAGTTTCTTCTTTTTCTCTGTGTGTGTGTGTGTGTGTGAGTTGAAATTACAAACCTGACCATGAGGATGACTATTCTTCCCAGCCCATGTGTAATTTGGTTGATAAGCGCCCATGGCGATCTCAGTGTCCCTTGAACCATCCAAAGATCTCTGATTTATGTTTGCAGATCCCATTATTACATATTCATCATCAACTATCATTCCTTTGGCATGGACATATATCATGAACCTGCGGTACTTCTGAGCTAAGCTCTGTTTCAACAATACACCATTGAAAAGGTTGAATATAAATGCAGTGTATGTAGTGTTTGAACAAGACACCGCATACAAAACACACACACAAAAAAAAAAAAAAAAAAAAATTAATAAATAAAAAAAAAAAAACCTTGAATATATGTGTAGTGAAGGTTCCAAGCTTGTCTCATACAAGTAGAATAGTATTTAAAATTAAAAGTAGTGTTTGTCTTGTGCTTTAAAAAAGTAAGTTTAACAATCAAGAAAGTACTCTATATATGAAAGGAGTTCTTCCACGTGACACCATATGGTTTTAAGTCGGAACCTCCTAACATGGTATCAGAGCTAGGTTTGGGAAGTATCATTTGTTTGCCCCTAATTGTTTGAATGTTTGCATTATTTCTTCTATCATTTGATCACATCGCATGTAAGGCAGGATTGCACATGAGGACGAGTGTTAGAATCCCACATCGAATTTGTGAGGCTTCCCAAAGTACTCTATATATAAAAGGAGTTACTCCACTTGACACCATATGGTTTTCAGTCAGAACCAGTCCTAACAACTACGATATCATCTATATGTTATCAAACACACTTTAATTGTTGCTTTTACTTTTAACTAAAAGTACTTCTTTGTCCAATTTACGTTTTAATTTTTGCTTTTACTTTTAAGTACTTTTTTTTTCTTTCTAGTATGAAAGTATTTAAAAATAAAAGTAGTGTTTGTCTTGCACTTTAAAAAAGTAAGTTTAAAAATCAAGAAAGTAAAAAATAGGCGTTTTTCATTTATTCGGTTTTTATATTTTAATAGATTGATGGATTAGGACCTCTCTACACAAATTTTCTCAACACTGACTAAGAGATTTTTTATATGGATAACACTACGATATCATATATACAAATTTTCTCAACACTGACTTAGAGATTTTTTATATGGATAACACTACGATATCATATATATGTTATCAAACTGTTGGAAATTCGGTGATTAAGGGCTTGATTCAATCACAATCCTAAGGATATTCTAGAATCTGTTTTCCTATGTAAATATTGATAGTAAATGCTATATAAAATCAGAAAAAGTAGGAAAGTAGAAGTTGCCAAATATTAGCTGTAATTAGTTTCCTTATTAGCTTTAATTAGTTTCCTTTTCTGTTGTAATTGCTCTCTTTATAAGAGAGAATCTGTACCCATTCTTGATAATATGAAAAAATATTCCTTCCTCATATTTTCTAAGTCAAACACACTTTAATTTTTGCTTTTACTTTTAAGCATTACTTCTTTGTCCAATTTACATTTTATTTATGCTAAAAAGTACTTAGAAAAAGCTATAAAATGGTGCCATAATCTTTTTGTTGTTGGTTTTAATCCAAAACATGACATAAATATGTGCGCGAGCGCGCATATATATATATATATATATATATTATAAGATGAATTTTACTTAAAGAATAGTCTATTTTCAATTCATGCGTGTGCGCACGCAAACATAGTTATATGTATTATTAGATGAATTCTACTTAAAGAATTGTCTATATTCAACTCTCTAAGCCTACCAAATAATGATCTGGAAATCACATGGAAAACACTAGACATCTTACGAGTGTTTGGTTCTCAGACGATGGATTAGCTTGAGATGTAACTCCGGGAGATGCAGCTTCACGCTTGCCAAGGCAGTAAAAGTTCAAATAGTCCTTTGGATGATATATTTGAGAAAGTCCAGCCTTTTCAAGAGCGTTTGCAACAATTTTGTACATCATAGCCATCGTCTGGCCCTGTGGTCATTTGAGATCCACATATACATGACTAGTTTTTCTTGTAAATTGACAGGGAAAAAAAGAATTCATAGTAGAAAAGATGAAGAAGAAAATGTTTTACGCCTAGAGATATAAGCGCATCCACAGCAGAAAAAGTTTCCAGATGGAATAAACAATGGCTCGAGAAATGAGAGGTTGCTCAAACCTGCCAGAAAAGTATTTCCTGCACGGAAGAGCTGGTAGGGACACCCTCCGGCCACATCGGAATCACAATATACACAGCAAAACGTTCGTTTACACTTATTTTTTGGGCAATTTTTGAGGCAAGTTCCACAGGAATTATGTTATCCGCCCCTGTTTACACAAATTCAGATCAAATTTCGAAAGCAGCAAATGCAAATAGCAAAACAACATTTCACATTCACATTAGTTCAACAATAACACATTCCTCAAAGACTATTCATTATCCTAGAATCAATTTCCATCGCTTTTTTTCTTTTCGTGTTCAGCTACAATACACGGTCCATTGGTAAGTTATAACTTGAAGAATGGAGAAATCAAGATGTACATGGTTTGCAATGATCAGGATGATTGACCTTCCTATTGCTGAAAAAAAATAAGAAAACTAATGCAGGCTTAAAGTGCAAGTTCCGGATTAGAGAAGAAGTGAATAACAATCATTCAAACTACATGGTTCTATAAAACTTCAAACAAAATGCAACATGTTAGTAAATTGAATGGGTCTATGATGATGATATTTCCTTCTTTTCTATCTGATAGCAAATAGCAGGCAAAAAAATAACTGGGCTTCCCTTATTCCCAATTATCAGTTTTGAACTCACAATATATATATATATATATATATTGTGAGTGTAAACTCATACATGAATATACCGTGGAAATGATTAGCAAATAGCAACTATAGTATCCTTAGATTTACAGGCACTATCTTTGAAATCAACCAGCTTTGGTAAGAGAAAATTGGAAATTGGATGCTTCAGTCACCTGCATTTTTATATGATGGCCAATAATACGAAGATCCAAGAAAGTACTGGTTCTCAATGTACACAAAGTGCTGTGCTGATCTTATCGCTTTCACATATGCAGTATGTATGCTTCTGTCAACTTCTAAGTTCTTTCGGCAGATGAGATTCTGCAAAAGCAGGTGCAATTGAAGGAACTGAAAACAAGTTTCTCATAATAATAGAAATGTGGGACAATTTTCATCCACAAGAATTTGGGTGAAGCTACTTAAACACTAAAATCAAAAGGCATTTTTGTGCCCCTCGTTCTGACCTGTGTTTCTACTTCCTTCGCATCCTTTGGAAATCCCTTAACAGATCCTGAATCAATAGACCGAAACACCTGATAATAATAAAAGTAGCCACTAATCCCACTCAGCTAGAAATAATATTGAAAAGACAACATAAGTAAATCTGTAAATGGCAGGAGAAACGAAGATTTGCCTACCTGCACATGCCAATTCTCAGGATCTTCTTCATTGGTAACATGAACAAGACAGTCACCATCAGGACCAGAAGAGGGAGTGAGTATCCATGAAATGCGATTTAGATCTAGCAAGGCATCATCATGCCAATGTGTGACCTTCCTGAGCTTAAAATTTCGCCATTTTTTGGCTTTTCTCCATCTTTGTTCAAAATTAGTGAATATATCATAAGCTGCAGGACCCTCAATCTTACAATGTAAGTCATGCCATGGTTGCCTTGGACCGCGGGAGCAGGCCTGTACATATTGTAGGGACATAAGGTCAGTAGGCACAATACAATACAATTTGGTACAACTACTAGACCTGTTTATGAAATTACTACCTAAAATGAGCAAATGATAGCTGAACGCAATAAAACTAATAATATCAGCAACAGAAGCAGTAAAATGTTGTCCGTTGGAGTTCTATCATATGTAGAGGCAGAGCCACTAAGGCCTGGGGACACCACAGAAACCCCTGGGGTTTGATAATGCTTCCAAAACAATAACCTGCTTTTTTGTCTATCATTATGGACTGGTCAAGCAGATATATTACCCTTTGAAGTCTTATATGACGTTTCTAAGACTCCAACGTTTATCAAGCTATTCAAGAAAAAATAGAAGTACTCTTCTATTGCAATTCCCGGACAAAGAGCACGGAACTATGAAGTTGAATAAGTATCCATTTATAAACCATAACAAAATTTCTACACCTGACCCTTTCGCTATTTCCCCTAATATGCTAATTTTAAATTAGGAGACCCTGGTAGAGGAAGAGGTACTCCTGACACCTGACGAGAAGATCTGCAACACAAAGCAGATTGCTTTCATCTGAGTGCAATCCTAGACAAACTATTCCACAAGCAGAATTTTGCTAAGCCAGATGATCTGTTTCATAGTCTCATTTTGCTTTATATACCATGTTCACATTGAACATGTCCACTCTCGAATACTAGTGCGCTTTATGGAACTTTTTCACCTTTCCATAATTAGGATTGAAGCGCAATAGTATGAATTAATTGCAAAAGTAGACAGCATCTAAGCACTTAGCCTTACGTTTTGGTGTTGAACATATTTTTATGGAGGATTCACTTTCATTGTATATGATCTTAAAACTATGAGCAAAATGTATTTTACATGAATCATCATTTTATAAATGTTATCAACAATTATACAGCTGCAGCTTTACACCAGCCACAAAGAGAAAGGGAGGCAGAATATCATTCTATAGGCAATTCACACATAAATTACAAAATATAAGAGTACCCATTAATGATACTCTGTTCTCATGATTTGCTATCTATTTCTTTAGGAAAATAAGGCATTGATTAGAAAATGGTAGCCGTGATTAGTAGAAAGAGCTGGAAGCAATCAAAGTGTTATCCTTGTCTGAGAAACTGATCCACAGCCATATACCGCAATCAAATGTAAGTTCCACAGTTCGTAAGTATCAAAGTCTATTGTCTTTGCAAGACATGGGAATTGCAGAATAACATGTTAGAATATGAAACAATCAAAATATACAAAACTACACACAACTACTTGCGGAATAGTTCTCATAGTATGAGCGCCAACCACCAATTTAAATTTTTATGCTCAGTTAAAACCATGGGACAATATATTGACACTGTATATTTTCTCAAATGCCAGAATCAAATGCATGAAAAATTTATTCAAACTTGGAGTAGAAAAAAAAATGTTAAACTGTTACTTACTGTAAAGGTAGGGTTATGGATATCATTTGCAAATACAGTGTCAAGATCGCCAAAGAGTCGATGGTCAGGAGTATCATATCGACCATCACACAAATCCAGCCCCCCAATAAAAGCAGTAATTTTCCGGTTATTCCCAGAAGCTTGTGTATCAAGAAGCACGCATTTCTGGTGATGTGTAAACAGGGTTCCCACAACCTGGAAAAAGAACTTTACCTTTGTCAAAAAGAGCACATTTTGACCCATCACAATCAAGGTTTGAGTTTGTTGCTTAATTTTAATTAGGAAACAATAATGAATAAAAGTAAGAATGCTTCTGAAATAGTAAGTAATTTCAATTGATAGTCATGGAAGCAATTTTTAACCACCATCTGTGCCTTCTGTTTAAGTAAAGAACTACATGCCTGTTGCTTGAAAAAGCTAAGCTTAGTGCTGGCATAACGAGGACAAAGCACACATCGTACACTTGAGTGTTTGAAGAACTTCCTGGTTTCCTCATCATGAGTCTGCATAACACCTTCCTGCAGTTTGACCAATTACTCAGTGTGATGAAAACATGTATCTGTGACACTGAGATTTCATACCAAGTTCAATTCATTTGACAATAAGATCATTTTGAAACATGGAATGAAAGGTAAGAAAACCAATGGGGTAAATGGCGGTTATTTTAAAAATTAGTACACAATTTCGTACTAGATCAACTTCCAATGTCAAATAAAAGCAATTTCATTCATGACTAGTGATTAATAATATTACCGTTTTGAGAAGCAACTTGTCATGTGAAGTTTTGTCATCCCAAATGAGAAGAATCACACGGACTCCTTCCTGTGATTTGTACTTCAGCAAATCTCCAAGGGAAAGCTCTCCTCCGGAAGGCAAATTTCGTGTTGGCTCCCTTACAAGCTTTACAGGGTGGTATATGGACCACCCAACAACATAAATCAGATGGTGAGCATCCAATATGGCATGGCAAATGTCTTCCCAACATTTATTTTGCTGAAATACTTTTCCACCATCAAGCAAAATTTCGGGAAGCATCCGATCAGGCACGTGAGCATCCTGATAAAGAGTCACGTGCCCTCCTTTACGAAGAGGAAAGTATGTGTTTGGTACACCTAAATAGTCTGGTCCAAATCCAACACCATGCTCATATAAAGGGTTCCCTTCAACTGGCCTAAATCGAATGGAAAGATGCAACTCAGGATCAGGTTTAAAGGGATTCTTGTAAGGTCCAACTAAAGGGAACCAACCACTGATTGTCTTTCCAGTAACTATTTCCTGTGCAGATATCCCTACAACTCCAATCAATTGAGCACCAAGAATATCATTGTCCTTGACCTGAAACTCCACTTTTACAGCTGGATGAGCAACAGGTACACAAAAATGCTCATCCCACAAAGGATTTTCCGAGTTAGAAATTACTCTAGTTTGAGCTATGGTGGCTCCCGTTAAGCAAACGGACACATATGGGTCGCTAGTGATGATTGAATGTCGACCTGAGGACTTGCCGGGATTTTTAATCTTTTTTTTCAGGGAAGATCCAAAACCTCCAAATGCCGAAAAAAGTTTCCTCAAACTCTCTGAAGCTAGATCCATATTTGGAAGGGATCTTGCTTCCATGATCCGTACATCCAAATCTCCATGCAGGAAAACAGAAGCCCCATAAATTCCATCTCCATTACCCTGAGCCTTCTGACGAGCATCAGAGTCAGCTGCCATTTGGATTTAAAGCCTAACCATGCACAAGGAATGACAAGCAAAATATCATCATATACAGACCTATGGAACTGATCCAAGAATTATCCACCACTGGGAAAAAAAAGGATAAGAAGTTAGATCATGTAAAAAGATTCAACAAAATTCTTGGAAAATAATATATGTGCATACAGGCATCAATAAATCAACACTGCAGAAGGAAACAAAAAGGTTTACCCAGACAAGTCCATGCAGACAAACTGATTTTTTATTTTTTCAATCTTGTGTTTGTAAAGGAACTGGATAACCCAGATAGAACAAGTGAACATTGATTCTTTTCAGACCAATGTATGTCAGAAATAATAGTTTTAAATGGAGAAAGGAAGATTCTCTCTTCACTAGGTGTATGCTCAGCCTTTTAAATGCCAAATGTTGGGATATATTAGAGAGAAAAAATATGTTTATTTTGAAGCTTTACAATGAAACTGAGTGAAACAAGTCATTGGCCAGCACAGTTATTACATGTAAGCCAATCTTTTTATACACATTAATAAAGCATATATTTGTTTACAATGTTATCGTAGCAACAGCGATTGTCCCTATAAACGTAAAAGAATGACTAAGCTCACCAACTGTATGTCCAGAAAAAAATGATCTAATTTTGCACCCTCATTGCTGCAGGAGGAACCAATATAATCGAGAGTTTTTCGAGTAAAAGACATGATAGCAAATATGACTAGAAGATCATATAAATCACTGCCGACCTCATGCATATGGTCTAATTTTTTATCAGAGTATATAATGAAAGAATAATATCAAGTAGAAGACAGCTTTAGCAATGGATACCATTATTTGAAAACCCATCTAAAATATGACAAGCGTTTGCTTAAACATGGGCTTAATAGTTGTCCCTCGAAACTCGACTGGAGGAATGGAAACCTTGATCCTTGCATATAACTATCACACCTCTCTATCAATCAGAACGAAGTATGAATTGTGAACCAAATCAGCAATTTGCGTGTTAGTATAATACATATATTGCAATTGAGTCGAACGCTCAACTCAAAGCATGAAGGTCGAAACCCTTATTTGATCAAGTTGCAGTTGTGCCCTCCATCTTTTTGGGAGATACATCCTTGATTTTTCACTCATTGCTACTGAATGCATGAATCCAGAAAGAGAGGAAAAATTATGCAGAAGCCTTATTATTTTCCCAGGTTATGTCAGGGTTCTGAGTTCAACTTCGGACATAGGATCACAAATATCTAAAATTCATGATATTTGCTACATAATATGTATGGGTTTCCCCTTGTCAAGTGAAAACAATGAATTGCTTAGCTTTTTTTTCACCAAAGAGATTATACTAAAGAATTCAGGAACAAAAAAAAAAAAAAAAAAAACATTCATAAGTTAGACGAATGTTGCAGTGCATTACTAATTCCTTCCTTCGGAGGATATCAGAGATTTATATGAATCGCATTGATTGAATAAGTTAATGGTGTATATGATTAGCTATTGCACACGGTTCGTTTTCTCAGTGTTTTTAAGATGTCTTCCTGCTTGAACATAGAACATCAAAAGGAGAAAAGGATCGTAACAACAAGAAAAAAAACACATTCAAATCCGCGAAGTATATGAGCCTTTGGGCAACATTTAATTAAGAAACAAATCACTATCATTCGAAACTAAACATTACAATCGAATATCTTATGCGTCACACTATATGTGAAATCGGACGATGTTATATGCATCAAAATCGTAACGTTTTACCTGAAGAATGTGAACGGACGAGCGGTGGGGATCGGAGGCGGAACGCGACGGAGACGGAGGAGGGAAGGAGAAAACAATGAGTTCCTCGCGAACGGGGAACGAACACAACCGCAGCCACAACCATAGCAAACAGGGAAGCGAAAATGGCGGGAAATGGCGATCAGGAAAGCCATTGATTTCCCGTTTATTAGCTGTTAGCTTCCGTTTGAATAGAGGGGGCAAAAGCCAAGAAGGGGAAATCTATTTATATTGGGAGAAAATGAACATAGGATAGGAGTGTTGTACGATAAAAAGAAGGGGGGTCAATTTGATATTATCTCAAAATTTAGGGAATAAAAAAAAAAGGAGTATGTTTTATTTCCAATTGAGGTCAAATATTTATTAGAATGCTAATTTTGCACAATTTTTTTTATTTAATTTCTTAAATTTCAAAAATCATGTCCCACCTAAATTAGAGAAAATTTCAGCAAAATAACTGATTTTTTTTACAATTTTCTATTCTCTCTGGCACATACACATTTTTTTCAGTCTATTCCCTCTATTCTCAAGTATTCTAAATTTTTAATTAATCACAACACTTCTCACTTTTATTTCCTAACAAATTATTGAACTTGATTGTGTTTATTTCAAACATGAACTCTCTTTTGATACATGGGTATTTTGTTAACATGAACTTTCTTTTTAAATTTTTGGAGTCTTTTTTAATTTAAAAAATATACAAAAATATGGTATTAATGAATCGTTACCTTCCATACTCGTTGTCATCCCAAAAAACACGAAATAAAATATGGTAACAAACTACCAATGAAACTGAAAATGAAACCTACAATTTCTTCCAATTGTGATTATTGTTCAATATTTTTTTTTATACCACAATGATCTATAAATCATGATCTTTAAAATAAGATTTTTTTTTATTTTTTTTTAGTTTTGGATTAGGATGCATGTAAAAGTTATATATAATATTAACTGTGATGTTAATGTTATATATTATATACAATTTGTGCGCCCCTATGAGTGTTGAATATAATATTCAATGCAATAAAAATAATATCAATTAATATTGATAATAATACAAATTATATGAAAGTGTTGAATACATCATGACTTACTGATAAAAGTTATTTGGATATTAAATGTAACACTCAACTGTGTTTTGATCATATATAAAAAATTGTGTTAAATGTAACACGAATGTGAATGTGCTAATGAAACATGAATGTACAAATATGAAACTAATAAAAAAAAAATAGTGAATGTGCTATCATTTTGAAATTCTTATTCAAATGAATCTGAATAAATTTTTAGATCGTGAAAATAAATATGTACAACAATAATTATTTTTATTTTAATAAAATAATTTTGTTGTGAAACCGTTAAATATTAAAAATTCCAATCCCGCGTGTAAGACCCTAATTTTCGCACGTGCATATTCATTAGTCGCATTTTAGAACATTTAGAAAATAACGGGGTAGATTATGTCATTTAGTATTTAATTTAAAATTTTAGGGGTTAATTGGTAATTTAAAAAATATAAATTTTAAATTTTGGGTTTAAATGATAACTTAAAGAAAATTTAGAGGAGATTAATGTAATTTGGGAAAAATTAATATATATATATATATATATACATACATATTAAGTGATGAGAAAAAAAAAAAAAAAAAAAAAGGGAACACATGGCTTCAAGCCCGACTCTCTTCCTCATGCATATATATACATACATTTCATGCACCTAAAATGAAGAGAAGAAACCAGAAAACGAGAGAAGTGGGCCGGCGGTGGTGGGTTTTGATCGTCGCCATCTTGTCACCGGCGAAGTGTGTATATGTGTGTTTAGTTGTGGGTATGTGATTGGACATGTGTGTGTGATCATGTGGGTGTGTCGTTGTCAATTTCAAGAGAGTGAGGGTGGTCGGCCGTTTATGTGTGAGTATGTGATCGTCGCCGTTCGTCGTTGTGTGTTGTGGGTGTGTCCGTCGTCCAACCATTTCCGTCTGTGCATGTGTTCGTTGTGTGTGTGTGTGTGTTGCTGATCAGTTAACGATAATCGTCGGTGTGTGTGTGGGTGATCGTCATTGCTCAGTCGTCGTCCGTGTGTGTGTGTGTTCAGACAAGTGTTTGTGTGTTCTGTGTGTGTGTATTATTTGTGTGTTCAACAGTCGGTGGGTGTGTGTGTGTGATCGACGGCGTGTGTGCGTGGTGTGTAGGTGATCGCCGGTGTGGGTGAGCGGTGAAAGGGTGGCCGACGGTGAGTAAGAGTTAGAGAGAAAGAGGGTCGGCAAAACTGAAAACAGAGACCCAGAAGCTGTCACTGCGGCGGTGAAGATCTAGTGAGTTGAACAGAGGAAAAAAAAGGGTGTTCGTTGCGGCGGTGAGATCCATCGCTGCGGTGGTGAGGCCCAGCGACCAAAAACAGAAAACAGGAGAGAAAATCAAATCAAAATCAAAATCCAAATTTCAACTTCTTGGCCTACAAGCGATCCGGAAACAGGTAAAATTTTAATCGGGTATTATTTTTGTTAAATTAAATTGTTAGTATTAAAAGTTTCATAATCGTAATAGTAATTTTCGTAATCGTAATAATATTTGATTAATCGCTAATCTAAATAAATTGGTACAGTAAATATTAATGTAGCAAAATGAACGAAATAATAATTTTTCATAATGAAATTTGGGAAGTGGGGAATTATGAAATTCAGGGTCTGCATTGCATGTTAAGTTATTTTAAATAAAATATTAATTTAGGCCCCATCGCTATTAGGTTCCCAGGTGCCAGTGTCCCTGTAGGTTTTGGACGATGATAGTTTTGCAGTGCAAAAATCGAGGTGAGTGTATTGTCTTCTATATAAATTTACAAATCTTATTTTCGTATAAATTGTGAAAAATGTGTTTATTTAAAATTAATGATTTTGCAACTTATATGGATCAAGTTGGTTTTAAAGATGAGAAATGATTTTTGGATCAAGTTGGTTTTAAAGGTGAAAAATAATTTTTGGATTAAGTTGGTTTTAAAGATGAAAAATGATTTTTGGATCAAGTGGGTTTTAAAGGTGGAAAGTGATTTTTGTCCGACTATGCCATAGTTTTTATCCCGTCAGGAGGGCATGTCATGCGGGATGATTTTGACTTGTTAGGAAGATTAGTCCTGCAAGTAGTTGATGATATTATAACCTGTCAGGAGGACATGTCCTGCAGGTGGTTGATGATATTTTGACCTGTTAGGAGGATTAGTCCTACAGGTGGTTGATTATTATGACCTGTCAGGAGGACATGTATTACAAGTGGTTGGTGATATTATGACTTATCAGGAGGATTAGTCCTGCAAGTGGTTAATTACATTATGACCTGTCAGGAAGGTAGTCCTATATGTGGTTGATTATTATGACATGTCCGGAGGATTAGTCCGGCAGGTGGTTTGATTGACCCGTTAGGAGTGCAAATCCTACGGGTGATACATCTACCATTGGGGATAATAAATGGTCCCGGCACTAATAGTCACTTTAGATGGCACAGTTGTACAGGTTACGGTACTATTGTAACTTTCGATCGTGAGGTAAAAATAATCATATGGCTAGTAGAAGAGGAGGTGTGGTGTATTTTATTATACGTTTAAAATATTTGGATTGATAAATTTCAAATATTTGAATTGGTTGACTTAAAATATTTGAGTTAGGTGTTAATTATATTACTTCATTTCATTGGTGGTAGTGGAATTGTTTTTTTTTTTTTAAAAAAAAAAACATAGTATTCGGTTATATTATTATATTTTGAAACGTAGTGTTTAATACTTCTACTTGTATTAAACATATTAGTATCCTTACATTGATGGCAGTGGAACTGGATTCTTAACCTAGCATGTGATTATAAAATATTATATTTTGAAAGGTGATATTTAAAAATTGTACTTGATCCATTAAATATTTTTATTATGAAGATAGTACACCGATAAAAAAAAAAAATTAGTTTCAGGTGCCGTAGCTAGGAGTGGGTCCATTACTAGCACTAGATAGAGTCCGAAGGTAGTGTCTTTTTGGAGGTGAGCGGGTTGGATGGGAACTGTGGAAAGTTCAGGTTGTTTTGTGATTTTGATTGTGGACATTTGGGGACAGGAGTGCTCCCATATTATTGAAACAGGTGTATGTGTGTGTATGTGTGTGTATATATATACATACATATATATATATATATATATATATATATATATATATATATATATATATATATATATATATATATATTTATTTTATTTTGGGAAAAAAAATTATACAGTAGCGCGCGTATGTATGTATATATGTATGTATGGATATTAGTTGATTGGTTAGGTAGCATCATATCGACGTCACGCCCGGCCTCAGGCGGTGGGGGCCCAGGGTGGGGGTGTGACATTTGTGATATCAGATCTTAGGTTATAGGTTCTGTAGACGTGCCAGTTTGTCTAGCCAGCGGTGGACCATGAGATAGGGTTCGATAGGTAGGTTCGGCACGTGAATGATAGTTATTGCATTGCATTAGATAGGATATTAGCGTCGTACAGGGTTGTTATCTGGTTGGCCCTCTCTTAATATATATCGTAAATTAGTAATAAATAAATAGGAGAGTCTGACCCCTAGTTAAAATTGTTGCATTATTTTCTTAGTCTCGTTTGTCGTTGATAGGAATAATTTTAAAGTTGGCAATTGGTGATGCGATGAAATTGTGATACTGCTACTGGGTGGTGTTGTTGGTAGTGGTGATGGATGGATTGTGGTTGTGGGGGTGCTAGTGGTTTTAAATGTTAAATTATAACTGATAAGTAATCATATTCATATTATTTGGCGTTGGGATTCACTATCGGTAGCACTTAATGTTTTAGTTGTTAAACCAATAGTGTGACAAAGCACACTTAAGTTGGATTATTAGACAACACCTTATTTATATTATAGGACGGCACAACACATTGCGCTACCATTTGATATACATGGATTCTATCATAGCGTACAACATCCAAGGGTATGCATAAAACTGCTTTCTAGGAAATACTAAGGAAACCTTGTGTTTTTATTGGAGGGAGAGTTCATATTATTGAAACAGGAGGGGATGACGTTCGGCAATATAAATTAAATTCGATGTCCTGTCCCGATTTGGTGAAAACGGAAGAGACAACATGTAGACGATTCTAGAAGGATTTGATTTAGGAATACGTTCCAGGTTGACAGGTAGATAGATCAAAAGTTATACGGAATTAGTAAACGCAACAAAATTAATAGAGAATGATGTGGGAAAGTAATCGAGAACTGTGAGTCCGTGTTGATAGATAGTGTGTATAAAGACAGTCTGTTTCGGATAGGTAATAGAGAATTATTAGTAGATTTACTTCCCCTAGTATTCATGATTTTGATGTGATACTGGGTATAGATTTGCTATCCAGTTATCATGCCACGGTGGATTGTTTTAAAAAGAAAGTTATCTTTCGGGTCTTAGGTGAGCCAGAGGTTGTATTTTCGGGGGACAGAATCATTACCCTTGTTAGTTTGATTTCAGTCCTAGAGGCTAGGAAGTTACTAAAGAAGGGATGTCACGGATACCTCGCGCATATGATTGACACCAGTTAGAATGAAGTTCAGATAGCGAATATTTCAGTGGTTAGGGATTTTTCCGATGTTTTTTCAGAAGAATTACCAGGGTTGCTGGTGGATAGGGAAATGAAATTTACTTTCGAGTTACTTCCAGGAACTGTTCCTATATCAATTTCACCCTATCATATAGCGCCTACCGAGTTGAAGGAATTGAAGATACAGTTGCAAGATTTGTTAGACCGCGGGTTTATCAGACCTAGTGTTTCTCCGTGGGGAGCCCCAGTGTTATTCGTAAAGAAGAAGGATGGCACGCTGAGGATGTGTATCGATTACTGACAATTGAATAAGGTAACGGTTTGTAATAAATACTCGTTGCCTAGGATTGATGATCTATTCGACTAATTGTAGAAGGCTAGGGTGTTTTCCAAAATAGATCTCCGATCAAGATATCACCAGTTGAAAGTCAGAAACAGTGACGTGGCGAAAATGGCATTCCGTACGAGGTATGGACATTATGAATTTCTAGTCATGCCATTCAGGTTGACGAATGCCTCTGCTGCTTTTATGGATTTGATGAATCGGATCTTCTAATCTTATCTAGATTAGTTTATTATCGTGTTCATGGATAATATACTAATCTTTTCCCAAAATAAAGAAGAGCATGCAGAACACCTCAAGATTGTGTTGCAGACTTTGCAAGAAAAGCAGTTGTATGCCAAATTTAGTAAATGTGAATTTTGGTTGGATAGAGTCGTGTTTTTGGGGCATGTTATCTCGGGGGATGGTATTCAGGTTGACCCAAAGAAAGTCGAAGTTGTTGTTCGATGAGAGAGGCAAAAAAGTGTGACCGAAGTTCGAAACTTTTTAGGATTGATGAGTTATTATCGTCGGTTTGTATAGGGATTTCCAGTTATAGCTGCCCCGTTGACCCAATTGACCCACAAGGAATCTAAATTCGAGTGGACTGACAAATGTGAGCAGAGTTTTCAGGAACTAAAGAGTAGACTAATATTTGCGCCAATACTTTCCTTTCCGACTGAAGGTGGTGACTTTGTGATCTACAGTGATGCTTTACACCAAGGGCTAGGGTATGTACTGATACAACATGGGTACATAATTGCATATGCCTCCCGGCAATTAAAGTATCATGAGCGTAATTACCCGACACATGATTTGGAGTTGGCGGCGATTGTGTTTGCCTTGAAGATTTGGAGACATTACCTGTATGGCGAGACTTGTGAGATATACACCGACCTGTATGGCGAGACTTGTGAGATATACACCGACCACCATAGTGTGAAATACTTGTTTACTCAGAAGGAATTAAATTTGAGTCAGAGACGTTGGATAGAATTGATCAAGGACTATAATTGTACTATCCACTATCATCCCGGAAAAGTCAATGTTGTAGCGGATGCGTTAAGTCAGAAATCGGCGAGTTCGGTTACACACATTCAAGTTGTTCATACTAATCTGTATGCCGAGTTGAGATCTTTGCAAGTCTAGTTGGTGGTTGGCCAGACGGCAGTGTTGTTTGCGACTTTGACTTTGAGACCGACATTGATCGACCGTATCATTGAAACGCAGAAATCAGATGCCTAATTGGAGAAGACCTGAGATGAAGTAAAAAATAGTCACAGAGCTGACTATCGTGTCAAGGATGATGATGAGGTTTTGATGGTTGGAAATAGACTATGTGTGCTTGATGATGCCAATTTGAAGAAAGATATCTTGGAGGAAGCGCATAGCTCAGCATACGCAATGCGCCCAGGCAGTACCAAAATGTATCGGGATTTGCGAGAACACTATTGGTGGCATGGAATGAAACAGAAAATTGCTGAATTTGTTGCAAGGTGTCTCGTTTATCAGCAAGTCAAGATCGAGCACCAACGTCTAAGTGGATTATTGCAGCTTTTACCTATCCCAGAGTGGAAATGGGAGCATATCATGATGAATTTTGTTTTGGGATTACCCCGTACTCAAAAAGGGCATAATTCCATCTGGGTGATCATTGATAGGCTTACTAAATCTGCTCATTTTCTGGCCGTAAAGACAACGTACTCTCTGGATAAGTATACTCAATTGTATATTGACGACATTGTTCGATTACATGGTGCACCAGTTTTCATAGTATCAGACAGAGATCCGAGATTTACTTCGAAGTTTTGGCCGAGTCCCCAAGCTGCTCTAGGTACCAAGTTAAAATTTAGTACCACTTTTCATCCTCAGATCGACGGTCAATCAGAGTGTACGATTCAGACGTTGGGGATATGTTGAGGGGTTGTGTTCTAGAATTTCCTGATAGCTGGGATGATCATTTGACGTTGATGGAATTTGCCTACAATAACAGCTACCATTCGGTAATCAAGATGGCACCGTATGGAGCGTTGTATGGCAAGAGATGCAGGACTCCAGTCCAACAAACTGGACTGAAGTGGGAGAAAGAAAATTATTGATGCTGGATATCACCCAAATGACGACAAACAAAGTAAAGGTAATTCAAGAAAGATTGAGAATTGCTGAGAGTCGGCAAAAGAGTTATGCTGACAAGCGTAAGCGGGAGTTGGAATTTGAATTTAGAAATCATGTGTTTTTGCGTATATCCCCGTGGAAGGGCATAATGAGGTTCGGGAAGAGAGAAAAGTTAAGTCTGAGATATATCGGGCCATGCAAAATCTTAGAACGGGTTGATGCGACAGCTTATCGACTTGCCCTACCACCAGAATTGTCTAGACTACACGACATTTTCCACGTGTCGATGCTTAGGAAATATATGTCAAATCCTTCGCATGTGTTGACTTCTCAACCAATTGAGTTGGAAGAAGATTTGACATACATTGAGGAGTTAGTCCAGATTCTGAGTCGTAGAGATAAGGTGTTGCGGACGAAAACGATTTTATTGGTAAAAGTGCTCTGGCTCAATCATTACATAGAGGAAGCGACGTGGGAGCGAGAAGACGAGATGAAAGATAAATATTCGCACTTGTTCAATTAAGGTAACAAAAATTTTGGGACGAAATTTCTTTTAGGAGAGAAGGGTTGTAAGACCCTAATTTTCACACGTTTATATTTATTAGCCGCATTTTAGAACATTTAGAAAATAACGGAGTAGATTGTGTCATTTAGTATTTAATTTAAAATTTTAAGGGTTAATTAGTAATTTTAAAAATATAAATTTTAAATTTTGGGTTTAAATGATAACTTAAAGAAAATTTAGGGGAGATTAATGTAATTTGAAAAAAATTAATATATATATACATATTAAGTAATGAGAAAAAAATAGGGGGGGAACACGTGGCCTCAAGCCCGACTTTCTTTCTCATGCATATATATACATACATTTCATGCACCTAAAACGAAGAAAAGAAACCAGAAAATGAGAGAAGTGGGCCGGTGGTGGTGGGTTCTGATCTTCGCCTTCTTGTCGCCGGCGAAACGTGTATGTGTGTGTTTAGTTGTGGGTATGTGATCGTACATGTGTGTGTATGTGTGATCGTGTGGGTGTGTCGTCATCAATTTCAAGAGAGTGAGGATGGTCGGCCGTTCAGGTGTGAGTGTGTGATCGTCGCCGTTCGTCATTGTGTGCTGTGGGTATGTCCGTCGTCCAACCATTTCCGTCTGTGCATGTGTTCGTTGTGTGTGTGCATGTGTGGTTGATCAGACTGTGTCTATATTGCTGATCAGTTGACGATAATTGTCGATGTGTGTGTGGGTGATCGTCGTTGCTCAGTCGCCGTCCGCGTGTGTGTGTGTTCAGACAAGAGTGTGTGTGTTTGTTTGTTCTCTCTGTGTGTGTTATTCGTGTGTTCAACCATCGGTGGGTGGGTGTGTGCGATTGACTGCATGTGTGCGTGGTGTATGGGTGATCGCCGTGTGGGTGAGCAGTGAGAGGGTGGCTGGTGGTGAGTGAGAGTTAGAGAGAGAGAAGGTCGGCAGAACTGAAAACAGAAACCCAGAAGCTGTCGCCGCGGCGGTGAGATCCATCGCCGCGGCTGTGAAGATCCAGTGAGCTGAACAGAGGAAAAAAATGGCGTTCGCCGCGGTGGTGAGGCCCAGCGACCAAAAACAGAAAACAGGAGAGAAAATCAAATAAAAATCAGAATCCAAATTTCAACATCTTCGCCTGCGAGCAATTCGGAAACAGGTAAAATTTTAATCGGGTATTATTTTTGTTAAATTAAATTGTTTCGCAATCGTAATAATAATTTTCGTAATCGTAATAATATTTTATTAATCGCTAATCTAAATAAATTGGTATAGTAAATATTAACGTAGCTAAACGAACGAAATAATATTTTTTCATAATGAAATTTGGGAAATATTTTTTCATAAGTTATTTTAAATAAAATATTAATTTAGGCCCCATCGTTATTAGGTTCGCAGGTGCCAACGTCACGGTAGGTTTTAGATGGTGATATTTTTCACGTTTAAAGACACTTTATTGATTTTTTTTTAATTTATAAGTATAAAAAAATAATAAATAAAAAAATTAACAAATTAAGTGCAAATGAAAAACTTAAAAGAGTACACTTTAACCGTCTTAAAAGTGAAGGTTGAAATTTTTGGGAAAAAAATTCCTCCCACCATTTTTATAATTTAATCTCATTATTTCCTCAAATTAATCTCATCCTTTACCTAAAACACATTTAAAAAAAGTGTCTTATAGTTGGGGATTATTTTTTAATAACACATTTAAAAAAAATATTAAAATAATTTATAATTGGCATTTTCATAAAAAGAAATAAAACAAATAAAAGAGTGTGGAATGGAAAACTTGGAGTGGCAATAGCAGCTCCCTTTCATTGTTATAAATATTGGCAATGTGGATGATGATGATTATTAGGATTTACAATGATAAAATTCTGTCTTAATTGAAAATCGCCTAAATCCATTCAATATAATCAAGTTAATGAACATTGACGGTTTTGACTTTTGACACATTCAAATATTTTGAAGTGGGGGGTAGTTCAGCAATTTTTGTTTTTATAATTTTCTTTTATTGATAAAAATTAAAATAAAAAGAAGTTTTGGTAATAAAAAAAAAAAAAATTGTTCACGTTCTCTTTCTAATTTTTCCCTCAAAATATAACAAATAGAAAAGAAAAAATTATGAGTTTTTTATTTTATAATTTTCATTTAAGAGATCATTTAGAAAAAAAATATTTTCTAACTGTTCACTCATAATTCAGACCACACAATACAACCAATTAAATTTTTAGTCATCTAACAGACAAAATAGAACGTGAAAAGACATATATACCAATTTCTCTCACATTTATATTAACTATCTCTCTTTTATCTCTGTTCCACAATCCTCATTCTCTCTCTAAACCCTACCCATAACGTTGTGGTTCACTCTCTCTCTAAACCCTACTCACAACAATATCTGTGGATTTTATTGGTGTAAATTGCTGAAATTTCAAGATAAATAAATAAATAACAATGAAATGAAACTAATAATTATTAAACAATATTAATGTGAATATTAATTAAACATGAATGGACATTAAAAATAAATTATGAAAATTTTGTGAAGCAAATTAAGTATATATTAAATCAGAAACGTGACATTAACGTTAACGTAACAAAAAGTAAAAAATAACAGTGACAAAATGTGTTAATGTTAACTTAACAGAAATAAAGAAAAACAGTAGCAGAATGTGTTAACGTTAACGTAACAGAAATAAAGAAGAATAGTAGTAGAATGTGTTTACGTTAACGCAACTGAAACCATATTATAAATATTATATAAAAACTTACCCGGATATTCAAATGACGAATTTGAATTGAAGTAGATCAAGGTTAAAGTTTGACTCTATACCCTTAAAGCAGATTCACGTTCCCACACTGGTGCTAATGGTTGAGACGTTTGCCTCCCAGGCACTAGGTAGAGTCCGGAGGTAATGTTATTTTGGAGGTGAACGGGTCGGATGGGAACCGTGGAAAGTTCAAGTTGTTTTGTGATTTTGATTGTGGACAATTGGGGCAAGAGTGCTCCCATATTATTGAAACAGGTATATATATATTTATTTATTTATTTATTTGGAAAAAAAATGTATAGTAGCGCGCGTATGTATGTATGGATATTAGTTAATCAGTCAGGTAGTGTCATGTCGACGTCATGCCTGGCCTCGGGCGATGGGGGCCCAGGGTGGGGGTGTGACACCGCGAGTCTCGCAATGACAATTTTGTCATGTAATTTTCACGTTTTTTTAAATTTGGGATTGGATGGTTCGAAAAATCTGTACACTGTGATTATTTGGTTCATTTTCAAACAATCAATTGGTAATTTCATACTTAAATTGGGATCACCCGTTAATTTTCCCTTGTATTTTATAAAATAACATAAACTATATTTTTGCCTACATTTTTGGACTCCTTATTTTGAGGAACTATTTAAAAAATTCTTAAAATTAATATTGATTAGAAATATTTTTTATTCTATATTTTAGTTATGCTTGCATATTTTAAGAGATAATTTTAAATGAAAATTATTTTTACTCAATTTTAGTTTTGCCTTCATATTTCAAAGAATACTTTTACGAAATTACTACGAGTAAATTTAATACTAATGAAAATCATTTTTACTCTTCAATTTTAGTTTTGCCCCCATATTTAAAGGAAAAATTTTAGAAAATTATTACAAATAAATTTAGTACTAATGGAAATTACTTTTATTCTTCAATTTCAGTTTTATTGTCATATTTTAAGGAATAATTTTAGAAAATCACTACAAGTAAATTTAGTATTAGCAGAAATTATTTTTACAGTTCAATTTTTATTTGCCTCCACATTTCAAGGAATAAAATTTACTACAAGTGAATTTAATATTAATGAAAATTATTTTTACTCTTCAATTTTAGTTTGCCTCCATATTTTAATCAATGTTATAAAAACGTTACTACAAGTAAATTTAATATTAATAGAAATTATTTTTAATAGCAAATATTTAGACTCTAAGTATAAAAACTATAAAGCCTATTAAAATTCTCTAAATATCCCTAGAACACACACCCGACTCTCTTCCTCTCCAATCGTGAAAGGGTTGTCAGTTACCATAGGTCACTTGAAGGTTGTCGTTGGTCACCGAACTCAACACAAGAAGTCTCTGAATACAGAAACCATTGGCAGCATTTTTGTGTCACCAGTGAATTTTTGCATTATCTCAAAATCCTTAAATCCTTTCTCAAAATTCGATGCGTTGCGTTTTTGTTTCACTGGTGAGTTTAATTTTCGATGCTAAATTCCATTTTCTATGTCCTTTTTTTATTCAAGTCTCATCAAACCAAGAAAATCAATTTTTTTTATGTCGTGAGGTATGTTAGGGACCATTTGTTTGTCTTTCAATTTGCAAAGAAACATATTATACGTAATCAATATCTGGTTATGCATTTTAGAAATAAATCATTGCAATTGGGTGATTTTTGGGTCCCAAAAACCCACAATGTTTTATGTTTATCCCCACCTCTCTATTTTTTTTTTTAAATAAAAATCCCAATTCAAAAAATATATTATTTTTATGACAAAAATAACCCTCAATTATTTTTTTAAGCATGTGTGGGACATCGTCTCTCGATATCTATTTGCTTACCAATAGTTAGATTGGAGGACTCTTCTGACACTGTCCTCAAATTATCACCCATGCGGTGGCAGAAGATCTTAGAAAGGCCATGATTTCACTTTCGGATAACAAATATTTAGAGTATACATCAGAGCTCACTAGCTTGAGGGATAATGACATTAGAAGAGGATGATGGGGCATCTTCTGCAACCTGATTAGCTTTATGGTCAACTTTATGCTTGTTGGAAGGTTTGCTGGATCTCTTCCCGGAACAACCCACTCAATATGCATCTCTCAATTGCTAAAGCGCTAAACTTAACTTGTAAAAAAATAAAGTAATAAACACTACTCACCACAGAAAATACTCACTATCCCGTCACAACCACAATAACCATTTGCTATCATCGCCACCACTACTACACCTAATATTTGTTATCACCACCGCCACCACCACAAAAAATATTTATCATTACCATTGCCACCAACACAACAAATATTCGCTATTACCATAGCCGCCACCACATTAAATATTTACTATCATCATCACCACCACCACAGTAAATATTCCTATCACCGTCACCACAACAATAAATATTTACAATTACTATCACCAATACCATAGCAAATAATAAAAAAAAATCAACGACAAATTTTAGCAAATCACAATCAAACAATGCAGTAAATTTCAACAAATCAAAATTAACATTTACGGTAAATTTCAAGTTATGAACGTTTACATCTTAATTGTTCAATAAAATTATTGTCATAGCTCAAAATATCAACAAAAAAAAAATAAAAAAAATAAAAAAAAATCAAACACAACAAGTTTCTTGTCATCATAGAAATCAATAACAAAAATCAAACTCAACATATTTGCTACCATTATATAAACAATGAGTAAAAAAATCAAATGTATAAATTTTCAGATAAGTTTCAAAGAAAACATCATATCTTGAATTTTCTAGAAATGAGAGAGAAAGAAGAATAACAGTACAACGAGACGAAGAAGTGAACGATGATGGCGGACAGCCGTGGCGGTAGAAAATGTGGATCTAAATGATGAAGGACGGCTGTGGCGGTTGAAAATTTGGATCTAGCTGAAGACGACCATATTGTCGCGTAGTAAATCATGATCTAACCGTCTATGGCTAGATATGGGTTGCCGCACCACCAGATCTGGTAGTGGGGATGCGTTTTGGTTAGAGATAGAGAAGGTTGTTTCGATGAGTGTGTGTAGTGGGTTCATCACGGATGGTAGAGGTGGCGCAACAGTAAAGTGATGATGGCAGCGTTCTTGTTGTGGCCAAAGCATCGGACTTTGGTTGTGCTGGTTGGGGGAAGATGGAGGGGGAGGGGAGAGAGAGAGGTTTGAAAAAATATTATAATTTTTTTTAAAAAAGGGTTGTTTAAAATTCTTTTTTTTTTTTAAAAAAAAAATATTATTTAGTAATTTTAATTTTAAGCTATTTTTTTTTTTTTTTTATAAAGAATGTGTTAAAAAAAATTTGAACTTATAGACATCCTAATTTTTCTCTTAAAATTAGGATTATTTTCAATTATTCCATCAATATAACAGAATATGAAAGGGTAAAATTCAAATTATAATCTCAAAATATATTTTTTTATACAATAGTTTGTTGAATATTAAAATTAATTTTTTTTTGTTTTATTATTTAAATACTAAAGTTATCTTTGTCAAATTAATATTTTTTTAATCCGTATCTTAGGATACAGGTTATACGCTAATAAATATAAATAATGTTTTGTTAACATGAACTTTTTTTAATTATACTATTTTGCCAGTTGAAAAGGCAAATGCATGCGTAAAGTAATACGCATATGGGTCCATATAAAATTACCAAAAAATTAGAAATGAACACATACAAATGACTAAGAATTTTACATTCATTAATTTCAAATTCCAATTCCAAAAACTTTAATTCCGTTATACCAGAATGCTACCTTAGTTAAATCACAATGACTCATTGGGTGTGCCCAACGAAATCATTCCAGCAAAACTTCTTGCATTATCTAGTGCATTTATTACCCGTTATTTATAGGAGAGATGTCAAATTAGTTATGAGTAATTAGGACCCCGAGCTTGGATCATTAGCATAATCCAACGTGAAACTAATAAGGGCATGGTTTAAGCCATTGAACCTTGCATTTTAGCCCACCAAAAAGAGTCCATGGGCTAGCCCAGGTAAACAAAAGACGGAGCCTAGCCCATGGTGACGTATGAGCCTTTACGTAGTCAAAAGAACCTACCTGATTGTCTCTAATCTGTGACTGGCCCAGGCGAGGGTTCCATTGAATGTTCGAGAAGTAGGCGGTGAATGGTGAACAACCATGAGTGGTCAATCTCATCCTTCTATTCGGTCAAAGGTGGGTGGTCAAAAGGGGCCACTGTGGGTGACACCTTAACACATGTCTCATTGTGAGTCGTCTGGGGTGCTTGATAAAAAATTCTATCATCAATTGTCCCCACTCTCGTTCACTAAAGTCCAAAGTGCTTGGGAGTGTAGGTTCCTAAGCTTCATGCCGATCTGCAACGAATGTGGAACACCCCAAATAGCCAACCACGAGTATGAAATGTACAATGCCCAGTATCCTTGGAAGGTGAAGATCCCTGGGATACTGACACGTACCTTGGTGTCAAATTTGATACATGGATCGAGGGTCCCAATAAGTTGGATCTGGACCGTTTGGCTTTCCCCATAGAGCCCCATATAAAAAGTGTCCTTTTATTTTATTTTTAACTTGTCTTCCCTAGATTTTTAGAGCTCTTGAGTATTTGGTGCCTCATGATCAGTACAATTCTCTCATTTATTTTTGTTTTTTGTGTCCAATGGACTATAGATCGATCATTACCGTCTTTTCCATATTCGTCTGGATCCAACTTGGAAAGGTCGTCGTTAGAGTCCATGCTATCACCTTCTCGCCAGAGCAATAAATGATCCTTGGATCCCAAGAGGCAGCTCTTTCCTGTATTGCTTGTTCGCATGATCCCGACTGGTAGTACAGTTTTTGCGGTACCCCACCAAAGAGGGTAGCTGAAAGATTTGGCGGGATGGGAGAATAAGCTTCTCTTAAGACCCAGTAGCCCAACAAAGAAGTGATGCAGTTTCGGTGGTACGCATCCAGGAAAATATGTTGTTAACCTTTTATGTTTTGATGGACAATTTAAGGTTAATGTTTTACGGGACTAATGTATTTATTGGGCAATTTTATATTAGAGTTCTGTTTGTTTAAATGAGAAAAAAAGATTGAAATATAAAAGACATTGATCATTGAAGATTCACAAGACAAATATTTTACGAAGAATTCAAGATGGTTGCAAGCGAATACGTTGAAGAATATTTGAAGTATTGAATATTTTTCTATTTCTAGGTAAAAATAACTCAATACACTTATGCTCTTAATACAACCCGATTAGGAATTACGCATGACACTTAAAATTGATTATCTTATGCGTACCATGGTAATAAGTGACAAATTTAAGATTCGAAATATTTTTTGTAAAGTGATCATGAAAATATTTTTCACAAAGTGTTAAATTGAGAAAATATTTTTAAAGCATGAAATGAAAAGGTTCTAGTTGATTTGGTTAACTGACGAAAAGGGTCGGTTGACTAATTAGAACAATAACTTCAGAGAAAATATGAAAGGCAACTAATATCCAAAATGGTTGACTAATGAAAAGTCTAGTTGATCGATGTAAGGTTGCAATGATTGGAATTTTGACTATTGAGCAGGGCCGGTTGACCGACAATGGTCCGGTTAACTGACGATAGAATATTCAGTGTGTAAGACCCAACTTTTGCATATACATATTTTTAATTGCATTCTGTAGCATTTAGAAAATAATTGAATCTAATGTGGTCTTTTAAGATTTACATTAAAAATTTATAGGGATCATTTTGGTATTTAAAATGTGGTTTTAAAACTTTGGGGGTGAAATGTTAGTTTAGGAATTATTATGGTATTTGAAATATAATTTTAAGAATTTTGGAATGTAATTAATAATTTCTTTTTATTAAGGGGTACATTGTGTAAATGAAAAATATATAAAAAAATAAAAATAAAAATAATTTATAAATATGTACATGATGTGTTGTCTTAAAAAGAACAACACACCACATACATGTGTTGTTCAAATAACAAATGGACAATACATAACATATATATATATATATATATATATATATATATATATATATATATATATATATATATATACACACACGATAAGCTTGTTTTCAACCGGTAATTTTTTTTCTCTCTCTATGCCATTCCCATGTTCTCTCTTAATCCTCTCTATCTTTATATGATTTTTACCCTCTCTTAATTCTTTCTCTCTCATTTACATTTTGTAGCATTCAGAAAATAATTGGATCTAGCGTGATATCTTAAAATTTACATTAAAAAATTTTAGAGATCATTTTAGTATTTAAAATATGATTTTAAAAATTATAGGGGTTAAATATTAATTTTATTTTTTTACTTTTAAAAATTTGGAGATTATTAAGTTATTTGAAATATAATTTGAAGAATATTGGGATGTAATTAATAATTTCTTAATATTAAGAAGTACATTGTGTAAATATAAAAAATATAAATAAAAAGAATTTATAAATATAAATCTGATGTGTTGTCTTAAAAAGCACAACACACCACATACATGTGTTGTCCAAACAACAAGTGGACAACACATTAAAAAAAAAAAACATAAAATAAAATGATAAGATTATTTTCAACCGATGATTTTTTCCCTCTCTCTCTCTATGCTTTTCCCATGTTCTCTCTTAATCCTCTCTTTTGCTATATGATTTTTATCCTCTCTTAATTTTCTCTCATTACCCTCTCTCTACACACTCTCTTTTTCCTTGTCAATTGCCATCATTCATTCTAGGTAAGATTTATTCATTCTCTTTGTTATTTTGTTTGAGTTAAGGTGCGCGCGCGTGTGTGTATGTGTATAATGTGTATGTGTATATATATATATATATATTAGGGGTGTTCATAGGTCAGGATTTACCTAGGGTATTACAAAAAATTAATAGGCCCGAGCCCGACCCTATAAAAAAAATTAGGGCCTATGGCCCTAGAGCCAGCCCAGCCCTATAACTCAACACACAACACGCAACACAAAACAAACAGCTGAAATAGAAAAATAAAATGTGATGAAATATGAATCTAAGGTTTGTTTAACAATGAAATGTAAATCTAAAGCATGAACAAAAATCAATATGCTATTACCTGAAATCCGTCGCAGCGACAATCAAAGACCAGGAAAGGCTCGTGGTGAAGAGAAGCAGAAGCGGCAAATAGTATGTGTGTGGATCAAAATAAGAGGTAAAAAAAGAAGAAGCTAAGATGATCAAGTTAGGGATTAAATAAACTAAAAGACGAAAAGACAACACTGTCAGTCAACCGACAGTGGACTGTCGGTCAACCGATAGATGCAGGCCTGGGAAGATAGAAAGGTGTTGTAGTTATCGGTCAACCGATTGTTACGGGATTTAAATTCCCAACCAATTCATTTCACCCCATTTCGATTTCAAAACCCTTTCTCTTCCAAGTTCATACACTCCTAATCCTCACGAAATCAAATCGGGTTTTTGTTTTATCTAGGTTAAATCCATTGAGCTTTTGGTTGATTGTGTTTTGAAATCGTGAGAAAAATGCCTAAAATCAAGAGAGGTGTTCGTAAATCCACGTATGATAATGCCTATTTCCAAAACCCAGAGCAAGAGGTTAGATTCAATGAGGAATTTGCAAATCAAAAAGTAGTACGTTGCAAATCTATAGATTTTGTCACATGAAAGAAGAAAAATCTTGATATAGAGAATTTTTTTAGTGGTTTGGGGTGGACTGAGTTTGTCACCCAAAAGAATAAATGGATGCCGGTATGGGTAAGAATGTTCTATAACAATCTCACTTTTAATGATGTTTATATGACATCATTTGTTACAGGAAAGAAAATTAGATTTAATGGGAGTCTTTTGAGTGATATTTTGGAAATAGAAAAAGGAAATGTATTTCCTTTTAATACTCCTCATTGGCTTCAACAAATTCAGTAGAAGAGAAATTGCACAAAAAATTGATTTGGATGGAGATAAAGCGGGATCGTTATCTCTTGAGCATCGGTTACAATTGTTCTTAGAGAGAGAAGTTATGCAAATGTGAATGACTTTGATCTTTATTTGATGAATGAAATTGTTGAAGGAAGAAAATTAGATTTAGCGCATATCAAGATAGATCACATGAAATATCATCGTCTAAAACCTTCTAGAATGTTACCCTATGTCAATGCGCTTCAAAGGGTGTTTAACCACTTTGGAGTGGAACTGACTCAGACGAAGAAAATTTTTTATCAGTTACACGGGGTTGGATTAATGTGAGTAACATTGTTCTAATGGGTTATGAGTTTAAAAAAGATAGATAGATGGGTGAAAAAGAGAAGTGAAAGAAAACAGAGAATAGAGGTTGAGGAAGAAGAAGAAGAAGATGAACATGATGATGATGAACTAAGCTGAGATCAGAAGTTGGATTTGCTTCATGATCAGATTGATGATTTTCGGGTACATGCAGATATGATGGATTAATGGATGGCCAGGCTAGAAAGCAGTATGATTCCAATAAATATGCATATAGAAGTTGGATTTGGCAGAATCACGAAAAACGTGGAACAAATGTTCCAGTTTATGCAGTCCTCTCAATATGCATCTCAGCAGCAGTACAGTGTTCAATAGTATTTCATCGGTTAGTCTATGTGTTGATTCTAAGATTTTGATGAACAATTAAATGTTGATGTTTTTTGGTGGAACTAACGGTTTGATTAAGTGTTTCAATTTATTAGTTCCAGTGATGAAAATTATCATGAAGATATTATGGCAACACTAAAGATGATGACAAAGATAATGGAAGATTAAGAGTTTGAAGAAATTGAAGAATGTAGGGAAAACAACTCAGGTTAAATTCTAACTCTTAATATCCTAATTAGGATCACACACGACACAAAATGATTTTTATAAATATGTGTATTTTTTATAGGATTCTAATTAATTAAATTATTTGCTCCTATGTGAAATTGAAAAAAAAAATATTGATAATTAATTAAAATTGAATTTAAGAATTTAGTGGAGCTAATCGAGAAAAGAAATCGGTTAAAGGGGCAAAAACGTTGATGAGAATGAATTCAAAACGAATTAAGGAGAGGATTCCAGCATTGGTAAGTCGACAGGTAAGTCGACCGATACATAGAATATGAAGCTGTTGAATCTCTCGATTGACAGGTAGGTCGACCTGAGCTTAAATGGTGAACTCTCTTAATCGATAAATCGACAGGGAGGTCGACCTATGGTCAGAAATGAAACTCTCTGAATCTCTAGGTCGACAGATAGGTCGACCGATGGGCAAAGAATTTTTGGCTTGGCTACATCCTGAATCGATCGGTCAACAAGTGATCTTTGGTCGGCCGACTTATGGGACTGTTTCAGGATTTTGTGGAATTCCAGATTTTATTCTAAAAGTAGCCGTTACTAGCCGTTTTATGGTTAAGATCTGAGAGATATCTTAGGGATTTGATGTTATTTGAGATATGCAATATATATTATGATATCTCTATAGATATGGTTTATTATGTTTGAAAATTTCTCAATTTGGTACATGTAATTCTTTCTATCCTATTTAATTATAATTGAGAAATATTTGGGGGGCTAAATTGAGAAGTTTAAAATCTATAATTAAGTGATTTGAACCAGGATGAAGTCTTAATGATATAAGGAGGTCTGTAAGAGCAATTAAATGTCATAACAAGTGAGAACTAGCCGTTGGAGAGCTTGTTTTATTCCCTTTTATATAGACCTGCATTTTTTCACATTAAAGATATATATCGAAAGAATTATTGTGATCTATTCAGCTCTTGTGCTTTCTAAGAGTTATCATACTGAAAGTTTTGTGAGAATTGTCCTGAAAATCATTCTTGAGATATTAAAGAAAATTATTGTTGATCACCGATTTGAAGTTGCATTGCTAATCGTTATTTATTTGGTAAAATCCTGGTGAGATCATTCCAAATTACTTTTTATTAATTGTTCTTTGATTCTATTATTTATTATTTGGAATTTGATCTTTGAAATTGTTTTCCAGATTTCTTATTGAAAAATATTTTTGGAACAATTTCTTGAGAAATCTGATTACGTGCTCAATTACGTGCAACCAAATTTTTGTTTAAAATCAGATTTTGAATATCTCATTTTTCTATCACTAGTTTTGGGATATTAAATGAGTTCTAATTTATCTGGAGTGATAGAAACTCTGAGTGAAAAAATCACTTATCAATTATTTGTAATTGGTGAGTTGAGTATCAGATTGGATACTACTAGAAGTGTCTACTCAAAGGTAACTGGTTTCAATCTCTTCCGGTAAAGAGATTGAGGTTTTGATATTTGCCTAAGGTATAAAAAGATTAAGTGTTAATTCTTCCTTGATTGAATTTGTGAGTGATTTTGTAAAGATTCCATCCCTATTTGGGAAAATGATAGTTGAAGTATTTTCTTGAGGTTTTGATTCTTGAGCTTAAGATATAAAAAGAATTAGGTTGTGATTCTCCCTGTAATAGAATTAGGTTATTCTTGAGCCTATAAAAAGTAGAGGTTATTTCTAAGTTTGAGAAAAAGAATTTGTAAAGGTTGATTCTAAGCCTGTGAAAATAATTTTTGTAAGGGTTTGGTTCCTACCTTTAAAGGGATCTTGAGTTTAGTGGGTGTGAATCTCTGTGAGGGCTTGGATGACTGGATTAGCCAAGAGTAATTTGGTGAACCAAGATATATCGTGGTGTGCTGCTTTATTTATTTTACTTATATTGTTGTTTGGTGTGCACCTAGTTGATAACACATATCCGCTGTTATAAAGATAATAATTAATTTTAGGATAAAATTAATTGTTTGAATTTTTGAAGTGTTATTATTATTCTGATAATTTTTTAATATTACCCAATGCATCCCCCTCTTGGGTAACTCACTGGCCAACACTATGTTTGGAGCACAGCAGTCCTTTGGAGGACCATCTGCAGCAGGACCATCAAGAGTAGGGCCAGCAGGAGTGGGGCTATCTGGAGCAGGACCGTCAACACCATATTATCAACAGATGCCTTCAAGCTCAAATGTCCAGTATCCTCAGTAGCCAGACACTAGTCTGTTAGGACCATATTATCCGTTTACCGGACATGGTTCACATTAGTTTCCATCCTCCATTATTCTTATTATGGTTATGTTATTTAGACTAGTCCCACATTAAAATTCTGGTCTATAATAGTTAATCTAAGTTTGTGTGGAATCTAACTTAGTTGTGTGCAAATTTTGATGGACTAGACTTGATCATATTTAACTAGATATTTATCTCTAATGATGATCCACATGGTATTTATAATTTTTGTGCTTAAAAGTTGATTTGTTGAAAATGGGTTTTAATTCTTAAAAATTGATCTTATTTTTTATTAGATGTTATACATTAAAAATTGATTTTTATATGAGTTGATATAATATGATTAAATTTTTTATGAAATGATATGTTTTAATATGGTTTTAAAGGATTTAATGTCAATATCATGCTAAGTTGCTAAACTGTTTTTAACTACTTTAGGTTTACTCTTTCAAGCATATATTAAATTGTTTGTCTAGAGTAGTGGTTATTATGTGATTTCCCTTCCCACTTTTTGAGATGACAAATGGGGAGAAAATGTATTGATGCTTATTGAAAATCTTTATTGAATTGATTGTTAAAAATGGGAAGATTTAAAGGGAAAACTATAATTGAGCTTTAAACGAGTTAGTTAATGCTTAAGATTTGTTCGCCTAAGCCTTGCACTGATATAAGAGGAGTTTATTGATAATATTTTGTGATTCGTTGAATATCTGATATGTTTTTAATTTATTCTTCATGATTGTGCTTTAACAAGTTAAAAAATCCGTCCTCGAATTTAGGGGGAGTGTGGTTACATTATTGTTTTGAATAAAATATCAAAAATAATTGTCATCATAAAAAATGGGGAGATTGTTAATTCTAAGATTTTGATGGACAATTAAGTATTGATGTTTTTGGTAAAACTAACGAGTTTATTGAGTGTTTCAATGTAAAAGTTCCATTGTTGATGTTATCATGAAGATATTATTAAAGATGCTAAGGATGCTGACAGACAATCAAAGAGTTGGACATTAAGAGACTGAAGATTCTAAAGAATCTAGGTGAAAACAACTCAAACTAATTTTTACCCTTAACGTATCTCGATTAGGATCACACACGATATAAAAATGAAATTATAGTTATGTGTGCTTTTGATAAGGTACTAAGTAATTAACATATTTACTTCGATGTGAAATTGAAGAAGAAATATTGACCTAAGAAAGATTATATACATATATTAGAGTTATAATTTTAAATAAAAATATGTTAATTTAAAGTAAAAATTGTAAATTTTATTAAAATGATAATTTTTACTATTCGTTGAATAATAATTATTTTTAACAATTGGTTAATATTTTTCTGTAAGATTAAATTATTAATTAGAAAAATATTGTAATTGTTATTATAATATTTTTGTACAGATAATATTAACTTAAGAAATGAGTCATCTAATAAATTTTGTATAATTAGAGAAATTTGGGAATGAGAAAATTTTTATTTTTAGTGTTACGCATTTCACGAATTGTATTTCATATTAGATTTATTTAGACAAATTCTTAGTTTAGGCCCTATCGTTGTTAAGTTCACAGGCGACGCCGACTACGTTAATATTATGGCGATACCGTAATAACAGTGCAAATATCGAGGTGAGTGTATTGTCTTCTATGTAAATTTTCAAATTATATTTTCAGACTAAATTGTGAAAAAGAAAAGATTTATTAAAACGAACAGTTTTGGTATTAGAGCTTAGGTTAATAGATTTTGTAAAACTTGTTAGGTTGTTCCTTTAGTAATGGACTATCAGATAGGGTGTTGATAGGTTGGTTCAGAACATGAGTGATAACTATTTTTACGTGATTTAAAAATAGTGCTTTTGCATTATGCACTGTTTGTTGCATTGTTGGCCTTTTTATTTATTAAATTGCATTTCAAATCTTGAATATGGAATGTTGAAACGAAAGTAGTGGGAATTCTGGACCCCAAAGAAAAACGGGTAGGGTGTAGAAAAGATTAGAAGTGGTCAAGCGAATGTTACAGGTTGCTGCGCAACTGATAGATAAACAGATAAAGATGATAGAATGGCAGAGTACCCAAACCGAAATAGGCGATCCTCAGACTGTACTCTTGAAAAGATTCAATAAGTTGAAGTTCCAAATTTTATGGGAACTGGGGATCCTGCTGATATTGGGAATTGGTTGAGAAGCGTAGGGCATGCATTTGAGACGATGGGCATTACTGATGACAATCGAATTCTTCTTTCCATCTTTCAATTGAAAGGGAAGTCGAACATTGGTGGGAGGAAATGAAGCAATTAATTTTAATTCTAGACCATGAGATTACCTGGGATCAATTTGTGGTAGTATTTAATGAAAAATATTTTCCTAAATTCTATCAGTTTGAGATGGAAAAATAATTCATACTACTGAGACAGGAGAAGATGTCAGTTCTGTAGTGTGAAATTAAATTTGATACTTTGTCTCAATTTGTCCTTGATTTGGTAAAGACTGAGAAGAAGATATGAAAAAGATTTCAAAAAGGACTAAATTTGCATATATGTTCAAGATTAACAGGCCAACAGATTAAAAACTACTCTGAACTTGTAAATGCTACAAAGTGAATAGAGAAAGATGTATAGGAAACCTCCCAGAATCATGAGCAATATAAGAAAAGCAGATTTGAGATGTCTAGTAGATACCCAGGTGGCACACCTTAGGAATCTAGTCCTCGACCTTAATTTTCTCAGGCTCTGATGGTCGACCAGTCAGCTAGGAGCATAGGCTAATAATGACAATCATATTCAGGACGATGACAGAATGTACTTGGACAGAGTTCAAGTCAGCAAGGGCAAGGTAAGAGTCAAACTTCTAGCCAAGTTGGGATAATTGTATGCTATCAATGTGGATCACCGGATCACTTCGTAGAGATTGTCCCATGGCGGGCCCAATATGTTATCACTGTCATGAACTGGGTCACATGTCTCCATATTGTTTGAAACCTACTACTTCACCTACACTTTTTGCTAGCAATGTGAGAAGCATTGGCCCTAGGGATATGCAAGGGGCGAGAAAAAAAATCATCTGGTAAACCTCCAATGCGGGGGAAAGTATTTGCTACTACACAGCAGGACGCTCAGGCTACTCCAGATATGATTACAAATATCATGTCGTTATGTGATAGAGATGCATATGCACTTATTGATCTAGGTTTCACTCATTCATTTGTTTCCGTGACATTCATAATGTATGTAGAAATGATCCATCCTTTATCATATAGTACTATTATTTCGACCCTAGTGGCTGAGTTAGTGTTGATAAATAGTGTTTATAAAAATAGTCTACTTTGAGTTGGCAATGGAGAATTATCAGTAGATCTATTACCCTTGAGTATTTATGATTTTGATGTGATACTAGGTATGGACCTGTTATCTGGTTATCATGTCACAGTCAATTGTTTTAAAAAGGAAATTAATTTTCTAGTTCAAGGCAAGTCAGAGTTATGTTTTTAGGGGGATAGAATCATTACCCGTATCAGTTTGATTTCAGTCTTAGAGGTCAAAAAATTATTAAAAAATAGATGTCTAGGATATCTTGCGTATATGCTTAACACCAGTCAGAATAAGGTACAAGTGGTAGATATCCTAGTGGTCAAGGATTATCCCGATGTATTTTCAGAAGAATTGCCAAGATTGGCAGTGGATAGGAAAATTGAATTTACTATTGAATTACTTCTGGGTACGTCTCCTATATCAATTCCACCCTATCGCATGGCACATTCCGAGCTGAAAGAACTAAAAACTCAGTTGCAAGATCTGTTAGACAATGGGTTTATCAGACCAAGTGTTTCTCCGTGGAGAGCTCGGATACTATTTGTAAGAAATAAAAATGTCACTCTGAGGATGTGCATCGATTACCGACAACTGAACAATGTGACGGTTCATAACAAATATCCGTTATCTAGAATTGATGATTTATTTGATTAGTTACAAAAGGTTAGGGTATTTTCAAAAATAGATCTTCTATTTGGATATAACCAATTGAAAATCAAAGATAGTGGTGTGTCGAAGACGACGTTCCGTACAAGGTATGGACATTATGAATTTTTAGTTATGCCATTTGAGTTGACGAATGCCCCCGTTGCATTTATGGATCTGATTAATCGAATCTTTCAGACTTATTTAGATCAGTTTATTATGGTATTCATTGATGATATATTGATTTACTCCCAAAATAAAGGAAAGTATGTAGAGCATCTCAAAATTGTATTTATTCGATCAGTGGCAAAAGGTCAGGGTATTTTCAAAAATAGATCTTCGATCAAGATATTTCCAGTTGAAAATCAAGGATAGTGATGTGTCGAAGACGACACTCTGTATGAGGTATGGAAATTTTGAATTTTTAGTTATGTTATTTGAGTTTACGAATACCCCTACTGCATTTATGGATCTAATGAATCGGATCTTCCAACCTTTTTTAAATCAGTTTATCATAGTATTTATTGATGATATATTGATTTACTCCCAAAATAAAGAAGAGCATGCAGAGAATCTCAAAAAAATTGTGCTACAGATTTTGAGAGATAAGCAATTATATGTGAAGTTCAGTAAATGTGAAATTTGCCTGGATTGAGTCATATTTTTGGGGCACGTTATCTCAGATGATAGTATACAAGTCAACCCAAAGAAAGTCGAAGTCATTGTTCAGTAGGAAGGGCAAAAAAATGTGACAGAAATTGGATGCTTCCTAGGATTGGCGGGTTGTTATAGTCAATTTGTACAAAGATTATCTATTATAGTTGCTCCGTTGACCCATAAGGAAGCTAAATTTGAGTTTACTGACAAATGTGAATAAAGTTTCCAAAAGTTGAAGAATAGACTGATATCAGCGCCAATAATCTCTCTCCATAAAAGGTGGTGGCTTTGTGATATACAATTACGCTTTACACCAGTGCCTAGATTATGTACTAATGCAACATGGCCATGTGATTGCATATGCCTCTTGGAAATTAAAGAATCATGAGCGTAACTACTCGACGTATGATTTGGAGTTGGCGGTGATTGTGTTTACCTTGAAACTCTGGAGACATTATCATTATGGCGAGACCTACGAGATATACACAAATTACTAAGATTTAAAATATTTATTTACTCATAAAGAATTAAATTTGAGATAGAGGCGTTGGATGAAATTGATCGAGGATTATGATTGTACTATCCATTATCACCTTGGAAAAGCTAATGATGTAGCAGATGCATTAAGTCGAAAATCGGTAGGTTCGGTTACGCAAATTAGAGTTGTTCATACTATCCTATATACTGAATTGAGATCTATGCGAGTCCAGTTGGCATTGAGTCAGACTGGATCATTGTTTATAACTTTGACCTTAAGATCGATGTTAATTGACTTTATTATATAAGCACAGAAATCAGATGCCCAACTGGGGAAGATCAGGGATGAAGTGAAAAATGACCAAAGAACCGACTATCTGATTGAAGATAATGATGAAGCCTTGATGTTTAGGAATAGATTGTGTGTGTCTAATAATGTCGATTTGAATAAAGATATCTTGGAAAAAACAAACAACTCAGCGTATGCAATACATCCAAGGAGCACAAAATGTCTTGGAGGGTTATTACAGCCTTTGCTTATCCAAGAATGGAAGTGTGAATATATCACGATGGATTTTGGTTCAGGATTGTCCCGTACTCAAAAGGGACATAATTCTATTTGGGTAATTATTGATAGATTTACAAAGTCTGCTAATTTTTTGACTGTAAAAATCACGTACTCCATGGATAAATATGCAAATTGTATATTAACGAGATTGTCAAATTGTATGGTGCACCGGTTTCCATAGTGTCGGATAGAGATCAAATTGAAACTATGGGGACCCAAATGCAATTTGGCTAACCAAAAGGGTCACATAGACACCCAAACATAATATAGGGGCTAAGGATGCAATAATAATATTTGTTTTTCAAAATTTAAAGGAATAGAAACAAATTCTAGATTGGATCATTCAGTAGACAAGTTCATGACTTAACCTTAAAGGATTCAGGAAAACTATATGCTTGACTAGGCTCGACTATCAACTAATGTAGGTTCGGACATTCTCAAAGATCAATAGGGCTTGGTTAAACTTTGGAGTACGACCAAGGGTATCGCAAGAATAGAAAATAGCATATCGTTAAGATAAAACGATACCCGAGGTACAAACGCTTGTCGCTATCACTCCCTCGTAACCCCACACATTTAAAACACAACCCTGAACGAGGATTGAAGAACTTTGTATTTACTTGTCGAAAGAAACGATAATAAAAACTATATTCACATAGTTTGTTTGTTTTTTAAACATTGTCACACCCCCGAACTTATTCGAACTTGTACAATTTTAGGGGCGTGCAAATAGAACTAAAAGACTGACAAGTGAATACGCTAATACCGAACCAACAATATTTCGTCCGAAACCCCGATCGCTCACTTCAAGTAGCATAAACTAATGCTACTTGATTTCACTCAATTTTGACTTTTTTAGGCTTAGCGACAATAGTTTGGGAAAAATTAATTGCCAGAGTATATAAACGAGTTCAGAATTGAAAAGTTTATCGGCTTCGACAGGGGAACGAGAGAATAAATTTTCAGGTTAGCTACAAAGGTTCAAGCGAAAAAAATGAAGGCCTAAATCATGCCTCCGGAATTACCTTACCTATAATTTCGCCTCAAGTCTACCCCAAATCAAGTTCTAGATTCCTCATTTGTGTCATGAACTTATTACTGAATAATCAACGTCAATTCATTCAAATAATTATACACTAAGTCCATGCGATCGTCATGCTAAGCACACAAAACACATATGACTAGCATTATCCTCGACCTCAATAAACAATTAAAAGATAATTTTCATCATCGGAAAATGGCCCTAGACGAATTCAACAACTTATCAAGCATATACGACTTCATACATACACAAAACTATATTAAATCTAAATACTAACATACATAAACTAAACTTAGAATTTAACATGCAAAAACTTGAAAATTAAACTACAACTTAAACTATTTAATTAAAGTCTACATAACATAAAACATTTAAATTAAATATATCAAAAAAAAAAAATGTTCATCCTTCTTCTACAAAAACACAAAAAATGGATGAACAGGGAGAAAAGAGTTAAAAAGCAAGATTTGGAAAATATCTTCAAAATATCTAAAAATAGATATTTATGTGCAGAGTGTCACCGCCTAAGCGGTGGTTCAACACCTAGGCGGTGGTTGATTCGGTTAAGCTTCTGTCGGATCTTCGCCTAAGCGGTGGTTTCTCCGCCTAGGCGGTGGCTGCTGGCACAACATTCCGACGTTATTTCGCCTAGGTTGTGGTTCAACATTTCAACACTCTAACTTTCTGCCTCTTTTCCTCCTAGGCGGTTGAATTTCTGCCTAGGCGGTGGTCTTCATGCACCGAAACCCTGTTCTTCACCGTTTTTCCACCGTTTTCGCTTGTTTATCGCTCATTAACATCTCTTCACCTGTTTTACACTAAAACAAACTAAAACAAAATTAAATATAACTAATATGCTAAAAAACTAACAAATTCGGTTTCGAAATATATAGGTATTTTACACCTATCAATACCCCCAAACTTAGAATTTTGTTAGTTCTCGAGTAAAACACTAACACTAAACTAAACTAACTAATAAACTAACCAACTAAAAATGAAAAAATTAAACACAAAAGAAGTACATGCATGTAAATATAAAGTTCAATTGAAAGGACCAATTTGTTTCTCCCTCAATATCACTAAATCTGATCAAGTTCAGGAAATAACCCACACCAAGTAGTGTTCTAGAATTTCAACGATCAATATCAATAAAAACCATTCTAGATCCATTTGAAGTGTGTGTGAGAGAACTCAAATGTGTAACTATTCAAATACTAGATTGGATTATTCAATCGTTAAGCTCATAACTTAAACCGTTGAAGGATTCAGGAAAGCCATACGCTTGATTGGAGTATACTATCCACTAATGTAGGCTCGGATATTCATAGAGATCAATAAGGCTTGGTTTGGCTTTGGAGAACGACTACGGGTATTACTGGAATTGAAAATAGATAATCGTTTTAATTGAACGATACCCGAGGTAAAATCGCTTGTCGCTATCCTCTCTCATGACCCCCACATTCTTAGAATACAATTTTGAATAAGAAACAAAGATCGTGTGTATTCACTTGTCAAAATAAATGAGAATAAAAACTATATTCACATAGTTTTTTTTGTTTTTTTTTTTTAAAGACACATTCCTAAATTAATTCGAATCATTACAGTTTTAGGAAAGTGCAAAAAGAAATTAGAGAAACACACCTCCAAACTTATTCAAATTTATAAAATTTCAGGAATATCTAAAAAAAAGAAAAGAAAAAAAAAATGATAGAAACCCCCCCCCCCCCCAAAACTTATTTTAGGAGCATGCAAAAAGAAATACGAAAGTGACAAGTGAATACACTAATACCGAATCAATAAAAATTTATCAGAAACCCGACTGCTCACTTGATTTCACTCAATTTTGAAAATTAGGCTTAGCGTCATTGGGTTAGGAAAAATTTAAATAAAAATAGTATTTGAACGTTTTCAGAATTGATTACGTTATCGGTTTCGACAGGGGAAATAAGGAATGAAAATTTTCAGGTTAGTTACAACGGTTCAAGCGGAAAAATGACGGACTAAATCACGTCTCCGGAATTACCTTACCTAGGATTCCACCTCAAGTTTCCCCCAAATTAAGTTCTAGTTTCCTCATTTTCTATCATGAGCTTAATATTGAATAATCAGCGTCTAATTGTTCAGATTATTATACATTGAGTCCGAATGTCGTGTGATTTTAAGATCAAGATAATTTTTACCCAATAGACAAGTTAAGCACACAAAACACGCATGGAAGGCATTACCCCCGACCTCAATATGCAATTAGGGGATAATTCTCATCATCGGGACTTGGCCCAAATGAACTCAACAACTAAACATGCAAATACAACTTCATACATACTCAATTCTAAATTAAATCTAATACTAACATACATTAATTAATCTAACACTACACATGCAAAAACAAAAATTAAACTAAACTAAACTAAAAATTTAAAAACTAAAACATTCATTAAAATAATAAAATACATACATAAACATAATTTTGTACATAAAAAAATTTGCATTTTGTTTAAAAAATAATAACGGTTCATCCTTTTCTACAAAAAAATCAAAATGGATGAACATCCACTAAACTAACATCCATTTCATACCAATACATGCTTGAACAAAATCAGCGTTCCAAAATCAGCGAACCCAATAAACATATAGCATTAATGCAAACAAAATGGGTTGAACACATACCTAGGGAATAAGACTTATTCCCTATTGTTCACCTGATGAGGAGTCCTCACCGTCATCTCCTTGGAAAGGAGATTGTGGTTTCTGTAGCAGATGTGGCGGCACGGATGGCATCGGAGGGTAATCGCGCATCTCAAGGCCAAGGCCTTTGCAAATCATCCGTTGGACTTGATCTTGCTGTCTCGAATATTGGTCCAGGAAAGAACTGATCTGGTATTGGTTTTGGAGGACGATCTGAAGCTTATTATATACCCTCTCCTGGGAGTTTTCGTTTCGGGCTTCGGAAGGTCCATCTGTCTCGTCGATTAGCACTTCTCCTTCTTCAGGCTTGGGCTCGGCTGCCTCTTGCGCCCCAGTCTTCCACAAACCGTTTATATTTGATAGATCTAGTGGAATTATAGGGTGGCACAGGTTTTCCCCGGATACCGTCACTCCAGCTAGTCGGAAAATGTGGGTCAAAAGTGACGAAAACGGGAGCCCACCCTTTACCAAATTCGCAGCATGCATGATCGATGAGTAGATCAGGAATCCAACGTTGATTTCTTTTCTGGTTTGAATTTTGTAGATCAAAAAGGCCCTGTCCTTTGAGACGTTTGAAAGATGTGACATCGGTAGGAAGCTTCCACAAATGAAATGGGGCCAGATTTTTGGAATTGGATTTAGGTATTTCACTGAGAAAGTAGCGACATTCGGTCCCTAGTGTTTCCAATTGACTTCGCCGAATGTGATCTTTTTAATGACCCTATACAAATTTGGTTCTTAGCTTCCAGTGGACCTCGGTGCCGATAGTCCAAATAGATCATTGATAAAATCAGGACTGAAGATGATCGGCCGATTTCAAACTCTTGCTTGGTAGTCTACGGCCTCCGTAGCGTTAGCGTAAAATTCCTTGACCAAAGCTACCTCGCCCGGGGGTGGCGATTTACAGAATTGCTCCCATTGGCGGCTTCGAATTTCTTGTTGAAATTCCGCTGGGAGATTCTCATTCGGACTGAAACCACGTTAGCGTATGCAAGTTCGAAAGGTTTCGTGTCTGTTGTAATGCTCATCCGCTTGTTTTGACACAAAAAGGTTGGCATCATAGTCAGCTTCGGTCGGCACCCCGGGTTTCGAACTCGACCCTTCTCCTATCGCCTTCTTCTTAGCTACCTTCTTCGGCATTTCCTAACAATCACAATCACAAAAAAAACCAATACAACCTCATCATATATGAACAATTGAAAAATATAAACCTCCAAAATCACTTTGTCAAGAACACATACATCTCAAAACAAACACCCATTTGAACTTTTCAACCAAATTTCACAAATGTGAACTACTATCTTAGTTCACATACTTAACCAATCCATTTAAACATGCTCATCACCAAGAATCAAACCAAAAACCCAAAGAACTTTGAAATTGAGAAAATAGGGTTAATGGGTTTTGGGCAAAACTTCAAAATCCAATGATTTTTGACACAATCATGCAAACCAACCAATAATTTCAACAACTAGAATAAATGTAAGGTAAAAGAAACTTACTTGTTAAGAATTTACGGCCCAATCGAAAGAGAATGAAGAAAACGCACCGTTCACGCAAAAACCCTCAAATTTCGGAAATAAGGGTGGAAATCCGATTCTTGGTGGTGGATTCGTGATGGAATATGACTAATTTTGGCAATGGAATAATTATTTTTGAGTATTGGAATGATTTGGAAGTGAGGTTTTAGAGAGAAGGTGGAGGTTTTGGGGGAAAGAGTCTTGCGATATCAATTTTGAACGAACGGGTTTGTTTTAACTACAGAAGATCCACCGCTTAGGTGGTGGATTGCGCCTAGGCGGTGGACCATTTTTGCAGAAAAACACGCAACTTGTAGTTTTACCGACTAGGCAGAATCCACCGCTTAGGCGGTAGGCCTGCAGCTCCTTCTTTATGTTTTTCTCAAATTTTCAAAATATGGTTCCACCCCGTATGTTTCCACTTTGCTTGTTCAATGTGTTTAAACTTGAAACACTTCCCTAAGCGTCCACACTCCTAAATTCACTTCCGAACATGTTCCAAAGCCATGCCGGCTTCCAAAAAGAATAAATAATAAAATAAATAGTAACAAAAATCGGGTAATTTGATACCCTGAGTTTCATTTCAAAAACAAATATAGCACTTTCTTTACCGTCCCCAGCTGGACTTTCGTGTTACTAAGTATTTTTCACCAAACTTCCCCATAGATAAGGAATTTGGGCTCAAATGCTCAGTCGGATCAAGATCATGAATTGAAGTCGGCGTCATCTCTCTGTCCTTATTATTTGCAATATAAGCTCGATCTCGAGATTGAGAATTAAGAATTCCAATCTTCTTCATCGTTTCTCGCACGGCTTGATCACATTAACATAATAAAACAAAAATTAAAAATTAAAAATAAAACAAAATAAATGTCAGGATTAATAATCGACCACTTAGTCACAATATCAACTTAAAATTCACACAAATCCCTGGCAACGGCGCCAAAAACTTGGTAGCACGTGAAATACACAGCTACTTACTCTCGCAAGTATACGAGGTCTAAGTTTTAATATAGTGGATCTTTGAAGATCGGATATCGTTACCACAGGGAAAAGTGTAAATAATTGAATACCGCAATTTACGTAGTTTCATATTATCCTGACGATTAAATTAATGATTTAAAATTAAACTAAGCTAAACTACAATTAGTGGGTTAATCCTAACTAAGTTGATTAACTAGGGATTGATTTCGTTAACTTAATACATGTTTGATTTTGTTTAGTTAACAATAACGGAGTTTAAGTATCCGACAATCTCGATTAGTAAACTCCTCTGCCATCTCCTCCAAGTGTAAGACGGGGAAATACACGACTTCGTGTCAACGAAGAGGTCCCCCTCAATGTCTTAACGACTCTAGGCCGCGTGAGTCTTGACCCAACGTCATCGATTGCACACTAACTAACGCCCTCCTGGGTCGTTAGATCGTAACGATGTGTTTACTCTAGTCCGAATCCAGGGTTATCTCTTCCGAGTGTCAAACCCTAATACCATTACAAGCATACTAAGATCTTCATCAAATGATAAGCACAATCAGATTTAAAAGCAACAACCGTTAAAGAAACATATATTAAACCAAACGAGTATTTACATGAATTACATCTAACCACCCTAACTAATCTCTAATTAAACTAACATGATCTTAGCCATTACAATATTAAATCAAGAGGACATCATCAGCATCAATAATAAACATTAAGTACAAATATGGAAACAAGGGAAGAAAAATCAAATCTCAAAGTAGAGTAGTCCACTTTCGCCAAAGAACAATCCTGCCGAGCTTCCTCTTCTCCATTGATGAACTTCCTCTTTTAGCTATTTAAGAATTGGCCAAGAACACTTCCTAAAACTAATCTAATCTACTCCTAAATTATCTAATCCTAACTAAGGTGAAAGGAGCTCTCAAAACATAATCGGGGGTATTACAAAAATTGGGGGAAAAAAAGGGTTAAAAAGTAAGGTTTGGAAAATATCTTCAAAATATCTAAAAATAGATATTTCTGTGCAGTGTCACTGCCTAGGCAGTGGTTGAGTCAGTTAAGTTTCTGTCGGATCTTCGCCTAGATGGTGGTTTCTCCGCCTAGGCGGTGGCTGCTGGCACAACATTCTGACGTTATTTCGCCTAGGCGGTGGTTTTCTCACCTAGGCGGTGGTTCAACACTTCAGCACTCCAAATTTATGGCTCTTTTTTGCCTAGGAGGTGGAATTTCCACCTAGGCGGTGGTCTTCATGTACCGAAACCCTGTTCTTCACGTTTTGTTTACCGTTTCTCCACTGTTTTTGCTTGTTTATCGCTCGTTAACGTCCCTTCACCTGTTTTATACTAAAACAAACTAAAACGAAATTAAATATAAATAATACGCTAAAACACTAACAAATTCTGTTTCAAAATAGATAGGTATTTTACACCTATCAAACACCCCCCTAAATTTAAACGTGGCAGTATCCACACTATCTAGCAACGAACCCAATACAATTTATAGCATTCATGAACAAAATATTTGGTTTGAACACATACCTAGGAGATAAGACATAGGAGTCTTACCTCCTATTGTCCACCTGGGGAAGGATAATCATCACCACTATCATGTCGGAATGAAAATTGTGGTGGTTGCAAAAGGTGCAGCGGCACCTGCGGCATATTCGGAAAAGTATGCATTTCGATGCCAAGGCCCTCGCAAATAAGTTGGTTTACTTGATCTTGATAGCGTCCGTACTAATCCCGGTATGTCTATAGCTCGTATTGTCTTTGCCAAAGATCCCGGAGTTCTTGATAAACTTGCTCCCCGTCGAATTCGGCCCGTTCGGGTGCCTCGGGAGCTGGGGCCTTAGAAGGCCCTGCCTCGTTTCTCGCTTGCTCTTCATCTTGTGCATAGAACAGTATATGCAATTCCTTGTTAATATCAAACTATATTGAGATTGTGTGAGTATTATTAGTAGATTGGTATGGGAAAAGGAAAATCGCAGCATTTATTGTTAGGTATCTTGTTCGTTGGTAAAGTTAAGGTCATGTGGTAATACCCAGGTAGGTTATGGTAGTTTTAACCCATTCCAGAAGGAAAAGAGAAGTGTAGCCCGATGAATGTTCCCTTGATATGTATGCCGAGTATATGTTGCCGGGATTGTTCGGCCACACGTGGCACCGGTTTCATGAAAATGTCAAATAAAGTGATTAAGATAACTATTTTAAACAAAAACAAAAAGTGGAAAAAATTGGATGTTGAATTACACGGTTGATAAGGATTAGTGGCTCCTGGATTAAAACTTCAGCATATGTTGATAAATTGACTTATTAGTATAAAAAAAAAAAAAAAAAAAAAAAAAAAAAAAAAAAAAAAAAATTAATAATAATAATAATAATAATGCTAATGAATTTTATAGATATTAAACTAGGTTGATCAGTTATTCGAAATTTTGAATGGAATTCTGAACTCATAAGTGTGTCGTCGTTTTGTAACTTAAATAATAATTGTTATCAAAACAAAGTAAGTTGCCATTGTATGAACAGTCCGCAGAGGAACTCGAAAATGCAATATTGAATGATGATAATTGAAATCGGTATGTTGTAAATATGAAAAAAATTAGAAAGTATTTCCAGATAATAATCCTTAAACGAAGAATCTATATATGTAAAACTGTAGTACCAAAATTGGATAATTATTTTGATGATATAGTCAAGTTTCCATATTACTTTGAGTGTCAAGTTGAGAGTTCGTAACTCTTCTTATTTGTAGATTAATGGTCAGTTGAGAAGTGCGATTCAAAGATTGAAGGATATGTTTAGGAGTTGCATTTGGGAATTTCGGGTAGCAAGAAGGATCACGTGGCACTAATAGAATGAGTTTAAACTCATAAATACCTTTTCGGTGATTAAGGTGAGACCGTATAAACGTGTTAAAAAAAAAAAAATGAAACAAGATGTATGACTTCAGTCAAATGGATTGAACTGAGATGGAAGAATGAATTTTTCTCGAAAATTGGGGACAGCCTGGTGTGGTTATTTTTTTTAGAAAATAGAATTGATAAAAAGAATTCAATTAGATGTAGTGATCTCCTACTAATTATTAGGCGAAGTTGGCATGTGGGATCACTGAGATCTCATGAGGGAAGGATAATTTGAATTATTCCGAATGGCTTTTGTGATGTCGTGAAATTTTGTAGTTGGGATGTGGCTAGGTACTTCGATCTATATTGTTATATGCTTAAAGTATGAGGTAGATAGACTGAAATATGATTAAAGCGCGTGGCTTTGCCAGGGATTTGATTAAATGTGAAGGCATGAAATGAATTCTTATAGATGACTCGTTTAACGTAGTTTAATATGTAATTGATGTGGTTTGATGGTATCTATGTGGTTTTGACGCAATAACATCTTACGGGAAAAATATATATAATATAATATATTATTAGTTAACGTGGGTTTGTGATACTAAGTATGAAACGTTTATGGGATGATTAAAGGTTCTAATGTAATTATCGCAATCAGTGACTGATATTCTCTCGACCCAAATCACATGGGGTATGAGCTAGTTGTTGCTTATGAGATTAGTTGCGAGTATTGTTGGTCTAAATGTAAATGAAAATATTATTGCGAACTGGTTGCCTGGAATTGTTGGACAAAAAGGATAAATGTTAGTTATAGGAAATTATTGAGGTCATGGACCTTTTGGGAAGAATATTTGTTGGTAGTTGTTGTCTATGTTAGGTGTTACCGACCAAGTACACCCTGCTGGTTGATTATTTAAAATAGGGTTGACCGTTGTAAATGGAAATGTTGCAATGGGTAGAAAGGACTTAACAAAAGTTGACGATTACAAATAGAGGGTGACTTTGGTTGTGGGACCCTACATAAGAAACAATTGTCCTAGGATCAAGTGTACCTAACATGACCGTGTGATGCGATCCTGGATTTTGGTTTATGTTGACTAAAACTTTAATTCCTGTTGGGTTGACGAGAATTTCGGGACGAAATTTCTTTTAGGGGGGGAAGGGTTGTAAGACCCGGATTTTTTTTAAGTCGTATCTTAAATGTTTCAAAAATAACGGGGTATGTGGCATAATTTATTATTTGATTTAAAAAGTTTTGGGGTCAATTTGTAAATTTAAACAACATTCAATCCAAAATTGACATTTAATTTTTGAATTAAAATTTTGTTGGGGGTGGAATTGCAATTTAAGAAAATATTAAATGTAAAATTGAGTCAAAAATAAGATTTTAAGAAAGTTGGGAGAGGAAAGGATAATTTGATTAAAAGAATTTTTATAAATATATATATATATATATATATATATATATATATATATATATATATATATATATGTAATTATTGAAAGGAGGATCTCAAAAAGGATAAATCAGAAAAAACCGAGAGGGAGAGGAGAAGGTTCGGGACGGTGGGTTCGGATCGACGTCGTCGCTTCGGCATGAGTGTGTGTGTGTGTGTCGTTGCCGTCGATCAACCGGAGATCAACCGCGTGTGTGAGGGTGGTTCGTTGTGCGTGGGTGTTGAGCTAAGGGGGTGTGTGTGTGTGTGTGCCGGTGGATCCCAACCGGAAAAAAAAAAAAAAAAAAAAAAAAAAAAAAAAAAAAAAGAGAGAGAAACGTTCGCCAGCAAGGGGGTGCCGTCCGGCGTGGGTGGTGGCCCTGATCAACTTATGGGTACGTGATCGCCGTCGTTCGATGAGTAGATGCATGCCGTTCGCCGTCATGGTTGATGTGCAGGGGTGATTGAAGTGGGGTGATCGGAAAGTTAGAGAGAGAGGGTGAGTTCGGGTTGGTGAAGATACGTTCCGGCGTGGGTGTGCGTCGCCATGCTAGATGAAGCAGAGCAGAAAACGGAAACGGTGGTGGCTTTGTACAGTGTGTGTGTGTGTGTTGATCGGCGACGGAGGAAGGTCACCGGCGACCGGCAGCTGGAACTAGACAAAACCGAGAAAAAAAAAACAAAGAAAGAAGAAAGAGGAAAAGAAGGAAGGAAAGAGAAAAAGGAAAAAAAATAATAAGAAGAAATTGCAGAAAACACCCCAGGAAAATCCAAAACCCATTTCGTGATCGTCAAAAGGTTCGGAACAGGTGAAATTTCAACTGATTATTAATTTTCATTAAATTAAATTTTATTTAGCATTACAAATCTTAAAATCGTAATAATTTCGTAACGGTTAATTAATTTGAATTACATGGTACATAAAATAGTAACGATTTGAAATATAGGGCCTGTATTGCATGATTAGGATGTTTTAGATAAGATATTAATTTAGGCTCTGTCACTATTAGGTTTGCAGGCACTGACGTCCAGATAGAGTATGGTCAGTGTCGGTTCTGCAAAACAGATATCGAGATGAGTGTACTGTCTTCTTACCAACCTATTTTTATATATATATATATATGAGATGACATTTGTGATTACCTAAACTGTATGGATTTATAAATGATATGGATCAAGCAGGATTTGAATAAATTGGTAAACTAGACTTCGATAGATTTCAAAAAGAAGTTGGAAATGAATTTCCGCTGGATTTGGTGAAAATAGACGTTGTTTTTAAAAAGAGAATAAGAAACATCTATTTTCCTAAAAATGTCTGGTTTTCTAAAAATAAGGGGTGAAAAAGTGGTTTTGATAGAATCGGACGTTTTCTTTAAAAAGGAAATGTGAAATATAATTTTTGGATTTAAAAGTTGGTTTTGAGGAAAAGAGATAGGCGTGGTGATTTGACTATATTGAGTAAACAATATTTATGGAGTTAAGATTCGATGATGCTATATTTGATTTTGACGATGCCATGATTGTTCTCCCCGAAAGGGGTGTGGATTATATTTCTCCCCGTAAGGGGTGTGGATTATATTTCTCTCCAAAAAGGGGTATGGATATTTCGTAGGAAGACATTCCTATGAATGTTACGGTACCGTTGCAACTCCTGATCGTGAGGTTAAAACGATCATTAGGGTTGGCCAGCATGTGTGCGTGTGAGATGTGGTATTTTGCTTATACTGGGTGATTCATTATTTATTATGGTGATTGGCATGACTCTTATACTAAATGACCTTGCATGGAATATATATATATATTGTGCTTTATTCTCACTGTTAATATTAGGAAAACTTTTACAAGTTACGTGATGTTTACATATTTAAGCTTGATTCATTTAGATGTTGCAGAATAAATTATTATTATTATAAAAACATTTTATTAAGAAGGCAGTGCACTCGCAGGTGGAATAACTAGGAGTCGGTCGGTCCCCTATTGGCGCTAGATAGAGTTATGCGGGTCAGGCAAATGAGTCTTTTGGGACGAGATATCAGAGATGAAATCTAAGAGAGGTTCAGGGAATTTGTTTGTTTGTTTTATATTCAGGACGATGTATCCCTATCAAATGAAATTACTACATGTGTTGTATAGATTTACTATGTGGTTTGGTGACGTATTAAGGTTGGCTAGTCAAGTGGGCGGTGTCATGTCTACGTAATGTCGGCCTCACAGGATGGGTGTCCGGGGTGGGGTGTGACAAGGTGTGGATCCAAGACCCTTATTTTATGAAAATAGGCCCCTATTTATAGGCTTGGGATGCCTGCGCATGGATAAATGCGCAGGCATTCTCAAGGGGTTCCTTAGATAGTGTTTTACCTAGTGATGACCCCCTCTTGAATTGATCTTAATCACCCTTGAACGAATTTTAGGTGTAGTGTAGGATTTTCAAAGATTTGGTAATGGTTGGCAATCATTGGCAATCATTACAAGATCTTGGCTCTCATTGGTTGCACGTGGGTGCATTTATGGCATAATGTGACACTTTCGATTCGTTAGGGGCTAAGTATCGGTTAGTTTCACTGTTTCGGTTTGGTTGCCATTAATGATTCCAAGGTGCAATTATGTAGTCTCGATGTGTCACCTTGCATTAAATTCCATATGGTGAGTCATGACTTGTAGAGCACATATCCGGTTAGGTTTGGATTGAATCGGTTTGGTTTTCCATGTAACCGATAGTTATATTTCAAGGATTTAGTTACTTGGAGATATTTTTCTCAAAATATCTACATGCCTTGACCTAGTCTTGACATTTCATCCCAAGCATTTGATTCTTGACAGGATGGGCATTTAATGACCATTAAATTCCTTGGCTAGGTATCGAACTGGATTAGTTTGGTTTCTATAACGGTTAGTCACTTTCTAAGTGACTTGGCTCCTTGCTTAGATATTTTGTAGGAAACTTCTTGGAAGTTTCTTTTGGGCTTTCAATGCTCATTTGTGAGTCATTTAAATGAGGGGTTGGGCCCTTAATTCAATGGGCCTTGATGGTTGTCAAGACGATTTTGGTTTGGTTAATTTCGAACCAAGTCCAAATCCTTAATTACTTCGGTAATTTTAGATTTCTCATGGAAATTTCTTGGTTTTATGAAGATGTTTGGCTTTATTTTTAAAGGATTTGATACCTTAAATGAAAAATTAGAGAAGTATTTTCGGTGTTAAAAAGATGATACTAGTGGTAATAATAGTTTTAGGGGTCAAAATGGGTAACAAAAGTAATTGACGAAATTTTCTTAAGTTAACGTGTAGTAACTAATTTCATTCATATTAAAAGTGATTTCATGACAAATCCACCTTTAATAATTCCATTTTAGCTCTCCTTAACTTTAGGAACTTTCGAGATTGACCCGAAACTTTTACTTATATCGAATTCAGTCAAATTAATAATTTTATGTTTCTTGTGTTTTTCAGTTTAAAGTTTATCCAAATTTACCTTTAGACTTGATACTTTTTGCAAACTTAAATATGTGAGTCAAAATGGGGTGTCTACATCAATGTTAATGGGATTAAACCTGTTGAACCCAAGATTTTAATAAACAATTAAGTATTGATATTTTTTGTGGAACTAATGGTTTTACCAAGTGTTTCAGATTTATAATTCTATGCATGTGAAATTGAAGAAAATCTAATAAAAAAAACATAAAGTATGCAAGATGGACATAATGAAGAGTTTTGAAGATTTTGAAGAAAAATAAGTGAAAACAACTCTTTACTTATATACTCTTAATGCAACCCGAATTAGGATCACACACGAAATTTAATAAATTTAAGATCCTCAAATGAGATATTATATGTGCTCCTTATGTGAAATGAATTGGATAATTGACCAAATTGAAAAATATGTTTTAAAGTATAAAAAGTCGTATTTTCAGGTCAATTTGGTCAACTAAGAAAAACAATCGGTCAACTGAATCAAACAGTGAGTTTTAGAGTTAAAACAAAGCGCTACTGATTCAATCGGTCAACCGAATGCAGATGGTCGGTCAATCATGTGAAACAGTAGCTGAAATGGGTAAGGAAATTAGCACACTAATCTAATCGGTCAACCGAATGAAGAGGGTCAGTCAACATTTAAATTAGAAGATAAAATGACAGAAAAGTAGAAGACACTAATCCAATCGGTCAACCGAATGGGCATGGTCAGTCAACCGACTGGTAAGGATCGGTCAACCGACTGATTTAGTTGGATTTCGGCTGATTTGATCTCTTGGTAAAAAAAAAAAAAAAATTATCTTTTTTATATGATTCCAAGAGAGGGATTTAGGGGATTTGAATATAATTGAAGTATTAACAACCTATTATGTGATCCCTATTGATTGGTCCATATATTTTGAGATTATCTTAATTTAAATTATTTAATACTTCTTATTTCTATGGTGTTAAATTGAGAATAGTTTTATGGACTTAAGTGAGAGATTTGAAAGTTATTTTTAAGTGAAACATACCTAAAATGAAAGATAATAAATATGGGGTCTGAGAGTGTCATTTTATGGTATATCTTTGAAAAACTAGTCGTTTGAGGGTTAGTTATTGGTCTATTAATATAAACTTGCAGGAATTGAATTTGGGACATAAAAAACAATCAGTTTGAACTTTTATAAGAGTAAGATTTATGCTAAGAGTTTTACGAGAGATTTGTTATAAGTTCTTGATCTAAAACGCTTGTTATTTGACGTCACCGATTTGAGTTCTACTTGCTACATTGTCATTTGGTGTTTTCCCAGTGAGATCTATCCAAGCTTTTTAATTCACTTTAAAGTTTTATTTATATCGATTGTTTGGCATAGGATTGTTAGAAAAATCGTTTTTGAACTTAAAAGCCTAAAAGATTTTTGTTTATTTATCTGATTATGTGCTAAATTTGTACTACTCACATATTTATTAATCAGATTTAAATGGCCTCACATTGTATCTATCACGTAGTAATTATTTGGGATATTAATTGAGTATATTCGTATTGAGGTGGTCGAAACTCCTTGTGAAAAGAAACTCATATTTTTTGTATTTATGAGTTTGAGTGGATTAGACACGTTTGGGATAGTGTCTAGTTAGGGTAGTTAGGCTTCAATCTTTTTTCTTTGAAAAATATTAGAGTTTGATATTTGTCCTAGTAAAAATGTTAGGTTATTATTTTCTCTTGAAAATAATTAGGTTTTAATTCATCCTGCAATTGAATTATTTTTTAGTGATTTGTAAAGGTTTATCATTCCCTGTGAAAAAGATAAGTGAGAGAGAGTTTGGTTTATCTTTAGTCTGGTAAAAACATAGGGTTCATCCTTTATTCGTGAAAAGAGTAAATTGTAAATGTTGATTTGTGCCTATAAAACAATCGTGAAATGTAAGGGTTTAGTTCCTACCTGATAAAGGAATCAAGGGATTTAGTGGATTGTGAATCTCCGTGGAGCTCCGGGGACTAAACGTAGGCAAGACTAACTTGACCGAACTAAGATAAATTCTTATGTGCTGCATTAATTTATTTTCTATCTTGTGTTTGGGTGTACAGTTAGTATTAAACACATATCTGCTGCATATAAAAATAATAATTGATTTAGAAAAATTAATTATTTGTGTTTAAGTATTTGATTATTAAATTTTTTATAACCATCCAATTCATCTTCCCTCTTGAGTAGCTCTTTGGGCCAACAAAACGCTTTAGCTGAGTGGCTAAACAATTCTATTCCCATTGGATTCAATTCTCTTACCACTTACCAAACACCACTGATCGAAAATGATGAACCACTTGATTTTCAATTTTCACCATATCCTCATCTTTCCCAATATTACTAAAGTAGCATTTTGTACTACTGTGGCTACTATACGACCAAATCAATATCTACTTGTTTAAGTAGGAAAAACAAGGTTCTTGTTAATAACCATTCCACTGATTGCGGCTTTGGCCCTGTTTCCCTTGCTTGCCTACATTACTTGCCATTGGAGGCACAAATTCAAGATAAAAGGTTGCTATTAAATATCTGCTGAAAATATGATAAACATTCATATAAATGATATATTATTTTCATATGGAACAGGAAAGGTCATATTAAACCAGGATATTTTGCTTTTTGATTTGGGCATAACCGGTGCAACTACTAACAATCAACTTTCGGATAAAACGTAAGTGGGTCTTGGCGAAAGCAATGACCTTGCGCTGTCATTATTTACTTTTGCTACTGTATCTACTGCTACTGGTAATTTTTCTGCAGCTAATAAGCTTGGGGAAGGTGGCTTTGGGCCAATTTATAAGGTAACATGTTGTGTTCTTCCACCAATTTGAGCTAATAAGCTTGGGGAAGAGGGCTTGGGGAAAAGAAAGTTGTAATTCCTTGAGACTCTGCCTAGATGGAAGAATTAGAAAAGTATTTTCATTGAAATATTCTTTATCGAAGTAAATAATATCAAATAAGACTCTAAAAGCGAGTTTGGAAAGAAATTTACAACTATCGAAATTTAGGTTTACATAATGGATTTCAAATTAAAAGCAAAAAATCAAAATTTTGTTTCACAGTGTAAATATAACATATTGTTCCTTATAAATAATTTTTTAATAAAAAAAAAATCATAGATAATTGAAAAAGAAGTAGGTGAAGAGATCTTAGTCTATCAATCTCTTGATATTTTTGGATTATTCGTGTGTAGTGTTGATCTATATCATAGGGAACATTACTAAGAGGACACAAAATTGGGGTTAAAAGACTCTCCAAAAGATCAGTGCAAGGGCTAGAGGAGTTGAAAAATGAAGCGTTGCTTATAGCCAAACTCCAGCACCGGAATCTTGTTAAACTTTTGGGTTGTTGCTAGGAAATGAAGAGAAGATATTGATTTACAAGTACATGCCCAATAAAAGTTTGAATTCCTTTCTTTTTGGTTTGTGATTTTGTTTTCTCTTATTTTATTTTCCAATTTACTTGCTTATAAATGTCAATCTTTTGGTGTTAAATTTTGGATATAGATCCAGCTAAACGTGGTCTCTTGGATTGGAAGACTCGAGTTCAAATCATTAAAGGGATTGATCAAGGACTTCTTTATCTCCATCAATACTCTAGGTTAAAAATTACACACAAGGATTTGAAGGCTAGCAACATCTTGTTTGTAACAACCCAGTTTCCTAGGGTTGCCACTCGATTTCTCTTAAAGAGAAATAAACTAAAAACCCTACAATAAATATTTCACATTTTAATATTACTACGACGATAATTATTAATACAACTATTACAGAATCAAATACAAATACAAATGTAATTTTCGTTGCAATTCCAATTTAAGTAAATCCTATAATAAATACTATAGGGGTATGAGGTAACACTCAGTAGAATTTTAATCCATTTTGTACGTGTATTCAACAAATCCAATAAGTAGCACATAGACATTTATATCATCTAATTCACACATCATACATGATCCTAACTATTCCATACAAATCAATAAATATGATTGAACAACTATTATGGCATAGATCATGCTAGAGACGTTAAACACAAATATCAAAAGAGATTAAGAATTCCACTTTTATATTTCGGACATATTAGGAACAAAAACAAAAATATCAGAAACCCTAATTTTACGGTATCAAATTTTTAGAACAAATTTAAGAAAGCAAAAATTAAGAACACACTTACAAGTCTCCAATAAGAAATGACGACATGATGCCTCAAATTCTCTATAATTCAATTTATCCTTAAAAAATGAAGTGAAATCAAATGTAAGAGGCTCAGATTCAGTTTAAATTCATCACACTGTTGAAATGACTGGGCAGCCATCGTTGGAGCCCCAATTACTTTGTGAGAGAGTTTTTTAAAAGGACAAGCAAATGATGAAAAAGGTATGTACATATAGAAGTTTCTCATACCTAGGACTCGCAAAACAGGTATTTACACGATGACACGACACGAGACCGACACAAAATTAGCAGGTCTAGGCTTTGCTTATCAGGTATCGGGTCGTTATCGTGTCAAACCCGATAACCTGATAAGAAATAGTGCAGGTTATCAGGTTGACCTGATAACCCAATAGGTTACACGATAAGACACGATAAGAATTTCGTGTATTCAGGTTACACGATAACCTGTGACCCAATAGGTTACCCGTTAATTTAATAAATTATTTTTACACCCCCAAAATTGTCAAATATTACAAATTAGTACTTAATATATATAATAATTTGTTAAGATGGTTTTAAATTAACAGGTTAACAGGTCGTTAACGTGTAATGGGTTAACGTGTAATGGGTAGATTAATGTATAATAGAAACCTATCAGGTCTTATCGTGTCGTGTTTACCTGATAGGTTTCGTGTCATCGTATGACATGAAAAATTATCGTGTCGTGTCGTGTCGTGTCGACGCGATAATTTTCGTGTCGTGTTCGTGTTTGGGTAGTCTGACACGATAAGCTTATCGTGTCGTGTTCGGGTTTGGGTCTTATCGTGTTTCGTGTTATCGTGTAATGACCTGTTACACGACCTGTTACCTGTTTTGCCAGTCCTACTCATACCTCCCACGCTCTACCACACTATCGACCTTTTTTTATTAGTTTCTTTTTATTTTATTTTTTTCATTTCTTTCTTTCTCCCATGTCCCTTTTTTTTTTTTTTTGGTTTTTCCTTTTTCACATGATATACACACCTACAATGATCCCAATATTAGGTTTTTTTTTTTTTTTTTTTTTTTTTTTTTAATATAATATTAATATTTTATTACAAAATACATTTTTATCCCTATAGAATTTATTAATATTCACTAGAACTCTAGAATTTTCAAAATATACAAAATAAACCTCTAAAAATATTCAACTTATTTTTTTAATAAAATATTGTTTTCAAAAATATAAATTTTTGGGATATTATATTGTTGGACGCCTACATGAACCAAAAAATATTGGATTTTGGCATGGCAAGGGTTTTTGGAGGCAACGAGCTACAGGCAAACACGAAGCGAATTGTTGATACCTAGTAAGTTATACCAAACACTTCCTTATAGCTCTAACAATTATTTTTTTGTGGGGGTACTAAGTTGAAGTATTGCGAATTTTAGTGGATATATGCCTTCGGAATATGCTCTGGAAAGTATATTCTCCGTAAAATCAGACATGTTTAGCTTTGGCGTCTTATTATTAGAGATCTTAAGTGGAAACAAGAATACCGGATTTTATATTTCTGACTCCTTGAATCTAATTGGATATGCGAGTGATTATAAACAATTACACCCCGCCCCCCTCTTTTGTTTTTCAAAGGTTTGCTCTTACTTCCTCTTAGGATTATTTTTTTGCTCCCTCAGGCTTGGAACTTGTGGATGAGCGACAAAGCATTAGACTTGATAGACCTGGAATTATATGATGAATCGTCGGGTTTGAGGTACGTTAATGTGGAACTTCTTTGCTTGCAAAAAATAGCAGTTGATAAGCCAACAATGGTGGAAGTAGTCTCTATGTTTACCTACGAAACTCTGGTTTTGTCTTCTACAAAATAGCCTGCCTTTTTTACCGTGAGGGGTGTGACAACAACTCCAAACATACCTGAAATATACTCAATAAATGATGTTACTATTTCACTATTGGAAGCAAGATAGTGGTAGCTTCAATCTTTAAATGAAAAACCCTAAACTGGTTAAAGAGTAACGATAGATAGGTTGCAGAGGAAAAAAGTTATTCATTTGCAGGATTCAAGGATAAGGGGAAAAAGTGGTCTCATGTGTGGGTGGAATATGTAGATTGTACATTCGTTTTTTGTCTGCTAAATAGCACAAGTTTGCCATAATTTTTCATTGGAGTTGTAATGTACAAATGCTTAATAGAAGTTGTATCATGATTCATAAATGGGACTTTATTTATTTTTAGACCCCTAAAACTTTATTTTTTCTATTGTGCGTCTCATTTTTAGGTTCATACAAAATTGAAAATTAATTAAAGAATTTGATTTGTAATTAATTAAAGAAATAGTGACTAGATGGATCCAAACCTGGTTAATCTACTCAATTATCCTACACAGTTTTAATTGAACCAAATAAATCTCAAAATCAAATTGTTACCGTTTAATCTCAATTTCAAATCCGGACCAAAGGAAGTGATGATAATGCCTCCTACAATAAGGAATTATATCTTTGGCAACATATCTTTCAATGCCAGAAAAGTAAGGATGATTATCAAATTAAAAGTAAACCACTTTTATGTTCTTAAAACAACAACAAAAAAATTAATGTATCGTTTACTTGATTTGATTATAAATTTATGATTGTGGAGTCATTGGTTTTAAAATAACATCTATTTGTATATATACTATTGTATAATTTAATATTTGTTGAATTCAACAAAATGATGAATTTTGTGTTGAATTCAACAACATATATCAATGTTTTTTTTTTTTTTTTGGTAAAAAAAATATTGTGAGGAAGGTGCAAAATAACTATTCATGCAATGGTTACTGTTCACGTAAATAGTAACTCGTACTGCCCAATATCAGAGATGGAGTGGAGTTAAATAATGATTACGAGTAATAAAAGATAGTATGATGAACACACAAATAAATGGACACAAGAATTTAACATGGTTTGGCATGGTGCCTACTCCACGGGCGAAGACGGATCAAAGGTATTCACTATAAAAGAAAAATGTGTACAAGTGGTAAGAGTTCAACACTTAAAAAACCCAAATCCCAAATACACCAAATAATCCTCATGGATAATACACAAAATTGGGTATAAAATTAATTCTCAAATGGGATCTCTCAAAAGGGTATTTTCCCTTTTGTTTTGCTCTCAATCTCTACACTCCGCACCAAACACTGAACACAACCATCCTCTATATATAGGTGATAATGGCAGTAGAATGGAGCAAAAGTAAAGAAAGACAAATCTTATTTTGCCTTTAGAAATATGGGAGTCGGAGGAAAACTACAGCAATCCAATTGATTGTCAACAAAGTAGGCTTCTTAACCAAGAAGAAAAGTTTTCCTTCAATTAGATGGCACTGGATCATTTAAGAGCAAATTTGGCAAATGGTTGTGAGCCCTTCCATAAAATGACATCCACTAACAAATCCCCCCCTCCAGTATATATGCGGATAAAGAGTTGTAAGACAATTTTCATTTGATAGAAAACCACATAAATCTTGATCCAATCTTCTCTAAGAAACCCCAAATGGTTCGCTATGTCTTATGAACACGAACCAAGTTCAAGCAATGTTGAAACTTGAGAGTGGGAATAGACTTTGTCATCATATCTACTGGATTATCTACTGTACCAATCTTCTGAACACTAATCAATCATTCAGATATAATATCCAAAATGAAGTAATACCTAACATCAATATATTTGGTTCTTTAGTGACACATCTGATTTTAGTCAAATGAATCACACTCTGACTGTCACGATAAACAACAGTTAAATTCTGTTGTAAGCTTAGATATGTAACCAAACCTCTAAGCCAAATAATTTCCTTCACTACCTCAGTCAATGCAATTTATTCTGCCTCTGTGGTGGAAAGAAAAACTGTTGGTTGTAAAGTTGCTTTGCAATTAACTGGACATTCTCAGAGAGTGAATACAAAACCTGTCAAGGATCACCTTCTATCTAAATCCCCTGCATAATCAGAATCCACGTAGCCAACGGCACTTCCACAAGTGTCTTTACTCCTTTCATATACCAAACCGACATCTGTAGAACCTTTTAAAAAACGAATAATCCATTTTACTGCCTGCCAATGTTCTTTTCCTGGATTTTTCATATATCTGCTAACAACACTAACAACATGTGAAATATCAAGACGAGTACATACCATAGCATACATAAGACTACCAACAACACTAGCATATATAACACATGACATGTGTTTCTTCTCTTCATTTATCCGTGGGGACATCTTTGCAAATAAGAAAAAATGAATAGAAAGTGGTATACAAACGAATTTTGAATTTCACGTGCCAAAACATTCAAGTATTTTCTCAATATAACTTTTCTGAGACAAACAGAGTTTGCCAGCTTTACGATCCTTGCAAATTTCCATTCCAAAATCCTCCAAGCTGTAACTAAATCTTTTATCTCAAACTTGACATTGAGTTGAGATTTCAATTTTCTAATTTCTGACATACTTTTAGCAGCAATGAGCATGTCATCGTGATGATTCCTATTAAGACACTCTCGACAACAATATTTGTATTAATAATAACATAAAATAACTTTTATTATTTACAAAACAAGTCCATGTAGAATTGTTTATAAGGCTTATCTCCAACAAGGATATAGGTCATGGACTTCAGTCGCTACGGGTAGAGGTTGAATTGAGACAAAAACAATTGTTTGAGCTCACGAAAAATTGCGGTAGAAGTAGGGTAGATGTTAAAAGACCAGCTCCCCGCTATCCTAGAGAGGGTGAGCGAGAAGGATTTGTACCTCCTTGCCATTAACATTGTCTGTATGTTCATTTGAGAGTTAAAGATTGATAGATGGTCCAAGGGGTCCGATATCTCGTAGTACGTAGTCCGTAGTCATCTGGGGTAGATAAAGTGGCGAAGCACGACCTCTTCCAATACCTTATCAATAAACTTGGACCTTACCCCGCCCATTAGCTTGGTCGCATGTCCTTCTTTGTGGATCTACTTGAGGAGAGCCTCTATATCTGCAAGGTAGTACTCCATCATGTCGTCCCTTGGAGCGGGATAATATACCGTGTACACTTGGTTGCCTACTGGATGGACACCAAGGTGGCAAGAGGACAGTGATTAGTAACCAACCTCTTGCTCATGTCAGGATCTCTTATTGGATCTCGCCAAAGGGCTCAGTATGCCGTCCATGGGAAAATGTGACTTATCTTTGGCACGCTGGCACCTTGGCAGTAGAGACAGGGATCTAGATGCTATAACAACCCAATTTCTCAAAGCTGCCACTCAGTTTCTCTTAAATAGAAATAAACTAAAAACCCTACAATAAATATTTCACATTTTAACATTACTACGACGATAATTATAAATACAACTATTACAGAATTAAATACAAATCCAAATATAATTTTTGCCGCAACTCCAATTTCAGTAAATCTTGTAATAAATATTGTAGGTGTATGAGTCAACGCTCAGTAGAATTTTAGTCCATTTTGTACGCATATTCAACAAATCCAACAAGTAGCACGCATACATTTATATCACATAATTCCCACATAATACATGATCCTAACTATTCTATGCAAATCAACAAATATGTTTATGCAACTATTATGGCATAGATCATGCTAGAGAAGTTAAACACAAATATTAAAAGGGATTAAGAATTCTACTTTTATATTTCAAACATAGTAGGAACAAAAACAAAGATATAAAAAATCCTACTTTTATAGTATCAAATTTTTAGAACAAATTTCAGAAAGCAAAAATTAAGAACACACTTACAAGTATCCAATAAGGAATGACGACATGATGCCTCAAAGTTGAACACAAGACTGACTTCAGCCAGGTTCTTTCATCAATCTCCTTGTCATGCTTACATTTGGAGAAATCTTGCTTTCATTATTAGTTGGGAATGAAGTTCTGCGAAAAATATTTAAGAAGGGTCCATGTCCCTAAAAAACTTATCGCACGATCTAAACAATGGAAAAGAAAGACTTCTTCTGGTCTCGAGATCAGTGCATCAAACCACCTTTCCCAGTCTCATAGTCGTTCGACCTACTAGTCGACCTCTTCTCGTTATACAAACAAGGAAGTTGCAACTCAAGTTCTAAAAAGATATGTGAATATACGAGTATTCAAGATAAAATTTTATTACCTAGAGAAAATAAATATTTGTCTTACATGATTCAATTTAATATGATTTATGTAAACCTATAGATAGAACAGTGTGATAATTGGGATGAAATTTCAATTGGTATTACAAGTAATTCTTGTTAGAAAAATAATTTCAAATTAAATATTTTATTTATTAATAATTATATTATTTTATTTAATGAAATGATTATTAATATATATTTATAATTGCTATAATTATGTGTTCTAAAACATTATTATTGTGGTTAAATTATAAAATTTATTAAAATGACTTTATGAATTCCATTATAAATATCTATATATGTTACAATAAAATTATTTATGTGTATAATTCGTGATTTTATTTATTATAATATTATGAGTATTTAATATTATAATAAGAGTTACATAATTCATACACTATATATAAGAAGTTGAAAGAATATGTAATGTAGAGATAAGGAAGAATATAGAGAGATGTAGAGAAATTTAGAAAAAATAGAGTGATATTATATGATGATAGTATATGAAATAATATGTTTTTATTAAGTCATAAAAATAGAGATAAATTATATTTTGTGATATTTCACATATATTGTATACTTTATGATTTTACGGGCAATAGGGTTCGCGATTGGTTCAATATAGGGATGTTTGCTTGCACTCTGACTCCCTGGATCGTTATATCTTGGAAAGGGCTCGTCATTCAACCCTGACATAGAGGAGGCGTATCTCTTCTTATGACAACGTTTACACGCCTCAATTTACCAGATATGTATTTTTTCTCTATTCTATACTTTATTGTATTTATTTAATTGTTGATGTTCTTAATTATTTAACGAAAATAGAATGCTTGAAATTAACCAAGGATTAATCAAGTGGTTTGATTGTGATTTTTCTCCACCTCTGGTCATGTTTCCAATTTCATTACCGCCGTCCCTTTAACTGCAATTTAGCCTTCAATTCAAGAAATAAAAATTCCTAACAAAAGAAATATTAGATTTTTTTTTTCAAATTTTGTTTTGTTAAAATAAAATAAAAGACTTGTACGGACTTCCATTCTTTAACAATGGATTGACGAAAATAAGGGTTTATGATGTAATATTTAAAGGTAAAATAAGGGATCGTAGCAATGGAAATGTAGCAATTGATTCTTATCATCAGTACAAGGTAATTAAATGTTAATTATCTTCAAATTATATCTCTACACCTCTCTTTGATAGTGTAACTTCAAAACAAATGTATATTGTGTTTTTGCAACACCATTCTAATACCATACCTACAGTAAAGTTATACATGCACCAAACATACTTTCCACGTGCATAAAGTTGACATTATGCACTTCTTGATAGGAAATACTATTCTTGGGCGAATTCAACTACATATGTAGATTTTTCGGACGATTGCAAGTCCCCATTAATAGTTTTCCAAATGATTTTTCTGCAAATGTGAGTGAATTATGTTTTTATTGTTTATTTTATTATATTATTGTTGTTCACTTGATTTATTGAAATGGTGTTGGTTTAACTTGGGGTTAGGATATTCCCAGTGGTCCGTAGATTGCATTTTTCGTGCTCAACTTTCTATTTACTCAATTTCTTCACTTATTGATCCATACATGAGTTTTTGTTTTTTGAACTTGCAGTTGTTTGTGGTGCACATTTTTAAAATTTCAGAGCCATTTTTCTATCTTGGAAAATCTGGGTGAGGCGGCAATAAAGGTGAAGTATTATATTTTGCCTTTTTTTTTTTTTTCTTGGATCGGAATATCAGTAATTCTCAGCATGGACTTATATTACTAAGTTTATAATGTACATAATTAATTATTTTTATTATTTGTCGTACTGTTAAAGTTCATGATTGTGTTAATTATTGTTATGTCTGATTGTTATTGGTTGTGTTTGTTAGTGTCATGTTGTTTTGAAATAGGAGTTGAGAATTTAGAATGTCATATAAATAAAGGGAATTATATCCAAATTTTTGTTCATTAATTATTGGTTGTGTTCATTTGAAAATAAAGGGGTTTGTATCAAAGTATTCTAAATTTTTTTATTAGTCATATTGATCTATGTCCTGTTCATTACAAAAACAGGAAAAATAAGAGTTGATAATTTGGAAATGTTATAAAAATGAAGGAGATTATCTCAAAAAAATTCCACTATATTATGTGCCTTTAGGCACGCTTCATTTAAGAATGTAATAAACATTGTTTGTTGGTGATAGTATTTAAATGTTCATTATTGCTGATGTGAGTTAGGTAAGTGTAGAATGTTGTACAAATAAAAGAGATTGATATCAAAAGTTCTTTTTTTTTAAGTTTAATATTTTTACACCCGTGCCTTGAGGCAGGGGTTAAACGCTAATTGTTATGATAAAATAAGTCGTTTTTACATTCCATTCTTAGTTATTGTTACGGTGTCAGAGCTTCTTCTGTCTTGAACATTTTTATTTTTTTTTACTTTATCTTCAAAATGTCTACTCCCTCCTCTCCTCGATCAAATTCTACTTAGATAACTCTGAATGCTTCTTTTCTTTATCAAACCCAAAATGATCATCTTCTCAATCAACCATTAGCCCCAAACACAGGCAATACCACCGTGCTTGATAATATTATTGTTCATGGAACTAGCCTAATTTCTTTGAATGTCTCTTTTCAAATTCCCTTCAAGTTAGTAAAAGTTGGAGTCAATTAATCCTGTTGAAAATCTCAAATGACCAACCTCCTATTTGGTTATGATCTGCTTGGATTTGTTGATGGTTCACTCCCATGTCCACCCCCAGCAGATCCTGCATACCGTCTATGGCTCCAACAGAAATATATATTAGCAGCAAAGTGTCAATTTAATTAGATATTATAATCGACTAAACTAAATAATTTAAATTTTATATTGTAATATTATAGAAACTAAAAAAAAAAAATACAAAAACAAAAACCATGCCTAAAACTTGAAGAATAGAGTGAAAAACACCCCTCCAGCCAAAGAAAGACGAAAATTCCCATAGAAGTGTATTGTGTAGGAAAATATTGACTTTTTATTATGATAAGAAAATGAAGAAGTGGGCTTTAGGATTGGGTTTTTTTTCATTTAAACTTATTAATTAATTTATGGTTTAAATTTTGGATGGGAATAAAATATATTAAGCCTAAATATTATATAATAAAAATTTGGGAACCTTTTTTCCTAGAATAATGAGGGCCCTAGGCAATTGCCTAAACAACCTAAGTCTAAGATTGCCCCTAACTGAAAATGGTCAACGTCATTTCCTTGATAATTCATGAATTATGGAAATAAATACCAACAAGTAAACTCATTTTTGTGAACATTCACAATCAATTAAATTCATAAAAATCATATAATTTCAATGTATATTTCTTCATTTCCATTTTTAAATCTATCTTGATTATCTTTTTAGTAAGAAAAAAAAAAAAGAACGTTCACAAAAAATCTATCTTGATTATCAATTGATATGAATGTGATATACTTAGAAATATATGAGTAGCAGAGTATCAATCTACTTAGATTTTATATTATTAAAGAGCAAATTATATTTTTTGTCCTTCTATTTGCAACATATCTTTTGTGCCACCTTCCAATTCATTTTTTTTCAATGTGGTCTTCCATTTGTTGTTCTTTTTTATATAGCCCTTCTATCAAACAATGACATCAATTTGAACGGATTTTAACACGTGAGATGCATGGGCTATATTTTAGGGATAAAAATATAATTTGTCTTTTTTTTTTTTTTTGCGTTCCGCCGTCGTCTTTCACCTTTTCTTCACTGCCACGTCCAGCCACTACCACCTTCATCTCCGGCCAACACCAACGCCCAGATCTAGTTTTAGATAAAGAGAGTAGAAAGAGAAGAAGGTTTTAGAGAGAGAAGCGGAGAGCGGGAGTAGAGAGAGAAGCAGATAGCGAGCTCATGGAACAGGCTAGTTCCCAGATGTCATCGAGTGTTAAATTAGGATTAGTTTCTTCATGATAAATCAACTGTATGATTCCTGAAAAAGAAAACAAAGCATCGGTGAAGGAATTTGCAACCCAGAAGAGTCGCAGCGATATTGGATAAGTTACAGCTTGAAATCTTTTCTCATGGGCTTTTAGAATTGTAATAACGTGACGAATGATTGCTTGAATCAGCTTAAATAGTCTGTTAGTGAGCTTCCAAGGCGACTCGGTGATTCGGGTGAAGACCAGAAAGCATGAAATTGTATAAGATAAAGCTAAAAGCACAGTGATAATCAGAGAAAGCTTGAAACGGAGGGTTGCGAAGAGATTTGTTTCCTCCGAGCATAGGCTTATTAATGGCGGAAATAGAATGGGCATTGGAAGTAAATCTTGAATAGAGCTTTTGAGCTGCCAATAGAAGGATGAGCAAGAAGACGACATTAGTAGAAGCCAATATGACTCTACTCTCTCCCTAAAACCTTATCCTCTTTATACTCTCTCTCTCTCTCTCTCTCTCTCTAAAACCAGATCTGGGCTTTGGTGTTGGTCGGATATAGAGGTGGTGGTGGCTGGATGTGGCGAAAAGGTGGAAGACTGAGAAAAAAAAAAAAGGAAAATTATGTTTTTACTCGTAAAATATAGCACTCACATTTAACGTGTTAAAATCGTCCAAATTAACATCATTATTTGACAAGAAATACTACATAAAAAATCAACAATAAAAATAACAACGACATTAAATAAAAATGAATTGGAATGTCACATAAAAAATACACTGCAAATAGGAGGACAAAAATATAATATTCTTATTACTATATTATAGTTAAACAATTAAAAAAATGGTAAATTATGAATTTGGTCCTCCTATTTGTATCATGTTTTCTATGTGACTCTCTAATTTATTTATTTTTTGAAAAAATTAGAGAAAAACTAATTTTTACCATTAAAATTAAAATAGACCATTACTTACAGGCCCATATTGAGAAAACACAACTTATATATTTATTATTTAAGATAAATCTAAATACATATTCTCTCACTACATCAACAGGAACATAATAAATAGGGGATGCAAATGTTGTTATCTAACAAAAATATTAATAACAACATAATGAATGAATGGATGCAAATGTTGTTGTACAACAACAATATAAAGAATGGAGAGAATGTAAATGTTACTGCACAGCAAATAATTACTGTATGTCAATTGTGATTTTCTCTAAACTTAAAAGGCTACATAGGTATAAAAATGGATTACTAACGAGTCTTGGGACCCATTATAAAATATCTTTGTTTTTGTTATTTTTTCCCTCCTCTCTTTCTAAACTTCCTCCGACTTTAGAACTGAAACTATGCAGAATTTTGAAAATAATTTTCAAGTTTCTTTAAGGATGGAGGTTAAAGTTTAAAGTTACAATTACACAAACACTTTAAAGTTTTGGTGGAAAAAAGTATAATTTGGACTAATTACACTTAAACTTGTTTGTTTCGACTAAATTAGACTTTTACTCCTAAACTTTTAATTCCATTATGTTGTATCTTAATTTTATCCAAATTGTGTATGATAGACTACGTTAGCTTGCTAAAAACAAAACATAATAGAAAATTTCAAAATTTATATGTTCGTAATTTGGTTAAAATTCATCAATCAACAACTCAAATGCAATTATCCGTGTGCGGTACAATCTACCATAAACTTAAGAGGAGAAAAGAGAAAAGATCTTGTAAATAGGAAGACTATATTGAAAAATAAATAAATTGGAGGATTACATAGAAAACACTCTGCAAATAAGAGAACCAAATTTATAATTTACTGATAAAACATAACTAAATCCTTCTAGAAAGATGAAAATTCTCTTAAGTTGTGTTTAGGTAAGGGATTTCTAGAGAGGATTTCATTTGGTTAGAGAATTTTAAAATTCACTTTTGACAAATTCTTTGTTTGGGTTTTAGGAGGGAGGGAATTGTAAAATCCCTTTAAATCCCAAATTAGGGTGAAAAGAGGATTTGAAAATCCCTTTGAGAGAGGTGGAATTTGACAAATCATCTCTTCCCATCAGTTCGCTCCTGACCATCGCAGATCACCACCTTTGTCCGTCGTCGTCTTCTTCGTCTCTCGCCGCCGTTATCGTCTTCTTCTTGGTCATCTCCGTCGTCGTCTTCTTCATCTCCGTCATCGATCTAGGGTTCGTCGTCTTCTTCGTCTCCGTCGTCGTCTTCTTCGTCTCCGTCGTCATCTTTTTCTTCGTCGACTGTGATTTCGTTTTTTATTTTGATTTCGTTTTCGATTCCTATTTTTGATTTTGTTTCAGGGTTCGCAATGGCGAGAAATCACAAGCGAGAATCGTTTTAAGGTTCCTGTTTTTTATTTCGTTTGAGTTTGGTGATGACGATGGCAAGAAATCACATCACGTTTGTGTTTGGTGATGGCGTGTTTGTTTGGCGATGGCGAGAAATCAAAGGCGAGTGTTTGATTGGCGATGGCGATGGGTTTGGTTGAAGGTCGTTTGTGTTTGGCGATGGCGAAAAATCAAGCTCTGGTTTTTTTTTGTTTTTTTTTAATGATCCTAGAAATGGGATCAAAAATAGAAACAATAAAAAAAATATATTTTGTTCCCATAAATTTATTGTTGAAATTACATGTTCAAATACTTTAATTCAAACAATTTTCAAAATAAGGGATTTGTGAAATAAAAAAATTTCAAAATCCTGGATTTGTCAAATCTGTTAAATCCCTTACCCAAACGCAACCTTAGAAGTATAGTGTGTGTACATTATAAGAGAAATAAATAATTTTCTTTAATTTGAAGTGATGAAACTGGTAAGAGAAGATTGACTTTTTATTACAATAAGAAGTGAGTTTTAGGATTGGGAATTTCCATAATAGGTTTAGAGGCTTTTTTTTTTTTCTTCAAAATATTAATTAAGTTAAGGTTTAAATTTTTCAATTGGGTTTTAGTGAAAATTAAATAAAATATTAGACCTAAATATTAGATGGTAAAAAAAAAAAATGGGGGCCTTTCCACCCCCAAAAAAGAGAACTCTATGCGATTGCCTAAACAACCTAAGTCCAGGAATATGCTTGATTAAATATGGTCAAACGTCACTACTTTAATAATTCACGAATTTTGAAAATAAATACCAACAAACAAATTTATTTTGTGAATATTCACAATTGATTAAATGCATAAAAATTAGACCATTATTTCATTATTTTCATTTTAAAATTCATCTTGATTATTTTTTATTAAAAAAAAATAAAAGTGAACATTCACAAAATTTTAATTTTATTAAATATCATTAGTTTAATTTTTATTAAATAGACTTGGCTTGCTTGTTTGATAAAAAAAAACCATTAAAATTATAGTGAAAAAATCCAAACAAAAACCATGCCACTTCTTCATGTTCAAGCTTCTAAGGTCAATCTACTAATTCCCAATTAATTAAATCTAGGTTAGAAAGGATGCCACTATTGTCATCCTTAGGTCATTGGTCAGCAAACCAAAACCTTTGGTGAAGTATTGGTCTAGGGATCAAACGATGGTAGCCTAAGCAGAAAAAACCAGCAAGAGAGGAACGCAACATTCTTGAAAAAATAAATATTTTAACTTCCGAATTAAAGTGAATTTTTAAAGCGCAACACAAACATTTTAGTACCTTTTTGTTCAAATATCGAGAGTTTGTTCGGAAGGTAGACCTCAACGGAGACAACCTTCTAGCCATTCAACAAAAAACTATAACAATTTTTAAGTGATCTTTGAGAATTCACTTTAAATCCTAGTTCTAGGTTTCTCGCTCTACTACGGGACAAGGAAATCAACATTCTTGAAAAAGTTTTCCATTTACCCTTGATAGTCTTTTCCACGAGCATTGGAGGGAGAGGATGCAATAAATGGTTCAACATAACATCGCAATAGTTTTACCGTTGAACATTGTGGGAAAGTAAATCACCATTGTCGCGCACTTTGCCTTTGCCTTGTCTTTCATTGATTTTGAATTCAAGGCATATTGTTATTTTTGCATTAGCATTTCTTCCTTTGGCCATCCATTGTTCCATCGCATGTGAATCCTTTCTTTTCTCCTTCTTTTTAAACTTATTTCCTCATTAGTATTTGCATGCATGTTTCGATAAGGGCATGATATCTCGTGATGACTGTCTTTATTGCACTAATGGCATTTAACCATAGGACGATCATTTGACCCTTTATTATGATATTACCATATGATGTTGAGTATTTTTCAATTGCAGCACAAGCTAACTTATCATATATAGCATGGAATGCATTCTTTAAGGGAATGTGTGAAAACGTGTGAATCTCATTTTTCAAAATTCTCAACTCGTTCTCAAGAGATATATTTTTCAAATTCAAATTTTCAAGCTCGACTCTTGAGTTTTCAAATCTACTTTGTTCATTTTCAAAGGCTTGACTTTTAAAACTAAGTCGTCATTAAATTTTTGAAGAATCTCAATTTTTTATTTCAAACAATTTATCTCAAGTTGAGATTCCTCAAATTTTCTTGTTTTGTATTGTATTATTTTATTCCTTAAAACTGATGACTTTAATTTTTAAAATAGAGTTTGACTTGCTCAATTTTTCATTAAATTCACAAGCTTCTATAATGGCATCAAGCAACTTGATATACTTACTCGCACAATTAAGACTACAACATGCATGGTTATCCACACTATTTGCTAAAGATTTATCAGATTCAGAAGTATCGTTGGATGAGGATAAATTAAGAGAAGTTACCGCTAAGGCTAAGAGACTTGCCTCATTTTAATGATTGGTGTTTGTCCTTCGAGATCTTTGATAAAGGTTTACTCTTTCGTGTTTGAGATCTCGTGATGCCTCATTGTCCTTTCATTTGAGTGCTTGAACACGGAAAAATTTTCCCAATCTTTTTTACAAAATTGTTAAGCTCGATCCCATAAATGGGGCTTTGACATCAATGTTGGCCTAGATGTGACCCAAGAACAGGTGAATGGGTCTCTAATTTTTTTCTGCCTTCATTAAATCTGTAATTACAAATTTTTTTAGTAGACATTACAACAAGTATAGTGATGATGTGAAACAAAAAAAGTTTACTTTGCAAATTACTTTATCAATTGATATGGATGTGATATACTTATAAATATATATATATAAGCAGTGGAGTGTCAATCTAATTAGACATTATAATCCACTAAACTAAATAATTTTAATTTTATATTATTATATTATGTTAACTTAAATAATAAAAATAAATAAAAAATAAAAACAAAAACATACCTAAAGCTTGAAGAATCGAGTGAAAAACACCTCTCCAAGTTCCAACCAAAGAAAGATGAAATTCCAATAGAAGTGTAGTGTGTAAGAGAAGATCGATTTTTATTATTAAAAGAAAATGAAGAAGTGGGCTTTAGGATTGGGGCTTTTCATAATAATGTTTAAATTTTGAATTGGAATAAAATATTGAGCCTAAATATTTTATAGTAAAAAAAAATTGGGCCCAAAAAAAAGGAGCCTTGGCGGTTGCCTAAAGAGCCTAAGTCCAGGGCTAAAAATGGTCAACGTTACTTCCTTGATAATTCACATTCAAGTATTTTCTCCTTATAACTTTTCTGAGACAAACAAAGTTTGTCAGCTTTACGATCCCTGCGAATTTCTATTCCAAAATCCTCCAAGCTGTAACTAAATCTTTCATCTCAAACTTGACATTGAGTTGAGATTTCAATTTTCTAATTTATGACATACTCTTAGCAGCAATGAGCATGTCATCATGATGATTCCTATGAAGAGACTCCCTACAACAATATTTGTATTAATAATAACATAAAATAACTTTTATTATTTACTTGAGATTATTACTAGAAACAAGTCCATGTAAAATTGTTTATAAGGCTTATCTCCAACAAGGATATGGGTTATGGACTTCAGTCGCTACAGGTAGAGATTGAATTGAGACAAAAACAATTGTTCGAGCTCACAAAAAGTTGTTGTAGAAGTAGGGTAGATGTTAAAAGACCAGCTCCCCGTTATCCTAGAGAGGGTGAGCGAGAAGGATTTGTACCTCCTTGCCACTAACATTGTTTGTATGTTCATGTGAGAGTTAAAGATTGATAGATGGTCCAAGGGGTCCGACATCTCGTAGTACATAGTCATCTGGGGTGGATGATACATTGACGATTTCATCGCTCGCGTAATGACTACTCGCAAGTATACGAGGTCTAGTTTTAATATAGTGATCGTGAGATCGGATATTGTTCCACTGGGAACATGTGTAATTTAGTTGAATATTATGATTGACATAGTCTCATATTATCCCGATTTTCAAGAATTGTTTGTATTTTATTTAATCTACTAAGATAAATGACAACTATTTGGTTAGTTCTAATTACACTAATTACTTAGGTATTGATTTCTTTCACATAATACATATTTGACTTCATTTAGTTAGTTATAACGGTGTTTATCTATTCCGACAATCTCTGTATTTAGAACTCCTCCGCTACCTCTCCCGAGTGTAAGACGGGGGATTACACGATTTCGTGTCAACAAAGAAATCCCCCTCCATGCCTTAACGACCCTAGGTCGCGTGAGTCTTAAGCCAACGTCATGGATTGCATACGTTCTAATGCCCTCCCGGGTCGTTAGAACGTCACGTTACGTTTACCCTAATCCGAATCCGGGGTTACCTCTCCCGAGTGTCAAACTCAGTATTCTCGGTTTATCAATACAAGCATAATATCAAGAATAACGAAAAATACAATCGAATTTAGACAAACATCCATTAAAGTAACATTAATTCATTTAAACTAGTATTTACATGATTTCAACAACACCTAAGTAACATTTAACTAATACTACATGATCTTGGCCATAAACCATACAAAACAAAAGTGATTTAACATCTTTAGATATGAAAAAGTAATTACAAAGATAAAAACAAGAGAAGAATGATCAAATCTGAGAATGGAACGGTCCACTGTCGTTATTAATCGCTCCACAAATGATTCCTCTTTGCCCAAATGATGAATCTCCTCCTTGATCTCTCAAAGATAACTTAAGAACTCTATATTAGGGTTAAGGATGCTTAACTCTTTCTTTCAGACGAGGGAAAGGGGTATATATAGGCCAAATGTTTCAAAAATATCTAAAAAGATATTTTCCCCTATTCTGAGAAATTCGCCTAGGCGGTAGTTTCTTCGCCTAAGCGAAGGTTAAGTCGATTAGAAATCTGCATAGGCGGTGGTTTCTTCGCCTAGGCGGAGGACTAACTTCGTTCATTCTGACTGATTTCTTCCTAGGCGGTAGTTTCTTCACCTAGGCGGATGGCTGCAGTCCAACTCTCTGACTGAATTCCGCCTAGGCGGTGGTTTCTTTGCCTAGACGGATTTTAGCGCTCCAACCTTCTAACGGAATTCTGCCTAGGCGGTGGTTTCTTCGCCTAGGCGGATTTCAGTACTTCAGCATTCCAACCTTCTGACGGAATTCCGCCTAGGCGGTGGTTTCTTCGCCTAAGTGGATTTCAGCTGCTCTTGAAATCTCAATTTTTCATCTTTTCTTTACCAATTTCCTACCGTTTCACTTGGTTTGTCAATTGTTTACGTCCCTACACCTGACTTATATAAAAACAACTAAAACACAAATAAAATATTAATAAAACACTCGAAAACTGGCAAATTCGACTTGGAAATAGATAGGTATTTTAAACCTATCAAATACCCCCAAACTTGGAATTTTGTTAGTCCTCGAGCAAAACACCATGACACTAAATAACACTAACTACACTAATAAGCTAATTTCTAAACTAAAAATAAATAAAAATTAACAAATAAGAAGTAAACACCTGTGAGATTCAAATTCAATCGAAGAAACCATGTGGTTCTTCCTTCAACAACCCGCAATCAGATCAAGTTAAGGAATAACACACACCACGTGGTGTTCTAGGATTTTAACACTCAATATCAATTAAAACCATTCCAGATCCATTTGAAATGTGTGTGTGAGAGACCTCAGATGTATAACTAATCAAACACCGGATTGAATTATTCAATAAATAAGGTCATAACTTAAACTTTTAAAAGATTCAGGAAAGCCATATGCTTGACTGGGCTCAACTATCCACTAATGTAGGTTCGGACATTCACAGAGATTAATAGGGCTTGACTTGACTTTGGAGAACGACCAAGGGTATCGTAGAAATAGAAAACAGAAACTCGTTATAATTTAACAATACCCGAGGCACAAACGTTTGTCGCTAAACCTCTCTCGTAACCCCTTAACTTTGAAAATACAACCCTGAACAAGATTAAGTAAACTTGTATTTACTTATCACAACAACCGAAATTAAAAACTATATTCACATAGTGTTTTCTTTTCTTTTTTTCTTTTTTTTGACACACCCCAAACTTATTCAAATTTTACAATTTTAGGGGCGTGCAAATATAACTAAAAGACTGACAAGTGAATGTGCTAATACTCAAACAATAGCCTTTCGTCCGAAACCCCAATCGCTCACTTTAAGTAGCATCAATTAATGCTACTTAATTTTACTCACTTTCGACTTTTATCCTTAGTGACAACGTTTTTTTTTTTTTTTTTTTTTTTTTTTTAAGATTTAATTGGCTAAAGTATAAAAACAAGTTCAGAATTGAAAAGTTTATGGGCTTCGACAGGGGAACGAGGGAATAAATTTTCAGGTTAGTTTCAAAAGGTTCAAGCAATAAAAATGAAGGCCTATATCATGCCTCCTGAATTACCTCACCTATAATTTCGCCTCAAGCCTCCCCCAATCAAGTTCTAGATTCCTCATTTCTATCATGAACTTATTACTAAATAATCGACGTCAAATCGTTCAACTAATTATATAATGAGTCTATGCGATCATGTAATTTAGGATCAAAATAATTTTTACCTAATCGACATGCTAAGCACACAAAACACACATGAGTGGCATTACCCCCAACCTCAATATGCAATTAGGGGATAATTTTCATCATCGGGACATGGTTCAGATAAACTCAAAAACTCAACATGCACATACAACTACATTCATTAACATATCTACTCTAATTCTAAAAACTAACATACCTATGCTAATGAGACATTACACATGCATAACTATAAAAAATTCTACATTTAGCAACATCTAAACATTAATACAATTATAAACAAAAAATTTGTACACAAAAAATTTTGTCCTTCATCATTCACATCACAAAAAAAAAAAAAATCATCCTTCATATCCCAAAAAGAACATAAACTACATGCTTAATACCCCCAAACTTGAACGAGACAGTGTCCTCACTGTCTAGGCAGCGAACCCAATAATAGATGTAGAAAAAGAAATATGGAAAACTGGGTCGACACATACCTAGGAGGGAAGACATAATAGTCTAACCTCCTACCGTTCATTGGGGGAGGAGATGGTGATAGGTGTAAATTACCTACATATTTCCAATCCGAATTTGTTAGTTTTCGAGTACGTTTATAGTTATTTTTATATGTTTTAATATGTTTTTATACTTTTTTGTATAAATCAGATGTGTGGAGCAAAAAGATAGGAAACTGGAGCGAAAACAATGAGATCGAACCGAAGGCGAGTCGAAGTTACGGTAGATAAACAAGCAATGAGACAAAAATATGAAGGAAGCCCACCGCCTAGGCATCCAGACCTCCACCTAGGCAGTGAAGATGCTGAGAATGACAAAAGGCTACTGACAGCCCACCGCCTAGGCAGGAAATTCCTCTGCCTAGGTGGAAACCCCAGTAGAAACATTTTCAAGTCCACCGCCTACTTCTTCGCCTAGGCGGTCACCAAACCTGCAAAGCCGGTACAGGTATTGTAACTTCAAGGCTATTTTGGACTATGACGCAATCCGATTTTGGAAATACTCAAAATATAGAAGTTGTATATCTTTTTTCTTAGATTTCCATAGGTCTTTAAATCACATCAATCAGAGTTCGGATGAAGAAGTTACAGCCAAAATAAAATTGCAAACCTGCAGTAACTTCGCCTAGGCGAAGTTTTCTTCGCCTAGTCAAAATTCCGGCAGAAATTTAACCGACCTAACTTCGCCTAGGCGAAAAACCTGCAGCACAACCTTGATATTTATTAGATCTTTTGAGATCTTTTGGCCTATAATTTAATCCCTTCTCTCCTCTTCTCTTCAGCCCTTAAGGCCTTAGGCCATCTTTTAGGAGTAGGATTAGGGATTTTTGAGAGAGAGCTCTCAACCTGAGGTGGAGGATGAAGAGGGAAGCGATTGGTCGACGTTTCTAGCGGCAAATCTTCGGATATCGGCTAAGTCGCTCGTTTTCTCTCTTTGTTTTCTTTATTTTGTTAATTGTTGAGCATGTTTAGCTTGTTTTACATTGTATAAATGGTTAGGGCCATGAGTTTAACATGGATTGTAATAGGGATTAACGTATTATTTATGAAAATGTAGTTTTGGTTGAATTTGTGTTTCGTTCTTGGTTGTTCTTCGTATGTTGATTGTGTTTCTGTGTTTTCTATGATTATATGATAGTTTAGATATATTGAGAATATGGGGTTTGACACTCGGAAGAGGTAACCCCAGATTCGGACTAGGGTTAACACAACACAACAATTTAACGACCCGGGAGGGCGTTAAAAAGTGTGCAATCGATGATGTTGGGGTGAGACTCACATGACTTAGAGTCATTAAGACGTTGAGGGGGACTTCGGCGTTGACACAAAGTCACGTATTCCCCCGTCTTACACTCGGAAGAGGTGGCGAGGGAGTTTATGAACCGAGATTGTCGAATATGCCGAACGCTGTTAATGTTAACTAAAACGAAATCAAACGCATTTAAGTAAATAAAGTTAATCCCTAGACAATCTACTCCCTTAAACAATCTCAAATTAGTATTTATAGTATAGTTAACTTAATTAGTATTTTAGTTTAGTATTAGTAATTAATTAAAATCCATTTTTAGCACCTAGATAAAGTCAGGTTATGAAAATCATGATACTCGATAGTAATCTCAACCAATCCCTGTGGATACGATACCCGACCGAAAGGTCCACTATACTAAAACTTGATTCGTACGCTTGCAGTGAAAGTGGAAACTCATTATTTGCGGCCACCAGATGGCGGATGCAGCTCATCGGGCTCGAAATACAGCACGGGCGTATAAAGCGTCATGTCGATTCCGAGATGCTCGAATAAAACCCTTTGATTTTGATCCTGCTGCCTAGTGTAGTGATCCAAGAAAATCTCCATACGAGAAAAATTATTTTGAAGATTGTTCATGTCGAATTGGAGACCACAAATATCATGTGAAATCTGGTTCAGTTGGTCGCGGCGAGTTGTGGGTGTCGGTGCCTCCGAAGGGCCTTCTTCTTCTTCGTCAAGACCGTCCTCTCCCTCAACTGCTTGCTCAGCAGGTCTAATGGTCCTCCCTTCCAATATCTTTTAATCATTAAAAAATCGAGTGGATGAATAGGTAGCAAAGGGCTAGTCTCTATGAATTAAACTCCGGCACACAAAAATAGAACAGTTAGGAATTAGGGAAAAGGAAGGCCACCCTTCGTCGTTTTGGCCTCATGAAGTATTGAAGAGTATATGTGCCAACCGATGTTGATTGGGGTCCCTCTATCGATGCCATATAGCATAAAAGCCCGCTCCTTGGAAACATCTGAAACGTGGGAGATGGGAAGCAGATTCCCATAGATGAATTGATGCCATATCTTCAGAACTGGCTTCAGAAACCTCGCCTTAAAGATGGCCTGACCTTGACATGTGTCTTTCCATTGGGCGTTTCCCATAGTCTAGGCCTGGATCACAGCATTCATCGTTGGTGTGGAGCTTCAGACAAATCCCGCAAGGCTTCCGGCCCCGTCAAACCCAGTAGATCATTAAAATGGTCTGCACTGAACTGGATTGGGCAGTTTTGGACCATCGTCTGATAGCCAGTGGCCTCGATAATATTCGCATAGAATTCTCGTATCAAGGCCAACTTCCCTAGTGGGGGTGAAGCGCAGAATTGCTCCTATTGTCAACTCTGTATCACAGTTTTGAATTCTTCGGGGAGTTTTTCCAAAGGTCCGAACCCCCGTTGACGTATTCCGAGGTGTTAGTTCTCATGTCTGTTGAAGTGAGCTTCGGCTTGTTTGGATACGAATTTTGATGAGTCGTAATCCGTAGGGGCCGAGGATTCTTCGGTGCGTGGCATTTTGGATACATGACACTTCACCATTTTTCCTATCAATCACAATATTCAACTAAATTACACGTGTTCCCATAGTGTATCTACACATAAACATGATAGTTTTCACCAAATATTAGCCCTAAAGCCCTAAGAACATGAAAAATGCGAAACTAGGGATTAAAGGGTTTAGGAATCTATCCAAATCCAAGGATTTTTTAAATGAATATGCAAATGAAGCAAAAAATTCAACAATTAAATGAAAAATAGGATCATTGACACTTACTCGTTGAAAAATTTCAGTCAAATCGCTCGAAGATGTCGATTTCGCACTGTTCACCCCTTAAACCCTAGATTTCTGGAAATAGGAGAGAGAATTCGATGTTTTGATGAAGATTCTTGGTGAAAATCCAAGTTTTTCTCAATTTTTGGATGAATTTTAAAGTGAGGAAAGGATTTGGAATGGTGAAGTTGAGAGATTTCTGATAATTTTAGGGGAGAATGCCGTTTTGTGAAGGGGAAAGGTTTATCTTTAAAACAGGACTGACGCGAATTTGTCTAGGTGGAGGTTTTTCCGGCTAGGCAAAGTAGCCCATTTTTTTATTAAAAGACCTTCTGATGTTAATCCGCCTAGGCCAAGTTTCGTCAGTGTGAAACTCAATGGGTTCTGAAGCAAATCCGCATAGGCGGTGGTTTTTTCGCCTAAGCAAAATTACATCAGTGTGAAAACTCAGCCTACTGTCCTATTTCCGCCTAGGTGGTGGTTTCTCCGCCTAGGAGAAATTATACCAGTGTGAATTTTGGCTGGATTTCTTCATGTTTTCACAACTATTCTCTACGCCACTTACTTCCACTTCGTTCCTCAAACAATTTTTAGCATGCAATTCAACCCTAAGTATCTATCCTCATTAATTCACCACAAAAAAAATATTCCGAGATCAATACGATCTCCAAAAAGTAATATATACAAAAGTTGAGAATGTTCGTTACCCTCGACGACATATTAAAAGATGTTGCTTGGTTTTACGTCCCTATATGGTCGTTTATGAATTCCAACTTTAGCCTTCAAAGAGGGAGATGTTCTCCACAACTCACTCTTCATCTTTGAAGTAGTGCTTGATCCTCTCCCCGTTGATTCAGAAAGTTCGTCCGTCTTCGCCTTACAACTCGATAGCACCAAATGGATAAATTTGCTTAATCCGAAATGGTCCAGACCACCGAGACTTCAACTTTCCGGGAAAGAGTCTCAACCTTGAATTAAACAACAGAACTTGTTGGCCCGAACTAAACTCCCTCCGGACTATCATTTTATCATGCCATCTCTTCGTTTTATCTTTGTAAAGCTTGGCATTCTCATAAGTCTCGTGCCAGAATTATTCCATTTCATTCAATTGGAGGAGACGTTGCACACTAGAAGCCTTTATGTCAAAGTTGAGTTTCTTAATCCCCCGGAATGCACGGTGCTCCAATTCAACGGGCAAATGACACGCCTTCCTGTTCACCAATCAATACAGCGACATGTCGGTCAGTGTCTTAAAAGCCATGCAGTACACCCATAAAGCATCATCAAGCTTCACTGCCCAATCCATGTGATTTGTATGAACCGTTTTCTCCAAAATCAGTTTGATTTCTCGGTTAGAAACTTCAGCTTGGCCATTTGTCTGTGGGTGGTATGGTAGTGCCACCTTATACCTGACCCCATACTTTACCAACAAAGCATTAAGCATTTTGTTATAGAAGTGGGTTTCCTCATCACTGATTAAGGCTCAAGGTATCCCGAACCGTGTCATGACGTTTTATTGAAGGAACTTTAAGACCACTTTGACATCATTGGTAGGTGTTGCCACGGCCTCGACCCATTTGGACACATAATCCACTGCTAACAAAATATACTCCTTGCCAAACGACGGCGGAAATGGCCCCATAAAATCGATGCCCCACACATCAAATAACTAAAGCTCAAGAATGGACGTCAATTGCAATTCATGCCTTCTCGATATGTTATCTACCATTTGGCATCTATCACAAGTTTTCACAAATGTGTATGAATCTTTAAACAAAGAAGGCCAGTAAAAACCTAATTGAAGTACTTTCGCTGTTGTCCGAGTCGCACCAAAATGGAAACCATAAGGCGATGAATGACAATTATATAGAATGCTAGTCATCTCCTATTCCAAAACACATATCCGGATCAGCTGATCAGCACATTTCTTGAATAGCAACGACTCGTCCCACAAATAATACTTTGAATTGAAAAGGAATTTCTTTCTTTGCGCTCTTGTCAAATCAGGTGGTACCATATTACAGGCAAGAAAGTTCACAATGTCTGCAAATCACGGAAGTGCATTTTCAACTGAGAATAATTGTTCGTCAGAGAACACCTTTGTGATGCTAGACTCCTCACTAACATCTTCTTGAATCAACCTTGACAAATGGTCGGTAACAACATTCTTACTCCCTTTTTTATCCCTTATTTCAACATCGAACTCTTGTAATAAAATAATCCACCTTATCAATCTCGGCTTGGCGTCTTTATTTGCAAACAAGTACCGGATAGCCGCGTGATCCGTGTAGACGATCACTTTTGATCCAATGATATAAGACTGGAACTTATCACAAGCAAAAACAACAGTTAACATTTCTTTCTCCATCGTGGTGTAATTCTCCTGGGCATCATTCAATGTCTTACTTGCATAATAGATGGATCAGAAGATCTTCTCCTTCCGTTGGCCTAAAACCGTGCCAACAGCTTAGTCACTCACATTGTACATAATCTCAAATGGCACCTCCCAGTCCGGAGCGACCATTTAGGAACAGTGATCAACTTTTCCTTTATTGCCTTGAAAGCTTCCATGCAAGCCTCATTGAATTCAAATGAAGTATCATTCTCAAGTAGGTGACATAACGGATTCACCGCCTTCAAGAAGTCCTTAATGAAACACCAGTAAAAGCCGGCATGCCTCAAGAAACTTTGAACTCCTTTCACATTAATCGGTGGCGGAAGCTTCTCGATTATTTCAATCTTTGCTCGGTCCACCTCAAGCCCCTTGGAAGAGACTCGATGACCCAACACAATCCTCTCTTTAACCATAAAGAAGCACTTCTCCCAATTGAGAACTAAATTCTTCTCCTCACATCGGTCAAGGACAAGCGCCAAATTGTATAGACCGTGATCAAAAGACGACCCAAAGACTGAAAAGTCATCCATGAAGATTTCTATTTTCTCTTCCACCATATCCAAAAATATTGCCATCATACACCGTTGAAAAGTTGTCGGTGCATTGCAAAGGCCGATGTCTATAAGCGAACGTCCCATACGAGCATGTGAAAATAGTCTTTTCTTGGTCCTCCGGTGTAATGGCTATTTGATTGTAACCTGAATAGTCATCAAGAAAGCAATAGTACTCATATCCGGCTAATCGATCGAGCATTTGGTCAATGAAAGGAAGAGGAAAATGATTCTTCCTCGTCGCCTTATTCAATCTTCTATAATCAATGCACACACGCCATCTTGTGATGGTCCGTGTAGGAATAAGGTCATCCTTATCATTCTTCACCCCCGTCATTCCTCATTTCTTGGGCACCACTTGTACCGGGCTAACCCACTCGCTATTGGATATAGCATATATAATTTTCGCATTCAAGAGCTTCAACACCTTCGGTCTCACCACTTCTTTCATAGCTGGATTTAGCCGTCGTTGATGTTCAATGGAGGGTTTGAACGAATCTTCCATCAAAATCTTATGCATGCAAATCGAAGGGCTAATTCCTTTGATATTCGATTAGACCAAGTAGAAGCGGATCGATGCCGCTTCAAGATTCTCAGCAACTTACTCTCTTCTTCTCCCATCAAAGATAATGAAATTATAACCGGATTGGTTGAATTTTCTCCCAAAAAGATATACCGAAGATGTTCCGGTAATTGCTTGAGTATTAATCCACCGTGAGGCGGATTTGATTCCTCGGGAGAGTTTACAACTTCTTCAATCTCCGCCACATGAATTGGATCCTCTATGTCTTTAGAATGAGCATCCAAAGTCAACACATAGTCCACAACTTCAAGTTCCGTGGTAGAGCCTTCCTCACCAAGATCCCCCATAAATAAGGAATTTGTGAGTGTATGCTCTAATGAATCCGTCTCCACATTTGTAAGAAATAATTACCTCACGCAAGAGTCCACAACATCAATTCGATTGAATTTGGGAAGTTCATCCAAAAAGCTCATTGTTTTAAAAATGTTAAACTTTATCTCTTCATCATTTACCCTTAACGTCAGATTTCCATTATGCACATTGATCAAGGTCTTTCCTGTTGTAAGGAAAGGTCTTCCTAGGATGATCGCGATTTCTCTATCTTCTTCCATTTCTAGTACAACGAAATCCACCGGAAAGATGAATTTGTCGACTTTCACCAGTACATCCTCAATGATGCCTTTAGGATAGGTTAACGAACGATCCTCCATTTAGAGGGAGATCGTTGTCAGCTTTGCACTCCCAAGTCCTAATTTCCAATAAATGGAAGAAGACATCAAATTTATACTAGCCCCAAGATCACAAAGAGCCTTATCAAAATGAGATTTTTCAATAGTACACGGAATTGTGAAACTACCCGGATCTTTTAATTTGGTAGGCAACTTCCTTTGTAGTATTTCACTACATTCCTCCGTTAGCTTTACTGTTTCGTACTCCTCCAACTTTCTCTTCTTTGTTATGATGTCTTTTAAGAACTTGCCATAGTTGGGCATTTGCAATACATCGACAAAAGAAATGTTGATGTGAATTTTCTTGAAGATTTCAAGAAATTTTTCAAATTGTGCATCCAACTTCCTCTTGTGGAATCTTTGAGGATATGGAAACGGCGTAGTTAGAATTGGTGGATTTTCAGAAAATGTTACTTGTCCCGGCATCACCCTTTTATCTCTTCTTCTCTCCTCGACTTTCTCTTGGTTATTCTTCTCATTCAAGTCTCTCTTTTTGTCTTTATTCGGCTTCTCCTTTCTTTCATCGATTTTATCTTCAACTTCCTCCTCCACATTTGTTCTTGGTTCGTCATGTTGAAACTCATAACTTACGCCCAGCTCGTTTTCCATTGGCTTGCTCACCTCTACTTCTCTTCCACTCCTCAACTTAATCGCCTTGCATTCCCTAGGGTTGGTTTCCGTGTTTCTTGGAAACTCCCCTTTTTGTTGCTCTTGGATGGATCTAGCAAGCTTCATGATTTGAGTTTTTAAAGATTTCACCGTGGCATTGGTGTTTATACAAGTTGTATCAATCAAGTCAAGCCGTATTTTATGCTTATTTAGCCGGTTATGCGTCTCACGCATCATAGTCTGAGTCTCTTTCATAAACGAACTCAATACTTCATCCAAATTTAATTTTGGATTATGCATCGGCGATTGTTGCATTTGACGATTGGATTACATTGGATATCCCGAAGCTTGGTTTCTATATCTTGGAGGTGGCCGCAAAGAGTTCTGGTTATTCGCATAAGAGAAGTTCTCATGGTTGCGAAGTCCAGGATCCAGGATTGTAATGAGTTGGAATGTTGGTAGTGGGCCTGAATGTATAGGCTCGATTGTTCAGAAAGTGGTATTTCTCAAACTCATTATCCAACCCGATTTGAGAACAACTTGCAACATTCTCCTCTCCATGACTTAACAAAGCACCTTTAGTAGACAAGGCGACCAATTGTTCCGAGAGCTTCGACACTTGGGCCAATAAAGCTGCGATATGGTTGGATTCTTGAATAGAAGAGACCTTTATTCCCGTGTTCTTCTCATTCGGCCATTGGTAATTATTGGCCGCCATTTTTTCCAATAATATATTAGTTTCAGTCGGGGTTTTAGACAACAACGATCCTCCCGAGGCAGTATCAACGATCGTTCTAGTTTGACCGTCTAACCCGTTGTAAAATAGTTGAGTTTGAAACCAATCCTGATACCCGTGTTGAGGGCACCTTCGCAATAAATCCTTGAATCGCTCCCACACTTCAAATAACGGCTCAAAATCTCTTTGGCGAAACTGCGCAATCTCGTCTCGAAGTTGAGAAGTCTTGGAAGGTGGAAAGAACTTAGTGAGGAACCTTTGAGCAAGGTCCTCCCAAGTATTTATGCTTCCCAATTAGATAGATTGGAACCAATCCCATGCTCTATCACGCAATGAGAATGGAAATAACTGCAGGCGGATAACATCCTCAGCAACTCCATTTATCTTCACAGTGTCACATATCTCCAGAAAAGTGTCCAAATGGATATTTAGATCCTCGTGAAGATTTCCTCCATATTAGTTTTGTTGAACCATATTAATCAGGGCGGGTTTTAACTCGAAATTGTTCGCTTGGATCGGTTGCCTCCGAATGCCGGAGAAGTTCTCCAACATCAATGGTCGATAATAATCCCTAAGGACTCTTTGTGGGCTCTCTAGCTCTGGAGGCTGGAATGCGTGCGGCTCCGGCGGTTGCAGAACGTTTTCACCTCCACCGGCTATAGTAGTAGATTGTTCTTCTTTCTGTTTACGTATTCGTTTACTATACCGTATGCACTGCTCACTTCAAACAAATAAATAAATTAATTGAATGAAATTAAAAGCAAAAGAATTATCGTGATTAATAGTCAACTACTTGGTCACAATATCAACCTAAATTAAAAACACCGTGTCCCCAGCAACGGCGCCAAAAACTTGACACGTCAACGATTTCATCACTCGCGTAATGACTACTCGCAAATATACGAGGTCTAGTTTTAATATAGTGATCGTGAGATTGGATATCGTTCCACTAGAAACACGTGTAATTTAGTTGAATATTGACATAGTCTCATATTATCCCGATTTTTCAAGAATTGTTTGTATTCTATTTAATCTACTAAGATAAATGACAACTATTTGGTTAGTTCTAATTACACTAATTACTTAGGTATTGATTTCTTTCACATAATACATATTTGACTTTATTTAGTTAGTTATAACGGTGTTTATCTATTCCGACAATCTCTGTATCTACAATTCTTCCGCTACCTCTCCCGAGTGTAAGACGGGGGATTACACGACTTCGTGTCAACGAAAAGCCCCCCTCAACGCCTTAACAACCCTAGGTTGCGTGAGTCTTGAGCCAACGTCATGGATTGCATACGTTCTAACACCCTCCCGGGTCATTAGACCTTCACGTTGCGTTTACCCTAATCCGAATCTGAGGTTATCTCTCCCGAGTGTCAAACCCCGTATTCTCGGTTTATCAATACAAGCATAATATCAAGAATAACGGTAAATAGAATCGGATTTAGATAAACATCCATTAAAGTAACATTAATTTATTCAAACTAGTATTTACATGATTTCAACAACACCTAAGTAACATTTAACTAATACTACATGATCTTAGCCATAAACCATACTAAACAAGAGTGATTCAACATTATTAGATATGGAAAAGTAATTACAAAGATAAAAACAAGAGAAGAACGATCAAATCTAAGAATGGAACGGTTCACTGTCGCTATTAATCGCTCCACAAATGATTCCTCTTTGCCCAAATAATGAATTTCCTCCTTGATCTCTCAAAGATAGCTTAAGAACTCTATATTAGGGTTAGGTATACGTAACTCTTTCTTTCAGGCGTGGGAAAGGGGTATATATAGGCCAAAGGTTTCAAAAATATCTAAAAATATATTTTTCCCTGTTTTGAGAAATTCGCCTAGGCGGTTGTTTCTTCGCCTAGGCGAAGGTTAAGTCAATTAGAAATCCAACTAGGCGGTGGTTTCTTCGCCTAGGCGGAGGACTAACTTCTTTCATTCGAACAGATTTCTTCCTAAGAGGTAGTTTTTTTGCCTAGGCGGATGGCTACAATCCAACTCTCTGACTGAATTTCGCCTAGGCAGTGGTTTCTTCGCCTAGGCGAATTTCAGCGCTCCAACCTTCTGACGGAATTCCGCCTAGGCGGTGGTTTCTTCGCCTAGGCAGTGGTTTCTTCTCCTAGGCGGATTTCAGTACTTCAGCACTCCAACCTTCTGACGAAATTCCACCTAGGCGGTGGTTTCTTCGCCTAAGTGGATTTCAACTAGTCTTGAAACCTCAATTTTTTCATCTTTTCTTTACCGATTTTCCACCGTTTCGCTCGGTTTGTCAATTGTTTACGTCCCTACAACTGACTTATACAAAAACAACTAAAACGCAATTAAAATATTAATAAAACACTCAAAAAGTGGCAAATTCGGCTTGGAAATAGATAGGTATTTTAAACCTATCAGTGGATAAAGTGGCGAAGCACGACCTCTTCCAATACCTTATCAATAAACGGGGACCTTACCCCACCCATTAGCTTGGTTGCATGTCCTTCTTTGTGGATCTACTTGAGGAGAGCCTATATATCTGCAAGGTAGTGCTCCATCATGTCGTCCCTTGGAGCGGGATAATATACCGTGATTTATCCTTGGCACGCTAGTACCTTGGCAATAGAGACAGGGATCTAGATGCTGTAATAATCCAATTTCCCAAGACAACTATTCAGTTTCTCTTAAAGAGAAATAAACTAAAAACCCTACAATAAATATTTCACATTTTAACATTACTACGACGATAATTATAAATACAACTATTACAGAATTAAATACAAATCCAAATAAATTTTCGTCGCAGCTCCAATTTAAGTAAATCCTGTAATAAATATTGTAGATGTATCAGCCAATACTCAGTAGAATTTTAGTCCATTTTGTACGCGTATTCAACAAATCCAACAAGTAGTTTTAGTCCATTTTGTATGCGTATTCAACAAATCCAACAAGTAGCATGCATACATTTATATCACATAATTCTCACATAATACATGATCCTAACTATTCTATGCAAATCAACAAATATGTTTATGCAACTATTATGGCATTGATCATGTTAGAGAAGTTAAACACAAATATTAAAAGGGATTAAGAATTCTACTTTTATATTTCAAACATATTAGGAACAAAAACAAAGATATCAAAAATCCTACTTTTATAGTATCAAATTTTTAGAACAAATTTCAGAAAGCAAAAATTAAGAACACACTTACAAGTATCCAATAACGAATGACGACATGATGCCTCAAAGTTGAACACAAGACTGACTTCGGCCAGGTTCTTTCATCAATCTCCTGGTCATGCTTACATTTGAAGAAGTCTTGTTTTCATTATTAGTTGGGAATGGAGTTCTGCGAAAAATATTTAAGAAGGGTCCATGTCCCTAAAGAACTTATCGCACGATCTAAACAATGGAAAAGAAAGACTTCTTCTGTTCTCGATATCAGTGCATCAAACCACCTTTCCCAGTCTCATAGTAGTTCATCCTACTAGTCGACCTCTTCTCGTTATACAAACGAGGAAGTTGCAACTCAAGTTCTAAAAAGTTATGTGAATATACGAGTATTCAAGATAAAATTTTATTACCTAGAGAAAATAAATATTTGTCTTATATGATTCAATTTAATATGATTTATGTAAACCTATAGATAGAACAGTGTGATAATTGAGATGAAATTTCAATTGGTATTACAAGTAATTATTGTTAGAAAAATAATTTCAAATTAAATATTTTATTTATTAATAATTATATTATTTTATTTAATGAAATGATTATTAATATATATTTATAATGGTAATAATTATGTGTTCTAAGACATTATTATTGTGGTTAAATTATAAAATTTATTAAAATGACTTTATGAATTCCATTATAAATATATATGTTACAATAATATTATTTATGTGTATAATTAATGATTTTATTTATTATAATATTATGAGTATTTAATATTATAATAAGAGTTACATAATTCATATACTATATGTAGGAAGTTAAAAGAATATGTAATGTAGAGATAAGGAAGAATATAGAGAGATGTAGAGAAATTTAGAAAAAATAGAGTGATATTATATGATGATAGTATATGAAATAATATGTTTTTATTAAGTCATAAAAATAGAGATAAATTATATTTTGTGATATTTCACATATATTGTATACTTTATGATTTTACGGGCAATAGGGTTCGCGATTGGTTCAATATAGGGATGTTTGCTTGCACCCTGACTCCCTGGATCGTTATATCTTGGGAAGGGCTCGTCATTCAACCCTGACATAGAGGAGGCGTATCTCTTCTTATGACAACGTTTACACGCCTCAATTTACCAGATATGTATTTTTTCTCTATTCTATACTTTATTGTATTTATTTAATTGTTGATGTTCTTAATTATTTAACGAAAATAGAATGCTTGAAATTAACCAAGGATTAAACAAGTGGTTTGATTGTGATTTTTCTCCACCTCTGGTCATGTTTCCAATTTCATTACCGCCGTCCCTTTAACTGCAATTTAGCCTTCAATTCAAGAAATAAAAATTCCTAACAAAAGAAATATTAGATTTTTTTTTTTCAAATTTTGTTTTGTTAAAAATAAAATAAAAGACTTGTACGGCCTTCCATTCTTTAACAATGGATTGACGAAAATAAGGGTTTATGATGTAATATTTAAAGGTAAAATAAGGGATCGTAGCAATGGAAATGTAGCAATTGATTCTTATCATCAGTACAAGGTAATTAAATGTTAATTATCTTCAAATTATATCTCTACACCTCTCTTTGATAGTGTAACTTCAAAACAAATGTATATTGTGTTTTTGCAACACCATTCTAATACCACACCTACAGTAAAGTTATACATGCACCAAACATACTTTCCACGTGCATAAAGTTGACATTATGCACTTCTTGATAGGAAATACTATTCTTGGGCAAATTGAACTACATATGTAGATTTTTCGGACGATTGCAAGTCCCATTAATAGTTTTCCAAATGATTTTTCTTCAAATGTGAGTGAATTATGTTTTTATTGTTTATTTCATTAAATTATTGTTGTTCACTTGATTTATTGAAACGGTGTTGGTCTAACTTGGGGTTAGAATGTTCCCAGTGGTCCGTAGATTGCATTTTTCATGCTCAACTTTCTATTTACTCGATTTCTTCACTTATTGATCCATACATGTGTTTTTGTTTTTTGAACTTGCAGTTGTTTGTGGTGCACATTTTTAAAATTTCAGAGCCATTTTTCTATCTTGGAAAATCTGGGTAAGGTGGCAACAAAGGTGTAGTATTATATTTTGCTTTTTTTTTTTTTTGGATCTGAATATTAGTAATTCTCAGCATGGACTTATATTACTAAGTTTATAATGTACATAATTAATTGTTTTTATTATTTGTCATACTGTTAAAGTTCATGATGGTGTTAATTATTGTCGTGTCTGATTGTTATTGGTTGTGTTTGTTAGTGTCATGTTGTTTTGAAATAGGAGTGGAGAATTTGGAATGTCATATAAATTAAGGGAGTTATGTCCAAAGTTTTGTACATTAATTATTGGTTGTGTTCATTTGAAAATAAAGGGGTTTATATCAAAATATTCTAAATTTTTTATTAATCATATTGGTCTATGTGTTCATTACAAAAACAGGAAAAACAGGAGTTGATAATTTGGAAATATTATAAAAATGAAGGAGATTATCTCAAAAAAATTCCACTATATTATGTGCCTTCAGGCACGGTTCATTTAAGAATGTAATATACATTGTTTGTTGGTGATAGTATTTAAATGTTCATTATTGCTGATGTGAGTTAGGTAGGTGTAGAATGTTGTACAAATAAAAGAGATTGATGTCAAAAGTTCTTTTTTTAAGTTCAATATTTTTATACCCCTGCCTTCAGGCATGGGTTAAACGCTAATTGTTATGATAAAAGAAGTCGTTTTTACATTCCATTCTTAGTTATTGTTACGATGTTAGAGTTTCTTCTGTCTTGAACATTATTTTTTTTTTACTTTATCTTCAAAATGTCTACTCCCTCCTCTCCTCGATCAAATTCTACTTAGACAACTCTGAATGCTTCTTTTCTTTATCAAACCCAAAATGATCATCTTCTCAATCAACCATTGGCTCCAAACACAGGCAATACCACCGTGCTTGATAATATTATTGTTCATGGAACTAGCCTAATTTATTTGAATGTCTCTTTTCAAATTCCCTTCAAGTTAGTAAAAGTTGGAGTCAATTAATCCTGCTGAAAATCTCAAATGACCAACCTCCTATTTAGTTATGATCTGCTTGGATTTGTTGATGGTTCACTCCCATGTCCACCATCAGCAGATCCTGCATACCGTCTATGACTCCAACATAAATAAATATAAGCAGCAAAGTGTCAATTTAATTAGATATTATAATCCACTAAACTAAATAATTTAAATTTTATATTGTAATATTATAGAAACTTAAAAAAAAAAAAAAAAAAAAAAAAAAAAAAAAAAAAAAAAAAATCAAAAACCATGCCTAAAACTTGAAGAATAGAGTGAAAAACACCCCTCCAGCCAAAGAAAGACGAAAATTCCCGTAGAAGTGTATTGTGTAGGAAAATATTGACTTTTTATTAAGATAAGAAAATGAAGAAGTGGGCTTTAGGATTGGGTTTTTTTTTCGTTTAAACTTATTAATTAATTTATGGTTTAAATTTTGGATGGGAATAAAATATATTAAGCCTAAATATTATATAATAAAAATTTGGGGACCATTTTTCCTAGAACAATGGGGGCCCTAGGCAATTGCCTAAACAACCTAAGTCTAAGACTGCCCCTAACTGAAAATGGTCAACGTCACTTTAAAATATTCTTTTATTTATTCTTTAAATTTTTTCTATTATCAATACCTTGCCAATGTATATGCTAAGAACTTACCAGCATCTTGTCATTCAATTGTAAAACAATTAGTTCGGGTTTCGTGTAATTTTTTATACGAGGGTTTCGAGATTGAGTTCGACGTCGACTGAAAGAGCCGGATCATTAGTTGATATGTCAAATTAAAAGTAAGAAATGTATTCATTGTTTTTATTTTTATTTTTAATTTATTTTTTGCATGAAATTCAAGTCCGATTTGTATGTGAAATATTGGGTTTTCTCTGTATGTGTTTCATTTGTTGGTTTGAAGATTTTATTAACATTGTCATTTTGTTCTGTTTTAGAGGATGGATAAATGATATTATTGAATATCGTAGCATCAAATATAATGATTTATCTTTTATAAGCAACTATATATTTGAAATTAAAATATCCTATTAAAATACATAAATCATGAAGTAAGCCACATTTCAAGCCACATCTCTTGGGATTTTCATGTATTAGTAACTTCGTAATGAAATTCGAAATGATGACGTCTGTTTGGTATTATTTCGGTGCAATTTTTATGTACTCATATTGTCTTTTCCTCTTATTTCTATAACATCCCAACTTTTTGAGAGCTCACAAACACTATTTTCATTCTTTCTCAACATTTCGAGTATATTTAAATTATTAGGAGTATTTGTTAATTAATTTTATTTTAAATAATTTGAACACACTCATTTCTGTAAAATTAAAATTAAAATTATGTTGAACTAAAATTTTATCATTTATCAAACATTAAATAATACTTTTAATTTTAAGACCCAAAAGTAAAATATTCATAATACTAATTGAGAACAAATATTACAAAATAGAAAAAATAAATATTTCAAACACTACAAAATAATATATAGTTTACCCACTGAAATTAAAAAGAAAAAAAATACAAACTCCACTAACTAATACAAAATATTTTTTAAAAAATAATAAATATAAATTATATTTAAATAATAAAATAAAATAAACGAAAAAATTATTTCAAAACCTCCGCTAAGTGCGGGCTAAAACTAGTTTTTATTAATTTGGCTTGTTTGTTTGATAAAAACAATTGAAAATAAAATTAATGTCCAGGGTATGGAGGCCAATCTGCTAATGTTTCTTTAATTAAATTTAGGTTAGCAAGGATGGCACCATTGTAATCCTTGGGCCATTGGTCAGCCAAAACCTTTGGTGAATTCTTAGTCCTGGGTTCAAACAATGGTAGCCAAACACAAAAAACATCAAAGAGGTATTTTAAAATACCTCATTTTTTCCCCTGTTTATATCATTTGTTCAATGTGTAATACCTAACCAATCACTATTTTTATACATGATCCTTGAATATGTTCCCAATTAATCAAAATTCAAGAAATGTCATATTATGATAATTGGTGGTAATTCCCTCACGACCTATATTAATTTTAATTTCAATGCTCCTATCATATAATTAGCAAGGTTTGGCAATTGTACATTTTTCATTAAAAATAAATAAAAAATCTTAGCCCATCACTTAAATTTATCAAATTTGTTGAAGATTTGCTAAAGATTTATCAAATTTAGAAATATCGATAGATGAGGATAAATTAAGAGAAGTTGCCTCTAAGGCTAGGATACTTGCCTCATTTCCATGATTGGTGTTTGTCCTTCGAGATCTTTGATGGAGGTTTACTCTTTTGTGTTCGAAATCTAGTTATGTCTCATTGTCCATTCATTTAAGTGCTTGAAGGTGGAAAAAATTTCTCAATATTTTCGACAAAACTGTTAAAGTCGATCTCATAGATCGAGTTCTGATACTAATTGTTGGCCCAGATGTAAGGGACAAATGGATCTCTAAATTTTTTCTGCCTTCTTTAAATATGTAACTACAAAACTTTTTAGTAAAAAATAAGTATAGTGATGATGTGAAATAAAATGGTCTATTTTGCAAATTGGTTAATCAATTGATATGAATGTGATATATTTAGAAATATATGAGTAGCAGAGTATCAATCTACTTAGATTTTATATTATTAAAGAGCAAATTATATTTTTTGTCCTTCTATTTGCAACATATCTTTGTGCCACTTTCCAATTCATTTTTTTCAATGTGATCTTCCATTTGTTGTTCTTTTTTATATAGCCCTTCTATCAAACAATGACATCAATTTGAACGGATTTTAGCACGTGAGATGCATGGGCTATATTTTAGGGATAAAAATATAATTTGTCTTCTTTTTTTTTTTCTGTGCCTTCCGCCATCATCTTCCACTTTTTCTTCACTGCCACGTCCAGCCACTACCACCTTCATCTCCGGCCAACACCGACACCCAGATCTAGTTTTAAATAGAGAGAGTAGAAAGAGAAGAAGGTTTTAGAGAGAGAAACGGAGAGCGAGAGTAAAAGGAGAAGCAGATAGCAAGCTCATGGAACAGGAGAGTTCCCAGATGTCGTCGAGTGTTAAATTAGGATTAGTTTCTTCATGAGAAATCAACTGTATGATTCCTGAAAGAGAAAACAGAGCATCGGTGATGAAATTTGCTACCCAGAACAGTCGCAGCGATATTCAGCTTGAAATCTCTTCTCATGGGCTATTAGAATTGTAATAACGAGACGAATGATTGCTTGAATTAGCTTAAATAGTCCATTAGTGAGCTTCCATGGCGACTGAGTGATTCGAGTGAAGGCCAGAAAGCATGAAATTGTATAAGATAAAGCTAAAAGCACAGTGATAATCAGAGAAAGCTTGAAACGGAGGGTTGAGAAGAGATTTGTTTCCTCCAAGCATAGGCTTATTAATCATAGAAATAGAATGGGCATTGGAAGTAAATCTTGAATAGAGCTTTTGAGCTGCCAATAGAAGGATGAGAAAGAAGACAACATCAGTGGAAGCCAATATGACTCTACTCTCTCCCTAAAACCTCATCCTCTCTATACTCTCTCTCTCTCTCTCTCTAAAACCAGATCTGGGCTTTGGTGTTGGCCGGATATAGAGGTGGTGGTGGCTGGATGTGGTGGAAAGGTGGAAGATTAAGGGGGAAAAAAAAAATTAGTTTTTACTCCTAAAATATAGCACCCACATTTAATGTGTTAAAATCATCCAAATTAACGTCATTATTTGACAAAAAAGACTACATAAAAAACTAAGGACGACATTAAATAAAAATGAAAATAAGGACGACGTTAAATAAAAATGAATTGAAATGTCACATAAAAAACTGCAAATAGGAGAACAAAAATATAATTTCCTCATTACTATATTATAGTTAAACAATTAAAAAATGGTAAATTATGAATTTGATCATCCTATTTGTAGCATGTTTTCTATGTGGCTCTCCAATTTATTTATTTTTAAAATGAATGTGGCTTTTTTTATTAAAAATAAGGGTTAATTTTGAAGGATTTTCTTTATGTGACTTGCACATGCAGTCCTTCAAGGGTAGAAAAATGTTTTTTTTTTTTTGAAAAAAATTAGAGAAAAACTCATTTTTACCATTAAAATTAAAATAAACTACTACTTACAAGCTCACATCGAGAAAACATCACTTATATATTTATTATTTAAGATGACTCCAAATACATATTCTCTCACTACATCAATATCAACATAATAAATAAGGGGATGCAAATATTGTTATTCAACAATAATGCTAATAACAGCATAACAATATTAATAACAACATAATGAATGAAAAATGCAAATGTTGTTGTACGACAACAATATAATGAATGGAAAAAATGTGAATGTTACTGTACAATAAACAATTACTGTATATCAATTGTGATTTTCTTTAAATTTAAATGGTTACGTAGGTATAAAAATGAATCACTAATAGGTCTTGAGGCCATTATAATTTTATTTTTTTTCCCTCTCTACTCTTTCTAAAGTTCCTCCTACTTTAGAACTGAAACTATGCAGAATTTTGAAAATAATTTTCAAGTTTCTTTAAGGATGGAGATTAAAGTTGTTACACTTACACAAATACTTCAAATTTGGGTGGAAAAAAGTATAATTTGGACTAATTACACTTAAACTTGTTTGTTTCGACTAAATTAGACTTTTACACCTAAGCTTTTAATTCCATTATGTTGTATCTTAATTTTATCCAAATTATGTATGATAGACTAGGTTAGCTCGCTAAAAACAAAGATAATAGAAAATTTCAAAATTTATATGTTCGTAGCTTGGTTAAAATTGATCAATCAACAACTCAGATGCAATTATCCGTGTGCAGTACAATCTACCATAAACTTAGGAGGAGAAAAAAGAAAAGATCTTGTAAATAGGAAGACTATATTGAAAAATAAATAAATTGGAGGACTACATAAAAAACACGCTGCAAATAAGAAGACCAAATTTATAATTAATTGATAAAACTTAACTAAATCCTTCTAGCCAAAGAAAGATGAAAATTCTCTTAGGTTGTGTATGGGTAAGGGATTTCTAGGGAGGATTTCATTTGGTTAGAGGATTTTAAAATTCTCTTTTGACAAATTCTTTGTTTGGGTTTTAGGAGTGAAGCAATTGTAAAATCCTTTCAAATCGCAAATTAGGGTGAAAAGAGGATTTGGAAATTGCTTTAAAAGATGTAGAATTTGACAAATCCTTTCTTCCCATCAGTTCGCTCTTGTCCATCGCAGATCACCACCTTCATCCGTCATCTTCTTCATCGTCTCTCGCCGCCGTTGTCGTCTTTTCTTGGTGGTCTCCGTCGTCGTCTTTTTCGTCTCTGTCGTCGTCTTCTTGGTCATTGTTATTTGCCTCCGTCATCGTCTTTTTCGTCTTTGTCGTCGTCTTCTTGGTCTCTGTTATTTGCCTCCGTCGTCATCTTCTTAACTGCGATTTCGTTTTTTTTTTTATTTCGTTTCCGATTCCTGTTTTTTATTTCGTTTTAGGGTTTGCGATGACAAGAAATCACAGGCGAAAATCGTTTTAGGGTTCCTATTTTTTATTTCGTATGGGTTTGGTGATGACGATGGCGAGAAATCACATCACGTTTGTTTTTGGTGATGGCGTGTTTGTTTGGCGATGGCGAGAAATCACAGGTAAGTGTTTGATTGGCGATGGCGATGGGTTTGGTTGAAGGTCGTTTGTGTTTGGCGATGACAAGAAATCAAGCTTTGTTTGTTTGTTTTTTAATGTTCCCTGAAATGGGATAAAAAAAAAAAAAAAAAAAAAAAAAACTATTTTGTTCCTATAAATTTGTTGTTGAAATTACACGTTCAAATATTTCAGCTCAAACAATTATCCAAATAAGATATTTGTGTAGTGAAGAGATTTCAAAATCCTGAATTTATCAAATCTGTCAAATTTTTTACCCAAACGCAACCTTAGAAGTATCTAAGTATAGTGTGTGTACATTATAAGAGAAATAAATAATTTTCTTTACTTGGAAGTGATGAAACTAGTAAGAGAAGATTGACTTTTTATTACAATAAGAAGTGAGTTTTAGGATTGAGAATTTCCATAATAGGTTTAGAGGCGTTTTTTTTTTTTCTTCAAAATATTAATTAAGTTAAGGTTTAAATTTTTGAATTGGGTTTTAGTGAAAATAAAATAAAATATTAGACCTAAATATTAGACAGTAAAAAAAAAAAAAAAATTGGAGGCCTTTCTCCCTCCCCAAAAAAAGAGCTCTATGCGATTACCTAAACAATCTAAGTCCAGGGCTATGCCTGACTAAAAATGGTCAAACGTCACTTCTTTAATAATTCACGAATTATGAAAATAAATACCAACAAACAAATTTATTTTGTGAACATTCATAATTGATTAAATACATAAAAATTATACCATTATTTCATTATTTTCATTTTAAAATTCATCTTGATTATTTTTTATTGAAAAAAATGAAAGTGAACATTCACAAAATTTTAATTTTATTAAATATCATTAGTTTAATTTTTATTAAATAGACTTGGCTTGCTTGTTTGATAAAAAAAACCATTAAAATTATAGTGAAAAAATCCAAACAAAAACCATGCCACTTCTTCATGTTCAAGCTTCTAAGGTCAATCTACTAATTCCCAATTAATTAAATCTAGGTTAGAAAGGATGCCACTATTGTCATCCTTAGGTCATTGGTCAGCAAACCAAAACCTTTGGTGAAGTATTGGTCTAGGGATCAAACGATGGTAGCCTAAGCAGAAAAAACCAGCAAGAGAGGAACGCAACATTCTTGAAAAAATAAATATTTTAACTTCCGAATTAAAGTGAATTTTTAAAGCGCAACACAAACATTTTAGTACCTTTTTGTTCAAATATCGAGAGTTTGTTCGGAAGGTAGACCTCAACGGAGACAACCTTCTAGCCATTCAACAAAAAACTATAACAATTTTTAAGTGATCTTTGAGAATTCACTTTAAACCCTAGTTCTAGGTTTCTCGCTCTACAACGGGACAAGGAAATCAACATTCTTGAAAAAGTTTTCCATTTACCCTTGATAGTCTTTTCCACGAGCATTGGAGGGAGAGGATGCAATAAATGGTTCAACATAACATCGCAATAGTTTTACCGTTGAACATTGTGGGAAAGTAAATCACCATTGTCGCGCACTTTGCCTTTGCCTTGTCTTTCATTGATTTTGAATTCAAGGCATATTGTTATTTTTGCATTAGCATTTCTTCCTTTGGCCATCCATTGTTCCATCGCATGTGAATCCTTTCTTTTCTCCTTCTTTTTAAACTTATTTCCTCATTAGTATTTGCATGCATGTTTCGATAAGGGCATGATATCTCGTGATGACTGTCTTTATTGCACTAATGGCATTTAACCATAGGACGATCATTTGACCCTTTATTATGATATTACCATATGATGTTGAGTATTTTTCAATTGCAGCACAAGCTAACTTATCATATATAGCATGGAATGCATTCTTTAAGGGAATGTGTGAAAACGTGTGAATCTCATTTTTCAAAATTCTCAACTCGTTCTCAAGAGATATATTTTTCAAATTCAAATTTTCAAGCTCGACTCTTGAGTTTTCAAATCTACTTTGTTCATTTTCAAAGGCCTGACTTTTAAAACTAAGTCGTCATTAAATTTTTGAAGAATCTCAATTTTTTATTTCAAACAATTTGTCTCAAGTTGAGATTCCTCAAATCTTCTTGTTTTGTATTGTATTATTTTATTCCTTAAAACTGATGACTTTAATTTTTAAAATAGAGTTTGACTTGCTCAATTTTTCATTAAATTCACAAGCTTCTATAATGGCATCAAGCAACTTGATATACTTACTCGCACAATTAAGACTACAACATGCATGGTTATCCACACTATTTGCTAAAGATTTATCAGATTCAGAAGTATCGTTGGATGAGGATAAATTAAGAGAAGTTATCGCTAAGGCTAAGAGACTTGCCTCATTTTAATGATTGGTGTTTGTCCTTCGAGATCTTTGATAAAGGTTTACTCTTTCGTGTTTGAGATCTCGTGATGCCTCATCGTCCTTTCATTTGAGTGCTTGAACACGGAAAAATTTTCCTGATCTTTTTTACAAAATTGTTAAGCTCGATCCCATAGATGGAGCTTTGACATCAATGTTGGCCTAGATGTGACCCAAGAACAGGTGAATGGGTCTCTAATTTTTTTCTGCCTTCATTCAATCTGTAATTACAAAAAATTTTAATAGACATTACAACAAGTATAGTGATGATGTGAAACAAAAAGAGTTTACTTTGCAAATTACTTTATCAATTGATATGGATGTGATATACTTAGAAATATATATATAAGCAGTGAAGTGTCAATCTAATTAGACATTATAATCCACTAAACTAAATAATTTTAATTTTATATTATTATATTATGTTAACTTAAATAATAATAATAAAAAATAAAAAAATGATAAACAAAAACATACCTAAAATGGTCATCGTTATTTCCTTGATAATTCACAAATTATAAAAATAAACACCAATAAACAAATTATATCTTGATTATTGTTCATGTAAAAATAAAAATAAAAGTGGATGTTCACAAAAAACAAAAAAACATATTTTAATAAAAATAATTAGTGTAATTTTTATTAAATAGACTTGGCTTGTTTTGTTTGTTATTTGTTTGTTATAAATATAAACGATTGAAAGTAAAATTATAGTGAAAAAATCCAAACAAAAACGATGCGACTTCATAATGTTCAATGAGTTTAAAACATCAAGAACATGGACATCCTTCTCTTCAGTATGTTGAATAGTTCACCTAGTATTTTTTCCCAATCAATCAAAATTGAAGAACTGTCATATTATGATAATTGGTGGTAAGAATTAATCCCCTCAGAACACATATTAACTTTATTTTAAATGCTCATATCATATAATTAGCACAAAACATAGCTAAAAATTGGGACGGTTTGGCAATAGTACATTTTTTAAGTTCTTCAAATAAACAAAAACAAAAATCTTAATCCGTCACTTAAATTATAAACATAAAAAAAATAATAAAGTAAATATTTTAGCTTTTGAATTAAAAAGCAACACAAACGCCAATTTCATTTTTCAGTACTTTTTTGTTCAAATACCAGAAAGTCCACAGCGGAGAGTTCCTTGCGCTACTACCGGACAAGGACCGCGACACAGTCTCTCTCTCTCTCTCACACACACACACAAGTACACAAAAAATATGAACATATCATCAGCCTTCAAGTCTCTTCCGCTAGCATCCTAAATTCATAACCCTGCCCAGGAAACTTCTGTATCATCCCTGCAAAAAAACATAACACAGCCTTACTAATCTGAGGATAAGAGGGATCACAGCACAAGTATCACTTCCATTTTTCAAAATTTTAGGTTAAAAAGGAAAAGAGTAACATGATGTTTTGCAAGGGTACAAGTGGAATTTCAGGATCACGATTTGATTTACAAAGTTGGTTTTAATCAAATAAATATAATTAATTGAAACATCTGCAATGGCTACAAAAATCCCTGCTACTTAAAAATAAACTAACCACTTGGGCACACTCGATGAGTATGCAATTTTTATAATTAATAAAATAAGTTAAATAGTTAGTGTGTGTGTGTATATATATATTGGTATTATTGGCAATTCATAAGTTACTGCAACAAAAATAAGGAAAATTACATTTTTGGCCCCTAAAGTATATAGTCTGGACCTGAGATTTGTCAAATAGAACATTTGGTCCCTCAAGTTTCATAATTGTTTCAATCTAATAAAACTAAAATCGTTGTTCATGATTTTGGATGGAAAATTGGTTCTGCTCAGCACATGACCTTCTAATAGAAATATTTTTATCATTCTATCACAGCCTAAATTGTTTTCCTCACAAAAATTTCTCCTCTAATGAATAAGAGATAAAAGAATGAATCGTCGCTAGGAAAAAACACCTTAAGATTTAGTGGAGTAATGAAATAACAAAAACATCTCCATTAGAAGGTAGTGTGCTGAGCACAACCCATTTTTCGTCCTTAATCACTAACAACGATTTCAATTTTGCGAATTGAAACAAATGTGGAACTCAAGGGGTCAAATGTGCAATTTGATAAACCTCCAGGTCCATACTCTAGGGACCCTTTTATTGATCCATTCCTATCAAACAATAACCAATCAGCCGAATCTTGCCAACCTTGACTCAATAGTAAAAAATGGTATTGGCCAGATTCATTTTCACCTTACCACCATTTTAGACTACTTTGCTAGATTGAAAAATTTCACTTATTAACTAAATTGGATATCCACGGTATGCAATTAATCTATTTTCAGACGGGTTCGAGTCGTGGAAACAACCTCTTACAAAGCAAGGTAAGGCTATGTATAATAGGCTCAAGTGATCTGACCCTTCCCTGACCCCTGCTCATGACGGGAGCTTTGTAGCACAGGGCTGCACTTTTTTGTAGTTTATTTAAAAATTTTAGAAAGTGTGTTCTAAATTATTTATGAAGCTAGATTCCAAATTAAGTACGATAACAATATTTATTTCGTACTTCCAGAATTGACTTCACAATATACGTCTGACCAACAAACACATTATAAAACGACAGCTACAAAAAATACTGAAGTAAAGCAGTAAGGCAAAGCGGATACACTTAAATTGAAGTTGTAAATTAATACAAATTAAATTGTCTCATATAATTCATAATTTGATTTTTCGATTTTAATGGTCGCAACAGGGGTGGTTTAGTGCGTAATGCGGATCATGTAGACACCTCATCATCTGTTCAATTGCGCTAGTAAATTCACTATTTTGAAGCAAGTTTTGATTTTGCTTCAGAGTGATTCTCTTCTGCAGTGAGAGCAAATTACTAACCACGATGTGACAACTCGTGACGCTGGTCAGGATGATAGGCTGACAAATTAATTTTCAATCAATCAGGTTTCAGTCGCTTCAATAATCGGTCATCATTTAAAAATTAATTCACACAAAACACAACCCATCGCAAGGTTAGTGAAGAGGCAAAACAAGTCTGCTAATCCTGTTTCTGACAGTAAAAAACAGTCTGCGTTTATTGTATAAAGGCCAGTGACAGTCGACAGGTTAATGTTGGAGAGGAATTGAACATTAGATGATGAAACAAATTCCCTTTTTTTTTATTTATTTAACAAATGTTTGCTTACAGTATGTATATATACCCAGGTTTTTCAAACCCATGTATTTTCCCTCCATGTCCTTTTGGTCGGGCAAAATTTGTCACGTGCAAGCAAGAGATACTAGTTTTTTTAGGAAAGTACACTACAAAAACTAACCCTAGCCTCATTAGCTAGGGTTCTGAATTTTGCTATGGAGATGAAGTCCCTCTTAGGAGCAGAAGACAACAAATTGCTTGAAGATCTCTTATAGCCATCGAAGTCAATTTTCTCTTCCCTCTTTGAGTAGCTAGTTCCTCTCTCTGCGGTTGTGATGTAACCCTAGAGACGTAGTATGTTTTCTATTATTTAAGTTTTACACTTCCATTGAGGGGTTAATTGTTATATTTTGAGATTCTATTTCACAGAACGGTCTTGATCGAATAATTATCTGGCATTCTTCGAATATTTTAGAAGCAACAATGCACACATAATTTTATCCCCCTTACCACGCCTGGTTGAGGGCACGTGGATCTAACAATTAAATTAATGGTAAAGTATTTTAGGGAAAATAAGACTTACGTTAAATCAGGATGGTTTATGACTATACTGAATAGGAGTATATAATTGTGTTTGGGATTAGATAAGTCATGATATTAGCCGATTTACTTTTATCTCCTCGAATGTTCTAGTGCTTTTAGCCAAGAAGTACTCATTTCCATGAATGATAAATATATAATTTGATGATACGAACATACAGATGTAGAATTAAATCACAAACCCAGGTCTTCAATACTCGTGAAAACATATAATTCAAGTTGTGCTTTAGAATTTTTAGATATTGTTAAATTAATTTAAGAAACAAAACAAAACCTGACTTCTCCCCATAAGAAAAAATAGAAATCGATAATTACAATCCGATCTGGATTCAACATCCCAATACAGGCATTATATTGCAATTTGTTAGTGCTGAGTTCTAATTTGACCCCGGACATTATTCATCCAATAAAATTCTCATATAACGACAAATCTAGAATCTTCGAGTGAAAGTCAAGGAGTGATCCCACTACATCTCATTCCCTAAATCTAGCGTCGTAGTTATCAATTAGTAAAAACCCTAAAACGGATTAGTGGCTGACATTCAGCAACCTTTCAACCCATCATGCATATTACAACCAGAGGCTTCCGAGAAATACCTCAGCAATTCTTATGCCAAGTGCCAATTACTGAACAGTAACATAACCCTTGTTCATCAACAACATTAAACAAAGACAAACAAAAGCTAAAAATTTCATACCTTATCAAATTGTTGTATTCCCAGTGGATGTGTAATTTTCCTGCTCCCCATGAACATTGTTCCTCGAGCCCTCCTGTGAGAACCTCTGTTCCCCTCCATGCTGCGAGTAACCCTGCCCATAGCCAGGACCCATCCCTTGTCCACGAGATTCGCCATATCCTTGCCCATAATTTCCACTAACTCCTTGTCCATCTCCTTGCCCATAATTTCCACCAACTCCTTGTACATGTCCTTGCCCGTAATATCCACTCTGTCCTTGCCCATGTCCTTGCCCGTAATTTCCACTCACTCCCTGTCCATGTCCTTGCCCGTAATTTTCACTTACTCCTTGGCCACGATTTACACCTTGTGGAGGTCCATAATTCCGATTGTGTCCCTGGAATTCTCTCTGTCCTTGGGGTTGATAATTTCCTGGTTCACCTGGTCTGTTATTCGGCTGATACGAAGGCATGGCATTCCTCCCATCGCTATTAAATATGCCCTCTCTGACAGGGACGTTATTCATTGGCATGTAATCTCTTCTTTCACCTGTGCCTGGCTGACTATAACTCCGCTGGGGTGGAGCATTTTGTTGTGGTCCATAGTTCCTAGGCTGGTTTTGTTGATTATTTCTATTTCGATCATTGTACCTACCCTGATGACTCCCATAAACAGGGCGTCGTGAAGGTATGATTGTTCCATTGATGTATTTGTCTCCTGATGTTAATGTACACAGGTTTAGATCACAAGTCTTATAAAATCTGTATAGCAAATACCAGCAAGTTGAAATGGATAAATCCTTTATCTAGCTGCAATAGAGAAAGATTTGATACCTCCATACTCTTTGTTTACTGGATCGATGTACGAATCTGGCAATATGAATACAACACCAGGCAAGCCTGATTACAGGAAAAAGAAGTATGAAATCGGCATCAGTAAGCAATCAATACCTTTCTCCCTTGCTTAAATCAGATGACAAATAAACAAAGACCCTAAACCCTAAACAAAGACCATCGTTTCCCTCGACTTGTAGCAGCTGCAGAAGCTTACCTCTGAACTTTTCGGAATCTTCTTCAGAAATTTCTACCTGAAAGCCTTGATAAGTAGTTGTACTACATGCATAAATTTTTTTCTTTGCCTCTTCGACACTGAAAGCATAGAAAGTTGGTCCAAAATAAGTATAATAACCATGTATTAACCAAAAGATGGAAAGCAACAAATTGGAAACAAGAACGCATCTTGCTACCATACACACACACACACACAAAGGTTGGGTGCTTCAGTGCTAAAATACATCTTTCAAAGGATTTTTCATTCATGCACTTTGTCTGTCTTTCTACTTTTCCTCTCTATCTCATGAACCTTTCATTATCCACGTCTCTCTCTTTGGGTATTTGGAATGCCAGGCGGCTTCCCAAATTCTCCGACTATATATGTGTGTGTGTGTGTGTGTGTGTATAAATATATATATCATCCCATAGGGGCTTGGTATATACAATTTTCTACTAATTACTGCCCAATCCTTGCTGGTGTTAGGGGAATAAATCAAATTCCAAAAAGAACTCTTTCTTTTCATGCGTTGCCTAGAACAGATTGCATTATTCCCAGACAATCATAAAAATCCAATTCGACAATAGATGTTCATAACACAACTATATCTATTCCCCTTTCAACTTAAAATTGCCATGCCAAAGCTCTCCATAACAGACATTAAAGTTTGAAACCAAACAACAAGAAAATCGAAAATTAAAGTTAAGCTCCGACTACCCTTTTGTATCCTCTGTATCTGATAACCATTATATCAACATAATGAATCCAAGTACACAGAAAATATGTGCGATTGCGTGTGTATATAGAGAGAGGGTGAAAGACCTTCCGAATACTTTGGCAGCCGTTTCGACGTAAGTCCCGACCATCTCTTCAGGCGTAATATTGGGCTTATCTCTAAAATCCATGGTGATAAGCCAGTGTTTGTAATCACATCCTTCGAACAGTATCGTATCCGGTCCAATCTTGTCCTCGTCTAGATTACTGCTGTAGTTACCTCGCCCCCTCGAAGAGCTGAAGAACCGAGCGTGAAACGGGAGATCAAAGTCATCAAACAGAGAGCGTTCGATAGAACGACTTTGGGGGACGATACTTGTGGAGGAGAGAACGGCAGGTCTCGATAGGGGAGGAAGAGAAGAGAGTGGTTTGTGGTGGCTGAAGATGGCGGACGAAAGAGAGAGGGCTCGACGGAGGCGGAATGAGTGCAGAGCCATCGTGGCTGTTGGTTGGTGGCGGTGGTGGGGATCAGGCGGGGTTTCTACGGAAGCGATTAGGGTTCTTCTGGGGGTTTACACGCCGGATGATTGATATATCCAGTGTGACGTGTCAGCCCATTGGAAGAACTAGAGAAATCTCTCACCGTTAATTTTTTTATTTTTGTTTTTGAAAAAAAGAATTAATTTTTTTTTTTTTTTTTTTTTTTTTTTTTTTTTGTTAATGTCAATCTCTAAGATTATTAATGTTCATTATTCATTGATGATATCTAGAAATAGATCACTGGACATCTCACTCCTGAGATCTAGGAGTGGGTTGACAAGACTTTTCTTGTTATTCCTCGATCTGTGTTCCTGCAAAATAATGCACCGTAAGTAGGCATATCAACGTTGCACTTCCAATATGAGAATCAGTCGAAAGTATAGAGAGAAGGTTTAATGAGACAGTAAGCGGAAGAGTTCGTTTAGTGCTTGTGAATTGTGAGTATTATAGCTTGTTTCAGCTAATATCAGCGTATATCATATACCTCAAATTTCTTAGGTTCTGATCTTTATATAGGGAGGGAGAAGACTCGTTTGGTAAGTCTTCCTTGATTCTATGTACACCGTTATGGTGATTGTGCAGATCTCGGTCCCATTGCCATGGAGATGCTGTGATTGCAGGAGAAGATCGCGGGACTATTATCTTGGAAGAGTAATGATATCTTTCTTTCTAGGGGAGGCATCTTAGACCGCTTTCAGAGCGAGAGCATCGTGGTGCTTGTACCCGAGGAGGCGTGACCTGGGTCAAGTTTGGAGATGGGGCCTGACTGAGTTGGTCAATACTAGGGTTCTCGTACCAGTCGCATGTTAAGGACACGTGGGACCCTTGTCGCTTGCGACCGAATTTTCTCTCATTAGATTTATCTAAATCTAATTCTTAGGTGTGTAATGATTTGGGCCTTGGAAATATTTGGATGTTTCCGTGAGGATTCGATCTCTAACGTTTCTTCGAGGGTTGCTCTTAATCGGTGTGTTGGCTTCGCTCGAACACTTCAGCTTTTGTCCTTCGGGAGCGCTGGGCATTAAATGTCACATGAATTATTAAACGGCTTGTGGGGAGTCATGCTCAAATCCATTTAAAGAGAGGAAGTCCATGAACTTTCCCACTGCATTATTTCAGATACCATCTTCATTCCCGAGCTCTTTGTTATGCCCAATTTGTGCATTCATAATGGAGAGAAACTCCAAGTCATGGTTTCGTTCTCCAGAAGGCAATAGTGGTTATAAGGTTGGGTCGTCGTCCAGGGTGCTCCTTGTCGAGGGTCGAGGCGTTACTCGCAAAGTTCCCTTGTGAAGCCTATAGGTTGAACCCTGGCTGTTGATACCGCAGAGGCGGGCAATTCGTTGGCCGCACGGGGTGACTGAGAGGGGTCAGAATTTGCTGAGATTCAGAACCCTCTTGCTTGCGACACTGCGGTTACTACTGCAGTAGCTCAGGCGCCTGAGTAAGAGGAGGCTAGGCTCGCGGCTAGTCACTAATACACTTTTTGTGCTTGAATTAAAAAGGATAGTTCAATTTTGAAACAAGGAATAAAAAAGAGAAACAAAAGATAACATGCTCACCACTTAACAAATCCTCCTTAAGATATAAAATCAAAGCAAGAAAAACTCACCACTCTTGGAAATCCACCAAAGAGATAAGAATTTAGAGAAAAACACCTCGAAAAGGTATTGAAATTCACTTTGTTAAAAAAAAACCATCAAATCATCCAAAAATGACACTTATAAAGCCTTGAAACAACCCTCCAAGAATAGAAAATGCGAAAAGTAAATACACTAATTAAAGTTATTGATCAAATTCAATGTCCAAACGTAGGAAACTGAAAAGTCCAAACTTAGAAAACCCAAACATCACTAGATAACAATAAAAGACAAATAAATAACTATATTCATAAATACGCTAAATTCATCCCCTTTACTTATTCATGCTTTATTTTCAAACTTTACTCGTCTTGTGGCTCTTTTCAATTTGGGCTTCAACATAACTTGACACTAAAAATAACTTTGAAGGCTCAGCAGCCTCTCCAAGTCCAATTCGACCACCTTAGCCCATAACCAACATTTGAGTTGCCATTTCATCCATCATAAGCTGAACCTAGGCTAAAATATCGCCTGAATTGATCATTAAGCTTGAGATTGACATTGATGATCCTAATCTTGCATCATTCTATGCTAGTTGGAGAAGTCTAGTCCTCAAGTCCAATGGATCTTCAAGAACAAAAGAAGTAAGATCAAGGACATTGAAAATAGGAGAAACACCATAATCATTAGGAAGTTCAATCTTGTAAGCATTATCTCCCATCTTCTAAAGCACCGTAAAAGGTCCATCTGCTTGTGGTTGAAGTTTAGGAAACTTCTTGCTTGGGAAATGTTCTTTCTGCAGGTGGATCCTGCTGGCCCAGATAACTACCCAAGAGGGGGGTGAATTGGGTAGTTATAAAAAATTTAAACAATTTAAATTTTTCAACACTTAATTAATCTAATAATCAATTTATTCAAAATCAATTATTATCTTTATTACGCAGCGAATAAGTGTTAAATTCTAGGTGCACACCCAAATAAAATATAAAGAAAGTAAATAATGCAGTACACCAAGATATATCCTGGTTTAGTAAGTTAACCTTGCCTAATCCATCCCCCGAACTCCACGGAGATTCGCAACCTCTAAACCCCTAATTTCTTTAACGGTAAGAACCAAACTCTTACAATAATTCTTTTCCCAGACTCAAAATCAACCTTTACAATTTTTCTTTTCCCAGGCTAAAGAAGAACCTTATTTTTTTCAAAGTTAAATACTAACTTAATTTTATTATAGAAAGAATCACAACCTAATCTTTTTAACAGGCTAAAGATCAAATCTCACCACACTCACAAATATCATTTTTCTAAGTAAGGATTGAACATTTACAATTCACTCAAAATTAATTCAATTCAGAAAGAATCAAAACCTAAATTCTTTTCAAAGGAAAAGAATAACCTAACTTTTTTTATATCTTAGGCAAATATCAAACCTCAACCTTTTTCCCAAAAAAGATTGAAACCCTAGCTACTCTAAATAGACACCTATCCAATCGTGTTTAATCCGCTCAAATTCACAAATACAAAAAATTATGAGTTTCTTCCCACTCGGAGCTTCTACCACCTCAAAACAGTTATACTCAATTAATGTCCCGAAATTTACTAAGTGATAGAATTAAAGTGAGACAAATTAATATCTTATTATAAATAAGTATGGGTAACACAAAATTAAGCACGTAATTAGATAATATCACAAAATCGTTTTAAAAATAACTTTTATGCTCTTAAGTTTGAAAACAAATTTTCAACAATCTTAAATCCAAGTAATCAATAATAATATGAAATCAAATTTAAGAATAATAATTTGGAAATATCTTACTAGGATAATACCGAAATATAAAAAGAAGATTGCAAAACAGCATAGCTCAGTTATGCCAATTCAATAACGCTTTAGCTCAAGAACTTTGATCGCAAAAATTCTCTCTCGTAATAATCTTAGTAGAATGATAACTCTCATAAAAGCGTAGAAACTGATAGTTCTTGACATATTTAGATCTAAATTCGCAAGTCTATTTAAATAGATTTAGAACAATTCTTCCAACGGCTAGTTTTCAAATGATAGGCTTTTAAAAGGCACCTATAGACACATATATCATATCTTTTCAATTCTGATGTATTTCATTTAAAAATAACTTTTAAATCTCTCAATTAAGTCCATAAAATATTTCTTAAATATCAATCACAAAAATATGAAGTATTTAATTGCTAAAATTGAGAGAATCTTTAATTATATATACCAAATCGATAGATATATCAAAATAGATGTACTATATCTTTAGTAGTTTCAAATCCCCTGAAATACTCCATTGGAATCGTCAAAAAATGGCTAGTAACGGCTAGTTTTTTACCAAAACCTTAAAATCCTCGAAATCTGAACCAAAATTGTCGATTGAACGAACCCTGCCCAATCAGTTGACTAATTGATTAAGTGTGTAAGCCGAGCCAAACCTATAGAAGTAGTCGGTTGACCGAACCTCCCACGGTCGATTGACCTATTAATTCATGATGTTTTCCATGCCAAACCAACACCACAATCGGTTGACTGATTGACCCACAATTAGTTGACCGATCAATTCAGAGAGTTTCATCTTCCATCCACCTACGCCCATCAGTTGACCGATCTTCTCTTGGTCGGTTGACCAATCGATGCAAAATCTCTCCAATTTTCTATGAATCCTCACTATTTCAATCAGTTGATCCATCCTCCTACGATCAGTTGACCAATTGATGTAGGTTAGTCACTTTCTTACTTACTTCAGCTCCAAAACTCCACATTTAAACCCATTAACCGATTGTTTTTCTCGGTTAACTCAATTGACTCTAAAATTCAATTTTAAACATTATTCTCACTTAGCTCAATTTTTATTTTTCAATTTCACATAGGAGCATATATTTTAACACTAATTAGGATCCTAAATTTTATCAAATTAAACACACAAAAATATAATTCATTTAATAGTGTCGTGTGTGATTATAATTCGGATTGCATTAAGAGTATAAGAGTATTTGAGTTGTTTTCACCTAATTTCTTTAGGATCTTCAATACTCTTCATTTCTTCAATGTTTATCTTTGCACCCTTGACAATTTCTTTATGATTCAACCTTTAAATGGGAATCTTTTACTGAAACGCTCAACAAACACATTAATTTCACCAAAAATATCAACCTTTAATTATCCATAAAAATCTTGGGATCAACAGATCCACACCATATCTCCTACATTAAAAGTGGCTTTCTTCTTGTGATTATCTGCCATTTTTTTATAGTTATCAGTTTGTTACTCAATGTGTTTGTGAATGCGCTCATGAAGCTTCTTTAGTTGATTGGAACGTTCAGTTGCATCACCACTTAAAGATCTTTGATTGACAAGAGGAGACAAATCTATAAGTCTTAAGGGGATTTTGCCCATAAACAACTTGAAATGGACTTTTGTCAATGGTTTGATTAGTGGATTTATTGTATGTAAACTCGATATAAGGCACCAAAGACTCTTATTCTCGGATGTTCTTCTTGATGAAGCTTCACAACAAAGATCCCAAGCTCCAATTTACCACTTCTGTTTGGCTGTCAATTTGAGGGTGGTTAGAGGAACTACACTTCAATTGAGTTCCCAACTTTCCCCAAAAATTTTCCGAAAATAACTCAGAAACTTTGGCATCCGTTACTTGGTTCAACTTTCCCGCTTTATTTTTTCAAAACCAACTGAAAAGATTGAAGGAATTCCACCTACTTTGCATGTCTTACGTTGAGCTTATGTTAGCTGTTTAGATACTTAAGCGCCTCATGATCTGAATACAACACAAATTCTATGGGCAGTAAGTAATGACTCCAATGCGTAAGGGCTTGAATGATAGTATAAAATTGCTTGTCATATGTGGAGTACTTTCTTTTTTGCATCATTAAGCTTGTGAAGTATGTAACCAGCCTTCTCTCTTGGCTTAAAATTACACCAATTCCTACTCTAAACGCATCGCATTTAACTTCAAAAACAACTTCAAAGTTTGGAAGGGCTAGGATTGGAACTTCGGTCATCTTAGTTTTGATTTGTTCAAAAATCTTTTGGGCAGCTTCAGTCCACTTGTAAACTCCATCTTTCAAGAACTCAGTGATTGGGGCAACCAACAAACTAAAATTCTTAATAAATCTTCTATAAAAAGATACCATGTCATGGAAACTTCGAATTTTGGAAATAGTTCTTTGAATCGGTTAGCTCAAAATAGATTTAACTTTGCTGGAGTCTTGCCTTAATTCCGAAACTAGTAACAATGTATCCAAGGAAATAAACACAGTCAGTAAAAAACTTACACTTCTTGAGGTTGGCATAAAGCTTCTGCTCTCTCAATACATCAAATACTTGCTTTAAATGTTCTTAATGTTCCAGGCCCGTTTTGCTGTAAATTAGTATGTCATCAAAATAGAAAATTACAAACTTTGCCATAAATAGATGAAACACTTGAGTCGTTAACCTCATAAAAGTGCTTAGAGCATTTGATAAACCAAATGGCGTGACAAGCCATTCATATAACCCACTGCTAGTTTTAAAATTTGTCTTTCACTCAATTCTCGATCTCATCCTACTTTGGTGGTATCCACTACGCAAATCTATCTTTGAGAATACTTTAGCTCCATACAATTGATCAAATAAATCATCTAACCTTGGAATAGGGAATCTATACTTGATAGTAATCTTGTTGACTAAGCGGCTATCTACACACATTCGCCATATTCCATCTTTCTTTGGCTCTAATAGTATTGGAACAGCACATAGACTCATACTATCTCTGATCAAACCATGAGTCTTCAACTCTTCAACTTGCCTCTGTAACTCAACTTGTTGAGTATGATTCATTCGATAAGAAACTTTGTTTGGTAAAAAAAACACATGGAACGAGGTCTATATGATACTGAATAGTCCTTAGCTTCGATATAACATCATGAAACTCATTCAATAAAGGTTGAAATAAAGCATGCACACAATCCAGTACTTTATTCTCCTAGAGCACCAATAGAACAAAAATTTCTCCTCCTTCGGCAATGTTGTAGACACCGCATTTTGTCCCGCCCAATCAGTGTCGAATAAAAAGTAAAAGTTCATATAAACTTTAAATTTAAATTTAAAGGGGATGAATTTATACCTTAAATCACACTATATAATATAGAAAAACCATAAAACATAAGAAAAACATAGAAACTGTTGAATTTAACTAAATTCGGTAAAGTAAAAGTTTCAGGTCAATCTCAAAATTTTTAAAATTAAAGGAGGTCTAAGATGACATTATTAAAGGTTGATTTTCATTAAATCACCTCTAATATGAATAAATATTAGATACAACCCTTTAATTATAGGAAATTTCACCAAATTACCTCAGTTACCTACTTTGACTCCTGAAACATTTACTATCACCGGTTTCGTCTATTTGATACCAAAAATATTTGTTTAAGTTATTGCTTAAAGTATTTATATCATTAAAAAAAATCTAAAATACCTAAATAAAGGAATGAAATTTCCATGGAAAGTCCAAGTTACACAATGTAACGAAGGATTAAGACTCGGTTTAAAATTAACCAAAACTAAAGTCATCTTGGTTAATCATCAAAGTCCAATGAATTAAGGGCCTACCCATCATTAAAAGGCCCAAAAAGGAGACTTTAAATGACCAAGAAACTCCTATATATTTTCTACACAAATATCTAAGGAAGGAAACCAAGACACTTAGGAGGTAACCAACCGTTTTCAAAACTAAACCGATTCGGTTTGCCACCTAAGTTAGGAATTTAATGTGCATTAAATGCCCATCCCATCAAGAATTAAATGATTAGGATTAAATGGATAGGCCACATCAAGGTATCAAGATATTTTGATCAAAATATCTTAAAGTTAACCGAAAACCTTGAAATGTGACTACCCATTATGAAAACCAAACCAAACTAGTTTGCCACCTAACCCATGCATTTAATGATCATTGAATACACATAACATCAAGAATTAATAGCTTAGGGATGACATACAATGGATGGATGCATTAAATCTAAATATTTTATTAAAATATCTTAGGGTTAACTAAGGAACCTTGAAATCCAACCGTCGGTTAAAAGGAAAACTAACCCGATTAAATCTAAAGCCAATCGAATGTGTTCTCACCAAGTAATGACTCATCATAGAGCATTAAATTCAAGAGGACATATTGAGACTACATACATTGCACCTTAAAAGCATTGATGGCAACGAAACCGAACTAGTAAAACTAACTGGTACTTAACCTCTAAACCAAATCGAAAGTGTCACATCTTGCCATTAATGCACCCATATGTAACCAATAGGATTCAAGGGAGTGTAATGATTACTAATCATTACCAATGATTACCAATCATTACCAAATCTAGGAAAAGATTTGGTAATGATTACCAAATCTTTGAGAATCTTTCCTTGTACCTAAAATTCGTTCAAATCTAATAAAAAAATAAATCAAGAGAGCAAGTCCCATAGGATAAACAGACCCTAAGAAAGGGCCTGACATGGATTGCACATTAATAAATGTGTAGGCCCTTGGCTTATATATACAGGGCCCCTGTTTTCATTATTTTCAAGTTTTGAAGACTTGGGTTCTTTCTCTAAGCTTGAGCAATAGTCTCGTGTGCTAGAATTTTCGAGAAATTATCTTGAATAACATGTCATTATTCTGCTGAAATCCAATCCTGGAGGGTGCTCTTGAGGTTCTTAGAGCAAGAACTCAAGAGGTTGACGGTTATCAATCAAAGACAAGCTAAGAAGATTAAGGAAGAAAGAGAGGCAATCACTTAAGTAAGACTACTTCTCCGAAGTAGGTGTTCTTGAGGTTCTTGGAATAAGAACTCAAGAAGTTGACAAAAAACGACTCAAACCAAGAAGATCAAAGAGGAAATGAAGGTAATCATATAGGGAAGACCACATCCCCTAAGTAGGTATGTATTCTCAAAACACCCTTTGATCTTAGCTTAAATATGCATATTATATTTGTACATAGCATGATCATGTAATATTGAAAAACCAACGCCTAGAAAAGTCCTTGAAAAACCATTTTAAAATGAACGAATTTGGAAAACTTAGAAAATGGGGAATGGAAACTTGTTGCCTCTTCTTCCCGAATTTCTACTTTTTCCACTATCAAAATCCGAGGTGCATCAAATGTGTTTTACAATTTGACCTCGATTAAAAATGACTCACCGTCAGTTTTGGTAGCTTTAGAACTTTGTTCTAGATGCATTTGGGCTAGCTTGATCCTGAACACCATCTTTTACAAAAAAAAAAAAAGTGATGTTGTGGAATCCATCATGCATCACTTTTCGATCATACTGCCATAGTTTTACAATAGATTGCAAGCGTCCATAGGTAGTGCATTGCATCAGATCTCATTGGCAATGGAAAATGTCACCAAACACCTTTTATAGACTTTTAAACCTTCTCCACCCTGAAACCATTGGATCTTATAAGGTTTTGGGTGTGGCCAAATTGTCAAACCTAATTTAGTCTCCATATCCTCTGAAACAACATCGATATAGCTTCCTCTATCAATTATAACATTGCAAACCCTGCCATAAGAAATACATCTTGTATAAAAGATGTTCTCTCGTAACCATGGTTCTTTTTTTCCTTGAGTAGAATGAAGACTTCAATGAATCACCAAAAAAAATTCTTTATCAGCATATTCGATCATTTTCTCCAAATATTTTCCTCATTTTGACTCCTCCTCTTCCTCTACAATCTCCTTAATGATGGTTACCACCTTTCGGTTTGGACAATTAGAAGCTATATGCCCATACCCATAAGACTTAATACACTTCCTATTGGAATTGGAAGTACTTGTTGGTTTGTCACTCTTCCCCTCCATGTTAGTTGATATTATTTTCTTCATTAGATTATTTGGTCTCGAACTGTTACTTCCTTGCTTGACAAAATTAGGTTTTAAATTAGATTTAAAAGAATATATTTTTTTATCCTTTTGTGGTATTCGACATTCACTGCAAGTTTTTGAACATCGTTAAATGTCCAAAAAGGTTGGAAATGGATCACATCTAAAATACTCTTTTTAAGTCCACCCAAAAATGCAGCAATTGTTTGCTCTTCAGGTTCCACTATATCTCACTTCAACATTGATGGCCAAGAATTACCAAGGGAGGGGTGAATTGGGTTTGACAAATTTTCTTTAATCGTTTCTACTCAATCTAAATTAAGTGTTTATGTGATTGTGTTAAGTCCACAAAGGATATTCAATCAAACAAATAATCACAAATACAAATATAAACACTAAAGTAAATACTAGAGTTAGAAATGTTGACACCAATATTTATAGTAGTTTGACAAAAACCCTTTGCTTAGTTTACTCCCCCGAACTCCTTCGATGATTTCACTATTTTTTATCTTCTTTCGAGTGAAGACCAAACCGTCTAAAGTCTCCGCTTTAGAAGTTCGTATCTCAAGATTTTACAATTTAGAGTAAATATGGTCCACTCACAAATCTCTCATTTTGAGCAAAACCCTTACTCAAGATTTATAATTAAATTATCACCGTCTCACAAAATGGAACTTTAATACACACAAGATAAAGAACTTAAGAATCTATGTGTATGAAACTATAATACAACAATCACTCAAGAAAATGAATCGAGAAAGATAGAAGTGATGTTGCACATAATTTTTCTTGAAAACTTTGATAGTATATCTCTTTGAAACTCTTTGATATGATTGATCTTTGTAGCTAAATTGATTAGTTGATACTTGGTTTTTTTTTCCAACAAACTTTTCTCCTTTTATATATGTAGAGAAGTGATGAAAGGATTTTACAATTGAAGTGTAGAGAGCAAAATGACCGTTGGGTCTGATCTCTTCAAGTGTCAAGACATAGACTCTTTCCCACTTTCATTTCTCTGCAGATTTATCAAGATTCCAACCACTTTTTCCAACACCATAAATGCTAGACATGTCTTATTAATTGCATATGATCCATTGTACATTTTGTCATTATGGTAGTGTAAAAATACAACAAGTATTCATATATTCAAAGTAGATATAATGGAGTATGGTTGGTTCTTATTGCATTTAAACAAATCTTGGTGGATGTATTCAAAAGTAGGTATGGATCATTAAAGACATGGCTCCTTCAATTTGAAAATTGATCAAGATAATAAAGAGTGGTTGGCATGGGACAAGATAATGTAGAGAATAACTTATCCTATCCTATCATAAAGTATGAATGCATTTAATACACAACCACTTGTACATGTTTGTCCAATTCATGTATCTCATGTGTATAATACCAGGATCACGAATTTATACATCAAATACATAATGTATAATAAATTTATACATGAATACAACATATTTTATCATTAAAAAAATATTCCAAACAAGTTTCAACACTTATTACATTTTGCATGAAAAATAGAATTTTAAGAGTAGTTCAACCAATTTGTCAATTAAATATGGATATAATGTTGAACATATCAATTGATCATGCATATATCATGTAGACACATAAAAATAACATATTTTCATAATGTATGGGTGATCTATACTTAAAAATAACGTTGCTTTATTTAAAACGTCAAATGAGGCGTTATCGTCAAAATCATATTTTTTGGAGATCCTATGATTGAAACCGCTTAGGTCTAAAAATTAACTATTCAAACTCTCAGGTATACTCTTCAATGCTTTGATATATCTGCTTGAAGTTGTAAACTTTTAGATAGTTCTCATGCTTGTAAGTGTTAGTAAGAAAACATCCCTTCAGCTCCCTTTTCATCTTTACCCATGTTCTAATTCGGCTTCTTCCTTCTTTGTCTCATCCTCTCTTCAAGTTTTCCTACCATAAAGACAAATATCCCTTCATCTTAATGATTATTGTTGCAATATGTGTTTTGATGATGTCAATATGTATTTTGACAATGTCACAATATGTGCTGTGATGATGTCAATATTAGTGATATGATGATGTCACATTAATAATATTATATACAAATTATATGTTCCAATGTATTTTAATTGAATCATATTTTGAGTGTACTAATTAATGTGATATCTTAAATACAAGTATTAAGATTCAATTATATATTGCGTGTGCTAACTATTATTGAATCATAAGTGTGAAATACATATATAATCTCGGTACGAAGAGCACAATACCTAGGTAAGATTAGGTCTGTAAGGTTAAGTCAATATGATGTTACTCTTGAAGAGATTATAAATTTTGGCTCATTAGGATGCACGCACATATCGAGAGTGTGTATACATTCATGATATTATGATTCAAATATATTCATTATTTGATTATATCATGATACATGTGATTGTATTGTCCAACACATGATTATTTATCAAAATCACATCTTGATCACAATATACTTAATATGAGAAAACTTGCTTTCAATGTGATCATAAGATAATTGCATACATTGTTTGATACAACATGTTAACAATAGTTATTAAACAATAACAATATGATATACTTGATCTAATATGCCCAATTATATATTTATATCATGATGTGATATGTTCAGCACAGACCTTGTATGCATTAGATGTTTAACATATGCTTACAATGATAATACGATCAATATATGTATACATTTGTGATATCTCAATTTTAACATATCCAATATACTTATATATCACAATATGTGTCACCGATTTGATCAATACATGCATATATGAAATTTTCATATTTTGATCAATATCCTTAAAATGAGAAAACTTGATTTTATATGACTAATCTTATTGTTATTTCTCATAATATATTATTATACGATTGGTTAAGATATGTTCATGATATATATATCAAGTCGATTAATCATCAATTCAATGCTATCAACTTGATTATATAACATATATATATATGTATATAATATGACTTATATACATGATATTTAAATGTCATATACGAAATTTGTACATACATTATACATATATACAAGATTCCATGAGAGTATAAACAAATCTTGATTTAACAACCTTGTTTGACTTTTATAATAATTCTCATTAATTGCATGAAGCCAAATCTTTCTAATATATGATATTTATTACTCTACCTACTTGTTGTATAGATTTAGATAAATCATGGATTGTATTTATAATCATTATAATAGTTTTATACTTTTTATTTAAATTATCCCAAGAAAATGTGGATCATGATCATTGTATATTTAAAATGACATAACTCTCTCAATACTTACCCAAAATTAATGAATCTCATATGGTTAGAAATCTAAATCAAATATATTTCACCCTATATTAATCGTATGTCGGTACAAGTTGTTTAGGTTGTCCAAATCAGAACATTTTCTCATAAAATAACATTTGGTTTGAAAAATACAGTCTGAACCTTTCCTCACTTAAATGACCATATCTCACTCATTTGGAGTCCAAATGAGGTGATGATTAATTATATGAAAAGGTAATTAAATATAATTTAATTTTGTGCTTAGTATGCATTTTTTGGATCTGTTCTTATTGTCCAAATATAGTCATTTCTCCAAAAAGTTAGTAGCTGCCAGTAAAAATCTGAGTTGGACATTTGTCTATTCAAAATAGCATATCTTTCTCAAATATTCTTCAAATCAGGTGAACCATATACGGTTGAAAATCTTATTCAAAGGGATTTAAAATCATGATAAATTCATATGGGTCATACTTGTATTATTTGGAGGATATGATCGATTTTCGCAGGAACAAAGTTGCAGAATTTCTGGAATCTGTTGAGTACACTTGTGCCTAGGAGCCTTCTTTACTTTTACTCTTCAAGGGACAAGAGGCAACGGTTATGAGGATTTTAGATTCATTATTGGCTGATAATATACCATTTTGACTATATAAATAAAGGCCAAATAGCTGAGATAAACAATATCTCACACAAATGATTACAAAGAGTTATATTCAAAGATCTTCAAGCTTTCAAGTTATATTCTTGATTCTCATTCTTACACTTCTTGTGTGATCACTCTTATACTTAAAGTATATTCATATTCTTGAGTGATATTTGTGAGAAGCACTAAACACTAGTGAGTCAAATCATTGTAATATTTATAGGAGTGTTTAGAGCTCCAAAGTTGGTTTTGTAAGTTAGAATACAAAACCATTTTGAGTGTCGTATTGAGAGATTGTAATTCATAGAAATATCCAAGTAAGAAGATCCCAAACATCACCACATCAAAGATCAACTTGTGAAGAAGTTGAAGAAGACCAAATGAGGCGCCTTTGGTTGTGACGGACCGATCGCGCCGGAAAGAAAATCAAGTGAAAGGTGTGATCTTCACCCGTAAGAAGATTGTAAACGGTTTGATCTTCACCCATAAGAAGATTAGAAGATTGTGAAAGGTTGCTCTTCACTCGTAAGAAGATTGAAAGGTTGTAAACTGTTTGATCTTCACCCATAAAAAGATTAAAGATTAGTGAACGAGAACTCTCCATCGGGAGCATGGAGGAGTAAAGTAGGCAAAAAGATTTTATCAAACTACTATACATCTCTTGTGTCTTATGGTTTGATTTTCTCTATCCCTTATTCTTTACTTTGATTATTTTGGTTTCATTAATTATTATACTGTATACACAATCACAAGAACTAACAAGTTTGATTTGAGATTTTAGTAGAAAGATTTTACAAAAAGTTTTTACAGATCCAATTCACCGCACCTCTTAGATTAATCTTTGGGCCAACAACAACCAACTTGACTTTTTTCCCTTCCTAATAATCTTTGAACTCAAAGATACTCTCCATAGTTATAAGCCAGTCACAGAAAGAATCATCGTGAGCACGCCCACCAAACTCTGGCACTTCTACTTTCATATCACTTTCTCTTCTTCTAGATTGATTTCTATGCCTTTGACGATAATCAGATTCCTTACTTGAATCTGTACCATTGTGAAAAGGGTTTATGTCCGTTTCTTCATTACTATCTTGGTCTCTTCCTTGGTGTCTTCTTGGAGGTTGGCCTTCATATTGTTGTAAACGATTTTGCAACTGCTTAACAGTCCTCATAAGGGTTTCTATTTCAATATCTCGTTCATCTTGCTCAACGAAACGTTCCCTCCTTACTTCCATCGAAATCTTTGCTCCTGATACCAAAATGATACGCTTTTTGTGCTTGGATTAAAAATAACGAATTAGTTTTGAAATAAGGAATAAAAAAGGGAAACAAAAGATAACGGGCTCACCATTTAAGGAATCCTCCCTGAGATACAGAATCAAAACAAGAAAAAATCACCGCTTTTGGAAAATTCGCAAAGAGATAAGAATTTAGGAAAAAACATCTCAAAAAGGTAATGAAATTCACTCTGTTCAAAAAACTCCCCTCAAATCATCCAAAAATGGCACTTATAAAGACTTGGAACAACCTTCCAAGAATAGGAAATGTTAAAAATAAATACACTAATTAAAACCATTGGACAAATTCAATGTCCAAACGTAGGAAACTGAAAAGTCCAAACTTAGAAAACCCAAACATCACTAGATAAAAATGAAAGACAAAGAAATAACTATATTGATAAATAAACTAGATTCATCCCCCTTGTTTATTTGTGCTCCATTTTCAAACCTTACTCGTCTTGTGGCTCTTGTCAATTTGGGCTTCAACACAACTTGACACTAAAAATAACTTTGAAGGCCCAACAATTTCTCTAGGTCCAATTCGATCACCTTGGCCCCAAGCCAACATTTGAGTTTGCCATTTCATCCATCATAAGCTGGACCTGGGCTGAAATATCACCTGAGCTAATAATCAAGGTTGAGATTGGCATTGATGATCCTAAGCTTGCATTAGTTGCCTGAGTAGCGCTTAAGTCCACAAGATGTACAAGGAATACTTTATTCCTTCCAACATGCTATTGATCGCTCCTGAGTGTCATGGGGTATTTTTCGTTGTCCATCTAGTAATATCGTGTTTTACACTGATGCCTTCATCGACACAATGTGCTTTCCCCTCCACCATTTCATCTGCGAGGTTTTTCATTGTGTAAACATAGCGCCTTCCTAATTGGTGCCCAATGTGTGGAGGTTGATAATGGGGTTCGTTTTCTTCATCTATTTGCTACTGGCTGAAATTGCTTGGGTGGAGCTTCTTCTATTGACTTGTGCTAAATGTCTCTTATAAAAAAGAAACCCTCCATGATCGGCTAAGGGCTTATAGAGAGAATAGAGAGAGAAAAAGAAAAAAAATAAAATAAAAAAATGACCTTTTTACCCTTAAATTTTGACACGTGCATGTCACGTGATCAATTTCGTCCAACTTAGCGTTATTTTTTAACAGACGGGCCACTTAAAAAATCTCATGCAAATACGAGGGTCATTTTGACTACAAAAAAACAAGTAGAGGGCCAAATAGAAAAATGCGTGCAAATACGATGACCAAAATTGTAATTTGTCCAAAATAAAGTTCAATCAGAACATTTAACCTGGCTTTCTTAATTTTTTGCGTAGTTGAATCTATGAGCCTCAGTTAAACATTTAGATCTGCATAAAAATATTCACAACGTAATAAAAAAATGACAATAAAATATGGATATATACAAATGGATGAAAAAAATAATGAAAAATTAATAATTAGCGTTGTCAATCCCCGGTAACGATACCAAAAAAATTGATCGCTCAAATTTAATACCCAATTTAAACGCCAACTATCATAATATAGTGCTTAAGTACGGGTGTAGAATCATAGTGATTGGATTGCAATTATTAATTTTTATCTTATTTTTCAGTTGAATTTAACAAGATTGGTTTTGCAAGTTTTAATAAAAAATAGGAAAAATAATTAAATTAAAACACTAAATGATAAATAACTGGGTTGAGGGCATGCATTCGTTCTTCGATTATCTTAACGCGTTTTATTCATTTATCTATTTTCATTCTGTGTATAATGAAGTAATTTAATTATAAGAAAAATTAAAACGAAAGTTTGATTATTTAATTGGCATAAACTATCGACAGGGTTCAATTCCTAATTTATAGTGAATTCATCCCTAAGCAGAATTGATCCTATCAATACATTGATTAATCGACGTTTAATTGGTATGGACTATCTTCAACATTCGAATCCTACTAATCTACGGCGAATCAGTCCTTAGGTATAACTTATCCTATTAAACTGTATCTATTCCAATAACTACAGATTGTATAACTCTTAGATCTAAACTACAAGTATTAGATCTAGCTTGCAAATATCAATAATTATTTTTAACATTTAAAAAATGATATAAGCAATAATTGATTTCATAAACAATGTAAGAACAGTAAATATTTGTTATACAATCTTATACACAAATAAAATAGATCGAGAAATAGAATTACATTAAGATAATTTTAGAACAAATACAGCATAACTCGATATAAGCCCTTAGCCGATCATGGCAATTTTCTTTTTTACCAGAGATATTCAACACAAGCCAATAAAAAAAGCTACACCCAAACAGTTTCGCCCAGTAGCAAAAAGATGAAGAAAACTAAGGTGGCGTTTGGTAACCGTTTCTGTTTTTATTCCAGCAGTGGGATGGGATGGGATGTGAATTTTGTTTTCTTCTTGGGAGTAGAATCGCGTTTGGTAACAATATTTTTTATTTTTTTTTTGGGAAGAGAATTATGTTTGGTCACGACTTTATCCTAAAATCGTTTTTTCTTTTTTTTTTCTTTTCTGTTTTGGCCTGATGGCGGTGGCTCCAGCATCGGCGACGGCGGTGTCTCCGGCGCTAGCGATAGCGGTGGCGGGTGGGTGACAGTGGCCGAAAAGTTTCCGGCCGGGTGACCGACGGCGGTGGGCGGTGGTCGGCCGACGGATAAACAATGACCATGTATTTTGGGAATGGAATAGGAATAATGAGAAACAACTTTTTTTTGTTTCTCATTTCTTAAGAAAAAACTGGACACAATTCTCAAATGAGAATGAAATAGAAACGGAAACAAAAATTACCAAACGCTATTCTCAAACAGAATTCCCAAAAATCTGGGAATGGGATGGGAATTTCTGGAATAGAAACGGTTACCAAATGGGGCTAAACTAACAAAATGAACAAAATGGAAAAAAAAATCCTCAAAATGATGATCCCCGAACCCAATAAATAGAGAAATGAATAAAAATCAACCCCCTGGGATAAAAGGAATCCTATAATTGATGAAAAAGATGACCATTAATGCCCAAAAATCTTCATTGTCGAAACCTTATTTTATTTCCACCTTGATTGCCTTGGATGAATTCCACCTTTATTAATATTAATTCCCCCTTACGGCCTTGTAATAGTTGTTCCTTTAATCATATTTAATGCTCCCTTAAATAGCCATAAGACCCATAAAACAGTTTCCAAAACTGTTACAGACCCAGGTCACAGGTTGTTTCGTTGGTCGTGACCATTTTTTCTCCATTTTCGCTCATTTTTGGCTATTTTTTTAGCATTTCTTTACTTCTGAGTTTATATCTACAAAAATTATAAATTATATTATTATCAATTAAAATTAATAAAAAGATTAACAGAGGTGAAAATTAGTATAAAATTGAAAGCGATTAGTTCGCCATCCTCTACATGAAGAACATCATGCTTCCTCCATCTCCCCTATTCTTCCATTTCTACTAGGTTACCAGAAATGCAAGGGAATTTAATTGCTGGTATCAATGTCGAACTCAGAGCGGGAGACTCATAGTGAGAATTCTAGAGAACAAATTGAGGTGAAAGAATAGGTGGGTTCTAGTGAGAAAATTCTTGGAATAGCTAGCTAGAGAAGCAGGGCCCCATCCAGTCCCGAGGTGGTGGTCATCCCCTTGTAAGTCTGCTCCCTTATTCTTCTTTTCGTGGTGGAGCGCTATTTTTCAGATTGTTTTTTCCTTCCGTAGCCTATCCTTCCCATTTTCCCCTTAATGAGGCAGAAGAGGTTGTTGCTGCTCTTTATCGGGGCTTTTTGAGGTGAAGAAAAACTTTATTTTTCTAAAAGCCAACTGGTTCGATTTTTTCTTTACTATTCCCTCTCGGGCGATCGAGTCTACGAAATTTGGGTCTGATTCTCCATCGGGATCCGAGTTGTCTTTTTCAGTCGTGGCTTCCAAATAAAGAAATAAGGCCTTTTTTTTATTCCCTTAAACCACCATTTATTCTTTTTCTAATAATAGGCGATGGTTTTGTTGATGCGAGATACCAGGCTAAACCTGGAGTCTCGGAGGACACTTAGGTTTTTGCAACCTCGTGTTCTCATACAGCGAGTTCGTCGGTCATTGCTCTAGAAGCGGTGGCGGTGATCATCCATTCCGCGGCTCCATTCGAGGCGTCGCCTTGCCCCGACCTTAATTTTTCCAAGAAGAGACGCCTGCTAATTGTCTCCAAGAAGTGGAAGAAAAAGTTGGGTAAGCCATCTAGGGTTGCTTGCCTTAGTCAGACCTGCAAGAATATGCCCTTAGAGTTGAGGGGTTAACCATGGTACTAGGGTTCTCTTTAATCCAAAAATTATGCCCAAATAAGCCCATGCCGCATTTCTTCCAAGGGACGTTGAGGTGGTGGCTGCAAAGTTGAGCAGGGACCTAGTTCCAAACCTGTTGTAGGTGAGCATGGCAGTAATGACAACTGCTTGTCTTTATTTTGACAATTTGGTCGTTGCTTTAGATCTTTACTAATTTTTCTATAATCATGAGACAGATCGTTGCTTGCTCTTTCACCCTGCTCAAGGGTTGGAGGGGGATCGTGTCCGAGCTCAAGGCCCTCCAGCGTGAGAGAGATGAGAAGACGTCTCAGCTCGAGAATCAAGATCATTGGGTTGTAGAGGCCTAGAGTGTTACTACTGAGGCTTGTTAAGATACTGAGAGGGAGAGACGGGAAGTTGTTGATACACAGAAGGGGGCTGTTGATACTATGGAGAGGATTTTGTCATTGGATCAACGACTCCAGCAATCGTTCGAGTCTTAAAGGGCGACCAGAGCTAGGCTCAATAAATATGGAGGCGCTCGAGGGCATGCCCAGGCCATATTGGCGAGAGAGAGAATGAGAGCGGAAGGGTCTTCCCAAGAAAGGAACCTCTGACCCAAGGGATGCCCGACTTTAAACTGTAGCTCCTTTGTATTTTTCCTCCTTTTTGTTTCGGAACTGCGGGATGTGCCTACTTGCTTGTATGAACAACTTTATGAATCTGCGTTTTGTTCCTACTTTTCATCTGTCTATACTCCTATTGTAATTGGTTTTATCTAGTCGATACCTTGATGTCTTTCTTTTTCCTAGGTGGAATCATTAGCCAGATTGATCCAGGATGGCACCCACTATGTCTCAGTCTGGGCTTATCATTTTCTAGTCACATGCTAGATTTCACTTACTCTCGCGATAGAGACGATCAATGAGTAGCCCAGTGCAACTTTTTCCAAGCGTATCTGGGTTCAGTCTTTAAGGTGCGTATTTGCGTGCAAATTTTGGAAATTTTGCAATCATCTCAATGGTTGACCATTAATGAAATGTGCCCTCGACGTTTTATCTGGGGTGCCTATTTAAGGAGTGTTTCACTGCTATTTTTCTTCATCATTTACTTTTTCTCTCATCAATCTTCTTCCTCATTACTTTCTCCGATGGGCCTTTACATAGGCCTCAGAGGCGGTTTTAGCAAGGCAGATCGAAGAATGTAGGCCCTTATTCAGTAGTTGAGAATGAATGAACGATAACTTCAATGTTTCTTTTATCTGAGGAAGTTCATAGTTCTTTTTGCCACCATGGATGGGCGCAGCGGCTACGTGGCAACAGAGGCACCTGAGATCTCGGGCCGCCTGGACGTAGAAGGAGCAAAATTTTTATATGAGACTTTATTTAGTAATAGTTTCAATCAAATTAAAAAACAATGGACTTTTGGATTTTCTAATTGTTATTTTTTTTACCATTTATTATGTTTTTCCTTTTTGTCTTATTTTGTATATGAAATTATTTGCATAAAAAGAAAAGATTTTTTTTTTTTACCATTTATCATGTTTTTCATTTTTATCTCGTTTCGTATATGAAATTCTATGCATAAAAAGAAAAGTAATATTTTTCAGTTCTTCTATTAACACTTATATGAGAAACAAAGAATAAAAAAAAAGAAAAAAAAAATTATTTTTATAAAAAAAAATATAATAATTGGAAAATTTTTTATTTTTTATTTATTTATTTGTCATTTAAAGCTTATTTAAATAACTGTATAATTTGAGATAATCCCATTTTTAAGGGGGAAAAAAAATATTAAAATGGACTAAATTTTTTTGATAAAATACTATTTATAAAAAATATAATAAAAGTCCATAAATTAAAAAGCAAATTCCAAAATCATCCTTCCAACAAAATTATATTGTTTTTCTATCTCAAGTTTTTCGTGCATGTCTCTCTTTCTCTTTCTCGATCTCTTCTCTCGCTCGATCTCTCCCTCTTGATAATGAAGCAGATGATCGCTTCAACTCCACCACACCAGTTTCCACATTACCGTCGTTCATTGCTACTACAAAGCAATCTCGTGACTTTACCTAATTTTCTTTGAATATTTCAACCTTTCCCAAACTTGGATATTTGAGATATTAGTGAAAAGTAGATGTTACTGCTTTCATCGCATAAAACTTGGTATTTCTTCTTTCTTACCCAATTTGACTCTCCAGTGAGAGATAAACTACAATATATCATGTAGATCACATTATGCTTTCTATTTGTCTCAATTTTTTTCTTTTGCTTTCGACTCTTTTTCATCATGTCTTTTGTCCTTCAACTTATCCTTAAGGTAGTTGTTCTGGTATTGATTTCCCAACAAATGTTTGATTTGTATCTTCATATGACTACAATCCTCTGTCTTGTGCCCTCCATCTTGATGGAAACTACAATATTTCCTTTTATCTCTTCTATCTGAACGTGCATGAATCTTTTGAGGCTAGATCACCTTTTTTAGTAAATTGATCCATGCAAATTTTGTGAAATTGGAGCCTTTAATCTTAGAAGAGAAGGCTCAAAATTCCGTTGTAAGTTCCTTCTTACTAATCTTTTAAAACTCTATCTATTATCCCTATGCTTCTTGGAATGATCTTATTTTCTCTTCTTAGCTTGGTTCTTTTTGTTGGATGTTCTCCATTCTCTAGCTTTACTTACATCTTCCAACTTTATCTGAGGCTTGACTCTCTCCACCAATTCAACCATATCAATCAATAAATGTTTTATAAAATAATATTGGAATCGTCTAATAAATGTTGTATAAAAGAGTGGAAGGCTGGCCCCTGCCTATCTAGAGGTGCATACCCATTTAGGAACATATGCAAAGAGGTAATCCCACTGTAAAGGCATTTACAATCAGATTAGTTTTGCATCCCTCTATGCATGTCAATTCATCATTGAACCCAATAACATATTGCCATAAGGCAAACAAATATTTTGCTCCATACTTTAATCTTTGACAAGTAACGAACTTATTGATGAATTGCTTTCCCGATTCCGAGAATGAATTAATGGAACGAGGATGAAGTCCATGCAACATTCCAAAGTTGATCATTTCGATGTTATAGTGAATGGTCTACACAAAATTGAATCTTATTTCCTGCAGAGAGCCATCATATGCCTGAAGTGTTTGATATGATCCATTGGATCAATTTTTCCTCCATACTTTTCCAACTTTGTCGGATTAAATTTGCGCTGGAATGGCTCCCTTATTAATGTGAACGTAAATAGAGGTTTTATTGTCCCTAAGAGTTCTTGTAATTCATCCCATGTGATATATCCTTATCTTTTATGTCGTACCTCTTCTGACGTCTTTGAATAAGATCTTTTCATGAATTGATTGATTCTTCAACTTTGTCATCAAAATTTTGACTATTTGGCTAAAGTTTCCTTCTACTTTGGTGCGATATCCTATCATCATGTAAACCCATATTCGAGCTCCCCACTGCTACCAAAGGCCATAGGTCTCAGAGGATTTGCTTCGAAACCTATCATTTTCTCTTTGGACGACACCTTGAGTTGATCCTTAGGTGCCTAGGCTTTCACCATCTGTAACACTAATTCGCATAGCTCTTTTAACTTAAGATTGAGGGTTATGTCCTATGTCATAGGATGCACCTCTCCTATTGCTCCGTTATGATTGTTCAGTGTCATATCATCTTTGGTCTTGCATTCTGATCTCAGTTGTGACATCACATTGGATTTTTTTTTTTTTTTTTTGTAAAGTTTCCTATAAACAATTCCAACTAATGTTGCTCAAATCTCGTGGGTGAGTATTAATCAAATAGTCTCCAACGTGAGAATAAATTAATCATGATATTAGCATTGGAAAGTTGTGTCTTTTTCTACATTCTAAACCTCAATACTTATATACTCAAATAATACCTTGTTGGTGTCTAAAAATGGTTAACACCTCTAGTTGGTCTAGTCAGAGTACACATAAAAATTTCTTACTAAGATGGAGGTCCTAAGTTTAGAGTTCAGAGTTCTCTAAGTGGTTTGCGATCAACAATCAACTTTTTCAACACTAAAATCTTGAGGTCCGAGTTGGCCGGTACCTGCACAAAGACCCACTCGGGTTGTGTCAGGTGAAGTCTTTCCGATGTGTGGGTAAGAGTTCAGGGAAAAAAGCTATATTATTCTTCAATTGGGTAGTTGAGTATTACTTGGGGCATTAAATACGAGGATATATATAAGCGAGGAACACAATTAGTGCCGCAAGATTAGGGCCCTAAGCACGATTATTATGATAACTCGACGCATGGCCAATGAAGAGCTAAGCAAGGTAATTAGGCCTTTGGGCTTGGCCTTTCGGCCCATTCAGAAGAGCCCATGGGCTGGACCAAGTAGTTTAGGAGGTTGAACCTTGCCCATGGAGTATTGGAGTCTTCCTTGGTGGTGTAGGAGATTGTAACTCGAAGGACGGTGCTCAGATGTCTTTAGTCAGATGACACATGGTAGTCTTGGTGGAGATCCTTTTGGCTCTAAATATTGGACGGATGTTGCTTCCCTGAGCACAAAAATCATAAGGGAAGCTTGGTATCAAGATAACCGAGCACAGGTAGCTTAGGAAATCGGAGTTCGATTGATTTCCGACGAGCTCAGAAAAAGTTATGGAGAAGGAAATTAGTATTGAAAAATTGTCTTTTTTTACATTTTAAACATCAATTTTTATACTCAAACTAATTCTACCTATGTGAATTGCTTATATATATATATATAAAAAAAAAAAAAAAAAAAAAAAAAAGACAAATGAAAATATAACCTATGTAAAGACCAAAAAGTATTGAAAACTCCTAACTTTGATATCACTAATGAACGCTGTAGATCCTAATATTTTGATAGACAATTGAATATTGATATTTTATAAAACTAATAGTTTTATTAAGTGATTTTAGATTAAAAGTTCCATATGTTGAAATGAAAAAAAGAATGAGTCAAAAAGATAAATTGTTGAAGATTTACAAGAAGAAGAATTGACGAAGAGATTATTGAAAATTTATAAGGAATTTATGATGAAATTCAAGATGGGTGCAAATTGAAGATAATGAAGATTTTCAGAAGCATAAAAGACATTGATGACTTTTAGGTAAAAACAACTATTTACTTTTATACTCTTAATACAACCCGAATTAGGATCACACACGACACTCTTGAAAATGAATAAACTTATATGCATCATGGTAAGAAGTGATAAGTTTAAGATCCTAAATTGTTTTTATAAAGTGTTAAAATCATAAAAATATTTTTGATAAAGTGTTTAAGTGAAAAACTATTTTTAACACATAAAATATTGGGTTTTCTGGTTAATTCGATTAACTGACAAAATAAATTGGTCGACTAATGAAAAAGTAGCTTGAGGGAGTTGAAATGGTGAACCTACTGACTAATTCGGTTAACTGACAAGATAGGTCGGTCAACTAACGAATCCAATAGTTGAAACAAAGAAAAAGGAAAAAACCATTTTGTCCAATCGATCAACCGACCAAAGGGTCAGTCAACCGACTGGAGGTGGTGCGACGGTCATAAAAATAACCGTTGTTGGGCCAGTTGATCGAATTGAGGCCGGTTGACCGATGCTAACTGGTGTCAAAGTTGACTGTTTCAGTTTTTTTATATAAATCTCATTGTTTTGAACGTTTGAAAGAGAGATTTTTAAGGGATTTGGATATTTTGCTATTATGTATCATATATTACTAAGATCCTCTTTATTTGGTCCATATATTACTTATTCTTTGAATTGAATTGGTAAAACTACTTCCTATATTTAAGTATTTTGAATCTAAAAAGTTTTGGAGACCAAATTGAGTTTTTCTAAAAGTATTTTTAAATAAAATACACCTATTTTAATAGTATATAACATATAGTCTTAAAGTGATATTTTAGGTTTTATAATTTGAAAAGTAGCCGTTATAGGCCTAGTCAGAAGTCTATGTATAGAGACTTGTGTTTTTTCAAATTAAGAAATCAAGAACAATCAACCTTTACTATTAAAAGAGAGTGATTTACGTTGAGAAATTTTATAAGAGAGTTATATTGAAAGATTTCTAGGTTGAGGCGCGAAAAAGTTTTCATCACCGATCTTTGTTCTACAATGAACTATCGTAATTATTTTAAAAAAAATCTCAATGAGATCTTTTCAAGCTAATTAAAGTAATTTCTTAGATTATCTGTTTGATTACTTGGATTAAGTGTTTTAAGAAAAATCGTTTTCAAATCTAATATCTTTGGAAATCTTATAAAACGATTTTTATTTGTGAAATCTGATTATATGTTATCTGTGCTTTAAGAATTAATTAAATCAAATTTATTCCTCACGTAGATTCTATCACATAGTTTTTGGGACATTAATTGAGCATAATTGTTTGGATGTTGTAAAAGTTCATGTGGGAAGAAATTTATGATTTTTTTGTATCTGCGAGTTTAAGTGGATTAGACTTATTTAGGATTGTGTCTAATTAGGGTAGTTAGGGTTAATCTTTAACTTGAGGAAAAGATTAGGTTGCGTTTGGGTAAGGGATTTGATAAATTCATGGGATTTGTGAAATGAAGGGATTTCTAAATCTTGGATTTTGAAATCCCTTCATTTCACAAATTCGTTATTTGGATAATTGTTTGAACTATATGAATATTTTTTTTCTATTTTTTATCCACCTTCTGGAAAAAAAAAAAAAAAAAAAAAAAAAAAAACTGGAAACAGAGGCGACGAACAGATAATCACCAAAGAAGACGATTTCGAAATCGTTTGTTCAATTTCTGAAATCGTTTGTCCAAAGTTGAAATCGATTTCGAAACCTAAATAGGGTTCAAAAAACGAAATCGAAATCAATTTCGAAACCTAAATAGGGTTCGATTTCCAAATTGAAATCGATTTCGAACCCTAAAACAACAATCGACGATCAACGACAAAGCTAAATAGGGTTCGATTTGCAGAACGACGATGAAAACGAAGCTGAAGACGACGAACGAAGAAGACGAAGCTGAAGACGACGACAAATGCGACGACGAACTAGAAGCTAGGATAACGATCGACGACGAACCACGAACCAGAAGTTACAACGACGAAGCTGGCGACGACGACGACGAATCAGAAGACGACGACGACGACGAACATGAACCAGAAGACGATCGACGAAGGAAATCAACGAAGAAGAAAAAGAAGAATGAAGAAGAGGCAGAAGAAGGAAGAACGAAGCAACGACATATTTCATAAATTCAACCTCTCCTAAAATCATTTCTAAATCCTTCCATTTACTCTTCAAGGGATTTGACAAATCTTTCTTTTCTAAATTCCAAACACACCCAAACAAGGAATTAATTAAAAGAGAATTTTGAAATCCTTTAACTAAATGAAATCCCCTCAATAAATCCTTTATCCAAACACAACCTTAAGGTTTGATATTTAACTTGTGAAAAAAATTTGGTTAATTTTTAGTCTTTTAAAAGAATTATGTTTACTGTAATAAAATTAGGTTAGTCTTTAACTTGAAAAATATAAGGTTTTTTCGAAGCCTGTAAAAACGTTAAGTGTAATAATGTGAGAATGTAAATGTTTGATTCTAAGTCTGCAAAAAGAATTAGATTAATATCGAACCTGTGAAATGGATTGTAAGGTTTTGGTTTCTAGCTGGGAAATGAATAAGGGGATTAGTGGATTGCGAAAATCTTGTGGAGCTTGGGAGATTGGATATAGGTAAGAGTAGCTTACCAAATTAGAATAAATCTTTGTGTGCAGCTTTGTTATATTTATGTTGTTTGGGTTCGCACTTAGTTAAACACATTTCCATTGCTTAATAAAATATACAATTCGGGAAATTGATAACTAGTGTGTTAAGGATTTAATTGTTTAAATTTTTGTAACAACCTCATTCAACCTCCTCTTGGGTAGATATTTGGGTCAACAAACCCTAATCTCATTTTTGTTCTTCTGAAAATTCAACCCCAATCAAGAATCAAGATCATGAAAATGAGGGTTGCAGAGCGACAATTAAAAGTTTAGGGGAATGATAAGTCAATTATCAAAATACGGGATCCGAAGTGTAATTGTCCCTTTTAAATTTGCGAAACAGCTCCATACCTACCGCCTAGAGAAAGATGGAGAGAGTCAGGGGCTACCATGTGCGAAGGTTGGAAATGGGGAAGCATCCGAGGAGATCTCAGCATCTCCAATGCACATTTGCAGACAAATCTCCTTTAGCAGTTCATATTTATGGTATTATATATAAATACACAGAGAGAGAGAGAGAGAGAAGGGAAGATTCCATGATCGATCACCATCCATTATGCTATATGCAATGAGAATCTGACTCCCACATTTCCTGGATCATCAAGTTCATAGCTTCCTGTTAGTCACTGTCGATTTGAACGAGAAATGGAGGGCATGATAAGGGAAGGAAGGTCCCTAGCGGAGACGCCGACGTGGTCAGTGGCTTCAGTCACCACGGTCATGGTTTTCGTTTGCTTGCTGGTCGAGCGTTCGATTTACGGATTCGGAGAAGTGAGTCACTGAATCGTCGAGTGAGATTTTTTTTTGAACTAATTTTGAAGCTAGTCTCATGCTTATTACTTGGTCTGCAGTGGTTGAAGAAGACTAGGAGGAAGGCTTTGCTTGCTTCTTTGGAGAAAATCAAGGAAGGTATGTGATGCCTCTTTTTACTCCCCTCCCTAAGATTTTTTGGTTGTATATTTGAGTGCAGAATGTGGAATAAGACTAGTACAAAATTGTTAGACTATAAATTTCTTTGTTGTTTTCATTTCTTGCGTTTATTTATGAATTTCTTTCCTAATTTTCTCTCTCTTTGTTATCCCCATTATCTCTCAAACTGTGTAATGAGAACGTAATATAGGTTTGATTTTATATAATTACTGTGGCAGAATTGATGCTGCTTGGACTTATATCTCTTTTGTTGGGACAATGGGCAAGGGGGATTTCTCAAATTTGTGTGAATTCTTCTCTCTTCAGCAGTAAATTCTACATTTGTTCCGAAGAAGATTATGACTTAAACAAGAACTTTTTGTTAACAAAATCATTTTCCTTTGAGAATGAAACTGATATTCCTCCCAGAGGTATCAATTATCAGCCATCTCATGATTGTGGTGAGGTAAGATGCTCACTTTGAGTATTCAGTTTCGCGAGAGGATACCGTGGTGAACTGCTGTACTGAAACTAATTTCCATAAATGCAGGGGCGTGAGCCTTTTGTTTCTTATGAAGGTCTTGAACAGCTTCATCGCTTCTTGTTTGTTCTTGGTATAACCCATGTTCTGTACAGTTGTGTCGCAGTTGGTTTGTCCATGAGCAAGGTGAGTCTTCATCTCCATTTGCTAGTTTAATTCTATAGCTTCTAGTAGATTACTGTTGTTATCTTTTGTTTGTGGCCGCTACTCGGGCTAACCCAGAAATTAGTACAAAAATACTTAATTCTTCCCCATATGCACATCACATTGGGGTTTATTTTAAAAGTTCTCACTCTGACACAAAGTGGCAGTCACTAATCCTCTTATCGTTTCCAGAGCGTTCTCAAAGAGGCACAGTTGATTACTGTTTTACATTGTGTTGTTTGTAGATTTACAGCTGGAGGAAATGGGAAAATCAAGCGAGCATATTGGCCCTAGTGGGTGATGGAAATTTGCAAGGTATGGCCTAAAACACTATCTAGAAAAAAATTACATCAGTTGACACAATGAAAACACTATCTCGCCATGATCATGAAATCAATTTACATTAGTTTCACTTTGGAAGAGTAGCTGACAGTAGGGACTTGTTGGCAATATCCAACTGCTTCTTAGGGGTTCTCTGCTGAATGGCTGAACAAGAAGCTTTTGAGTTTTTCCAATCCCCTCGTAAAGTTAGGTCTTATGATAGCGGTCGGCATTATGGTATACTGGAAATCACCTTGGATACCATGTTGCCTCATGTATGTGCAATTTTTAAGTTTTTATCCATGCAACACCTTCTAAACTCTTGTCACAACCTTGGAATTTAGTCACTGTTCTAATCATTGACAGGCTGATCAAATACTTTCTGTAGACTGTATATGGAACTTGGTGCTGACTGGTAGGTGTTAGCGATTAAACATTGCATGTCAATGACAGTCCTTGGGCAATTGGTTCTGTGAAGTGCTGACACAATATTTGAATTTTCAGTAGGAGTGGGTGTAAGGTTTCATTTTTCTAATAGTTTTGGGATGATGCTTCAAGTTCAACTATTAGACTTGCAAAAGCGGGTACACGGAGGGGACTGGTAAAGAAAACAATATTTAAAGGTACATAAAAATATATTGAAATAGGGCTCGGCTATGGGCCGAACTGGGCTGGAAAACAAGAAGCTCTGTTGGGGCCGAGCCCGGCCAATAGATCCGCACATCTTGGGTACTAGGAATGCGGGCTTGAAGCCCGCATTTTGGGTTTTTTCACTAACTTTGATTTCAAATGGTTAAAATCCCAATGGACATAATTAAGAGTCATTTTTAATTGTCAAAATGTCAAAATGTCAATAGTAAGTGTGAGGTACACTGGACACATAACAAGACTACTTATGCTAGTCTTTTTTTCTTTAGCTTAGTAGCTTTTAAGTTTTTAAACATTTGTGTTTTTTTGTCAAAGATATTTATCTTTAATTAAACTTACTGTACACTTTAAAATTATGTTTGTTATTTTAAGTTTTTAAACATTTTTGTTTTCCGAAGATATTTCTCTTTAATTAAACTTATTTTAAAGTTTGACATTATGTTTTTTTACGTAAGAAATTATTGTAATTTTTACATTATTAACTTAAAAGAAAATTAAATTTCTTTATCGAAATGTAAGACTTCATTTTTTTATTGTGTTAAAATTTATTTGTAATGCTAAAAATTAAATAGGTATTCTATTCAAAGATTCAAAATTAACAAAAATAAATTCAAAATTGAATAGTGATATTTTTATTAATAGTAAAACAATTACATCACTATTCATTAAAATCACTAGGTAGTAATTAGTAAATGTAGATAAGCAATCGCATCACTTCAAAATGTATACATCCCAACTAAGTTGGCATCTATACATTTGACAATCATTTGCATTGCTATTAACTAGGTTGACACACACACACACACACACATATATATATTTTAAAGTTGATTTGAATTCGAATTGGGCTTGGGTTGACTTAAGCCCGACGGGCTTCGAGTAGCCCATGGGCCTCGAGCTTTTTAGAGAGGCCTATATTGAATAGGTAAGAAAAGTGGCGAAGAAGGTAACAAAAATGAAAATAGCTAAAAAGGTAAAATACACACCAACCATCAACTGACAATAAGGTGTCACCACCACCGCGCGACTAGAATACATTGCCACGCCGGTGGAATAAGGTGCCATTGCCGCGTAACTACCGAAATCCAGCATCGTGCTGCCATAGAGCCACTAGAATTTGGCAAGGACACCGCCCTACGTGACTGGATTCTCTCGCCGCCCTCATGGTCGGAGCTGGCCGCCGACGATGGCTTCCCGATGAAACCATATTTTATATATATATAATTAAATATATAGGTCACATAGAGAAATATATAAATATATTATTTAAATATCCTTTTTTATAAGGGTGATTCTTTTGGCCACAAAAGCCCACTACTTTTCAAGTTTATCCCACCCTTCTCTTTTTATTTTTTTTATTTTATAAAAACCCCAATTCAAAAAAATATTATTTTTTATGACAAAAATACCCCTCAGTTAATTTATTTACATTAAACATTAATTACCACATGAAATATTCACTATCCCGTCACAAACACAATAAATATTCCGATCACCGCCGCCACCATAACAAAAATTCGCTCTCACCTCCACCACTATTACAACAAATATTTGATATCACCACAACCACCATTTACTATCACCTCCACTACCACCACAACAAATATTCATTACCATCACTGCCATGACAACAAATATTTACTATCATCACCACCACCACCGCAACAAACATTTATTACTACTATCGCCACCACCACAGTAAATGTTCGCCATCACCACCACCAATCAATATTCATTGTCACCACTACCAGCACAACAATTACTCACCGTTACCACCACCGCCTCAGCAAGTATTCGCTATTACCACCGTCACCACCACAACAATCATTCATGTCATCGCCACCACCATAACAAACATTCCTGTCACCACAACAAATATTCGCTATCACCTCCACCGCAACAAATTTTTGCTATCATTACTGCCACTACTACCACAACAAATAATAAAAAAATCAACAACAAATATCAAATTATACAATTAAAAACATAAAAAAACAGAAAATTTTATTTCGATATAAACCAAAAAAGATCTGGAAATTTAAATAGGTAAAAAAACATGAAGGAAAAAAATGAACAAATAAAAAAAAAAAATAGATATGAAGTAAAAAAAGGCCATCGCCTGAAAATCCGTCAACGGTCAGATGGTGAGAGAGAGAGGGAGAGAGATCCGGTGGTGATGTCGTTGGGGGTTGGGTGGGGTGTTGTTGGTGGAGGATGTGGTGGCCGGAGCTATTAGTGGAGTTGGTGGTGTTTGCGCCGTTGGTGGAGGTGTAAAGCCAAAAATGTGAGTGAGAGATGGCGAGAGATAGGAATGTGAAAATTAATTAGATGAAAAATTAGCTAGGATTTTTTTTTTGTTTTTATTAAGGGTAGTTTGGACATTTTAATTTTAATATATTTTTTTTAAATAGTGTTTTGTCAAAAGAAAAATTGGGCCTCTGGCCCATTTTAATATCCTTCTTAAAATTGGGCTAGCTCCAAATATTCCTTTTTATGAATATAACCCTAAATATACATCTACCATATTTGATATTCACACTATATTATACACCCTCAATCTTGAATAACTACTCCATGCACCCACTTTACTTTTTTGAGATGACTATTCTTTGAACCCTTTTATTTTGTTAATATCATTAAATACACATTTTAATATTATTCTTTAACGAATTACTCTTTCGGCAACTAGAAAATCTAATCGGACGGCCGTCGTCATAACGACTTGACCTAAAAATTTAGGATTTGTGTGAGAGAAAGATCATCGCATGTGCTCTTGTACGCTGTATGAAGTCTTATTCGTACACAAGTCATTAATTGTCGTTGCCATCATACTACGTCCCACAAATTTAAGGAGCCGTGTGAGAGAAAAATTATTGCATGTGCTCCCTTAAGTCACACGATGTTCAATTCGTACGCAATACAGTAACATCCACAAGTCCCTTAGAGAGCAGGGCCACGGTAAAGACTCACCGTCACCATCATCGGGATTTTGGGGAGATTGTGAATGGAGGATGGAATGCGGTGCCCGCATGGATTTGTCGACCTCGCACCTCCGCCTGCTCGCACACAAGGGAGGGTTGCCAAATGGTTGGGTTGACTTGACCTCGGACCTAGACTAATTATAGAAACCATTTATTGTTGAATCCCACATCGCTTGTGTTAACTGATCTTAAGATATATATAAAGTCAAGAGCAATCCTCCTCTTACAAGGCGTCTTTTGAGAGTGAGTTAGGCCCATTAAAATTTCTACATAGTATCAGAGCCAGGTTTTTGTCTGATGTTGGGCATGTTAAATCCCACATCAATGATGGGCTCTCCGATATCCGTTCGCAGTGGTTTGTCAAAGTTTACCTTGCACGTGAGGGGGCGTGTTGAATCCCACATTGATGTTGGGTCTCCCGATATCCGTTCGCAGTGGTTTGTCAAAGTCCACCCTGCGCGTGAGGGGGCGTGTTGAATCCCACATCTCTTGTGTTAACTGATCTTAAGCTATATATAAAGTCCAGAGCAATCCTCCTCTTACAATGCGTCTTTTGAAAGTGAGTTAGGCCCATTAAAATTTCTACAATTGTGTCATTAATTATACTTAGTGACAACATTAAATTATCATTATGAAATAAATAGTGGAACATGAAATTCATTCGACGGACACAGGGTGATAACCAAAAAAAGCTTAGAGGGATGCATTCCTTAAAAAGAATCAAGACAACCATTACAATCTTAAGCCTTAGCCTAAAATAAGTCCGAGGTCACACAGTCAGTCCAATGACTGCATGACTTTGCTCTCTCTCCCCCTTAAACGAGTTGACCATTGTTTCCTCTCCCTTCGTAGTCTCTCTAGATCCATTCTGTATAACATCCCCAATATACATTTACTAAAATACCCCTAAGTACTTTCTGACCCTCAACAAGTACTGTACATAAGAATGTGATATATATGGTGGTGACTTTAAGCTGGAACATAGGTATGACAGCTGTAAAAGCAATTTTAGTGTTGGATACACCATGCAGACTGATTAAGGATCTGACACATGCCATAGCTTTGCTGATCAAAATGTACTGATCTTCGTAGAAGAACCAAAATCAACATTAAGCAAATGAAAAATTGAATTTCACTGGCATAACATTGTTACGCGGGTGACAAGCGGAGTTCGCTGCACAAACCAAGGAATTGCAAACTTCTGTAATTCTGTTGTGGAAGAAACAATTGTTGTCCTCTAGCTGAAACATGTCATACACCCTGATTGTAGAGTTATTTATGTATGCATTTTAAAACCTTTTTAAAGAATCATCACGCCTGAGCTCTTTGTAATATTTTAATAATTCTTGCTTTACATATGTATTACTAATAACTTGTCGAGTGACTGATTGGAACAGTTAGTTGATAAGGATACACTTGAGGAGGACTATATTATCTATTGTGAATTTGTAAAAACTCTTATAATTTCCGTCGTCTAATCTGAGTACTTCAAGAGATCAAGTATTATTGATTCCTGTTGTTTTCTTGAATTTGTCTATCTTTAAAGCTCAATTGTGGCTTTTTGTCCTATTCTCTGCTTAAATACTTCAATGGGTTGATTTTCACTCTGTATTTTCTTTATATAAGAATTATTTTCATGTCACATTTTATTTTTGGTTGATATCTATCGTATACATCAAAAAAGAGTGGGAGCTTACTATGCACTTGGTCTCTCTCGTTATAATTTGGCCATGGAATTGATGACCACATAAATATTTTATCCATTTTATTTAGCTATTGCCTTTCTGTCTCCTACTTTAGTGTTTTTAAAACAAGCAAGGAATACTACAAGATATATACTAAAATTATTGTTTTTGGTCCAACCTTTGATTTTGTTTCACAGCAAGGAAGACCAAAGTGATGAGGCGACAGACCACCTTTGTACTGCATCATGCGTCTCATCCTTGGAGTAGGAACCGAGTTCTCATTTGGATGGTGATAACTCTTTCTCATGGGTTTTAACTTTTTTGTTTTTTTAATATGATACAATGCGTTATCATACAGTGAGTTCATGTGAAATTGCATGTATTGGATAATGAAGTTTATGCATTACATGAATCATGTTGCATTGTAAAATATCAAATCTTAGAACCGTTTGTATATATTTAATGGAGTCATCTTATTCAATAGCTTAGTAGAGGTGGTACTTAAAAGAGGCTATAATAAGGCTGTTACTAAATTTTGAACACCGGAAAAAGTGACATAATGGTCCTTGTCACTGTAGTTTAAGGGAGGTGATTCTTCTGCATGTATATTACTGAACTTCTTTTTCCCCATTTTAGCAGTTATACTCTTGTTGGGTCACTGTAGTTTGACCTGAAAGGCTCATAAGATGAACTTGAAAAACCATGGAGGATACAAATACCGGAAGTTTGATAATTTTTTGAGATACTATATGAACTCTGCCTTTTAATGCTTGAGTTGCTGTTTGTTTTTGAGAGTTCAAATAAACCTTTTCAATTTGAGGCAAAATCACTAAATTCCAATCAACATGATGAATTATGTCTAATAGTTGTAATTTTAGATGGTTTATATCTTAAAATGATACAGGAGAAGTATCTGAAATATATTCTTGCGCCCCTATCAACAGAATATAAGAATATAAGTTTAAACACCGTTACCTCTCTAGTTTACAATTTATTGAAAACTTGAAGTGGGTGCCTATTCTTTACAGAACACATAGAGAGGTGTTTTTGTGCTATAATCATAGTCTATGCTCTTAGCATACACTGTTTTTACAATGTATTGGCTTATGGTTTAAAGGTATGGAAATAAGATTGGGTTTGACAAGATATGAATTGTTTGGACCTTTGGCTTCAACATCTGTGACCTTAAATACTGATTACCTTTATAGCCCTCTAAAGCAAATGACTCTTACCACAAAATCACAATGTTTTTGTACTAGTCCTCAATAGGCAATCATAGCTCCTCAGGCTTGGGTAAAGCACGTGCTTAATGCTGGTCCTGCCACATTAAACCTGATTTCTTGAAACAAATTGCTCAGTAGTGCAGTTATGCTCATAATGGCTATCACTTGAACTTGCTGTGGTTTATCTTCTTCTTTTTTTTTTTTTTTTTTTTTTTTTTTTAATTATTATTATTATTTGGGTTTTTCATTTTTTAGTCTTTTGTAGAAATGCTAGTTAGGATTCAGACTCCCTGACATTGTTAGTTTAGTTTTCAGACCCCACTAATTCTTTAGAAAAAAGTCTCTGTATTTTGGTCACTCTATTCAGTAATATTTACGATTCCGCCATTTGTCTTATGCAACAAGATAAAATTAAACAGCTGAGATGTTAACGTTAACGTAAAACACATAAACAATACCCATTGTATATATTCACGTTAAATAGTGCATACTTTGTCTTGTAGCATAGAGTAATTTTGGATTTATTACAGTAATTATGCATTTATTACAATAGTGCATATTTTGTCTTGTGTGCATTAACGTTAACGCAAGTAAGTTAAATATGTTCGATTGTAAATGCATTAACATTAATCCAATTAGTTATGGGGTTGAGTTGTAATTGTATTAACGTTAACGTAAATAAGTTAAATAAGCTGGATTGTAAATACGTAAACGTTAACGCAATTAATTATTGGGCTGGGGTATAATTGCGTTAACATTAACGCAAATAAGTTATTTGTGCTGGTTTGTATTTGCGTTAACGTTAACACAACACAATTAGTTATTGGGGTTGAGATTATAATTACGTTAACGTTAATGCAATTAAGTTACATGTGTGGGTTGTAATTGCGTTAACGTTAATGCAAGTAAGTTAAATGAGTTGGATTATAAATACGATAACGTTAACGCAAGTAAGTTACATGTTCTGGTTTGTAATTGCGTTAACGTTAACATAATTAGTTATTGGGGTTTGGATTGTAATTGCGTTAACGTTAACGCAAGTAAGTTAAATGTGTTGGATTATAAATACGCAAGTAAGTTACATGTGTTGGTTTATAATTGTGATAACGTTAACACAATTAGTTATGAGATTGGATTGTAATTGGCTTAACGTTAACGCAAGTAAGTTAAATAGGTTGGATTATAAATACGTTAACGTTAACGTAATTAATTATTGGGTTGGGGTGTAATTGCGTTAACGTTAATGCAAGTAAGTTACATGTGTTGGTTTGTAATTGCGTTAACGTTAATACAATTAGTTATTGGGGTTGGGATTGTAATTGCGTTAACATTAATGCAATTAAGTTACATGTGTGGGTTATAATTGCGTTAACGTTAATAAAAGTAAGTTAAATGAGATGGATTGTAATTGCGTTAACGTTAACGCAATTAGTTATTGAGTTAGTGGTGTAATTGCGTTAACGTTAATGCAATTAAGTTACCTGTGTTGGGTTATGATTGCGTTAACATTAATGCACATTTTTTTGTTTCTCTTTGTGTTAACGTTAACACATTTAATATTGTTTAAAAAAACATGTGAAAAAATCACGAAAAAACATTAACATTAACATAAAATTAACACCCAAACACAGATCCCAAAAACGACGAAGTGAGGAGTTGCCAGAACTTACAATTTCCGACAACGGTGGCGACGTTAGGTGTTAATGATTTTGTCGGAACCACCTATCAGATCTGGAACTTCCATTCTCAGATCTTGAACTTTCAGATCTGAAATCCCAGATCTGATAAAAGTCCAAGAGAGAAAGGGGGAGGAAGAGAGAGAGAGAGAATGAAACCCCACAATCTGCAGACCTCCACATTAAAATCTTTACGTGAAATCTCCATTTCAAATGAAGTGCTTGACATCAACTTCTCCAAACAAATGGCCAAAAACTAATATCCATTTCTGAAAACTTTTAGGAACTTACAGAGAGAGAGAGAATGGTGGTGGTGGTTAGATTGTTGTTAATGGAGGTTTTTCTATGGAAGAACACTAGGTGTGTATATATATGAATCTATATATGAAACCCACTGATATTGTTGTGGGTAGGGTTTAGAAAGAGAGAGTGAACGTGAGTAAAGTTTAGAGAGAGAGAGTGAAGATTGTGAATCAGACATAAAAGAAGCGAGTTAACATAAATGTGATAAAGAGGGGTATCTGTGTCTTTTCACGTCTTATTTTGTTTTATCCAAGGACCAAAAACTTAATTGATTATACTGTATGGTTTGAATTATGAGTGAACAGTTGAAAAGTCTTTTTACTCAATCGTCTCTCCAATGGGACTAAATAATAAAAAACTCTTATTATTTCCTATTCCATACACATTCACTTTTATTGCTTTAATTTTAAACCAAGTGCTCGCGCATAAACAAAGATGTGTTATGTGAAAGCGCGCATAAATGAATCTCCTTCTGGTCTTTCTGTTCGTTGAAATTGTCCCAGACTCATTGTCTTCACTCCTTTCTTATTCTTCTTCTATCTCTTGCAGTCCTTCCTCTTCTTCTGCCCTCTTAGCTAGTGTTCGAAACTCATATGTTTTTGATGCACCATAAAATTTAATTTTATGACTTCGTTATGTGCTTCTTCTATGTAAGCATGCTGACACTCATTTTGTGGTATCTTCTCAGCTTTGCTTTCTACAGCAGTTTAGGAGTTCGATACAGAAGTCAGATTACTTGGCACTGCGATTGGGTTTCATCACCGTGGGTATTCAGTTATCCTGACCTTCTCCAGCACATATAGACATCATTTTACAACATGATATATGTCATCCCATAGAGCACCTTTTATTTATAGATTGTTTTGCTTTCATTTGCATGGTTTAGCAATCTCTGGGCCTCTGGCTCTTCTGCAAGTCCCGAACCCTCACTGCACTTCCTACTTAAACTGCATAAAGACAACTGATATTGCATGATTTGAGAGAACTTAACCTAGTAAAAATGGTTAAAAGAGAATTTATTCGCTAGAGGAAAATAACTAAGAGACATTGACATGAAGGATCCTTTGTATCTTCTCATGTTACTGACATTATGTTAGACTGCCCATGCGTTCCATTAAATCTTTTGACCACTGATTTATCATATTTTTTGTTTATTCATGTCTTACAACCAATTGTATCTAATACTCGTTTGATTTTATCTTGGTTCTCATGGTTTCCAGAATCACAAACTGCCACTTTCTTATAATTTCCACAAGTACATGGTTCGAAGCATGGAAGATGAATTCTATGGAATTGTGGGAATCAGGTATCCGCTTATTGATTTGAATCATTCCTAACTCATAACTAGTGTTGTCTCTCACTTAAATTAATATGATAAGTTGATTATGTCTTTTATGGCTTTCTATTGGAGTGGAACTTTGATGATCATTTCCTTTTTATGATCCAAATTCACCGAGACAACTTTTCTAATCTCCTTTTTTTGTTTCATATTTGGACAAACTAGTAAGGCAATAATTAAGAAGACATCGGATATGACACAATTTATTCCTTCTTTTATTAATATATTTTGTTGAGTTGATTCTTTTCTTGACATATCTAAAATATGTATGTCAAAAAATAGAAACTAAGTGATATATACTGGAAATAAAGCAATATATATAGGAAGTAGTTGATGTATTATTTAATCTTGTTCAATCCCCCACCGCTTGTGTAACCTAATCCTGAGCTATATATAAATCCTCGGGCAATCCTTCTCTTACAAGGCGTCTTTTGAGAGAGAGTTAGGCCCATTGGGTTACTACTTGGTATCAGAGCTACGCTTTTCGTCTATTGTTAGGCATGTTGAATCCCACATCAATGTTGCCCCCCCGATATCCATTCGTGGTGGTTTGCCAAAGTCCACCCTACGCGTGAGGGGACGTGTTAAATTTCACATTGATATTGTGGTCCCCTATATCCGTTCGTAGTGGTTTGTCAAAGTCTACCTTGCGTGTGAGGGTGCTTGTTGATACGACCCTACCACATCTTCCCTCTGGCCAACTTTTAGCATGGAAGAAGCCAAAGGAACAAAAGGCCATACTGATCATCATCTCATGGCTCCCATTTATGCCATTGATTCCTTTGTTGGTTTGGTTGAGCACAAGCTTTCTTCATGTTCTTGGAAACTTCTATTCATTTCTTGTTAGTTGTCATTGGTTTGTAATTTTAGTTGGTTGGTATTTGTTAAGCTGTTAGCATGGTTGGTTATGTGAAGCTATTTATATATATGGCTCTTGATTTCATGAAGTAGATAACGAATGAAGAGAATTTTCTCTTTCAATTCTTCTTTTCCTTCTGATTTCTTCTTTTAACTCTTATTTTTCTTCTTGTAATTGGAGTTGGTACTCGCTCGAAGAGTGTTCTTCTTTCTCTAGGCGTATCATTGGTGCTTTCATTGTTCTTGCCATGGCGAAATCCAAGGTGCTCGCGATTCTGAAATCGATCCAGGCTTAGATCGAGGGTTAGACCATTGCTATTCAGCAGTTCATGTCCATGGTGGATTCTCGACTCGAGGATCTACGATCCCAGATTCACGGATCTCCAGGGCATTCTGGAGGTGCTTCAGGGCAGCTTTCACTCATTCCTCATTTCGCTGATGTGTTTGCAGATTCACGAATCTCCAAACTCACTCAAACCTCTTCGGTGTAGCTGGGTTTCAATCTGCTTCTGAGGATTTGATGAATAAGGTTACGGGAATTTTTGAAACCTCTGTTGATTAGTTTTTTTATTACCGGTTTAAAGCCGAACATTGGTCGTGAATTGTTGTTTTCACGACCATTTTCCTTGATGGAAGCATTTGCATTGGCTCGTGTTTATGAGGCTGTTCAAGGTGAGAAGCTTGTATTCGAACCCATATTCCAACTCTGCTTCTTCGACTCATTCAATGTCAACAAGTCCCTCAATACCACCGAACTTGAGTCCCAACAGTTTGAGATTGAAATCCCCGGATTTAGTTGTTAATTTCCCAATGCCGTCAAAGCCAACATCACCACCACAACCGCCCCACAAAAGGACGTCTCAGTCCTTTTCTTCAGGGGATACCCAAAATTCACCAACAAGTATTTCGGATATCTCTGACCTAAATCAGCTATCATCACCAAGAAAACCAAGTGATTCAGGTCACGAGACATTTCTTGATTCCGAGAGTAGTCCCAAAGAATCTGTACTGTCTGCTTCCAAAACCGCAAAGAACAAGCAAGCGAAAGAGGATGCCCAGCCAAGTGGGAGCGCTCTAAACAAATTTACATCACACATAAAAAGCCCCCTCATCGTAAACATTCGCCCCTCAATTTCCAAGGAAAAAGGTGGATTCCTACTTGAAAAGGAAAATAAAATTGCTGCGGGAAGTAGGTGGCATGAATTCAACCCTTGATGAGACTTTGGGTGATACAAATCTTCATTATGCCAAAGTGTTGAAAGAAAAAATTGCAGTTAACGAGGCTGCACACACAGCAGTGGAGGCTCGAAAGGCTGCAATGGTCGAAGCATCTTGGTGTCGAATACTTCGAGCTGCCGGCATTGAGAGTAAAGACGCGGAAGCACAACTGTTGGAAGCCAAACTATTGGTTGGTGGCAATGATTTCTATGCTTTAGATGAATTCCTAGCAATTTATTCCTTAGATGTTGAGTTCACAAGGTCAATGTGGGTTTGTGGACTAAGTTCGTATGATTTTATTCAGAGAGATGAGCAAGTTAATATGATTGCTTGCGCTTATAGGCAGAAAGGAAAGTCATATCTAGGTGTCAGATGAATCTACACAAGCTTTATCAGCAATTGATATTTCTTTCACATCTATATCCAATATTATTTCAGGGACTTGTTCCCTATAGATTGAGGGTGCTTCTGCAATGCAACCATCATCATTAGCAATGGCTGAGTTAGATGATGCCAAGTCCTAAGTAGTTGATTCTCGAATCATATGGTCTTCATCGGATTGTGAAATGTACAAGTCATAATTTAGCTTACCAGAGTTCATTGAATTTCTAACAGATGTTCTTGGTCAAAATGCATATGCATATTTTTATCCACTGTGCAATCCAGATTATTAGGCACGACAAGAAGAAAAGCCTCCACTACTGTTGGAAAGCCATGGAGGGCCGACTGATGAGGCACATTTTGGAGCTCTTTCTTCGCATTTTACCGCCACACTAAATCGGCACATGGATTGTATCACATGCTTCACATAACCAACCATGCTAACAACTTAACAAATACCAACCAACTAAAATAACAAACCAATAACAACTAACAAGAAAGGAATAGAAGCTTCCAAGAACATGAAGAAAGCTTGTGCTCAACCAAACCAACAAAGGAATCAATGGCATAAATGGGAGCCATGAGATGAGGATCAGTATGGCCTTTTGTTCCTTTGGCTTCTTCCATGCTAAAAGCTGTTCAAAGAGAAGTTGTGGCAGGGTCGTATCACTTGTTGAATCCCAGATTGATATTGGGTATATCCATTCACAGTGGTTTGTTAAAGTCCACCCTGCGCGTCAGGTGGCTTTTTGTCAATGTGGGATTCAACAAATCTCAACTCAACAAACTTTAGGTCTGATTGCTTTACCTATATATTGGAAATTTACAGATGAAAACAACCTGAAATATAATCAAATTAAATTACTCAAAACTGAGGATAATGGAAGAAATATGCCTGGGATCATGTGAAACATGACAATCTGCATCTCAATTTTCAAATACGTCTCCCTGCATATTTTGACGGTCTTAAATAACTCCAACGCATAACGCCAAGGCAGTAGATGGGATGCCAAAGATGAATATAATATGACCCAAAAAAACCGAAGTGATTTAATATTGATGTATTACTGATGATATTCCACCTATGTCTCAAACTATCAATTCTAATTTTCATAGACAGGTCATCTCTACGATAACAAAGAAGTGGAAATGAATTTTTCACTTGCTTATTTTTTCATTCTACAGCTGGCCACTTTGGGTCTATGCAATATTCTGCATCTTCATCAATATTCATGGTAATATTTCTTACATGACTGAGCATATATTTAAAAGACCTTTTTGCATTTTGCACCTTTGAAGTTTCTGAGAAATCTCACTTTAACCCCTGTTCTTTCAATTTGAACACATTGGGTATCCAAATCGTGTCAAGTCAGTCATTTTGTCAATTTTTATTAACGAAAATCAGCCACGTGTCAAATATGGAATTACCCATGTAAGTGAATTCCGACATTAAAAAATGACGAAAGGACTAACTTGACATGATTTGCATACTTTAGGGTTTAATATGTTCAAATTGAAAAGTCATGAGCTAAAGTGGGGTTTCTTTGAAACTTCAGGCCTGCGAAGTCCAAAAAGCTATTTTTGTATACTATTTTTTGAAGTTTCAGAAATTAATCCGGTGTTGTGACAGGTCTTAATATTTACTTCTGGATTTCTTTCATACCTGTCATTGTAAGTATACGTTGTCTTCTTTAACGATACACATGAATGACTTCTGCCAAACAATGTCTTTAATGTTTAATTATTCCACTTGTCAAAGCTCGTCATGCTGGTTGGAATGAAGCTCCAGCATGTTGTCTCTCTGTTAGCACTTGAAATTGTGGAGCCAAAGGAGCCATCCAGTGGAAATCAAGTAAAGCCGCGTGATGGTCTCTTTTGGTTTGGGAAACCAGAGATACTGTTGCGCTTAATACAATTTATCTCATTTCAGGTAATGAATTTGTAGCAAGTATCGGAAAATTAGGTATATATTCTTTATCAATTGAAGACTGATTGCGTGTCTTGTATGTATAGAATGCTTTTGAGATGGCAACATTTATCTGGTCATTGGTAAGTCAATCTCCTTTTAAACCCACCAACCCAAACCCCTTTTCTCTCCAAAAAAAGTAAATTTTCCATGACAGTTCCTGAGTTTGGTACATAATTTATGTGTGTGTGTGTGTTTTTTCTGCAAATTGTTTTTAACTTTATCAGGATTTTTTAACTGATGATATATCTCTTAGAGTTATTATTATATTTATTTAGTATTAAGGGAAGATTAGTCTTTTATTATCTCCTAGGACTTTTCGTTTTAGGCCTTGTTGAATCCCATATCGATGTTGGGCCCTTCCCCTGCCATTCGTTCGCAGTGATTTGTCAAAAGTCTGCGCGTGATGGGGCGTGTTGAATCCCACTTCACTTGTGTTACCTGATCCTAAGCTATATATAAAGCCTAAGACAATCCTTATCTTACAGGGCATCTTTTGAGATTGAGTAGGACCATTGGGTTATTACATGGTATCAGAGACAAAACTCTTATTTGATGTTGAGTATGTTAAATCCCACATTGATGTTGGGTCCCTGATATCTGTTCGCAGTGGTTTGTCAAAAAAGTCCACCTTGCGCGTGAAGGGACGTGTTGAATTCCACATTGATGTTGGGCTTTTCTCCCAATATCCGTTCGTAGTGGTTTGTTAAAAGTTTACCCTGCACATGAGGAGGTGTATTGAATCTCACATCGCTTGTGTTGCCTGATCCTGAGCTATATATAAACCCTAAGACAATCCTCATCTTACAATTTGTCTTTTGAGATTGAGTTAGGCCCATCGGATTAGTACATGCCTATATAAGTTAAATTTCCTAGTTCTTTTCCGTGCAACTTTGCAATCAATATTTGTGATAATTAACCTTAGCCTCTTCTCTCTCTCTATCTCCCCCTTCCCTCTCCTTGGATTATATGTTTATTCAATGATCTTAACGATATCTATAAAAGAAAATACATTTACTCTACGTTTGGTACGCTGGAATAGAATGGAATGACAATAGAATCGGAATTAGTACGGTAATAGAATTGAATGGTCATTACCATTCCTATGTTTGGTGACAAAAGGGATTACATGTGATATTGGAATGATATCAAAAGGTAAAATATTAATTTAATTAAATTTTCAAACGGTATAGTAATTAATCTAATTAAATTTCCTTCTAATTCAAATATTTGATTAGTATTTCGTCTCGTTTTTTGGCCGATGAATGATTAAAACTTAATCCTATATAATTGGGATTAACTAATACCAAGTTTATCTTAATATTGGTTGATTCCATATTTTGTGGGATTAGAGAATCCTTGGTAATGGGAATGAGATTTAATCTCATGTACTAAATATAGGAATGGAATAAACATTCCCATTACCATTCCAATCTCATCTCAAATCCCGCGTCCAAACGCCACCTAGAGTTTTATTAATTCTACCAGTATCCTCTCGTTCAACAAAATATTGCAACCAACTTATTAATTACTGTAAGAACTATTCATTCACTGTTATTCTTTCTGCATTTGTATAGTGGGGATTCAAGCACGAAGCATGTTTCATGAAGAACCATGCGATGATCATCATACGGTTGATTTCAGGGTATGTTTCTCCCTTACCGACACACTCATATACTGTTTTATTAAAGTACAGCTGAATAGCGTCCTCGTTAAAACTTAACGTTAGACTATGTACATCAAAGTAACACAGTATTAGTTATCAGCCGTGCTTATCAAAAGAAATAAAGAAGAGTAAAGGAAACAAAGCAATTACAAAGCACGGACAAGGATATGTGACACGGACATGACATGGACACAACGACATCACAATTTGTCAAAAATCTTGACACGGAGGGGACACATCAATAAATAAATATTTGTTTTTATACATGTTAATGAAATACATGTGTTATCAAGCAAATTCATTTAACAAAAATCATCAACCCAATCATCATAAATTTTCAAAATTCAAACCAATATTTACATTTAAAAAATTCCTATAAACAAAGGCAGAAAAGACACCACAAAAATCACTCTAGGTCTATTGATTGATTATTATCTTTATACCCTTCATCGGTGAATAAGACGGTTCTACCTTTCTCGTTTCTCTAATGGTTAAAGATCCATTGAATGAGGTTATTTAATATCAAATTACAAGTTACACCCGTTAAATAACAATGTAATGATGGTGTCCGACACACATTGGACACCAGCACTGGAGGCTGAGTGGCGGTGCTTCCTAGGAAAGCACACAACCATATTAAATTGGATTTTCGATCTACCTGTCTGTTTAATGTCTCTCTGATTCTTGAGGTTTAGTTCACTGTTAACCAGGCCACCGAATAGACATTATAAGAATTAAATGCATACATCCCCACCCCACGAGAAAAAAAAAATCCCCACCAAAAAGTGAGCGAAAATAAGGAATTGTATGTAATAATATATCATTTGGCATCAAGCAAGCATAAATATTTGAAAGGTATAATTGTTGGTGGACAAACTAAAATAGCCGAGTCGAGAGCATCCCTGTTAAACTGTTTGGGATGGCAATTTCTCATTCCAAATCTGTAGAAATTAAAAATATGTAAATGTATTAATCATCAAGTAATTCAAAAGAGCATGTCTGCCATGAAAGGCCTAGCTGGCATCTCTTCTACTATATTTTGGTACTTCCGGTCAATCAAAAGGTTCATGTCCTAGATTATCATTGTCAACTCGACATTTAATGAACCTAACATTTAGGGCCCGTTTGGTGGTCTTCAATTTGCAAATTGTATTATTTTTTAAGTAGTCAATTTATGAATTGTTATAGTTTGTTTGGTTGTGAGAGTGAGCCTTGAGTATAATGGTAAGATTGTTCCATTGTGACGTAGAGAGTCCGAATTCAAATCTTAGAAATAACCTCTTTGTATACAGGGTTAAGGTTGCGTACGGCTGACTCTCCCTAAACCCTGCAATGGCAGGAGTTTTCGTGCATTGGATTGCCCTATAATTTGTTTGGTTGTAATAATTAAAAACACTTAGCTAGCTAATTATTTTAATTTTAGTACAAATGCTATTTTCTCATGTAATTGAAGTACACTATAGTTTAAAAATTGTATTTTTTTTTTGTTCAAATAAATAATATGTAAATTTGATTATAGATACATGGAGAAGTATACAAATCAATTCATCAAAAAAATAAAAAAATAAAATCATAAAACAGGACAATTTAGGCAAGCGAATGGGCTGTTGGATGTTAATATGTTGTCTTGCATTCTTTTTGGTACGTGCAGGGTTCTTGTTCAGTTCTGGTGTAGCTATAGCACAGTGCCTCTCAATGTAATCATCACTCAGGTGCGTACCTCATCCATAAATTACATTGATGTCTTCCTCAACAAGGACTTCATCTCATTATTTGAAGCTACGGGTAATGGTCGCATCATTCCTATGTTACTCATTGTAAAGAGTGAACACACATATAACTACGACTTTTTGCATGTCTTAGGCACAACATGCACCTTTTTCCAAACTTACATAACTAGAAAACCCTTCGAGGTCACACCACGGACCCGTTTTCCGGACCTCATGCAGACCCCAAACTGCCCTTTAAAAATTAAAAAAAAAAAAAAAAAAATTGAAATTAAGCACCTCTTTGTAATGCCTTTCTAACTAGTTTTCTTCTTTTAGGTTGCATTTGGGAAAGGTAATTCAATGAGAAATTTCACTTTTGAAAATGAATTTCACAAATTCTTCTTTTTAAAATTCCTTGTTTGGGTACTATTAAAAGAAATTTGTAAAATCCATTGAATTTATAAAATGGAATTTCAACGGGAGAAACTAAAATTTTTAAATCCCTTCGAAATGTGTGTTATTATTCGAAATCCCTCTAAAGATGGATTTCATTTCTCTCAATAGGTATAATTAAAATGATATTACTAAAATTTATTATTAAAATTATATTATTAGAATAAGTTTATAAATTATCTCATTAAAAATTATTTATGAAATTACTAAAATAAAAATTATATTATTATGTATATTTTCATAGTTTTTATTATTAAAATATAATGGATTTTAAAACTTTTCATACAATAAAATTATGAAATTACACAATCAAAATTTTCATCTAAAATATTATCCAAACAAGAATTATGTAAATGATGGAATTTCAAAATTCAGAATTTTGAAATCTCATTATTTACAAAATCTAGAAATTTATCAAATCTCTTATCCAAGATTCCAAATACAACCTTAAGGAAAGAAAAGTAAAAAATTTTTTGGAAAGTTAAGACTAAGAAAAGACTTTTCAAATTTTACAAAAAGAAAAAGTAAAAGTGTGATTTTAATTACTATTTTTAATTAACAAAATAGTTTTATTTTTTTCCTTCGATTTGTGTATTGGAAGAGATTGATGGACTAGAATCTCTCTACCACACGTTTTTCAATCATCTATGATATCCTCTCTACACTATCAACTTTCTTGTTTTACTTTAAGCTAAGTAATTTTTTTTTTTTTGTAAGACACATTTTTTATGATAGTAATTTTAACTTGCCACCTCCAATCCGTCATTATCTATGAAACATGTACTAGATTAGGCAATTTTTCCGCACAAAAATACAAACTACAACTGATTTTTTTTTTCTCTTCGGGTCATGGACTACACAGATGGGATCCCAGTGTAAAAAAGCCCTGATTGCAGAAAGCGTGCGCGATTCGCTCCACTCTTGGTGCAAGAGAGTAAAAGAGAGGTCCAAACGGGACCGCAATCTTCGCTCTGTAACCACAAGATCTGTTTGTTCTCTCGACTCAGCGATTGACGAAGGCGACGAAACAACCACCGTCGTGTCGGTGACTCTATCCCCATGCTCTTCCACTAGCTCATTAGACAGTCTAGACGTAAACCCAGTGTTGGCCGATGATCAAAATATCGTCGTTCCACATCATGAATACTCCTTCAGGATACTGGAAAACAACTCATCACAACCCCAAGCGAGTGGTGAAGAAGGTAATGTGGAAAGTAGGGAGGGAGAAAGAGTTGAGACTCTTTTGGACTTGTTTCAAAAGACTTGAAGTTGTGCTGATGTTTTGTTGTAGAGATTACGTTATTTGACAGAAAACACCGTACTTATATGGATGGTTTTTGTCATCTAAGGTGGAATTGTACCTTTCTTCCTGAGTTCTTTACCCAATTAGAGGTTTAAAGTTACAAAAATACCTGACTGATGCCCTTTTAAACTTTTTTACAATTCTAGAGTAACATGGTCAATCTATGGCCGATTTTTTTCCTTTTTTTTTTTTTTAAAAAAAAAGAGTAGAAACTGGCCACAGTGTGGCCCGTTTGTTGATGGGGCCTACAACATTGCAACCCTCCTTCCTAATTTGCTCAAACTCTCCATCCCCATCCATTAATTGCTTCAACACCCTCTTTAAGTTTTTAAATTTTATAAAATCACAAAAAAAATTAAAAAAATTAAAATCTAATATGTTTAATTCTTATAAAAAATAACTTTTTATTATTTTTTTAGAAAAAATTTAATTTTTTAAAAATAGAATATTTATATTTAATTTTTTAAAATTTGACTATTTTTCAAACTTGTAAGTTCGAAGAAAAAAATAATTTTAAGAATTAATATATTTATCATGATTTTTTTTATAATATATTTAAAAAGATATTTTTTCATTAATTTTTAAGTAAATTTTAGTTTTTAAATAATAAGGTTCACATAATTTTTTAAAGAGCTGAAGTTGTTTAAATTTTAACTAACATACGGTACCCTATCCATGTCCAAAAATGTTTTTTTTTTTTTTTTTTAAACTATGTTCATAACACTCTGTAACGCAGCTTACGAAACTAAAAATGGATTAGTGGACGATTTTTAAAAAATCGTTAAAGTTGCCTAGATGGGTTGTTTCGCTTTTCAAACATTATTTTTCCGGCAACTTTTAACGCAAATAGTGTTATAATGCGGTATGTTCATAACACTATATGCGTTAAAAGTTGCCCGAAAAACAGTGTTGAAAAACAAAACAGTCCATCTGGGCAACTTTAACAATTTTTTAAAAATAATTCACTAATCCGTATTTAGTTTCGTAAGTTGCGTTTTTGAGTGTTATGAACATAGTTTATATTAAAAAAAAAAAAAAACCCCCCGATAAATTTTGGACATAGATAGGGTACTGTATGTGCGTTAAAATTTAAACATCTCTGGCTCTTAAAAAAAATAATGCGAACCGTATTATTTAAAAATTAAAATTTACTTAGAAGTTAATGAAAAAAAATATATTTTTTAAATATATTATAAATAAAATGATTACATATGATAAATCAGTTAATTCTTAAAATATTTTTTTTTTCTAAATTACAAGTTTGAAAATAGTCAAATTTAAAAAAAAAATTGAATACAAATATTCTATTTTTTATTTCTAAAAAATAATAAAAAAAATATTTTTTATAAGAATTAAACATATTTTTTTTTTTGATTTTATAAGATTTAAAAAATAAATGGGGTGTTAGAAAATTAGGGGGGATGGGCAGTAGTCGGTTTTTATTTGTTATAAAAAAGGAAAAAATAAAAGGCCGTAGATCGGCCATGTTACTCTAGAATTGTAAAAAAGTTTAAAAGGACATTAGTCAAGTATTTTTGCAATTTTAAAACTCTCATAGGATAAAGAACTCTTTCTTTCCCCCAATGATTTTTTTTTTGGGTATACCCACGAATGTCCTCACATCCACACAGCGTGTGAGACTTATCTCATTCGAGGTTCCGTGGTTGCCCCTTCCAACAAATGCTTTTCCGCAGGCTCAAACCTTGGACCTTCCTCCCATAATTTGCTAGGCTTTTGGAGTTGATATTTGCTTCTCCATCGCCTAATGTAACGATATGGTCTCTTAGGGCCGCCACTCGGTTTCTCCTTTTTATTTTACGGAGAAGTAAAGGTACATGAAAAACCACTCCATCACCACGCTTCCGTTGCGCCACTCTAATAAAAATGGTAGTAGGCGTAACCTCAACTTGATGTTTTTAATAGGGAAAAGGTATATTTTAAACTTTCAGGTATTGACACATTTCTAAATAGTCTCTCTCCGTTTGAGTATTTCATTTTAAACCCTCTAGGTATCAACACGTTTTTACTTAGTCCTTTAGTTAGAAATTCTATCAAAACTAACAAAATGTTGAGGAAAAATCTGTCATTTTATATTTTTCTATTTTTAATCATTTTTTAATATATACATACATACATACACACACACACACACACACACACACACACACACACACATATATATATATATATATTTTTTGGACTTTTCTTTCTCCCTCTCATTCCCTCCCCCACCGACCCCTGTTACGGGGGTGGAATCATCCTCGTAACAGGGGACAGGGAGTGAACCGCCCCTGTAACCCCCTGTTTCGGGGATGGAACCACCCCCGTAACAGAGGATGTAACACCTCCTGTTATGGGGGTGTTTTCACCCCCTTCAACAGGGGGTGTTACACCCCCTGTGAAAAACATGGGCGTTTTATAGGGAGGAAGAGAGAGAAAGTTGAGCGGGAGAGAGAGGGGGAGGGAGGAAGATGGGGGATGAAGAAGAGAGAGAGATTAGGAAAAAAAAATATTAAAAAATAAAAAATATGTAAAAAGACTATTTTGTCCTTTTATTCTGTTAGATTTGATGAATGTTTTAACATAAGGAACATTTAAAAATATGTTGATACATAGAGGGTTTAAAATGAAACGCTTAAATGGAAATTGACCATTTAGAAATTTGTCAATACCTAGAGAGTTTAAAATGTACTTTTCCCTTTTTAGTGTTATAATAAATTCAAAATTCCAAGATTTCACATATCCTAAAATATTCCATATCAAAACTACAAAATTCGCCCTTCCTGATCAACACCTGCCTTGACAGTCTGAAAGGCCACAATACTCTCTGACTCTACCTACCGCTAGTAGTGCACTCGTTTCTAACTGGATTACCTGAGACAAAATATTTTATCGGTGTACAGTTTTCATAATATAAAAATAATTTATGGATCAAATATATTTATCAAAATTCACTTTTCAAAACAGAACATAACCATATTTTTCAAAACAAAATATAACTGTACTAAACAATAATGAAATTCACAGATTTCATCAAGATATAGTAACTAAATATAAATCAACCGATCAAATCATTTTTATATAATAAAATACTAAAAAAATACTTTCTTACTAGCCATAGGATCATTTTACCTCACGATCGGGAGTTATAACAGTACCGTAACCTATACAACTGTGCAATATAAGGTTGTCATCAATGTCAATATCATTTAATATCTCCAATGACAAGCGCCAACACGTAGTATAAACTATTGTATTAGGATGGCAATCATCATCGCCAATAACAACAATAACAACAAATATAACAACTACTTGCAGGACTTGTCCTCCTGTTAGGTCACAACACAACGTTCTACAAAACATGTTTTCCTGTTAGGACCAACAATATCCCGCAGGACATGCCTTCCTGTCAGGATCACACTATGACATAGTCAGATAATAATAAAAATTACTTTCCACATTTAAAATTTACTCGATCCATTTAGCGTTATAAAATAATCCATTTTAATAATTCTTTTCTTTTTACGAAAATAAATTTTGGCGATTTACATAGAAGACAATATATTTACCTCGAAAATGACGCTGCTAATAAGCTATCGTTGAACTATTGTCGTAGTCAGCGTCGCTTGTAAACCTAACAACGATAGAGCCTAAACTAAGAATTTATCTAAATAGCTCTGATACGATATGAAAAACGTGAAATGCATGACACTAAATGGAATGTTTTTTATTCCGAATTTTTCTTAATTATACGAAATTTATTAATATTAAACATTCTATTTTCTTAAACTAACATTAATTATACAACAAAAATATTATAGTTGCATTTACAAAATTTATCAATTAATAATTTAATTGTAGAAAAATATTAACTGACTATTAACAATATTACTAGTCAATCAAATACGAAAATTTATCATTCTAATGAAATTTATAATTTTTATTTTAAATTAAACTCTTCAGAAATTAAAGATATCTATATATAACATACTTGAAAAATAGCAAAGACAGCCCGAGAGAATCAAAACAAAAAAAACAAATAAAAATTGAGAAGAAAACTATTTATACATGTGCTCACCACCTTAACCTTTTGTTTCATTACATTTTTTTTAAAAACTTTCTCATGTGCTAGAGACAACACACTTGTATAGTATGTTGTTTTCTTAGACATCACACACATTTATTCCATTTGTTTAATATATAAGTATGCATATTTACACAAAACATACTCTTAATATAAAGTACATATAATCACACCCCATTATTATTAAAAATTATATTTTAAACAACTTAATAATTTCAAAATTTTTAAAAGTCAAAATTAAATTAACATATTAACCCGCAAAGTTATTAAAATTAAATTTTAAATACTAAAGTAACCTTTAAAAATTTTGATGTGAAATTTAAATGACATAATAGACCCCATTATTTTTTAAATATCTTAAAAGGCAAATAAAAATGTACACATACAAAAATTGGGCCTTACACCTAAAGTGAGTAAGAAGTATGATCAAAACAGGCAATTTTAGATTCATTTTTTTTTTTTGTGTATGTGTGTGTTTGATTTTTATGAAGTTTCACCTTATCAACTGAAGTTTGACTCTTCTAAAGAGCACTCTAGAATTTAAATCTTGAATTATCCTTAATGCACCAGGCAGATGTGGGAGAGTGCGCCCTTAAGATCGTCCAGTAAGATGATTAGTTGAGTTGCGCGTAAGTCAATCCTAACATACTTTACTGTAAAAAAAAAATAGTAAGAAGTTTGACCAAATTTGGTTGTTAAAGTGGGTTTGGTTAGTGTTTCTGTTTTTCTATTTCCAGTTTCAATAAATTGGGATGAGATGGGGTAATCATTCTCTTTCTTTTCTGGAGTATTCCGGAAACAGAAATATGTTTGGTAATGACCATTGACCTGAAATTATTTTGATAATTTATTAGAAAAGAAACAAAAACCATTTGTATTTACAATTTTTTTTTCTTTTCTATAAATGTATGGCGGCCGGCAGAATGGTAGTGAGAATAGTTTTGTGGGACCGAATAGGAATCAACATTTTTTTCCATGTTCTTAAGTAATTCAGAAAATAGTCTCAATTTACTCTCAAAATTTTGAGAACAGAAACGTGTTTGACAATTCTAACATTTTGAGGGCGAGAATAAGAATCAGGGAACATAAACTACAGTAACCAAATGACACCTAACATTTTATTTTTTCTCTGATTAAAATGGATCCATTCATTTGAATGTTACACTCCTTCTGGATAAGCGATAGAGAGAAGTTGGTTCACATGGTAGATGAGTTTAGGAGAAAAATTTGGAATGACATTGATACTTTCTAATTAGAAGGATTCACTTTTCTTCTAATATTTCCTCCCTATCTTAGTATTTTTTTTTTGTTTTTTAAATTTATTTTAGGAGAAATTATTAGATTGTGCATGAAATAAGTCATTATATTTTTTTTTTGGATTTTTTTAATGTTTTAATTAAGATCAAATAGATTAAATTTATCATGTTTATCAAGTTGATATTAATTAGTACTGATTTTTTTGTTAAATACTATAGTTAAGCTTAACTAAAATATCAGTAAAGATTAAAAACTAAGTTGTGATGAAGGATATTTTAGGAAGCCCCAAGAAAAGACTCGTGTAAGGGGTAGTTTATGAGTAAGGAAGTTAGATTGAGCACAATCCATTCAGACCAGAGAATTCTGCCCGGGCCTAGTGAGAAAAGACTAAAGACCGGGATCACCTCGAATACGGACCACGATACCAACCTGCCCAGGAACTCATCTAAGACCTATACGAGATTGCTAGCTTCGGTAACAAAAATGACTAAGCATATGTGCCTCCACCTGGGACCTCGATCCACTGCTTGGAGGTAGTTACCAAATCCTTCTATAAGAAAAGAGGATCCAATGACTGATTTAACGGACATTAACCCCTCAATCTTGCGATTCTCGTGAGGAGTGATGAGGATTGACAGAGATCTTTGCAAAAACTTGCCAAACAAGTCTTCATTTGCTAATAAATACTAGAGGGACTACTAGATTAAAGTACCCACAACTTACTAAGCAAAATTCTGCTGAATTCCTATCAAACCTAAAAATTTATTGATTCTCACATCGAAGGTGGAACGCCGACAGGCCCACCTGCGATATATTGTCTTGCATGAACTCAAGCTTAGGGAGGTTGTGTTCTAAATAAGAAGTGCACCATATCTGATGATTTAAATGACATCATCAGATCGACATTATATGTGGAAACGATATATTATTTTCAGTTTAAAACACTCTTCGATCTAGAATCATGATCAAGGAACTGAGAGACACTAGATTTATACTGCAGATCCAATTGTTGGCCCGTTCGATGAATCCCATTTCTTGCCACTGGAGTTGATGAAGGAGATGTGAGATATCTCACAGAGGAATCTCAAGAGCATTCAACAACTTACTGGGTAGACTCAACTGCTACTGTTGTTGCAAGGTTGTGTGCCTCCTTACAACGAGGCACATGCTATTGCAAGTGAAGGTTGAGTTTGAAAAGAATGTCAGTAGGAAGATAAGTTAAGAAGGGAACAACAGGAGATGAGGCGTGAGCTGGAACAACTTCGGAGAGAACAACAAGAACTTCGATGTGTAGATCTTGCGGCCCGGGACAAGCAGAGAGTCCTCCAACCCGAGAAACCACTCAATGTCCACTCTAGGATCGATCATCGAGTATAACCATCTAGGTCACATGAGTAGAGGAATCCCGTGCTGAACAACATTGCATCCCCTACAAATGCCCGAGTAGCAAGTCGAGCAACTCACGTGTCTACCAAAGACTATACCTACTTGATAGAAACTTTGTCTGATTCTTGATTGAGATCTCCTAGGTCGACGAGAGACTAATAAGAAAATAGTGATCTCCACGATCAGGTTAATTCCATAAACGAGAAGTTGGGATGGATCGGGAAACATTAGCCCAATGTTCAAAGTATTGTGAAGATGAGTGCATCATCTTTCACTAGTTGGGTGCTCAAGGAGAAGGTATCGACCAATTTTGAACTAGCATCACAGATTAGGACCTACTAAAGACCGAATCACCCTAGGGAGTATCTCGACTCTTATTATGCTCACATGGACCTGTGTCGAGCTTTCAACTCAATCAAGTGCAAGGCATTTCGAGTAACAAGTTGGAACTGCCAGAAAATAGTATAAGGCCTTTAAGATAGAGGCATTTGATTATTTCGAATACCTAAGCACTTTTTTTGTCCACATTTCATTAGCAACAACAAACATGCCAAGAACCATTCCTACCTATTTTCTGTCGGATAGACGAAATATGAGAATATTGATGCATATTTGAAGAGGTTTAGGCAAGAATCCTATCAAGTAGAAGATCTCGACAACATAATGGTTGTAGTAGTCCTAATAATCCAGGTTAAGAAGTGGCCCTTCCTCTACAAAAAATGGCTTACGCCTCGTCCAAGGCGTTGGCCTCGACACTTGCCTTGTCTACCGAGTTTATCTCAGCTTAAGACAACTATAGGGCTTGAGTAGAAGAAAAGGAAGACCAAAAAGGAAAATTCGAGGTTGAGAAGTCAACCTACAACAAGTGAGGTCAAGACAAATTCCGATCAAAGAAGAAAAATAGTGACCAAGAACGGAGTGGGTTTGATTAGAAGCCCGGGTGACCAAAATCCTCTATCTAATACTCGAACTACACATCGTTGAATGCAACCTTGGGGACTGCGCTGATGCAAAATGGACACAACCCCTTAAAGAATAGAGACATGGCCAATATCTCAGATAAGTGGTGTGACTTTCATCAAGATCACAAGCAAACTATCGATAACTGCTATGATCTAAAAAATAAGATTGAAGAGCTCATCCGAAGAGGTCCCTTGAGATAGTTCACCATTGAAAGAGATTAGGATGACTGAAGATAATAAGAGAATAAAAGGCCCGAGGTCTATGGAGGGTTCGCCTCAGCAGAAACCTTTGTGGCCGACCATAAAGCCCATGCTCAGAAGGAAAAGAGGAAGGCTGAGAACTTTGTGTTCCAGGTAACTAAGACTCTGATAGCTGAGTGTGAAAAAATCATGTTTACCGAGGAAGATCTTAAATAGATTCATATCCCACATGATGATGCTTCGGTCATTACTCTTCAAACTTCCAACTACAACGTTGGGCAAGTCTTTGTCGATAGTGGAAGCGCGATAGAAATCATCTACTTCCCAACCTTCCAAAGAAGGAAATCAAGATCAAGAAATTGAAGCCCATGATAATGCCATTGTCCTCTTTTCAGGGAGAGATCGTCAAACCACTAGTGTAGATCATCTACAACGCAGAGTCAGGACCGAGCCCAAACACTCAACCGTGCATGGATGTTATGTTTATAGTAGTGGATTGTCCCTCGACCTATGTCATCATCGAGAACGATGCTTGAATGCTCTGATGGCCATTACTTCAACTTACAATATGGTGATGAAGTTCCCGAACAAGACTGGATTCAAAGAGGTAAATGAAAATTAGAGGTGTAGCTCGTGAATGCTTTATGATCGAGATAGCTTGTAAGACCCCTGATAGGTGTAAAATACCTATCTAATTCTAAATCGAATTTGTCAATTTTTGAGTATTTTATTTAAGTTTTAATATCTTTTTAGCTGTTTTTATAAGTCAGGAGTAGGGACGTAAACAATCGAGAAACGGAGCAAATGGTAGCCAAAAGATGAAAAAAAAGAGGTTTCAAAGTAACAGAGCAAATCCGCCTAGGCGAAGTTTCCACCGCCTAGGTGAAATTCTGTCAGAAGGTTGAAAGCGCTGAGAAGTTGAAATCCGCCTAGGCGAAGTTTCCACCGCCTAGGTGGAAATCCATCAGAAAGTTGCAAGGGCTGAAATATTGAAATCCGCCTAGGCGAAGTTTCCATCGCCTAGGAGGAATTCCGTCAGAATGCTGGAAGAGCTGAAATGCTAGAAATGCTAAACTACTGAAATCCGCCTAGGCGAATATTCCACTGCCTAGGCGGAATTCCATCAGAAAGAAAGAAGACGAAGAAGTTAGTCCTCCGCCTAGGCGAATAAACCATCGCCTAGGAAAATTTCTAACCGACTTAAACTCCGCCTAGGCGAAGATTCTACCGCCTAGGCGCATTTCGCAGAACAGTCTAAAATATCTGTTTAGATATTTTTGAACCCCTAGGCCTATTTATACCCCTTTTCCACGTATGAAAAAGAGTGTGGATGAACCCTAACCCTAGTAGAGAGTTCTTAAGCTATATTTTGAAGATCAATAAGGAGATTCATCATTCGGACAAAGACGAATCACTTGCGGATCGATCATTAGCGACAGTAGACCGTTTCACTTCCAGATTTGATTGTTCTTCTCTTGTTTTTATCTTTGTAATTACTTTTTCATATCTAAGAATGTTGAATCCCTCTTATTTTGTATGGTATATGGATAAGATCTTGTAGTAGTAGTTAAATGATACTTAGGTATAGTTGAAATTATGTAATTGTTTAGTTGAATGAATTAATGTTATTTTAATGTGTTGTTTGTGTAAATCCGATTGTATTTACCATTATTCTTGATATTATGCTTGTACTGATAAAATGAGAATATGGGGTTTGATACTCGGGAGAGGTAACCCCGGATTCGGACTAGGGTAAATACAATGTGACGTTGTAACGACCCGGGAGGGCGTTGGAAAGTATGCAACCCATGACGTTGGCTCAAAACTCACGCGACCTAGGGTCGTTAATGCGTTGAAGGGGACTTCTTCGTTGACACGAAGTCGTGTAATCCCCCGTTTTACACTCGGGAGAGGTAGCAGAGGAGTTATTAATACAGAGATTGCCAGAATAGATAAAAATCATTATAGCTAACGTAATAACGTCAATTATGCATTATATGAAAGAGATCAATACCTAAGTAATTAGTCTAATTAGAACTAACCTAATAATTGTCGTTTATCTTAGTATATTAAATAGAAAACAAATAAATTATGATTAGTCGAGATAATATGAAACTATTTAAATCACAATACTCAACCGAATTACATGTCATTCCAGTGGAACGATATCCAATCTTACAAGATCCATTATATTAAAATTAGACCTAGTATACTTGCGAGTAGTCAATACCGCGAGAACGATGATGTGAAATCCTCGCGCGTACAAGTTTTTGGCGCCGTTGCCGGGGAATCTACGGTGTTTTTCAATTAAGTTGATATTGTGATCAAGTAGTTGAATGTTAATCACGATAATTCTTTTGCTTTTAATTTCATTCAATTCATTTGTTTATATGATTTATTTATTTGAATTAGGCAGGGCATGTGGCGTAGTCAACGGATTGGTAAACAGAAAGTGGAAAAAGCTACCGCTATGGCCGGGGGACGTGAAAATGTTCCACAACCACCAGAGCCGCACGCACTTTAGCCTTTGGAGCAGGAGAGGCCACAACGAGTCCTTAGGGACTATTATCGGCCACTAATGTTGGATAACTATTTAGGGATCCGAAGGCAGCCGATCCAGGCAAATAACTTTGAGTTGAAGCCCGCCTTAATTAACATGGTTCAGCAAAACCAGTATGGCGGGAATCTTCACGAAGACCCCAACGTCCACTTGGAAACCTTTCTAGAGATCTGTGACACTGTCAAGATAAATAGATTTGCCAAAGATGTCATACGGTTGAGGCTATTTCCATTCTCTTTACGAGATAGAGCAAAGGGTTGATTTCAGTTGATCCAACCGGGGAGCATTAATACTTGGGAGGACCTTGCACAAAGGTTCCTCACCAATTTCTTTCTACCTTCGAAGACTTCTCAACTCCGAGGCGAGATTGCGCGGTTTCGCCAAAGAGACTTTGAGCCGTTGTTTGAGGCATGGGAGAGATTCAAGGATCTATTGAGAAGGTGTCCCCAACAAGGGTATCAAGATTGGTTTCAAACCCAATTATTTTACAATGGGTTGGATGTCCAGACTAGAACGATAGTAGATGCAGCCTCAGAGGGATCATTGTTGTCCAAAACCCCTACCGAAGCTAATGCACTATTGGAAAAAATGGCGGCTAACAATTTATCAATGGCCGAATGAGAGGAACACATGAAGATGGGTCTCTTCTATCCAAGAATCTGACCATGTTGCAACGTTATTGGCCCAAGTGTCTAAGCTCTCGGATCAATTGGTCGCCATGTCTACAAAAGGAGCTTTGTCAAGTCAAGGGGAGGAGATTGCAACAAGTTGTTCTCAATCCGGATTGGATAATGAGTTCGAGGAATGTCATTTTCTCAACAATCGTGCCTATAATTTTAGGCCCGCTACCAACATTCCGACTCATTACAATCTTGGACTTTGCAACCATGAGAACTTCTCATATGCGAACAATCAGAATGTTTTGCGGCCACCTCCGAGTTATGGAAATCAAGCTTCGGGATATCCTATGCAATCCAATCATCAAATGCAACAACCACCAACGCATAATCCAAAATCAAATTTGGATAAGTGTTGGGTTCGTTTATGACGGAGACTCAGACTATGATGCGTAAGACGCATAACTGGCTGAACAAACATGAAACACAGCTTGACTCTATCGATACAACTTGTACAAACACCAATGCCACGGTGAAAGTTTTAGAGACTCAAATCGCGCAGCTTGCGAGGTCCATCTAAGAGCAACAAAAGGAAAAGTTTTCAAGCAACACGGAAACAAACCCTCGGGAATGCAAGGCGATTAAGTTGAGAAGCGGAAGAGACGTGAAGGTGAGTAGGCCTATGAAAATCGAGCCGAGAGTGAGTCATGAGTTTCATTATGATGAACCAAGAACAAGTGCAGAGGATGAAGTTGAAGTAAAAACCAATGAAAGAAAGGAGAAGCCGAGTGAAGACTTGAATGGGGATAAGAACCAAGAAAAAGTCGAGGAGAGAAGAAGAGATGAAAGGGTGATGCCGGGTAGAGTAACATTTTAAGAGAATTCACCGATTTTAGTAACCTCATTGCCATATCCTCAAAGATTCCAAAAGAGGAAGTTGGATGCTCAATTTGAAAAATTTCTTGAAATTTTCAAGAAAATCCACATCAACATACCTTTTGCGGATGCATTAGAACAAATGCCCAACTATGGCAAGTTCTTGAAGGACATCATGACAAATAAGAAGAAGTTGGAGGATTACGAAACGGTGAAGCTGACGGAGGAGTGTAGTGCAATACTACAAAGGAAGTTGCCTACCAAATTGAAGGATCCGGGTAGTTTCACAATTCCGTGTACTATCAGGAAATCTCATTTTGATAAGGCTCTTTGTGATCTTGGGATGAATATTAATTTGATGCCTTCTTCCGTTTATCGGAAGTTAGGACTTGGAAGTGTAAAACTGACAACGATCTCTCTTCAAATGGCGGATCGTTAGTTAACCTATCCAAAAGGTATCATTGAGGATATGGTAGTGAAGGTTGAAAAATTTATATTTCCGGTGGATTTCGTTGTACTTGAAATGGAAGAAGACAGAGAAATCCCAATCATCCTAGGAAAACATTTCCTTGCAACGGGAAAAGCCTTGATTGATGTGCATAATGGCAATCTGACGTTAAGAGGGAATGATGAAGAGATAAGGTTCAACATTTTTAAAACTATGAACTTTTCGGATGAACTTCTAAATTGCAATCGAGTTGATGTTGTGGACTCTTGCGTGAGGGAGTTCTTTCTTGCAAATTTGAAGATGGATTCGTTAGAGCATACTTTCACAAGTTCCTTATCTATGGGGGATCTTGGTGAGGAAGGCTCTAGCACGGAACTTGATGTTGTGGACTACGTGCTGACTTTGGATGCTCAACCTAAAGACGTAGAGGATCCTATTCATGTGGCGGAAATTTAAGAAGTTGAAAACTCTCCCGAGAAATCAAATCCGTCTTATGGTGGATTATTACTCAAGCAATTACCGGAACATCTTCGGTATATCTTTTTGGGAGAGAATTCGACCAATCCGATTATAATTTCATCTTCGTTAACGGCAGAAGAAGAGAGTAAGTTGTTGAGAATCTTGAAGAGGCATCAATCCGTTTTTACTTGCTCTATTTCGGATATCAAAGGAATTAGTCCGTCGGTGTGCATGCATAAGATTTTGATGGAGGATGCGTTCAAACCCTCCATTGAACATCAACGGTGGCTAAATCCGGCCATGAAGAAAGTGGTGAGAGCGAAGGTATTGAAGCTCTTGAATGTAGGAATTATATATGCTATATCCAATAATGAATGGGTTAGCTCGGTGCAAGTGGTGCCTAAGAAATGAGGCATGAAGGTGGTAAAGAATGATAAGGATGACCTTATTTCAACACGGACCATTACAGGATGGCGTGTGTGTATTGATTATAGAAGATTGAATAAGGCGACGAGGAAGGATCATTTTTCTCTTCCTTTCATTGACCAAATACTAGATCGATTAGCCGGATATGAGTACTATTGCTTTCTTAATGGCTATTCAGGTTACAATCAAATAGCCATTGCACCGGAGGACCAAGAAAAGACTACTTTCACATGCCCTTATGGGACGTTTGCTTATAGATGTATGCCGTTTGGCCTTTGCAATGCACCGGCAACTTTTCAACAGTGCATGATGGCAATATTTTCTGATATGGTGGAAGAGAAAATGGAAATCTTCATGGATAACTTCTCAGTCTTTGGGTCGCCTTTTGATCACTGTCTCTACAATTTGGGGCTTGTTCTTGGTCGATGTGAAGAGAAGAATTTAGTTCTTAATTAGAAGAAGTGCCACTTTATGGTTAAAGAGGGGATCGTCTTGGGTCATCGAGTCTCTTCCAAGGGGCTTGAGGTGAACCGAGCAAAGATTGAAACGATTGAGAAGCTTCCGCCACTGATTAAAATGAAAGGAGTTCGAAGTTTCTTGGGGCATGCCGGCTTTTACCGACGCTTTATTAAGGACTTCTCGAAGACGGTGAAGCCGTTATGTTACCATCTTGAGAAGAATACATCATTTGAATTCAATGAGGCTTGCATAGAGGCTTTTAAGGCGATAAAAGGAGAAATTGATCACGGCTCCAATAATGGTCGCTCCGGACTGGGAGATGCCATTTGAGATTATGTGCGATGCGAGTGACTATGCCGTTGGCGCGGTGTTAGGCCAACGGAAGGAGAAGATCTTCCGCTCAATTTATTATGCAAGTAAGACATTGAATGATGCCCAAGAGAATTACACCACGACTGAGAAAGAAATGCTAGCGGTGGTCTTTGCTTGTGATAAGTTCCGGTCTTATATCATCGGGTTAAAAGTGATTGTCTACATGGATCACGCGGCTATTCGGTACTTATTTGCAAAGAAAGATGCCAAGCCGAGATTGATAAGGTGGATTCTTCTATTGCAAGAGTTTGATGCTGAAATAAGGGATAAAAAGGGGAGTGAGAACGTTGTTGCCGACCATTTGTCGAGGTTGATTCAAGAAGACGTTGGTGAGGAGTCTAGCATCACGGAAGTGTTCCCTGACGAACAACTATTTTCAGTTGAAAATGCACTTCCTTGGTATGCGGATATTGTGAATTATCTTGAATGTAACGTGTTACCACTTGAGTTGACGGGAGCCCAAAGTGTAAAATCTAAGTTGTAGAACGTACGTCATAAATAGCCGCATTATAGAACATTAGAGAATTTTAGGGTAAAAATTTTATTAATAAAAATTCAAATCAAAAGCTGGGAGTCAAATTGGGAATTTAGAAACGTAAAAAAAAAAAAAAAAAAAAAAAAACTTGAGATTTAAATTGGCAATTAGAAATCAAAAGTAAAAATGTTAAGGGCAAAATTATAATTTTGGAACTTTTTAAAATGGAAATACACTGAAATGAAGATCCTAAAGGAACTGGAGGGAGGAAAGTGTAATTTAATCTTATATATATATATATATATATATATATATATATATATATATATATTCGACCGACGGGTGATCCACCGGCCAGAAGAGGGGCGATCGGGAGGGGCAACGTGTCGAGCTGAGGATCACATTGATCACCAGAATCATGCAATAAAAACTCTTCCCCATGCAAAGAAAAAAGAAAACTAGAGAAACACTCGAGAAATTCTAGAGAGAGAACCGGAGCGGAGGGGTCGTCGATTTTTCTTGAATCGACGTTCCTCCGGTAGCGTGGTCGTGTGGACATTGTAGACAATTCTAAGGAGAGAGAGAGGTTGGTTCGGCCGATGGCGTGGTTCGTCGACGGAGTGGCAGTGCGTGTTTTAGCGTCGCCGATGAGCGGAGTTGCGGATCGCCGTCCGACCATCGACGATCGTCGGGCAGGTAAGTATTTATGTGTATTTTTTCTAATTAATTGATAGATGTGTGCATGCATGAGCGTGACGAGTTGGGTCGGTAAGTTTTCGGCGGTGTGGGGGTGTGCTCGGTTTTTGTCTTCTGGCGGCATGTGGGTTTATGTGTGTGTGTTCTAATTTTTCCGGCTATTGTGTGCGAGTGTGCGTATGTGTGAAATGTATATTGCGTCGACGAGAAGGAAAGAGAGAGAGAGAGAGGATGATCAACGACGTTGGCGGTGGTATGAGTTGGTTGCGGCTGCGGTGTGCCACTGTGTGTGTGGGTCTCCGTCGGTAGGGGTCGTTGGTCCAGTGGCGTGCTGTCGACAGTGGCATGTAAGCGTAGTTGCATGCGTGTGTGTGTGTGTGTGTGTGTGTGTGTGTGTGTGTCGCAGGGTGCGTGGGTGTGTGAATAATGGCTGTGGGTATGCGGTTGAGCTGGTGAGATGGCCGGAGGTGGTGTCTGAGGGAGGTCGTAGGTGGTGCAGGGGCGACCGGAGGATTGGCAAGAAGGGGGAGGCCACCAGCGGTCGGCAACCGTAGAGAGAGAAAATGACCGGCTGCCGGTCTGGAGAAGAACCGAAAAGAAAAACAGAGAAAAAAAAGGGGGGAAAATTGAACAATTAACCCCAACAAAAGGAAAAAATTCAAATTCAAATTCAAATCCTTTTCGCGACCCGTGAACGATTCGGAATGGATATCGTTTCCCGTTAAATTTATTCTAGTTTGGTTAAATTCAATCTTAACCTAAAAATCTTTGTAATCGGAGTAATAAATTTAGGGTCGTTCAGATTACAAGATTTCAGACGTAATAAATAACAGAACGAAATTATTAGAATAATAACAAATCCCATGGATAAAATATGAGAAATGGAAAAATATGGGATTTAGGATCTGTATTACGTGACTAGGTGATTTTACATAAAATATTAATCTAAGCCCTATCATTTCTAGGTTCACAGACACCAACACTTCGGTAAGCTGCGGACGGTGAGTTTTTTGGTAGCACCAGAAACGAGGTGAGTGTACTGTTTTCTCGCCAAATTGTTTGTATATATACATACATGATGAAAAATGGTTGTATTTAAATTAGATGTTTTTAAAAAAATTATGTGATGATTTGACGATGTTGATTAGACGATATTATTGTGTGATGTTGATCCGCTTCAGCGAAGTGATGTTTATCTGCTTCGGCAAAGTGATGTTAGACTAGGGCTGGCAAAATAGGTATTTACACGATGACACGACACGAGACCGACACGAAATTAGTAGGTCTAGGTTTTGCTTATCAGGTATCGGGTCGTTATCGTGTCAGACCCGATAACTTGATAAGAAATAGTGCAGGTTATCAGGTTGACCTGATAACCCAATAGGTTACACGATAAGACACAATAAGAATTTCATGTATTCAGGTTACACGATAACTTGTGACCCAATAGGTTACCCGTTAATTTAATAAATTATTTTTACACCCCCCAAATTATCAAATATTACAAATTAGTGCTTAATATATATAATAATTTGTTAAGATAGTTTTAAATTAACAGGTTAATAGGTCGTTAACGTGTAATGGGTTAACGTGTAATGGGTAGATTAATGTATAATAGAAATCTATCAGGTCTTATCGTGTCGTGTTTACCTGATAGGTTTCGTGTCATCGTGTGACACGAAAAATTATTGTGTCGTGTCGTGTCGACACGATAATTTTCGTGTCGTGTTCGTGTTTGGGTAGTCTGACACGATAAGCTTATCATGTCGTGTTCGTGTTTGGGTCTTATCGTGTTTCGTGTTATCGTGTAATGACCTGTTACACGACCTGTTACTTGTTTTGCCAGCCCTATGTTAGACGTTTGAACTGTGCAGTGATTATCCACTTCGGCGTAGTGATGGGTGTTCGTAGGAAGGCATATCCTACGGATGGTACGATACCGTTGCAAACTCCCGATCATGAGGTTAAAATGATCACTATGTCTAGCCAGTGTGTGTTGTGGTGGAGTGGTGGTTTAGGATGTGATGTTTGTTTATATTGGGTGATTTATTATTTATTTCAGGTGATTGGTGTGATGTTTATACTGGATGGTTTTAGAAATGGAACTTAAATATACTACTTCATTTTTACTGCATATATGATGCTTATGCTGAATCTACATGTAAATATTGTTTTATCTAGAAGGTATTATTATTAGATAAAAATGATTTTATTAAGAAGGCAGTACACTCGCAGGTGAAATGGCTAGGAGTCGGTCCCCTACTGGCACGGGGTAGAGTCCGTCGATGGTATAGCAAGGAAATAAAATTTTTTGGGAAGTGCTGTTTGAGGCAAACCGATGAAAGGTTCATCGTTTGTTTTTTTTTCTTTTGTTCTTCTAGAAGGGAATTCAGGGATGGGTGTGTCTCTGGCTTGGAAAGATGTTTTTGACCTGTATTTTGATGTTTGTATAATTATGAATGCATACTGTCGCTTTCTAGTTGGTTTGTCGCTTAGGAAATGTCGTGTCGACGTCACGCAGGCCCCACAGGTGACGGGTGTTCGGGGTGGGGTGTGACACAAAGAAATAAGTTTCTTTTTGATGTAAAGTATTATCTGTGGGACGAGCCATTGCTATTCAAGAAATGTGCTGATCAGGTGATCCGTAGATGTGTTCCGGAGGAGAAAATGGCTAGTATTCTCTACCATTGCCATTCATCACCTTGTGGCGACCATTTTGGTATGACTCGGACAGCATCGAAAGTACTTCAATCAGGTTTTTACTGGCTTTCTTTGTTTAAAGATTCATACACGTTTGTAAAAACTTGTGATAGATGTCAAAGGGTGGGTAACATATCGAGAAAACATGAATTGCGATTGACGTCAATTCTTGAGCTTGAGTTGTTTGATGTATGGGGCGTAGATTTCATGGGGCTATTTCCGCCGTCATTTAGCAAGGAGTATATTTTGTTAGTGGTGGATTATGTGTCCAAATGGGTCGAGGCCATGGCAACACCTACCAATGACGCCAAAGTGGTGTTAAAGTTCCTTCAAAAAAATGTCATGACACGGTTCGGGACACCTCGAGCCTTAATCAGTGATGAGGGGACCCACTTTTATAACAAAATGCTTAGTGCCTTACTGGCAAAGTATGGAGTTAGGCACAAAGTGGGGCTACCATACTACCTACAGACAAATGGCCAAGCTGAAGTTTCAAACCGAGAAATCAAGCTAATTCTGGAGAAAACGGTTCATACAAATCGCAAGGATTGGGCGGTGACGCTTGATGATGCTTTATGGGTGTATCGCACGGCTTTTAAAACACCGATCGACATGTCTCCGTATCGATTGGTGTTTGGTAAAGCGTGTCATCTACCCGTCGAATTGGAGCACCGTGCATTCTGGGCGATTAAGAAACTCAACTTTGATTTAAAAGCTTCTGGTACGCAACGTCTCCTCCAATTAAATGAAATGGAGGAATTCCGACACGAGACTTATGAGAATGCCAAGCTCTACAAAGATAAAATAAAGAGGTGGCATGATAAAATGATAGTCCGGAGGGAGTTCAGTCCGAGCCAACAAGTTTTATTGTTTAACTCAAGGCTGAGACTCTTTCCTAAAAAGTTGAAGTCCCGGTGGTCTGGACTGTTCCAAATCAAGCATAGTTATCCATTTGGAGCTATCGAGTTAGAAGGCGAAGATGGACGAACTTTCTGAGTCAACGGGGAGCGGATCAAGCATTACTTCAAGGATGAAGAGCGAGTTGTGGAGAACATCTCCCTCGTTGAAGGATAGAGCCGGAATTCATAAACGTCCATGCTAGGGACGTAAAATCAAGCAACATATTTTGATATGTCATCGAGGGTAACGAACATTCCCAACTTTTGTATAAATTACTTTTTGGAGATCGTATTGATCTCGGAACATTTTTTTTTTTGTGGTGAGTTGATTAGGCTAGATACTTAGAATTGAATTGCATGCTAAAAATCGTTTGAGGAACAAAGTGGAAATAAGAGGTGTAGAGCAAAAATGTGAAAACCTGAAGGAAACCAGCCAAAGTCTACACTGGCTTAAATTCGCCTAGGGGGAAAAACCACCGCCTAGGCGAAAATAGGACAAAAGGCTAAGCAAATATACTGGTGTAAATTCGCCTAGGCGAAAAAAACCATTGCCTAGGCGAAAATAGGAAGAAAAAGTCTGAGTTTCTACATTGCTGTTGATTCGCCCAGGCAGAAAAACCACCACCTAGGCGGAAAAATGAAGAAAGGCTGAGTTTCTATACTGGTGTAAATTCGCTTAGGCGTAAAAACCACCGCCTCGGTGGATTTACAATAGAATCAAGGGAAACACACTGGTGTAAATTCGCCCAGGTGGAAAAACCACCGCCTAGGCGAATTAACATCAGAAGGTTTTTAAAAAGAAAAAGCCACTACTTCGCTTAGGCGTAAAAACCTCCGCCTAGGCGAAGTCATGACAGCCCTGTTTTAAAATGCAGCAGTCCTCTTCGCAAATGACACTTCCCTCATAAAATTTTCATGAAACCTCTCAACTTCACCATCCCAAATCCTTTCCTCCCTTTGAAGATTCATCCTACATTGCGAAAAACTTGGATTTTCACCAAAAATCTTTATCTAAACGTTGGATTCCTCTTCCCATTTTCGAACATCTAGGGTTAAACGGTGAAACAGTGCGAGATCGCCATCCTCAAGTGTAAATGATCTTATTTTTCATTTAATTGTTGAAATATTTGCTTCATTTGCTCATTTATTTAAAAAATCATTGGATTTGGCTAGAACCCTAAACCCCTTTAAACCCTAGATTATGTTTTTCATGCTATTAGGGATGTAGGAATGATTTTTGGTAAGCCCTATCATGTTTTTGTGTTGCTACACATTGTGAATCATTTATTTTACGCTACATTGTGACAAAAATACGATTTGGTTTTGGTTGGTGGGATATCTTGTGAAATTTGTATTGTTTGGTTTTGGTTGGCATATCTTTGAAAAAAATAGGGCATTGTGTGTTCGCTGACAAGGGTTTGAATTGCGTGTTCTATTGTTATTATTGTGGTTGGTGTTGTGATTTTGATTTACAGGCAAAATAGAAAAGCGGCGCGCATCCAAGCAACCACGAACGGAAGAACCTCCGGTTGCCTCGGATTACAATTCTATAAAATTTGTCTCCAAGCAAGCCGAGGACCATTACAAGAAGCATGAAAGTGAGCGTCTTGGCATTCGCCAGAGGGGGTTCGGACCTCTGCATGAACTCTCTGAAGATTTCAGGACCGTTATTCAACAAAGAAGATGGGAACAGTTCTGTGTTTCACCCCCACCAGGGGAGTTGGCCCTGGTACGCGAGTTTTATGTGAACATTACCGAGGCAACTGGATTTCAGACGAGGGTCCGGAACATCCCAATTCTGTTTGGCGCATACCACTTTAATGAGTTGCTTGGATTGCCGGGGCCAGAAGCCTCCCGAGATTTATCCGATGCTGCCACACCAACAATGAGTGTGGGATTCAGGCCCTGACAATGGGTAACGCCCAGTGGAAGAACACATGGAAGGGTCAATCCATCTTCAAGGCGCAATTTCTGAAACCGATCCCCAAGATTTGGCATCAATTTATTTGCGCCAATCTGCTCCCTACCTCCCATGTGTCCGATGTTTCCAAGGAGCGAGCATTTATGCTATACGGCATTGATAGAGGGATGCCCGTCAACGTCAATTGGCACATTTATTCTTCAATAATTCATACTGCCAGGATGACGAAGGGTGGCCTTCCTTTTCGCTCCTTCCTCACCGCTCTCTTTCAACGTGCCAGAGTTCGTGTCACGTCCACAAGCCCCTTTCAACCTATAAAGCCACTCGATCTTTCAATGATTAATAGGTTGTGGAAGGGCGGACCAGGTGAGGGAGAAGAGGGTCCAGAAGAGGAAGAAGATGGCCCTTCGGAGCCACCGACGCCCACATCCCGCCGCGACCAACTCACCCAGATTTCACGAGATGTCTGTAGTCTCCAATTCGATATGAGCCAGCTCCAAACTATTTTTTCTTGAAATGGAGAGCTACATGGATAACTACATTCGGCAACAAGATCAAAATCAATGAGTTTTATTCGAGCACTTCGGAATCGACATGGCGCGTTATACGCTCGTGTCGCCTTCCGAGATTGATGAGCCGCCACTACCATCTCCTCCCCAATGAACGGTAGGAGGTTAGACTTGTATGTCTTCCCTCCTAGGTATGTGTCCGCCCCAGTTTTCAATACATATATTTCCATTCTACTATTAGGTTCGCTGCTTAGGCAGTGAGGACACTACCTCGTTCAAGTTTGGGGGTGTATGACCTGCAAGCATGTAGTAGTTTGTTTTTTGGGGGGAGGGGGGGGGGGGGGGGGGGGGGATATGAAGGATGAAATTTTTTGATGTAAATAGGACAAAATTCTTTTTGTGTACAATTTTTTTGCTTATAATGATATTAATGTTAAATTTTTGTAAATTTTGAAATTATTTTTGTTATGCATGTGTAATGTTGAGCTATGCATGTGTAAGGATAATTAGCATAAGTAATATTAGTTTGTAGAATTAGAGTAGAATTGTTAATGAATATAGTTGTACGTGCATGCTGAGTTTTTGAGTTCGTCCAAACCATGTCCCGATGATGAAAATTACCCCCTAAATTGCATTTTGAGGTCAGGGGTAATGCCATTCACATGTGTTTTGTATGCTTCTCATGTCGATTAGGTAAAAAAAATATTTTGATCCTAAATCGCACGATCGCATAAACTCATTGTATAATTAGTTAAACGATTTGACGCTGATTATTTAGTAATAAGTTCATGACATAAATGAGAAATCTAGAACTTGATTGGGGGAGGCTTGAGGCGAAATTATAGGTAAGGTAATTCCGGAGGCATGATATAGGCCTTCATTTTTATCGTTTGAACCGTTTGAAACTAACCTGAAATTTTTTCCCTCGTTCTCCTGTCGAAGCCATAAAATGTTCACTTCTGAACTTGTTTCTATACTTTAACCAAGTAAATCTTCCAAAACCGTTGTTGCTAAGAATAAAAGTGAGAATTGAGTGAAAACAATTAGCATTAGATTATGCTAACTTGAAGCGGGCAATCGGGGTTTCAGTTTAATTATTTTTGGTTAAGCATATGAGTATTCACTTGTAAATCTTTTAGTTATATTTACGTGCCCCTAAAATTGTACATAATTGAATAAGTTTGGTGGTGTGTGGTCTAAAAAAAAAAAAAAAACCACTATGTGAATATAGTGTTTAATCTCGGTTATTGTGACAAGTGAATACAAGTTTACGAAATCTTGTTCAGGGTTATATCTTCAAAGATAGGGGGTTACGAGAGAGATTTAGCGACAAGCGTTTGTGCCTCGGGTATCGTTAAAATTATAACGAGTTTCTATTTCTACGATACCCTTGGTCGTTCTCCAAAGCCAGACCAAGCCCTATTGATCTCGGTGAATGTTCGAACCTACATTAGTGGATAGTTGAGCCCAGTCAAGCATATGGCTTTCCTGAATGTTTTAACAAGTTTAAGTCATGACCTTATTCATTGAATAATCCAATCCGGTGTTTGATTAGTTATACATCCGAGTTCTCACACACACACACACATTTCAATTGGATCTAAAATAATTTTTAACTGATATTGAGTGTTGAAATTCTGGAATACCACGTGGTGTGTGTTATTCCTTAACCGGATCTGATTACGGGTTGTTGAAGGAAGAACCACATGGTCTCTTTGTTTGAACTTAAATCTCACATGTGTGTACTTCTTATTTGTTAATGATTACTCATTTTTAGTTAGAAATTAGCTCATTAGTGTAGTTAGTGTTATTTAGTGTTAGGGTATTTTACTCGAGGACTAGCAAAATTTCAAGTTTGGGGGTATTTGATAGGTGTAAAATACCTATCTAATTTTAAACCGAATTTGCCAGTTTTCGAGTATTTTATTTAAGTTTTAATATCTTTTTAGCTGTTTTTATAAGTCAGGAGTAGGGACGTAAACAATCGAGAAACTGAGCGAAATGGTGGAAAAAATGGTAGCCAAAAGATGAAAAAATGAGGTTTCAAAGTAATAGCACAAATCCGCCTAGGCGAAGTTTCCACCGCCTAGGCGGAATTCCGTCAGAAGGTTGAAAGCGCTGAGTTGAAATCCACCTAGGCGAAGTTTCCATCGCCTAGGTGAAAATCCATCAGAAAGTTGCAAGGGCTGAAATATTGAAATCCGCCTAGGCAAAGTTTCCACCGCCTAGGCATAATTCCGTCAGAATGCTGGAAGAGCTAAAATGCTGGAAATGCTGAACTGCCGAAATCCGCCTAGGCGAATATTCCACCGCCTAGGCGGAATTCCATCAGAAAGAAAGAAGACGAAGAAGTTAGTTCTCTGCCTAGGCGAATAAACCATCGCCTAGGTGAATTTCTAACCGACTTAAACTCCACCTAGGCGAAGATTTTACCGCCTAGGCGCATTTCGCAGAATAGTCTAAAATATCTGTTTAGATATTTTTGAACCCCTAGGCCTATTTATACCCCTTTTCCACGTCTGAAAAATAGTGTGGATGAACCCTAACCCTATTAGAGAGTTATTAAGCTATATTTTGAATATCAAGAAGGAGATTCATCATTCGGACAAAGACGAATCACTTGCGGATCAATCATTAGATACAGTGGACCGTTTCACTTCCGGATTTGATCGTTCTTCTCTTGTTTTTATCTTTGTAATTACTTTTTCATATCTAAGAATGTTGAATCCCTCTTATTTTGTATAGTATATGGCTAAGATCTTGTAGTAGTAGTTAAATATTACTTAGGTATAGTTAAAATCATGTAATTGTTTAGTTGAATGAATTAATGTTACTTTAACGTGTTGTTTGTCTAAATCCGATTGTGTTTACCATTATTCTTGATATTATTCTTGTACTGATAAAACAAGAATACGAGGTTTGACACTCCGGAGAGGTAACCTTGGATTCAGACTAGGGTAAATACAACGTGACGTTGTAACGACTTGGGAGGGCGTTAGAACATATGCAACCCATGACGTTGGCTCAAAACTCACGCGACCTAGGGTCGTTAAGGCGTTGAAGGGGACTTCTTCGTTGACACGAACTCGTGTAATCCTCCGTCTTACACTCGAGAGAGGTAGCGGAGGAGTTATTGATACAGAGATTGTTGGGATAGATAAAAACCGTTACAGCTAACTTAATAACGTCAATTATGCATTATATGAAAGAGATCAATACCTAAGTAATTAGTGTAATTAGAACTAACCTAATAGTTATCGTTTATCTTAGTATATTAAATAGAAAACAAACAAATTATGAATAGTCGAGATAATATGAAACTATTTAAATCACAATACTCAACCGAATTACACGTCATTCCCAGTGGAACGATATCCGATCTTACAAGATCCATTATATTAAAACTAGACCTCGTATACTTGCGAGTAGTCAATACCGCGAGGACGATGATGTGAAATGCTCGCGCGTACAACCCCAATCTTCGTTATACGTATAATTTAAGTCGCGTTTTAAAATATTTCAGAAATAACGGGATAAATGGTATAATTTATTATTTGATTTAAATATTTTAGGGGTTAATTAGTAATTTTCAGAATATTAAAATTGGAATTTGGGTTTAATTAAAACGTTTTGGGTGGAATTGCAATTTAAGAAAATATTAGAGGTGAAGATTGGACTAAAAAGATGATTTCAAGAAAATTGGGGGAGGAAATAGTATTTTGATCGAAATATTATTTTAATAATTGTGCGTGGGTGTGCCGTGAAGACAACCGGAGAACCGAAAGAAGAATCGAGATCCATTAAGGTAGCAAGCTAGGAACAAATTGATCCACTACTCTCATGCATATAAATTACCTCATGCGAATCATGATCTGAACTCTCAGAAAGGAGGAGAAATCTAAAAACAAAACAGAAACAGAAAACCACAGAGAAGAGAGAGACTTAGAGGTGGGTTCACCGGTGAGTGTTCGGTTGTCGGCGATCGTGTGGGTTTGTGTGTGTTTGTATGTTATGGGTGTGTGGGTGTCTAATTTCTATATGTGTGTGTGTTGCTGCAGTCGTAGGTGAGTCGCTGAAGTTCGTCGGTGGTGGGTTAGAGAGAGAGAGCTCGCCGGCGGGGAAAATTCAAAACAGAAAATAGAAACGCATCGTGGATATGTGTTCATGTTCTTCATGTGGGTATGTGTCGTCGTCAAATTTCAGAGAGAGAAAGAGCGGTTCGCTCCGGTGGGTGTGAGATCGCCGTTCGTCCGGTAGTGCGTAATCATCGCCGTCGTTCGGTAGTGTGTACTCTGCTTGATGTCTGTGTGATTGTGTGTGTGTGTAGGTTGTCTCTTCGGTTGTTCCTTCGACGGACACGGTGTGTGTGTGCTATATTTTTACCAACATTGTGTATGTGTGTGCGTGTATGTGTATGACTTAGTGCGTGTGTACATGTGTTTCATTTATGTGGGTATGTGTTCTGCTTCTCCGTTTGTGTGTGCGTGTGTTCCTCCGATTGTTTTGGCAATGGCATATGTGCATGTGTGTGTGTCTGCTCTTCGACGTGCATGTAGGTGGGGGTGATCGGAGTTGGTCGGTGGAGAGTTAGAGAGAGAGGGCAATGGGTGTGTGTATGTGTCACTATTGTGTGGGTGTGTGGCCGTCATCAGCTTGCGGTGGTGGCGGTGAGTGAGCGAGCATGTGTGTGTGCTCATTCGTTCAGTTGGCTGGTCAGCCAGTGGTGGCTGCGGTGGGCTGAACGGAAAATGCAAACAGAAGCAGGAACGAGAAGAAGAAGAAGCGGGAAAAAAAAGAGAAAAAGAAAAAGAAAGAAAAAGGAAGAAAAAAAAAATAAAATTGCACAAACCACCCCACTAAAATCCAAAAAATTCAATTTCGATGCCGGTGGAAAATCCGGGAGAGATAGAATTCCGAACCCTTTTTATATATGCATTTAATTGTCGCATTGTGTGAAATTATCTGATAAATTATCGTGGAAATTCTACCTGCTATATTACATGAATTAATTTGTACGATGTGGAATTTATGTGACGAGCATGATTACGTGGTTTTATGTGTTTAATTAAATGCACATATTAGAGGGGTTGGAGTTCTACTGAGCGTTGGCTCATAACCCCATAGTTTTTGGATTGCAGGGTCTACTGGGAGAAAATGAGAGAGAGAAGAATTTATTTGAAATTCGAGTTGTAATAATTGTAATTATTATTTATTGATGTAATCGGAGAAAACGGTAATATTAATTATCATAGTTGTAAAATATTTCGGTGAATATATTCGGTTGATAAAATGTTGGGAATATCGTTTGAAATTATGATTTCGAAAATTAATGATAAATTACTCAATTATTAGTTTTGTTGCTATTATTACTTTAAATGAGAAAGATTTTCAAAGATATATTGGATTTTATAAATATCAAATTCGGTCGATTGGTTTTTCAAAAATCTCTAAATTTTGGGAATTAATAAATATCCGGATTTTCGATTATAATTAACTAAATTAGTAGTATTGTCGCCACTATCTATAAAATCTGCGGATTAGCTATTAAAGTAATTATTTGGATTTAAATGGTGACTCTTAGATTTTAGAAATTTCCATCATAAAATTGGCAACAACAATTATCGTCATTTATAATAAATTTGCCGAATGCTGTACATTGGAGAGTTGACGAGTCAGTTTTAGGTTAGGAATTTCTCTATAGGAGAAATCACAATCCGCCCCTGGAAAATTGGGTCGTGACATAGCTTTCCCCAGCAACAATCACAAAGTTAGGACAATGAGAAAGATTCTCTCCCAGGCGATATGCTGGAGAACTCAAGGAAAGGGGCCATTATTGACCCTAGATAATTAAAGTCTTAATAATCCTAACCAAAGCTTGATGATGATTTGGTCTCGATTCAAGTGCACTCAATGAATGAGGAGCAAGCGATGCAAAAGGATAAAAAATTCCCAAGGCATTAAAGTACACCGTGTGTTGGCCTAGTAGAATACCCAAGAGGGGGGGTGAATTGGGTAATTAAAAATTATCAGAATAAAATTCAATAAATTAAATAATTAATTTTAATCCAAAATTAATTATTATCTTTGTATCAAGCGGAATAATATAATCAACTAAGTGTACACCCAAACAACAAAAATAACAAAGTAAATATAGTAGTACACCAAAGATTTATAATGGTTCACCAAGTTACTCTTGGCTAATCCCGTCCTTCGAGCTCCACGGAGGTCGCACCCACTAAAACCAAGATCCCTTTAAAAGTAAGAACCAAACCCTCACACCGATTCTTTTACAAGCTCAGAATCAACCTTTTTATTATTATTTTCTCAGGATAAGGAAGAATCTCTACTTTTTACAGGTTAAAGAATAACCTAATTCTTTTTTAACACTAAGGCTCAAGAATCAAAACCTCACAAAACACTCCAACTATAATTTTCCCAGGTAAGGATGAAACCTTTACAAATCATTCAAATAACAATTCTATCCAAGAAGAATCACTACTTCAATCTCTTTACAGAAAGAGACTGAAACTCAACTACCCTTGATTAAATACTCCCAACAGTATTTAACCCGTCACATTACTCACCAATACAAAATGATAAGCAGAAAATCTCACTCGGAGCTTCTACCACCCTAGATAAATAATAACTCAATTAATATCCCAAGTCTAGTGATAGAAAAACGTAAGATAGAAAAATATGATTTTGACTAAGATATGGGTAGCAAATTGGAGCACGTAATCAGATTCAATAAATTGTTTGTAAAAATATTTTCTTCAAAAATCAAAAATAATTTTTAAGATCAATTTCCAAACAATAATCAAATAATGCAATGAAAGAATATAATTAGAAAGATCTCACCCGAAATCCACAGAAAAAATGATTTGAATGATGTAACTTCAAATCCTGTAACAATAAAGAATAATAGCAATTGATCTTCAAGATCGTCTCTCAAAAAAGCTCACAATATCTTAATATAACTCTTAGAGCAGCTCTCTTGATATTGATTAATTCTCTCTCGTTAATGATATAAGAAATTCGCAGGTCTTTATATAAGAATATGAAATCAACCTTTTAACGGCTAGTTTACATGTGTCATGACAATTAATAGCACTTATAGACCCCTTATATCATAATGACTTTATTTAGGTTCAATTTCACTTAAAAACAGCTTTCAAATCTCTCAATTAAATCCCCAAATATTTCTCAATCTCAATTAATTAGAATAGAATCAATTTAAAATACCAAATTGAGAAACATTAACATTTAATGAACTATATTAATAGGATTTAATTAATATGTGAACCATATCTTAAATACAGAAAATATCCCTGAAATCTCTCTCAAATCCCAACAAAAAACGGCTAGTTTTGGATATAATCTCGAAATAGCGCGTCCGGTCGACTGCCCAATTCAGGTTGTAGCCAAGTCATCGCTGCTGCGTTCATCGGTCGACCTGCCTGTCGACCTGTAGATTCAGAGAGTTTGTTTTTACTTCACCGGTTGACCTGTCGGTTGACTTGTAGATTTAGAGAGTTCAACCCACTTAGTCGGTCAACCTGTCGGTCGACTTAAAGATACAAGATCTTTCAGCTGCTTGGTCCGGTCAACTTATCAGTCGATTGATGCCTTCTGGATCTCTTCTTTGAACACGTTTTTAACTTATTTCCTTTTACGTTTTTGCCTCTTTAACCATTTTCTCATCTAAATTAGCTCCACTAATATTCTTATATTCCATTTTAGACCTTTAAAAATATTTCTTTTCAAATCACATAGGAGCAAATAATTTCACTTAATCAAAACACACATAAATAATAAAATACATTTTGTGCCATGTGTGTGTTCCTAATTGGGATATTAAGAGTTAAGATTCACCTGAGTTGTTTTCCCTAATTTCTTTAAACTCTTAATTTTTCAATATCTTCAACATCATTATTTAACATCCATTTAATTTTCATCTTCATTACTGGAACTATAAATCACTGAAACACTCAACTAAAATGTTAGTTCTATCAAAACATCAATGCTTAATTATTCATCAAAATCTTAGGATCAACAGACCGACTGAGCTCTTAAGGCTCAACCGTGACGTGTTTACATGGTCTTATGATGGAGCAAAATCATGGGTCACAATACACTGTCTTTAGACGAATCCTAACCATCCTCTAGTCAGATAATAACATCATTAGTTGGGGCCAAAAAGACAGAAAATTATTAATGAAAAACCAAGAAGCTGCTCAACACTATTAAAGAAGAAACCAAGAAACTTCTTATTATCGAAATTATTAAAGAGATTAACTTCTCACTTTGTTTAACCAATTTGGTTTTAGTTAAGAAAAAGGCTGACAAGTCACACATGTACATCGACTTTATCGACCTCAATAAGGAATGCCCGAAGGATTGCTTCCTACTCCTAAATATCAATGTTATAGTTTATGCCACCACTGGATTTGGGTTTTTCAGCTTCTTAGATGCCTTTTCGGGATATAACCAGATAAGTATGCACCCCCAACAAAGAGAAGATTGCATATATCAATGATAAATGGATGTACTACTACCGGATCATGTAATTTGGATTAAACAATGCTGGGGCAACATATTAGAGATTTCTCAACAAGATGCTTGTTGATATGCTATGTAAAACAATGGAGGTGTATATCAATAATATGCTCATAAAGAGAAAATTAGAAATCAAGCACCTAACAGATTTACAAGCTTGGTTCAACATCTTATGACAACAAGGGAAGAAACTGAACCCGATAAAATGCATATTCATGGTTGGATCAAGGAAATTCCTTGGGAACATGATGAGTAAGAGAGGAACAGTAGCAAGTCCCGAGTAGATAAAGTCCATCTAAGACATGGTTTCACCAAGGACTATTGAGAAGTTCAGTGTTTAACGAGTGTTTGACAAATGCCTACATTTATTCAACGCTCTTCGGGAGAACAAGACATTGACATAGGATGAAGAATGTGAGAAAACGTCCTAAGCCTTGAAGCAATATGTCTCATCTCAGCCTATGTTGACCACCCTGAATCCTGACTAAGAGGTGTATATCTAATGGCTTATGCTTTAATAATATCTACAATAAAACTTAGGTGGTTGTTCTTACGAACTAACTCTTGAGGATCGTACTACACCAATCAAAAACCTTGGGAAGGTTGTTGAGGTGGTGAATCGAGCTCAGTGAGTTTCACATCGAGTATCGACTGATGATGGTGATAAATGGTTATTCCTTACCTAATTTTATTGCTGAAATTACGTCATCTGAGGAAAAATATTCAACGAACAATTCTATAACCCTAGGAACCGACCTGCCTTGCTTAGGTGCATTAACTTCTTATGTGGATGTTTTGTCCAACTAGAATGACTTGGGGCTTAGATTGATAATCCAAACACCCGATAGGGATACTTTGGATTGTGCCCTCAGGCTCAAGTTCAAAGTCACCAACAACGAGGAGGAGTAGGAAGTCTCAATTTCTTCGCAGCAGGTCCTACCAGAGCTCGATACAATCGGGGTTGGGGTTCACTGTAACTATTTGTTCATTGCCAACCAAATCAACACCGGGAACACTGGGAATAAGTCGAAGATGATCACTTATTTGAACAAGGTAAAGAAACTTATTTCGACATTTGCCCAGTTTAACATTAAGCAAGGGAGAAGAAGAAACATGAAAACTCCTTGATTACACCTATCAATAGACTTGATTTGATTCTAATTTGACAATCGAGAATGATCCTCTTAGAATAAACATAAATGTCTTACCACTAATAACATCCACAAGAGAAACTTTGTAAGGATAATGTTCTTGAAATCTCTAAGAATCTAATTCTAATCTCAAGATTCTATGGTAGATCTGTTTTGATTCTAATAGGCAGTAAGAATCAAAATAGCAGAACAATGAAAAAGAAAATGAAGGTGCCCGAAATTTTGTTGGCTGATTATAAGTTTAGGGGGAGGCCACTATGTGGTTCGCCTTATATAGACATTGTTCTGGGTTCAAAATTCTAGACCCCATCATTCATTAATTGTACTTTGACCCCCAAACTTCTAAATGGTTTAACATTACTACTAATTCTTTTTTAAAAGAATTTTCTTACTTTCGTTTTCTATTGTGTGTGAACCATTGGGTTCATATCAAACGTTTGACGGTGAAACCATTAATTAATTAATCAAATAAAATTAAAACAATTTTAATTAGATCATTTCAAGAGAAATAATTTCTTTAAGACATCTCCTCCGACAATGAGTCTCATATACCCACATATCACATCTGTTGGCCCAAAGATCTACCCAAGAAGGGGGTAAATTGAGTAGTGACAAAAAATTTAATCAATAAATTCAAATCCAAGATATCAATTCTAATTGATTATTATCTTGTTAAGCAACACAAATATGTTTAGCTAAGTGCACACCCAAACAATCAGAAAAGTAACAGTGCGACACACAAAGATTTCCTGATTCGGCAAACTACTCTTACCTACGTAGCGTCCCCTAAGCTCCACAGGGATTTCACAATCCACTAACCATTTGATTATTTTTTCAGGTAGAAACCAAACCCTTACAATCTTGATTCTTTATCAGGCTCAAAATTAACCTTTACAACACTGATTCTTTTTGCAGGCTCAAAATCAACCTATCATACTCATACCGTTACACTTATCATTTTCATAGGCTTAGGAAGAACCTTTACACTTTCCCTTTTCACAGGCTCAAGAAATATTTTTATGATTTTAACACATTATAAAAATCATTTAGGATCTTAAACTTATCACTTTTTATCATAACGTATATAAGATTACTTATTTTAAAGTGTCGTGCGTGATCCTAATTTGAGTTGCATTAAGAGCATAAGAGTAATGAGTTATTTTTACCTAAATGTCTTCAATACTCTGAAAATCTTCATTATCTTCAATTTTCACTCGTCTTGAATTCTTTTTATTCTTCAATGATCACTCCATGAATTCTTTAATGATTAATCTTTTCGACCTATTCTTTTTCTCATTTCAACCTGTGGAACTTTTAATCTGAAATCACTTAATAAAACCATTAGTTCTATAAAATATCAACATTTAAATGTTCATCAAAATATTAGGTTCAACAACATCCATATCCAGTTCATAGGAATTTCACCAAGAGAACTCCCCCAGTTATGTCTTTCGTACTATAAGATATCTCTATGTTGTGCTATCAAAATGACCAATAGAGTATGGATAAAGTAAAAAAAACCTAAACCGATCATATGTATATAGCTTCCTAGGAAGAAAAGAAAGATTCTTGCAGTTCCTATGATATTAACAATATTAACAAATTCAACAAAAAATCTGTTGAATATTGATTGAATCATCTTGGAGCCAGTGGCCCATCCATGAACTGGTCCAGGATCAACAAGAATGGGATTAGAGTTAATAAACATCTGGACAGGGCCATGGAAAAAATGAATGGTGTTTATCTTTCTCTAATGCTATGGTTGAGAACCTGCCTCATACATATTCCGATCACTATTTATTTAATTCATATTTTTGGAATCATTAATTTGAGACTGGTTAAACCTTTAAGGCTTGAAGCCATGTGGCTTAACCGTCCCACTTTTAAAAATACTTATTATGAACTCTTGGGATAACTCTAATAATAACCAGGATAGTAACCTAGATAAGTTTATTATAGATGTTAAAGACTAGAATAAAAATGTCGTTGGAAATATTTTCAAACAAAAAAAGGAATATCTAGCTAGGCTAAAAGGAACTCAAAAATACCAAGAAACTAAGTTTTCTAGAGGGCTTGGAAACTTGGAAGAGAACCTTAGGACTAAATGCCGGAAAATTCTTAATCAATAGAAAAACCTTTGGTTCCAAAAATTCAGAATATGATGCCTAACTTTGGAAAACAAAAATAATAGTTTCTTATATGTCACCACAACCAAGAGAAGACTGAAAAACAGATTACTATACTAAAAGACCTTAATAACGTTTAGATAATTGACTAGGAACAAATTAAAATCCATATTAGGGATCATTTTAAAAACTTGTTGAGTAAGGATAATAAAAGTGCGGATTCAGTGAACACTGATAATAATCTAAAGATAGAGGATAGGGATCATCCTTACCTTATAAAGGAACCAGATGATGGGAAAATTTAGGAGATCCTAAAATTCATGAAAGATTAGAAAGCCCATGGACCTGATGGTTTCAAATCCATTTTCTATAAAAAAGAACTTGGAAGTGGTTGCTGAAAAGCTACGCAAGTTTGTGAAAGACTTTTTCCCTAATAAATCTATGCCCGTTAAGTATAACAAAAATCTAATTGTCCTTATCCCAAAAGTTTAATGCCTTGAGAGGATTGTTCACTTCAAACCGATTAGCCTATGCAACATCCCATACAAAATTGTGACTAAAATTATTATTTATAGGCTGAGACCCTTATTGACGAATATTGTGGGACTGGTGTGCTATCGTAGACAACCAAAAATAAAATCTTACTCCTAAATATGAAATGTAGTAGTGTGAGCAGGTATTGTTTCCACAGAGAGTGCCTAACCTAAATTTGTGCTACGTGAACAAGGAGGGGGGAGGGGGGGGTTGATTATAGGATAGCAAAACTGATAAAATCAATAAAAAAAATACTTGCAAACTTAATACCGAAATTCAATTAGAAAACACACCTTGGTCTAAGTCAACATCCGCCTTCAGAATTTTATAATTGTTCATCGATACAAGTGTAAATCATTTCACACATTGAATATTCACCATTGGAATTATTTTCCTATCTCTCCTTACTTGTAGTTAATTAAAAAACAAACGATCTAATCAACCCTAACTACTAAACAACCTCAGACAAGCGCTAAATGTTTAATCCAGTAACAACATTAAGAATTAGAAAGATCGATGAAGCTAAACAATACAAGCACAAGCGGTTGTATTTAATTTAGTTGAGTGTTCTTCCTAAGATCTAATAATTTCTGACACAGCAAATCATTGAATCTTAGTTGCTTCACAAATTAGAAGGATCAAATGGATTTGATATCTAAACTAGCAATAGATTGTAATGAATAATAAACTAGTAGGCCTCCTAGTGATTAAACAAAACAATCATGAAAATAGACACAGAAGAACATCCAATACTCAAAATATAAATTAGATCTCACAGTTTTATTGATTTCGAGGCTTCAGTTTTCTTCAACCAAGAGAAAAAATTTAGCCACACAAGACCATTAGAGTTTACAAAATAGAAAAAAGAAAAAAAAAAGTAGAGAAGAGAATGAGAGTTCACTATTCGGCTCCCAAAAACTCCTCCTCAGCCACTGTCCGAATCTCTCCAAGAAAAAGGAATAATTTCCCACTTTTATGATGAATAAAAAAATTCCAAAATATCTCCCTCTCAATAATGAATATTCAATTCCATTTGATCACACCCTTCTGTCCAAAATCCGTTGAAAAAGGAAGTTGTATGATGTTTGAATGACTTCATTTGCATCAACTTTCCTTTTTTACACTTTTGACCCTTCATGATTTGAATGACCTTAATTGCTCCTTACCACTTTCTATCCTTGGTTTCATAGACTTAAATGGTCATTTATTGGTTCTAGGTTGATCAAAAAACCGGGTTAATTTACTGGTCGGATCGGGTCGCGGGTCGAGTTTTCAGTTATCTCCATTTCTCTTCAAATTGGACCGCCGGCAGTGCAGGTACAACCACTTCAAGCTCAATTTAGACCATGATATAGTCCGATTCTGGAGAAATACAAAACATGAAAGTTGTATATAGTTTTATTATCTTTTCATTTCATCTTAAATCACCTCAATCGGAGTTCGAAAGGGAAAGTTATGGCCTGATTACGAACATGTGTCTAAACAGCCTAAAACGCGTGATTTATTCCGTTTTGCTCCAAACGCCTTCATTTGTTTCCTAAATTAAAATATGAACTTAGTGAGTACAAATAGGCACAAAATAAGCATAAAATATTAAGTATAAAGGAATAAATATATGGACATTTTCGCACTTATCAAAGACCTTTCCAAAGTTGTTTGTGCTTAGAAGAATGACTACAGATAATATCATAATTACCCAGGAAGTCCTCCACAACCTTAAGAAAACTAGAAGTAATGAGGGAGGGACGATCCTAAAACTTGACCTTGAAAAAGCATATGATAGACTTAATTGGGATTTTATGGGGGAAACGTTACAATTCTTCAACTTCCCTCATCTGAATGAACCTAATTCTTTGTTGTATAAAAAATGCCACCTTCAAGGTTCTTTAGAATGAGGAACCCTTAGAAGAATTTACCCCCAACAAGAGGCCTTTAGACATGTGGAACCCATTTTTCTTTAACTTTCGTCTTGTGCATAAAAAAAGTTATCCCATTCTATCCAAGATGAAGTTAGAAAAAAAAATTGAAAATGAGTTAAGGTTGACAAATCTGGACCAGACTTGACTCATCGTTTCTTTGCGAATGGTATTATCCTCTTCTATAAAACGGGAGAAAGGAACTGTAACTCTATATTAAAAGTCGTGGAATCTTTCTTTGCCCAGGCGGGGCTAAAAATAAACTTGAAAAAATCCAAAATATTTATCTCTCCTAATATTCCCAAACTGGAAGGGTGAAAAATAAGCAATAAAATGGGAATACATGATACTGATAATATTGAGATATATTTGGGAGCTCCATTGATACATTGATAGATTTGACAATACACATTTTAATCATGTGATCGAGAAGCTCCATAAAAGTCTAATATCTTGGAATGCCGAGATCATTTCCATTGTGGGAAGATCTATGTTGATAAAATTAGTAATGGCGTTATTCCCATCTATACTATGCAAGCAAATCCCTTCCCCCCAAAACATCTGTTGAAAAATGGATCAACTCATAAAAAATTCCTTTGGGAGGAAACTGAAAATAAAAGAAGATATCACCCAATCAATTGGCACATGGTTTGCAAACCAAGAAGTCTCGGTGGGCTGAGCATAAGAGAAACAAGAAATAATAATTGTTCTTTAATGTCTAAACATGCTTGGAATATTGTTAATAACTTTAAAAACATGTGGGTTGATGTCACGAGACACAAATATACAAATGAATTCCAATCCTAATTCATGGGTGAAAAACAAGGGTAATCTTATATTTGGTGGGTTGTTTTTAATGCTAGACAAATTCTTGTTAAAGCCATAAAATGACGAGTTGGAAATTGGGTTTTGATTAACCTATGGACAAATTGGTGGTGTGGGAAAAGTCCGCTTGGGAATAAAAGTGTTCAAAATGTCTTTGATTTGAAAGTGATGGATAGTTTAACCATAAATAATCTCTTAACCAACTCATCAAATAAGTCGAAGATTCATTAAACAGCGAGTTTTGGATGATCATGGTAGTTGGTTTATTTTGCCAATCATCCACCTCCTTACAAAATAATCAAGTTAAAGACATTCTGAACATGAAGCCTCCAGATATAACTAAAGAGGATGTGCCCATTTGGTTCCCTGAAACTTCCAAAAAGTTTTCAACTAAATCTACTTACGATCTTGTTAGTAACTTTGATTTTAAATTTCGAAATGGGAATGGATTTGGGAACTTAAGCTTCCTCAAAATCTAAAACTTTTTCTTCTAGACAATATTCCACTAAAAATTGTTGACGAATAGTCTGAGGGTCGCATGGTCCAATGAAGCTTCGACTTTATGCCAAAGATGTTCTGAATCCAACAAAAACTTGGATCACGTTTTGCGTTCTTGCTGTAAAGCATAGAACATTTGCAAAAATTTTCTAGACAAGGAAATAATGAGGCGGGACCGGAACATGGAGATTACTGACTGGATCAAAAAATACATTAGAGGGAGTTCCCTTAATCCTGCGTCTTTTTACTATTTCACTATACTATTTGAAAAAAATTGAAGGATAGAAACGAGGAATTTATCGAAGGGACCAAGCAAGATCACTTCCTTGTCGCCTCTAAATTTTTTGAATTATATGAAAAAATATTAAAAACTTTCTATCCTCAACTGAACAAATATGGAAGCCCGAATAACCTTATTACTTATTGGTGGCATCCCTTGACAAGTGTTTTTTAATCTCAATATGGATAGAAGTGCCAGGGAAAACCTTTAATAATGAGGCATAAGAGCCCTTGTGAGATTTCATCTAGGGAGCTCGAAGATAGGATATTATGGACAAATTCCATCATGTATGAGTTTTAACGCTAAACTAAGGAGCACATCTATGGGGGATCCTTGTTGCCATAGGAAAAGAATTCCCAAGAGTCATCGTGGAGACAGATTCAGAGGAACTAGTGATGTTCGTTAACGGACACTGCCTAGACACCCATCGATTTAGGAAGTGGATCGAAGACATAAAACGCTTCTTGGCATCAAACAATTACTAGCTCAATCTCATCTCAAAGTGAGAGAACAAATGTGTTAATTTCCTTGCAAAGATTGGCACATATGGAGGAAGGGATATAAAATATCTAGACAACCCGCCAGAGAAAATTGAAAGGCTTATCCTTCCAGAGATAAAATCTGAAGCTTTTGATCGTGGCCCTTAGGCCTTGTTTTCTCTTTTGCACACACAAGAAAAAAGTCTTTCATCCTCCAATGTTTGATCTTGTTTGATTTTATTTTTCACTTTAAAATTTTATACTTTATTCGATTATATTTTTATTAAATTAGAAAAGTAACATTTCCATTCTAATTTAATGAAAAGAATAAAAAATAGGTGAAATTAAAATTTTCATCATAATAATTTTTATTTTAGCTTTAAAAAAAAAAACAAAAGAAAAAAAATGAATGAGGGAAGTTATTTTTTTTTTTTGTTACATTTAACTATTAGGGTATGTTTAATTGTAAAATGGAAAAAAGAAAGAAAAAAAAATAAGGAGAAAATAATAATTTTATCCACTGAAAAAGATAAATTATTTTTCTTAGTATTGTTTTGGTTAGTAAGCAAAATAAAATGAAAGAAAATTATTCGTTTTAATATAATTTATTATTTTATCCCTCATATATTACATAAATAAATTAAAATTTTCATTGTCAAAAATGTAATTATAATTTTATTTTTTTCATGGAAATTTGTCCCATGTTTTTTTTTTTTTTTTTTTTCACATTGGCTTGGAAAAGAATTACTTAAGAAATTATGTATTTTTCTTATTATTTTTCTCTCATTTTTCCTGCATACTAAATATTTTATTTTTTTTAATTTTTATCATATTTTCTTTTTTTGTTCCCTCTATATACTAAACAATTTTTTTTAGTCATATTTTCTTTTTTTTATTCACCTAAACAAACGCAACTTTAAATTTATTTAAAAAATCGAGAAAAAAAGATAACTTCTAATATACTTGGTTAACAAAAAACAAAATAAAAATCAAATTACAAAGACTAAAAATCATTTCACTCTAATTTTTTCCCCTGTAAAAAAAATTAGATCATAAAGTTCAAAACAAATTTTCGATTACTAAATTAAATAAACAAAAAGGAGGAGAAAGAGAAGGAGGGGGAGGAGAGAGAGAGAGAGGTGTTGGGGGAATTGAAAAAAACAAAAAGAATTAAAGCACTCAACCAGTGAGCTCCTCCTCCTTGTGGGTCTCAATCACAAGATCCGACCGAGGGTAAGCCATGCAGGTGAGCACCCACCCCTCCGAGATCTGGTCGCCGTCGAGGAAGCTGACATCCGACTGGTCGACCTTCCCCTCCACCACCTTCCCGGCGCAGGACGAACACGCTCCGGCCCTGCAAGAGTACGGTAACCCGATCCCACTCTCCTCCGCCGCGTCCAGTATGTAGATGTCGTCCGGGCACTCGAACTCCTGCGGTCCCTCCGGCGTCAGAAGTTTTACCTTGTACGCTGCCGTAAGTGTGAGGCTTAAGCAGCGGCCGCTGGTCTTGGTACCGAAGAGGGTCTGTCGGGCGGCAGTGGGGAGAGAAGAGAGGTTGGTGGTCGCCGGCTGAAAGCGGACGAAGGAGGTGGTGACCATGGATCCGGTGAGTACACTTGACGTTGCCATTAGGGGAGGGGGAGTATTAGAAACGTGCCGAGGGGGTGTGGGTTGTGGAAAACAAGTGTGGATTTGGAGGAAAGAGATAGATGACTATCTGCCACGTGTCATCGTTTTGGTGGTTTGTTTATCTTGATTTTGATGGTAAATCCATAAAAAGCGAAATATTAAAGATAATGACTTTTCTAGTCCAATTGTGTCCATATTCAATTTGTCCTTGTTATTTCGTGTTATTTCGTGTTCGGCACATTCAGTCCACTATTATTAAATTTAGCTTCAATTTGACCAAATTAGTAAAAGTGTTAGTTAATTTGAGCCGGTGTCTAATTAGAGTAGTTAGGTTTCAATCTTTTCTAATAAAAAAAATTAGAGTTTGATATTTTTCTAAAGTAAAAAAATATTAGATTATTTTTTTTCATTGAAAAGAATTAGATTTTGATTATTCCTGAATTGAATTCAGATACCTTAGATCGTTTTAAAAATGTTTTTATGCTCTTAAATTTGAAAACGATTTTTTCAACGATCTTAAATTCAAACAATCAACAATAATATGAAATCTAAATTAAGAACAATAACTCGAAAAAATTTCAGCAGGAAAACATTGAAGAATGAAAATAAGATCGCAAGATAGCCAGATCGGTGACGTCAATTCAGCAGCACTTTAGCGCAAACACTTTAACACAAAATCTCTCTCAAATAATCTCACCAAAATTATAAGTCTTAGAAAAACTTAAAAACTAATAGTTCTTGATATATTTCATCCAATTTTCGCAAGTCTATATATATATATAATAAGATCATGCCTTCTAACGGTTACTTTTTAAAAGATATGCCTTTAAAAGATATTTTTAGACCCCATATAATATATTCATTCAATTCTGATGTATTTCACTTAAAAATAACTTTTAAAACTCTCAAATAAGTCCACAAAATATTTCTAAATTATCAATCACAAAGATAAGAAGTATTTAACTAACCAAATTGAGAAAATCATTTAATATGTGAACCAAATCAGTAGGAATTCAAAATATATAGACCATATCTTCAACAAGATCAGATTCCCCAAATTTCTCTCTTGGAATCATAAAAAAAGATTAGTTTTTTACCAGAAGACCAAGATCCTTGAAATTTCAATCGAAATAGTCGGTTAACCGAACTATGGCCTATCGGTTAACCGATTGATTTAGCGTGCAAACCAGGCCAAAACCAAGCAGCTCGTCGGTTAACCGATCTCCCCATGGTTGGTTGACCGATTCATTCAGGGAGTTTTCCCGGCCAAAACATAGCACAATTGGTTGACCAGTTGCCTTCCATCGGTTGACCAATTGGTTCATACACTTTTCCTTTCCCACCCTTAGACCCATCGGTTGACCGAACCCTTCTTGGTCAGTTAACAAATTGATGCAGGATCTTTATATTTTGTTCCGAAACCTCATTGTTTCAATCAGTTGACCAATCCATTTCTGATCAGTTGACCGATTGATGCTGGTTGGTCAATTCCTTCACCAATTTCTGCTCTAAAACTCAACGTCAATTAATTGATTGTTTTTCTAGGTTAACTAAATTGACCCTAAATTTCAATTTTAAACATGATTTACAATTTAAGTTAATTTTTATTTTTCAATTTCACATAGGAGCACATATTTAAATATTAATTAGGATCATAAAATTCATCAAATCAAACACACATAAATATAACTCATTTAATAGTGTCGTGTGTGATCCTAATTTGGGTTGTATTAAGAGTATAAGAGTATTGAGTTGTTTTCACTTAATTTCTTCAGGATTTTCAACACTCTCCATTTCTTCGATGTCCATCTTTGCACCCTTTTTATTTTCTTCATGATACAATCTTTAAATGAAACTATTTTTCTGAAACACTCAACAAACCTATTAGTTTCACCAAAAATATCAACTTTTAATTGTCCATCAAAACCTCGAGATCAACAATATGTACTAGGCCTTTCGCCATTTTTTTAATGCGTGAGACTAAAACACAAGTCACAGTAAAGTAAGGGACTTTTTTAAAATTAAGGATAAAATAAGGGACCTGCCACCGAAACACCCTAAATTTTAAGTATTGACAATTTTAAGTGTTGAATTTTAAATGCTCGAATTTTAAGTGTTGAAAATATCAAAAGTTTGTTTGATAAAATTAAAATTTTAAGTGTTGATATTTAAGTGATGAATTCTTTTTGTCTGTTATATTAGTACAAAATTTGAAGATTGAAAATTATTTAAATTGCATTACTAAATCAAGATAATATGAAGAAAAAAAATGGAGAACAAAACAATAAAATAAAAATACCAATAACATATTAAAAAGTTTAAATACATAAATAATAACAAGTTAACAATATAGATTTCAACAAAAAAAAAAATCTGTGAATTAAATAATTCAATTGCAATTCTCTTTCTCAAATGAAAATAGAAACCGATCTGTTGAGGGTAAGCTAGGTCTGTTGAGGGTAAAAAGATCTCAATAAAAAATAAATAAAAAAGGTTAAACCCATTAAGTGGGCAAAAAAAAAAAAAAAATAAGTAAAGGCCCATTGGGAAAAAAAAAGGGGGGGGGGGGGGGGGGGGGGGGGAGGGGGGGTTTGAGCTAATTAAGTGATATAAAATAAGTAAAAGCCAACCAATTAAGTGATAGAAAATAAGTAAAAGCCCATTGGCTGAAAATTTTAGGCCCCATAGACTAAAAATTTAAGTGACACTTAATTAATTAAATAATATTAATTAAAATTATCAAACCAACTTAATTAAATAAGTACTTAATTTTTCCAATTTTTAGCTTTCAATTCTGTAATTAAATATAGGTTAAGTAATATACAAAAATTATAAAAATAATTATTGAATTTTTTCATTCCCCTAACTAGAATGTTTTCTCCCTAATTAATACACGAAAACTATATAGAAATAGTTCCTCCTAATAATATTCAGAAATTATAGAAATTTCTAATTTTCCCTAATTAGAAACAATTTTCCGTAATTAGAAATAATTCTTAGTAATTAACATACTGAAATTATAGAAAACTATAATCCCCCCTAATTAAAAATAATTCTCCATAATTATAATAATTCTAATTAATTAATAAACAAAAATTATAAAAATAATTATATAAATTTCTAATTCCCTCTAATTAGAAATAATTTTCCCTAATTAATATACCGAAATTATAGAAAATTATAATTTTCCCTAATTAACATACTAAAATTATAGAAATAATTATAGAAAATTCTGATTCTCCTTAATTAGAAATAATTCTCACTAATTCATATATGAAAATAATATAAATAATTATACCTAATTAATATATGAAAATTATAGAAATAATTATAAAAATTTCTAATTCTCCTATAATTCGAAATGATTTTCACTAATTAATATATGAAAATTATAGATAATAACTAAAGTATATATAACAATCTCGTACCGGTTATAATGATTTTCTATCATTCTCTATAACACACAGCTCCATCATTGGAAGTAATCGTACATCAGTCGCCATCTTACTCATCATCAGTTGGGCGCTCTTTAGCGACAATTCTCAGTTCATTTGGCATAATGCCATGACAATAAATAAATCACAGAGACAATCTATAAAATTTGATAAACTTGATTTGATTACATCAGTTTTTAGGCATCATCAATCATATGTTATTTTATCAAAATGCACAACATTTGATTAATTAATTATACTTCTCTTTGAATACGTATCTCTATCTACAATGAACATTGTTTACCTAGAAGTTATGTTATGAATATCTAAATTGAAGTATTGATATGGTAATTCAATTAGTAATTTATTTTGTTGTTTGGTTATAAAAATTTCATCATTAATATTCCATTACCTTTATCAATTGTTGTAGACATTGGTTGAAAATTTTCTCATTGATAGGGATATTATTATGAGATAACTGAATTATTGATATTGTTTCATTATCTTTATTCCTTTACTTTATTATCTTTCAAAATAATATTTGAGCATTTGAGAATATTGTATAAACAAATAAAATTATGTGAAAAAAATAAAAAATTAAACCAATATTCTTAAGGTATTATTATTGGTTTCATTTGAAACCATGAATTGAATTTTTTTAAAACATTGTATAAATAGATGATTTTTTTTTTTTTTTATATTTCTTCTAAATTTTTAGATTCATCATAGTAGAAGTGTATTGTTCAATTAAAAACATGTGCTAATAATTAAATTGTTGATTATTAGTATTAATGTTTGTTGTTTTAGGTGGTGGACTTATATTCTCTAATGATATTTTTGTTATTGAGTTCATTGATCTTTTTGCTTTATTGCTTGTTGGTCCAGTGACCTATCCAAAAGAGGGGTGAATTAGGTAGTTATAAAAATTAAAGCAAATTTTTTATCTTTCAACACTTATTAAATCAAATAATCAATTTATCATAAACTTTATAACGCAGCGGATAAGTTTTCAAGTCTAGATGTAAACCCAAATAATAAAAATATAAATAATGTATATCAATGCAGCACACAAGGATACATCCTGGTTCACCAAGCTACTCTTAATTAATCTAGTCCTCCGAGCCCCACAGAGATTTATACCCACTAAACCACTAAGATTCCTTTAAACAGGTAGGAACCAAACCTTTACATACTGATACTTTTCACAGGCTCAGAATCGACTTTTATAATTTTCTTTTCGCAGGCTAAAGAAGAACATCTATCTTTTTAAAAGGCTAAAGACTAACATAATTCTTTTATACTTATACTAAGAATCAAACCTCACAAACTCTTCAAGTATCCTTCTCATCGATAAGGATAGAACCATTACAATTCACTCCAAACTAATTCTATTCAGGAAGAATCAAGCTTATATCTTTTCAAAGGAAAAGAGTAACCTAACATTTTTATACAATAGGTAAAGATTAAACATCAATCTCTTTACCGGAAGAAATCGAAACCCAAGCTACCCTTGACTAGATACTCCCAACAGTATCTAATCCGCACAAACTCACCAATTACAAAAATCGATAAGTTTCTTCCCACTTGGAGCGTCTACCACCTCAAATCAATTAAATATAATTAATGTCCCGATAATTACTAGTGATAGAAATTAAGTGAGGAATTCAATATCTGATTATAAAAAATGTGGGTAGCACAAAATTAAGCACGTAATCAGATAATCACAGAAATCGTTTTAATTTTTTTTTATACTCTTTAAAATTCAAAAATAATTTTACAACGATCTTATCAACCAAGAAATTATAATAATATCAAATCACAATAAGAAATAATATCTTGGAAAAATCTCACCAGAATAACACCGAAAAATATAAATAGAATCGCTAGACATCTCAAATCGGTGACGCCAATTCAACAATCAGCATTTTATACCAAGAACACAACACAATGTATCTCTTGCATAAATATCAGTAGAATGATAGCTTTTAGAATAGCTTAGGAACTGATAGTTCTTGATGTATCATGATCAATTTTCGCAGCTCTATTTAAACTAATTTGAAACAAGGCCCCCAACAGTTAGTTTTCACAAGTTAAGATTTTAAATAGAACTTATAGACACCATATAACATAATTATTCAATTATAATGTATTTCACTCAAATATAGCTTTTAAATTTTCAATTAAGTCCTCAAATAATTTCTCAATTACTAATCACAAAGATTGGAAGTATTTAATGAATCAAATTGAGAAAACCATTTAATATATGAACCAAATCAATATATTTTCAAAATGTATGGACCATATATTCCATAATTTCAAATATCTCAAATCTCTCCCTTGAAACAGTTGGTTGATCGATCCCTGTGGTCGGTTAACTGATTGTGATTACAAGTGCAAAAACTTCAAATCCCATTTTGACCATTATGCAATCTGATTTTGGAAAAACTCAAAACATGAAAGTTGTAGCTCTCTTTCTAATATTTCTATATCATTTTGCATCACTTCAATATAATTTTGGATGAGAAATTTATGGCCAAAATACAAACAGGTGCACAAGCCCAGTCGGTTAACTAAGCTCTCACAGTTGGTTGACCGACAGATTTAGAGAGTTTTCCCATCTAAAACACGCCACAGTCAGTTGACCGATCCTTACATGGTCAGTTGATTGATCAATTAAGAGAGTTTCATCTTTCCAGCCCAACGCCAATCGGTTGACTGATCCGATACCCTTTGGTTGACCGATCACTGCGGAACCTTTCCTTTTAAACTAATCTCAACTCCAAACTTCATCGTTTTAATCCCGTTAACCGATTTATTTTCTTGGTTAACACAATTGACACTAATAATCAATTTTAAACACTAATCTTACTTAGGTCAGTTTTCTTTTTTCAATTTCACATTGGAGCAAATATTTGAACTAAATTAGGACTTTGATATAAATATCATAAATATAAATCATTTAATTTGTGTCGTGTGTGATCCTAATCGGGATACATTAAGAGCAAAAAAGATTTGAGTTGTTTTTACCTAGATTATTTAGAATCTTCAATCTCTTAATGTCTGTCTCTGCATTCTTCATATTTACTTCATGATGTTAGCTTGATTGGAACTCCTTAAACTGAAACACTCAATAAATATGTTAATTCTACAAAAATATCAACACTTAATTGTCTATCAAAATTCCGAGATCAGCAATTTTTTTATTTTATTTTTATGATGATAATTAACTTTAATGTTTTCTTCAAAACAAGAATGTAACCATGCTTTCTCTAAATCCGAGGACGAGTTTTTTAACTCATTAAAGTATAATCATGAAGATAATTCAAAAAACTCATAATATATTTAACGAAGCACAAAATATGATCAATCAAACAATTAATATATTCAATAAGGCAACATGATCATATCAACAATGTTCTCCCCCTATATTAGTGCAATTCTTAGGTAAACAAATCCTAAATATTAACTAACTCGTTTTAATCTCAATCAAGGTTTTCCCTTTAAATCTTTCCATTTTATCAATTAATCCAATTCAATAAACATCAACATATATTCCTTAATATAAACACACATAAATATAAATAATTTAATTTGTGTCGTATGTGATCCTAATTGGGATACATTAAGAGCAAAAAAGATTTGAGTTGTTTTCACCTAAATTTTTCAAAATTTTTAATCTCTTGATGTCTGTTTCTACATCCTTCATAATTGCTTTATCTTGATTGAAACTCTTTAAATTGAAACACTCAATAAAAACGTTAGTTCCACAAAAAACATCATCACTTAATTGTCCATCAAAATCTCAGGATCAACATTGCTTATGTATTAAAATTAATATGTTAAAATTAAGGTTGTCTTTTTTCATCCATGCTAACCATTATATTCTTTTTTTTTTTTTTTTGCTTCTCTCTTTGTCTCGCCCACAAATTTACTACTATTTTCTCTTCAAATTTTTGAAATGAATAATTGCATAACTATTTTATTTTTTTATTTTGTAGTTGCTTTAATATTGATTAAATGGATAATTTTTTAAACTATGTCATTTAATTTAATAGTTTTTAAAGGTTTTTTTTCTTTATTTTGTTCCTTGAGGCAGTTGATATTTTTTGTTGATCAAATCGTGTTTTGTTGATCTTGAGGCGGTTGGTATGATAGATATTTCATTTAGGATAACAATAAATCATATTTGTTGTCCGTGGAATAAAGAGAAGAATATTAAAAAAAAATCTGCTTTAATTTTTTTAATTTTTCATATTGATTTGTATTTTCATGTGTAATTGGATATGTTTTGTATTTTATGCACTTAATGATAAGATAATGCAAAATTATTAGGTTAATTTAAAATTAGTGTCTTTAGGTATAGGTAAACACTAGTCTATCATATAAAACAACTTACATTATATTTTCGCCTATGTAATTTGTTTCCATATTTTGAGGAACTTGTTAGCCTAAACAGTTTAGATCATAAGATCTATGAAATATGGTTTCAATGATAATGTCCCATTTGATGTTTTAACTATCCTAATGTTGTTATAAGTTGTAAATCAATTTTAGATGGAAGAATTCATCATGAAAAAATTATTCAAGATTAAGGTATGATTTACATAATGCAATTTTACACTCTTGTAACCTTGCTCAAGTATAGCAGACCCGGACTCTATAAGATGAACACACACACACATCGAGCATGCATAACTCTTAATTTAATATGTGCAACATATCCATTTTATGATTATATCGTGAGATACTTGTTTGGTTTATCCAATACATGTTTAAACGTAAATGTGATATATTGATCACAATATGCACAATATGCCATAATAGGTTATCTATATGTTCATTGCATGTACAATCATTAAAAATTTTAAATATACTTGAAAATATGTTCTACAAGTGTTTTGGATGATAAATGATCATAGACATGTGCCTAAACTATTGAACGGATGAAAAATAACAAAAAATGAGACTTGCAGGACCCACAGGCAACTAAGGACTATCTATAGTCGATTAAGGGCCTCTATAGTCGACTATGGACATGTCCTTAATCGATTAAGCACGGTCAATAGGCTATCTTTTCAATTACGTTTTTACTCTATTTTCACGTTGTTTCTCTTGTTCTTGAAATATTTTGAGTGTTTTTACACCTCAATTAATTTTTTGAAATTACCATTGGTTTAAATCTAATTGGACTTAATCATCAAATTGGTAATTAACCCCTTTTAACAGTTTTTCACATGAACTTAAACTTTGTTTCTACTGATCAAGACTTTTCACCATTAATTATATTATATTTTTATAAAATTGATTAAGTTGTTCATGTGTTGTAATCAAGTTATAAGCATTGGATTGAATATTAGTTGTTTTTAGAACAAGTTGTTAAGACAAACCCTATTTTTGTTGGATAAAATATGTCCAAGTGTTGAATCATGCATAAATGGATCATATATTGCAATACAACGTATTTTAATGGTAATGTAGTGTATATACTTACTAATATTACAGGTACCAATGTTCCTATACGTTATACGTTTCTTATAATTGTATAAATTCAATGAATACTTGTAAAGTTGACAAATCTAAAGAAAATCTCTTTTATTGACTTTTGATATTCAAATAATAAATGCATATGTTGTTGGCTGCATTTTTCCCTGATCAAATCTTTATTCCAATATTGTTATTAATATATTTTGACTTATTTAGAGAGGTCTCATGCTGAGAAATTAAATTAATGCATAGTTTGAAAATATGCTACCTGAAAATCTATTTTTAACCCATGTCAAGTAAATCTGACCTATCTTTTAATCTACATGTGCAAATTTTGAGATATTCAATGCATTTGAAAGCTAAATCAATTAAATTTAATTTCATAATAAATTCGAGTAGGTCCCATACAATTTTGGTGGTTTAATCAAATCATTTCTCACATGGAAGTGAGTTGTATCTGAATGTTTTCTTGAGCATATTTTTCTTAAAGTGTCTAATACTTGTCTTTGCTTCAAGAAACACCTAGCAACGATTACAAATACCTTTGCAAATCTATTTGGAAGATATTAAGTCATATTTGACTATTTAACAAAGGCTATTCTACAGGGAGAACAAGAACGAAAGCAAGAACAAGAAAATCTGAAGTTCTCCAAGGCATTCAAACTAGATTTAGAAACCAGCATCATTTTAATCATACTTCTATAAATTTTCTTGCTTGAGTGATTGTTGTATTTACTTTATACACGCTTGGAGTTTTTGAGTTCATTATCGTGAGAGTGTTTAAGCTCCATTTGTATGAATCGGTGAGACTATTTCATTGTAAAATCTTGAGTAAGAGTTTTACTCAAGAGGAGAGTTCTTGAGTGGAAGATATTCACTCTTAGTTGAAAAATCTTGAGATACATACTTCACAAGTGAGATTATGAAAGGTTTAATCTTAACCTGTAAGAAAAAATTAAAGATTAGTGGATTGAAATCTCCGAAGGAGTTTGGGAGAATAGATGTAGGCAAAGGGTTGTCAAACTACTATAAATACCAGTGTCATTTTCTCTAACTCTGCTATTTACTTTTCTGTGTGATTTGTGTTTGTGATATTATTATTTGTTAATATTCCGCTGAGCACTTGATTATTATAAAGATTCGTGACTTTATTTGATTTCCTATCAACTATGCTTTCATCGACCCCTAAAAACAAAGCCATTATTTTACTTTGGAAAACTAGATACACACAAAAAAAGAAAAGAAAAAAAACTTGTCTTTTACTTCCTATTTAATTTTTAAAGAAACTTTGGTTAAATTAATAATAATAAAAATAATTTTTATTCTTAATAATATATTAATTAAAATTAATTATATGTAAATATGGAAACTGTATTTTTGCCTACATATTTTGTCTCCAAATTTTAAAAAACCATTAAAACAAATTTCAATTAAATTAATAACAATAATGAGAAAAAATTATGCAAGACCCAAATTATCACCATATGTATACAGGAACGTGCCAAGCACGAGAAACCACAACAAACTATGAAGCTCACCAACATACCTACCCCAGAATGCCCTCTATCTCAGGCAGCGCTTTGCCCCAAACGAACTGACTACAACATCAACCTGACTAGTGAAGATTGGCTCTTCGGCCCCAATTTCCTCCCCTGACCAGGGTTACTACTCCAAGACACAGTGTCGTTGTTATACCTACCAAGGTACGGTTGTAATCCCCTCCATTTATTCAGGGAAGAGTCGTTACACTCTCTAAGTAATGGCTTCTTAACTTCTGATTCTGCAATTATCGCTGCAATAATGGTGATAAGCCGAGATTCAGAAAGGACTTGCCAAACAAATCCTCCCACACCTATAAATACTTACAGGGGGACTGACTAGTACGCATACTTTTTCCTAGCTAATACTCTACTAAATTTCACTCAGAACATCCGACTGATTCTCACACTAGAGGTGAAACACTGGAAGACCCACCCACGATTCATTATTTTGTAGGAACATGAGTCGAGGGATTAGCTTGCATTAGGATATCAATTTCATTTTGAATCCCAAAGTCACATGTTGGATGAAGTCGTTTTAAGCTTCATTAGATTGGCATCGTATATAGTAATGACAAATTGTCTTTTTCACCTTTTTATGTATATGGTTACTTTGTGATATGGAGTGATGATAAACGAACATGAATGCGAGATACAGTCGCTCCATAAGGTTAATCACGAAGTTGGCTCATCAAGAGAATCACCCACACTTTTAATTGAATTGATGAGAAAGATTCGTGGTCTCTCTCAAATTGTTTAATGCCTAATTGGATAGGACAGATAGAATCAATTACCCCTACCCCTGCCGATTCTGCAAGGGTACAAGTCATCACAATAGTGAAGCACAGGCCATTGCAGACGAGGGACGAAACACGCAACAGGAACAATTTCAGGACGAAGAACGTTAACGAGATCAACACGATCTCCGATAAGAGTTGGTAAGAATTTGTAAGGAGAGATATGAATTGTGTCGGGGGAGCCAGAACAACCGATAAGGCCTTGAAGTTTTGCTATCGGAAAGAACCCCCTAGCGTGCATTCGTGAATAGGGCCTTAGAAATCTTTGAGACGAGTAAGAGATAGAAAAAGCGGAGTGCCCATGCTGAGACACGAGACGCGTTCCACTCAGATGATGGGAAATACTCAAGGTACATCTACGAATATTCTCTCGTCCTCCGTGGAGGCCCATCGACTTCCCGGCCAAAGAACCAACGAGATGATCCAAATCAGCACGCTGAAAGGGATTTGTGAGAATAAGTTAACGCTATCATTGAGAATCCTGGATAAATTAGGAAAAAGGATCCGAATATCTACGAGATTGTGAAGGTGAATGTTTTTCCGTTTACTACCTGGGTGTTGCGGGAATAGGTCTCGACAAACTTCAAAATGCTATCCCAAATCGGGATATACCAAGGTGATTATGACCTTGAAGAACACCTCGACATGTATCACGCTCACATGGATCCGTGTGAACTGTTAAATTCAACAATGTGTCAGGCTTTCTAAGTGACCTGGACTGGAACAGTCCAAAAGCGGTATAAAGATCTGAAGCTAGGTATTTTTTTATTCATTTGAGTCTTTTAGTCTTACTTTCGCACATAGGTTCATGAGCATCTAATGATGAACCAAAAACCCATCACACCTCATGTTAATAAGGCGAAGGAAAGATGAGATACTAAAGGCATACATTGAAAGTTTCCATCACAAATCTGATCAAGTAGAAGACCTGAATGACGTAATGATGACGACAATTTCTGGAGTTAGAAAAGGTCCGTTCATGCACGATATGGCTCGAGCGCCACCTAAAACCTTGGTCGTGGACTTTACTTTCTTTATTGATTTCATTATAATAGAGGACGTGTATCGGGATCGAGCCTAAGAAAAAAAAGATATCAAAGAAAAAAGGAAAGTCGAGGAGCCGAACTATAGCGAACCTGGGCGAGACGACTCCCGGTCGAAGAAAACGAGGAACAAAGTAGAGAATGGTAGAGCCGACAGAAATCCTAAGAGGAATAGATCTTCCATGTGCTTTACAAACGTTGCTTCCCTCAATGTTCTATTAGGAACTGTCCTGATGCTAATCTAGGACCAAAAAAAAAAAAAAAAAAAATTGGTTAAGTAGCCGTAGACATTGAAGAACTCTAAAAAAGAGACCAACTCCCACAAGTTGGTATGATTTCTATTGCGATCACAACCACATCACTGATAGCTACTATGAACTGAAGAACGTTATCAAGCAACTGATTAAAAGCGGTCGCCACAGGAGGTTCACGACCAAAAGAGAACATGATGATTGGAATCGTAAGGACGAAAGAGAAAGGCCTAAAGTCCAATGGTATATCTACACAATCTATGATGGATTTGCCTTAGGAAGAATGACTAAGTCCTAATATAAAGATCATGCCCAAAGGGGAAAGCGTCGAGCTGAGGATTACATATTTCAATTGTCCAAGGGACCCATCAAAGAAAGAAAGGATATTACCTTTATCATTGAAGATCTATGTAGGTTTCATAGACCCCATGATGATGCTTTGGTAGTAGTCCTCCAAATCATGAATTATAACATCGTGAGTACTGGTTGATAGTGGTAGCTCGGTAGAAATAATCTACTTGGTTGAATTCAACAAGATGGGGATTGATCATGACCAGCTAAAACCAATTATGACTCTTCTAATCGGTTTGGAGGGAATATAGTGAAGCCACTCGGATAGATTACGCGTTAACTTACAATGGGCACAAAGCCAAAACACTCAACAATTGACACATGATTCATGGTAGTAGATTGTTTATCGGCTTATAACACCATTATCGGAAGACTGTGTTTAAACATTTTGAGGGCTTTCACATCGACATATCATCTGATACTAAAGTTCCTATACAGGGTAGCCAAAAAGTAGCCAAAAAATGCTTTGTCATAGAGATGAAAATTTCTGAATAGCAATCAAATGACGAGAAAGTCAACGAAGACTTCCTGCCCAGAAATGTGGAAAAATGTTCTGGGAATGGGGGCATCATGGACCCTCAGATCAAGCAGCCATGTAAATCCGAACCTTGTCCTGACGAAGAATTGGAGGATATCCAAGTGCACCTGACTGAGCCAGATCGAGTCGACGCTCCCAAGGGGTTTGAAGAGAAGGCTAGTCAAACTCCACAGAGTCAACCACGACGTATTTTCCTGGCACATGCAAACCTACCCGGAGTAGAACTGAGCACCTCTATCCATCAATTATATAACAACACTGTATACCCTCCAATTAGGCAGAAATGCCAAAAAATTAAGCCAGAATAAGAAGGTCATGATCAAAGAAGAAACCAGAAAACTATCGAGACAAGTACCATTGAGAAAATTAACTTCCCCCTCTAGTTAGCTAACGTAGTTTTGGTAAAAACAAAAAGGTAGGAAAGTGGCGTATGTACATAGATTTTACTGATCTTAACAAAGCATATAAAAAATATTGCTTCCTGCTTCCAAAGATTAACGTTATCGTGGACGTAACTGCTAGGTATGAGATGCTAAGCTTCAGCAATGCCTTATTGAGGTATAACCAGATCAATATGTACCCCATTGATAACGAAAAAAATAGCCTTCATCACTGACAAAGGCTTATACTGCTACAAGTTGAGGCCTTTTGGATTGAAGAACACTGTAGGTATGGGTCGAAGGTTGGTGAATAATATGTTTGTCCAACTACTAGGAAAAATGATGGAGGTCCACATCGATGACATGCTAATCAATAGTAAGCAAGTTAATGACCACCTAATCGATCTGTAAGAGTGTTTTGATGTACTCAGAAAACACCAAATAAAGCTAAACCCAAGCAAGTGTGTATTAGAAGTCAAAGCCAAAATTTCTCAATCACCTAGTCATAATGAGGAAAATTGAAGCTAGCCTAGAGAATATCCAGGTAATCTTGAACATGAAGTCCCCAAGGATAATCAATGAAGTACAAATCTTGACAAGATGAGTAGCAACCCTGAACTATTTTATTTCCCGGGCATTAGACAAGTGTCTGCCCTTCTTCAAGACCCTACAAGGTAACAAAAGGTTGGATTGTACCAATGAGTGTGAGGAGGCCTCTTTAGCACTCAATAGATATATCTCAGCACTGCCAATACTCAATACCACAAATCCCAAATAAAAAATAATTGTGTACTTGTTAGCAGCATCTACTGCTGTAAGCTCAACACTCGTGGTAGAAGAGCAGGGCGTTCAAAGGCTTGTTTACTACGTGAGGCTACCTACAACTCGAACTTATAGCCTATGCATTGATAGTTTTGTCAAAAAAAAGCTCTGACATTATTTCCAGGCTCATCCTATGGTGGTGTTGAACAACCAACCATTGAGGGTCATATTACATTGATCGGAAACCATTGGGTGACCGTGACTACTCAAATGGTTAATCGATGGGAGTTCCATATTGAATATTGTCCAAGGACAACTATCAAGGGAACAAACAATGGTTGACTTCACCCAAGAATTCACTCCTCCCGAAGAAAGAACCCCCAATAGAGAAAGAAATAATCCATGATCCTAGCGAACAAGTAACTGACGTTTGGACCGCTTAAGTTAATGGGTCATCATATCAAAACGGCTCAGGGGCCAGGTTGGTATTCTACACCCTCGAAGGTGACATCTTGAAGTATGTATTGAGACTTGGATTTAAAGATACGAACAATAAGGCCAAGTACGAAGCATTGATCTCATTTCTGAGAATCCTGAGAGAACTTGGGGCGACCGAGGTAGACTTTATTGTGACTCTCTTCTTCTGGAAAACCAAGTAAATGGGGAGTACACGACTAAAGAGGAAAAAAATATGGTATATATGAGGAAATCTAAGATACTTATGCAAAGTTTCTCAAAAATCTCCACCAAACAATTCCCAAAAAAAAAAAAAAACAAGCATGCGGATTCACTGTCCAACCTAGCTTTTGCCTTTGAAACCAAATAGCAGAGGACTATCAGGGTTGAGCATGTATTACGGCCAAGTTATGAAGAAATGAAGGAGGAAGTTAAGGTGGTGACATGACAACCTAGTTGCATGGGCCCCATGATAGGTGTGATCTACCTACGTATTTCAAAACCGAATTAAGTTAGTTTCTGAGCATTTATATAGTATTTTATTAAGTTTTAATTAGTTTTCTTAATTTTTGTATAAATCAGGGGTGTGGGAAAAAAAGATATGAAACTAGAGCGAAAATGATGACATCGAACCAAAAGCGATCGAAAAACGGTGGAAAAACAAGCTCGGAGGCAAAATTGTGAAACAAGCCCACCACCGCGGTGGTGAAGATGCTGAGAAGAGAACAAATGTTACCGATAGACCACTGCCTAGGCGGAAATCCACAAGAGAAAACAAAAATAGGCTACTAACAGCCCACCGCCTAGGCAGAAATCCAACAGAGACTTTTCCACGTCCACCGCTGTCTTCATCACCGTGAAGGTCACCAATTGACCTACCTATGCCTAGGAGGTGGATCCATTCGCCTAGGTGGAGAGCCTCTGCAGAGCCTAGATATTTTTAGGATATTTTTTTTAGATATTTTGTTTATAAATACTATCCCCTCTCCCCTCCTTATGAAACCCCCGGCCATTTGGGCACATTAATCTATATTTAGGATGGGGTTTAGTAGTTTTATATGTGGAGCTCACATCCCGAAATGGAAAAGACGGCGAATCGATTATTGAGCGTTCTTAGCAGTTTATCTTCGGACAAGGCTAAGTTCTTCGATTGTTTTTCCTTATTTATTTATCTTAGGATCATGTGAGCATGTTTAGCTTATTATTTCATTGTAAATGAGGCTATCGCCTTAGCTAAACATGGATTGTAGTAGGGATTAACAATAAATTTATAAATACGTTGTTTGGATTATTTCGGTATTTCGTTTGTGATTGTTCTTCGTAGTTTGATTGTATTTATCGAATTATTTGTTTATCATTCTTAGTTAGATAAATGGAGAATACGGGATTTTGATAAACCCCGAATTCGGATTAGGGTAAACGAATGCCAAGAACTATAACCCGGTTGGGGTTTGAATCGTGGACAATCGATGACGTTAGGGCAAGACTCACGCGAACTAAAGTCGTTAAGACGTTGAGGGGGACTTCTTTGTTGACACGAAATTGTGTTATATCCCCTGTATTACACTCGGGAGAGGTGGCGAAGGAGTTTTAGAATGGAGATTGTCGATAGGGTAAATACAACGCACGATCCAATGACCCGGCCGGGAGTTGGATTGTGTACAATCAATGACGCTGGGCGAGACTCACATGCCCTAGGGTCGTTAAGATGTTGAGGGGGACTTCTTCGTTGACTCGAAGTCATGTATTCCTCCGTCTTACACTCAGGAGAGGTGGCGGTGGAGTTTACGTACCGAGATTGTCAAATAGGTCGAACACCGTAAATGTGAGTAAGTCGAGATCGAACACGTATTTGTAGACATGTTAATCCCTAGGCAATTCTTTACCCTAAAACATATTAGTATATTAATATAGTTAATTTAGGTAATATTAGTATTAGTTTAATTAATTAAATACATTTGTTTTTCACTTAGATAATGTTAGGTCACGACAAACGTGGTATTCAATAGTAATGACATCAATCCCTGTGGATACGATAACCCGATCTTAACAATCACACTATACTAAAACTTTAACCTCGTACACTTGCGAGTAGTCACATACAGGTGAGGATGTTGAATCGTCGCCCGTAGAAGTTTTTGGTGCCGTTGCTGGGGATTGTTTTGATGTTATTGCTGGAGAAACGCATAACGGACGGAGACTTAAGTTTTAGATAGGAGAAACAAGTGTATCGTATTTTGCCAGGGATCAGCGATGTCGTTATTTTCAATATTGTGTGTAAATGACTTGATTTTACTTTAGGCATTTCTTTTGTATATAATTTTTGTTTACAGTTTTGTTTTTATTTCTTATGCAGGGTACTTGGCGATTTTAGATCGACGGGTATTGATGCATCCCTTTCGACAGGATTCCAAACCATTTTATGGTGCGGGGCCACTTACATAATCCGGTGAGGCATTTCATTGAAAGATTGAGCCATCCAAAGTAAAACCTCGCCAATCTTGAGGGCGTTCTGAAAATGTTGGGCCGAGGACATTAAACCATGCGCTTCTTGGGAGGCAACCCAAGGTCATAAATAAGTTAAATCCGTCACAACCGAATTTATTCGGAGGCGAGATCCTCTCGCCCCCCAGGTAAGTGTTCTAAACACCCTTCGTCAACATGTTTTAATTCAATATATTGAGATTGATGATTAGGTTTGCTGAGGACACTGTCCATTTTGAGTTTGGATGTGATGTGTAGTATTTAGTATTGTTAGTTTATGTGTTATCGTTTTCTCGTATTACATGCGTGTTTAGGTTAGAATGTGTTTATGTTTTTGTGTGTTGTTGTTTAAATGTTGAGTTTTGTGTTCATCTGGGCCATTATCTAATGATGAGATTACCCCTGGTTATTTTCGAAGTCAAGGGTAATACCAATGCATGTGTGTTCTGTGTGTTTGACTATGCGTTTTGGTTAAAATTATTGTAGATCCTAATTTGCACGAGCACATAGACTCAATATATAGTTATTCAATTGATTTGAGGACAATTATCAATTAGTCAAATTCATGACACATTAAGGATTCTAGAACTTGATTGAGGGGAAGCTTGAGGCGAAATCCTAGGCGAGGTAGTTCAGGAGACATGATTTAGGCATTCTTTTTTATCGCTTGAGACTTTGAAGACTACCCTGATATATGTTTATCCCTCGTTACCCTGTTGAAGCCTAAATGTCATTTCAATTTTGAACACATAAACTAATACCCTAGCCAGTGGATCTTTTTCCAAACCTAAATCGCTGAATTTTAAAGGCACATTTGAGTGAATCAAATTAGCAATGGTAAATGTTACTTGATGTGAGCAGTTGAGTTTAGGGCAAACTTCTAATTGGTTCAGTATTTGAGTACTCACTTGTCGTTTTTCATTTGTATTTCGCATACCCCTTCAATTGTAAAAATCAAATAAGTTTGGGGGTTTGTTCATTGAAAAGAAAAAAAAAATAGAATAAAAAAAAAAAAGAATCAAGTGTAAATACAATTTTTATTTCCATTTCTTTTGACAAGTGAGTACATCGGTCTTAAATGCATGTTCGAGATTGTTTCTAATCTTTTTATGGGGGTTCGAGAGTGAATGTGCCAAGCGTTGAGCCTTGGGTAACGTTAAGTTAACAACGTTAACCCGTTTTCTATTCCGAAATACCCTTGGCCAAATATTCCTAAATCGAACCAAGTCCTTCTGATATTTACGAACTACTTAACCTACATTAGTGGAGAGTGGACCCCAATCAGGCATATGAAAATCCTAGTCCTTCACTATCTAAGTCATGAATTTCGTTGGTAGATGATCCAATCCGATAGTTGTATAATTATATTATTGAGTTTCACACTAACACGTTTACAGGATCTAGAATATCGTTCACCATTATTGCATGTCAAAATTCTAGAACCACATGATGTGCTTTACCGCCTGAACTCGATATGACTGGCCGTTGTTGAGGGACAACAATAACTAGACCGTTAGAAGAAGTCAAAACTCGCATGTTGTTATGTTTAGATTGTTTTAGGATGTTTGTTATTTTATTTCGTTGTGTTGTTTTTCATTTCCATGTGTGTGTTTGGCTCGAGGACTAGCCAAATTCCAAGTTTGGGGGTATTTGATACGTGTGATCCACCTACGTATTTCCAAACCGAATTAAGTTAGTTTTCGAGCGTTTACATAGTATTTTATTACGTTTTAATTAGTTTTCTTACTTTTTGTATAAATCAGGTGTGTGGGGCAAAAAGATAGAAAATTGGAGCGAAAACGATGAGATCGAACCAAAAACGATCAAAGACCGATGGAAAAACAAGCTCGGAGGCAAAATTGTGAAACAAACCCACCACCGCCTAGGCAAAAATCCTGCTGAAAAAAGAACAAATATTATTGATGGACCACCACCTAGGCGGAAATCCACCAGAGAAAACAAAAATAGGCTATTGACAGCCCACCGCCTAGGCGGAGAATTCCACCGCATAGGCAAAAATCCAACAAAGAGTTTTCCATATCCACCGCTATCTTCATCGCCGCGGCGGTCACCAACTAACCTACCTCCACCTAGGCGGTGGATCCCTTCGCCTAGGTAGAGAGCCTCTGCACAACCTAGATATTTTTAGGATATTTTTTGAGATATTTTATTTATAAATACCATCCTCTCTCCCCTCCTTGTGAAACCCCCGGCCATTTGGTCACCTTAAGCTATATTTAGGCTAGGGTTTAGAAGTTTTAGAGGTGGAGCTCACATCCTGAAGTGGAGAAGACGGCAAATCGATCGTTGAGCGTTCTTAGCAGTTTATCTTCGGACAAGGCTAAGTTCTTCAATTGTTTTTCCTTATTTCTTTATCTTAGGATCATGTGAGTATGTTTAGCTTATTATTTCATTGTGAATGCGGCTATGGCCTTAGCTAAATATGGATTGTAGTAGGGATTAACAATAAATTTATAAATACATTATTTGGATGATTTTAGTGTTTCGTTTGTGATTGTTTTTCGTAGTTTGATTGTATTTATCGTATTGTTTGTTTAGCATGCTTAGTTAGATAAATAGAGAATACGGGGTTTTGACAAACCCCGAATTCGTATTAGGGTAAACAAATGCCACGACTCTATAACCCGGTCGAGGTTTGAATCGTGGACAATCGATGACGTTGGGGCAAGACTCACACGACCTAGGGTTGTTAAGACGTTGAGTGGGACTTCTTCGTTGAGACGAAGTCGCATTATATACTCCGTCTTACACTCGGGAGAGGTGGCGAGGGAGTTTTAGATCGAAGATTGTCGATAGGGTAAATACAACGCACAATCCAATGACCTGGTCGGGAGTTGGATTGTGTGCAATCAATGACACTAGGCGAGACTCACGTGACCTAGGGTCGTTAAGACATTGAGGGGGACTTCTTCGTTGACTCAAAGTTATGTATTTTCCCATCTTACACTCGGGAGAAGTGGCGATAGAGTTTACGTACCGAGATTGTCAAATAGGTCAAACACCGTAAACGTGAGTAAATCGAGATCGAACACGTATTTGTAAACACGTTAATCCCTAGGCAATTCTTTACCCTAAAATATATTAGTATATTAATGTAGTTAATTTAGATTATATTAGTATTAGTTTAACTAATTAAATACATTTGTTTTTAGCCTAGATAAAGTTAGGTCACAACAAACGCGGTATTCGATAGTAACGACACCAATCCCTGTGGATAGGATAACCCGATCTTAACAATCACACTACACTAAAACTTAGACCTCATATACTTGCGAGTATAAGTAGCGGCGTATTTTACGCCCCTACCACCCTATTTTCAGCAACGTCGACAACGAGATTTTTCCCAACCAGAAGAACGAAGCACAAAGGGTTTGTTATCGGGCGTTCCGGTACACTATAGTACGTAAAGTATTGTATATGTGGTCTTTTATAGGTCTTTTGCTTTTTTCTTACATCAGAATAAAGGCCATTATGTACTCCATGACATCCATGAATGATTATGCGGCAACCCCTCAGGAGCACGTACTTTGGCTAAGAAAGCATTAAAGCAAGGATACTTTTGGCCAACGATCGAAGTCGATGCTATAGAAGGAGATGAAATCGACCATATGGAGATGAGTCCAAAACTTCTTCTCGGGAAGTAAAGACATTACTCTATTAGGAATAGAGTAGTCATAGTACATGTTGCGGAGTTAGGTCTCCATAATGATGTTCTACGAGAATCTGACTGCCTTGAGCTCTGGTTTATCAACAATTGGGGTTAGCTACAATGACAACGAGAGTAAGGGTAGTGCTTGATAGGGATCATCCACCTCCTCAGGGTCAGGCCTAACAGAAGGCCAACCTCTGCTCTGCTAACACCAAGGTCAAGCCAATCACAAGTCCCAACCCCAGGCCCAGCCAGAGTGCCCGAGGATGCAACACTAGAGTTGGTGATACGACCACTACCAAAAGGCGTCATCGTAGATGGACCAGCCTCAGTGTCACCTCTATCAGTAAAGAGGTTGAGCCACTCCAAAGTAGGACAAACCCACAACGCCTCAACATTATAAAGTAAGAAAAAATTAAGAAAAGTGAAGATAAGAAAGAGAGGCAACAAGAGATCATCGGATGGTGCGGAGGTACTTTGACTAAGTATTAAAAAGAAAAGATGGACACTACTTGGCATGAACAGGAACAAGCAAAGAACATGAATTCGAACAACCAAGAAAAAACAACGAAAGATGACTTATTGAAGACGAAAAAGAAAACAATTGATGGTCGCAAGAGAATCGCAAAAAGGCCAATAAAAGTAGACTCATTTTATAGGGATGTCCATGAGGAGTCTCTCCAAACGTCTCATAGGGATAAAGAGTGACCTGCTATCTAATTAATCACGAGGCATTTAATGTTCGACACGCTGAATGGGCAAAGCTTGAGGCGCCTTACTATCAAAATGCTCGTTAAGCATAATTATCGAGGAAACATTATCCTGACCTCGAGCCAAATCCAGTCTCGGGAAAATTTGTCCTCGTATTCTTGAGATATGTTTTTGTGCCTGCCCAAGAATAAGGAACATTTGATAATAAAAAACCAGGAGAGACCCAAATCATCACCACGTGTATACAAGCACGAGAAGCCACAACGAACTACAAAGCTTACCAACATGCATACCCCGGAATGCCCACTATCCCGGGTAGCGCTTCGCCCTAAACGAACCGACTACAACATCAACCCGACCAAGGGAGATTGGCTATTTCGCCTTAATTTCCCATCCTATCCATGTTTGCTACTCCAAGACATAGTGGCATTGCTTGCCATACCCAGGACCTATTATAACTCCCTCCATTTATTTAGAGAATAGCCATTAAACTACTTAAGTAATGGCTCTTTAACTCTTGATTCGGCAATTATTGCCACAATAATGGTGATAGGCTAAGATTCAAAGAGTATTTTCCAAACAAATCCTTCTATACCTATAAATACTGACAGGGAGAACTAACTAGATACGCACATTTTTTCCTAACTAATACTCTGTCAAATTTTACTCTGAACATTTGATTGATTCTCACACCGGAGATGCAATGCCAGCAGGCCCACTCGCAGTGCATTGTTTTGTAGGAGCCAAAAGAGTAGCTTGAGCTAGGAGATCTCTTGCATCCAAAATTCCAAAGTGACCTGTTGCTTGAACTAGTTTTAGGATTCATCAAATAGAAATATTTTTTATTCTGTAATAATTTATTAATTTAAACTAATTATATATAAATATGAAAACTATATTTTTTCTTACATATTTTAAGAAATATTTTGGAAAATAGTATGTTCTCTCTCCTTCCTTTCTGTTCCTCATGATCTTCTATTGTCATTCTTTATTTACGTCTTATTTATTTTTCATGCCCATTTTTTTTGTTAATATTTTTTTGAAATGGACATGTGGTTTGATCGAAATTCATTCTTAAATTTTTATAGTTAATATCAAATAAGGCTTAAAATGTAAGTTGAAAATGACTAAAAATAGAAAAATATAAAATATTAGATACGAGACTTCATAATAACACTACCAATAATTTTATTTTAATTTTTGTTAGGCGAAAAACAAATTGTATAGACATTATATTTATTTTTTGAAAATTTATTGACATGAATTAGTGTATAATTATGATTTTTCTTCCAACAAATTGAAAAATAGTTTATGAAAAGTAATTAATTTTCTTTTCAATAATTAGTAAAACATTTTATTACATATTCATATAATAGAATAGATAGAATATGAATTCAAATTATATTCTCAAAAGATTGTAAACAATACCTTGTTGAATATTAAGATTGATCTTTTAACTTTATTTCCTAAATATTAAAGTTTTATTTTTTTTCAAATTAAAGTTATCTTTTTTATTTTGTACTTTCAGATACGGGTTATACGCTAATCTATATAATAAAATAGTATGGTACACATTTTTGTGGAGTATTGTAAAGGAAATATTAAAGTGAAAATAATATATGGAAATTATAACTAAAAATTATAGAAATAATTCTCACTAATTAATGTACAAAAATTATAAAATATTTTTGTTTTGAGAAATACATAAAAAATATTAATATATATATAACAAGACAATACACATTTTGTGGAGGAGTATATGAATTGCCACACAAAATATATCATATTTTTTTTTTTCATCTCATATTCTATATTTTTTTATTTTTGTTTTTAATTTTTTGTCTTATTTATAAATCAATTTATAGTTTATATATATAATAAAACAGGAGGGGTATATTTTTCGAAGAAATTTTGCCTTGGACATTTTGCGGACATATTTTGTGGACTATTAAGGAAAATAGGTTTTTTATTATACAAAATGGGTAATTTACAAGTTTTATATATAGAAAAATAAAAAAGTGACTTTTTTTTTTTAATTTAATAAAATAATTTCAGGCCCTAAATCCCTAATCGTCATCTATCTTCATCTATCCCTAATTTCATGCTCTAAAAATGAGTTATTTCCTAATAGTCATTAATCTTCTCTTGGAAGCCAAATTCCACGCCCTGAATGTTTACCTTTATCTCCTTCCATATTCATACCATGGTCTGTTCTCTCTCTCTCTCTCTCTCTCTATATATATATGGAATCAGTTCACAGTAACATAAATGAAAATCGGTCTCTCCCTCCTTCCAAGCCATATCTATTGCCATCACTGACCTTTCCATACATTTTTCACCTTCAAACTTCCCTTATTCAACCTTCCCAAACCCTTTCTCCTTTCATTGCCAACCTCTCTCCCTTCTTCTTATTCATTTATTCAATCCAAATCCATATCTGTCTAGATCCAAATTCTCATTCCCTAATTCCCTAATTATATTTCTCACTCGATCTGTGCCTTCTGAGTTTCCATTGGTGTTAAGTCCAAAAATTGAAAATATTTGCCTAATTCTCTTTGCTCTCTCCCGAATCTCTCTACTTGTAATCCCTAATCCCTTCTCACATAACTACAGCGTCGCACATCAGCCACTTATCTTCATCCTTAGCCGTAACACATCCCCATCGAATTCTATCACACATCGTCGTCGAACATCAACATGAACTGATTATCTATTCTTTGAATTACTAGTGTTGAATCCAAGGTTTTGATGAACAATTAAGTTTTGATATTTTTGGTGGAACTAATGATTTTATCGAGTGTATCAGATTTATAGTTCCATGCATGTAATTAAGAAGAAAACCTTATGAAGAAAACATAAATGGTGCGAAATGGACATAATGAAGATGTGTAGAGTTTTGAAGATCTTGAAGAAAAATAGGTAAAAATAACTCATTACTTATATACTCTTAATACAACTCGAATTAGGATCACACACAACACATAAAATGAGTTAATTATGTGTGTGTCATAATAAGAAGTGATAAATTTAAGATCCTAAAATGTGATATTATATATACTCCTTATATGAAATGAATTTAATAATTGAACTAATTGGAAAGTATATTTTAAAATACAAAAAGTTAAGTTTTTGGGTCAATTTGGTCAACCGAGAAAAGTAATTGGTCAACTGAATCAAACAGTGAGTTTTTGAGTTAAAACGAGGTGCTACTGATCAAGTCGATCAATCGAATAAAATTGGTCAGTCAACTATTTGAAACAATAGCTAAATTGGTTAAGCAAGTGAGCATGCTTATCCAATCGGTCAACCGAATAAAGAGGGTCAGTCAACCGTTTGAGTTAGTAAAAGAATTAGGGAAAAAATGGATCACACTGATCTAATCGATCAACCGAGTAGGTGTGATCGGATAACCGACTCATTGTGTTCCAATGGTTATATTAGGAGCAAGAGAAGTCGGTCAACTGACCTGTAGGAATCGGTCAACCAACTGATTCAATTAGGATTTTGAGTGATTTAGTTACTTGGTCAAAAACTATCTATTTTTTATGATTTCAAGAGAGAGATTTGGAGGATTTGAACTTAATTGAGCTATTAACAATCTATTATGTTATCTCTATTGATATGGTTCATATATTTTGAGATTCTCCTAATTTAAATGATGTAATTCTTCCTATTTCTATAGTTTTAAATTGAGAATAGTTTTATGGACTTAAATGAGAGAATTGAAAGTTATTTTTAAGTGAAATACACTTGAAATGAAAGGTAATCATATGTGGGGTCTTAGAGTGTAATTTTATAGCATATCTTTGAAAAACTAATCATTGAAGAGCTAGCTATTGGTCTATTAATATAGACTTGCAGGAATTGAGTTGAGTACATAAAAAACAATCAGTTTGAGCTTTTATAAGAGTGAGATTTACGCTCAGATTTTTACGAGAGATTTTATTCAAGTTCTTAATTTAAAGCGCTAGCTGTTTAACATCACCAATTTGGGTTCTAATTGCTCTTCAATCATTGTCTTCGGTATTTTCCCAGTGAGATCCTTCCAAATTATATTGTTCGCTTATAAGTTATATTTATCTTGATTACTTAGTTTAGGATTGTTAAAAAAATCATTTTTGAACTTAACAGCCTAAAAACAAATTAAGCGATTTTTGTCGTTTATCTGATTACGTGATAAATTTGTACTACCCACATTATTTATTAATCAGATTTGAATTATCTTACATTGTATCTATCACGTAGTAATTATTTAGGACATTAATTAAATATATTCTTATTGAGGTAGTAGAAGCTCCTTGTGGGAACAAACTTACAATTTTTGTATTTGTGAGTTTGAGTGGATTAGACATGTTTGGGCTGGTGTCTAGTCAGAGTAGTTAGATTTCAATCTTTTTCCTGTGAAAAATATTAGAGTTTGATATTTGTCCTGATAAAAATGTTAGATTATTTTTTTCCCTTAAAAAAAATTAGGTTTTGATTTATCCTGCAATTGAATTATTTTTTAGTGATTTGTAAAGGATTATCATTCCCTGTGAAAAGGATAAGTGAGAGAGAGTTAAATTTTTTTTTTTTAGCCTGGTAAAAAGATAGGGTTTATCCTTGACTTAGGAAAAGGGTAAATTGTAAAAGAATCGTGAGTTGTAAGGGTTTGGTTCTTACCTTGTAAATGAATCAGAGATTTAGTAGATTGTAAATCTCCGTGAAGATCGGGGGACTGGAAGTATGCAAGACTAGCTTAACCGAACCAGGATAAATTCATGTATACTATATTGATTTATTTTCTATTTTGTGTTTAGGTGTGCACTTAGTACTAAACACATATCCATTGCATGTAAAGATAACAATCTATTTAGAAAAATTGATTATTTGTGTTTAAATGAATTAATTGTTTAAATTTAGTAACTACTCAATTCACCCCTCTCTTGGTAGCTCTTTGGGCCAACAATTGGTACTAGAGATGGTTTAGTTCGTATGGCTTAAAATCCTAACTAAGAAAGATTATATGAAAACTATATAGGCTCTATAGGTGAAGGACAATCTATACACCGTCCACCTCTATTTACAGGTAGTAATTATGCTTTTTGAAAGAACAAGATGATTGTATTTCTTCAAGCCACTAAATATGAGGCATGGTTGGTCTTTTAAGATGGTCCATACATTCCTAAAGAGAATAGAGTAATTAAGAAGAAGGAACAACTGAGTTCCTTTGATAAACAGAAACTGTCTGTTGTCTCTCAAGCTATTAACATTCTGCTTTGTTTCTTAGATGCAAATGAGTACAACAGAATTTCAGGTTGTGGATCTGCAAAAGAAATCTGGGATACATTGAAAACCATATATGAGATAACTGATCAAGTGAAACAATCCAAAATCAATGTCTACATTCATCAATTTGAAGTGCTCAAAATGGGTGATGCGAAAACAATTTTGAAAATGTATGTAAGATTTACCAACATATGCAACAATCTTGATTAGCTTGGAAAGACGTATTTCATGGAGCGAAAAGTAAAAAATATTTTGATATCATTGACCAAAATCTGGGAATCAAAAGTGATCGCAATCAAAGAAGCCAAAGATCTCACCAAATGTCCTATCGATGAACTCATCAACAATTTGATAACCTACAAGACAATTGTGTGACAATATGAGGATGGATCAAAAAGAAAGTTATAGAGGAAAGAGAGATCTATGGAATAAACATTGGATGATACGGATTCCAATAGTTCCGAAGTATCGAGCGATGATAAGCAAACTCCGACGTTCACACTAATTACCAATGAGGTTGAGATAACTGAATGCTCTAGTTCTTGTCCTTCGGATTTTAATGAGTTATTTAATATCTATCAAGAATTATTTCATGATTATGAGGATCAATGTTTTCAAATTAATACTTTACAGAGTACAATAATTACATTAAACAAATGCATTAAAATTTCGAGGCCAAAAATACTGTTTTTAAAAATAAAATTTCAAAAATTGTTTCATGTGATTTAGAAAAAGAAAACAAAGAATTAAAATCCAAAGTTATGGATTTAGATTCTATTGTTCTCAAGTTTACAAATGGTGAACATAATTTTAAAATGCTTTTGGAAAATTCTAAAAGTGTTTTTGACAAAGCTGATCTTGGCTTTCAAAAAAATGTTAAGCAAAAGAGATTTCAAAAATTCTTTTAAAAAACTAAGAAAGTTGTGAAACGTTTTAACTATAACATTGTGGGAGCATATCTTTAGCAAATGTTTTTTTTTTTTGAGATCTAAATGTAAGCAGATATGGGTTCCTAAAGGAATAAAAGAGGATCCAACTAACAAAATTAGATCCACGTAAAATGGGTACCATCTAGGAACTTTTTGAGATGCTTCTTGCAGGTTATCAAATAAACATCTATAAGCAAGGATAAATTGTTCTTAGGAAAAGGTTGTTCTCAGCACATAACAGGAGATAAATATTGAAATTACGTCTTTGACACCTAAAGACAAAAGTTATGTGAGTTATGAAGAATATGCCAAAGAACATCACAACAAAATGTTGTGGAGAGAAAAAATAAAATGCTTTAAGAAATTATCAAAATAATATTGAATAAGAAATGCCTACCAAAATATTTCTGGGTCGAATGAACCACAGAATGAGGAACCAAAAGGAAAGGAGACAACTTTACCACCTACTATAAGGACAATGCTGAGACATTCGGTAAAAGAAATTATTGAAAATTTCAAGAAAGATGTAAGTACAAGATCCTCTCTTAGTGATACAATTAATCTTACTTTTCAATCTCAAATTGAGCCTAAGAATGTGAATAAGACGCCAACTGATGAATCTTGGATCTTCGCAATGTAAGAATAATTAGTTCAATTTGAACGTAATAAGGTGTGGTCGCTAGTTCCTAGACCTGACTTCTATCTTGTAATTGGTACTAAATGGGTTTATCATAATAAAAATGATGAAACATGTGTGGTAATTAGAAATAAAACACGATTAGTAACACATGACTATAATCAAGAAGAGGGAATTGATTATTATGAGACATAAACTCTTGTTGCTAGACTAAAAGCTATTAGAATATTACTCGCCTTTGTATGTTCAAGTAAATTTAAATTATATCAAATGGATATGAGTGCATTCTTTAATGGCTTTCTATCATAAGAAATTAATGTCGAATAACCACCGGGATTTGAAAGTGATAAATTTCCTAATCATGTGTTTAAACTTCAAAAGGCTTTGTATGGACTCAAACAAACTCCGCAAACTTGATATGAGAGAGTTAGTCGAAATTTGATCGAAAATAGTTTTCGACGGGGTCTTAGTGATATTTTCTATTTATCAAGCAGATTGATTTTGATATCCTATTAGTACAAATATATATTGATGATATTATATTCATATCTACTAATGAGGATTTTTGTCAGGAGTTTATCAAGATTATGCAGGTTGAGTTTGAAATGAGTATAATGGGAGAGTTAACCTTCTTTCTTGGGTTGTAAATCAAGCAAACCAAAAGGGAGATTCTCATTAATCAAGCGAAGTACACAAAAGAGTTACTGAAAAAGTATGACTTGGATGACGCTAAAGAATACAAAACTCTCATGGCAACAGATACAAAAATAGAAAAAGACAATACGGACAAAAACGTAAATGAGAAAATGTATTGAGGTTGAATTGGAAGCTTGTTGTATCTTACTACTAGTAGACCTGACATAATGTTTAGTGTATGCTTGTGTGTGAGATTTCATTCTTGTTCTAAAGAATCCCATTTAATTACGGTCAAGCAAATCTTTCGATATTTGAAAGGGACAAGTAACCTAGGATTATGGTATCCTAGGGGGAGTGACTTTAAGTTAACTAGTTACTCCGACATTGATTTTTCCAGATGCAAAATTGAGCTTAAAAGCACAAGCGGGTCATGATACGTTTTAGGACAGGCTTTAGTTTATTGGTTTAGTAAAAAAATAGAACTCTATTACCTTATCTACAATTAAGGCTGAGTACATAGCATCTCGTAATTGTTGAGCTCAAATTCTATATATTAAGCAACAATTACATGATTTTGGAATATGTATGGAGGAAGTCCCTATTTATTGTGATAATAAAAGTGCTATATGCTTAAGTAAGAATCCGACACAGCACTCACGAACTAAACATGTAGATATTAGACATCATTTTATTCGTGATCACATTCACAAAAGAGATATTACTATTGAATATGTTAATACCTCCGATCAGCTACCAAATCTCTAGCGGAAGATCAATTCATGAAAATTATTCGAGATTTAGGTATGGTTAGGCATAACGATATACGCCTAGAGTGATGTTTTTGGGTCTCCACCCCCACTTTTTGCGATGACAAATGGGGAGAAATTGATATTTAATGAGTTAGTTGATGTTTAGGGATTTGTTCGCCTAAGCATTGCATTGATTAAAGGGAGAAGTTATTATGGGGCATAATGTTGAATATCATTATTTAAATGGGCTTATATTGAATATATTTATCATTGTTTACTTAAGTTTTCATGTTTCTGCTTAAATGAGTTTAAATACCGGTCCTCGAATTTAGAAGGAATGTGGTTACATTTTTTTATTGAAGAAAAAATAAAAGTTAATTGTCGTCATTAAAAAGTGAGAGATTGTTGAATCCAAGGTTTTGATGAACAATTAAGTATTGATGTTTTTGGTGGAACTAATGATTTTATTAAGTGTTTCTGATTTATAGTTTCATCCATGTGATTAAGAAGAAGACCTTATGAAGAAAACATAAAGGGTGCAAGACGGAGTAATGAAGATGTGAAGAGTTTTGAAGACCTTGAAGAAAAATAGGTAAAAATAACTCTTCACTTATATTCTTAATGCAACCCGAATTAGGATCACACACGACACTTAAAATGAGTTAATTATATGTGTGTCATGATAAGAAGTGATAAGTTTAAGATCATAAAATGAGATATTGTATGCGCTCCTTATGTGAAATGAATTTGATAATTAACCTAATTGGAAAGTATGTTTTAAAATATAAAAAGTTAGGTTTTGGGGTCAATTCGGTTAACCGAGAACATCAATCGGTCAACTGAATCAAACAGTGAGTTTGAAGTTAAAACGAGGTGTTACTGATCCAACTGGTCAATCGAATGAAATTGTTTCGTCAACCATTTGAAACAGTAGTTGAATTGGCTAAAGAAGTGAGCACACTGATCCAATTGGTCAGCTGAATGAAGAAGATCGGTCAACCATTTGAGTCAGTAGATGAATTAGTAAAAAAAAAATAGATCACATTGATCCAATCAGTCAACCGAGTGGGTGTGATCGGTCAACAGACTGACTGTGTGCTAATGGTTATATTAGGAGCAGGACAGGTCGATCAACTAACCTGTAGGTATTGGCCAACCGACTGATTCAATTGGGATATCGGGTGATTTAGTCTCTTGGTAAAAAAAACTATCCATTTTTTATGATTCTGAAAGAGGGATTTGGGGGATTTGAACTTAATTGATCTATTAACAATCTATTATATTATCCCTATTGATATGATCCATATATTTTGAAATTCTTCTAATTTAAATGGTTTAATTCTTTATGTTACTATGGTTTTAAATTGAGAATAGTTTTATAGATTTAAATGAGACAATTGAAAGTTATTTTTAAGTGAAATACACCTAAAATGAAAGGTAATCATATATGGGGTCGTAGAGTGTTATTTTATGACATATCTTTGAAAACCTAGCCATTAAAGGGTTAGGTATTGGTCTATTAATATAGACTTGTGAGAATTGAGTTGAACACATCAAGAATAATCAGTCTGAGATTTTATAAGAGTGAGATTTATGCTGAGATTTTTACGAGAGATTCTATTCAAGTTCTTGATCTAAAGCACTATTTGTTTGGTGTCACCGATTTGGGTTGTAATAGTTATTCAATCATTGTCCTCGGTGTTTTCCCCGTAAGATCCTTCCAAGTTATATTATTTTCTTTAAAGTTATATTTGTCTTGATTACATGGTTTAGGATTGTTAGAAAAATCATTTTTGGACTTAAAAGCCCGAAAAAAAAATTAAGCTATTTTTGCCTATTTATTAGATTACGTGCTAAATTTACGCTACCCACATTATTTATCAATCAAATTTGAATTGTCTCACATTGTATCTATCATATAGTAATTATTCAGGATATTAATTGAGTATATTCGTATTGAGGATGTGAGTTTGAGTGGATTAGACACGTTTAGGATGGTATCTAGTCAGGGTAGCTAGGTTTCGATCTTTTTCATGTGAAAAAGATTAGGATTTGATCTTTGTCCAGGTACAAAGGTTAAGTTATTATTTTCCCATGAAAAAAATTAGATTTTGATTCATCTTGCAATTGAATTATTTTTTAGTAGTTTGTAAAGGTTCATCCTTCCTTGGGAAAGGGATAAGTGAGAGAAAGTTAAGTTTTTCTTTAACTTGGTAAAAAGATAGGATTCATCCTTGACCGGGGAAAAGGGTAAATTATAAAAGTTGATTATGTGCCTGTAAAAGAATCGTGAGTTATAAGAGTTTGGTTCTTACCTTGTAAAGGAATTAGGGGTTTAGTGGATTGCAAATCTCCGTGGAGCTCGGGGGACTGGACGTAGGCAAGGCTAGCTTGACTGAACTAGGATAAATTCTTGTGTGCTGCATTGATTTATTTTCTATCTTGTGTTTGAGTGTGCACTTAGTATTAAACACATATCTGCTCCGTATAAAAATAATAATCTATTTAGGGAAATTGATTATTTGTGTTTAAAGAAATTAATTGTTTAAATTTGGTAACTACCTAATTCACCCCCCTCTTGGGTAGCTCTTTGGACCAACAATTGATTTTTTTTTCCTCAATCCTCTGTACAAGTACTAGTTTTCTACTCTTCAGGTTACTAGTTTTTTCGCTCAATCTCTGTTCTTCATATATTGGTAATGCAAATTTTTCCAAAATTTTTACTTGGTCATAATTAATTTAGAATTAGGGTTTGTCATGTTTTAGGGTTCTTTGGACTCTATACAGAGATTTTGGTTTTTTCCCATAATCTCTATTCTCTTGATTGTTATTGATTCAACATTTTTCTCTGTTATGTTGATTTTTTTAATTTAGAATTAGGGTTTGTCTTAGATAACTGTTTGATTAAGTGTTGGAATTGTTTGATTAACTCTTAGGTCACTGTTTGATTAAATGTTGGAATTGTTTGTTAGGTCTTAGGGTTCTTCGGACTCTATACAAAGATTTTGGTTTTTTCCCTCAATCTCTGCTCTTCAGATTTTTACCGATTCAACATTTTTCTATGTTATGTTGTTTTCACAGTCTAAATGTGGTATTTGTTTGGTGTTTTTGTTCCCATCTATTCTAAATTTTTAAGAACATAACAGAAACATATTTAATCCCAATGGTGTATAGTTGTTTGCCCTCAAGAATAAAGTCCTGTTTATTTTTTATTTTTACTGCCTTTTGTAGATTGTTCTGTTTGCACGATTGGATTGATACAACCTCTCAAACTCGAAATTCAGGTACTAATTCTCTCCCTCTCAATCGCTTCATCTTGATTTTTTTTTCGAATTGAATTACGATTATAGTAATTTTGTTTTCTACTAAGCGAAATTCAGTTTTCGCCTTTTCTTTTATGGATTGTGTAGTGTTCTAGTTAAATAGTTTGTCTTTATAGTTAGGGTTATCAGTAATTTCATTACCTTTAATCCCGATTTGCATGTTCGGTAGAAATATTTCAACATCAATATTTCTGAATAAATATTTAGGGTTATAAATATTTCAGAATAAACATGTTCAACAGAAAGATTTCCATGTTCCGTTTGTCTTTATATAATTAGGGAAATATTTATGCTTAATTTAAGTTAGCAAGAGTATTTCTGAATGGTTAATTATTACCAATTAAATTTAGTAAGAGGATTGAACAATTTATAATTTATCTTCTGAAAGAGTTTAGTTTTTCTTTAGTAAAAGAAATCAAAATGTTTGGTAAAGGTAAAACATCTTTGACTAGTTTTGTATGATTCTATCTGTCATTAACTCACGCAACACCCTCGCTATCGTTAAACATCTTCAGTTTGTTTCTTTGTTCTTTCAATCAAATCAGATTTGGTTTACTTTGTAACAGCAAAGACAAACTTGTGCTGCAAGTAGAAACTGTGATTTAGGAATACTTAGCAAAATATGCCCCGCGAATGGCAGCCTTCGACCCCTTTGCACCCGAGCACAACCTCTAAATCCATTCTCAATTGTTTCTTGCATATATAACTACATTAACGATTTTGTGTTTTTTATTATTTTCACGAACCGTGTGAGGATTGTTTAAATGGAACCGATTCTTTGGAAAGTGATTTGTTTAAGGTTGGTTTTAATGATCGATTTATCAGAATTTTGATATTGAGTTTGCTTATTTATATTCTTCTCTCATAATTTAGTTGTGATGGCAAGATTCAGGTATATTGAAGGTTCTTCTCTCATAGTTTAGTTGTGATTCCTGGATTCAGTTATATTGAATGTGATATTGATAGAATGTTAATAATTGGTGCCTACATTTTATGTTTATTTCCTTTTTTTGAGGTAATTTTTTTATGGTTTGTTAAGTAGTTTAGGACTTTTGGAAACATTTGTTGAGATTTTGATCCAATTTAGGTTTTAGTTTGTATGGGAGGTTTATGTTCATTTAAATACGAGTATATATTTTGCATCGTCCTCTCTAACAAAATAGATCTCTTTGTCACTATTATATTAGTTTTGTACATGTTTTACGAGAATTTGGGATTTCAATGGTCTCTCAACGACTTCAAGTGTTTTATTTATTATTTTATTTTTAAGGAAGATGTTTCTATCCAGCATTTTAGATGTATTAGTGTGATAAAGAAAACGACGTAGATACATGTACGAAGTAGAGTGTTCGATCAAGAAAGTATTGATTTAGTGAGTGATTGATTTTTCAATAACGAGGCAATGTGACTCGAATAATAAGTAAAATGATGTTTTTTTTTTTATATATTATAACAGATTTATTATTTACGTACAATCTGTTAATTTCTTTTTATTTTGTAACAGTGTAAGTGTTAATTTCTTTTTATTTTGTAATAGTGTAAGTTTTAGTCCTGGTTATGAGTTATTATTGATATTCAATTTTTAGTCCTTACTAATGTTCAAATGAAATAGGAATAAAATGTTCAATTAATATCACATTTACTTAATTTCAATATGATTGATAGTCAGTTTTCATTGCAAATCTAACCCAATAATTATTTCAAAAATCAAATAGAATAATTTCCACTTTGACGAATCAAAATTAAAATTTTAGATTTCAATCCAAGAGAGATCACCATCCTCATTTTACCTAATAAACTATCTCAAGAGTCATTCTTATTAGAGCGGAGAGTTAATTAAAAATTGGTGAAATTTTTTTACCATCAATTTACCTATTCAATATTGATATTATCTGTTCCAACATATTAGATAAATAATTATTTAGTCAAAATTAAAATATTAATAGCTAATTGATTTAACTATATAATTGGAATACAAATTTAAATTTCTATTAGCAAAAATACAATCAAACTACACTCATTTAATCCAATTATTAGAAGAAGAGAGAAGAAATTATAGAGAGTATTATGAAGAACATATAATAATTTTAAGTAAGCATTGAGTTCACTCATTCATAAAATAAAAGCAATCATTTCCCTGGAAATTACACTAATTTAACGAACAAAAGTAGAGAGAGAGAGAGAGAGAGCAAATGGATGTTTTGAATACCCAACTCTCGTGAATTCTTTTTTGGGAGGGAAAACGAGAATCAAATTTGAAATTCTTAAGCAGTGAGCTCCTCTTCCTTGTGGGTCTCAATCACAACATCAGACTGAGGATAGGACACGCAGGTGAGCACCCACCCCCCGTCCATCTGTTCGTCCTCGAGGAAGCTGCCGTCCGACTGGTCCACTTTCCCCTCCAACACCTTTCCGGCGCAGGAGGAGCAAGATCCGGCCCGACAAGAGTACGGCAAATCGACTCCAAGCTCCTCCGCCGCGTCTAGTATGTAGGTGTCGTCAGGGCACTCGAACTCCTGAGGTCCATCCGGCGTCAGAAGCTTTATCTTGTACATCGCCATACAGGTGACGTTTAGGCCGCGTCCGCCGGTCTTGATGCCGAACATGGTCTGTCGGGCGGCTGTCGGGAGGGAACAGATGGCGGTTGTCGCCGGCTGACGGCGGACGAAGGAGGTGCTCACCATGGTTCCCGTGAGAGCAGCTGAGGTTGCCATCGGAAGCTAGAGGGAGAAATTGATGGGAGAGAGGGAGGGGTTCAGTAGTGTGTGGAATTGTGGAGGTCGGGTTGTGGAAATAAGAGTGGGTTTGAAGGAATGAATGGAAAGCCTATCTGGCACGTGTCAGCTTCTTGTGGCTCAGTTATCGTGATCTTGTGATGTTGGTAAGGAAGAGGTTCACAATTTGTTTGTTTTTAAATTTATTTTTATTGTATTTATTATTCTTGTGAATGTGGTGGTCACACGCCTTCCATTTTAATAAGAGGGAAGAGATTACGGTTGCCCTTTTTTGTAAATTTTCTTTTTTTGAAAAAATAAAATAAAATAACTAGTCAAAATAATAAAATTCTAGACAACATATCTTTTAAATGCTAATTAACCATTATAATATTTTTATATTCATCACCCAAGAGAGTGTTAATACAGTTGGCAAGAATTTGATTTTCCTAATTAATATTTAAAAAATTAAATTTTGAATTTGATTCTGAATATACCAAAAAATCGATAAAAATTACACAAAATATTATGACTTCTAAGACAATCTTTAATTTTCATTTACTTTGTAGGAAATAGAAAATACATATATGTATTAATAAATAAATAAAAAGAAAAATATATTTGCATTAAAACTTTAGATTAATTTGATGAATATTAATGACTAAGATTGAATTAAAAAAAAAATAAAAAATAAAAAATTCGTCTAAAAATTTCACTCATTTTTTAAAGCAATTAAATTAAATTATATTTTATGCCTCATATATATATATATATATATATATATAATTTTATTATTATTATTTATCATATTTTTACACTTATGAATTTAACAATCGATACAATGAGTTTAGAAAATTAATAAGTAATCAAATTTACAATTGTACCCTCATCTTAGAATCCAAATACTGTAAATATCTTGGGGACAAAATAGTATACCTTTTAGAAAATTAAAGGCAAGGGCATTTTCATGTTAAATTACAGGGACCAAGCGGATCAAAAAAAACGTGGACCAAGCGTTGTTGTCTAAACAAATTGAGATGCACAAATGAATGTTATTCCAGCGCATTTTCATTCCAACCCAACAGAAATCAAACTAATAGTTGCATTGAATTTGCAAAATAAAATTTAAAGAATATATATATATATATATATATATATATATATATATATGTTATTAAATAAATTTTTATATTTTTCTACTATTAAAATTTAATGAATTTAAAAACTCTACGTACAAACACACATTAATTATAAAATTATACAATGAAATAAGAAAATTATGAAATGATGGAATTTTAAAATTCCATCATTTATAAATTTTATAAATTTATCAAATCTTTTATCTAAACCCAACCTTGACTACTGATCCAGATAGGCTACAAATCCTAGGAGTAGGGCTATAAACGAACCGAGTTATTCATGAACAGCTCCGGCTCGGCTCGAAAAAGCTCGTTCGAACTCGTTTATTAAAATAAACGAGCCGAGCTCAAGCTCCAAAAAATAATCGTTTAATAAACGAGCCGAGCCGAGCTTGTTCGCGAACTATTTCGTTTGTTGTTCGCAAACAAAACCAAAACAAACCGAACCTGTTCGCGAACTCATTTTCATGTTCGCGAGCACTAAAATATTATTTATTTATTATATATATAGACTGATTACATTGATTATTTATAATTTTTATATTTTGTTTTGCTCATTATTTAAATATTTAAATTTTGTATATAGATTTTTAAAAAAATAATTACAAATAACTAAGTCTATTTAAAAATTATATTATTGATGTAGTTCTTAAACATTAAAATTTAATTAACAAATATTTATAAATAAAATAAAATAAAATAAGCTGGCAAAAACTCGTGAACTCCTCGATTATTAAACGAACCAAGTTTGAACATAAAGTTTCAAACTCGTCTCGAACTCGAATAATTTGAAAAATAAATGAACCAAGCTTGAACACTTAATACGCAGCTCGTCTCGGCTCGTTTACAACCCTACCTAGGAGGTCAATAGTTTCACAAAATATTAGACCATAACACTACTCATGAGGCGATATGAACAACTTGAACAAGAACTCTTAAAGACGTCAAATAAATATCTCAAAACGAACTAAGCCCTTCGAAATTGGAATTGGTAGTAGAACTCAACATGAACCCACCTAAAAAATTGAGAAAATTTACACTCATTTATTTCCAATTTCAATTCCGACCTCAATTCATGCTACCAAATGCGACCTTAAGGTAAACCATATGCAACCACCAATATCAAAATTCTATGGAATACATTACAAAGAAAATGCATTGCATCATACGAGGAGAACATGATGTATAGCATATAATTATAAGTCCAAAGTTACACAACCACAAAAATTCACTCTCCACAACCTTCCTCGAGTGAAAAGTCCTTCTCAAAGACAAACAACAACTAACATACTACAATAAATCAAACACAAGTTCTTGCAAAAATGCATGAATATATAACTACATAGAACGAGAGTCTGCAGTCAAGCTAGGGAAATCTAGTGAAGTAGAAGGTTTTTTCTTGTACAGCCCAGAGTTGGGGAAAAATTTTAGGGTTCGCCCCCTCTATTCCCAAAATGTTGCATACCAAGACCCTGTAATTTTTGTAGGAACCGCTATTTAAAAATCATAAGAACTACATTACCTGAGAATTGCTCTTGGTTTCATTCCTATGATCAAAAGCATGAGAAAGCAACAGCAATTCTAATTTTTTTTCCCTTACATCGAAGTCGAAACTAATCACATTTGATATTACGATAGATCCTCCTCACGAAAAGATTAGAACCCAAGTAACCAACAGCTCCTGTAGAGAGAGAGAGAGAGAGGGGTGAGATCCAATAAATAAAATAGAATAAGTTGCTCTGTCAGCAATTTTCATGTAAGAGGTGTAGAAACTGATAGACCAAATTAGCAAATAGTTTTATTCCCTCCTGATTAGTTGTTTGAGTTTGTTAGAGTTGTTTGTTAGTTTGGGGTGAATAAATAGCAAGTGAGGGCTTGGGGGTAGGCGATGAGAAATTTGGAAAAGAACTGGGAGAGACTAGGCTCCCGATATCCTAGAGTATTTTACTGTTTTCTGTTTTTCCATTCTTCATTTACTGATTTCTGTATTTTCTTCATTGAATTAGTGAATTCAATTACATATTTCTCTCAATTTCTCTACTATTCTCATTCAATCGGTTAATGTTTGGGTGTGACCTATCAAGTTGGTAATCAGAACAGTGACTATTCTGGGATGAAATAAAAAAATAAAAAATGGCTCAAAAGAAAGTTGAGGTGCTGGAGGAGAAGATGGATCTAGTTCAGGAGGAATGGCAGAAGGAAATAGAGTCCGTTCGTACTGAAGTTAAGAGGATTGGTGGCTTGGAGAAGACAATCACTCTCATGATGGGGAAGATCGATCAACTAGTGCGAAGGGAGGACACGAGTTCTTCATCAAAAATGGTGGAGAAGCATTAACAGCCAAAAGTTTTGGAGTCGCAAACTATCGGAGGTCGAGTGACGACAGAAATGTTTGGGAATAGATCGTTTAGGAGATTGGAATTGCCCATCTTCATTGAGACTGATCCTCATGGATGGGTTTTTCGAGCAGAAAGGTATTCCGCGATGAACCGGATGAGCGATAGGGAGAAATTAGAAGCGGTGGTTCTGAACATAGAAGGGAAAGTCCTTGCATGGTACCAGTATGTAAAAGATAAGCTCAGATTTCATACCTGAAACGAATTCAAGCTAGCTTTTCTGCATCAATTTCGATCAAGTATGGAAGGGTCCCTTTGTGAGAAATTTCTGGCCATACGCCAAGAAACCACCGTAGAAGATTATCAGGTGCGCTTAGAAGTCTTGGCATTGCCATTGAAGGGGCTATCGAAGGAAGTTTTGGAGAGCACTTACCTCAATGGGTTGAAGCCCTTGATCAAAGGTGAGGTGCAACTTTTCAAACCCAGCAACTTGATGGAAATGATGGAAGTCGTTTGTCTGATTGAAGAGAAGAACAGGGTGCTACAATCAACTTGGGTCGGGTCTGGGTCGTGGAGCAAATCTTCGGGTTTTGGGTCAGGTTCGACTTATTCGAGCCCTAGATCCTCAACGAATTTCGCGACCACCATCACCACGAGATTCGAACAATTTTGCACCACCATCACCAGCGACCACCATTCACACAACGACGAGAGCACCGAACAAATTCGCACCACCATCGATGGTGACCACCATGCGTATAGAGAGTCGGAACAGAAGTCGAACGGATTGGAGTTTTTGGTGGCACAAAAACCGTACGACGATCGACTATACACCGACACTGAGTTTTTTAACCGCCACAAGAAGGGTTTGTGCTACAAGTGTGAGGAGAAATACTCTCTTGGCCATGTGTGTAAGAATCAGCATCTTAGGGTACTTATTTTAGATGATTCTTGTTTAATTGAAGTAGGAGAGGGAGAGGGAGAAGGAGAAATTAAAAGGGAAGAGCATAAGTTTGTCGAAGAAGCTGTTGAATTATCTATAAACTCAGTGATGGGTTTCACGAACTCACGTAGCATGAAGCTACGAGGGAAAATAGGGCATCAAACGGTGACTGTATTGGTAGATTGCAGAGCATCGCATAATTTTATCTCTAAAGATATAGTACAGCGGCTGAATTTACCAGTAACATGGACCACGGCGTATAAGGTAATTATGGGAACGGGAGTAACGGAGCACGCCGATGGGATTTGCTAGGGAGTGATGTCGTCTCTCCCGAAGTAGAGGTGGTGGAAGATTTTCTATCATTGGAATTAGGAAACGAAGACGTGATTTTGGGGATGCAATGGTTGACCAAATTGGGAGTTATGCAAGTAAATTGGAAGGCCTTGACCATGAAATTCACCTTGGGACGAACCACGGCTACATTGAAGGGAGAATCGGAACTATGCAAAACGCAAATTTCGCTCAAAGCGACGTTGCTAGCCGAACATCTTGAAGGGCATGGTTTTTTGGAATTTGGGTCACCAGCAGCACAACACGAGGTTGACACTCAACTTCAAGCTAGGGATCACATCTTGGGAGAACTCAAATGCCATTTGAACCGTTCTCAGAAACGAAGGAAGGATTATGTAGATAAGAAGAAGCACAAAATAGAGTGTACTGAAGGGGATTGGGTTTGAACACTCAATTTCCTACTATTCACCTTGAAGACAAGGTGAGAGTTCGAGGGGGAGGTATTGATAGACCAAATTAGCAAATAGTTCTATTCCCTCTTGATTAGTTATTTGAGTTTGTTAGGGAGTTGTTTGTTAGTTAGGAGTGAATAAATAGTAAGTGAGGGCTTGGGGGTAGGCGATGAGAAATTTGGAAAAGAACTGAGAGAGACTAGGCTCTCAAAATCCTAAAGTATTTTATTGTTTTCTGTTTTTCCATTCTTCATTTACTGATTTCTGTATTTTCTTCATTGAATTAGTGAATTCAATTACATATTTCTCTCAATTTCTCTACTATTCTCATTCAATCGGTTAATGTTTGAGTGCGATCTATCAGAAACCTGGCAAACATGTTTTTGGTCAAATTCGTCCCTTGTGCATGAAGAGAGCCAACTGACAGTCATGATTAAGAGATGTTCATTGACACAGATTTGATACACAAAATCTCTTGCTTACACATTACTACAAAATTGGATGAACAATTGTATTGACTAACACTATCCAAAGGTGTTATTCTGGTTGGTAAGGGGAGGTGCCCATTTTTCTTGTCAACTAATGTTCGACTCTCCTGCGGAGCACTCCAAGAATTAAATCTTGAATTCAATCTTGAATGCACCAGACCGATGCGGGAGAGTGTGCCCTTACAATCGCCCGGTGAGGTGATTAGTCGAGGTTTGCATAAGTTAGTCCGTATACAGCTTACCCAAAAAAATATATATATACATTGACTAAGACTGTTTGCTCGTATTCCTTATTTCAATCTATACACAAATCTATATTTTTTGTATGTTCTTGATCTCGAGTACACATTTGTATATACAAGTTTGTTTCGAGTATTGACAGACCAAAGGCAATAAAGCAGATCTCACGAATCCAGGTTTGGGAATTTCAAAACTAGTCTATCACCCAACTTGGGTAGGTCAAATTTTCAGCCTATAAATACAAATATTCAGTCAGATCGGATTCACTTGAAGACAATAAAACGAGATCAGTACAACATCATGACCTCTCTCTCTCTCTGGGGTTGCAAATTTGGGATGTAACCCTATAGGAACGTTGTAGCTCTCTTATCCCTTCTGTGTTCAATTTTTATGGTTTTGATAATTATCGAACCTCTAGCCTTTTTTAGAAAGATTGTTCTTGTTGATTTCTAAGTATCTCGAATTGTGCAATAAAATAAGATTCTTAAAATTAATAAACGCATTCATGCTAATACTTTGTGTTTATTAGTATCGGGGTTCAATAACTGAATTCATGGAAAGTGGTTGGGGAAAGATATACCCGACATTCACGAGTTATGCCTCAAAGATAATTCACACCCAACCAAGATAGTTCGTGTTAGTCATCAAAGTAGGTGATTGATTAGTGAGAGCACAAATTAGGCTAAATTTAAATGGATTATGTCTTGTGATAGTCCGTGTTGTTGTAAGATAGTTCATTTTGATTGTAGTTAGTTTTGTGCTTTAAGAATATTCTTATGCTTGCCATGTTAAAATCCTTATTCATGCAGTAATTGGCGATGTAATTGGGATATAAACCGTGAGATAAAGCACAAAGGTGAACCTAAGGTGAAATCACTTCCCTACATAGTTTTCATTCTAGGAACAAATCCAATTTCATTCTAGGATTAGATAATTTATAGTAGTTCAGTCCCTCAAGAAACGACATTGGTGCACCATTGTTTGATTTCATAAAAGTTGGGATAGTGAAAGCTATGTTGTATCTAGTAGGTGGACATTCTTTGATAAAATTTTGGTAACCAACCGGTTAATCAATCAGGTTCAACCAGTTTGTTCATTTCTTGATTCTATCGAAGAGTAAATATATCCTACTATCCTAGCATACCAATTATCTATGTGAAAATGAAATAGTATTCATGGACAAGATTATATGAATTTCCTCTTTTACCAATTTAATAGTTTTGATAGATTGATCCACGCATTCCTAAAAAGAAACCAACATATCAATTGGTCGAAATGTTTTTGCTGTTTTTTTACATTTCAACACTAGGGCATGTTTTTAAGTGCTGAAAATTTTAATCGTTGAATTTTAAATGTTAAAATATAAGTGTTGAATTTATTAGTACATGTTGAATATATTAAGTATTCAATTTTTTAATACTTTTAACTTCAAAAAAATTATCTTTGTTCAATTTTTTGTTCCTAAAATAATTTTACAACTTTATTTTTCTAAAATATTCTCTCTACAATTTTCTCTCTATAGTTTCACATATGTTTTCCATCTATAATTTTTTTTTTTTTTTTTTTGTTATCTCTTTTTGTGAGCTGTTACAATATTGGTGTAAAATACTGGTTGTGATAATTAGATATTTTATGATACTAAATAATAATTGCTAAAAAAATTAAGTGAATCACACCTCACTTAAAATTTTGAACAATATTTAGGTGATTAGGCGATTGTTTAATTTTGTTATCTAACACACTTAATTTGATAAGTACTTAATGAATTCAATTTTAAGTGCTTAATTGCGTTACCAAACGGGGCCTAAATCTCTTTAAAATATCCAGACATGAATTGGCATTTACAGAAGCTGGATTGCCACCACAACTTCCAACTTCTCAACAATAAATGATGGGAAAATATTATGATTACGACCATGCACCGAAGAACCACGCATACTGAAAAATCCACAACTGGAAGAATCAAAAAGTTTCATATGAAACAAGAGATAGAATAAAGCAGCTTTAAGGAAGCAGAAACTTTTCTTTTAGAGGTTAAAAGAGCAATGAAAGCTAGTATGACATGACAAAAAATAAAAATCAAGATATGAAAACTCACCACAGAGAATTCCTAAACCGAGGCAGAACATTAGCGTGTATCCAAAGTAGAAGCTGATCTGGAAGAACCCTGTCATCTTAGTCTTCACACCGAAGTAATATATTGAATACAAGAACACATAAATAGCAGTTGAAGCAGCAGAGAAGAATGAAGTCCATTGCCAGTGATAATTCTCGGCATTTAGCAAGAAATAAGTTCCCACAATTGTAACACAAACTGTAACAATAATCAGGATTATAAAGACCAACAGCATGAAGCCATACACGTAGTAGACCTGTCAAGAGCAAGAAGCAAGACAGATAAGAGACTTTAGCCTGACATTATTTTGTCACTATAAAATGATGCAGAGGGCATGCGATATATGATCAAGCTACCAAAAAGAAAATGAAATTAGTACCTTTATTGAAAGAAAAAAAAAAAAAGTTAATGCTTTTCTTCAGTTTATTTTTGAAGTCCTGATCCTTACGGGATTCCAGCATTCCACACCCGCACTAAAAGTAACCAGGATAATGATAATGTATCGATGGAAATCACACAAAACATGATTATTAATTAAAAATCCAATGTAGAACTCTAGCAAGGTTTTTACATGATTCATAAACAAAGATGCCCACCAACTAAAAGGCCTCCGTCTAAACCACGCAAATGCCTGCTGGCTGAGCCTCTTACAAGAGAAGATCAAAGTTGGCCAGTAAAGTCACTCCATTGACCCCAATAACCACAAGTTAGGGCATTCCAAAGTTACATGCATTGTAAATCCATTTTGTTGTTAAGGTAGAAAACTGAACCGAGAAACATCTCTCCACCATTAAATGAATCATTGCTCGGATATGGGAATCTATTTCATCAATTCACCGGCAAAGGTAGGTAATTCAAATGTTCATTGGAATCAAATAACAAACAATCAACAGCTCATTCTATTTATGTGTGGTTTGAAACCAAAATTACCCTAAAGGTCATGCGAAATGGATGCTTTCACAATGTCACAAGCTGACATTGTTTTTCCATTTTGTTTTGCCTATTCAACACAAACACATGCAAGACAGTGCCTCCTTCCTATTTGAGGAACTTCATTCTTGAGGATTCCATATTCGGACGCTAAAAAAATACATAAAAAACAATAGTTACATGGGAAATACCATACCATACCGTGTTTCCATGATCGTCTATCTGACATTTAAATGAAAAAGGAGTAACAAATTTACCTTGTAGTTCCAGAAAGAAGTGAAAACAAAATACATCTCAATGAATATGCTGCCAAAGGGGAGCAGCCCTCCCATCATTGAGACTACAGTAGGTGTGAGATACCATTTCTTTTCGGGAATTGGACGTGGAATGGTCTTCACACGACATGGGTTGTTTGGAGCTCCACTCCAATTTCTTCCCAAAACTGTACCAAGAAGAGCAAGAGGGAAAGAAATGAAAGCCCAGATCACAAAAACCACCACCATCGTGCCGAAAGGAATAGCTGCTAGAGACCCATAGAATATAGCAATTGTGTTCAAGACAAAACCGATCCCAAAGCATAGAAATGGAAAAAGTGACGCCGTGAGAATCATTGATTTTATCCAGTTTTTACCTGAGCGAAAGACAAAATCAATACACGGAGATGATCATGTTGTCCTCAAATAAGATTAATAGAAACTATCAAATGATAGTATATAGGAGCCCAAAAAGGGAAAGAAACCATGCATACCACCATTGCGCGAGTACATCCCGCCACTCACATAACCCGCAATGAAGGACGTGAAAGCATAACATACTATGAAAGTTGTGACAATTGCTCCTCTCCTGAACCACATAAATATATTACAATATTTAAAGCCAATACCAAGAAATCATGACAGAATAAAATATTTGCAATGACAAACAAAAAAAAAGATTTGAATTTATTTCAAAAGGAATACATATGCTAGAATGATGCCCACAAAGACATTGATCAGTTATATGTATATGGTGCACCCAAGTAAATGCTGTAACTAACATGAACAAATAATGATCATCGAGGGAGACAATAAATAAAAGTTTATGGAGCAGCAACAAGGAACAAATATAAGAATGATATGAACACCAATATAACCACCAATTAAGAATGCTGCCAAAGCTAGCCTTCATGTTTATTACGCAACGTACCCGATGTACAACATTCCAACAATTGCAACCAAGATGACAAGGAGAACCAGCAACGCCAACTGGGCACCCGTGCCAACAACAGCTGAAAGTAATACAAGATTCCGAGGTGGCCTGAACACATCCCCGTGGACAAGTTTCCAACCAGACTCTTCACTGACGTCTCTTTCCTGAAAATGGAAAATTTAAATGGTGCAATTCTATTTCCATTTTGTTCAGTGAACAATTCATAATGGTATTTTTTTGCATGAAGGTCTCTTACCAAAGTGTCCAGATCATCATCTTCCCGAGCATATTTAGCATAGTCATTTCTAAGAGTTCGCATCAATATCATTGAAACCAGACCCGTAAGGAAGATAACCATCATAAATGAATTAAAGATGGAGAACCAATGAATCTGCAATGCATGTATAACCAAGTAAGGTCCAAGGATAGAAATGTACAGTGTACAGAAACACAACTTGGCCTTTCACAAAAATTGTCTGCATAGGAGCTCATTTCAGTAATAAGAATACAGATACCCTATGATACTAAGTGGCATAATTTGTATAAAAAGCCAAATTCTTGACAAAATGTACAATTGTACACCTCCCGGTATGTTTACAGATCTCTGACACTACGTTTGCAGAAGACATGAAAGCATAATTCAAGGAATATTGATATTCACCTGATGTTCAAAAAATGGATAATCTAGGTAAACATCAAAACGCCGTGCAAATGTGACATTGGTTGGAACCCATTTGACAGAGTATGTCATCTCCAGTGTTCTTCCCACTTCCAATGGTTTTGTGTTATCTTGCGTGAGATTAACATGAATAATCTGCAAGAAAATAAAGTCAAAGCTCTGGAAACATGGGATTGCAGAAGATCCATTACATCAGAGGGATGTCCAGGCTACAGACCTGATCGTTGTTGTATCTAACAAGGATATTCTTGTGCGTGTAAAGCACTTGTTTATTGTTATCACTGTTCCTATCAGGATGCAACTCACCAACAAAACCTGTAAAATTGGTAAAAAGATGTGTAAATGCATTATCTGCTAAAAAGATATCCAAGCAGACTTAAAATCGATTAAAATAACAACAAAGATTTAGGAATGCATACCCCATAATGGCAGATCATCTGAGGTTGTAATGGCACACCAGAGACAGATTGAACAGCAGGAAGGGACCCAACAAACAGACAAAAAATGGAATAAGAAGAATCACTAGAAGTTCATAAAGAAACAAACATGCTGGGAAAAAACAGCTGCATTAATACATCTACCAAAAAGCCAATGAAGTCATAGAAGTACATGTACGACCACAAACCAATTAAGTCGACCTTAATTATGACAGCACTAAAGACAAAGGAATTGCTTAACCAACAATTGTGTGTGAAATTTTGCGACCTGTGTTCTCTTTGCCCTAAATATAGACATATTTGAATAGAAAGTAATGATCCTATAGATGGATGTTGCTTTGTTAGTCATGACTCACTATCAAAACTTTTATCAAACTATGATTTCTATTGTACAATAAACCATTGATTGTTACCTGGAAGCAATGTATTCATATAAACAAAGTGAAAAATATATATATAAATTATAAGAAGCTGTAACATTACATCTCAAATGCAAGGTGGTGGAGTCCTCACTCTGCCTTGTCCCTTTCTTTTTGATTTCACAACTTCAACAATCCGGCTCAGCTTGCTAGAGAACCACAATCTGGTATGCATGAACCATGCATGAACCAGGTCGTGGTTCCATGTTGTTACCACGAAATTAACTTCGGATGGGACTTCGTATGTTATGTTACGATAACAATGAATTTTTTTTTTTCCAAAAAGCACTTGTTGAGAAACTAAATATATATCTAGGCCGCGAAAGGAACACCACCGACAGTCCTAAAAACCTTGAGTGATGACCACGAATAAGAGGGATATACCCTCCTCTGACCAATAATAAGGCATGTAAAATATAGATTCTTTAAGCCTAAGTATGGACAAACGTAATCCTTACAAAACTATTTCTTTTCTCCGTGTACACAAAAGATTCTCACAAATATTAGGGCCGTCTATTCCCGAACCTCTCCGTACATAAACCTTCTAGCCAGCAAAAAAACAGCCCGTTGTGCATGTTTTTCATGCACCACATACACACGCAAGACAAATCATATTCCAAAAATATTGAGCAACAGGGAAAAAAAATTTGCAAAGCAGATGGATAATAGTCAAACATATTCCTCCTCCACATAGTGCTTATGGTCCATTGGGTAGGGAGAAATTACTGGAATCGCAATTCCAATAGAAAAAAACATTCTTCCATTTGGTTTGTCATTTATTGACGGAATCATTATTCTTTTGGAATGATGACTCTCATTTAGGTGGAATCATCATTTATTAGGGGGAATTGCTAAATGTGATTCTATTTTATCATAGGATGTTAGTGTAACTTTAACACTCAACTCCACTTTTAAATTTTAAAATATGGTACAATATGAATATTATCTATAAATAAATAAATAAAGGTTACATACATGAATCATAAATGTATCATATATTATAAAAAACATATAATACCGTATAATTAATATTATGTTTTACAATAAGAAATATATAATACAGTAATAGATACATATACCTATACAACATTTATCAATATAAAAATAGATACATATGTAAATAGTTTATTTGTACGTGCAATATAAACTGTAAATTAATATATATTTATGAAAAAAAAAACAAAAACATTTTCGATTTAATAAAGAAATATATAAAATAACAAACAACAAAAACTGCGTTACAACTTAGATAAAAAGGCTAATATATATTAATTAAGTTTTGTATTTATTTTTTTATGTCAGAAACTATTTGATAGATTATAGTTTTTATATGGTCAAGCTATTCGTGTCCAACAATTCTAATTTCAATTACCAATTGTGTAGCTGTGTGTGTAACCAAACATAGCAATCCAAATTGTGATTCTACCAAATTCCAAGCAGTATAAAAGGCAAGTCAATTTCAGCACCATTCTCATTCCCACATATTTATATTCCGTTCAATCAATGATACATTAATATATGCATTGGGAGATAAATAAACTATCCTTTTCAAATTTTCAGCCATCAAAATAGAATTCTAGCCCCCTAACGAAAAGGAAATGGAAGTAGGAAACCATGCATATCACCACATCACAGGGGCTTCAGTCTTCCAAATAGCCTTCCAAGAAAAAACTCCAGTCTGAGGAGTCAACAACGAAAAAAACAAAGATTTCATTGAAAGCTGTCCCTCTGACGGTAATTTAAAACTCTTCATGACTAGCAATACAAGGTGCTTTAACATTTTATGAAGTAATGCAAAGAATAATAGCTAGATAATATTTTTGAACATCGACTCTACCATATTTGAAGGAGAAGGCATATATATGCATAGAAATACAATAGGCTTTGCTAAAACGATATGTGGCCTTGATTTTAATTATGATGACTGATTGCAACATTACAAAATACAAATGGTCAGGCTATATTTCTCTTCTTCTAAGGGGCAATGTATCTTTGGAGTAAAACATTATATACCATCATGGGGGAACTTTACTGGGTTTTTTAATATACATATAGGGGCTGCCAATAAAGTGCAAACGGTTACATTTTTTAAGGCTTATACATAATTATGCATACAGTCTTACAAACACGAGTTTCCGTGGTTCAACAGAATTAAACCATTGAACCCAAGTAACAATGGAGCAACCTTTATACTTGCATCAAGCACACCACCACCACCACCATCATCAAAATCCTTGACATGCATCAAGCTATTTTCACTATGTTCGTCTTCTAGAGATAAATTTATCGATCAAAAGTAGTAAATAAGAAACACAATGCATCACATACCAATGAAGAATTCAAACCAATAACTATTTTCAATAGCTTCCTTGAATTGTTTGACCTTTGCTTCATCAAGTTCGACTTCACAAATGACACCCCTGTCCACATTTTCTACAAAAAAATGAAAAAATAAAAAATGCATAAACAGAAGAATAATTCAGTACCCATCCATACTACCCACTCCAAAAAATAATAATAAAGAAGAAATAAAAACAAAAAAAGAGATTCAAGAAGATCAACATACTTTGGAACTTTATATCGATCTGGCTATCAATAAGTTCATTTCCTCCCAACACCTCACCAAGGCCACCCCACTTGTGAGCATCATTGCCAGCTGGATGACAAAATGGAAGACTGTAATAATTATATGTTTCTTGTGGATTATTGTAGGGCCCAACTTTATTTACCCAAAGGGTGACAGGTTCATCCTTTTGATACTGCACAAAATTGTAAAAAGAAATTGTCAAAGCGAGCATATGCAACAAACATACTAAGCTCCAGTACTTTAAAGAACAAAGCAATGCATAAAAACAAAATGCCTTTGTGCAACTATTTGCATACAAGCTAAACAGAGTTTCCGCACCATAATATACAAGATCCGAAATGGATGGGAACTGGAAGTATTTTACCTTTACAAGGAGTATAACTATATAAACGAAACAGTTATGAATGCACTGCTATAATCACAATTAAATTACTTTTCAATCTGCAATTAGAAGAGCAGAAATACCGGATATTAAAACTGACAATTTCTCTTCCTGGATAAAGAAGAATAACTCCAAATCCGAAGTTCAAAGGATACTTTATTACACATACTATATGTGGCAGAAAAATACGTTGTTAACAGCTAAACAACAGCAACAACACCCAATCCTTCGGCCCACCTAAGTTGGGGCAACTACATGCATTCTTTCACGCCGTATAGATCAATAAGGGTCATCCTCTCAATTAACTTCAGAGCATACAAATTGCTCTTAATTGTCTCATTCCATGTTTTCTTAGGTCTAACTCTCTCCATTGGAGCACCTTCAACTTGAGCTAAATCACATTTTCGCATGGATGAGTCCACAAGTCTTCTATGCACATGACCAAACAATAGTATACAATTTTTCTCATCCTATCTTCAATGGGTGTTATTCCTAACCTCTCCCTAATAATCTCATTTCTAACTTTATCCATACCTGTCTTACCACTCATCCACCTTAACATCCACATCTCCGTTGCACCTACTTTCTGAACAAGCTTCTTGTTTACACTATGTATATGTATGTCATTATATGCTTGAATGTTGATAATTTAATATATGTGAAATTATATGTTAATACATTGTATGATTTTCTATAAGACATCATTAGTGCATGAATAATATATTGATATATCAATTTGCACTAATTCTTTGCCTCTTTTTTTTTTTTTGGTTTTACGGTAAGGTGTGTCTAGGCCAGTTTATGCGCATCTCAACTAATCACTTCCTCGGATGATCTTAAGAGCGTACTCCCCTGCATAGGTCCGGTGCATTCAGGATTAAATTCAAGATTTAATTCCTAGAATACTCCCCCGGAAAGTCAAGCCCTGGTTTACTGGAAAATGGGACACCTCCCTTGCCAACCGGACTAACACCTATTAGGTAATTTGCAATAATACTAACTAGTGATGAATAGCCTATAAATTGATATACTGTAAGTATATATATATATATATATATATCAATGTTGATATATCAATTTGTACTAATATTTGATAAATTTTATCTAACTACTTTGCATACGTTTGAACCAACTCATTTTGAAAACCTTAATCTTGAAATCAAAACTTGATCTTGTATGTTTGTCATTATATGCTTAATGTTGTTAATCTTAAATATGTGACATAATATGCACGTTTATATGTTTTATATGCTCATACACAATACGATACTCTATATGACATCATCAGTGCATGCACTACATATTGATATATCTATTTGCACTAATACTAACTAATGATGTATTGTCTATAATGCTTATAGATTGATATACAAAATATGCATTACATGTTTTCATGTTTGTTCTTAATTGGATTACCTATGATAAGCATGAGATTAGCATTACAAACAATAAATTATAAAGACAGACACTTATAAACCAAAAAAACAGTATTTCCCTATACATCACGGTGCTAAAGCAAAACATACCTTGTTGATAGTTAGACAAGCAAAAATCAAGACAGACAACAAAATCAAGATTAAGATATGCAACGAACTACCAAATAATCACATATCCCAACAATACATATAGAGCAAGCAAGGCTAATAGAAAATGGACAAATTCATTATTTTGCATCATTCTTAACAAGTTCATAACGAAATTCACTAAACAAGCCAATATGCGAGTGGAACAATTATAGGCTTCTTGGAGATACAATTAAAATTAAGTGATCTTTATAACTCTACTTTTACTAATATCAGAAAAGTACAAACATTACAAGTTCGGTACTCCACCAAGAATAGGTATAGAAGAACACATTTGTTTTCAATCCTATTCATTGGGCACTACATGTTTCATAATCCAACAACAGACAACAGTTATCAAGCTCCTGGTACCAATTCAAGACCTTTCAACCTCCACTTGAAAATCAAGAAAATGCCACAAGCACTAAACCTAAGCTCATAAAAAAAATCTTTTAAGAACCAGCATGGACAGTGTACTTTCATGTTAATGGTCCCGTTAGTGTTAGGAGAATTGGAGACCTGTGAGCGAAAAAAGAAGAAAAACATTACAAGGGCTAGGTAGCCTTTCCATTGTCTGTGAGAGGGAAGCAAAGGGATGACATTTTACTCTAAAGCCACCAGATTATGTTGTCCACAGGGGAGACAAATCTAAGAGAAAATTTACATTTTCAATTTACTTATCTTTCTATTCTTCCCTCTTTTTTTTTTTTTTTTTTTTTTTGGGGGCAAATGTCAATCTATTCTTGGAGGTAGCATAGCAAAATACATAGACCAGACCACTTTAATTTCTTCCTCGGTTCCTTGCCTTCTAAAATGAGAAAAGGAAGAGGTTACTTCCTTTTTCCCAGAATGACCTTTTTCAACCCCATCACCATTGAGTTTCAACTTACCAAATTTGTCAACTAAATCAACTGTAAAATTTAGGAAGAAATTGCAAGGGTGAGAGAGTCATCGCTACAGACTCTACCACGGTACCACCAATGTCGAATTTCACCATATAGCCACTGGCCAGAGCAGCAAAAGGCATCTCTATTTCTAATACCAACTAAAACCATAACACAATTTCAATGACTGTCTCAAACATACACATATCAGAAATCACAACAACCAAATAGATATTTTCTTCAAACCGAATCTTCCACATCTGTTGACCAGTTCACATACTTCAACAATATTGCAACATGATTACAACAAACATTTGAATTATATCTACATCAATTTCTCATGTACTTAGGATATGCATCGCGTAGCAAACGTGTGCAAGAAAAGTTCAAGGCATAACAATGAAAAGCAGGTAAACTTTTTGAGATCTAAACCCTACTCCGTTTCCGTGGTGTCACAAATCCTAATAATGCCTTAAATTACAAATCCATCCCAAAGCAGTCGTAGAAGAAGCTCTATTGACCAAAAGCTTGTGAATTAAAGATACGGATAAAGATCTGAACAATTTATAGAGACCGACATAAAATGACATGATCTGCGATACGAAAGTGTCGAATTCCAGTTAAGAAGGTTGGCTACAACTAGGTTTTCCAGATCGAATGAGCTTTTCACTTTACCTTGTGATCCGACTCGGAAGCGAACCCCGGCGAGACGACGAGGATGGCGACGAGGGCCAGGAGACAGGAGGATCGGACGGTGGGCCGCATCGGGGTCGCCCGCTGAGGTTTGAATCAACCGTTGAAGGTTGGAGAGAGAGAGAGAGTGTGATAGAGAGAGAGGGCACTGGTCACTAGCTCTGCTGGACTTGCGACCTTGTGTGGGGAAACATCCGTCGACCAAAAATAGGGAAGAAATTTCATTATCGGTCCTCAACGTTTTGATGTAGTGTCAAATTGATCCTCCGAATTCCAATTTTTTTAAATTAAATCGCTATTTTTTCAATTGAAGTTTACCTATACTATTTTTTTTTTTACAAATTTACCTTGTTTTATTTTCATTATTTTATTTTATTAATCAACCCACTAATATCATCTTTTACTGTCTTATAGGAGTGTTTACGGTTCAGGCGGGTCGGGCTTGGGCATAAGTAGTGGGGCGGTCCACTAATGGTCGAGTGGAAAATGTCTGTGCCAAAATTGCTGTGTGTCCTTCGGGTTTGGTTGTAAATCCACCTACTGTTGGGCGGGTCAGAAGACAGACAAGTTGGGCGGGTTGGGCCTATGCAATGGGCCGGGTTGTTTTGGACCACAAAACATAAAATTAAGCATGGGCCAATTCTTTCAACTATTTCATAACTTTTTTTTTAAACAAAAGAAGGCAAAAGCATTAAAACCCACGATCTTAAATATTCTCTAAAAACTGAAATAATAAAATTCAAATTCAAAAACAAAATAAAAGAATTAAACCTCACAATACCAAAACTAATAAACTAAATAATTGAAATAAATGAAAGTCTAAAATAACAAAAATAAATAAAACAATTAAATCACTTGCAGGTTGAAGATAGATAATTTCTCTCTGAAATCACATCAATCACATGTTCCAAGTTCCAAAATCAGAACAAATAAAGTAAAAAATATAAAAGTAAAATCTCACCCAAAAAAATGCAAACAATAATACAATATATATTTGCAATTTAAGAATCATTACGTCAAAAGATCACCAGTACACGTATCCTATGATTTTAGAAATGATGTCATCTAGACCCTAAGCAGGGTGGTTCGATTGATCCTACAAAAAAAGACATTGATTTGATTCCCGAACCAGATAGCTCAGATTTGTGAACCCCTAAACCATTGCAAGCCGATTCTTTTTCTAAATAGGAGGGTTCGGGCCAATTTGAGCAGTTTTGGGCCTGGCCAGTCGGTTGGGCGGGTTTTTGAACACCCCTACTTGTATAGCGTATAATTTGTGTCTGAAGGCACAAACTAAAAAATATAAGATTAATTTGAAAAAAAAAATAGGTAATAAAACAAAAAGATCAGCTTTTATTCAATATTAGCGTAAGGTCGTGGATGTAAAAAAAAAAGTTTACTTAATTTAACATTATTTCTTCAATTTAATTTCTATAAGTTTAATGTTTTAGTATTATTACTAAATTTAATGTCCATAATTTATTTCTATAATTTTTGTAAATTTAATGCCTATAATTTTCGTATATTATATTTCCACTTTACATTTTTTTAATTTAATTTTCATAAATTTAATGTTTTAGTATTATTGCTAAATTTAACGTCCATATATTATTTTTATAATTTTTGTAAATTTAATGCCCATAATTTTCGTATATTATATTTTCTCTTTTATATTATTTATTTTATTTAATTCTTGTAAATTTAATAATTCAGTATTATTACTAAATTTAATGTCCATATATTATTTCTATTAATTCCATAAATTTAATAATTTATTCTTATTAATAAATTTAATATCCATATATTATTTCTAAATTCAGTAAATTTAATATCTTTTTATCATCACTAAATTTAATTTTCATATATTAGTTCTATAATTTCCATAAATTTAATGTCCCTAACTATTTATTTAATTTAATTTTTATAAATTTAATATTTTAGTATTACTAATTTTAATATCCATATATTATCAACATAACTTTTATAAAATTAATGTTTAAAATCTATGTATATTATATTTTCTCTTTATATGATTTCTTTAATTTAATTTTTGTAAATTTAATGCTTAAATATTATTACTAATTTAATTTGAATATATTTTTTCTATAATTTTCATAAATTTGATGTCTATAATTTTCGTATATTATATTTTCTCTTTTATATTATTTCTTTAATTTAATTTTCATAAATTTAATGTTTTAGTTTTCTTACTAAAGTTAATATCCTATATATTATTTCTTATTTTTTCGTGAATTTAATGCTCATAATTTCTGTATATTATAATTTCTCTTTTATATTATTTATTTAATTTAATTTCTATTAATTTAATGTTTCAATATTATTACTAATTAATGTCCATATATTATTTCTATAATTTTGTAAATTTAATGTCTATAATTTATTTATATTATATTTTATATTATTTCTTTAATTTAATTTATATAAATTTAATATTTTGGTATTATTAGTAAATTTAATGTCCATATATTAATTACATAGGTTTATGTATGTAGAAAAAACATATTCTCTAATATTACAATTAGGGTTATGTCACCAACCGCCATGGGACTCTAACCGTCGGATTTCGGCCACCATTGGTCGCCAAAACTCCGATTACCAGTATTCAGAATTATTTTTAATTACATTTAACTACTTTTTAGTGAGAGAAAACCTAGTAAGAAAAAATCTTGAGAAAGGAAATGGCTCAACAAGCAAGACAACGGAGAAGGAAAATGACTTAGTAAGAAGCACTAAGAAGGTAAAAATCAACATGTTGAAAAGAATGAAGGATTTGATGGAGAATGAATCTCCCACGACTGAGATGGATCAAGATATGGATACGAGCAGAGGCCAAAATGCTAAGTCGGGTACAGGTAACACACAATCGCATTGAAGTAAAGCCCCTTACTAGACATCCTTCAGAGATGTTCGAAATAGTGAACAGAAAATAGAGGACAAACGGTTGGGGGAAGTGTATTTTGATACAGAGGAAGATAACTGGGTTGATCGAAATACGAAGATGGACGAGGGTACTGACAGGCCGAAACAGAAGGGTATTCCGAATATTTATATCCCTGATCAAATGCTTGAAAAAATAAGAGAAAAATGGAAAAGCTCGCTCATTATCCGGTTATTGGGCCGTTCTATAGGATACAGGATATTGTGTCAAAAAGCCAAAGCAATCTAAAAATTACAAGGTAACTGTAAAATAATTGATCTCAACCATGGCTACTTCTTGGTGAAGTGTGATCGTGTTGCAGATTTGGAGAGGACATTAACTGAGGGTCCATGCATAATTTTCGATCATTATCTCACCGTTAGAAAGTGCGAGTCGGAATTTCATCCGTGTGATGCTGAGAAAACAAAGACGGTAGTGTGGGTTAGGCTTCCGAAGCTCCCTGTGGAGTTCTATAGGTCACCGGTGCTATATAATATTGATCGTGAACTTGGTAAATTGATAAAAATAAAATAAAAAAATGGACAACACCACGGCAGTGTTGACGCTAGGAATGTTTGCTCGGATTTACATCGAGATGGATCTAAACCAACCTCTAGTCCCTGTCTACGTTATTAGAGGAAAAACATACAAGCTGGAGTATGAGAGCCTTCATGCTCTTTGTCAAAAATGTGGAAGAGTAACACACAATATGGACTACTGTCATTTCTTCAAACTGGTTAATACCAGTGGTGGAGCACTGGCGGTGATACCGGTGGTAATTATACCACCAAGTATTAAAAGTATGGGGAGGAATAAGCAGAAGATGACATTAGAGATGATGAAGTAGGAGATAATACCGGCAAACAGTCCGACGAAGGAAAAGACATCGGAGGAGGTCCAACATACGTGTGCGGAGGTACAGAATGGTAACTTTACCGTTGGGCAATAGAACGTGGGTGGAGAGCATAAAAGAAATGTAGTGGAGACACTCCCACATCCAGCTGCAGCAGAGCCTATCGAAGCATGCAAGAAAATGGTTGAGGAAGAAGATGAAACTGCCTTTGGGCTGTGGTTGCTTGTTCAAAAACAGAAGAGAATATATTTAAAAAAGAAGAATGGGCCACAATCTAGAGCTTATATGGAAGTTAACTTAGGCCCAATAAATAGGAAGCCCAATCGTTATGATCTCAAACTCGGGCATGGGAGTAATGGGCTGGAAAAATCTCAAACGGGCCTTAATTACACATCTGCTCCTATTAGAAATTACACAGCCCAGGGGCCTGGACATGGAGGGAAATTCACCACTCCTCCAGCTGTAAATAATGACAATAGGCAAAATAAGATAACCCAAAATTTTAGAAAAGCTGATGTATTTTCAAAGGCTTCAATGGAAGGAAAACACGTGGCACAAGGTGGTACTAAAAGCTGGTCTTGGACCCCTAATTTGGCTTCTTCTTCCAAGGATTTTTGGGTAAACCCTAGTCCCCATTTGAGCTTTAATTTTGTCTCTAATTCTCACCAACCCCTAAACCATCAACAACTTTCCTCAAGCTCTCAACCTTCTAGGAATATCGAAAATTTGGGAGTTAATCATAACCAACCCAAAAACTTTTCTTCTAGCCACAAACCCATCATCACTGTTCCTGACTCAAGAGAAGGAGGTGACTCACAAAGTGGAAGTGTTTTGGATAGTAGAAACAGTAAGAATATTAGCAAGATCCATGGATTGGGACAAGATAAAAATTCCATGCATGGAAGTCTATGTGGAGTCATGCAAGGCGTGGATGGAGAACAAGAGGAGATGCAGACTAATTCTAGGGATAAGGAATTTGGATCCACCCCCGAACCTACAAAGTAAGTTTTCTATGAAGATTATTACTTGGAATTGTAGAGGAGTGCGAAATAATAATTTTCAAAAAAAAAATTAGATATATGATTCATATACATAGACTGGATGTGGTGATTTTATTAGAAACTAAAGTCGAGTTGAATGCGATGGGAAATATTTTTAATGATCAAGGTTTCACTGTTTCTGCCCATGTTGATCCCTGTGGTAGAATGGGGTGTATTTAGATGTTATGAATTCCGGAAAAAAATTAGTATTAATCAGCTTAGCACTAGTGACCAGGCTATTCATGTTAAGGTTAAGAAAGCTAATTTTGAAGAATGGGTCCTATCTGCAGTTTATGCTAGCCCTAATCCAAGATATATAAGTGATTTATGGATGTATTTATGCCACATTACCGCTCCATGGATGGTGATGGGAGATTTGAATGACATTGCTAGTCAAGCTAAAAAATCTAGTGCGTCTATGTCTTCAGATTTGGCCAGAATCAACAAATTCAACAATAATATTGATGATTGCGATTTGGTGGACCTTGGAAGTGATGGGCCGAAATTTACTTGGATCGGTATGAATAAGAATGGTATTAAAATTGGTAAGAGATTGGATTAAGCCATTGCTAAGGAGGAGTAGTGTTCTAACTTCCCGAAACTATCATGGAAACTTTCCCATGTACATATTCTAGCCATTCACCTATTCTTATTAATATGCTTGGTATTCGTAGAATTGTTAGAAATAAGCCATTTAATTTTAAAGCTATTTGGCTTACTTATTGTGACTTTGTGACTTTCCTTGATACTAACTGGGATAGACAACAAATTGATTGATTTAAAAGATAAACTTAAAAAGATCACCAATGATTTGATTAAATGGAATAAGGAGGTGTTTGGTAATCTTTTTAGGAAAAAGAAAAATAGCCTTGCTAGGCTAAAAGGTATTCAATTAGCTCAAGATAGAAACTATACTGATTATTTTGACTATTTTGAAAAGAAACTTCGCCATGAATACTTATATATATTAAGACAATAGGAAATTTTTTGGGCTGAAAAATCTAGAATCTTATGGTTGAAGATAGGAGAAAGAAATAATAAGTTTTTCCATAACATGGCTCTTCAAAGGAGAAGAAGAAATATAATCAATATGCTTAAGTCGGAAAATGTTTGGATAAAGGATCCAAGACAAATTAAAAATCATATCAGGAATTACTATAGTAATTTGTTCTTGGAAGAGTTTCAGAGTAATGATAGACAAAGAATTAAGAACTTTTGCCCTATTATCGATGATCACTATCACTACTCTCTAACTAGTATCCCTTCTATAGAAGAAACTTGGGATACTCTAAGAAATATTGGGGACTTAAAGGCTCCAGGATTGGATGGTTTTCAAGCTATATCCTTTTCAAAAAAGATAGAATGTGGTTGAAAATGATATCTATAATTTTGTGGTTGACTGCTTTAGAAATTGGGAGATATTGGTATATAATAGTAAGTCTCTTGTCACTTTTGTTCCTAAGTTTAATACCCTGAGATGATTAATCAATTTAGACCTATAAGTTTGTGTAATACTTTGTATAAATTAGTAACGAGAATTCTTGTGGCTAGATTGAGACCTTTTTTTAGACAAGATTATAGGGTTGAGTCAAAGTAACTTTATTCCTAGGAGAATAAAATCAGATAATATTATTGTTACCCAAGAGGTTATACACTCTCTTAAAAGAATGAAAGGAAAAGGGGAAGGTATGATTATAAAGTTTGATCTTGAGAAAGCCTATGATAAGATTAATTGGGATTTTTTAGAAGAAACGTTAACTGCTTTTAATATTATGGGACATTGAGTTAAACTGATTATGAGTTGTGTGAGAGCTTCAACACTTTCAATTATATGGAATAAAGAAGCGCTTGAAGAAATAAAACCGACTAGAGGTCGCAAACAAAGGGACCATTTGTCCCTCCTACCTCTTTGTCCTTTACATAGAAAGATTCTCACATATGATTAATGAAAAAGAGAGAAATAGTAAATGGAATGGTTTAAGAATAGGAAGATGAAGTCCATCTTTAACGCATTTGTTCTTTGGCGATGATCTGATGATGTTTACTAAAGCCAATGATAAAAATGTGAACTCCATTTTGGATGTTATGTCTAAGTTTTCGGGTGCTTTGGGTCAAAGGATAAAATTAGAAGCATTCATATGGGGATCATACTAGCTTTGGACAACGAGATTTCGTATTTAATTGTAGAAACGGATTCTCAGGAAACAGTTCAACTCATCTCGGGAGAGTGCTCAGATACGCATAGACACATCCCTGGATTAAAGACTGCAAGAGGTTTTTAAAGGACAACAATTACGCTCTTTAGTACGTTTTAAGATAAGCAAATAAATGTGCTGACTTCTTAACCAAGAAGGGTGTCAATGGAGGTGTGGACTTGAAGATGTTAGAGTCTCCAGTGGAAAATATGACGAAATTGGTGTTAGTTGAGATGGATGCGAGCGTTTTTTATAGGTGTCCGTAGTTTTTGTGTTTTTGTTTTGTATACACTTTTATGTACCCAAAAAAAAAAGTAATATTTTTTTAATATATTTTACTTACAATTTTTTAGTCACATTCAACTAATTTTTCAGTTGCTGGTCCTCAAAAATCACTCGAATGTAACTAAAAATATATTAAAATATAACTAAAAATAAACTTAAGAAATATAACTAAAAATACATTAAAAGAATAGTTACATGTAACTAAACAATATATTAAAACAATAATAACATGTAACAAAAAAAATTCGACAACAGTGGCTGGACTTTGATGACTGAAAACCTAAGGTCTAATGGCAGACAATGGCGGGTGGCAAAAAGGATGGTGCTGACAGTAGACGATAAAAGTTTTAATTAAAAGTATTTGATTGCAGATATAAAGTAACATTGACTATAGAACTAAAACACAAATTAAAATAAGATTTCACTTCAATACATCATAGTGATTTTGGTGTATTAATGCATTCAAACACCAAAATAAAATCCTAACTATTTATGTCCCATCCATAGGTTAAGTGACACCATCTATGCCATCCATGTCCTATCAATGTACCTTTTAACCAAATTTCTAGATGTTTTTGTGCTAGAAGGTCACTAGCAGGTAGTAGGTAAGTTGCAAATCAGTGCTGAAAAAGTTGCATGTATATACACGGACTTACAACAACTTTTTTGGAACAAACTTGCAACTTGAGAAAAAAGTTATGCGACACTTTCTCTCTCCTAGTTGCAAGTTAGTTCCAAAGAAATTGCATGTTTGTTCACGAACTTGTAACTTTTTTAGAACAAACTTGTAACTTGAAAAAATCCTTTGGACTACACTTTCTTTCTCCTAATTGCAAGTTCGTTTCAAAGAAGTTGCACATTTGTACACGATCTTGTAACATTTTTGGAACGAACTTGCAACTTGAAAAAATCCTTTGGGCTATACTTTCTCTCTCCTAGTTGCAAGTTCGTTCCAAAGTAGTTGCATAATTGAACATCAATTTGCAACTTTTTTGAACAAACTTGCAACTTGAAAAAAATCAATCAGCTACACTTTCTCTCTCCTAATTGCAAGTTCATTCCAAAGAAGTTGCATATTTGTACATGATCTTATAACATTTTTGGAACGAACTTGTAAATTGTGAAAAAATACTTTGGGCTACACTTTCTCTCTCCTCGTTACAAGTTTGTTACAAAGAAATTGCATGTTTGGATATCAACTTGCAACTTTTCTTGAATGAATTTGCAACTTGTGAAAAATCTTTTGGGCTACACTTTCTCTCTCCTAGTTGTAAGTTCCTTTCGAAGAGGTTGCATATTTGTACACAAACTTGCAACTCTTTTGACATGAACTTACAACTTGTGAAAATCCCTTGGGCTATATTTTCTCTCTTCTACTTGCAAGTTCTTCCAAAAAAGTTACATGTCTATACACGAACTTGCAACTTTTTAGGAACGAACTTGCAACTTGTGAGAAATCCTTAGACTACACTTTCTCTCCCTTAATTGCAATTTTGTTCTAAAGAAATTGTATGCTTGGATATCAACTTCTAACTTTTCTTGAACGAACTTGCAACTTATGATAAATCCATTAGGCTACACTTTCTCTTTCCTAATTGCAAGTTTCTTCCGAAGAAGTTGCATGTATGTACATGCACTTGCAAGTTTTTTGGAACAAACTTGCAACTTATGAAAATCTCTTGGGCTACACTTTCTCTCTCCTAGTTGCAAGTTCTTCCAAAAAAGTTGCATGTTTGTACACGAGCTTGCAATTTTTTTGAAACAAACTTGCAACTTGTGAAAAATCATTTGGGTAACACTTTCTCTCTCCTAGTTGCAAGTTTGTTCCAAAGAAATTATATGTTTGGATATAAACTTGCAACTTTTCCTGAACTAACTTGCAACCTGTGAAAAATCCATTGGGCTACACTTTCTCTTTCCTAATTGCAAGTTCCTTTTGAAGAAGTTGCATGTCTGTAAACGAACTTGCAATTTTTTTGGAACGACCTTGCAACTTGTGAAAATTCCTTGAGTTACATTTTCTCTCTCCTAATTACAAGTTCTTCCAAAGAAGTTGCATGTCTATACACAAGCTTGCAACTACTTTGGAATGAACTTCCAATTTGTGAAAACTCCTTTTGGTTACACTTTCTTTCTCCTAGTTGCAAGTTTGTTCTAAAGAAATTGCATGTTTGGATATCGACTTGCAACTTTTCTTGAACGAACTTGCAACTTGTGAAAATTTATTGATTTACACTTTCTCTTTCCTGGTTGCAAGTTCCTTCTAAAGAAGTTTCATGTCTGTACACGAACTTGCAATTTTTTTTGAACGAACTTAAAACTTGTGAAAATTCTTTGGGCTACACTTTTTCTCTCCTAGTTGCAAGCCTTTCCAAAAAAATTGCATGTCTGTACACGACCTTGTAACTTTTTTGGAACGAATTTACACCTTGTGAAAATTACTCTAGGCTACATTTTCTCTCTCCTGGTTGTAAGTTCATTCCAAAGAAATTGCATATTTGGACACGAACTTGCAATATTAGGAGGTAATGTGTAAAAATGAAGTTATTGAACTACTATTAAATTCAGGAAAATTTCTTGCAAGTTCATTCCAAATTTTAGAAGGTAACTTGGTAAGCAGTTGTAAAAATAATTCTATACCAATAGTACTTAAATTCCAAAAATCATCCCGTTTTGTAGTGTGTGTAAAACAAATTTTTCTACTTAAATTTTTGTAATTAAAAAATATTACTGCCAACTGTTGTAGGATTTGATTTTAAAAAAATTAAGACGTGAACAATATTTCATTTCAGTGGATCTTAAAAAACTGTTTGGATTTACACTAGAAGTTTTGGAAGAAAACTCCTTAAATTTATTACCTGAACCCTAAAACCCTGAAATTTGAAAATTGATTTGAAGCTAATATCTTCATTTTTTGAACAAAGACAGATTATTCGTACTAATTATGGTGTAACCAAACCTGTGTGACCATATCTACTACCATATGAGGGAAAAGAATTACATTACTTGGTAACACATGCCTAGAAAAATTATACACCACTGCTTGAAGAAGACGATAACCGTATCATCTATGAGAGTATCAGAAATATGGTAATAAAATGAACTATCTCTTGCCTACCTCAAATGTCAATGAAATGTGAATAACACATGAAGTGCATTTATAATAACTAGTAGTCCATTTATAACAAGTGCATAATTTGAAATAGAGGTTTCCATTAATGCTTGATTTGTTGAATAAAAAATCACTTACTCTATTGATGTTAATAAAACTATGATACATTGAGAATAAATCTTGAAAAAACACTATGTAGAGGTCATTATGAAGAAGTAGTAGTCTATTTATAACAAGTGCATAGATTGCACATACCGGGTAGGCTCTTTCTATTAATACTCGAGTCCCTAAATTTGATTAGACTCACAACCACCAAATTACCTATTAAGTGTAGTCAGTTCATGACAAGTTATTTGCAAACACATGAAGGATTCGGGTTTCAACCATTAAATTTACCCAATAAGGAAAAAAATGTCCTACCGGTAGAAAGTAGTTTTAATCCCGATAGGAACACAATAGATAAATGAAAGTTCATATTTCAGATAAACCAAAGATGAAGAAACATGATTTGTGGTATACTAACTTCTAAGTTTGACGTTCAATACATTAGCATAAACATTTGTTCATTACACCAACCATTTGCAAACAAAAGATCCATGCCCTATATACGTCGCATCACTTCGTTTTCCCTTTGAAGGCGATTCTTCTCCTCCTCTAAATCAGCAAGTCACTGGCTTTGTTCCTACAAGTCCATTTGCAAAAAATGGCGCGTAGTTTGGTTCACCCCCAACCTTCATTGCAAATCTGCCACTTCTTCCTGCAGATGTTTGTGTTCTCGGACAGCAATTCGGATTGCTCTCTCTCTACGATCAGCCATCTATAGGGTTTGCTCCACATGCAAAGTGTTTATAAACAAAATGAAAGAATGAGCATAAGAATATTAGGGTTTAAGTTTAAAAAAAGAAATGTTTGTTTTATTAAAAGACATGACACTGCATTGTTTTGATTTTAACATACAATGGCAATGTTAAAGGATGAAGCTAATTCTACCAGAATACATACCTATGTGTTGGTGAGACCAATATTTAGCAAAAAATGGTGGAAAATATTGACAAGTGGCTAACATACATGGTCAAATAAAGATGGTATTTCGATAATGCTCACGATCTGAAGACGTTGTTGACAATATGCTCACGATCTGAAGTGTGTATACCCTCTGTTTGGATTAAATTTGGTAGAAAATGACCTCATGCTTCCCTTATGTAGAGAGAATATGCGCTTATTTTGGTTGGTGAGAGCAATAAATGTAAGCATTCATAAATGTGAGTGAGATAACAAATGGAGCTACATTGACGTCATTTAATAAGCATATTCTATCTCTATAATATAGATGTCACGATTCTTCTTAATTTCCCTATCAACACTTTAATTAATGATGATTGATCTTCCATCTAATCTTGACCCGAAAGATCGACATGAACTTGCAATTAATCTAATTGTGTACACTTTACTTTTTTTTAACCTGGTTTAGGTGATTTCCCTCATTTAAGAAGGGCTATCTATGAATTATAGTATCAATGGGTTTAAGTGTGCACATGTCATTCAATGAGGTAAGTTAATTTTGAATTTGTATTAGAAAAAAATAAAAAGATTACATTCAACTCACTTGCCCTTGATATCCACGATATTTTAATGTCCCCAAAAGTATAAATTTTGTGTCACAATGAGTAGGTTGTCTTTTCCTAACTAAATCATACCCATAATCATATACTATCATATTAAGAGTGGAAGCCCAAACCAAGATTGAAGAGAAAGGTCCAATGCTATTTTCTTAACTTTTAGGGAGTTCAACTCATGGTAATTATTACTTTAATAAATTTTCAGGCTTTTAAATATATTCTTAATGCCACTAATGTTAATGTGTTGCAAATTAATCTGGAAAAAAAACACGTGAAAGTTAAAATTCTTAGTACTTAAGAAAATAGTAAGAGTAAATAACATGAATAATTAACACTAGTAGAAAAATCTTGTTTTGACTTATATAATTAAATTACATAAAATAAAAACCCCAACAAGTATTGAATATTTTATGTTGATAGGAGTTGTTAGATTATTATTGCAAAAAAGTTTTATATCATAATTTCTTTTAATATATATAAAAAAGGGTTATATATCATAATTTCTTTTAATATAAAAAAATATATAGATTTATTTGTTATAAGAGATATAAAAACATAATTTTTTTTTGTTATTTTGCATGTTTTAAACATGCGCGTCACGTGGGTAATTTTATTCCTGGTCTAATACTAATAGTTAAAAGTGAAAAGAGATAGGAGATTGTAATGAGGTCGGAGAATGAGTGTTTCAAGCCTTTTTTTTTTAGTTCTTCAAAATTTCTTTTTAGAAGAATGTATTTTTTAAATATCAAATAATAAGTGACCTCATTCAATTTATTCCAATTTTATGTTTTAGTTAATTTTTTTTTTTTTTTTTTTTTTGTAATGCACAAATTTATGATTCAGTTTCCTAATCCATATTTTATGAATTTATTCAAACAAACAAGTGTGATTGGAAAGACTTATTTTCACCCAAAAATAAATAAGATACAATATAAACTAATTAAAATAGAGTTTGTTAGCTTTGGAAAAATTGATAAAATTAATTCTAATTTATGGTTTTTAGTTTGTTATTTTATAGTATATTAGTACAAGTTCATTAATATAAATAATATTTAACTTTTATGATTATTTATGTTATTTTAAAATAATCTATTTATATTCGGTATTTTAGAAAACATCATGACTCACTCAAAATAATGCATCCGGTCTCGAATATTGGTATTAAACTAACCAAATAATATGTATTTCATGCTTCAACATTAAAAATTTATTATAATTATTTTGTAAGCTCACGTATCGCACGTGTCTAAACTAGTTTTTACAAATTTTATTGTCACATATATTATATTTTGTTTGATAACAAAAAACCTAAAATCAAAATAAAAAAAAAAAAAGGTTTCTACCAGTAGAGACATAAATTAGTTGGGAAAGTTTTCAACTAAGCATTAGAGTAAAATATAACGTAGAATTTTTATATACACTTTTGTCCCCTCCCACAATACAAAACACTGTAGGTTGCACCATATTATCCGTCAAAATGTGTGAACCCGCCAGAGAGGATTTAATCCCGGTCAAACACAAACTTTAGGTGCTACATATGTTTCGCTAATTACAAATATCTATTTAAATAAATTGAAAAGTTTCTCGTCCAGATCATTAAACTTTGCAGGCAACTGTTCTAGGTGACTGTAAGGCTGCTTAACAACGTGCTTTGGCAAAGGACGGGCCTCATTCTCTTTTGGTTGAATGTCACCACCATATAAGACATGGTCTGGAACCATGACGTCAAGTGAAGTATCTGTACGTTTCCGTGTACAATTGTCGTGGTCCGGAGTGATGACATGAACGTCACCATCCACTTCGGGAAGACGCAAGCTATCATTTAGATCAAAATCCTTTTCTGAACGTTGTTGTCCAGGACATGTCGGCTTAGTGTGACCGACCATCCTATATAGCATTGAACATTAAATCACAGTAGACATCCAAATAGTAATACTAATAATAATACAAATAAAACTAAGATAAGTAAATAGACAAATTAAGGCAATTACCCACAACATCTACAATGTAGTGGTCGTCGAAAAACCAAACTGTGGTTCCCAACCTCGTGATTTCGAAACCAAAAACTCATTTACTATAGGATCATACTGGACCGTAGAGTGGCACCGCACCCGATACGTGATTGTTTGAGTTTCCTACCCTCAATGCCTTATACTTGTTGTAAATTGGTCTTTCTGTGTAAAGATCGCACACAAACCCATTGTTGGCTTATGAGATTTTCTGTTTGTCTCGTTTTTTATAGCTTTCGCATACTCGGAAGTTGACAACATTTGCATAGTCATAGTAAAACATCCGTATCGGCAAGCATCGAAAAAGTCTTAGAAGAAATTTGCATGTCGAACAGGTTATACAATCCATGATTTGAGGCTGGTACGTTTGATGTGTCTGCGTTCATAACCTCAACCTCCCAGTGGTCGAGCCCAGCTTCTTCGTACTCGTTGAAACCAACCTCCGTGCTACTTAATTCTATGAATAGTGCCTTCCATTTATCAACCATTATTTTGCTCTCTTTACTGCATGATTTAGACATAATATTTCGTCAACGCCGAGTACTTTTCAATAACCGATAAGAAGATGTTTAAAAATTGAACATTTTCAACTAAAAGAAGTAAAACATTACTCATTGGCTAAAAACAATTAAACCAATTGAATTTATTTTATCTTTTCCCCCCCCCCCCCAAAAAAAAAATTAAATTAAATTAAGAAGTACAACTAATAAAATAAACGAATAAAAGAAAACAAAGTTTCAGGCTTTAAGAAAATTTAGAAAGAAAAAAAGCATAAGAAAACAAGTGTCACATTTATTTGCCACACCCAAATCCAGCTACACACTATGCAACAGTGCATGCATGCATTCTATTGATGGGAGAAGACTTTGCTTCTCGGTTCCACTAGACTACAAGACAATGACATTAGCTAAAAACCCTAGAGAAAAAGGTACCTTGAACTTCTTAAAGGATAACTTCTTTGACGGTGTCAAAACTTCTAAAATGACCACTGTCTCCCTCTTGCCTACCTCAACTATGGTACGAAATGAAGCAAAACTTATTATTTATAGCACAATTTCCTTGTAGAGGGTAGGTAGAATATTAAACATGCACTTTTACTTTTACCCATTGATGTCTTTATAAACCCACTCATTAATGGTATCACTTGCTCTACTTTTGAGGTTTATGTAAGTGTAATCATTATACTTACACGTTACCTCATAAATGACAATTGGGTGAAAAATGTAATTAGACAAATTATATTGTTAGGTTGAGGAATGACAATGATATTCAAATAGGTGAAAAGTGTAATTAACTTTTTTTATGTTGCTGGATTTGCAAAGTGTAATTAATTGATGCCTAGTTGCTATTAATTTATTTAGGAAAAAATACATTTTAAACACTCTAGGTATTAACACATTTCTAAATGGTTCCTTTCCGTTTGAGCGTTTCATCTTAAACCCTCTAGGTATCAGCCCGTTTTTATTCGGTCCTTCCATCAAAAAATCTGTCAAACATAACAGAATAGAGGGGCAAATCTGTCTTTTTACATATTTTTAATTTTTTAATCTTTTTTTCTTTTTCTTTTTTTGATCTCCCGCTCAACTCTCTCTCTCTCCCGCTCACATTTCTCTCTCTTCCTCATTCCTTCATTCTTCCTTCCTTCCTCCCTCCTTCCCTATCTCTCTTTCTATTCCTCATTCCCTTCTCCTCTCACTCCCTCTTTCCACTAGTTGGAATAGGGGGTGGAACAACCCCCTGTTGCCACCCCCATAGTAGGGGTGGTTCACCCCCTGTTACGGGGGTGGTTCCGACCGGCGGAGAGAGGGAGAGAGGAAAAGAGAGAGTGTGTGTTGAGCGGGAGAGAGAGAGAGGGGTCAAAGAGAAAAAAAGGAAAAGAAAACATAAAAAAATGATAAAATAAAAAATACAAAATGTAAAATGACGATTTTGCCCTCAAAATATTGTTAGTTTGGATGGTTTTTTTTTTTTAGAAGGATTAAATAAAAACGTGATGATACATAGATGGTTTAAAATGAAATGCTCAAACGAAGAGGAACCATTTAGAAATTCGTCAATACCTAGAGGGCTTAAAATGTATTTTTCCCATTTATTTATGTTGTTGGGTGCAAAGTGTAATTAAACCATTTATGTTGGGCTGAGGAATAAAATGTTTGTTGGGTTTGCAAAGTGTTATTAATTTGTTTATGTTTATGAGGGTGACAAACATAGAAATTACCTTGGGTGCGTAATGTAAATAACTTTTTTTTATAGTGTTGGGTTTGCAAAGTGTAATTAATTTGGACATCAATTATTGGGTGCAAAATGCTATTATTTGCTTATATTGTTAGGTACAAAGTGTAATTACACAATTTATGTTGTTGGGCTGAGGAATGACAATAACATTTAACTAGGTGAAAATTTTACTTAACTTTTTTATGTTGCTGGATTTGCAAAGTGTAATTAATTGGTGTCTAATCGCTATAAATTTGTTTTTGTTAGGTGAAAAGTGTAATTAACTTTTTTCTATTGTTGGATTTACAAAGTGTAATTAATTGGTGTCTAATTACTATTAATTTGTTTATGTTGTTGGGTGCAAAGTATAATTAAACCATTTATGTTGTTGGGCTAATGATTTAAATTTTTGTTGGGTTGCAAAGTGTAATTAATTTATTTATGTTGTTGAATACTTGGCAAAGTGTAATTATCTAATAACCAAAAGGGTGATGGGGGTGACAGACATAGAAATTATGCATAATGTAATTAATTTTTTATTTTTTTTATGGTGTTGGGTTTGCAAAGTGTAACTAATTTGGACATCAATTCTTCGGGTGCAAAGTGCTATTAATTTGCTTAGTGTTGGTGCAAAGTGTAACTATACAATTTATGTTGTTAGGCTGAGGAATGGCAATGACATTCAAATGGGTGGAAAGTATAATTATCTCTTTTATGTTGCTAGATTTGCAAAATGTAATTAATTGATGCCTAGTTGCTATTAAATTGTTTAGGTGCCTAGTTGCTATTAATTTGTTTATGTTGTTGGATGCAAAGTGTAATTAAATCATTTATGTTGTTGGGCTAAGTTGTTGAATTTGTAAAGTGTAATTAATTTGTTTATGTTTTTGAATACTTTGCAAAGTGTAATTATCTAATAACCAATAGGGTGAGGAGTTTGAAGGACATAGAAATTACCTTGGGTGCATAATGTAATTAACTTTATCTTATGGTATTGGGTGTAAAGTGTAATTAAACCATATCTCCACAAGAATGTTCATATCATATTTGGACCTTATAACTCTCTTATTCATCATAAGTTCATAAAATAATTGACCATTGAGTGGGGTAATAGCATACTTATATTTGATGACCATTAAGTGGAGTAATAGCATACTTATATTTGATGAAGCTCACAACTTGGTAATTTTAAGGTTCATTCTTTCGTATACTTTCTTATTTTCTTCCGCTCATCACTTGCACTCTTGTCTGATGTGTGTTGTAATTAAATAACTAATCCATGAACGTCAAACAAATTTACATATATTGTTCTTCATGATTATTGAATTATTAGTTTAATTTTAATTTTTAATCTTTGGGATATCTGAGTGTAACTTGAAAAAACTCCTTAAAACAATGTTTGAGATAACATTATTTTCTATTATAAAATACTAGCGTATACCTCGTGCCTGAAGGCACGGGTAATTAAATTTGTTATTATTAAATTATAGTTAATTTAACATTAAAGAAATAATATTTATTTACTAAAAAATAAAAAATAATAAAAATAATAATAAACTTGCAAGTAAATGGACATTAATGCACAGCGTAATCAATTGCAAGATCACATGTTCTCAATGAACACAACAATAACTAACATAAAACTATATAAATCCTGATTGCAAAAATAAGAGAATCAAATTCAAATGATATTTAATAGTACATTGAATTTCAGACTTCATCAATTTCTTCCTAATTTGGAGATTTCATAAACATTCTTAACGGCCCTCTAATCATGCAACTGAGGAAAAATTGAACTCTTAATCATGTGGCCAATCTAACAATCTAAAACTTGACCGGCAAGATTGATTCCCCGAAAAATAGAAAAAGTGAGCCTAGCAACTCCAGGATTAAGTGAACCTAGATTCTCTAAAAGGGTTGAGGGCAACATTAGTAATATACCCTGCAACAAATAGACACTCATAGATATAATTTGAGCTTGCATGTCTAAGGTTGTCTCAGGTAGAACAAAATACAACTCCCATCAACGATGCGGACACCCAGTTGATAAATATCATTATGGGACATTGAATTCAGAGAATACAACATCATGAAAATCTGTGGAAGTAGCAACAAATTTCAAAACTTGCTTCTAAGAATCAAAATGTTGAAGAATAAAATATAACTGTAACGTAAACCTATTTAAATATGACTCATTGCAATAGAAGCAAATAAAAATATTCTTGGTTGATTTCACTAAAAAAATAAGCAAATTCTTATAGAAACTTGAACCAAATTGAAATCCATCACATTCTATTGAAAACTTGAAAATTATTATAAATTTAAAACACTAAATATAAAATAAAAAATATCTGAAATTAAGACCCAAATCTAGTAGATGCATTAATTATGCATAAGAGATAATCAAAATACAAGAATGAGTCAAAAAAATTAAACATCCCAAACATTGCCCAAGAGATAAACAAAAGCAATAAACACTAACCTAGTTAAGATGTACGGATAAATTGCTCAGAGCAAAATTTAAGAATATGTAATTGGGAACCTAACATAAACGGTATTAGACAAAAATCGTTATAATATATTGTCGCAGCTTCGAAACAGAACAATAATTCAATTGAATTTCTTAACAGTAAATTCAATAGGTAATAGAACAATAACAATAATTCTCACACCATTAGAAATCAGTTGAACACCGAATATACTATTAGAAATCAAGAGATATTGTTGAGCTCTTGAACTGGTGGCAAATTCTAGGGTTAGAAACCAATACACCGAACAAATATTGTTGAGTTTATGGAGTTGACCTTATAAACAAGCCTCTTACATGCTTTCTTCCAATGTGAGTGAGTGCTTTTGAATATTACAATATGACTTACAAATGAGACAGATGTTCGCACGAACCTACATATCATAATCACAACCACTTGGAATTTAACTTCCACAAACTATATTGCTGATGGCCAAGCATGAACAAGGAAAATAACAGATTCTCATTCTAAGAAAATAAGTAACATTTTAGTTATTAACCTTTTAATTAAGATAAAAGTTAACAAGACATACATATAAGACACCGCATCTATGACTTCCCTTATCAATTCCGGAAGGTAGAAAAGTAAAATAAATTAAAAGACTAAAAATTAATGGGAGCATATTACCTGCTTATATAGTGAATGACCAAGTGGCATTGCTTTTAACACCGGAAACATGTGTCTTAGGTGCAGCAGCCTGGCTTTTGACACCGAAAACATGTGTCTTTGCCCAATTTATTGGAGAATGACAAATCGTCACATCTGACCACTGATTAGTTTTGATCTCGAGAGTGTGGCCTCCAATTAGAGTTGTACGGATTACCTATACTCTCGGGATCAGAATCGATCAGTGGTCGAGCCGGATGATTTTTCTTTCTCCAATCAAGTGAGCAAAGACACATCTTTCCGGTGTCAAAAGCAAGGTTACTCGACCCGCAAATGCCTCGACAGTCCCAATCAAACTCTACTCAACAAAAACTCTCTGTGTAGTACCCCAACCTTTCTTAGTGCCAGTAGTTCGCTACAAGCGTCCAGTGCATCATGATGCCTCGATGCCCGCAACTGTTGTTGTTACTTAACCTTTTTGATAGAGGTAATTGGTTCATATTAGAGTGTGTATGATAGGTGTAATTTACCTATCTATTTCCAAAACTGAACTTATTAGTTTTCGAGTATGTTTATTACGTTTTAATACATTTTTATTCTTTTTGGTATAAATCAGTTGTGTGGGGTAAAAAGAGATAAAAACGGATTATAAATGCTCAAATCGGATCAAGAACGGTGAGAAAACAAGCAAAAGGGCAAAATTCATAACCTGCAGCCCACCACCGCGATGATCAAAATGCAGAGAAGGCCTAATCTTGCTAAAAACCCACCGCCGTGATGGTAAAAAAACCAGAGGTCTCTGCACCCACCTCCACATCCACCACCAAGGCCGTGACCAAAACGACATACCCACTGCCGCGACAGTCACTGTACACACATTTTAGATATTTATTTAGATATTTTGAGCCTTATATCTTCTCCTTTCCTTTCCATTCAGCCAAGAAAGACCCCTTAGGGTTTAGAAAATACTAGGGAGTATTTTGAGAGGTTTTTGGGGAGCTCCTCCAAACCCCATAGGAGAAGAACACAAATCGAAGAAGGAGAAACACTATTAGAGTGGTTTTAGCGACGGATCTTCAGAATACGGCTAAGTTCCTTCATTTCTTTCTTTATTTTCTTAACTTTGGTAGTTTATTGAGTATGTTTAGCTCGATTCTTATTGTATAAACGGTTATAGCCATGAGCTAAATGGATTTTGTCTAGGGATTAATATAAATTTATGAATATGTTGTTTGTGTGAAATCAGTGTTTCTTTAGCAGTTGTTCTTCACTAATTTGATTGTGTTTACCGATTTATCATGTTTATATGCTTATTTAGATATATTGAGAAATCGGGGTTTGACACTCGGGAGAGGTAACCCCGAATTCAGACTAGGGTAAACACAATGCGATGATCTAATAACCCAGGAGGGAGTTAGAAAGTGTGCAATCAATGACGTTGGGGCAAGACTCATGTGACTATATGTTCGAAAACATGCTAGAGGGGGACTTCGGTGTTAAGGCAAAGTCACATATTCATTCACTTGTCCCTCGGGAGAAGGAGTAAATGAGTTTACGATACTGAGATTGTCAGATAGATCGAATACCGTTATTATTAACTAAATGAAACCAAACACGTTTTTGTAAACGAAGTTAATCCCTAGATAATATTTTTCCCCAAACATCTCATATTAGTAATATTGTATAATTAGATAAATTAGTATTTAGTTTAGTATTTATTAATTATAACTTCATTTTATATCACCTAAATAAAATTAGGTTATGACAATTGCGGTACTCGATAATAATCTCAACCAATCTCTATGGACACGATAACCCTAAAAATCCTAATCTATATTAAAACTTAACTCATACACTTGCGGTGAAAGTGATGACGTGAAATACGCGCTACCAGGGTAGCAGATTATCTCTGCAAACGGCCTTTCACCCATTCGTCCACTTTTTGCATTACTTGAGACTGGGTGTCATTCCCTTCAAACATGACCAGATCCACTACAAGTCAAACCTTGGATACATTGGAGTCAAACAGAAACAGAAATTAAAATGACTAAATGTGTGGTCACGTATTCCTTTTGTGTCTAAAGAAGAACAAAAAAGAACAAGCAAGGTTAGAGGGAAAAATATTGCAACCTGACGGCCTTGAATTCCATTCAAGGATATAATACATCAGCTTGCATCAATTTGACTGTGTGCATTACACAATCAAAACTCAAACAAGTATAAAAGAAAAAAAATGTCAAAAATATATATAAAACTTCGGAATACTAATTTACCAGTGAATTGTTCAATGTGTACGTGTTTAGCTGTTGGGGTTCCTAATCCACAAGTTCTATTGACAAATTCCCCATGTTGACATTGTATATATCCGGATGGAAAACCTCGACCCACATCTCATGGAGACATTTAACCTACATATATGTACGATGCGACAAGTATCAACACATCTAAATAATGTACTACTTTGAAACTAAAAATACAAATTTAGACCATGTCAGATTCTTACCAAATGTCTGGCCCTATCTTCGTGGACATTGGATGTTCTGTGGCATACCGACGAATCAAAAATTAAGACCTTCGAATCAAAAGTATCCACCACCACTAGATACTACTGTGCTTGGTCCAAATTGATAGGCAAATAAATCAAACAAGCAGCAGTGTTGATATCATTAAATTAAACTCACAAAATAGCTCACAAAAAAAAAAACAAGTCCGAGATTTACTGTGTCATACAATTTGACAAGCAACAAAACCTCAGTGTAACGGTCGAGTCATGATCGCGTCATATTTTACGCAATTTTAAATTGCTAAACTAAATTTTGTTATTCTTTAGAATAAACTACATTAGTATAATTGATTTATTTTATTTGTTTTCATAGGTTTTTGAAATTGGAGCAAAAACATTATATTTTGAAGCAAAACAGAGCAAAAAAGGACCAAAAATAGAGAAGAAGAGGCATGACCCGCGAAACGACTCAAACTTGCTACCCGAACCTGGCCCGACCACAGGCATGCACATAACAATTTGTCTTACTGTTACTTTTTAGGAAAAAAAAAAGTAATGAATTATATAGCCATTAAGGCCATTATTTTCAAGGACCATATAGCCTTTAATTCCATTAATACCATAATGGTCTAAAAGACCATTATTTTAATGGCATATATGGCCATTAATTGAAAAAGGAAGAAATATACATATTGGCAAGATGGAAAGAGTGGGTAGACAGTAAAAAGAAAAGAAAAGTGACGATTCTGCCCATTTGTCACTTTAAGAAAATGGACTTATTTTCCATATAGAGGAATTCACCATTTTTTTTTAAAAAAAAAAAAAAAAAAAAGAAGACCAGATCGAGGAGCAAGTTTTTTGGACCAGAGATGGGAAATTTCATTGGATATATTTTTTAGGGAATGCCAACAGTAAGGAGGGATTCATTTTTTTCATCTTTATTTAGTTTTAACAGAGAAGGGCCAACAATAGTAGGTTTGCAAAAAAAAAAAAAAAAAATCCATTCAATTTTTGTACACTCTATTGCTAGATTTTGGAGGTGATTCTTCAATGAAATTTATGTGGATTATTATTTTTTAAGAAGAACAAATCACCATGCGCGGCTAATCTACTCCTAATCGGGTTAGGATTATGGTATGTATTTTGGTTTATGTAATATTGTATTTTTAGATTAATTTAAGTTTATGTGTAAACAATTGTATGATGATGAATTTTGTATTTGAAATATAGTTTAAATAGTGATTGAATTTAATCTCGAAATATTTTTGTAGAGATTTTGATTTTAGATTTAATTATTGTTAAAACGTTAGATCTTGTACCTGTGGTCTAGATCTAACGATCATGTAATCGTATTCTCAGGATTTAATTGTTGGTTTGAATGGTTTATGCCTAAATTGTAATTTATCCTAGATTAAAGTAACGTAGGAATTATATGCTGAAGATAAATCATGCCGAAGAATAATAAATCTAATCTTTCTAAGTAGTTCCGACTTGTAGCTGAGAACGCTCGTTTACACAAATCTGAATTAAAAAAAAAAATACGAGAAAAACATAATTCCAAAATATGAAATCTACAATTCCTAACCTGGTTCCCTATTCTCATTGTTTAGATATAGTATTTATTTATTTGCAAAACTCAAATTAAAAAATCAAACCTCATTTGTTCTTAAAAAGATAAAAATAATTGAAATTAATAGTTACAAGACTGATCCCTGTGGTTCGATGCCTTACTAGAACCTGTGCTACATCAGTATCGCGGTACCATTAAAAGGGTATTATTTTTTAGTGATCAGATTTTGGCATCGTTGCCGGGAATCGGCATCGCTAATTATTAGATTCAATTATTATTTTTCTTTCTCTTACTTTTTTAATAATAAATAGAAATAAAAAAAATAGTAGCCAAAAAAAAAACTATAACAAATAAAGAGATAAATAAATAAGTAAAATAATAATTAAAAAAAAAAAAAAAAAAAAAAAAAAAAAAAAAACAATGCAGTAACCATATTTCACCACTCTCTGTTGGGTATTATTTGATTATAATAATAAAAAAAATTAATAATTGAAGATAATAATAAAAGAACTAAAAAAACAGTAACGGTAACAGTAGAAAAGAAAAATTAATAGTTATAATAATAATTATTTTAGTAACAATAATCAAATAAATAAAAAAATATATATAAAAAATAATATAAAAATAATAAAAATAAGAAATAAATAAATAACTTGCAAGTGGTCTTTGGGGTGTGCTAATTTTTATGTCCAAGGAAAAACAACCCAACCCTTCGAACGAACTTAACCTCGATAGAATATTAGAGAGCATTCCTAAGAGACCTAGAATTGAAAATAAAACCAATAAATTTGCAAACGTTGAACCTACCGAAATGGTTACGGAACCACCTAGACCATTGAGGGAATATACCTCAATTTATACATCGCCTTCATGCATTAAGTTGCCTAAATTAGGGGGTGCGACTTCATTCAAAATTAAGCCCTCGACTATCCAAATGCTTCCATCATTTCATGGGCTTAGTCTCGATCATCCCTATAGACATCTTAACGATTTTCTATAAATTTACACCACATTCAAATTGCTCCACCTATCTGAGGATGCTGTTTATCTTAGACTTTTCCCATTTTTCCTAAAAGATCGGGTAAAGGAATAACTTCATTCTCTACCCTCGGGATCCATCACTACCTGGGAAGGGCTTCAAAAAGATTTCCTACAAAAATTCATCCCAATCAGGAAAACTAACCAAATTAGGAAAGCAATCACTTCATTCTCCCAACAACCTACTGAACAATTCCATGAATGTTGGGATCGAATAGAGGATCTTTTGAGGCAACGCCCACATCACGGGGTACCGAAGTGGCAAATAGTGCAAAGTTTTTATGAGGGCCTAATTGAACACAATCACCATATGGTGGACACGTCTTACAGAAGAACATTCCTAGTAAAACGTGAAGACAGGGTCTGGACCATGTTTGAGAATTTAAGTGAAAATTATTTACAACATGTATTTGCTAGTAGGCAAAAGGGCCTTGGACAAACACGAGGAGGGGAGATGTACGAGATCAAACACGTAGACCTCGCTACACAAGTTGATTTGATTTTCCAAAAGTTAGATCAAATCATTTTACACAATCAACCACCTCATTCTCCTCCTCCAGCTACAACATTTTCAATTTGTCTAAACTCATCCCATACTGTCCTTGAGTGTCCTATAGGGGCACAATTTCCTAAATATGTTCAAGAACATATTATTGTTGTACAAACGTATCCTCGACAGGACAATAACCCATCCTCCAATACTTATAATCCGAGGTGGCAAAATCACCCTAATTTTTCATGGAAGACACTCACTCAGGTACAATCTTTTGTTTAACCTTCTAGGGCTCAGTACCAGAACCCAACCCCTGGATTTAACTAATCCCAAAGTCAAGCAAATACACAACCAATTGAGATGCAAAAAATTCTTAAACTTTATTGAGAGCAAAATCAAAAAGTGAATTTGCGTTCTCAAGCCCCTGCTAGGCTAGAAGCCTAAATCGATCAAAGAGTGAATTCGCATTCTCAGTCCCTAGATAGGCTAGAAGCCCAAATCAGGCAGCTCGCTAAAGTTTTGGATAAGAGGGACGAGGGGAAGTTACCTAGCCAACCAATAAATAATCCTAGGGTTAACACTTTATTGGAGAAATGAGCGAGTCTCATGGGCACGTTCAATCGATTACGAACCTTAAGAGTGGCAAAAAGGTTGACAATCGGGTAGGTGTTTTGGAGAGAATTCAAGAGAATAAGAATGAAAATGAAGAAATGGTAGAAGAACCACAGCTAAACAAGGAAGTTGATGAGCCCAAAAGTTCGAACTCCAAACTTGATACACCTAAGAAAATACAAGTTCCTCGGGCTCCATTTCCTCTGCTTGACTCAACCTTCACCGTTCAGTCGTGATAGCTCTAGAATGGAGGATATCCTTAAAACATTCAAACAAGTAAAGATTAATCTTCCATTCTTGGATGCTATTAAACAAGTCCCCGCGTATGCAAAATTCCTGAAAGACCTTTATACACGGAAAAGAAAATATAGAATACATATGTCAAAAAGAGGTCTTACTAACACAATAAGAGAGTTGCATCTTAGGATGTGAAACACCACCAAAGTTTAAAGAACCTGGAGTTCTGACTATAGCATGTGTGATAGGAGACTAGCCCATTGCAAGAGCCCTCCTAGATTTGGACACAAGTCTAAATTTGCTACCATTTTCTATGTATGAGCGTCTAGGTTTAGGGGATCTAAAGCTCACATCGGTGACACTCCAATTAGCCGATAGGTCAGTTAGAAGACCGAGGGGCATAATTGAAGATGTGCTCATAAGAGTAGCTAAGTTTTTCTACCCTGTGGATTTCATAATCCTAGACATGGAACCCGTCCCCAACCCTAGCCATCATATCCCGGTTATATTGGGATGTCCATTATTAGCCACAGCCAATGCTTGGATTGATTGCAGGTCGGGAGTCATGGATGTGTCATTCGGAAACATAAAGGTCCGACTCAATGTTTTTAAGGCGATTAACCAACTCTCGGATGAGAACCCGTTAGAGTGCTTTGGGGTTGATCAAATTAATGAATTAGCAGAAGAGTCTTTACCTTCTATGTTGTCTAGGGGTCCCCTTGAAGCAACCAACATTTACATGGAGGATAAGGGGTTGGGACCTGAGAAGTTATTCGAGGAAGTCCATGAAGTTCTAGGAGTACACCATGATGAAACCCCATGGTGTAGGAAACTTGAACTGTTACCGCCATTAGCAAGTGAGCCACTGAAACAATCAATCAAATCCCCACTAATACTTGAGCTGAAACCTCTTTCGGATCCACTCAAGTATGTCTTCCTTGTCCAAAATGATACGCTACCTGTGATTATTTCGGTCGAACTCATAGGTGAACAAGAAGAAAAGTTGATCAAGTCCTTAAACGATATAAAATGGTTATAAGATGGGGAATGGCAGATCTGAAGGGATCGACAACTTCGGTGTGTATGCATAAAATCCACCTCAAAGATGATGCAAAACCGACGAGAGAGTATCAACGGAAGTTAAACCCGAACATAAGAGAGGTGGTGAATAAGGAAGCTCTGAAGCTAACACGTGGTGTAAATCACCATATCATGATAATAATCATAATCGTCAACAACAATAACAATAATAACAATAGATATCAACCACATGCAGGACTGACCCTCCTGTTAGGTTACAATACAACGTTCTATAAGACATACCCTCTTGTAAGGACCAACCAGATCTCGCAAGACATGCCCTCTTGACGAAACAACTATGGCATAGTCGGATAATAAAATCACTTTTCACATTTAGAAATTTACTTGATTCGCGTCATGTTATAAAATAATCCATTTTAATAAACCTTTTATTTCCACAATTTAGTACGAAAATATAACTTGACCATTTACATAGAAGACGATATACTCACTTTATTGGTGTACTGTCTTCATAATATAAAAATAATTTATGGACCAAGTATATTTATGAAACACCATTTTTAAAAATAGAATATAACCACATAATAAGCAGTAGCAAAATCCCACGAATATCATTATGATAACATAATTTAGTTTGAGTCAACTAAATATAAATCAACCAATCAATTTTTTTTTAATATAATAAAATACCCGGAACATATTTTCCTACTATCCATAGGATCATTTCACCTCACGATCGGGAGTTACGACAGTATCGTAACCTGTACAACTGTGCAATCTAAGGTTACTATCAGTGCTAGGGTCATTCAACATCTCCAATGGTAAGAGCCAACATGATGGTATAAACTACCATATCGACAACATAATCAACTACCTTGTAGAACTTGTCCTCCTGTCAGGTCTCAACATATCAACAATATATTCAACCACCTGCAAGACTTACCCTCCTGTTAGATCTCAACACAACATATCAACATATGTCCTACAGGACATGCCCTCCTGTAAGGACCAGCCATATCTCGCAGGACATGCTCTCTTGACGAGACGACTATGGCATAGCAAAATAATAAAAATAATTTTTTCACCTTTCAAATTTTACTTGATCCATTTAACATCATAAAACTATCCCTTTTTAGCAACACTTTTTTTTTCCTAATTTAATGCAAAAATAAAATTTGATCTTTTATATAAAAGACAGTAGACACCTTTAAATCGATCATTTGAATTTAACGACATATCCTATGGTCTATCTACTAACACGACACTCGCCAAATCTTACTTAACTTACTATGGGTAAGTTGCATTAATCAAACGTCACCTAAGATGTTAATATGTTCAAATTGAAACTATAGGGACCAAAGTGAGATTTTGGTTAAACTTCAAAACACAAAGTGTCAAAACCAAAAAAAAATATCACTGACTTAAGTTAATAATCAATTTTTCAAGACAAAACAAAAATCACGCGATAATCTCACTGGTCCCTTGATGTACATAAATTAATAATCAAATTAATGATCTTATTAATTCAAGATTATCAAATTTCATCAACCCCATATTATTTCAATTTTCGTATTAGATACAGTGAAATCTTGAATTGATCCAAAATTGAAGGCATATAACACCACTTTCCATATCAATATATATATATATGTCTCTGTGTGTGTGTTTTTTAAATTAATGAATTATACGAAAATTATTATTATTATTATTATTATTATTATTATTATTTAAGTATTACTTCACTTATTATAAGTAATGGGTTCCATAACCCTAAGCCTAGGGTGGTCGCAAACATGCTCTGATACCACTTTGTAACAACTCGATTTTTTAGGACCGCCACTCGGTTTCTTCTTTTTTTACGGAGAAGTAAAGGTAAAATAATAATCATTTTAACCCCACTTTATTATCATTTATTACAACGGCAATGACTATAAATATGCCAATAAAATTTAATACTAATTAATTTGATTAATTTTATAACAATTACAAAGAAATACAATTTTACATAATTACATACAAATTCAACTTTAATTTTTGCGCAGCTCCATTTTCCCTAAATCCTATATCAAATACTGTTGGGGGTAAGCTAACGCTCAGTAAAATTCTAACTTCTTTAATACATGCAAATAATCAATCAACACATAACACGTAGGCATATATTTCACATAGTTGTCACATAATACATGTTTATAGTCAATACATGTAAATCAACGATTATATCGGTAACAGCATAAACCACATAACGTGGATTAAATACTTATACTAATAGAGTAAAATTTTTACCTTAAACCATATATTGATAATTGGTCAGATCCTCTTATTCTTTATTCTTCCTCTTCTCGATTTCTTATCTGATTCATCTGCCGTGTGCGCGTGTATTTGCCTTTTTCCATCCCCAATTCCAACTTGCTTATGTATATATATAATATATAATATAATAATTATTATTCTTTTTTCTTTTGTTTTTCCCTCTTTTACTCCTACACTTCCACATTTCCAACATTTGATTTTTCAATCCCTTTCACCAACACATGGCACACACACGCACCACACACACATGCACTTTCATACTGTGGACACACACAAGTCAAACATATACATATATATATATATACACATAATATTATAATATAAAATATAATATAATTATAATAATTATTAAACTTTAATCATTACTAAAATTACATCAAAATTCCATAATTTATATAATATTATTATTAGACCCAAAATTACACTTTCAACCCATATAAATTATCAAATGTTTATTTACACTATAAATTTTCATAATATATCAAAATAACCAAAAAAAAAATACTAAAATTATATAAAATAATATTTCCAAAATATAGATTTTTGGGGTATTACATGCAGTGTGGATTTTATTGGCCATCTTTATTCAAAGATACGCACTGATCTGTCAAGCTTGTGGCATGTGTTACTGCACAAGATCAATATCCCTCTGAGATATGATGCCCCTCCAACCTATCCTGGTAGTCGAGATCTTTGATGTGTCGAGTATTGATTTTATGGGACTGTTTCTAATATCCTTTGGTCACGAGTATATCTTGATAGCTGTAGACTATGTGTCGAAATAGGTTAAGGCCAAAGCTACTAAAATTAATGACTATAGGATGGTGCTCCGCTTTTTGAGAGAGCATATTTTTAGCAGGTTCAGGACATCTCGGATGATCATTAGTAATAAGGGATCACATTTTTGTAATAGACCATTTGAGGCATTGGTACACAAGTACATCATGACTCACAAGGTGACCACACCTTATCATTCTCAAACTAATGGTCAAGCGGAGGTGTCTAATAGGGAAGTGAAGTAGATATTAGAGAAAATTGTACGTCCTAATCATAAAGATTAGTCAGAATGTTGAGTCAATGCTTTATGGGTGTATCGTACAACCTACAAAACTTATATCAGTATTTCACCTTACCGATTGGTGTATAAAAAAGTGTGTCATTTACTTGTTGAGATAGAACATCATGCTTATTGGGCTACAAGAGCGTTGAACTTTGATATGAAACAAACAGGGGATGTACGTAAACTTCAACTCTCGGAGTTGGACGAGTTGCGGAATGAAGCCTTCGAGAATTCTAGAATTTATAAGGAAAAGACGAGAGCATTTCATGATAACATTATTAATAGGAAGTCTTTCCATCCTAATCAGAAGGTGTGATTATTCAACTTAAAGTTGAGACTTTTCCTGGGTAAACTTCAATCTAAATGGGATTGTCCATTTATGGTAGAAAGAGAGCACCCCAATAGGGTAGTGGAAATAATCGACTTAAGAGATGGTCGAAAACTTATGGTTAACAGTCGAAGATTGAAGCATATAGTAGACTTTGAAGCATATAGTAGGCATGATACCTCATTACGTCTAGCTGAAGACGTTAAACTTACCGCTAAGTGGGAGGCAACCCACTGTTGTTTTAGAGTACTAAGTTTATTTTATTTCAGTTATTATTGTTTTATTGTTATTATACTTTATTTTGATGATTTTCCTTGAGTGCATTGGTAGACAGGTTTGTAGGCATTCTATACCTACTCAGTCATGATATACCTATGGACACGCCAAGTAGTATCCTTCCTTTTCAAAGTTATTTCGTGTTTTTATCATTGACGACAATGCTAAATTTAGGTTTAAGGGGTAAATACTTGTATTCCTGCTAATATTTGTATTTTATTCCGCACTTAATTTTGTCAATTTATCCGTTGATTGCTCTGTCAGGTTCAAACTTGAGTTTGCTAGAGAGTCATTAGAACATAACACTGGTTTTTTTTTTAAAAAAAAAATATTTCATTTTTAGACCCATACATGCGTGTTAGCTTTCTTTTATTCTAAATTTAGTACATGAGTTAGTTTGCTAAGTTTTGGCATGAGAATAACTTAACCCTGGAATTTAAATTACCAAAAAAAAAAAAAAAAAAGTGTGTTAATAATGATGATTCTTTGTCTAAATGATGAACTTTCGCTAAGTAACCAGACTTCTTGCCTTAGTAAGTTTTGAGTGTTTACATCAAAAGGGGAAAACGATTTGTTAAAACAATAAGTGACTCGTTAACCTCGAAGCCTAAGATGTTCGAGTTATTAAGCCTAAAGGGTGCCTTAACACCTAATGCCATGAGCCAACTAAATTGGGAACATTAGCCGAACACTCGCTACACGGACACCTTAGAAAGCCCAGTGGGGTTAATATTGCACAAGTTACTTATTTAAACAAAATTGTTTGTTCAAAAAAAAATATAGATATAGATAAATATATTTCAGGGAGAAAATTATTTGGTTGTTTAAAACCAATTGACTAGCTACATGTACTAAATTCATTATAAATGAGAGTTACATGTATATTGTGGGTACAAAGATGAATATTGTTAGGAATCACGTCCTATGAGATCAATAACTATTTCAGTAATGCTAGTATGATATCGACATAATATGTTTGTATTGGATAAGACTGATAAATCTTTTGTGATAAATAAAATTCACAATAAGGAACTTGGATGTTTGTAGGTATCATCTCTGTAAATCCTTACTAGACAAAACTCGTCTGCTAGGGGTAACTTAGGAGTTTAAAGACTTGTTGCATACGCTAAATGGAATTGTGTTCCCTATAAAAGTGGCTTTTTATTTAATTAATATATTTGGTTTTGCTCGAGGACTAGCAAAATTTAGATTTGAGGGTGTGATCGCGTCATATTTTACGCAATTCAAAATTGCTAAACTAGAATTTGTTATTCTTTAGAATAAATTAAATTAGTATAATTGATTTATTTTATTTGTTTTCATAGATTTTTGAAATTGGAGTAAAAAAAGTTGTATATTGAAGCAAAACAAAGCCAAAAAGGACCAAAAATAGAGGAAAAGAGACACAACCCGCGAAACGACCCAAACTCGCTACACGAACCTGACCCAATAGCAAGCGTGCGCATAACAATGTGTCCAATCGTTACCTTTTAGGTGAAAAAAAAAAGGTAATGAATTATATGGCCATTAAGGCCATTATTTTCAAGGACCATATAGCCTTTAAGTCCATTAATACCATAATGGTCTAAAAGGCCATTATTTTAATGGCATATCTGGCTATTAATTGAAAAAGGAAGAAATATGCATATTGGCAAGATGGAAAGAGTGGGTGGACAGTAAAAAGAAAAGAAAAGTGAAGATTCTGCCCATTTGTCACTTTAAAACATAGACTCATTTTCCATATAGAGGGATTCACCATTTAAAAAAAAAGACCAGATCGGGGAGCAAGTTTTCTAGAAAAAAGAAGAAAAATTTCATTGGATGTATTTTTTAGAGAAGGCCGACAGTAAGGGGGGATTCATTTTTTCATCTTTATTTAGTTTTATCAGATAAGGGCCGGCAACAGTAAGTTTTCAAAAAACAATCCATTCAATTTTTGTACACTCTATTGCTAGATTTTGGAGGTGATTCTTCAATGAAATTTATGTGGAATATCATTTTTTAAGAAGAACAAATCACCATGCATGGCTAATCTCCTTCTAACCGGGTTAGGATTGTGGTATGTAATTTGGTTTATGCAATATTATATTTTTAGATTAATTTTAGTTTATGAGTAAACAATTATATGATGATGAATTTTATGTTTAAAATATAATTTAAATTGTGATTGAATTTAATCTCGAAATGTTCTTGTAGAGATTTCGATTTTAAATTTAATTATTATTAAAACATTAGATCTTGTATGTGTGATCTAGATCTAACAATCATATAATCGTATTCTTAGGATTTAATTATTGGTTTAAATGGTTTATGCCTAAATTGTAATTCACCCTAAATTAGAGTTATGTGGGAATTACATGCCGAAGATAAATCATGCCGAAGAATAATAAATCTAATCTTTCTAAGTAGTTCTGACTTGTAGTTGGGAACGGTTGTTTACACAAATCTAAATTAAAAAGAAAATAAGAGAAAAACATAATTCCAAAATACGAAATCTATAATTCCTAACCTGGTTCTCTATTCTCACTGTTTAGATCTAATAAAAATCAAAACTCATTTGTTCTTAAAGAGAGAGAAATAATTGAAATTAATAGTTACACGACTGATCCCTATGGTTCGACACCCTACTTGAATTTGTGCTACATCAGTATCACGGTACCATTAAAATGATATTATTTTTGAGCGATCAAGTCCCATCCAAGACTTTACCATCCCCTTCATATTGTGGTTACCTGGTGCTAGTATTTTTGTATGTAAGGTAAAAATTACTAAGAAAATATGTATACATATAAAAATTCATTCACTTTCTAAGGAACTCATTTGCTATGCATCTCCAACTAAGAGTGATGCTCATAAAACTTACCTCGACATATGTGGGGAAATACCAACACGGTCAATCCACACCGGGTTGGTGTCTAACATTTTGCTCATACGTGGATTTCGTAGCAACGCAATTAATGACCTACGCCAACATTATCAATCAAACCGATATCAACAAAATTCATGAGGAAATTTTAAGGACAACAGTGCATGATAAAATACTTACATCTCCACAGATCCATGCCCTTAGTGCAAGCATTGCGAGATTCGCCCAGGTAGTTTGAATGTTTTTAAAATCGCACAATGCTTTACTGTAGTGTACAATGGAACCCCAATGTTAGTTACACAAAATAATCATGTATGATATTTAACAACCCTTTCAAATATGAATAAAGTACGTATCGTTGGTTCAGTTTGGGGTTGAAAATGAACTTTCGCATACTTTCTTCCCTAGCACTGAGTGGGTTTACTAAATTTACTTTGTTGCTTATTGTAGCCTACATAAATAACACAACACAAATTCATTTACTTACGTTGCATTGGGAGATGATAGATATAATGAAAAAAAATAGGAGATAAGATGATAAAAGTGCAGTATTTACCGAAGACCTCATTGACTTTTGCTCATCCACCGCTTTTTTCAATACAGACTCTCCATACTGTTTTTTAAGCCTAAACACTGACTTCTTTTGCATCCTTCGTAGCATGCCGTACTCCAAGGATTGTGTGGAATCTAATGTTTGTAACGAAAGAATGGTATTCGCCATGTCTTCTTTCTTCAACAAGACCGTTTCTTACTTTTGGATGTCAATATCTGACGACTGCCTTGCCGTCGATTTTGCCCCTATTTTTTTCTGTACCAACGAGTTCAAGGAGATCAAAGCCGGCCCACTAGCATCCCAATCACCTACATGATTCTTCTTTTTAGTTAATGATAGTAGCGTGTTGAGCACATCATGAACCTTCTTTTCCATCTTAGCTGATTTCAAATTATCCCTTAACGTCTCTAGTAAGATCACATGCTTTGGGCAACTCACATCTCAATCACCTACAACAGGGTCAGCCTTCATATCCTCTTTGCCTACTTGGATGAATGTAGACAGTGGAGGTCCCGCATCTTTGGTTGCATGGACGACTCTCACGCGATAGACGACTTCTAATGCAACGACAACATATGGAGCACGCGCGTCATCAAATCATTGAATCCAAGGAACGCCTTTTTAAGCTCAGTTAAATCTTTCTGCATTACGACTAACTAACCCCAAACTTCTTTCATCTCCGACCCATAGCCCTCCAAAATATTTCAGTATCTATCCATTGTCTTTCGGAGGCCATGAAAATTACCCTCCCCAACTTCTTTTTGCATCTTCTCTTTACTTTCATCATTTATTTCCGAATTGTCCACCATTTCCTTTATCTTTTCTCACTCAACAACTAACACGAGCAATATCTAAAGCAAATAAAAATGTGAATACAAACAATAATAACCAAAACATCGAAAAATAAAACAAATAATGGGAAAAAATTGCAGAATGCAAAACAGTACCTTATCCGTATCGAAAACTTTTAATTCTTCTAGATGATCCATACGTTTCTTTATCTTATCTTTACCCCATGTGCTTATCTGGGGTAACGCCCTATCATCTTGAGGATGACAAACAACATCCCACACGGGCATGAAATGATTAAAGTAAAAAATTTGTGAGAGAAAAGAAGAAGAAATTGATTGGAAGCAAAATGAATAGGCTACAAATAATATATCAATACTAATATAATATGGCTTACCATTAACAACAAAAAGCATCCAGGTGCCTTTTTTCACGTTTTTTACCCGCGTCTTCAAACCGACGCAAATGAAATAGAGGGTGAAGGTCGTCCAATTCCTATTGGTGATTGTGTATAGCAGATTTAAGGCGTGCAAGTAGGATAGTGTCACCCTTGTACTACTGGTAGGACACAAAAACAACCCAATCAACCAAAACAAAAACTTAACCCGTAATTCTATCCCGATGGTCTCTGTTTTACAGAGTTCATTCCTAAGGTCCTTGAGTCCTACAAATTGCCCTCCCAAACCGTGCAGACTCTTGAATTCCTTAACGTCGTCATCTTCTCCATCTTTCTTGACGGGTAGCCCCTCATAACTTATTCCAAAGATGTGGTGCACATCCTTGGAAGTACTCTCCAACTTCCCACTATGAGCTGTTAGTGAGCAAGAAACGAGGTCAAATATTCCCACCAACCAACTCAATAATGTCAAAGGCAGTTTTCTAAATTTTATCCCAAGAACCCCTCCAAACCCCATTTCACTGACAGCTACTCTCTGCGGCTCAGTCAGAGACTCAATTACACCCATATGACATTGACAGTTAACCTTGTCCCAATGGGCGACTTCAAAGATAATCAATTTAAATTTTAGAAACATCTTATATTTATTAATCGACTCAAGAAATTCATTAAAACTTGTAACTATTAACTCTAAACTTTTAACGTTTCATCCTAAACTTTTAACGTTTCATCCTAAACTTATAACGTTGAACAAATAACTTGTCCAATTATTCAAATAACTTGTATCTAGGACAAATGAAACTTGTAACGGATAGAAAACTTGTATCAAATTGTAAGATTCGTTAAAGAACTTGTAACTATTAACCTTAAACTTGTAAACTTAGATGGAAAACTTCTAACTTTGGATAATGAAATTGTAAGATTCATGAAAGAACTTGTAACATGCTTGCAATGCAATTAAAATTCTTAAATTTGGACAAATTAAACTTGTAATATTTACCAAAAAAAAATAACTTAACTTATAAACAATTCTATAACACAATTGGATAGACAAAGGATAAATAACTTACCTTGTAACCTTCACCCTTTATCGTTGGCGAATCACTTGAGACATTCTCTTCCTCCGTTTCGTTACCATGATTGTTGACATTGGAATCGCCAGCGTGTTACAATATCAAGAGAAGCTCAACAACTAGTAAACCCATGTCTAAATAAAATAAATACAAACGCAACGATTAATTTTTAGAGAAATACTTACCTTTTACCCTTTACCGTTGCCGTATCACCTGAAACATTCGCTTCCTCCTCCGATCCACAGATGTCGACATTGGAATCGTCGGTGGCACTACCATATTAAGAGTAGCTCTACCATTAGTAAATGCATGTCTAGATAAAATAAATACAAATGCAACGATTAATTTTCAGAAAAATACTTACCTATTACCTTTTACTGATGCCACGTTACTTGAGACATTCGCTTCTTCTTTTTCGTCACCACGGTTGTCAACAATGGAATTGCCAGTGGCTCTACAATATTAAGAGAATCTCAACAACTAGTAAACACATGTCTAAAAAAAATAAACACAAACAAAACGATTATTTTTCAAAGAAATACTTACATAGATAAATTTTGTACTTTAAGTTTGCGCTTCAAACCTCTTTTGTTTGTTTTCTTATTGTCCATCTCCTTTACGTTCATCAACAAGAACAATTTATAAACAAATTAAATTACTTGACTTCACAAATATCATAACAAAATGAATGAAACATCAAACCTAAATAGGCAAAGATTTAAATGAATAGAAATTGTAAATGGCAAACTCAAGTTAAAACTTGTAAAGATACTTCTCTCAGTCAAAAGTTAATTTAATTGATGCTATTAATTCAAATCAAACATAATTACCCATCAAAACCACGTACCATAAACTAACAAATTGTATCACGTGATTCAAATATTAATTTTCAAACAGATGAAGCGACAGTGAGAGAGAACAACCACCACAAAACTCATTGTCAAGAACAATAAGGTACTGCACGTGCATCGTGCTAAAAAGTGATGGTGTTTCACTATGCTTAAAACTGATGGTTCACTACCCTAATCACCACACCGCTATTCATACACCAAACCAACCCCACCATTAGTGTGCCAACTTATATTGAAAATCAACTTCAAATTCAAAAATTTAATAAAAAATCCTAAAATAATCAAAACTAATAATCAACTTAAACTTAATTAAGAATCTAAACTAAGATAATCATTTTTTAAATTCGACCAAAGCGAATATTCAAAAAACAAAGAGGAAGAGGGATAGAAAGAGAGATGAACCACGATTGTTCTTAACAAAATAGTGGTCGCAGTTCACTGAAGGGAATATTCTCGTCTATAAAACCACTAAAGCGAAAGGGGGAGAAAGAAAGAAACAACTATCAGTGTCCTAACTCGGTTTAGAAATCAATTTCGAAATCAAATCCAATAAACGATTGAATGAAATTCAGTATATAAATAGAGAAACGTGATTGATAGGTGTAAATTACCTATCTATTTTCAAACCAAATTTGTTATTTTTCGAGTACGTTTATTGTGTTTTTAATACGTTTTAATATATTTTTATTCTTTTTGTATTAAAATAGGTGCGTGGGGTGAAAGGGTATGAATTTGAAGCATAAACGATCAATTCGTATCGAGAACGGTAGAAAAATGAGTAAGGAGGCAAAAATCTGAAGGAGGCCCACCGCCTAGGCGTCTAGACCACCGCCTAAGCGGTGAAGAAGCAGAGAAAAAACCAATTCAAGCAGACAGCCCACCGCCTAGGCGAAAAATCCCACCGCCTAGGCGAAAATCCAGCAAAAGGTTTTCCACAGCCACTGCCTTCTCCACCGCTGTGGTAAACTTTAAACGACATACTCCATCGCCTAGGCGATGGCCTCTACACAGTTTAAATATTTTATAGATATGTTTTGGCCTATTTAAACCCTTCTCTCCTCCTCTCTTCCGACCTCTTCGGCCCCTAAGGCCTTAGGCCATATTTTAGGGTTAGGATAAGGGATTTTTGAGGGAGAGCTCTCAACCCGAGGTGGAGGATGAAGAGGGAAGCGATCGTTCGATAGTTCTAGCGACTATTCTTCGGATATTGGCTAAGTTGCTCGTTTTTTCTCTTTGTTTTCTTCATTTCGGTAGTTGTTGAGCATGTTTATGTCATTTTACATTGTATACATGGTTATGTCCATTAGCTAAATATAGGTTGTATAGGGATTATTATATAATTTATGAAAATGTTATTTAGTTGAGTTTGTGTTTTGTTTGCGATTGTTCTTCGTTATGTTGATTGTGTGTGCCGTATTGTTTGTTTATATTGCTTAGATTTACATATCGAGAATACGGGATTTGACAAATCCCAGATTTGGAGTAGAATAAACAAACGCCACAATCCTATAACCCAGTCGGGGTTTGGATTGTGGATAATCGATGATGTTGGGGCAAGACTCGTGACCTAGAGTTGTTAAGACATTGAGGGGGACTTCTTCGTTGATTCGAAGTCGCGTATTCTCTCATTTTACACTTGGGAGAGGTGGCGTGAGAGTTTTAGAACTGAGGTTGTCGATAGGGTAAATATAACGCGACGATCTAATAACTCAGGAGGGAGTTGGATTGTGTGTAATCAATGACTTTGGGGTGAGACTCACGCGACCTAGGGTCGTTAAGACGTTGAGGGGGACTTCGGCATTGACACAAAGTCGTGTATTCTCCCGTCTTACACTCAGGAGAGGTGGCGGAGGAGTTTACGAACTGAGATTGTCATATAAGTCGAACGTCGTTAACATAAACTAAAACGAAATTAAACACGTATTAGTAAATGAAACTAATCCCTAGACAATCTATTCTCTCAAAACTATCTCATATTAGTATTAGTAATTAGTATAGTTAAATTAGTATTTTAGTATTAATAGTAATTAATTATATTCTATTTTTGTCGCTTAGATAAAGTCTAGTTATGACAATCGTGGTACTTGATTGTAATCTCAACAAATCCTTGTGGATACGATACCCGACCGAAAGGTCCATTATACTAAAACTTGATCCGTACGCTTGCGGTAAAAGTGACAGCGCTTAATTAGTGGCTACCAAGTTTTTGGTGCCGTTGCTGGGGATTGGTTTGTCGAATACAATTTTCGGCGATCGCGACCAAGTTTTTGGTAACGATTGCCGGGAGTTGTGTTTTGGATTACTATTGATATTGTGAGTGAATAACTTGATTTTAATTTAGGCATTTTTAGTGTATATAATTTTTCTTTATAGTTTTGTTTTTGTTTTCTTACCGGATGCTTGAAGATATTAGATCGACAAGTACTCCTGCGTTTCGTGCATTGCAAAATCATACTAGTCTTGAGGACATGTGTCGGGCAGAGGACATTAAACCAAGTGCTTCTTGGGAGGCAACCCAGGGTCACAAATAAATTAGATCAATCTCCGCCGATTTGAGTCGGAGGCGAGATTCTCTTGCCTCCCAGGTATGTGTTCTAAATCCTAGTCTTCATTATAATGCTTGATCATGTCATTGGGATCGTTGACTAGGTTGTTATGGACATTTTCTGTTTAAGTTGGTGGTGATGTATTGGTATGTTTTAGTGATAGTTTAAGTTTTACTGTTTTTACATGTGCATGATTGTTTAGGATTAGTTTATTTAGTTTAGTTGTTGTTTTGTGCTGAGTTTTGACATCATGTAGGCCTTTACCCAATGATGATTTTGTCCCCTGATTGTTTTGAGGTCAAGCGTAAAGCTCATTCATGTGTGTTCTGTATGCTTAACATATCGTTTTAGTAAAAGTTATTGTAGATCCTAAATGCATGAGCACGTAAACTCAATATAGCACCATCTAATTAATCTGAAACCGATTATCCTTCACTCAATTTCATGACAATAGGGATTCTAGAACTTGATTTGGGGGAAATTCGAGACGAAATCCTAGGCGAGGTTGTTTAGGAGATATGATTTAGGCATTCATTTGATTGCTTGAGCCTTTTTAAGCCTACTATGATATATCATTACCCTTCGTTACCCTATCGAAGCCTAAAAGTCATGTTAATTCTAAACACTTAACAAATACCCTAGCCGATTGATTTTTGTCCAAACCTATATCGCCGAATTAAAAGCACAATGTGAGTGAATCAAGTTAGCATTTCGCTACTTGATGTGACCGGTTGGGTTTAGGGCGAACTTTTAAATCGGTTCGGTATTCGAGTACTCGCTTGTTGTATGTCATTCATATTTTTGCATACTCCTAAAATTGTAGAAATTCAAATGAGTTTGGGGGTATGTTACTTAATCCTTTTTGTACACCCCTTAAATTGTAACAATCGAATGAGTTTAGGGGTGTGTTTGGAAAGAAAAAAAAAAACTTTACATTTCTTGTTGACAAGTGAGTACTACGTTCTTAATTGTATTGTTCAGGGTTGTTTCTAATTAAACTATGGGGTTTCGAGAGTGAGAAAGAGCCAAACATTTGCCTCGGGTATCGGCACGTTAACAATGATTAACCTGTTTTGTATTTCCGATATACTCGTCACCATTATTCCAAAACTGAACCAAGCCCTAATGATCTTCATGGATCTCCGAGCCTACATTAGTGGAGAATATATCCCGGGTCAGGTGTATGGATTCCCTATACCTTAAAGGTTTTAGTCATGAACTATTTTGAGGGATAATCCCATCTAATCAATGGATAGTTGTATATAGTTTAATCACACAACACTTAAACAAGATCTAGAATGGTGCTTACTATTTTTGAACATTCAAATTCTAGAATACCACATGGTGTGATTTATGCTTGAACCTGATAGGATTAGGGGCCGATGAGGGAAAAATCTTTCGGCCAGTAGATGATAATCAAAACTTACACATTTTCGTTTTTAGTGTTTTTTGTTTTTCGTTTTCAATTTCGTAATTAGTTTTATATTTTCTCGTATTGTATGGGTGTCTTGCTTGAGAACTAGCAAAATTTCGAGTTTTGGGGTATTTGATAGGTGTAAATTACATATCTATTTCCAAACCGAATTTGTTAGTTTTCGAGTACGTTTATTGTGCTTTTAATACGTTTTAATATGTTTTTATTCTTTTTGTATTAAAACAGATGCGTGGGGTGAAAATGTATGAAATCGGAGCATAAACGATCAATTCATATCGAGAACGGTTGGAGAACGGTAGAAAAATAAGCAAGGAGGCAAAAATCTGAAGGAAGCCCACTACCTAGGCATCCAGACCATCGCTTAAGCGGTGAAGAAGCAGAGAAAAAACCAATTCAAGCTGACAGCCCACCGCCTAGGCAAAAAATCCCACCGCCTAGGCGGAAATCTAGCATAAGGTTTTCCACAGCCACCGCCTTCTCCACCGCCATAGCGAACCTTAAATGACATACTCCACCACCTAGGCGGTGGCCTCTGCATAGTTTAGATATTTTGTAGATATTTTTTGGCCTATTTAAACCCTTCTCTCCTCCTCTCTTCCGACCTCTTCGGCCCCTAAGGCCTTAGGCCATATTTTAGGATTAGGATAAGGGATTTTTTAGGGAGAGCTCTCAACCCGAGGTGGAGGATGAAGAGGGAATCAATCGCTCGACGGTTCTAGCGACTATTCTTCCGATATTGGCTAAGTTGCTCATTTCTTCGCTTTGTTTTCTTCATTTTGGTAGTTGTTGAGTATGTTTATGCCATTTTACATTGTATACATGGTTATGGCCATTGGCTAAACATAGATTATATAATGATTATTAATATAATTTATGAAAACGTTGTTTAGTTGAGTTTGTGTTTTGTTTGCGATTGTTCTTCGTTATATTGATTGTATGGGCCATATTATTTGTTTATATTGCTTAGATTTACATATCGAGAATACGGAGTTTGACAAATCCCGGATTCGGAGTAGAATAAACACATGCCACAATCCTATAACCCGGTCGGGGTTTGGATTGTGGACAATCGATGACGTTGGGGCAAGACTCACGTGACCTAGAGTCATTAAGACGTTGAGGGAGACTTCTTCATTGATTTGAAGTCGCGTATTCCCTCGTCTTACACTTGGGAGAGGTGCGCGAGAGAGTTTTAGAACTGAGATTGTCGATAGAGTAAACACAACGCGACGATCCAATAACCCAGAAGAGAGTTGGATTGTGTGCAATCAATGACTTTGGGGCGAGACTCACGCGACCTAGGGTCGTTAAGATGTTGAGGGGGAGTTCGGCATTAACACGAAGTCACGTATTCTCCCGTCTTACACTCGGGAAAGGTGGAAGAGGAGTTTACGAACCGAGATTGTCATATAAGTCAAACGCCGTTAACATAAACTAAAACGAGATTGAACACGTATTCGTAAATGAAACTAATCCCTAGACAACCTATTCTCTCAAAACTATCTCATATTAGTATTAGTAATTAGTATAGTTAAATTAGTATTTTAGTATTAGTAGTAATTAATTATATTCCATTTTTGTAGCCTAGATAAAGTCGGGTTATGACAATCACGGTACTCGATAGTAATCTCAACCAATCTCTGTGGATACGATACCCGACCAAAAGGTCCATTATACTAAAACTTGATCCGTACGCTTTCGGTGAAAGTGGCAGCGCTTAATTAGCGGCCACCAGTGATCTATCTATTTCCAAATATTGGGTTTTGAAACCACAGACGAAGATAGAGAGAGAGGAAAAGAGAAAAACAAACCTGATGTTTTTCACGATGATCGTTGTAGCGGTGATCAAGAGAGAGGATAATGTTCTTCGCCACCAAAGCATTAAGTCAGGAAGAGGAAGATAGAGTGCAACAACCCTAGACTAGCAAAAACAATCACTGAAATGACCACCACGCCGAGAAAAATAGAGAAAAAAAGAAAGAGAGAGAGAGAGAATAACGGAAAAGTAAAGGGCAGAAGGCAGAGGGAGAAGATCGAATGCTGAGAAAATGAGAGAAGAAGTACATCCAAGTAGCGGGAAAGAGGCTAACCGGCTGGAGAAGGTAAGCATCCGGTGTTTATTTTTCTTTTTATTTTTAAGGTGGTTTTGTGTTTTTTTAGGTGGCTTTGCCTTTGATAAAATGGATGGCTGAGATTTAATCTCAGTCAATCCAAGGGTCCATGTTTTGAGTGTTTGTATACATCCAAAACTGGAGATGTATTGTAGTCTGTTTCATTAAAATATAATTAAAAAATTAAATATAAAATTAAAATTAAAATTAAAATAGGATAAATTATGGATTAAGTGGTTGATTTTAGACGGGTTTATGTCATTGACCTCTCCTACCATTTTGCACTATATCAGATACCTCTTCTATCATTTTGCAAATACCAGAGATCTCCTATGTCTTTTTACTCAAACACCACTTACCTCACTTTGAACAAAATTATCCTCAGGTTATTTTTAAAAAAAATTAATTAGCATCCCTATATTTTTAAAATTATATTTTTTATCCTTAACTTTTTAAATAATTATATTTACCTCTCACCATCACCCAACTCCCACCACTACTGCCACCGCCCAACTCCCACCACTGCCACCCAACACCACATCCCACCGCCACCACCCAACTCCTGCTGCCATCTCCCACCACCTTCCACCGCCCAACTCCCACTACCCACCCACTGCCTCCACCACCCACCGCCACCTCCCACCACCTACCGCCCAACTCCCCCGCCACCGCCACCGCCACCACCAACCCTCACCACCATCGAAGAGAGAGAAAAAAAATGGTTAATGAAAGGGTTAATTTTTTTTTTAATGAAATGGTTAAAAAAAGTGGTAGGTGGCGGTGGTGGGTGGCGGTAGTAGGAAGTGGCGGCGGGTGGTGGGAGGCGACGGCGGCGGGTGGTGGGTGGTGGCGGTGGATGGTGGCAGTGGGAGGTGGCTACAGTAGGAAGTGATGGTGACGGTGAGCGCGATAGTAGGAAGTGACGATGAATATATATAAATTAAAGGGTTATTTATGTATTTTAATTTTTTATTATTTAATTAATTTTTAAATAGTTAAGGGTAATATTGGTATTATAATAAAAAAAATATTATTTTTTAATTAATAAGGGAGATAAATGATGTTTAAAAAAAAAAAATTAGTATTTATAAAATAATAGGAGATATATCTAGTATAATACAAAATGACATCGTAATGTAACGTTTGTATTCATCAACTATCCATTTTTCCTAACTAACCTCGTGGGTACACGTGTCGTGTTCTAGGACAACAAGTGAGCTAAAGGCGTGAACGTGTCCGTACAGCTACGGTCCACATCAGCGGCCATTAATCCTATCTCATCGGTGATACTTTGTCGGCATCGAAACCGCCCAAGCTGACGGGAAACGAGTGCTGCATTTCTCTGCAACGTTTTCATGACCGAGATAGAGAGAGAAAGAGAGGAGAGATACAGAGTATTCTTGAGGGAGGTGAGGTGAAGAGAAGCAGAAAATCAACCTAGTTTCTTGAATCTCCAGAGAGAACGTGAGATAGATTTACAGGATTCATATCCAGGGATTGAACGTAGTAGCTTGAGATAGAAATGGCAAGTTGAGAGATGAGAAACCCCCAATATTTCCATGTTAGATAGATAGATAGAGTGAACAAATACGGTATGATGCGCATCTCTACGGAGGGAAAGGAATCGGTCGGAGAGAGAATCGATGAGATCGGAACTCCTGATAGTAATGTTGGTCGGGGGAGAGAGGAGGAAACAGAAAAACCTAACGGAGAAACGGAAAAATTCGAAGCGGTTGAAGATTCCGGCGACGGGATTGGGGAGAGAGGGAAAAACGCGGCGGAGATGGCTCCAGTTGACGACTGCTGTCCAATATGCTTTGGGACATTCACTATCCCTTGCAGAACAAATTGCGGACACTGGTTCTGTGGTATTTTTCTTGTTTCCTCTTTGATTTTGATGTTGATGATAGTGGTGATGGTGATGCCTGATACTGACATTCAATAGTTTAAAAACTCAATTTTATGAGGTCTGCATATTGCTGATGAGGTCTTTATGTTCAATACCATTCTTTAGATTTCCCGGACTAGTATATTAGAGTTACTCCACCTTGTTGGGTTTATCCTACGATGTAAAAGGGACGGGTGTGAGGGAAAGCTGAGTGCTTTTGGTCTTGAGAGAGGCCAAGACCACCTTACGCACCTATAAGCTTATAGGATAATTTTAGATTCTTAGTATACTTGGAGCTCAATAATGCTGGGGATGTTCAACCGAATCCGAATGTGGCATTCTTCCCGCATAGATTTGTTCACGTCGTATTGCTAAAAAAAATAGATTAAAAAAGTATAGATTGAAGAAGAATCTTTATGTCTGCTGAAAAGCCATCTTCTCTTATAAATCTTCCTTTTCATTTGTTTTTTTTTTTTTTTTAGCAATCTGACGTGAACAGAGTTAGGAGTTTTTGGTTCACTAATAGGAGGGGAAAAACTCAACTCTCCATTTACAACATTTGAAAACTTAATTCTGTAAGTAGGGTACTTGCAGAAGTCATCATTTACAATAGTCGCCGACTTTTATTTTGGATTATTTTAAAAACAAATAAATTGTGAAGCCACTATTTGCAATAGTCACTTCTATTCTTTTCTTTTTTCTTTTAAATGAAAAAACAATTAAAAGAAAAAAGATATGTGAAATAAAATGGCGCTTTCCTACTTGGTCCAATTAATTTTTTTACTCAAGTTCAGTCTGCCACGGTGATCTATACAAGATCAAAATTCGTAGTTTTTTTTTTAATGTTTTGTTTGTATCACGGACTAAAGTCTGGAATTTTTAATCTCGTAAAACTAATTTTCATGTTTCATATGTGTATGCACAAAGTAGGTAAGAAATTATTTTTTTACTATGTTTTGGTGATTTTAGACTCGTGTTCGGTTTCTCTTCGTATGTTACCGAATCAACCCTAGTTTTTTTTTTCTTTTTTAATATGCTATCCATATCACGAACTAACATTCTAAACTTTTAATTTTGTACAAATAATTCTCATGTTTTATTTATATTTACGTAAAATTGGAGGAAAACTATTTTTCATTTGTTTTTTGTGACTTTCAGGTTCTCAGACGGCGCTTTTTACGTTATTGAATTGTCCCTAATTTTTTCCCATGTTTTGCCCTCATCACGAACTAACATCTTGATCATCTGCAAAAAGTATTTTCACGTTTTGTTAATAATTACACAAAGTAGGCAAAAAAAGTTATTTTGACTAGAAATGATCCAAGCGTGACTACTATTATTTTTACTAGTTTAAAAGTTAAAAGATGTTACTGCATGATGCAGACAAATCATGGGAAAAAACTAGGGTCGATTCGATAACGTAAAAGGCACCGTCAGAGAATCCGAAAGTCCCAAAAACATATGAAAAATAGTGTTTTTTCCCCTACTTTATGTAAGTATAAATGAAACGTGCAATTTTTTGTACTAAATTAAAATTTTAGAATGTTAATCCGTGATGTGGATAACATTTCAAAAAAATTGTGGTCAATTCAGTAACGTACAAGGCGTCGTTGGAGAAACTGAAAATGAGCTAAAAATCACTAACAATAGTGAAATTATTTTCTTACCTACTTTTCGCATTAAAGGTATCAATATCGGCCTCATAAATCACTAAAATCTGAGAAATTGTCATTTTCTTCCACATGAAAGTGAACCTTTCATGCCTTGTTTTTTGAGGTTTTGTATAAACTCATTCTTTATATTGGAAAATAGTTGCAGCCCTAGTTACAAGAATTTGTTTGCTTTTAGGAAATAAGTTTTGTTTTATCATATTTTTTGATTGATGAGAATCCTTCTTAATATAGTGAACTATTACTTCGGAAATCTTTCTTATTTCTTGAATTTGAAATCTTTGGCCTCAAAACTTAATATTGTTTTCCCTCCTTCATTCAGCCAGTTGCATCATGCAGTTCTGGAACTATAAAGCAGCACTTCAGCAATGCAAGTGCCCCATTTGTTGCCGTCCCATTTGTAATTTGACACCAGACTCGTCGTTTCAAACTCAGCAAGAAGAGGATGTTGTTAAGTTGTTGAAAAACATCGAGGGCTATAATCGCCTTTTTCTAAGTGGCCCCACTGGCCTTGTGATGGTATGTTTTATACAGTTATCGGTTCATTATTTTTAGTTAAAATTGTTATTTATCCTTAAAAATAATTCAGTTATCATTTTTTATCCCCTGTTTTGGGGGTTCTTATTATATAGTCTGTTTTTTTTTTTCAATCCTATTTTTAGAGAGAAATATTTTTTAGTCCTTACGACTTATTTTTCAGTCCTTATCAATATTTTTAGCTGACTTCAACTACAAAAACATAATACAAATCCAACATGTAGTTGATATATTCTAGAACTAGATGTTGGCACTAACCGAGGAAGTAAGTTGAGAACTTAAAAAATATAATTGATTTATTTTGAAGAATAATACAATTTTTTTTTTCTCTGTCTTTTCCCTTTGTTTTCTTGTACTTCGAATAAGTTTTTAGTCTTTCAGTTAATATTAGCTAACAAGATGTTTAATTTGAATATGACATTATAGTTAAAGTCAACTAAAATTTCAGTAAGGACTAAAAAATAAGTTGCTCCAACAACGTATAAGTAATGTAAAAAACATTAGATGGAGGACTAGATAATAACCCTTTTTTGTGCTCCAATTGTTGAAGCTTCGTTGTTTTACATAATCGCTTCCTCTAATTATTTCCTTTGTTTGATCATTCTGTTGCATAAAAAAACTTCATTGTATATATATATATATATATATATTATTGTTTTAAAGCATTTTAGGAGGACAATATATAAGTTGTACTTTTTATTTCTGATGGAAAAATCTAATTATGTTCTCCATTGACAGAAAGTAATCGAGTTACCACTGGTTATCCGGAGATTGTTTAGAGGACTGATGGATCCCGATAGATTTAGATTGAACTATTACACAGTGCGTTTTGTTGCTGTAAGTTCATCAGAAGCCTCTCTCTTTATATATAGATTGTAATGTTACATATTCTCTATCATCGAGTTTTCCTCTCTTAAAATTGAGGTTTTTGCACTTTGCGCCCCTGATTTTTTGAGAAATTTCACTTTAGTTCCTGTACTTTCAATTTGAACACATTAAACCCTGAAATATCCAAATTGTATCAAGTCAATCCATAAAAAAAAAATAAAAAAAAAAAGAAAAGAAAAAAAAAATCCAAATTGGTAACTCCATTTTTTATGACGGAAATCAGTCACTTGTCAGACATGGAATCACCCACCTGGGCTAATTCTGTCATAAAAATTGACGGAAGGACTAACTTGTCTTGACACGATTCGGATACTTCAGGGTTTAATGTGTTCAAATTGAAAAGACAAGAGCTAAAATGGAATTTCTCTAAAACTTCAAGGGGCCAAAGTGAAAAAAGCACCTTCTAATTCAAATTAAACTAAAGAAACTAAATTTTATATTTATTTAAGATCAAATATGTAAAATATTGACAGAAATGGATAATTTTGTAATATTAGGTAAAAAAAAAAAAGGTGTGGAAAGAGAGCAATGTTGAATCTTTTGATGCATGTTTTATTGTAACCTCATGGTGTTCTCCCCCGATTGCAGTGGATGCTAAGCTTCCTTTACAATATCAGCCGGTTTGACTTCATTCCCACCGGTACACCTTCTTCCAATGCTTTTAGCTTTGGTCTTGAAGTTGAACTCTAAAATGAGAGAAAACATTTGTTCATCTTTAACTCCCAAGCGTTCAATTGTTGATGTTTGTTTAAGTGTTTTTGTTCTTGAATTTCAGTTTCTGTTCTTATAAAGTTTGGAACATAAACTGAACGACGGAACAGAAAAAACATGTTATTGTTCTGTTTTCAGATATTTAGAACAAATTAATGGGGACATAACAAAAAACATTAATTTTTTTTTTTTTTTTACGTTCTCAATTTTTTAAGGAACAAAACACTAAACAAACGGCATCACCGAGCCCCTCCCCTCTTTTTTCCATAAGGGATTTTGGCCAGTAGTGTATTTACATTTTAAATGACAGCACAGACCCAAAGACCCTAACAAACTTCATAGAAGACTCCCCCCCCTTTTCTCCTTCCAATTCACATATTTTCTTCAATCTCCACATTTTACTGGGAACAAAAGCAGGAATTGTGGGAACAGAAACACTAAACAAACGGCACCACCGAAATTTCTTCACGATTGTCCCAAAACCCTAAATCGATTTCAAAAACCAAATAGAAATCAGTGATAAAATCGAAAGCGAAATTGATTTGGATTTCGAAATCAAAAATCAAAATGAAAATCGAAATCGATTTCAAAATCAACAATCGAAATCGAAAATCGATTCAAGAATCAAGGAAGCGAGACGATGGCGATTTCGAGGAAGACGAAGGCAAAGACGACTGCGAGGAGGAGGTGGACGGCGAAGACGATGGCGAAGACGACGGCAAGACGAGATGAAGAAGACGAAGCATGATATGCACAGAGAGGATAAACATAGGCGAGGAAAAAAGAAAAATAAAAGTTTCCAAAAAAGAGCTTAACAAAAGTGGAACCCAAGACTCAATAAACAATTGAATTAATGCATGCCCAATGTGTCCTTTTGTCTTGGGTTGAGTTTTTGGGCGCACAAAAAAAAATAAAAAAATTTGTTTCTCATTTCCTTAGCATTTTGAGAGTCAATTCTCATTTTTTTGGTTGGGTTGGGTTAAATTTTGTGTTGTCAAACACGTTCTCGGAAATCAATCTCAAAATTTTTGGGTTGGGTTGAGAAGGAAACACCAACCAAACGGGGCCTTATTTTCCCATATGAATGAGGCGGTCCAGAAAACAACATTGTTACCTGTACTTATTAAAGAGAAAATCACATGTTCACCCCCGCTAAATTTACATAAACTTCTCTTTTATCCCCCCCCCTCCCCAAAGGAAAAAAAAAATGTTCTGAGCCCCTCAATCGTAGTTCTAAAAATCCGTTGCTGCTTTTTCCTATGATATTGAGAAAGCCTTGTTTTTTTTTGGGTGCAGGAGGATTAGGAATTAGAAGGCTGTTTGATATTTGTGCCATTGCTTTAGTAGTTGTGTTGTCTTTGGTTGGGCTCTGCAATAGATACGTTCTCAGGCGTGTTCTCAGGCGTCGGACGGGGCTCTTGGCTGCTGCTTAAACCTCGAGTTCTGTAAATATCTACTCTTCTGCCTTCGCCTTCGCCTTCACAAGGAAAAATTTAGGGTATCTCAAACGTATACTGCGAAAAGAAAATCGAGAGTGAATGGAACAGTTCCTTTGTTATCGAACCTCGGTTTAGTACGAGGTTCTGATTGATGTGGATGAAGTGATTATGATGACGTTGTAATTTCATGTGTTATGCATGTATTCGATGTGGTTTTTTTGTTTAAGTGTTCCTGTTTCTAGGAACACCATATGGTTCTGTTTCATTCTTTGGAATTTTACGAACAGAGATTTCTGTATGGATTAGAAAGTAATATGCAAGGAATGTACAAGAACTTGCAGGTTAAATTTGATGTCAAAATTGGATTTTCTCCCTTAAAATCAGGAGTACCTGTGTAAATTAGGATTTTTTTTCACTTTGCACCCCTGAAGTTTTGGGAAAATCTCACATAAGTTTTCATCTTTTCAATTTGAACACGTTGAATCTGAATATGAATTATCTAAATTGTGTTAAGTGAATCTAATTTGTTGATTATTTTTTATGGAGACCATCCAAAGACTTTTTTTCTTTTTAGTAATTGGAAGAGTAACCTCTCAAATCGGAGATGATCAACCGACGTCAATATTTTAATTCTAATTTACCTTTTTTATTTAAGATTATTTATTAAATTACTTAATTACCTTTATTTTATATGTAAAAACTGTCACACTTGACCTTGGGCTCCACGCCTAAGGTTAGCTATGATCTCGACTTAATATTATCCAATAAAAAATAAATATAACCTGGATAATAAATATAGAATTGATATAGATTTTTAAAATTTTATAAAGTCTAAGTACACTTACTGTACATGTACAATTATTCCATAACAAAATCATAAAAGTTCATACCTCTAATCACCAACAACTGTCCTGACAATCTCAAAAGCCACACTTTCTTCTAATTCTATCTAACGTCAGTAGTAAACCAATCTCTATCTGAATTATTTGAGATAAAATATTTTGTCGGTGTTTGTCTTCATAATATGAAAATAATTCAGGGATCAATTACATTTATCATAATTCGCTTTTCAAAATAGAATATAGTCACACATTGAGCAGTATCAAAATCCACATATATCATCATAATAGAACAACTGAATCTAAATTAACTGGTCATTTTTATTTTTATTGAATAAAATATTGCACGCATACTTTCATACTAGCCATATGATTGTTTACCTTATGATTTGGAGTTATGACAGTACCGTAATTTGTACATTTGCACAATCTCAGGTTGTCAGTGTTTGGGTCATTCAATATATCCAATGGTAGGAGCACACACGTGGTATAAACTACCATATCATACTGATAATTAACAACAATATATCAATCACATGCAAGACTTGTCTTCCTGTTAGGTCACATACACACCTGCATGACATGCTCTCCTGTTGGGTTAGTACAATATCCTTCCGGACCAACAGCATCCCGCATGACATACCTTCCTATCAGGACAACACTATCACATAGTAACATAATAATAAAATCAGTTTCCACATTTAAAATTTTACTTCATCCATTTAACTTTATAAAACTGTCTATTTTAATAAAAAAAAAAAAAATTAATTGGTGTCACACTATTGTCGAAACACTAACGTAGTCGGTGTTGCCTGACCTAAATTAAGAATTTATCTAAATAAATTTAATATGAAATGCAATGCATGAAACGCGTGATAATAAAATGCATTATTTGCAATTCCCAAATTTTTTTAATTATATGAAATTTCTTAAAATCAAATGCCTAAAGAAATAATAACTGACTATTAATAACATTATTAGTCAATGAAATATTAAAAATATAATTCCAATGAAATTTACAATTTTTGCTTTAAATTAAATTCTTCACAAATTAAATATTTCTATTTATAAATATAAATCCAATATATATATAGAGATATACTCTATCGCATATATATATTATCTGCAAGTATATATGTGTTAAGCTTACATATATATACAATAATCATATGATGAGGAGGAGATTTGGCATAGCTTCATTTTCAGCCATGTGTCCTTAACACATGGCAGTACAAGGAACCCCTCTTTTTTTGCCAGGCTGGCCACAACCTCAACCCAACTGAGAAAAGTTTGACCCGCTCCATTGGGAGTGCCAATTGAGCCGCTGCGCGGGGGGGGGGGGGGGGGGGGGGGGGGGGGGGGGGGAGGGGGGCAGGGCACCCCTCAAAAGAAAGTGTCGCGTGATCGTGTGACATCCTTCAACTTCATGATCGCCACTACATTCAACAGAAACTAACCTATGACCCCAGAGCATGACAGCAAGACTAAGGTAGTTACAACAGACATTGCCGACTAGGAAAGAGTCGTTACCCCCCATAAGTAACGGCTCCATTATTTGCGGTCATAATCATCGCCATCTTTAATGGTGATGGCCTGAAGTTGTCGTCATTTTAGTGACGACGGGCTGAGAATCAAGGAAGACTTTGCCAAACAAGTCTTCACCCTCTTATAAATATTAGAACCGTGAGCTAATCAGGTATGCACGCTTTTTCCTAGCTACTACTTTGTCAAATTCTATTGAGAAACTCTCGATCAATTATCACATCAGAGGTGCAATGTCGACAAGCTCACTCGCGGTGCATTATTTTGCAGAAGCCCAAATTGAGAGAGTGATCTAAATCAATGGATATTCCAACCTTTCGAATCCTAGAGTGACATGTCCGGTGAACTATTTTTGGACATCATCATATATATATGGCACTTACAATTTTGGTTCTTATATTTGCACGCGTTTTTCCATTTGGCCCTCCATTTTTTTTTTGTCAAAATGGTCCTCGTATTTGCAGTCGTTTTTTAAGAGACCCTTTTGTTAAAAAAAGGGGGGGGGGTTTAAATTGGATGTATTTTTTGTATGTGACATACACGAGTCCTAATTTAATGGTAAAACTATCATTTTTTTTTTCTTTTCCTTTTCTCTTTCTCTCATCTCTCTCGTCTCACTCCCCTCTCTCCACCATACGTCTCCACTGTTCTTCCTCAAAAAACCCAAAAAATTCCATGTTCTTTCTTTCTGCAAATTCGTGTAGATCTTCAAGATTCAACCTCTGATCCAATTGAAGAATGGAAATCAAGTTCATTTTCTCTGTAATTCTCTTACTCAGTGTTCTTCTTATCTCCATTGTTGTTGAACCGGATGAAGACAAAAGCGTTACTGGATTTCATTCGAAACATCAATAATTCACGCCCTCTCAATTGGGAAGAAAATCGAAATCGTTCCATTTGTAGTAATTAGACTGGAATTACATGCAATCACGAAGAATCCAGAATCATAGCTCTCCGACTTCCAGGATTCGGTTTCCACGAGATCTTCCTCCAAACATAATCGGCCAATCATCGGCGTTCCAAATTGTAAGCCTAAGCTCAAATCGAATCTTCGATTCCTCAGGCTACAAAACCTAACCACCCTTGATCTCCAGTACAACAGCTTCTATGGACCACTACCTAACATTTTCTCCGTTTGGGAAAACCTCTCATACCTCAATCTCTCCAGCATTTTCTTCAACGAAACCATCTCTTTATCGATATGCAAATTGACTCGCTTCCGGTAACTCGACCTATCCTCCAACTGGTACGCTCCGATGATAATCGAGCTTCTCGGGTTCAACTCATCGTTGATGAACGCTAAGCACGAGATCCTCTGTCTCCCTTGAACCATCGCTTGAAATCCTCTAGCTTACATTGTGTCTGACCCCTACACTTGTGTTTGATAAATTGCTCTTGTTGAAACAGAGTCCGAGCGGCGGCACGGGTTTCACCGGAGAAAAGCCGGCGAGCTGGTTAGCAAATGACTGAGTGAAGGATGTGAAGAGGGTGTGTTCAAAAATTTGTTGTTGCACAATTAAAAATAAGAACGAAGTTACCAAATTTTCTTGGGTTGAGTCACGGTCTAGGTCGCTCCCTTTAAGACGTTTCGCGGCTCTACCCAAGATTGTAGAAGCAGTATAATAGCCCCGTCTTCCCAAGGATAAAATAGCCCAGAAATCACCTCTGTTTAGGATATTCTTTGCACTGTAGAAGTCCAGAAAACCAAACACCCTAACCCAAGATACTGCTCGGAATAACAAATATTTTTTTACAAAAAAATACAGAGAGAAAGATTTGTTATGAAATTGTGGGTATGTTCAAAAAACCGAGAGCACCGTAGGAGTTTCTTTCCCTACCTTTTCTTTAATGCGGAGGAGCCTATTTGTATAGGTGAAATCATATCATGTAAATAAGTGGGAGACATGAAGATAGTGGAGGAAATCATATCAATTCAAAGATATCGTTATAGGCTCCCTCCACTAAAGCTTTTTATCTCCAAAATCATGTTAGTGGAAGATATTATAAGTAATGTTATCCACAAAATCATTATACTGTGAACGACTTTTCAATTATTGTGTCTAGTAGAGGAATTTGTATAAAGTTGTCCCAATTCAAAATTTTAATAAAATAAAATTTTATTAAATAAATTTTGTCCAAAAAATGCCACTTCACTTCACACGCGCTCGACATGGCCGGATAGACGGCGGCGCGCGTGTGGTAAACCAATAGGGATATAACTTCTCTCTTCTCCACAAAATTGTGGAATATCTCTAGGGGTACACCCCAAGTATTCAACTCATCCCCTTATAACCCCCTCTAGAGTCTTATTCCCAAGCAATGTGGGACAAATGAATAATAGAGGGAAAACTAGTAACTAGTGACACTTGATTTATTTTACTAGTAAAAATTCACACATGTTTCAACAATTCCCTACTTAAATTTTTAAAATAATTTTTCATCGAGCAGTATATTACAATATAAGATTGTGCATAAGCAAATGTGTATTTCGACTTGAACCCTTACGTAGTGAAAATGATTTAGATTATACTAGAGTAACTCGTAATTTTGAACTCTATCTCTAACAACATCACACACATAACCCTATCAGGGTGTAGTCCAAAAGTTCTTGTTTTATGGCCATGCACGTGTATCCCGGTGTAGTGAATGCTTTATAGAATTTGCCTAAAATTCTATAGGAAACGGCCACACTTCCACATTCACATATGTGAGTCTATCAAGAGTACTCCTGTAGCTAGGTACTCCACTCCAAATAGAGTATAGATCTCATTAAGAGTTAATAAAAACTCAACCTTCTATTGTTTCAGGATATCATGCTTCAATCAATACATGTATGGAATAGAACTCAAAATTATTATTATAGTATGATTCTCCTCATATCACTTCATAAGTTGTTATTACCCTTTAAACCTATTTTTTTGGGATCTCTAGTCTAGAGGTTGGGTTTTCCTCAGAAGTGACTCGTCATTCTATGGTCTTGAGTCTCATTTCTTTCGAGGTTTTGTAAACATTTTCTCGAGCTAGTCCTTTCGTCAAAGGATCAGCCAAATTATCATCAGATCGTACATGATCCACTCTTACAGTTCCAATCGAGATGTACTCTCTAATAGTGTTGTGTTTGCGACGTATTTGTCGTCTTTTTCCGTTATAATAACGGTTCTAAATTTTTACAATAGCCGCAGTACTATCACAATGGATCAAGACGGCTGGAATCGGTCTCTCCCATAAAGGGGTATCTAAAAGCAGACTTCTTAACCACTTTACTTTTTCACTACCCGATGCTAGTGCAATCATCTCAGACTCCATAGTAGATTGGGCCAAAATAGTTTGTTTCTTAGATTTCCAAGAAATAGCTCCACCAGCTATGCTAAATATATAGCTGCTAGTTGTCTTGGAGTCATCTGAAAGGGTGTTTCAATCAACATCACTATATCCTTTTAGGACAGTGAGAAACTTTTGATAATGTAATTCAAAGATCATAATCCTTTTTAGGTATCTCATGACCCTTTCAATAGCATGCCAATGCTCAATACTAGATTTGCTTGTAAACCTGTATAGTAACCCCACAACATAAGTTATGTCGGGCCTAGTGCAATTAGTGGCATATCGTAGACTACCTATGATGCTCACATACTCAGATTGTCTAATACCGTCACCGGTGTTCTTGAACAACTTCACACTAGGATCATAAGGTGTACATGCTGGTTTACATTCAAAGTAATTATATTTCTTTAGAATATTTTCTATGTAATGAGATTGATCCAAAGAAATTTCATTTTCAGATCTAGTTATTTTAATACCAAGGATCACATTTGCTTCACCAAGATCTTTCATGTCAAAATTAGCACATAGCATAGATTTCACATTGTTCACGACATGAATATTATAACCAAAAATCAACAAGTCATCCACAAAAAGGCATATAGTAGTGCAAACATCATTTTCAGATTTGTAAGAGATGCATTTGTCACTTTCAGTCACTTTATAACCATGTGAGATAGCAAGATTATCAAATTTCTCATGCCATTACTTAGGTGTTTGTTTTAAATCATAAAGAGATTTATCTAATTTGCACACTTTGTTTTCTTGACCAGGAATTACAAATCTTTCAGGTTGGTCTATATAAATCTCTTCTTCTAATTCACCATTTAAAAAAGCAGTTTTAACATCCATTTGGTGCACAATAAAATCATGAATAGCAGCAAGTGATAAAAGCACACGAATAGATATAATTCTAGAGACAGGTGAAAAAGTGTCAAAGAAATCTACATTTTCTCTTTGTCTAAACCTTTTGGCTACAAGACGAGCCTTATATTTCTTAATAGTTTCATCGGGTTTTAGTTTCTTTTTGAGTACCCATTTACATCCTATTATTTTACAACTAGGAGGTAAATCTACTAAGTACCAAGTCCTAATTGACTCGAGAGAGTCCATTTCATCATCTATAACCTCTTGCAACAAATTAGCATCTGTGGAAGACAACGTCTCTTGGAGTGTGTGCGGATCCTCCTTTAAGGTATATAAGTAGAAATCAGAACCATAATCCTTAGCGATACAAGGTTGTTTACTTCTTCTAGGTTCAATTCCTAATTCTTTATCAGATTCATTAATTCTAATGATAGACACATTATTAGATGTCGAGCCCCTACTATTCTTCAATTTAAAAGGAAATTTATATTCATAAAAATCAGCATCATTAGATTCAATGATAACTCGATCTTTCAAGTCATAAAATCTATAAGTTTTGTTATTTAGCGCATAACTAATAAATACACATTCATATGTTCTACTTGCAAGTTTTATTCTTTTAGGATCAAGAATTCGAACATATGCCAAACAACCCAAGTTTTAAAATAAGACAAATTTGGTTTCTTATTTTTGAAAACTTCATAAGATGAAATTTTACTATCCGATTTGGAAACTCTATTAAGCACATAGCAAACAGTCAACAAAATCTTACCCCACCAATGAGAAGTCGCACCGGAGTTAAGTATAATAACAACTACGGATTCAACAAAAGTTCTATTTTTTCTTTTAGCCTTGCCATTCATTTCTGGAGAATAAGGTACAATTTTTTCATGTATTATCCCATGAGAATTATAATACTCAATGAAACTATCATAATCGTATTCAGTTCCTCTATCATTACGCAACCTCTTAATTTTCTTATTGCATTAATTTTCAATTTCGGTCACATATAATTTGAACTTATCAAATGTTTCACTTTTATTTTTCATGAGATAAACAAAAGTATAATTAGAGCAATCATCAATGAATGTAATAAAATAGCGTTTTCCATTTCTAGTCAAGACACAATCAAATTCACAAATGTCAGAATGTATCAAATCAAGAGGTTCAAATTGTCTAATTACTGATTTATGAGGGATTTTGGTAATCTTAGCTTGACTACAGTATTCACACTTTTCAAAATCATTCAAAGTCAATTTCAGAATCAATTCTAAGTTGCTCATGTTTTTAATAATGCATTTGTTAACGTGACAGAATCTAACATGCCAAATATTAAAAGAACACAACATGTAAGCAAAAGTTGAAATTTTATTAGCATCAACATTCAATTTGAACATTCCATCAGTAGCATAACCCTTCCCAACAAATACATTATTCTTAGTTAAGGTGTACAAATCAGCCCTAATAGTTTGAGTAAACCCAACCTTGTTGAGAAGATAGCCCGAAACTAAGTTGTTTCTCATCTCTGAGTGTGCAGAACATCCTTAAGAATGATTGTTTTTCCAGAGGTAAACTTTAACTCCACCTTACCAGAACCAACAACAATAGTGGAGTGGGAATCACCTAACAACACTTTCTTATCTAGTGTTTCAGAATAGGACCTGAACATAGCACAATCATAGCAAACATAGCGGGATGCACCAGTGTCTACCCACCACCCTTTGGATCCACCAACTATATTAATTTTAGAAATCATAGCCATTAGTTGGTCTTTAGTTAGATTTTTCTGTGGAACAGGATGACGTCTAATCCGGCAGTTTCGAGCCATATGGCCCGCCTTTCCACAGTTATAGCAAATAAAATGTCCAGACTTATTTCTTGAACAAGTTTTTTGTCCATTTTAATTTTGATTAGAGTTCATGTTCTAGTTGTTATTACGATTTTGATTATTCATAATTTTCCTTTTAGGTTTTAGAACAACAGATGAGGAGTTTTCGTGAGTGTTGTTGGTGACAACAAGCACTTTATCTTTCTGATCTTGTTTATGGGCTACCTCCTCAATACGAAGACGAGTAATCAAAATTTCTAAAGAAAATTCTCTTGTTTTGTGCCGAGAGATTCTTAAAAATTTTCCAGTTGGAGGGTAATTTATCAATCAAAACGGCAACTTGAAATTATTCATCAAGTGTCATACCTTCAGTAATAATTTCATGAGCAATTTTCTGAAGTTCGTGAGACTGAGTTTCGACAAATTTGTCATCAGTTATTTGGTATTTCAGATAACAGCTGACAACATACTTTTTCGTTCCATCCTCCTCAGTGTTATATTTTTTCTGAAGAGCATCCCAGATTTCTTTTGCAGTGTTGTTAGAACAATAATAGTTATAGAAGTCATCAGACAGACCATTAAGAATAAAGTTTTTACAACGGAAATCATTTTCAGTCCAATTGTTAACTTCCTGAAGCGGAGCATCAGTAGGTTCTTCAGGTAGCACAGGTCTTTCAGTAGTACAAACATATGTTACTTTTTTCATGGTTAGGAAAAATAACATCTTTTATCTCCATCTTTTAAAATGAGCCCCTTCGAAACGGAAGGGCTTGTTTAGATCAACAGTGGTTTGTTTAGACCCACGTTCAATAGACATGACAGAAGATAAAAACGTCTTAAAATTGTTGTCGCACAATTAAAAAGAAAAACGAAGTTACTAAATTTTCTTGGGTTGAGTCGCGGACTAGGTCGCTCTTTGTAAGACGTTTTGCGGCTCTGCCCAAGATTGTATAAGCAGTATAATAGTCCCATCATCCACAGGATAAAACAACCTTGAAATCACCTCTATCTAGGACCTTCTCTGCACTATAGAAGTCCCGAAAACCAAACACCCTAACCCAATATATTGCTCAGAATCAAAAATATTTTTTTGCAAGAAAATATAGAGAGAAAGACTTGTTATGAAATTGTGGATATGTGCAAAAAACCAAGAGCATTGTAGGAGTTTCTTCCCCTACCTTTTCTTTAATGTGGAGGAGCCTATTTGTATAGGTGAAATCATATCATGTAAATAAGTGGGAGACATGAAGATAGTGGAGGAAATCATATCAATTCAAAGATATCGTTATAGGCTCCCTTCACTAAAACTTTTTATCTCCAAAATCATGTTAGTGGAAGATATTATAAGTAATGTTATCCACAAAATCATTATATTGTGAACAACTTTTCAATTATTGTGTCCAGTAGTGGAATTTGTATAAAGTTGTCCCAATTCAAAATTTTAATAAAATAAAATTTTATTAAATAAATTTTGTCCAAAAATGCGACTTCACTTCACACGCACTCGACATGGCCAGATAGACGGTGGCGCGCGCGTGTGGTAAATCAATAGGGATATAACTCATCTCTCCTCCACAAAATTGTAGGGTATCTCTTGGGGTACACCCTAAGTTTCCAACCCATCCCCTTATAACCTCCTCTAGAGTCTTATTCCCAAGTAATGTGGGACAAATGAACAATAGAGGGAAAACTAGTAACTAGTGGCACTTGATTTATTTTACTAATAAAAATTCACACATGTTTCAACAAAACTGTTTAAGGGGCTGATCGTCATCCACCGAAATATGGTTTGCTGGTTGAAATTAAGGTTTTGTTGAATGAGATTGGTTTGTTGTTGATGTTTATTGATTTCACCAAAAGATGAAATACTCTCCATGTGGGATAATTACTAAAAGGGTATAACCGAAGGAGATGGAGATATCGACGGAGGATTTCAATTTATGCTGTTGGCGTTGAAGCAAAGGCACATAGCAAATTTCTGAGGGAACCCAAATTGAGAAGTGGGCTGCATGGGTAACGCGATCTGCGTCTGTCCCAGCCCTGCAATTCCTTGAACACTTGGGAGGCAATGGGTAAATGGGTTGGTGGTGACAGGAAGAAGAAGAAGAAGATGAAGAACAACTCCCCAAGTCACTATAAAACATCCTTAAGATAAGCAAAGTACAATCGCTGCAAGAACAAACGGAGAAGGTAGAAAAAGAAAGAAAAAAAAAAAGAGGAGAGAGAGAGAAATAGATACCCAAATTCTTCTCAGGGCATTTCTTTTCGTTGGCTTTCTGGGTGTGTCAGGTGTGATCTTCCAGTTGTATAAGGATCTGGTGGCTTACTGGACGTGTTAGGATAAATACTCTCCATGTGGGATAATTACTAAAAGGGTATAACCGAAGGAGATGGAGATATCGACGGAGGATTTCAATTTATGCTGTTGGCGTTGAAGCAAAGGCACATGGCAAATTTCTGAGGGAACCCAAATTGAGAAGTGGGCTGCATGGGTAACGCAATTTGCGTTTGTCCCAGCCCTGCAATTCCTTGAACACTTGGGAGGCAATGGGTAAATGGGTTGGTGGTGACAGGAAGAAGAAGAAGAAGATGAAGAACAACTCCCCAAGTCACTATAAAACATCCTTAAGATAAGCAAAGCACAATCGCTGCAAGAACAAACGGAGAAGGTAGAAAAAGAAAGAAAAAAAAAAAAGAGGAGAGAGAGAGAAATGGATACCCAAATTCTTCTCAGGGCGTTTCTTTTCGTTGGCTTTCTGGGTGTGTCAGGTGTGATCTTCCGGTTGTATAAGGATCTGGTGGCTTACTGGACATGTTAGGTGTGATCTGGGTGTGTTGGGTGCTAATGTTGCAAAACGTTGAGTGAGAAAGAAAGAAACGTATGGTGAGAGAGAGAAATGAGTGAAACCAGAGAGAAAAAAAAAAGAAAAGAAAAAAATAAAATTACTTTTTCTCTCTTCAATTTTGAGATGTGCATGTCACATGCAAAAAATCAGTCCAACTTAACCTTTTTTTTAACAGAAGGGTCTCTTAAAAAAAATGGCTGCAAATACGAGGATTACTTTGACAAAAAAAATAAAAATTAAAGAGCTAAATAGAAAAACGCGTGCAAATACGAGAATCAAAATTATAATTTACCCATATATATATGTGTGTGTGTGTGTGTGGAGTGAGAGAGAATGGACAAATGGTGAAACTTTGTCATTTCAATTATTTTTCTTTTGTGTATTGTCCATTTTTTGGTGAGCACACGTGTATATAGTGTGTGTCGTCTTCTTAAAGAAGACAACAGTCATTCTCTCTCTCTCTCTCTCTATATATATATTAGTTTTAGACCCGCATATTATGCGATTCCAGTAAAAACAAATTATATTTATTTGAATATTAGACATACGTACAATTGATTCTTTAATTTTATAATTCATATATTTTATAGAGAAAAAAAAATAGGTAAAATAAATTTTAATATTAAAAAATAAAAATAAAGTTATAACAAAAAAAATTTGTTAATGTCAATTTTTAAAACTATTAATGTCATAACTCATATTTAATTTCAGAAAAAAAGTAAATAAGTTTTTAAAGGAGTTTTCTCGAAAGTTTTTATTTTATATTTTTCAAATAATGGTTTTAAAAAAATATAATTTTTTTTTTATTATTTAATAGTTTCTATTATTTGATTAAAAATTATTAGAATACTTTTTTGAGCAAATGAAATTTAATAAATTTTATATGTAATTAATAGATGGAGAGAGAATTTTATTAAATGGTTGGATAAAGAGAAGGTGGGGGAAGAGATAAGTCACATATAATTAATTAGTGTATAACCCGTGCTTAAAGGCACGGGTGTAAAAGGAAAAGAAAAAGAAAAAAAAAAAAAGAAGACAATTTCTACTGTCTATACAACATTTTGAATCTATTATATTTGAACATGAACAATAACTAACAATTGAACATCAATAATAAACAATTGAGGTTATAGTATAAATTACATGAAAAAATGAACATCATTCACCCATATTATCAATTCAAAAAAATAAAATAAAAAAACTATACATTATTTACAAATACATACTATTTATATACCTACATAAAGCTTCCAATATCTTCTTTTTTCAGTTTCATCTACACCCTAAAAATAACACTCAAAAAAATAAATTTAGACATGAAATGTTACAAAGAAAAAATAATATAAAAAAATAATTACAACACAACTTTATATATTATTTTTTATAATCTTTATAAATTTAATGTCCATAATTTTAGCTATTGGACATTAAAGAAAAAAAATACATAACGTTAGGAAAAATAAAAAATTGATTCTTATGGAATACATAAATTTATTTTGTTTCCAAATAGATGACTAATTATGTAGGAACTTTTTCGGCATGTCAATGAATTATCCTTTAAAGCACAAAGAGAGCATGCATCTAAATAGTTTTAGGGTGGAAAATCATTATCAATACACGTCGAGGGAGATAAATGAATTATCCTTTAAGCATCCGAGTCATTAAGCATCAAATGTCTTGGCATGGGTGAAAAATCTGCATCAATACACGTCGAGGGAGATATATGAGACAACTTCAAAACACAAATCGCTGCAACCGTTCTCACATACCTATTCCCATCTTTCAATCCCGATGCCAATGGACCGACCAAGTACTCCACCAAATTTGCCACACGAAAGAACTAACTAAATTAAATCTAAATGATGGTAAAATAAATTTAATTCAAACAAAAAATTGTACCGGTAACCAAAACAATGAACATAGATCAAAGAACAAATTTTTAGTTATCGAAAGGAATGTGATGAACGTCAACACCACAAAGCAAAATTACATTACAATAATGGAAGAACTGATTTCTTCATTCCATAGTTGGTGTTGATGTTCTTCCATCTAACAATGTAAAAAACAAACGAATAATCTACCTATCAACAATGATATACCCAACCTACTGTTTTTGTTCCCATATTTTAGAACAAGTGCTCTACACCGTAAATAAATAAAAAAATCAATTATAGACGCTTAATATCTGCACTATTTATTGAGCAACACCACGTGATCTATAAAAAGGAGAGAAATATGGTGAAAATTGTGTAGGAATTAATTAACACACAACAGATCAAGGCATTCATAAATTAGAGAAAACGTAAGACAACGGTACCTTGAAATCCACAAATTTGAAAAAGGAATCGTAGTGGATAAGCCAATCAAAGACCAAATGTCATTACAGGAATCAAAAACCCAATTAGGTCAATCAAATGCGATCCAAATCCTCAGCATTTAGTTGAAATACACGAAATTCAAAAAACCCAATCCACAAAATGTATCTCACTCCTTTTAATTGTTCTTGAAAATGACAATGAAGATTTTAAGGAAAGAATTCCATGTAGGCAGTGATCATTAAAGGCTGACGAATCTGATATTTTCTCAATTTCATAAAAAGCCAATAACCATAAAAAAAGAAAGCACAGATACAGATAGAAAATTTGACTCAAAATATTCAAACAAAATTATGGTATTATGGTTTTTTGGGAACAAAAATTAAGTATTTTAGCTTATAACTTATTTTGATACTTAGTATTTTGGCTTATAATAGACTCAGATTAGGTGAAGAAGAACAAATTGGTCTGAGGGTTTCGTAGGAACATTTTCTAAAATACATGGTGGACATGATATACATAGTCTCCCAATACACTCTTCAATTAATTATTTACTTCTGTCTTCAACAAAAGCCTTAATTGAGGGTTTCTAAGGAACATTTTCTCAAACACATGGTGGATATGATTTGCATAATCTCTCAATGCACCTTTTGCATTAATTATTTCACTTCTTCTTCAACAATATCAACTAAAAAAATCCCTAGGAAAAGAATTACAAAAATATGCTATTTTTTGTTTGAAGAACATGCAAAGCAAATGATGTTTTCATGTGCTCACCTAGTTATTTGAGCCTCATGTGCGATGATGTTTTGAGCCCCCCCCCCGGCGTGGGAATTAAGATACACATTTCCATGAATACCCCAAGTCTGGAAACACCAAAGATGGAAGCAATCATAACCCCCCCTTCCCCCGGAATTAAGATACACATTTTCATGAATGCCCCAAGTCTGAAAACACCAAAGATGGAAGCAATCATAATCAAGTTATTGATTAATGTAATGAAATCAGAATTGAAAGAAGAAAATCAGATTTGAGAGAAAAATGTACTTGATGGTACTGAAACTAATCTAGCAATATGAAATCAGAAAGTGGAAACAACCAAAAATATTTCTAAATTACTGTTGATTTTTGCAAATTGATATGCAGAGATTTTTGTCAATCTCTTGGAAAAAACAAACAATCTTTCTAATTAATTCTGCAATTGATTTTTGTCCACAATCGGCAGCAAAACAACCTCTACAATCGCAAATCAGAAAGTGGAAACAACCAACAATCTCTACAATCATCAGCAAAACAAACAAAAAGGAAAATGACCTTCACAGTTGATCGTCTGAAGTGAGGAACGATTGTTGTGAGGGGATCGCCTGATGTAGGAGTCTTATAGATGCGAGATGGAGGCATTCCACTTGGGAACGACTGATTTTTAGGGATTAGGGCTTCGATTAGCGCACGACTAATAAGAACGGATTAGGGTAGAGATTAAGGCACTATTAATGAGGGCCATGTCGGCAAGGAAACAGTGGAGGCGACGATTTACCATGAGATCCGTAGATTAGGGCCTGGAGGCGACGATCTTCGATCTTCTACGAAGATTATAGAGGCAACGATCACTTCAATAAGGTAGTGGGTAAGAGATGAAGTCGGCGAAGATGGAAAGAAGATAAATCTGGCAGAGATGAGAAGGAGAAGAAGCCGCGGAGATGATAAGCGATGATCACGTGAATTGGAAGCTAAAAATGGACTCCAAGCAAACAGGTAAAATAAGTGCAAAGTTAATGCCATTCATAATAATATCTTTTGGTTATGACAGTAAGGAATGCTAAGGCATGAATTGGAAGAAATTAATGCTATGACAGTAAGGACTGCACTTATTGTTATGACAGTGAGGACTGAGTTAATGCAAAAAGCTAAGACGTGAATTGGAAGAAGTTAAACTAGACAAGAATGAAGCCAAAAAGTAAAAATGGAAAGAGCTATTCACGACTTGGAAAAAGTAAAAATAGACAGAGTCAAAATAGACATTAAGGAGGCCAAAAAGTAAAAATGGAAAGAGAGCCAAAATGGTTTACAATATAAAAGTCATGCGGGTACCAAACCCTAAACCGCGTGTTGTATAATACAAAAGTCATCCGACGGCTATCAATATCTTTGATGTTTGTCTCTTGATCTGACGACCCTCTTTATAAGTGAGTTGATTTATTATATAGATTATAATAAAAACAACCATGAACTATATGAGTAAATTTCAGTGATGCCCCTTGTCATTTGGAAAAGTTACAACGATATCTTGCATCATTTGAAAAATATCTCCAACATCTCTTTCGTTTGATGTTAAATATAAAATTACTTACTTGTCCTTGTTACTATAATATTAAAAATTTAGTTAAAACTATCTAATACAAGAATTACTCTTATAAACCTCTTAAAAGAATTATAATTTTGGACAAATTTGATTTTTATATTTAAATTTTATTTATGTAATAAACATTTTCAATTCTAATTTTTCTTTTATTATTTTTCGGATCAATTGTTGATTGCTAGACATTTAAAGGGTACTTGGTGCTGAATTTTTTAAATTTAAAATTATTCTGAGAATTAAATATTATTGGTTTATGTAATACATTTTCAATTCCACTTTTTTAATTACTTTTGGGATCAAATGATGGTTTGTTACAATTTTTTGAATATGTAAAGATAAATGCTACTGATTTTTTGAAATTTAAAATTATTCTAAGAACTTAATATTTTTTTTATTTATGAAATCTACTAAATATTTTTTATTTATGAAATTTACTTACAATGTATATATAAATTATTTCATTTAGTTATAGTTTTTTTTTTTTTTTTTTAAATTGTTTGGTAAAGTTTTCATATGAGAATTTATTTAGTAATATTTTCACTCAAAATAAAAAACAATGAGCTTGTGGATTTTTTAATTGTTATTTTTTTACTTTTTATTATGTTTGTACTTTTTATCTCGTTTTGCATATGAAATTATTTGCATAAAAAGAAAAAAAATTATTACTTCTATTAACACTTAAATGAGAAACAAAGAATATAAAAAATAATTGAAAAAAAAGTGTGTTTTTTTTTAAATAAAAGTCTTATGAAATTATTTGCATAAAAAGAAAAAAAAATCATTACTTCTATCAACACTTATATGAGAAACAAATAATATAAAAAATAATTGAAAAAAATATTTTTTTTAAAATAAAAGTCTTATGAAATTATTTGCATAAAAAAAAATCATTACTTCTATCGACGCTTATATGAGAAATAAAAAATATAAAAAATAAAAAAGATTTTTTTTAAAGAATAAAAAATCTAGTAAGTGAAACATTTATAGTGTTTATTTATTTATCATTTAAAACTTATTTAAATAAAATGTAAATTAAAGAGAGAAAATTGAAAAGAATGAATTTTGTGAGCATCTAATATCTAATCAAATACTAATATATAAAAGTGGAAAGAGAGAGAAACTTTAAATGAGATTTGATAATTGCTCATTCAAGCCTTTTGACGAGTTTTCATTTTTTTTTTTCATTAATTATTACCACCTCTTCCTAAGTTCTTATGTTTTTTGTTTTTTTTTCATCAATAAGCCTCTTTCAAGTATTTTTGAAAATTTTACAAAAAAATAAATAAATAATAATAATATTAAAATTTATAATTATTTTAATTTCAAAAAATAATTATAATTATAAATAGAAAATCCACAAGCCTAATATTTTTTAACCGAGTGAAAGTATTAGTAAATAAAATCTCATACGAAAACTTCACCAAATAATTAAAAAAAAAAATTGAATTAAACAACTTATATATAAAGTGTAATTAAATATCATAGATAAAAAAATATTTAATTTTAGAGTAATTTAAAATTTAAAAATTCCAGCAGCAAGTAATCTTTAAGTACCCAAAAACACAAAAAACTATCGTTTGATCCCAAAAAGAAAAAAAAAATAGAATAGAAAATGTATTACGTAAATCAATAATTTTTAATTCTCATAATAATTTTAAATTCTAAAAACTCAGTACGAAATACTTTTTAAATACTTAAAAAATTTAACAACCATCATTTAATCCCAAAAGTATTAATTTTTTTTATAAATATATTTACATAAACAGAATTTAAAAACTAAAATTGTAATTTTTTTAAGAGTGTTATAAGAGTAATTTTTTATTAGATAGTTTTAATTAATTTTTTAATAATATAGTATCAAAGATAAATATGTAATTTTATATTTAATATCAAAGGAAGTGAGAGTCGGAGATATTTTCCAAATGACAGAAGATATCATTGTAAATTTTTCCAATGACAATGACTAAAACCTTCACTGAAATTTATCCATATTTTAATTGAAGATTATTTTCATTATAACTAATTATACGTAACCTTATCTCTTTATCTCTTTCTCCCTCTCCGACCATTTAATAAAATAAAATTCCTTCTCTTCATCAATTAGTTACATATAATTTTTAAACAATATAAAAAAAGATCTATTAGCTTATTTTAAAGGGTATTTTATTTTTTAGTCCTCTATTATAGGCTACTTCACTATTCAGACCTTTGTACAATGTGTATTAAGTTTTCAAACCACATCAATTCTTTAGGAAAAAGTCTTTTTATTTTGCCCTTCCTTTTACAGTTTATTTACGGAACATGCCATTCTGAGGATACAAACCACTACAACATGAACAGGGCACTAAATAAACCCCCCCAATACGTAATCCGCTTCTATATACCTGATTTCTGAATTAAATCATATAAAAATGTGATCAAATTAAAGAGCTCGCCGATATCTTTGCAATGGTATTTTTTTTTCTGTTAACAGTAGCAGATTGCGTTAACGTTAACGCCATGTTAGCAGTCTGCGTGTTACCGCGTCCGTTCTGATTCTGATATGTCCTGCTACCCGTTCCACTATCTGCACGTTGCATACAAAAAACTGCCAAAACGCTCTCTATTCTCTCCACGCTCTCTATTGTCTCCACGCTTAAAAACTCCAAAACCCTAAAACCCTAAAACTAATAATCCGAAATCGCCCCATCGTCTTCAGATAATGGAGAATTTTGAACGCGCCCCGTCGTCTTCCACACAGAAACGAGGAATCCTCAGTCCCGACGGTATGTGAAACCCTAAAATCGATACACTTTTGTTCGGCGACAGCGTTTTAGAAATCAAAATCACAAAACGAGACGATGATGTTCGTCTATTTTCCCCGACTCTGACATGCTGTGTTCCCCTGTTTTGGATTTATGTTTTTTTTGAAATCGTATGTCGTGTTTTGTTTCATGGTTTTGCGATGTTGACCCACCTATTGTTTTGCCTTCGAAAAGAAGAAATTTAAAAAGAATGCTTGCGTTAACGTTAACATTAATGTGAGTCGTATGTTTAGATTTAGGTATGTTTGTTTGTCTGGTACACCACTATGTACTGGGATTGCGTTAACGTTAACGCGTGGATGTAATTGCATTAATGTTAACGCAAATAGACATTGCCTGTAAAAAAGGAGGGGGACTGTTTTGCGTTACTCATCGGTATTTTCTCAAATCTGGTACAACATTAGGGTTTTTGAAAAAAATGCGTTAACGTTAACGCATTTATTGTGGTGCGTTAACGTTAAAGCAAATAGTTGCCTATTTTTGTTACGTAACGAGGGATATGGATGACTGCTTTAACGTTAACATGTGGCTTGTAATGTGCATCAATTGTGTTTCCTGTCGTTCTTGCAGTAAAACTCCTTAAGAAACCCATAAAAGAAAGCTCCAGCCAGCGGACGTTCCTTTATCGCTCCAATCTAAAGCAGACGTATGAATTGCTGAAAGAATGCAAACTCAAAGATCAAATTAAGATGCTGCTGGCTAGGACCCCATTCACAAAAATATTCGAGACATTATATGAGCAACGAGTGATGCTAAAAAAGATCCACAAAAATGATGATCTTATTGAAATGACCATTCGATGCTACAACCCTGCGCCGGGGTGGGGTTTAGGATAGGGGGCAGGCTCATCCAGATAACCCCGCTAGACATCCAGCTGATATTCGGAATAGCAACGGGCAAAGAACCTGTTGTTTTGAGTCACTACACAAAATTCGACTCTCTCTTCATGTCCAAACTGACATTCGCAGACCGCGGGTTTAGTGTCACGTATTTGAGATCACAAGTGCAAGTGAATGTGAACACCATGGACAATGAAACAGTACAGGATGTTGTGCGCATGGTCATTCTACACCTGATGACCACATGCTTCTTTGCGACAACTGGACAGCTGGTCCAGAAATCGTTAGTTCGCTATGTTGAAACGATTGAAGACATGGAAAATTACAACTGGACAGCTACAATATTTACAGATCTGGAAACAAGCCTCAAGAAATCGTACATGGAACCCCGGTCGGTCACGGGATGCGTGCTTGCTCTCCAGGTATACACATAACCATTGTGAAAACGTTTCTCAAATATTTAAAAGCGTTGTTTGTGGACCCTACTCGACATAGTACAAATTTTGCTTATAGTATTGGTTGTGCGAGCACACAACGTTGGTTGACCACACCGATGGAAGGGAGTGTAGTGTGTCGCGTTTGGAGCTGTGGTACCTCACCACGTTTTCTTCCAACTTGGGTGGCATTCCTCTCGGGCTCCTGCCAGCTGATAAGGTAAACAAAAAAAAAACATGTTGTGCTTTAAATAAAAATGAGATGGGGGGGACGAATGCATTAACACAATGACCTTATTTTGGGTTACCATTGACGTTGCTGATGGGGGTAATTGTGTTAACGTTGACGCAAGTACATAAAAACGTGATATGTGGTATTTGCATTAACGTTAATGCAATTAGTTATATGCGTTAACGTTAAAGCAAAATAAGTTATGTATGGCTGAGTTGTTATTGCGTTAACGTTAACGCACTTATTATTTGCCTTAATGTTAACGCAATTATTTATATGCGTTAACGTTAAAGCACAGCAAGATGTGTGTAGCTGGATTGTTATTGCGTTAACATTAGCACACTTAGTTGTTGGTTTTTTGTAACTTATGTTTAACGTTAACGCAAATATTTTAACTTTAATGTTAACGCAATCAGTTAGTTGGTTGGGGGGGTGGCTGTGTTAACGTTAATGCTTACACATATGCCAGGTGAAAGATCAGCCCGTTGATGAGACTTTAGTAGAGCTTCAAATGAGGATTGCTTTGAAAGAGGATAGTGATGACTCAATTAAAGATAGCCCGGGCAATGAGGGTGGAGATACAGACGCTGGTGCTGATGATGGCTACGATGCAATGGTTGACGATATCATAGGTCGGTATCTCACACCCCTCATATATCATCCTTCTCCCGTCCTCACTCAAGACGCAACCGATTTGGGTGATGATTCTGCCCCCGCTGAGAGTGCATTTTTCATACCTTCAGAGGGTGCCTTGGGACTACCATCTGTGTCCGCACGTACAGTTGATGACATCCGCAGACAGATCGAACACATGCAGCGTGAGTTCGCTGCGAATAAAATAGAAAACGAACAGACCATTGCAGTATTGTATAGGGTAATTGCAATCATAACCGCTGCCAACGTCGAGCAGAAAAAGGAGATTGATCATCTGAAAGCATCGTCGTTGCAAGAAAAAGAAAGTTATGAGCGTTCTGTCTCCAATCTCTCTGCAAAATTAGCGAAATCAATTAGGGAGAAGATAGACATCCTGACGAAAATGAGCGTGCACGACGTGACTCAGAAATATAAGGAGCCCGCCGTCGATACAGAGAAAGATGACCTTAGGCGGAGAAGTCACGAGCTTGCCCAAGAGGTGGATACACTGAAAAACACAATCAAAACGTTGAATCAGCAACATGCTGATACTACTGACGAAATGAAGAAGAAATATAATGATCTTGTGCTTGTCTTGAAAGCAGAACAAGAAATCAACAAACTGCTAAGGGAGGAGAAGAAAGAGATAGCCAAATCAGACGTTAAAATGCGTGTGATGCTAAATAAACAAATACAGGACCTCCAGAAGAAATTGAACGCCCACATGCAAATGAGGTAGGGGTACCCCTACCACTCTAAAAATGGCGAACCTCAAGAACCTCAACCGCTCTCTATGGTCATGCCGACGGACGCCCCCCGATGCACCGTCGCCAGTCCCTATGCCTACGTCACATGGGGGGGCAACGCAAAAAGTTATCTCCATGGTTGGACGAGTAAAGAAAAAGGAGAGGCAACCGAAGAAACAAGGCAGTGATTTTGTCTACCCCAAAGCAAAAGGAAAAGAGAAGCAGAAAGAGAAATCTAACATAGTTAATGTCGATAAGCTCCCGTCGGCAACAATGTATGAAGACAATGCAATACTCCCAGCTCGTAATTTGACGACCATTGGTGCGATGCTTGGTGACAACGATTGGGAGAAGTTGTCTGTGATTTCCAAAGAGGGGCCAGGGTAAAAAACAAAAAATAACTCAAAGTGCCTGTTTACTTTTGAAATGCCATTTTCCATAAAATGTTTGCTGATCATGTGATATATTTTTTTTTACAATGTCCCAGTACATTCATGTCTGGAGGTGGGAAACCCATGGCCACGGTTTCATGTGGCGACATCATTTGCATGATTATGGAGCAACGTGTGTCGGATAACGTATGAAACCGATTGTATAATGTTTGTGATTGACTTGATTAACTGCTTACATCAACTTGTTTCGTAAAAATATGCTTACGTTAACAAAATTTGCGTTAACGTTAACATTAACGTGCTGTCTTTCCCCCTACCTTCTCTCATAGGTTATCGATTCGTATGGAGGGTGTTTGGAAGATCAAATTAGATTAATCAATCACATGCGGATGTCAACGTCAGTCGTGCTGTTGCACGAAACGCAGTTCGCACTATCATGCATTTAGGTAAGACGCTTTAGCACATGTTAGCTTTTTTTTTCTTTTTAATCCAAACTTGCTAACACGTAAAAAAAAATCATAAAATGTTATAAGAAAGGACAACAATGTGCTGCTGAAAGAACTCTACTACACAATCTCCGCCGCATTCAACAAAGAAAACCGTTATGTTGTGTTCCCGATGAACACTAACGGTCGCCATGCGTCACCCAATCACTGGACTGTAATGGTGCTGGACATACATGATAAAAAATGGATGTTCTACAATTGCATCCGTCCTCCGTCCTAGGAAGAACACGACTGATCATTATTATAATGATGCGCTTATGGTGGTATGTGATTTAACATGGAACTACTTTAACTGTCTGTAACTACATTCTGTTTTGTTTGACTAACCTAAATTCTGAACAGAAAAAGTTTGTTGAATGACATATCAACATGGAAATACGGCCAGATTGGGGCGATGCACGTATAGAACAATGTCTCGATTCACCACAACAACGCGGGGCATAAGTTCACCCGTCCGAAACTTGTGTACTAAAAATCGTATGTATTTGCAAATTTATCATTCTCATCTGTTTACCTCCCCCCCCTCCCCTCCTCCCCCCCGTTTACAGGACTGATTGTGGCATTTTTGTTATGTACATCATGAAACAATATGCTGCAAATATGCCCATCGCGAAAAAACTGACGGTGGCGGATATATGGGGTGTCCGGAGAGACGTAATACACGCTCTACTCAACCATCAGCACTACAGTTGGGTCCCTGTGGTAGGCGGCGATGTTGAAAAAACTCAACCATATCAGGGCACACCCTGACCTAGGGGGAAGTTTATCAATGATACAAGACAAAAATCTGAGAAAATGTATATATCCCCCTGTTTAATTCATTTTTTGCAATGATGCATGCGTGTGTTTGATGGGTGGTTTAATGTGCAAACGGCGTTAATGTTAACTTGCAAAAAAATGCGTTATCGTTAACTTGAAAAAATAATGTAATTAACTCTTATTTCATCCGTTGATTTATTGCGTTGAATGTTTTGCCTTTTAACTTTGCTGTTGGGTTTGTAATTGTGTTAATGTTAACGCAAGTAAGTAAATATGCTTGATTGTTAATGCGTTAACGCAATTAGTATTAGGGGTTTTTGTGATGGCGTTAATGTTAACGCAATTTGTAATTTTACATGTGCTGGTTGTAACCGAATGCGTTTACGTTAATAGGATTAGTTAATGTTTAGATTTGGTTTAGTTTGTTGGTTTGGTTGAACAATTTTTACTAAAAAATGTGTTACCGTTAACGCAAATGACCTTAATTGCGTTGCTTGTCTTTGTTGCTGGGTTGTAGTTGTGTTAACGTTAACGTAAGTATGTTAAATGGGCTGGTTTTGTTAATGCGTTAACTTTAACGCAATTTGTGCTTTCGTTCACGTTAACGTTAATGTAAAAAATGCAATTGTTTTGTTCTGGTCTGTAAAAACTGCGTTAATGTTAACGAGATTAGTTAATGTTTAGATTTGGTTAGTTTGTTAGTCTGGTGGAACAATTTTTATTAAAAAAATGTGTTACCATTAACGAAATGACCTTAATTGCATTGCCTTTGACTTTGTTACTGAGTTGTATTTGCCTTAACGTTAACGCAATAAAGTTACATGTGATGGTTTCCTTACTGCGTTAATGTTAATGCAATTAGTTACGTTCTTAGTTGCTTATGCTGGTTTGTAATAAAAATGTGTTAATGTTTACGCGATTAATTATTTGAGTTTTTGGTTGTAAATGCGTTTGCGTTAACGTTAACGCAAACTATGATTTGCTCTGTACTGGTTTGTAAAAAAAATGCATTTAACGTTTACGCAATTAGTTATTGAGGTCACTTTTGTAATTGCGTTAACGTTAACGCAATTAAATTATATACAAAAATTATGAAAGCGTTAAACGTTAAAATGTACGAATCGTACTTGCGTTGACGTTAATACAAAAAAAGTTTGTGTGTATATAGTACCTGTTTACGCAAAACAAAAATATCATGTGAAAAGAACAAGGTTCCCCCCTGACATTAAACACATAAAGTGTTACTGTGTCAAAACTACATAAAAAGAAATATTTGATGAATGTGTGCTTTAAATTGAAGCGGTGCATGTCTTCCTGTTGTGGTGCCCATTCTTTTTGCATCTACCACATCTTATTTCTGGGATCTCACCCCTTGATGGGATGCGTTTCTTCCGCGGTCGACCTGGTTGTTCTTTTGTGATCGGCGGGATAATTACAGCTTCCGATACATTCCATTCCGGCTTCTCAAACGTGGGTACACCATATATACCTTCCGAGTAGGTCATTCGGTAATATCCCACCGAGAAAAACGACCCAACGGATGAATATATATTCTGGCCGCTTTTTTGTATCACCGCACAAGCATGAACACACGGGAAACCGTTTCTCTGCCACCCGAAACAGGAGCACTTTTTTTTATCCACATCAACCAGAACGGATGGGATCGAGTGCACTTCGTATACGCTGTTGCCGCACTCAACAACATTCTACGTCCGCCCGTTACTTATCATCCGCGACAGTATTTGATCGCGTACTGGGCATAGGAAACCAGTAATCAGGAGTGATTCGGCGCGTCTCACTGACAACTGGTTCATTACCTTGCATCTAATCTTGTCGACCATTAATATGATCAACAAGTGCCGGTAATCACGAATCCATGCGTTGAGTGACTCCACTAGGTTGGACGACATCTTCCCATATCTTTTGTCTTTGAAAAACATGTTACAGAAGTTGTCTGGTGGCACATCCTCTAGGAAATTCTCTACTCGTTCCATATATTCTGTTCTTAATTCTTCCCTCAACTGGTAGTATTTGTCAAGCGTCGTCGTATATACCATCATTGAATATTTGTGCACGAGCTTCTCCTTCTACGCTTGTTTCAAACCTGCTAATTTGTCCCTCATATTGTTTTTCAGGTGGTTCAAGCAATAAGAATGAAAACAATCCGGGAACATCTTCCGGACCCCTTCAAGAATGCCACTATGTCGATCGGAAATGAAGGTTAGCACACGTTATTTCGCCACAATTTTTTATAAATTGGTCATAAACCAATACCAGTTGTCATCGTTCTCCGCATCAACAACAGCGAATGCAACCGGGAAAAGACCTGTCCATTTATGAAAAACACAAAACAGATCAGCGTGCGGTAAAAAATATTGTATTCACAGCCGTTTATATGCGTTAACGTTAACGCATTTAACGTTAACGTTGCAAAAGTTTCCATGTCTCATCCCCAAACATGATCAGCTTGTCTCATCAGACCCCCCCTCACAAAACTGTTCAAAAAAATGTAAAAAAATATAAGAAAGCGTTAATTGCATCTAATATGTTAACGTTAAATGTTATTGCGTTTATGTAATATAATCAAACAATTTACTATTGTTTCCATCATTTGCGCTAACCGCCAACAAACACCCCTTGTACTTACCCCCCAGAAATGTCCCGTCTAGAAACAGCATCGTCCTGCAGTATTTGATCCCGTGCGCAGTCGCATAGAATAATACAAACAGTCTCTTGAAATGCCCAATTTCTTTATCATAATCCAACGCCGGGTCGCTACCTGGATTCGTCTGCCTGCATGCATCCAAGTACCAGCGCAATTGATCATAAAACGATTCGTGGTCGCCGTACAAATTATCCCGAGCTTTTTTCACGCCGTTCCATGCAATATGATATTGGGATCTCAATCCCATAGTCGTTCTTGAACGTGTGAATAACGTCAATTGGGCGAGTTGACGGAGTATTCTGAACTAAGTCTAAAAGACATGACTTCACAACACTACAGTTCATCTTCTCATTTCTCGCTGTCCTATAAGCAGTGCCGCAACTATGATTTCTCTGGAACTCCCAAATATAAAAAAACTCATTCCTTTCGTCAAGCCTACCATACACTCTCCATTTGCATTCCCTCTCTTTCTTGAGTGAACATTCAGCTGTCACCCTCTTCTTGTCGTTCTTTATATATTGAAATGTGAAACCCATTTGTACAACATATTTCCTTAGTGATTCTCTAAATTTCGGTATTCCACCCTTAAAAATCTACCCGACTTCTTTAAGACCTTCCGTCCAATGATCAGACAATAATGTCTTTTTAGGTAATGGGCAGAAAACGGACAACAGGTCGTCTTCACCATCCATGCCATCCCGCCCCTCCCCCCAGTCCCATTGGATATTCAAATAACATCCTGTCCTGACTGCCACTTGGTCTATTACCGTTGCCGCACACCTTTATCTCTAACCCCACATATTCAAGCTTTATTGCTCGTGCAAGGCTAACCATTACCTTTACGTCGTCTTGACACGATATTAGACACCTATCATGCCCTGGTATGGAATAAAACATCTCGAACGAAACATCTCTCAACACGTCCCACCGCGACAACATATTTTGAATAAACATTGCTTGCGTGAAATCATCATCCACCTTGACGCCCAAAGAGTAACCATCAAACTTGTACATAAAAAATATGCGCGTAGCCATTGACCCCCCAGTAAATCTGCAAGATCAAAAGAATGCAACCCCATTGTGCGAGAAAAAAACAGTAGATAAACATTAATAGGCATCGGGAAAGTTTAGATTTCAGTATACTTATTGGTCTGTCAGAGCGCTTGCTACTAATTGTGTAAATGTTAACGCAATCAAATTGACTTGTAAAAACAAGGGTTACATTAACGTTAACACTACGTTACTCTGGTCCAACACTTAGATTGATTGCGTAACCGTTAACGCATAAACTTAAAATGCGTTAATGTTAAATGTAGCTAAGCTGCTTTGACCCCCTTCCTCCCCCAGTAAATCTGCGAAATAAAAAAAAATGCATCCCCAAAATTGTGCGAAAAAAAAAACAGTCTAGATAAAACACTAATGTGCGTCGGAAAGTTTAGATTTCGTTATGCTTATTGGTCTGGTTGAGCGCTTATATTTATTGCGTAAATGTTAACGAATGGACTTGACTGCGTTAACGTTAACGCAATCAAGTTGCCTTTTGTAGACTATTGTAAACGTTACCGTTAACCTTACACGTTAGTGTGTCCAGCACTAGACTGATTGCGTAAACATTAATGCATTAATTTAAATGCGTTAACGTTAACGCAAATAAGCAGCTTGTTAAACATGTTAACGTTAAACGTTTTATTGAATACAAACGAGTGCTTCTGTAACTTGTAGCATCTTACTTTTCAGAAAAAGCTAAAAAAACTGTGAGTTAACTAACTTTACCATGTACAAGCATTACGTTAATGTTAACACAAAAATAGTTACTATTAAAATATGTTAACGTTAAGCGTTTCATTGAATACAACCCAGAACCTCTGTATCTTGAAGCATCTTACTTTTCAGAAAAAGCTGAAAAATTGTGAGTTAATTAACTTTACCATGTACACCCATTCCCTGACTGTGTTTGCTTATATTCACATTGTTATTACGTCATGGTACACAAAATAACCCCCAGTACATTGACGTTAACGCATTGCTCACGTTTCCTCAGAGTGTACATCCCTCACAAATGGGCATTCATTCATCGCCAACCTCGAACATCCAACTTCGAAAACGTTGTAACAACGCCGAAAAACCCAAAAAACGATATTAAACGCGATTATATAACTTTTCAATGAATACAATTGAGTAACTAACCTGCTTCGCCTTTAAACATAGTCCAAATGCCGTCTCGTGATATAGTTGCTGTCGCCGGTGTTTCAAAATCTTCACGTCGTACCAGTTCTGTAATGCCTACAATTTTGAAGCGAATGTTTTTGAAAATCTGCGCCCTGTGTAAGGAATGTGATACATGTATTTGAATCAGCCTGAGAAATCTCTATTTTGTCGCTTACCATAATCGAATTTATTCGTCTATCTGGCTCGTTGAAGTGAACAGGGGTATTATCGTCCATCGCCATTCGCCTTATCTTCGTCAGAGGACTGAAATCTAAGCCCATTGTACGGGATGGTTTGAGCCCTAAACGGTCTTATGAAAAGGGTTTTAGTCTAAGTGATCTCTCTATAAGGGACTATTTAATAAAAAAACTCTATTTTAAAACTATTATTTAAAGAAAATAGAAAATTTAAAAAATCATCTAGGAGATTATTTACATATTATATACTATTTTCTAAAAATAAATGTGAGTGATAGAACAATAATTATTTCAGAGGTTGACATTATTTGTTTTTTAACTTACAATTTTATTTTTATTTTTCAGCATTAACTTTTTTTTTTTTCCAGACTTTTATAAGATAAATTAAATATAAAAAATATATACTGATATGATTTTTTTAGACCCGCATATTTATGCAGGTCTAAAACTAGTTTAATAGGGATTTTAAAATTGTAAAGTGAAAATGAATGAGAATGCAAGAAATATATTTATTGAGCTCTCATTCATTCTCAAGTTTTGTTTTCCACTTTTAGTATATAGGTATAGATTTATATAAAACATTTCCTTAACATAGAGTTAAATGCAAATATTATGAAAAATTATATTTTAAATAACATATTAATCTTAAAAATTTTAAAAACCAAAATTTAAATTAATAAAATAACTCCCAAAATTCTTCACATTAAATACCCAAATAGTTTTTCGAATTTTATAAAATACAATTAAAAATATGCAAAAATAAAAATTAGACCTTTCAAAAAGACAAAATTAACCTTCATTAATTATACATCATTTTTTTCAAACAAGGAATCTCCGTGCTATTTGTTAAATACAAGAATTACTGTGATATTCGTTTCAAATATAGGAGTGTCAATTTCTCAAATTTCAACATCTATTCATTGTTGAATTATAAATTATAAATTTACTATTTTACATATAAACAATGTTTTAAAAACCAAACCGGACCGGACCGGCCGGTTGAACCGTCGACCGGTCCAATTTTCGGTCCGGTTACCCATTAAAAACCGTCTAGGGAAAAAACCGTCCAAAATCGGTGAACCGGCCGATTGAACCGTTGAACCGGAATGGTTTTGTCTCAACCGGCCGGGTTTTTCACAAAAGCCAAATTGAAAAAAAATAAAAATAACTCTCATACCTCTGCCGATTCGAAGAGAGAGAGTGAGAGCAAGAGCGAGAGCGAGAAAGAGATGAAACGATGAAACCGGATATGCGCGCAACGGAATCAAGCATAAAGATCTACGATTTGGAGAGTAAAAGCATCATTGTTGGATCTTAGGATCGATCTAAAAAGGAGAGCAAGATGGAACCGCTGCTCAGACCGCCGCTGGAAAGGAGAGAGAAATCGTAATTTTCTGCACTTGTTTGAATTGGAGTGCCGATGGAAGGAAATGCATTATTCAGTGGGTATATGGATGCCGTTGTCAGAGTTTGGGCAATGTGTCGCAAGTAGGTGATGTTTTTGCAGTATTTTTTAAAGTAATAAAGGTTTTGGTTGGAAATTTAAGACATTTATGGTTCGTTTGATTATTGTTTATTGTTTTTGAGGCCTTTGATCTTTCCATTTTGGATATTGATTGTTTTGATTTTATGTTGTTCTAAAAAAAATAAAAAAATATGCTGCTCTTTTGAGTTTTGATTTGCTTTTAATTTATTATTTATTTACTTAATATTGAATAATAGAAAGAAAATGAAGAATATCAGTGTTCTTTGCACTACAATGAAAAATATACCATATGCATGAAACCTTTATGCATATAAAATCTCTATTTACATATAAATTTTATTTTTTATATATATTTATTATTATTAATGACATAATTATGACATCACGGTTCAACACCGGTTCACCTGCCGGTTGAACCAGTGACCCGTGAGCCGGTAATTTTTCCGGTTCGATGTTCGGTCCGGTTTTAAAAACATTGCATGTAAATTAAATTAAAAATAATTAAAAAGGCCAAAAAAAGGGTAAAGAAAGAGGCTAGCAATGATGTTGATGTGTGCACCAATTACCACCATACACCATTCATTTACCCAACCCACGGGTCGGGTTGTTCGAAAGTGACAACGGGTCACCCGAATCAAATCTGCATAGTTGAAACTCGTCCAGGTTCATCCTCCCTTAAATTTAACCTCTCTTCGTCAAACCCACGGACTTATCTCTCTCTCTCTATAGAACCTATATACTTGAATACGCGCATGTTTTTGATATGTTGAATTGCTTCGGATTGGGGATTGGTTCAGGATTTTGAAGTGTTTATGGAACATTCAATCTCGTATACGACTTCTGTCCGATCGATGTACCAATCCCGCAATCGCAACTGTTGCAGGCGTTGTTGTAGGTCATGTTGTTGTTGTTCTTGTTGATCGCGGCCTTCAATTCGATTATCGTTCGCCTTTCGTGAAGTTATTTTGGGTTTCTCTTTATCTATGGATTTGACGCAACCACAGTCTAATCTCTCTCTAGGGTTTCTCTCTCATACATCGGTTCCCTCTAATCGGACCCAAATCGCCGCCTCTAATCGGACCCAAATCGCCGACGACTCGATCTCGTTTCAGATTGATTCGAACCACCGGAACGCTGCACACCCGGTCCCGTCGATTCCTCTGCAGCTGATGGAAGAACAAAGTGAGGGTCACAGAGAAGAGAACGGGAGCGAGGAGAGAGAAAGCGAGGACGAAGAGAAAGAAGTGGAGGAGTTTCGAATTTTGGGCCATTCGATGTGTTTGAAGAGGAGGAGAGATTGCGATTCCTCCTCTTCTTCTTCGAAACGGGCATCCATGGAACAACATCAAGGGCTGGAATCAAGGCGTATGGCAGTTAGGGCTTGGGGTAACCAGCCGCTGCAAGTGGCGGACCCAATCTTGTTCGAGATTATGGAGAAAGAGAAGCAGAGGCAATTCAAAGGGATTGAGCTAATAGCTTCAGAGAATTTCGTGTGCAAGGCAGTCATGGAAGCCCTCGGGAGCCATTTGACTAACAAGTACTCTGAAGGGATGCCAGGAGCAAGGTATTATGGTGGAAACCAGTACATTGATGAGATCGAAAACATCTGTTGTGAGCGTGCTTTGGCCACTTTTGGCCTTGATTCAGAGAATTGGGGTGTAAATGTTCAACCTTATTCATGCACATCTGCAAATTTTGCGGTTTATACTGGTTTGTTACTACCGGGGGATCGAATAATGGGGTTGGATACCCCTTCTGGTGGGAATACTAGTCATGGCTACTATACACCTAATGGGAGGAAACTGTCTGGGGCATCAATTTTCTTTGAGAGTTTGCCTTATAAAGTGAATCCGCAGACGGGTTATATTGATTATGATAAGCTGGAAGAACGAGCACTAGATTTTCGCCCCAAGATTCTTATTTGCGGTGGGAGTTCATATCCTAGGGAGTTGGACTATACGAGGTTTAGGCAAATTGCGGATAAGTGTGGAGCGGTGTTGATGTGTGATATGGCTCAAATTAGCGGGCTTATTGCTGCAAAGGTGATTTTTCTAATTTCTAATAAATCTTTTGGTTTGGCTGTTCGTAGTTCATATTGTTCTTAACTGATGGTAGTGCTTGAAATTGGTACTTGCTCTTTCTCGTTTTTTTTGGTGATAATGCTTGCTTGTTCTTTAATATTCAGCAAATCAGCTCATTTGATTGTTAATATGTAGTGACTTGTGGAAAATTGCTGTTGAATGTAGTGTCTTGCATACTTTGTTTTGGCATTTGGAGATTAAATTTTTGGGAGTTAGTATTTCATTTCATGATATGAGAAACTTTGCATCTACTTCTCGTCCTCTTTGATAAATGCGATGTACTTAGAAATTATATGAGACTTAACTCATCATTCCCCCAATATAAAGCATTTTCTTAGGTTCCACTTAGGGCACTTATTTATCCTTTTTTTCCCTTCATATTTCTGGTGGAATACAAGGTTACCGATTTCAGTTTCTGATTAATTTAAGCCTTTTCTTAACCTACAAAAACCTTTAAGCATGTCTCAATAATTATCGAGGGCCTATTTTGTTGTCCATCAATTCTTAGATTCTACTATTTTTCAATTAGTCAATTTATGAATTGTTATAGTTTAGTATTTGGTTATAAGAATTAAAAACACTTGGGGTCTGTTTTATAACACTAAAAATTAAGTGCTGAAAACTTTTAAGTATTTAATATATTAAATATTTACTTCTCTAATATTTTAAACTTAAAAAATTTACCTTTGTACAAATGTTTGTTCCTATTTTTTTTTTTTCTCACAACTTTCACTTTTCAAAATATTCTCTATCTACAATTCTTTTTCTATTTTTTCTCAATTGAGTATTTTCTCTATTTATAATTATCTGTATATAACTCTTTTTTGCAAGATTTTATAGTATTGATGTTTAATAATGGTGGTTTTGGTAGATGGATATTTGACGGTTTCAAGTGAGAAGTGCTAAAGAAAATGAGTTACGCATAACTTAATGTTTTGAACAATTTTTAAGTGTTAACTGTTGCTTATATTTTAAGTGACTGTTTCATTTTTTGTTATCACATAGACTTAATTTGATAAGGTAATGCATTATGTTTTAAGTGGTGGATTGTGTTATCAAACAAGCCCTTAATTAGATAACAAGCCATTTTAGTTGTACTTCGGCTGCTATTTTCTAATGTAATTAGAGTAAATATAGCTTAAAATTTAACTAAAGTAAAACTATTGTATGTTTCTTTGTTAAAACAAACAATTTGTTAATTTGATAAAATACTAGTTAAATGGACAAATATACAAATCAATTCATAACATATAAATAATTCATAAAATAGGATAATTTAGACAGCCAAAGGGGCCTGATTTTCTTGTGGATATTACATGGGTTCCTTCTTTCATAATTTCTTTTGTTGCTTCTTCATTTGTCGGCCAAATTACATCCCTCTGATGTTGATGTGCATGTTTGGTGTGTACAGGAATGTGTAAGCCCTTTTGATTACTGTGACATTGTTACCTCAACAACTCACAAGAGTCTAAGGGGTCCAAGGGGAGGAATCATCTTCTTCAGGAAGGGTTCCAAGCCTAGGAAGAGAGGGATGCTTTTGACTCAAGGCGATGGTAGTGACAGATATGATTTTGAGGAAAAGATAAATTTTGCTGTTTTCCCAGCAATGCAAGGCGGCCCACACAACAACCACATTGCTGCCCTTGCAATAGCATTGAAACAAGTGGCTACTCCCGAGTACAAGGCGTATATGCAACAGGTTAAGAAAAACACTCAGGCTTTGGCGTCTTCTTTGTTGAGAAGGAATTGTCGGTTGGTAACGGGAGGCACAGACAATCATATGATACTATGGGATCTAAGAACTTTTGGATTAACAGGTGCATATCTTTCAACTAGCATTGACCTATGCATAGCACAGGAAAAGTTAAAAGTAAGTATAATTATTAGTCAATTTAACCTAAAGATTCATTCACTTTGAACAAATATATATTTTTTACATTCAATATGATAAAAAAAAAAAAAAAAAAAAAAGACTATAAATGAAAACCTAATTTTAATGTGCTCTTGGGTTAAACATAGAGAAAAGTGAGCATCGAGAGAAAATAAGTAGTTGGTAAGCGAGAGTAGGAGTTTTTCCACATATTATATTTTTATAAAAATAAAAATAAAATATGACCCAATGAGAATTGATACATCATTAAAAAAAAAAAAAAAAAAAATCAGAACTCCAGATTAGTATTATGGAGGGAAGGCTCTCTAATAGTTTAAGTTTATCTTTGTTGCCATTTCAATGGTGATTGAATTTAGACATATGTTGATTTTACTTATTTAACACTTTAATGCCTATATTATTATATTAGGGGGAGTGGGAACTATAGTTTTGTCCTCTTTCTTTAGTGCCCATTATTCTATTCAATAGTTGATTTTGGAGTTCTTCACCTCTTAATTATTATTTTTCATCTTTTTTACTGTAAAATAAGTGGGTTTCGGAAATATAAGCCGGGCTTGGTATTCCCAGCGTTAATATAGCCGGGAGTGGTACTCCCTCCCTTCACATATTTTTTTCCCTTTACAGCCGTAGGGGAGTTGACCAAACCATGGGAGTTGAGTAAAACAGGAGGGAATGGGGGAGAATAATTTTCCTATGTGAGAAAAACGGGGGACTTGTAAGGAGATCATTTTTGTATTGTGAGAAAAATAGGAGAGGGAGAGAGAGAGAGAGAGAGAGAGAGAGAGAGAGAGAGACTTTAAACTTGATATAAGTCAGTTTAGAAAGGTAACACCCCTCTCTTTTGTCATGGACCTGCCCAATCTTCTTCTTCTTCTAGAGAGATAGAGAAGAGGACAAAGAGAGAGAGAGAATTTCATACTGTAACTGAGAAAGGAAAAAAACAGGGGAAGAGAGTTCTTCAAGAAATAGGAACCGACTGCCAGATTTAATCATCCTTTTAAACTCTTCAAAATTAACGGTCGCATCTCCTGCAATGGATAGAAGTAAAAGAGAGGGGAGAGAGTGGGGTAATTATGTTGGAGAATGAAGTGTTTGAGCAATGGATATAAGAAGAAGAAGAAAATATGAGAGAGAAGGGGGGAGAGAAACTCCAGATGTAAAGAAAAAAATAAAGAAATCTGTGATGCAACCCCCGGCTTAAAAAAAACACAATACAAAATAAAAGCACAGTATAACTGAGGTTTGCAAGGCCTCCCCCCCCCCCTCCTTTTTTTTTTTTCAAACAGTGGGTAAGTCGGGAGTGGTACTTCTGGCTATATTAAACCAAGCCTGGCTTATATGGGTTTGGGAAATTTCCGAAACACACCTATTTTTCAGTAAAAAGATGAATAATAATGATTAAGAGGTGAAGAACTAGTTGATTTTGCTTATCTAGTTAAAAATAAGTATAGTTTTATTTTCATAATACTTCACTACTTGATTATTGCCCCCACATTCTTGAAGGCATCATTGACTTTAAGAATGGGTGCTTTTGTTCAAATTTTTTCTTTATTTTCAAACTTCAGAGAACTTTTAAGTTCCTCGATCTTTTTGTTATTTTATTTTTGCACCGGCATCATGAGTGGTCTTTTTTATATGTATAGTTTGATTCTTGAATATGTTGAATTCTAGCCTTTTTGATGTTAGGTATCGGCTTTGTTTTACATTTCAAATATAAGTGAAACGCAATAAGAAACTGGCATGGGGGCGAAACCCATAACAAAAAGATAATAAATCCTCCAAAAACTGAACAATAAGGACGACTGACAGAAGAATTCTCATCTTATCTGAAAAAGAGCACGTACAAGCAATTCTCCTTGCCCTGCAAAAAACGTTCTCATTTTCCTTTCTTTCTATATACCCCAAGAAATAGATGATCCAAATCTCCAAGTATGCCTTTTAGCCTATTTCAAATATTTAATCAGAATTAGATGACATCCATTTAATTTGAAGATAAATGTCATATAAAATTTTGAAGGGGTGTGTGTGTTTGAGAGAGAGAGAGAGAGAGAGAGAGAGAGATGGTAAAGGCAGTGGGAAACTATTTTCCATTCCTTGATTTTTGTTCCCACTCTAAAATTTTGAGATTAATGTATAGAAACACGTTTGGTAAACACGTTTCTGTTCCCAAAATTTTGGGAGTAATTCCTGAATTCCTTAAGAATATGAGAAACAAAAAAATGTTGATTCCTATTCACTTTCACAAAACTATTCCTACTACCATCCCGTCAGCCACCATAAATTAAAAAAAATAAGAACAAATGCTGCAACTAAATGTGTTTCTTGTTTCTGTTATCATAAATTAAAAGAAATAATTTCGGGACAATAGTTGTTACCAACCATGTTTCTATTCCTAGAATATTCCTGAACGAAAACAGAATTCTCATCTCAGTTTATTGGAAGTAGAAACAAAGTAGAAACACTAACCAAACGCCACCTAAATGGCTAGGATTCTCCAACCCCCTTTTGCCAATATTAAAATAAGTGAACATATACATAGAGTTTCAGGTATGTCCTTGTGTATTTTGTTGCTAGTATCATGTTTTTCTACTTATCACCTACTAAACTAATAAACTGATGCCAGTTATTTATAGGGTTAATTAAAGTTTATCTCTGTAGTTTGACCGATTTGCACTTATCCTCCTGTGGTTTGAAAATCGCTACTTACCCCATGTGGTCAGATATTTGTTGCACTTACGCCCCTATATCAGGGGTAAGTGGTTTGAAAATTAAATAGGGGGGGTAAGTGGCGATTTCCAAACCACAGGAGGGTAAAGTGCAAATTGGCCAAACCATAGGGGGGTAAAGTGCTATTAACCCTTATTTATATACGCAAGCATCTACGTTTATATAACTGTGTTGTGTGGTGTCTTTGTTATATAAACCTTAACTTCCCAGTTTATATAAACCTTAATTTCCCTGTTTTACATGTCCACCTCTCTTACAAGAAGGAAGTTATCTAGATAGGTTGAACTTACACCATGTAAAATTCTTCAATAACTGCGCATAATCTTGATTTACTCATTTTTATGTTTTTTTTTTTTGTAGGTAAGAACTTTGAGAAGATTTGTGAGTTGTGTCACATAACTCTCAATAAAATTGCTATTTTTGATGATAACGGCACTATTACTCCAGGAGGTGTAAGGATCGGTAAGTGAACATCTTGTCGTGCACAATCTGTCATCGGCTTTAGTCTAAATGAACAACAATTTGGGGCACTTATAATATTTTCTTTTTAATTACATTTTGTTCCTACAGGTACTCCTGCTATGACATCAAGAGGTTGTCTAGAGCCTGATTTTGAGATTATGACTGACTTTCTTCTTCGAGCAGTACAAATCGCGAGCTCAGTTCAGAGAGAATTTGGGAAGTTGCCAAAAGCATTCTCTAAGGGTCTTGAAAACAACAAAGATATTATTGATCTCAGGACACGGGTCGAAAATTTTGCTTCTCAATTCGCAATGCCAGGATTCGACGCCTGAATTCTTATTATTTTTTTGACTCTGCTTCTGTATAGATTTTTACTCCGTCTGCGTTTCAAGGTTATTCCAGTTCACATCAATAGAGAAAATCCAAGGTGTCCGCGGCCTTTTGTGGTTAAATTACATCTGTGGTCCCTAAAGTTTTGGGGTAGTGTCATTTTCATGGTTGATATTTTTTTTTTTTTCATTCGAGTACCTGAAGTTGTGAAATCTTTCCAATTTTGTCCCTGGGATTAATATCCGTTTAATTCGTCATGTGTCAGTTATGTCAGTTCCAGGGACGAAATTGAAACCGTACCATTTTAGGGTCTTGATTGAAAAAATTGGAACATCAGTGACGAAAATGACAATATCCCCAGACATAAGGGTTGGCCATTGGTGTATTTAACCCTTTTGTCATATGAAAACTACTCCAGCCTCTTTTTTGATGATTATATATGAAGCTTGATGCATTTTCTTGTATTGTTTGATCTATAGTCAAAAGGATGAGTAATTGAGCTCTTTTGGTTCGTTGTCTTGTTTTTTGTTAAAACCATATGATGACATACAACAGATACATGTATACGTTTTCCCCTTATGGCTCTAAATTTGGTGTACCATTTGTTGAGAACATGAACAGTGATATGGTATATGTAATTAAAATAGGTATTCAAATAGTTATGCCAAAAATAGTGTTATTTTTTTTAAATGTATTTTGTATAAAAATTAAAAGTAGAGACGGGCTTGAATAAATTTTTAAAGTAAATGTCAATTTTTTTTTAATATTT